>OZ012740.1:49894807-51242307 GCA_963859935.3 Lathyrus sativus | reverse complement strand
GAAATCACAATGACTTGTTAATTGGAGAGTAGGATGAGCTGCGTTTTGGGCATGAGGTGGTAGCGGTGCCAACTTGTTATGGGGATCGTACGAAATGATGGTTGTAACGTATTTGCAGTTTTCGTGTGGGCATACTAATTTATGAAATGATATTTGCACGTCAACTTTCATCTTATTTTCCTTTGCAGGTGTATGGCTTTGGTAATAGACAATGCGATGTGTATCTCAATCACCGAAGCGCCGCCTCCAATGTTATTGCACCTTATTTTCCATTTTTTTTTTCTATTGAAGATGTGGCTACTTTGGGTCAAGAGTCCTCGTGGAAAGAGAAGTGGATTTGGGCACTTGCAATAGGTTCATTATTTGTTTGGCAAAAAAGGACTTGTGTTTCTATGGCTTGGGGAATCCTCATGTGGGCCTTGTTCTTGCAATTACTCGGTTGTAGATAGACATAAAAAATAGACTTCTTTCTTTTTGTAATTTTTCTTGCCAAGTAATTGGATCATGGGCTTGTAATAAGAAGAATGGGCTAAATTCCCTTGTAAAATGCTTGGTAGATGACGATGGGTACTGTCTTTGTAATTTGGAATTTGATCAAAACATAATAGTTACATTTGAATATCCATATTAATCCAACATCTTCAATTGCCTAACCCGCGCCCTCCTTGAAGTATTCATTTGAAACTCGAACCGATCATATGAACTTTCATTGAATTAATCCTCTTGAAATAATTTTAAACATAAGTCAAACTCGGATCCTGAATGAGTTAAAGTTTTTGCACCAATAAAAATCACGAACGAATAAACCTTCAAAATATTCATTTGCACTATTACACGAAACTTTCACCATGCGGCTAATGCTCATTCAGCAACATGCCACTCGAATCATACGTATCTTGTCCTTGATAATGAAAATAGACCCCCTTCTGACCGATGAATTAAGTCAAACCCGAACATCCACATATACTTCTCTCATTCGAAACCCGGTCCAATTCAACTCAATCTTATGATGGAAGCAACAAATTATATATTTTTTTGATTTTCTAAGTAGTGGTTGGTGGGTGTATGTACAAATGCAAAATATATACAGGGTAGGACAAATTTAGGGTATGACAGATGCCCCTATCTAATTGACTTAAACCAAGTAAGATGTATTGCTGCAACATTCATTCTTTCAAGGGATAAGACAATTAGATATAAAGAAGACCCTGAATTTGTCCGAAAAGAAAAAGAATGCCTGGGACAAGGTCAATATCACTAAAAATATGATGGGAAGAAAACACACCCGGCTACTACCACCAAAAGGATGGTAGAACAAAACACAATTGCGCAATCTGACATTAATGACTATGCCAGACCCCCCCCCCCCCACCAAAAGGATGACGGAGCGAAACTCACACCGGCCACAACCACCAAAAGGATGATAGGACAAACACTAACGCACAATCTGACACCCATCCAAGTGACAGACCCCTCACTGAAAGGATGACGGAGCGAAACACACACAAACAATATCGTACAATCTGACATCAATCCAGATAACAGACCCCCCACCAAAAGGATGACGGAGCGAAACACACACAAACAATATCGCACAATCTGACACCAATCCAGATGACAGACCCCCCCCCCCAAAAGGATGACGGAGCGAAACACATACAAACAATATCGCACAATCTGACACCAATCCAGATGACAGACCCCCCACCAAAAGGATGACGGAGCGAAACACAAACAAACTATCGCACAATCTATCACCAATCCAAGTGACAGACCCCCACCAAAAGGATGACGGAGCGAAACACAAACAAACACTATCGCACAATCTATCACCAATCCAAGTGACAGACCCCCCCACCAAAACGATGACGGAGCGAAACACAAACAAACAATATCGCACAATCTATCACCAATCCAAGTGACGTACCCCCCACCAAAAGGATGACGGAGCGAAACACACACAAACAAATATCGCACAATCTATCACCAATCCAAGTGACATACCCCCCACCAAAAGGATGACGGAGCGAAACACACACAAACAAATATGGCACAATCTATCACCAATCCAAGCGACAGACCCCCCCACCAAAAGGATGATGGAGAAAAACACAAACATAAATAAATATCGCACAACCTATCACCAATCTAAGTGACAGACCCCCCACCAAAAGGATGACGGAGTGAAACACAAACAAACACTATCGCACAATCTATCACCAATCCAAGTGACAGATCCCCCACCAAAAGGATGACGGAGCGAAACACAAACAAACAATATCGCACAATCTATCACCAATCCAAGTGACAGACCCCCCACCAAAAGGATGACAGAGCGAAACACAAATAAACACTATCGCACAATCTATCACCAATCCAAGTGACAGACCCCCCACCAAAAGGATGACGGAGCGAAACACAAACAAACAATATCGCACAATCTATCACCAATCCAAGTGACAGACCCCCCACCAAAAGGGTGATTGAGCGAAACTCACACACATAGGTTTCTATCACCAAAAGGATGATAGAACGACACAAATTTAAGGTTACCAACACCAAAAGGATGCAGGCTAGGTTGAACCGACGAAGTTCGGCTATCACCAAAAGGATGATAGTGAGGCAATTGACAACGGTCATGCTTGCTGAATACAACTCACTAGGGAACACCCAAGAGGAAGATTGGATCGAAATGAAACAACGGGGTACGCCCATCGTCTTGTTTGGAGATCATAGTTTTGTTGAATGATTTCATGGTTACGCCCATGAATTCTGAAGAGGATGCCCCTGTCTGGGTTAAATTTGTCTTGAAATTTTGTCTTGGTCAACAAAAGGTTGAACAACTTTGTGAGGAACGCTCACGGCTTTGCTGAAGATGCCCCTGTCTGGGCTGAATTTTGCACTGAAGGTCTTGAATTTGCTCAACATAAGGCTGAACAACTTCATGGGGAACGCCCACAACTTTGAATGATATGCCCCTGACTGGGCTGAATCTTGCTTTGAATGTCTTTGAATTTTGTGGGAGAAACCCACAGTCTTGAAAAATTGCCCCTGACTGGGCTGATGATGGTCTTGGAAATCTTCGAGATTGATCCTAAACCTTGCATATGCGAATGCTGGATGATAATGATGTTCCATAACGAATGTAAGTGCAAATGCAAATACTGACACGCGGAGATATAAGAGCTGGGGAAGTATGATATGATTTGGTATGCCAAAATGCGAGATGCTTATGATGTTGAATGCGATGCTTATGATGCACATGATGTAGACGGGTAATTGGAAATGCAGGTGGAGACGCCAGCATGGTGGACTTTTTGGTAGATGCCAATACGGATTGGACTTTGGGTGGTGGGAGGGCTTGACTTCCTCGACACGCAGTTTGCTGAAGACGCCATGATTGAAGCAGACGAAGACACTCTGGATGCCTCAAGTCTGGTACTTAGTGATTCATTGTGAACTTGCTTCAGAGGATATTGCAACTCTGCTTGATGATCAGGATGACCTGGTCTTGCTCTGGTCTGAACATGCTAATGGTTTGCCCTTGCTCGAGCTCTTGAGCGATTTGCCTCAGTCTGTGGGTTTTAAGGTAGTTTTGTTTTGTGACAGCCACTAGGAATCAAGTTCCTCCTTGATTATATCTTGTTGGAGTGTCTTTGAATACCTAGTACTGATTTGCAGATAAAATTGTACATTCACAAATGGTAATATTAATGCAAAGCTCAATACAAGTTTTGAAAAGGTGCCGTTTATTGAAGTGTCGTGAAAGTGTGAGGCGAATGGACTGTTAGCCCAGACATTGTGCTAATTTAATTGGTGAGAAAGATATAGCAAGCAAAATAAACCAATGTTGATGATTAGCAAATATGTGAGGAGTCATGTTACGCAACCTTGCGATAGCATGCTCTCAGAATAAACCTCGTCTCAATTAGGTCTTTTGAGGGTTGTAACGTGGTCTGGTTTACGGTTACGAAACAAAGGATGTTAGGCTCAAAGTATGATTTGTACCCACCCCTTCTTCTTAATGATCTCCAATCCTACGTTCAGTTAACTCCACACTTGCCCTAACGGTATAAGTTTGATGAAATCAAGGTTTGCTTGACGCGGCAGTCACCCCATTTCGATGGGTGTTAGTGATCCCTTTCGGGTGACCATTGAATCTTATTTTGTTTTTGTTGAGGGTTTCGGGGTCCTCTTTTGTTTTTTGTTTTTGATCCCTAACTTTTGCATGGATTAACTTTGCTTGTCAGATCCATCGGGATTGCCTTGATTTTGCCTAAGTCCCCTCTAAGGTGTTTGACTTAGCAGGATTTTTTATTTTTTTATTTATTTTTGGGAAGATTGTGACTGCCATGTCATGGGTCTTTGATGAACAACCATCTTCTGGATTTTGCTTGTTGATTCGAGTGCGGGGTTGAATTAACTGAACACTACCCTGCCCTAGGTTGAGTGTAAAGGTTCGAATATCCGAAGGAAACTGCTACTCCTAGGCTCGAAGTGGTTTACTAGGGATTAACTCCTTATATCTCCAGTGTTTAGGGGAATTGAAACAATGCCTGTACATCATTGATGAGATTCGGTCTGAAAGCATACAGTTTGGAATTATGGGTATCTTGTTTTCATCATCCTCCCTCAAATCATGCTAAACAATAGTGAATAGAGTGGAGTGAATAAATGTGCCGGTGATAAGTGAAAATGAGTGAATACAACATAACTAATTCAAAACATGCATAAACGATACATTAATGGAAACCGAATACGAATGGCAATTGTTCAAAGCATACAATACTTAAACAAACAAAGACAAAACATAAGAAATGATAAATATGAAATGGCAACATGACTGCCTTCTTCGGGGAGATGGACTTTGAGTTGACTGGATTTGATCGGAATGACGCTATTTGACCGGCGACATTGGATTGTTGATGACGTTTGGAGACTTCCCATTAAAGTTGATAGCATCCTTGTCGATCATGTCTTGGATCTTGTGCTTGAAAGCCCTGCAGTCCTCAATGGTGTGACCTGGAGCACCCTTATGAAACCTACAATGAGCATTTGCATCATAGTCGACAGGAATGACAGTTGGGGGAGCCAAATCTCTCGGAACAATAGCCTTTTTCTCCATCAATTGAGCAAAGATACTAGCATATGTCATTGGCAGGCGATCAAATACTCTATCAGGCCTCCATGTCCTCTGCTGACGCTGTTGGCGAGCACCTTGTTGTTGTTGAGCAGCTTGCATCAGCTGTTGCTGAGGAGGATACTGATATCCTTGCTGGTTGTAGGCTTGTTGCTGAAGAGCCTGTTGCTGTGGCATATGAGCTTGCACTGCTTGAACAGCTGGCTGGTAAGGCATCGGAGCATATTGCGCAGCAGCAACATACGGATACTGATAATAGGGAACTTGATAAGGCATAAGAGTGGGAGCTTGTTGAGAAGCTTGCCCTTTCTGCAAAGAGATGGCATTTGTTTCGCCCTCTTTCTTCTTGTATCCGTTGAAAGGCTTCTTGGCATTGGCCTGGCTGTTAGAACCTCCTGGTATCTTTCCATTCTTCAGCCCTTCTTCAATTCTCTCACCAACGATCACCAAGTCAGAGAATCCAGCGGAGACACTACCGATCAGCTTTTCGTAGTATTGGCCTTGTAAAGTACCCATGAAGATGTCAATTAGTTCACGGTCAACAAGAGGTGGATGCACCCTTGCGGCTAGCTCTCTCCATCGTTGCGCGTACTCCTTGAAGGATTCGTTGTCCTTCTGAGTCATCCTCTGAAGCTAAGTACGATTCGGAGAAAGATCTGTGTTGTACTTATACTGCTTGACAAATGCATCGGCTAGCTCGGCCCAAGTGCGTACACTGTTACGTTCCAGCTGCATATACCACTCGAGTGATGCCCCAGACAAGCTGTCTTGGAAGCAATGAATCATTAGCTTTTCGTCTCTGGCATAGGCAGCCATCTTGCGACAGTACATCTTCAGATGAATGTTTGGGCAACTGAGACCTTTGTACTTCGAAAATTCCGGCACCTTGAACTTGGGAGGAATGACAACATCAAGCACCAAGCATAATTCCAAAGCACTGAAAGAACTTGAACTGTGCCCCTCCATGGCTCGAAGTTTCTCGGCTAGATCTCGACACATCTTCATGGCTTCTGAATCCTGAGCAGCAACAGGACTGGAAATGGGGATAGCAGCATGATAGTTCTGAACGTCGTCATAATGATCCATCAGAGTATCTTCGGTACGGGGAGCTAGGATTTGCACGACAGTAGGCTGGGTCTGCGGGATAGCTCCAACGGTAACTCCGGGCGCTGGGGTTGGATGAGAAGTGTTTCTTTCAGCTACGTTATTGAAGTTCAACGGTATCCCATGAGGAATTGAAACCAAAGGGACGGCGGTAGACCCTTGTCCTTGACCATTGTTGCTGACGACAGCAGCAGCTTCACGCTGTTCTTCCTCTCTCCTAGCTGTAATGATGGCTTCAAGGATCTGATCAATCTTTCCTTTGATGGAGTCCAACTCTTCTCTGAAGGCAACTTGCTCCTGCTGAATCTGCTCCATCATTCGCCTTGTATTGGCTCTAGTTGCGTACTGGTGTCGAGGACTCTGCTTGATTTACTGGATATGAAGGAAAGAGAAACATGAGAAACTGCTGAAGGGAGGAGAATGCAAGATGCACAACAAATGAGATGCGATACAAATGATATGCAATGCAAGATGCAAGATCCAGGATCATAAGATCACAAATCAAACAGTTCTGAACGGTTCAAGGATCACAGTCACTGCTCAAAGAAACCCCCACAGGTAGGATTCTAAAACGGGTAGGTGCCTAGAGTCATGGATAACCTTCAAAGATATTACTGCCATGACAAAGCCTCATCACGATGATAATATCCTTAAAAGAGTCTCCTCTAGGTGAGGTTCTCGTATCTTCCACGTGAGAAAGACTTCTCGGAGGCATCAACTACACAACCATCGACACACGGATTCTAGAAAAGGTTCTCAGATTCATAGATTGAGGTTGAAAATATTACTGTAAGAAAGTAATACGTTCAAGGGATCTCATCTGATTGGGACGTTCGTATTAATTCACATAGAATTAACACTACCAACCACCATGGATAAAACGGTTAATGGTCCTTGGGATCAACGATTCAGACTCGAAAACATTATTGCTATGGCAAAGACTCACCACAACAACAACATCTCCAAGGAATCTACTCCAAGCATGGTTTTCGCTTCAACTCAACGTGAAAGAATCCATGCAAGTCTCCACTACACAACCACCATCCTAATCCTAGGGTTATACTCGGACTCGGGTGTAGAGCCATCTCACAAAATAACCCAATAATACCACAAGCACAAGTAACCAAGACAAGGATAAAAATATAAAGCGAGAAGAAAATAAAAAACAACAAGCTAACAACTCAAACTAAGATAGGCTCGACTCTTTCTTGCATGGAGCAATAGTCCCCAGCAGAGTCGCCACCTGTCGCACCTCGAAAATTCATTTTGAACATACGACCCTCGCGCAAAAGGCGCGGAAAATGCGGTTCGACAGAGTTGCCACCGAACTTTATTTTTCCCGAATGAACGGGAGAGGAAAATATCGAGAAAACCTCATAAACGCGGAAGGAACACGGTCGTCGCAACCATATTCCTGGGTTCGGGAGTCGGTTATGCGAGGGGAAGGTATTAGCACCCCTCACGTCCGTCGTACTCGACGGGAACCTCTTAATTCGAGTTGTGATGGATGTTAGCTAAGCTTAATTCTTCTCTTCTCACTACTAAATGCTAAAGGATACTATAAAGGGATAAAGACACTAGGTGAAATGGGATGGTTAGAGGATAGGGTGCTCGCCAAGGATTGGGGCCCTTGTGCCTACGTATGCTCATTCGAACGAGAATGAGAAATCAGAGCGTCGTAGTTTGACTACGGATAATGATGGGGGAAACGGAAGATGAATGGGATTGTGCTCGCCAAGATCATCGCAATCTTGTTCCTACGTATCTTACATTCAAGAGTGAATGAAGAATCAGAGCGTTCGTAGTTCGTGGTAACGACCACGAAAAAAACGGGTTTGAATTGGTTTGAAGGTGGGTACTGATGACGATTACTTGAAGCTTAAGAAAGACTTCTCGGACCCAAGTAATCGGGAAAGCGAACCAAAGACTTGGAACACTCTCTTTTTCATCGTGGAGGCAATTGTGTTCGAATGGTGTTTGAAATGATGACGATTACTTAAAGCTTAAGAAAGACTTCTCGAACCCCAAGTAATCGGGAGAGCGAACCAAAGACTTGGAACACTCTCTTTTTCATCGCAAAAGAAGTTGTTTGAAAGGATGAGTAGTTGGAGATGGTTGAATGTTGTCGGGTTATTAATGTTATTTAAAGGCGTCAATTGCTCACACACGAATAAGATAACTCGCATATAAACAACTAAAAGCAAGATCAAAGACTTGAACCTACTCTTTAAACCTTGAAAAGAATTGAATAGTTATTAATTGATTGATGGTTTGTTACGAAAATCCACTTGACGTTGGATCAAGGGTTTGACTCATTATCGCGTGCAAAGCGTGTTGGAAATGAAATGGTTTGAAAAAAAAGAGACCGACTTGACTTACGCATCAAGGGTCGAGTTGTAATAGGTTGATGGCGAATGCGTATGAGCACTCGACTTACGAGGGTTTGAAAATGGCTCGATGATGAATCGAGAATTAGTTTGAAAATTGTTTGAATCCACTCTAGTCCCTATGGGTGCTCCTAGGAGATAAACTAATAATCAAAGAAATACGAAACATACATCGGAATGGGAGAGGGGTACATGTAATTTACACGGGATTGCACGAAATAAAGGTGTCTCATTGTCAGGTAGCCCAAGAGAAAGTCGTGTGTGTGCATTGTGTCCAAAACTACGCCTTGAGCAAAGTCGGGCACGACTCAAAATTAAGATACCTGCTGTCGCTTGCGCGAAAATAAGGTGCCGGCATGACAGAAGAGTCGCCACCTTTCGTTATTTATCCCTCAGAGCGGGAAAGGAAACGATCGGAAAAACCTAACGAAAAAGGGTAAGACAAGGTCATCGCAACCATTGTCTGGGTTCGGGAGTCGGTTACGCAAGGGGAAGGTATTAGCACCCCTCACGTCCGTCGTACTCGACGGGATCCTCGCTTGTTTGTTTACTTGGACGGGTTGGTTATAATCTATCTACCTATCAAGGCTAGCTGAAAAAGAAAAGAAAAATGACTCGGCAAAGCATCGCGCTTTATGCCTACGTATTCTCATCAGAGAATGAGAAATCAGAGTCAACGTAGTTCGGCTAACTACGGGGGAAGATGGGGAAGGTTGCTCGCTAGGATATCGCATCCTATGCCTACGTACTTTCATCTGGTATGAAAGATCAGAGCAAACGTAGTTCGGGAAACTACGGGTTATCTCCTAAAAGAAGTGTTTTTTATTGTGTTTGCGATTTCGACCGCACTAGAGACTATGACCTGAGAGTGAATGCGTCGCATGTCACCCAAAGGGTACCATACTAAACATCCAGACTATGGAAAAGAAGCTCTCCCATAATCCTTTCTCAGATAGCTTAAGGCTCGTAACGTACGAAAGAAATCATTCATGATTACTGTATCTTAAACTGTTTCGAGATGAGAAGAGAACAGGCCCAACTAGGAGGGAGACTATCAAGTCCTACTGTTATCATGCCATGGATTCATCCTATGGTTGAGATTTAAACAGGGAACTCCTAGATGTTGTCATGCATAGGTTTCAACCTAAAAGTCTATCATCAAATCCTCATCAGAGGAAATGAGAGTCCTAAGGGATCATGTCAATGATACACCAAAACAGACAAAAGCATCAGCTTTAACAGTGAAATGCATGCAATGCAAGTGAGGGAGGAAATGTGTGTGGGGCTTCAGCCTCCACAAGCTCGTCTCGACCTCAAGCCAGTCATGAAATAACAGTAATCATACTGAAATAAACAACATGCTATCAAGCAAAAACAGTAAACTGTAATCATACAGACAGAAAATGACATCATGCTATCAAGCAAAATAAACACATGGGCAAGGGAGCTGGGCTCTACCGAATACCCGCAAGCAAATCCAAGCAATAACAATACAATCAGATGCACTCATGCTCTTAGACTGAACTTATTCTAAATGTGCCTAGTCTAATGC
Organism: Lathyrus sativus; assembly: GCA_963859935.3. Lineage (NCBI taxonomy): Eukaryota > Viridiplantae > Streptophyta > Magnoliopsida > Fabales > Fabaceae > Lathyrus > Lathyrus sativus. The sequence goes on along the minus strand of OZ012740.1, from coordinate 51,232,124 downwards.
AGCAGACAAATCAGACAAAACACACAATACATCAAAGAAAACAGAAGAAAGCCTCAGCTCCTCCAGCAGCAACCCAGTCTTCAGACTTCAGAGATCACTTGCTTTCCAGGTATCAACCCTACAACATGAGTATCAACTCATCTTCTCCCTTGAGCTTCAGCTCCTTTGATCAGCTCTACCTTCAGGCTTCACTATCTTCAGGGATCTTCAGGCATCAACTTGATCTTCACAGAGTCTTCAGACTTCAATAATCTTCAAGGAATCATCTTCTTCAAGGCCTCAGCTTCTATCTTCAATGGCTCCAATGCTCCAGCAAACAAGATTCAGTCAATAAGATGAGGTGGGGATGTTACAGTACTCACTGACTTCCAAAGGATGCCATTGAGGACTTAACATCAAAGGAAAGGCTCTCTCAAAGTTCTACCTTATAGGGCAAGGTCACTAATCCCTCCAAAGGAGAGAGGTGAATACCCTTAAGGGACTCTATGTCACAGAGAAGAAAGGAGGTGAACAAGACACTCCTTGTTTATTGAACAAAGTATTCTACCTAGGGCTCTGCCTATGCACCTATGAACCTATAAACAAAACAACAAAAACTATGCTAGACTCCTCTGCAAGGTCTTCAAATCTCCCATGATGATCCACAAGGTCTTCAACTCAATCTTCAAAGCTCACACACTCAAAATGAAGGAAAGAAAACACAACAATACAACTTATGCCTTTAAGCAACACACATACTATCCATACATTCAAAAATCAATGAAAAATACTAAAACACCATACAATATTCTAGTAAAATTCTAGGGGATTCTATACATACTTACCCTTAACCCATGTATTCCCCATAGGCTAACTTGTCCTAAAAAAACCCCAAAATAAAGAGTTCAAGTTCATGTACACAACCTAAAAACCCTAATTAGAGCACCTAAATGTCTAACAATCAAACTACATCAAATTTAATTTCTAAAATCAAGGGATAAATCCTACATGAAACTAGGGTTCAATATCTAATTACACAAAAAAGAATGAATTAAAAAACCTAAGGGAAGGTCCTAAAACAATTCTTGCAAGATAAGGTATCAACCAAAAGAAAATAATTGTCCTACTTAAAAGAAAATACCACCATAAATTCTACATTAAAAATAAAATTTCATTTTTATTTTTATATTTTTCTACACAAAATTATCTCAACATAGAAAAAATAATGACCAAAAAAGAGCCATTTATCAATTTTTTACGAATTTATTAAGATTGCAAAAATATTAAGAATTAAAAAGAAAACAAAATAATATAAAAGGGAGGGGGGGTGGAAATAGAAGAGACAGATAGTTGTTTCAATTGGGCCAACGCGCGTGGGGGGTGCAGAAAGCGAACTGACTTAAGCCCAGACTCAGTCACTAAACCAAACGACTGCATTTTGGTTTTTAAATTTCCCTCCGTTTCTGCGTTTAAACCACAGCCGTGCGATTAACATTCCAGTCAATTTCCTTGACTTGATCCAACGACAGACAGCTATCTTCTTCCTCACGCCTGGTTAGGGTTTCATATAGCCATGCACGACTCTCCCATGCAGCTACCTTCTACCAGCCTGTTCTCTCTCATTTCTCAGCCAAACTCCCTCATGTAAAAAGCAAACTTGCTCAGCTTTCTTCCCCAAACATAGCCATGCCCTCAGCTTGCACTAAAACAGCCTCAAACGGCAAACCCGAAGCTCAACCTCCATTAAAGCTCAAGGTTTTCATCCTCACGAAACCTCAAATTCTTGGTACTAAATTAATCTTTATGCATCACTGATCTACCTAAACTAAAGCATTAGTAATAAAACTCAATAACCAACCAGTTCTTGATCTTCAAAGTATGATGTCCAATTCTTAAACTCCACAGGATGAGCTCTAACTTCTCAGGATCCATCCCTAATGGTTGCTAGTCATAATTACCCTAACCACATGATCTAAAACTATGCAAACAGAGAGAATTGAATGAATTTACCAACCTGCAACTTGATGATGGCAGCAATGGTTATACTCCTCTTCAATGCTTGAAACTGTCTAAAATCAATCTTTTCTTGATGATGATCTTTCTGTATGCAAAAGATCTTGTGTAGCACGCTTGAATCTTGAGATCCACTTGAAATTGCAATTTGTGTCTTAATGAAGAAAGTGCACTAAACTGAACCAATTGTAATCCAAACTTGGCTGAATTCTAATCCATGATGATGGTTGAATATGATGAAATCAGTATTGGTGATGATTTGATGAAGGTTTTGTGGAATTGGAATCAAAATGCAATGAGAAAGAATGAGAGAATTTGTGAGGTATTTGCCAAAAAAAGTGAAAGTCCAACCCTTGCTCAATGTTCATTTCATGGTTATATAGCACTCAATGGAAGTTTCCAGCACCATCTTACACTTTCCCTTGCATTCCAAGCTTGATCCAACTTGGTTATGTTTCTTTAATCATAAGTAACCTTAAGTAACTTTTATTTTTTCCACTAAACTCAAAAATGTGCTTGAACCATTGGCTTTAGAATGGTTTTTCCAATCAAAATGATATATTGGATGACCCCATTTGGGTTCCTAAATCTTCCAAACCAATTTCCAATTCCAACTTTTTAAACTTATATGCCATTTTTAGTTCATTTTTGACCAATCATGCAACTTCATGCTATGAGCTTTTCCAACAATTCATGACCTTCTTTATAAACTTAAAATCACATTTTGAACAACTTTCATGTTTTGAGTTTTTCCATTTGAGGCTTGGAAATAGGAGTTTTAGGCATTGGCTAAAATGACCTATAACTGACAAATGACCAAAATACCCCTGTCTTGTTCAAACCATAAGTTGAGTTCCCCAAATCCTATCAAGGACTTCTACCACTCAAATTAAAGCTAAGAGGATTCCCTCCAACATTCATGTTGACCAAGAGATCATAGAAATCATCCTACTAGGGAAAAAATTGTCTGCAAGTTGGGTGACTTTCAAGGACCCAGATTCACACACCTCTGCTGACCTGTAATTTGTCAAAACCATAACTTGAGCTCTGTAACTCCTATCAAGGACTTCCACCACTCAAATTAAAGCTAAGAACAAGCTCTACAACATTCATGTTGTGGGGGAGATGAGATATCAATCACATCTTGAGCTAAAACTGCCTGGAAAATAGGGATCAAATTAGGGTTTTTGCACTGACAATCCTTGGAAACCCTGGCTTGAAACTTCTCAAACTCTTCAATCATGATGAGTTGGTCTAGGAATCATCTTCATAATATCTCTATTCATCATTCCATGATCTCATGGCCCTTGGATTAGGTCTCAACCCTCTCCAAATTTTCAGTTATCCTAGGGCTGACCCAGTCAAAAACCCTAATTCTACCCTTCATGGTTGAATCTCCTGAATCCTTGCATAATGACCTCTATGGGCTTCATGATGGCTATCAAGACATCTCATAGGCTTTCTCAAAACATCAAGTTCATTATCAAAGTCTCAGAATCATCTGAGGGGCACCCACAACTCTCAAGCTATGAAGCACACAACCCTGGTTTCAACCCACTCCTCTGAGGATCTCTTGAACTTTCTGATGAAGGTATCCATTTTCAACCACTAGATGGATAAATAATTGTTGGTCAAATTTTGGGGTGCAACAGCTGCCCCTATTCAAACGACTTGAACCTGACTGGGTGAGAAGCGAACGGCTCTCAACCAATCAAGGTGCGAGACGGTTGAATATCGGTAAACCCGAAAATTTGCCAACTGCTCAACTTGTCGAACACCGGAACGATAGATGCACGGCAACTATCTGGGGAAATACTGATCTGACATCGCGGTCAGTCATCCACATTAACTTTTTCTGATATTGCCTTCAGACAACCACATCACCCAACATCGCCGCTGGAAGTCTAAACCACCTGACATTATCGTCAAACAAGATTCTGAGGAACGCCCAACATCGCCGCTGGAACACCAAATCATCTGACATCGCCGTCAAGAACAACCATAACTTGGGGAAACAAGCGCCCAACATCGCCGCCGGAGACCTAAACCTGAATCACCAAAATATCCAACATCGCCGCTGGAGAAAATACAACAATGAACAAAAATACCCCGCATCGCCGCTGGAGAGAATACAACACTGAACAAAATACCCCGCATCACCGCTGGAGAAAATACATCTCTAAACAAAGTACCCCGCATCGCCGCTGGAGAACTAAAGGATCTGCGTCACCTAACATCGCCGTCGGAAGACTGGATCACCTTGACACGCCCAACATCGCCGCTGGAAAACTGAATCTGACATCGCCGTCGGAAACAAACATCCTCTTAGAGACACTCGACATCGCCGTCGTACAAACATCATCTTTACTGGGGATTTAAAGAGTCTGACCTCGCCGTCAAACAAACATTCAACCCTGAACGACTCCGACCTGGGGTTCACCCCTGGTAAATGGAGCAAAAGGTATACTTGCATATTTGAAACTACTCCGCTGGGAATGAGAGACTTAACCGAGCACACTCTGATCTGGGGTTCACCCTCAGGACCATACTGAACATCGGAATACTGCTGCGCACTGCCCACCGTAGAACTTCAACATCAAAGCTATATGAAACCCTGGCCCCTGGCCACTTCCAGCTTCAGCTAGAAAAATCTTCAAGTATTTCCGAATATAGATGGAACCCTGGCCCCTGGCCATTCCAGATCCGCTGGAGAATCTTCAAGTTCTTCTGAAGAAAGATGAAACCCTGCCCGTCGGCTATTCCAGCTTCAGCTAGAAACAACATCCTTGGCCTTCAAGGATGTAAACTTTTCCCGTCAGCAACTCCGCAGGAGGTATCTTCGACTTCAGTCTAAAGAAACGGTCCTTGGCCTCCAAGGATACATGGATCTGCCTTCAGGCAACTCCGCCTCTGCTATAGAGCATCCGAGACTTCAGTCAGGGATATACTTCGGCCTTCAGTCCGAAAAATGAATCCTAGGTCATTCATGACCTTGGGGATAACCTTGCCTTCAGGCACCTTCGCTTCAGCTTGGGAAATCTGTGACTTCAGTCAGATAAATGGTATCCTGAGCCATTCATGACTCTTCGGGGATTCAAACAATTTGCCTTCAGGCAAAACTCCGCTTCAGCTGGAGAAACATCTTCGACTTCAGTCAGAAGAAGCACTATTCACTTGATCGCAATCAATCATCACCTCAGGACAACTGACTTGGTCCTCAGACCAACACGGATTATCTTGAATACAAAATCTGGAACCTTGTCTTCAGCCACACGTTGATTCATCGACAAGGAAATATGAACTCACGGGAACCTTCTGATATCGCCTTCAGGCGTTTTACGAAGTCAATCCTCAGATTAGACATCACTGTTGGAGCAGACATATCACACTGCTAAGGACTTCAAGAATCATCTTGAACAAACAGCTCCGTCGGACATCTTCAAGAATCATCCTGAACCGATAACCATTCTGGAGACTTTATTCTGCTAGGGATCCCTGGAATCTTCCTGGGCAACTTTTGCTGGGGACACTACTGGGGGAGCTCAAGAATCATCCTAAGCAAACAACTCGGGAAGCTGCGCTGAGGTCTTAAGAATCATTTTAGGCAAACGGCCCTGCTGAGGAATTCAAGAATCATCTTGAACTGAAGACTTCGCTGGGGATCTCAAAAATTATCTTGAGCCAAGCGACTGTGGGGATTACACCGGGGTCCTGGGAATCATCTCAAGAGAGTGACCTTGTTGGAGAGAAAGTCAGGAATCATCCTGAGCAACTGGTCTCTTGGCTGAACACCTGTAAAACCAGAATGATAGTAACCTGGATCATGCTTATGATGCGTATGCTTCTGCGCCATGCCCCACACGGTGGGAATGATATGCGTTTATGCTAAATGCTGTGCAATCACGCACAATGCTATGCAACGTTAAATGCTATGCAGTGTTAAATGCTATGCAGTCATGCACAATGATGCGACCTCGTCAGCAAAATAAATGCCGAGGGGAGATTCTCCCGTCAAGGAGAAAGAACTGCTCAGATAGAGGAGTCATCCTGCTGAGGAGAACGTGGGCACGCCGATATCAATTGGACTCCGCCTGGGGAACTGATCTTCCGGTTGACTGCTGCAGGGCAAACAACTTCAGCTGACTGCTGCAGGGGACGAAGCTCTACGAGAACCCGAACCTGCTGAAGGAAAGCGATGCCAATCGCGGGAGTGAACTGCGTGGCCGTCTCGGCTAACTCTTCTGGGGATGATTACTTTGTGGGGAAACAACTTCAGCTGCTCCACACTCCGCTGGGGAAAGACCAATCATGATCTGATCAACCTTCAAGGACTCGGCCCTCCTGGACATCGGCAAACTCGGCTGAGGAAGGAGAAGTCATTCTGCTTCGCCAAAGGGAGTACGACTCTGGGAGATACAGCATCAGCTGTTCAACATCTGCTAGGGAAAATCCACTCATGGTCCCAACCGTTTCCAAGGATTCTGCTCTTCCGCGGACTCAGCCGGGGAGAGAACTCATTCTACTTCACTGGAGAGTACGACTCTTGTGCGGAATTTCAAATTCGCAGGGGAAGAAAGAATCATCTGACTTCGGGGGGGAGTACATCTCTGCAGGGGAATACAACATCAGCTGTACCAACATTCTACTGGGGAAGAGGGAATCATCCATCTTCAGGAGAGAACCTGACTCTGGTGGGGAATCTCAATTCCGCTGGAGACTTTACTGGGGAAACACGAGCTTCGGCACCAGAACACTTCTATGAAATCTGCACTTGTGACCCGGTGCTGGGGGAGACACCATTCTTCGGTGCTTGATTCGGCTGATGAGGTGACGCTCCTTCAGGATGCGTCTGCTTGGGGAAGAGAATCCTCTCTGCCTGGTGGACACATCAATGCTCACTGCTCTGCGTTCAGACTCTGCGGAGGGGAGACTACTGAACTCTGCTGGGGAAGGAGGGCTCGCCCTGCTTTGGGGATACGCACGGCATGTCCTCTGAAAGGTGCTACACATGCAACAACACAAACAAACAAGACAAGATTCCCTCCTCAAAGGGTTCTATCCAGGTTATTATCCCGTGACAATATTCAGTTAATCAATTGTTTCAACAATCAATGGGCCTAGGCCCGTAAGTTTATGTATGCGCATTTCATCAAAAACACATCGGCGTTTTCATTCGCAAGCAAAACGGATAAATGCTAAACAGACAAGTAGAATTGCTGAATAATGTGCATTTTATTGATGATGGATCCCTGAATGGGCAAAAATGTTTTACAACAGAGGCAAGCTCCTGGAATGAGGAAGCCGCGCAAAAATAAAACATAAATATACATCAGTATATACAAATGTCGGCAATCGAGGCGTAGACGAACACCATGAGTTGATCCCTCTAAGACCCACTCGACTTCGATACTTCTCCGATGATTCAGCTTTGGAAGAGATTGATTCAGATAAACGGCCCTCAGGTCTTCCGAACCGCTAAACAATGAAAGTTCACACGCGGAACGCAGTCATTTGCTTATTCAAATCCCTAACTTTTGCGTGAACCGCCCTTTCGGGTTTTCAGTTCACCGGGATACCCTTTTTTGCCGAAGCCGCCCAGTGTAGGTTTTCGACTTCGCGGGTGTACATTTTTCAATATATCCCTAATTTTTGCCCGAACCTTTTATTCTGTTTTTGGTTCGCCGGGATGCCCCTTTTTTGCCTGGACTCTTTCTTTTTCGTCCAGCGGGTCTCTTTCAAGCAAAGTATTTTTTAACTGCGTCCGCGTTCACCGGGGATGCAAAATCTTCACCATCCATCGTGGATAACAACAAAGCTCCTCCTGAGAAGACCTTGCTGACGACATACGGCCCTTCGTAATTCGGAGTCCACTTGCCCCGGTGATCGGAGTGTGGCGGAAGAATCTTCTTCAGGACGAGATCACCCGTCTGAAAGCTTCTAGGACGCACCTTCTTATCGTAAGCTTTCTTCATTCGGCTTTGGTACAGACGACCAAATGCAATCGATGCTAACCTCTTCTCGTCCATCAGGCTGAGTTGATTCAAATGATTCGTAATCCATTCTGCCTCGTCGAGTTTCACATCAACCAAAACTCGCAAAGAGGGAATCTCCACTTCTAACGGTAGGACAGCTTCCATACCGTACACCAAGGAGAAAGGAGTTGCCCCGGTCGACGTACGCACCGTCGTACGATAACCGTGCAAGGCAAACGGCAGCATCTCGTGCCAATCTTTGTACGTCACAACCATCTTCTGAACAATCTTCTTGATGTTCTTGTTGGCCGCTTCAACAGCGCCATTCATCTTCGGCCGGTAAGGAGATGAGTTGTGGTGTTCAATCTTGAAGCTCTGGCACAGCTCCTTCATCATCTTGTTATTCAAATTCGAACCATTATCAGTAATGATCCACTCGGGAATTCCATAGCGACAGATGATGTCCCTCTTTATGAATTTAGCTACCACCTGCTTGGTCACATTAGCGTACGAGGCTGCCTCCACCCATTTGGTGAAGTAGTCGATAGCTACCAGAATGAAACGATGACCATTGGATGCAGTGGGCTCGATCTTGCCTATCATGTCGATGCCCCACATGGAGAACGGCCAAGGGGAGGACATGACATTCAATGGGCACGGCGGCACATGAACTTTATCAGCATAAACCTGGCATTTATGACATTTCTTCGCGAATCTGAAGCAATCCGACTCCATCGTCAGCCAGTAATACCCTGCTCTCAAGATCTTTCTCGTCATGGCATGCCCGCCGGCGTGCGTACCAAATGTGCCCTCATGGACTTCTTCCATGAGCATACTCGCCTCTTTCTCATCTACACATCTGAGCAGCACGAGATCATGGTTTCTCTTATACAACACTCCGTCAGGATTGAGATAAAAGTTTCCAGATAGCCTCCTTAGCGTCTTCTTATCCTGGGTCGACGCACCCGCGGGATACTCCTTAGTCATAAGGAAGGTCTGAATGTCGTGGAACCATGGCTTGCCGTCGGTGGCATCCTCGATTGCAAAGACGAATGCCGGTCTATCAAGATGCGAAAGTACAATTCTTGGAGCCTCATTCCAATAATTGACTTTATACATTGAAGCCAGCGTGGCTAAAGCATCAGCCATCTGATTTTCAGCCCTAGGTACATGATGAAGTTCCACTCGATCGAAGAACGGAAGCAGCCTCCTGGCATAATTCATGTACGGCACTAAATTCGCTTGACGAGTTTCCCATTCCCCTTTAATCTGATTGATTACAAGCGCTGAGTCACCATATATGTCTAGATTCTTGATTCTCAAATCAATCGCTTCTTCTAGACCCATGATGCATGCTTCGTACTCCGCTTCATTATTGGTGACTGGAAACGTCAGTCTCGCAGTAAAAGGGATATGGGATCCGTGAGGAGTAGTGATGATAGCCCCGATACCACTTCCATAAGAATTAACTGCTCCGTCGAATATCAACTTCCACTGAGACTTCCTATCTGGCCCCTCATCGGGCAATGGCTCATCGCAGTCCTTTGCTTTGAGAAACATGATGTCCTCGTCAGGGAACTCGAACTTCATCGGCTAGTAGTCTTCGATTGGCTGTTCGGCAAGGTAATCAGACAATACGCTTCCCTTAATGGCTTTCTGAGAGACGTACTGAATATCATATTCTATTAACACCATTTGCCATCTGGCAATCCTGCCCGAAAGAGCTTGCTTCTCGAAGACGTACTTGATCGGATCCATCTTCGAAATCAGCATAGTGGTGTGGTTGAGCATATACTGTCGTAGACGTTTGGCGGCCCAAGCTAATGCACAACACGTCTTCTCCAGCATCGAGTATCGAGACTCACACTCAGTGAACTTTTTACTCAAATAATAAATGGCATGCTCTTTTCTGCCCGTCTCGTCATGCTGACCGAGAACACACCCCATACTGTTCTCCAGAACCGTCAGGTACATGATTAATGGCCGTCCAGCCACTGGGGGTATCAAGATTGGAGGTTCTTGAAGATACTGCTTTATTTTATCGAATGCCTTCTGGCAATCCTCATTCCAAGTAATCGCCTGATCTTTCTTTAAAAGCTTGAACATCGGTTCACAAGTGGTCGTGAGCTGAGAGATAAACCTTGCAATGTAGTTTATTCGGCCCAGGAAACCACGAACTTCTTTCTCTGTTTTCGGCGCTGGCATTTCTTGGATAGCTTTTATTTTCGCAGGATCAACTTCAATCCCTCGTTCACTAACGATAAACCCCAATAACTTTCCGGACCGCACTCCAAAAGTGCATTTGTTAGGATTCAGCCTCAGCCTGAACTTCCTAAGCCTTTCAAACAGCTTCAATAAATTGACCAGATGCTCTTCCTCCGTTTGGGACTTTGCAATCATGTCATCAACATAGACCTCGATCTCATGATAAATCATATCATGAAACAAAGTTACCATTGCTCGCTGGTAAGTGGCTCCTGCGTTCTTCAGACCGAAGGGCATTACCTTATAGCAGAATGTGCCCCAGGGGGTGATGAACGTCGTTTTCTCCATGTCCTTCGGTGCCATCTTAATCTGATTGTAACCGGAGAAGCCATCCATGAACGAAAACACGAAAAACTGGGCTGTATTGTCGACCAACACATCGATATGAGGCAACGGGAAATCATTCTTAGGGCTAGCCCTGTTCAAATCCCGATAATCGACGCACATGCGTACCTTACCGTCCTTCTTCGGTACAGGCACTATGTTGGCGACCCACGGAGGGTAAGTGGTAACGGCTAGAAATCCTGCGTCCAACTGCTTCTGGACCTCTTCTTTGATTTTTACAGCCATGTCTGGTCTCGTCCTCCTGAGCTTCTGCTTGACTGGAGGGCAATCTTCTCGCAACGGCAAGCGATGAACCACGATATCAGTGTCGAGTCCGGGCATATCCTCATATGACCAAGCAAAGACGTCACTATACTCTCGAAGCATCTCGAATAGCCTATGCTTGACATCATTCTGCAGCGCAGCCCCAACTCTGACATTTCTGACGAGCTCCTCAGAACCCAGATTTACAATCTCAATATCCTCCTCGTGAGGCAGAATAACCTTCTCCTCTTGTCTCAACAAGCGGGCCAACTCTTCCGGAAGGTCTTCGTCTTCATCAATCTCATCCTCGGCTTGATAGATCGGGCAATCAAAGTCGTAGTGAGCCGTAGAGGGTCCAGAGTCGATGTCATCTGTTACGTGGATCCTGCAATAACAAGGGTTAAGTTTAAAGCAGGAATACGCAGGTTAGCACGAACCTCGTTGCCATTTTGATGTTTTTTCGAAATAAACATAAAATAGGAATAACAGGGAACACAATATTTGATTACGAAGAGAACGCCTTTTATTCATTAACAAAATGCATACACATAATCCAACAAGGCCCTGACAATAAAACCACTATGCCCCGGGCAGGACATAGGGCTGTACAAAGATTGTAAAAAGCAAATCATTACTCTTCACTTGTCAGCTTGATAATCTCCTTGATGGTCCAATTGTGGAGGCGCTCGCCTGGCTTGCTCGGTTGAATCCAGGCGTCAAGATCGCAATCACTGTCTCCGCTGTCCTCCGACGCTGCGTTGATGCTCTCGAAAATTACTCCCCCCTTGGTGAATAGGATCGACCCTTTCCCACAAGACGAGCTGCCAGAAGAAGATGAAGCTTCAGCTCCAGGAGAATACCCCAATCCAAACTTATCCTGCTTGATTGGTATATCCAAAACATGCCCCCAGCCTGGGGTGGAGCCGGCTTCGACAACGACCCTAGCTTCCTTAAACGAGGAGAGGTTCAACTCTTGCCTCTCTGCGACGACAGGAGCCACCTCTTTCACCCTGACGGTCTCAAATGCCTGGCAAAGAGTCTCATGGATCTCACCATCCATTTCAACGTATTTAAAGGACGACAGGTGACTTACCATGATGTCCTCCTCTCCACAGACTGTCACTATGCTGCCCCCAACAGCATATTTAAGCTTCTGATGCAGCGTGGACGTCACGGCACCAGCAGAATGGATCCATGGCCGTCCTAAGAGGCAGCTATAGGCGGGCATGATATCCATGATATAGAAAACCGCATTGAACGTCTCTGGACCAACTTGAATTGGCAGGGTCAATTCTCCGAAGACGTGGCGCTTGGTTCCGTCAAAGGCTTTCACGACCAGATCACTGGGCGTGCATAGCAGTCCACGGGTATCCAACTTCATTAGTGCCTTCTTCGGAAGCACATTAAGCGAGGAACCCGTATCTACCAGGACATGTGACATAATCGTGCCTCTGCACTCTATTGAGACGTGCAAGGCGCTGTTGTGATCTCTTCCCTTAGGAGTCAGCTCCAGATCTGTAAATCCCAGCCCATTACCAGCATTGACGTGGGCCACCACCTCCTCAAGTTGATTTACTGATATCCCCTGCGGCACGTATGCAGCATTCAATACCTTCAATAATGCATTGCGGTGCGCTTCAGAACACAGCAACAAGTTAAGAATCGAGATCTTTGACGGAGTCTGATGAAGATGATCTACGATTTTATAGTCACTCTTCTTGATTAGTCGCATGAACTCTTCAGCATCTTTAACCAGCAAGTCCTTCTCTGCCCCTGCGGGGACCTCTTCAACAGCTTTACCTTTACCCTTATCCACAGCGTCAGCCCGAACCACTTTCTCTGCTGCAACCTCTGCTGGTGCGAACACTCTTCCGCTTCTAGTGATGCCGCTGACTTCAGTAAGATTATGCGCAGTTGATCCGAACGGCTCAAGCTCTATCTTCTGACCATTACAATAAACTTCGGCGCCATAATGCCATGGAACGGCATTAGTACTCTCGAATGGGATTGGTCCGGCCCTGGTGATGGTGATGGTAGGCGGACGAGGCGCAGAAATAGTAATAGGGTGGCGAGGAATGGTAATGGTGGCAACTTCGTCTGCCTGCTTCAGCACAACTTCCCCTGATGCACTCTCGACGCTCCGGCTGAATTGCAAAATACCCTCGGACATCAGACTTTGGATACCTTCGATCAGATGCTCACATCCGTCAGGAAGTGTAGCACAAGCCATACATAATTCTCCGCATCCAGGGAAGAAGCCCTTCTTCAGCAACTTAGCCTTGACAAAACTCAACGGCGTCTTCAAATCTTTGACATTGGTCAGCAAGTCTGAACTCTCCTCAGTGATAACAGCATTCACTCCGCCCCCCTTATGATGAGGCATTGGATTTTTGGTGACGTTGGGCACGTTGTCAGAAAAGTTGATAACCTTGGCGTCCACCAAGTCCTGGACTTTGTGCTTAAAAGCTTTACAATTCTCAATCGTATGGCCAGGTGCCCCGGTATGGAATTCACAAGTAGCACTGGCATCATACCCCGGTGGTGGTGCCCCTGTTAAGGGAGCCAACGTCCTCTTTTGAACCAATTGGAGCTGAAGCAACGTTTGCAAAAGCTGTGCATATGACATAGGTGGAGTATCAAAATGACGGCTTGCCAGAGGAGCCCGATTCTGATATCTTTTATACCCCTGATTATTCTGCTGCTGAGGCTGCTGCTGCGGCAGCTGCGGAGCAGCTGGGATATTTATGCTAGCGATCTGAGACTGAGGACCCTTGCCCTTTCTCCTAGCATTAGTGACAGCACTGGCGTCTCCCTCTCGACGCTTGCCAGTATAGGGTTTCTTGCCACCTCCTCCAGCTGAGGATGATTCACCCTGAATTTTTCCAATCTTTATACCGTTCTCAACATGCTCGCCCAAAGTGATAAGAGCCGAGAATGTTCCAGACATGCCACTGACCAGCTTTTCATAATAGATTCCGGGAAGGGTAGCCACGAACATTTGCACCAGCTCACGCTCAACCATCGGTGGTTGAACCCGAGCAGCCAATTCACGCCACCGCTGGGCGTACTCTTTGAAGCTTTCATTGTTCCGCTGTGAGAGATTCTGAAGCTGAACTCGGTTGGGAGCCAAGTCGCTATTGTATTGATAGTGGAGAACAAATGCTTTTGCAAGATCTTTCCAGGTGCGCACAGCAGCGGGCTCTAAGCCCATATACCATTCGAGCGATGGGCCAGAAAGACTATCCTGAAAGAAGTGCATCAGCAACTTCTCATCGTCAGAATAGGCGGACATCTTTCTATAATAAGATCGGAGGTGGACCCGGGGACAAGTAGTGCCCTTATACTTCTCAAAGGTGGGCACCTTGAACTTGTGGGGTACTTTAAAGTCAGCAATCAATCCGAGGTTGGACATATCAACGCCCAATGTGTTCTGATTTTCTATGCTTCTCATCTTGTCTTCCAGCGCCTTGAACCTGAGTCGAGCTTCAGCATTCAACTCTGCCTCTACACCTCTCTGAGAGAATATGTCATCCTGATGGTCCTCCAGCCACGGTTGAGGCACCACCAGATTTCCTGCACCAGCATTGCCGTTGACCGGCCCTATGTTAACATTGGCCCCCAAACTACCATTTACGACGCCAGCCGCGTTGAGTCCGAGATTAGTCATCAGATTGCCGTTAGCACTGCCGTTGCCCCCGGCGGCGGGAACAACGTTCTGCGGAGTATCCCCTTGAGGAGGAGTAGGCACGGCCCCTCCATGAAGTATGCCATTACTGTCAACCCTGGAGATCAGAGGTTGAACCAGAGTACGAAGTTGGTCTTGACCATTCGCGACCACCTGCATCAGCTCCATAAAACGATCCATCCGCTCACGGAGTTCTTGAACATCTGACTGCACCTGGTCCATGATTCTTGTCTGATTAGCGCGAGTTGAGTAGCGGTGGATGAGTCTTTGATCAATCCTGGAGATCGAAAGCAGCTCGGCACCTGAAAAACCTGTCAACAATAAAGGTTAGGAAAAGCAATAAGATATACACCATGCAAGTATGCTTCATGCAGATGCATGCGTGTGTCTGTGCGCGTGGGAGGTTTTCCCCCGATCCTAGTGCCTTAGTGACGGTGCTGATGATAATAAGAGGAAGAAGAAATCCGAGCCCAATCATGGAAACATCAATCTCATATATATATGGAAAGGCCTGTCAAGGCAGTACACAGTATCAGCGAGTACAAATCAACAGCGTGACCTCAGCCAACAAGTCTGGTGATGGTCAGCATACATCAAAGATCAAAAACAACAGGGATATAACTAGTCAAGTACGGCCACGGGCGCGATACTCTGCTAATAACTCCTTTGTCTCTGAACGATCTGGCGAAGTGAGCAACCCCTCGACGAGTAGTTCCCTCTGCCTGATAGTATGCTGAAGCCCCTGAACTGAACTCTCCCAAGCGCCTTCGCCGAAGCAATCCTCCAGCTTCCGCTTCTTAGACTCAAACATCAGCTTATGCTCCTTCAGGCTAGCAATAGCTTTGTTGAGACGGGCTTCAGCAGAGTACCTGCAGGCGGTCTCTTCATCAAACTTCCGCTCACTGTCCTTCACTTCGGTCTCTAGCTTAGAAATCTGTAGCATCAGCTTGTCTTCTCGCTCCTTCCTGGTGGCCATGGAAGTCTTCCAATGCTGGTCGAACTTAGATATTCTCCGGTATGCTTCCTCCAAATGCTGCTTCTTCGTAGCTAGCACATCATTAGCAGCTCTGAAGTCTTGACCTAAGCGTTCCCGATCAGCAATCTGCTTTGCCAAGTCTGCACTCAGCTGGCTCACCGACTCTGTTTGCTTTTTGAGAGCATGCACGGCTTCGTTCCTCTCACTTCGAAGCTGAGCTAACTCCTTCTCTAATTCTGCATTTGCCCTCTTCAGTTCATCACGCTCAGCTAATACCTGGTTGTGCTGATGAATGGACACAGTGGTAGGCTCTTCGACTGGTGGAGGACTCTCTGGTCTGACATGAGGGAATGGCATCCCTATAGTGCTGGTTCTGGCTCTGATCCAATCTGAATAAGGAAGGTAAGCTTGGTTGTCGCTCTTCCCCAACAAAGGCTTTCCTCTCGTGCTGATATTGTTCCACGCATACTGAAGCTTGGACAACAAATCCCCCTCTAGAATACCCGTGAGGTACAGAGATTCCCGTACCTCTTCTTCCTTCGGTGGAGTCCTCAAAGCATATGCAAACTGACGAACTAGCAATGATGGGTTGTAGTTGATGCAACCTTTCCTACCTATCAGAGGTACGTTAGGAAACCCACTACAACTGAAGATCATCTCGGTGCCTAACCTGCCTCTGTCAACAAACCAAACAATGTCTTCTGCCGACAAGCTCATCAGACGCTCAGGCCACTCAGCTGTGGCTGCAGACAAGACAGAAGAACCCCTCTTGGGCAAATGACTATCAAACCACTTGTACAACAACGGTATGCAGCATGAAACATTCTTCCCTCTCCGGTTCTCATTCTTATAATGCACCGAATGGTAAACGTCTCCGATCAGAGTAGGGACTGGATTCCCTGAGGTGAAGATATGGAATGCATCGAAGTCTACGAAATCAGGCATGCTGGGAAATAGGATGATGCCATATATGCATAAAGCAAGGATGGCGCTGAAGGCGTCCCAACATTTGTCCTTAGCACACTGCTGAGCCTTAGCTATCAGAAACTGCAGAGAGAACCCTGGGACCTTGTTCCAGCTCGTCACCACTAACTCAGAAGAGCTCAAATGGAGTGAGGAAGCCAAGCTAACAAGATCAGGCTCAGCATCCATGTGGACAAAAGGCATCTGCCTTTTGATAGGCACACCCAGCATATCAGCATACTCTTCCAATGTCGGCGCGAGAACGAAGTCATGAAAAGTGAAACACCTCAAGGGAGGGTCATAAAACTGCAGAAGAGCATGTAACCCATTCAACTCGGACGTAGAAGGTTTGCAAACCAGACTAAGCAACTTGCCATAAGACTTCCTGAACCTATCCTTCACAGAATCCCCTGCCAGGGCTATCAAACCAGTCAGCTTCGACACGTCGGGGGTCGGGAACTTATACGCAACAGTCTTCCTGAGAGAGGCCATAATAGCAGTAGGAGGCGGGAAATCCTGGATCGGGGAAACGGTACCTGCAACACAGACACACGTTAATGGAATGCAGATGAATGCGTAAACTAATGCAAAATGCAGGTATGCAATAACATCCAGGTGGCTGCTGTGGAGATTCGGTATCAACAGTCACTGATGAGAAGGAAACCCCGGTGTAAGACCACTAATCTGATCTGCTGAGAATAACCATCTGACGGGACCGAGATCAAAATTCTGTTCTGACAAGAGTAAGTGACTAATAATAAGGACCCCGGGTGCAAGATCAAGGAACACCTGTTGAAGTCTTCAGACCCCAAAATCACAATCTGCCCTGTCAAGAACAAACACACAGCTGCTGATGAGATCTTCAGACCTCGCTCAAAATCTGCCCTATCAAGAACAAATAACATCTGCCGATGAGGTCTTCAGACCTCACTCAAAATCTGCTTCGTCCAGAACAAACCACTGACGATAATACACTGATCAAAGCTTGCTCTATCAAGAACAGACGAACACCCGATGATAAGATCCTCTGACCAAACTCTTGCTCTATCAAGAACACATCTGTAACTGAGAACCCAACATAACTGATTTGCCGTCAAGAAAACCAGGTAGTCTGAAGGTCTAAGTTTCCTGCAATAAACCCAGTCCCGCTCACAGGTATGAACCTAGACTGACTCAAGGTACGACATCCTATGCGTTCATCAGTGTCACAGACTTTCAAAACTGATGATACGATTCCCAGAAGGAGTGGCATCATCAAGTCCTGAAGAGGCCTCACTTAGCTGAATCACAAATGATCGGTCCCCAGAGTCAACAATCCACCAAACCAGCAACCGTCTCAACCCAAAGGGTTGAAAGTGAAGCCAACCGGATGAACCTCGTCTGAGCGTGGATTTCATGAGACACTAGTGCCTGCAAAGCAAGCACGCGCCCACTAATTTCCACTCTAAGTCTATGGTGCACTCAAGCCTGGGTCTGGCTTCTCACTCAATTAGAACTCCCATCCCACAACAGCACAAATAATCATATTTTACTGAATATAAAAATGCGGGAAATAAAGTGCGAGAAGTAAAAATGCGATAAATAAACGCAACCCAACAAGCAAACACACAAGCGGTAGGATTGACTCTCTTAAGGGACGTTGGATCCCAAAACTGACTCGCTTTCGGGACGTTGGATCCCTAGAAAACTATCAAGTCCCCAGCAGAGTCGCCAGCTGTCGCTTGCGCGAAAATAAGGTGCCGGCATGACAGAAGAGTCGCCACCTTTCGTTATTTATCCCTTAGAGCGGGAAAGGAAACGATCGGAAAAACCTAACGAAAAAGGGTAAGACAAGGTCATCGCAACCATTGTCTGGGTTCGGGAGTCGGTTATGCAAGGGGAAGGTATTAGCACCCCTCACGTCCGTCGTACTCGACGGGATCCTCGCTTGTTTGTTTACTTGGACGGGTTGGTTATAATCTATCTACCTATCAAGGCTAGCTGAAAAAGAAAAGAAAAATGACTCGGCAAAGCATCGCGCTTTATGCCTACGTATTCTCATCAGAGAATGAGAAATCAGAGTCAACGTAGTTCGGCTAACTACGGGGGAAGATGGGGAAGGTTGCTCGCTAGGATATCGCATCCTATGCCTACGTACTTTCATCTGGTATGAAAGATCAGAGCAAACGTAGTTCGGGAAACTACGGGTTATCTCCTAAAAGAAGTGTTTTTTATTGTGTTTGCGATTTCGACCGCACTAGAGACTATGACCTGAGAGTGAATGCGTCGCATGTCACCCAAAGGGTACCATACTAAACATCCAGACTATGGAAAAGAAGCTCTCCCATAATCCTTTCTCAGATAGCTTAAGGCTCGTAACGTACGAAAGAAATCATTCATGATTACTGTATCTTAAATTGTTTCGAGATGAGAAGAGAACAGGCCCAACTAGGAGGGAGACTATCAAGTCCTACTGTTATCATGCCATGGATTCATCCTATGGTTGAGATTTAAACAGGGAACTCCTAGATGTTGTCATGCATAGGTTTCAACCTAAAAGTCTATCATCAAATCCTCATCAGAGGAAATGAGAATCCTAAGGGATCATGTCAATGATACACCAAAACAGACAAAAGCATCAGCTTTAACAGTGAAATGCATGCAATGCAAGTGAGGGAGGAAATGTGTGTGGGGCTTCAGCCTCCACAAGCTCGTCTCGACCTCAAGCCAGTCATGAAATAACAGTAATCATACTGAAATAAACAACATGCTATCAAGCAAAAACAGTAAACTGTAATCATACAGACAGAAAATGACATCATGCTATCAAGCAAAATAAACACATGGGCAAGGGAGCTGGGCTCTACCGAATACCCGCAAGCAAAGCCAAGCAATAACAATACAATCAGATGCACTCATGCTCTTAGACTGAACTTATTCTAAATGTGCCTAGTCTAATGCAGCAGACAAATCAGACAAAACACACAATACATCAAAGAAAACAGAAGAAAGCCTCAGCTCCTCCAGCAGCAACCCAGTCTTCAGACTTCAGAGATCACTTGCTTTCCAGGTATCAACCCTACAACATGAGTATCAACTCATCTTCTCCCTTGAGCTTCAGCTCCTTTGATCAGCTCTACCTTCAGGCTTCACTATCTTCAGGGATCTTCAGGCATCAACTTGATCTTCACAGAGTCTTCAGACTTCAATAATCTTCAAGGAATCATCCTCTTCAAGGCCTCAGCTTCTATCTTCAATGGCTCCAATGCTCCAGCAAACAAGATTCAGTCAATAAGATGAGGTGGGGATGTTACAGTACTCACTGACTTCCAAAGGATGCCATTGAGGACTTAACATCAAAGGAAAGGCTCTCTCAAAGTTCTACCTTATAGGGCAAGGTCACTAATCCCTCCAAAGGAGAGAGGTGAATACCCTTAAGGGACTCTATGTCACAGAGAAGAAAGGAGGTGAACAAGACACTCCTTGTTTATTGAACAAAGTATTCTACCTAGGGCTCTGCCTATGCACCTATGAACCTATAAACAAAACAACAAAAACTATGCTAGACTCCTCTGCAAGGTCTTCAAAGCTCCCATGATGATCCACAAGGTCTTCAACTCAATCTTCAAAGCTCACACACTCAAAAGAGAAGGAAAGAAAACACAACAATACAACTTATGCCTTTAAGCAACACACATACTATCCATACATTCAAAAATCAATGAAAAATACTAAAACACCATACAATATTCTAGTAAAATTCTAGGGGATTCTATACATACTTACCCTTAACCCATGTATTCCCCATAGGCTAACTTGTCCTAAAAAAACCCCAAAATAAAGAGTTCAAGTTCATGTACACAACCTAAAAACCCTAATTAGAGCACCTAAATGTCTAACAATCAAACTACATCAAATTTAATTTCTAAAATCAAGGGATAAATCCTACATGAAACTAGGGTTCAATATCTAATTACACAAAAAAGAATGAATTAAAAAACCTAAGGGAAGGTCCTAAAACAATTCTTGCAAGATAAGGTATCAACCAAAAGAAAATAATTGTCATACTTAAAAGAAAATACCACCATAAATTCTACATTAAAAATAAAATTTCATTTTTATTTTTATATTTTTCTACACAAAATTATCTCAACATAGAAAAAATAATGACCAAAAAAGAGCCATTTATCAATTTTTTACGAATTTATTAAGATTGCAAAAATATTAAGAATTAAAAAGAAAACAAAATAATATAAAAGGGAGGGGGGGTGGAAATAGAAGAGACAGATAGTTGTTTCAATTGGGCCAACGCGCGTGGGGGGTGCAGAAAGCGAACTGACTTAAGCCCAGACTCAGTCACTAAACCAAACGACTGCGTTTTGGTTTTTAAATTTCCCTCCGTTTCTGCGTTTAAACCACAGCCGTGCGATTAACATTCCAGTCAATTTCCTTGACTTGATCCAACGACAGACAGCTATCTTCTTCCTCACGCCTGGTTAGGGTTTCATATAGCCATGCACGACTCTCCCATGCAGCTACCTTCTACCAGCCTGTTCTCTCTCGTTTCTCAGCCAAACTCCCTCATGTAAAAAGCAAACTTGCTCAGCTTTCTTCCCCAAACATAGCCATGCCCTCAGCTTGCACTAAAACAGCCTCAAACGGCAAACCCGAAGCTCAACCTCCATTAAAGCTCAAGGTTTTCATCCTCACGAAACCTCAAATTCTTGGTACTAAACTAATCTTTATGCATCACTGATCTACCTAAACTAAAGCATTAGTAATAAAACTCAATAACCAACCAGTTCTTGATCTTCAAAGTATGATGTCCAATTCTTAAACTCCACAGGATGAGCTCTAACTTCTCAGGATCCATCCCTAATGGTTGCTAGTCATAATTACCCTAACCACATGATCTAAAACTATGCAAACAGAGAGAATTGAATGAATTTACCAACCTGCAACTTGATGATGGCAGCAATGGTTATACTCCTCTTCAATGCTTGAAACTGTCTAAAATCAATCTTTTCTTGATGATGATCTTTCTGTATGCAAAAGATCTTGTGTAGCACGCTTGAATCTTGAGATCCACTTGAAATTGCAATTTGTGTCTTAATGAAGAAAGTGCACTAAACTGAACCAATTGCAATCCAAACTTGGCTGAATTCTAATCCATGATGATGGTTGAATATGATGAAATCAGTATTGGTGATGATTTGATGAAGGTTTTGTGGAATTGGAATCAAAATGCAATGAGAAAGAATGAGAGAATTTGTGAGGTATTTGCCAAAAAAAGTGAAAATCCAACCCTTGCTCAATGTTCATTTCATGGTTATATAGCACTCAATGGAAGTTTCCAGCACCATCTTACACTTTCCCTTGCATTCCAAGCTTGATCCAACTTGGTTATGTTTCTTTAATCATAAGTAACCTTAAGTAACTTTTATTTTTTCCACTAAACTCAAAAATGTGCTTGAACCATTGGCTTTAGAATGGTTTTTCCAATCAAAATGATATATTGGATGACCCCATTTGGGTTCCTAAATCTTCCAAACCAATTTCCAATTCCAACTTTTTAAACTTATATGCCATTTTTAGTTCATTTTTGACCAATCATGCAACTTCATGCTATGAGCTTTTCCAACAATTCATGACCTTCTTTCTAGACTTAAAATCACATTTTGAACAACTTTCATGTTTTGAGTTTTTCCATTTGAGGCTTGGAAATAGGAGTTTTAGGCATTGGCTAAAATGACCTATAACTGACAAATGACCAAAATACCCCTGTCTTGTTCAAACCATAAGTTGAGTTCCCCAAATTCTATCAAGGACTTCTACCACTCAAATTAAAGCTAAGAGGATGCCCTCCAACATTCATGTTGACCAAGAGATCATAGGAATCATCCTACTAGGGCAAAAATTGTCTGCAAGTTGGGTGACTTTCAAGGACCCAGATTCACACACCTCTGCTGACCTGTAATTTGTCAAAACCATAACTTGAGCTCTGTAACTCCTATCAAGGACTTCCACCACTAAAATTAAAGCTAAGAACAAGCTATACAACATTCATGTTGTGGGGGAGATGAGATATCAATCACATCTTGAGCTAAAACTGCCTGGAAAATAGGGATCAAATTAGGGTTTTTGCACTGACAATCCTTGGAAACCCTGGCTTGAAACTTCTCAAACTCTTCAATCATGATGAGTTGGTCTAGGAATCATCTCCATAATATCTCTATGCATCATTCCATGATCTCATGGCCCTTGGATTAGGTCTCAACCCTCTCCAAATTTTCAGTTATCCTAGGGCTGACCCAGTCAAAAACCCTAATTCTACCCTTCATGGTTGAATCTCCTGAATCCTTGCATAATGACCTCTCTGGGCTTCATGATGGCTATCAAGACATCTCATAGGCTTTCTCAAAACATCAAGTTCATTCTCAAAGTCTCAGAATCATCTGAGGGGCACCCACAACTCTCAAGCTATGAAGCACACAACCCTGGTTTCAACCCACTCCTCTGAGGATCTCTTGAACTTTCTGATGAAGGTATCCATTTTCAACCACTAGATGGATAAATAATTGTTGGTCAAATTTTGGGGTGCAACACCTGCAAATAACCAATGATTCAACAGTCCACCAATTTGGCTTTTAGGATTTTGATAGTTTATTATGTGTTTTCGAATATGGGTGAGTAAGTATGAAAAACATGAATATGACAATATGAATATATAGATAATATGAATAATATTCACAATAATATTTAACGAAAATTAAAGTTATTGGTTAGTTTAGTGAATCGCACCGGGACACGAAAGAATAAGATCTCGTCTTAATCGCAAACATAATGCCGATTAATCGAAGGTAGCCTATCACGATCCCAAAGTACGGAAAATGACCCCAATGGTCATTCACCATAGATTTGAAATCGAGAAGGTTATCAACTTCGATATGCGACGCTTACAAATAAAAGACTTCATCGATCCAAAAAAATCGAAATAAAATCGAAAGAGGAAAGTGGTCTCGGATCATTTGTTTCACGCCAATAATTTGACGGATAAACGGTGGTAATCTCGTCATCGACCGAAGACAAATAAAGTGTCCAATAACAAAAGAGAAATGAATAAACTATAAAGTCTAATAGAAAACGTTATAAACTAATATAAAAACTAACATAAAAATAATATATACAAGATAATAATAATAAGATAATAATGATAATATAAACTATATATATATATATATATATATATATATATATATATATATATATATATATATATATATATATATATATATATATATATATATATATATATAAACAGAGTAACAATAATATTAATAAACTAACTTACAAATAATAAAAAAGAGAAAACAGAAAGTGGGTTTAGTAGAAAAACAGAGAGTGCAGTCCACAGCTAAATGGGCTTTTTAGCCCCAATAACCACAAATCCTATCAGAAAAAGAAAAAGACATAAAAAAAAAAAGAATAATAAATAAAAATAAAAAGTAAAATAAAATATAAAATAAAAAGAGCAAAATAAAATAAAATAAAATAAAAAAACAACAAGTTTTCTCGTATCGTCTCTCTCGCTCGCCTTTTCACTCTCACTGTTCCGATTTTACTCTTGTTTCCATTTGAACTTCGATCTCACCTTCTCTCGCTAATCTCGAACGCTCTCTTTCTCATTCTCCATCGTCGATTTGGTTTTGTGGTTGAAAAGGGATTGAGGGTTTTTTTTGGGGGTTTTGAAGCTGTTGTTCATTGTTAGGGTTGGTTTTTGTTGAAGACAATGGCGTACGGTTTAACGAGGTTTGTTGCAGTTGAAAATGGGTGGTTATTTGGTCCGATGGTGAACGAGTTTATGTTGTGAGTTATGTTTGGATTTTCGGTGAAAGTCGAAGAAGTTTGTCTGGGTGGTGTTTTGTTTGATGAGGTTGAAGATTGGTTGAAGGAAGGTGGAAATCAATGGTGGAAAATGGCGGTGTTTAGCGGTTACGTTTGAGATTTTTGCTGGGTGTGTCTGGAAGGTTGATAGAAGGTGAAAGCTTGAAGCTGGTTGGTTCGGTTTTGAAGGAAAGAAATAAGAGACGGTCCGTTTGATTGAAGGAGGTTTGAAGTGAATAATCATGGAAGAAGAAGGTTTTGGGGTTATCTGGAATGGCTGTTGTTGTTCTGTTTTTGAGGAGAATGGTGAAGATGGATGAGGGAGCTGAAGGGAAATGGAGTTGATGAATAGTTCGGCTAGGGTTTTTCTGCTGTAGTCTCTCACATGGTTTTATATGGAGAGAGTCTAGGGAGGATTGAGGGTAAAAACGGAAATGACTTGTGAATGGTGAGCTGGAAAATTTTGCAGGTTAACATGTGCCTTGTGCTGTGAAAGCTCGTACGATTTGCAGGAGATAGTGATTTATCTGGCAGGTACAGATCGTAAAAGAGGTGAGTATTTGGGGAAACAGGGACCTTTTCGTAACATCTTTTGTGGGAAATGGTTGTGATATGGTGAATTAATATTCCTACGGTTTACAACATTTTGTCTGTTGTGGAAGATTAACTCAAAACTTGCTGTTATGGGCAGGGGTCGCCTTGTGGTAAAGTGAATTAAATCTATTGAAGTATTTTGTTTCATTCACCGCTCATGAATTTTGATGTTGTATATCTCCTTCTGCTCCCTATTTTCAGGTTTTGATTGTGAGCGCAATATGGAGGGAAAACCGAAGCGCACATGTTAGCGACATGGAGGCCGAAACGCTAAAAATTCATACGCAAGAAGGTGTGTTTGCATGGACTGGTAATTCCGCATCTCCATGAGCAAAGTGACCACCATCATTGAAGGGACATCTACTGGTATTCAACCATTTGCGACACAACTTTGCTTTCCTTCTTTAATAATTTGAGCTGTTTAATGGTTTATTGCATAGGATTTTGTCATGACTGATTGTTACTGATTACAATAATTCAGGTTGTGGCTTGGAGTCTTCAAGCATCACAAAAACTAACCGGATGGTTACCAAGAGGCATAAGTTTTACTTGGAGATGGCTTGAAGAAATGTCTTGAAGAGCTCTTTTTGCTTAGTCACAGACCGACATTCATCATTTAATTTTTTTACCGCTGAATTTGTGAAGTTTGACTACTTCGACTACATTGTGACACATGAACCTTTCTTTGACTTAACAGGTTACTTCATCTTACCTTCCGTGAATATCTTAGACACGTAGCTTGGTAGAACATGTCCTTCATAATCCTTACATTTTGTCTCAGGTGCTCTTATTGAAAATATGCCAATTCATATCATTTTGAAGAATTTTTACTGTTATTTTGCCTGATGGATGATTTCTATGAAGCAGGCAAGGTGTGAGCATCATACTCGTAGCTACCGTTGTGTTTTGCTTCAGCTGCTATGAGTCACTGTTGTAAATTATATACCTCATTTACATGACTTGCCTTAGAATTATCCACATGTACTTTGAATTTCTGCTGTTGTTAAAGAAATAAGTTTGTGTAGTCCTCTGTATGTCCTTGAATTTGAGTTCACTAATGACAGCATCATTGTTCTCCTTGTAATTTTGCGTAGTGACTTCATTCATATGGACGATTTCAGCTTCACCGGGTTGCTTTGTGATATTTGAAGTCTGTGTCCTCTCTCCTCCGCCCTGATTTCATCCGCTGTAGGTGTAGCTGATTATTGGTGTTTCAAAGCGCAGGACCTGGTTATGAGTGGCATCAAAGCTTCAAAGTTAGAACGGTATAACTTGTATCTTTTGTGAATCAGTGAAGCCCAATTACTCAAGGTCCCGGTTGATGGCTGGTTTGATGTGTACGTGAAGGTTGGTTTGTAACGTTTGTTACGTTTTGCAAGCCTTGGCCGATGGTGGGTCGCATAATTGAAAATGTTGCAGAATTCAAGTTGCCGCCGGTTTTGCAGTGGAAATGCGTGGAACTTGCGTGAGTTTGTTTGGCGGGTTGTTGTGCTGTTGGTGATGTAACAATTCTGCATAACCGCTTCGCAAGAACGATTCTAGCATGGTTTTTTTTGACTTTGTCGCTTCCGCAACAACTTCTTCAAGCTATGCTTTATGATTCCTGTTTTTTTCGTACAGGTTACGTGCTGAGACTTCATTACGGAGACGTGGGCTGTGCGGAAAGTGACGGTCGATAACTGCAGCAGAATTTGAATATAGTTGTGCAGAGGGGGTGCCTCTTGGACTCCACACTCGTCAGCAAAGAAATCACAATGACTTGTTAATTGGAGAGTAGGATGAGCTGCGTTTTGGGCATGAGGTGGTAGCGGTGCCAACTTGTTATGGGGATCGTACGAAATGATGGCTGTAACATATTTGCAGTTTTCGTGTGGGCATACTAATTTGTGAAATGATATTTGCACGTCAACTTTCATCTTATTTTCCTTTGCAGGTGTATGGCTATGGTAATAGACAATGCGATGTGTATCTCAATCACTGAAGCGCCGCCTCCAATGTTATTGCACCTTATTTTCCATTTTTTTTCTATTGAAGATGTGGCTACTTTGGGTCAAGAGTCCTCGTGGAAAGAGAAGTGGCTTTGGGCACTTGCAATAGGTTCATTATTTGTTTTGCAAAAAAGGACTTGTGTTTCTATGGCTTGAGGAATCCTCATGTGGGCCTTGTTCTTGCAATTACTCGGTTGTAGATAGACATAAAAAATAGACTTCTTTCTTTTTGTAATTTTTCTTGCCAAGTAATTGGATCATGGGCTTGTAATAAGAAGAATGGGCTAAATTCCCTTGTAAAATGCTTGGTAGATGACAATGGGTACTGTCTTTGTAATTTGGAATTTGATCAAAACATAATAGTTAACATTTGAATATCCATATTAATCCAACATCTTCAATTGCCTAACCCGTGCCCTCCTTGAAGTATTCATTTGAAACTCGAACCGATCTTATGAACTTTCATTGAATTAATCCTCTTGAAATAATTTTAAACATAAGTCAAACTCGGATCCTGAATGAGTTAAAGTTTTTGCACCAATAAAAATCACTAACGAATAAACCTTCAAAATATTCATTTTCACTATTACACGAAACTTTCACCATGCGGCTAATGCTCATTCAGCAACATGCCACTCGAATCATATGTATCTTGTCCTTGATAATGAAAATAGACCCCCTTCTGACCGATGAATTAAGTTAAACCCGAACTTCCACATATACTTCTCTCATTCGAAACCCGGTCCAATTCAACTCAATCTTATGATGGAAGCAACAAATTATATATTTTTTTGATTTTCTAAGTAGTGGTTGGTGGGTGTATGTACAAATGCAAAATATATACAAGGTAGGACAAATTTAGGGTATGACAGATGCCCCTATCTAATTGACTTAAACCAAGTAAGATGTATTGCTGCAACATTCATTCTTTCAAGGGATAAGGCAATAAGATATAAAGAAGACCCTGAATTTGTCCGAAAAGAAAAAGAATGCCTGGGACAAGGTCAATATCACCAAAAATATGATGGGAAGAAAACACACCCGGCTACTACCACCAAAAGGATGGTAGAACAAAACACAATTGCGCAATCTAACATTAATGACTATGCCAGACCCCCCCACCAAAAGGATGACGGAGCGAAACTCACACCGGCCACTACCACCAAAAGGATGATAGGACAAACACTAACACAAAATCTGACACCAATCCAAGTGACATGCCCCTCACCGAAAGGATGACAGAGCGAAACACACACAAACAATATCGCACAATCTGACATCAATCCAGATGACAGACCCCCCACCAAAAGGATGACGGAGCGAAACACACACAAACAATATCGCACAATCTGACACCAATCCAGATGACATACCCCCCACCAAAAGGATGACGGAGCGAAACACATACAAACAATATCGCACAATCTGACACCAATCTAGATGACAGACCCCCCACCAAAAGGATGACGGAGCGAAACACACACAAACAATATCGCACAATCTGACACCAATCCAGATGACAGACCCCCCACCAAAAGGATGACGGAGCGAAACACAAACAAACTATCGCACAATCTATCACCAATCCAAGTGACAGACCCTCCACCAAAAGGATGACGGAGCGAAACACAAACAAACACTATCGCACAATCTATCACCAATCCAAGTGACAGACCCCCCACCAAAACGATGATGGAGCGAAATACAAACAAACAATATCGCACAATCTATCACCAATCCAAGTGACATACCCCCACCAAAAGGATGACGGAGCGAAACACACACAAACAAATATTGCACAATCTATCACCAATCCAAGCGACAGACCCCCCACCAAAAGGATGACGGAGCAAAACACAAACATAAATAAATATTGCACAACCTATCACCAATCTAAGTGACAGACCCCCCACCAAAAGGATGACGGAGCGAAACATAAACAAACACTATCGCACAAGGGGAAGTTTAAGGCTGCTGCGGATAAGAAGGCCAAAGAAGGGAGAGCGTCTACTGGTGGGAAGTGCTACAGGTGCGGTGGCGCGGGTCGTCGTGCCAATGATTGTTCTCATGAGGTGAAGAAGTGTTTCAAGTGTGGTAAGTCGGGCCATGTGATAGCTGATTGTCGGGCCGCTATGCCTACCTGTTATAATTGTGGTGAGAAGGGTCATATCAGTACGCATTGCGAGAAGCCGAAGCCGTCTCAGGTGTCTCAGACTAGTGGTAAAGTGTTTGCGGTGGTGGGAACTCAAGCTTCCAGTGAGGAGCATTCTATCCAAGGTACTTGTTTCATCAATAATATTCCCTTGTCTACTATTATTGATACGACTGCAACCCACTCATTCATCTCTGTTGATTGTGTGAAGAGGTTAGGATTGGTGCCGACTACTCTTGAGCGGCGGATGACTATTGAAACTCCCTCTGTTCGTTCAGTGACTACTTCTTTAGTATGTTTGAAGTGTCCACTGACTATTTTTGGTAGAGATTTTGGAGTGGATCTGATTTACTTGCCTCTTGGTAAGTTGGATGTTATTCTGGGTATGAACTGGTTGGAGTTCAACCGAGTCTACATCGATTATTTTCGGAAGGTGTTGTTGTTTCTTACGCTAGAGGAAGAAGCTTTGGTGAATTCCTTGTCTAGTAAGGAATTGAGGATCTTGTTGGAGGGCGAAGCTAAAATGTTTGCTTTATTTGCATCATTAGCTGTTGACGGAAAAGCGTGACTGAAGGAGTTGGCGGTGGTGAATGAATTTCCTGAAGTGTTCCCTAATGATATTACAGAATTACCTCCGAAGAGAGAAGTTGAGTTTAGCATTGATCCTGTACCTGGTACGAGGCCTATATCTATGGCAACATACAGGATATTGGCAGTGGAGTTGGCTGAATTGAAGTCTCAGATTGGAGAATATTTGGATAGGAAGTTTATCAGACCTAGTGTGTCACCGCGGGGAGCTCCAGTGTTGTTGGTAAAGAATAAAGATGGTAGTATGCATTTGTGCATCGATTACCGTCAGTTGAATAAAGTGACCATTAAGAACAAATGTCCTCTTCCAAGGATTGATGATTTGATGGATCAGTTGGTGGGAGCTCGGGTGTTCAGTAAGATTGATTTGAGGTCGGGTTACCATCAGATCAGAGTGAAAGAAGGTGATATTCAGAAGACCGCATTTAGAACTCGATATGGACATTACGAATATGCGGTTATGCCTTTTGGAGTGTCTAATGCGCCGGGAGTTTTCATGGAGTATATGAACCGAATCTTCCATTCTTATTTGGATCAGTTTATTGTTGTGTTCATTGACAATATACTGATTTATTGTAAGTCTGAGGAAGAGCATGCAGGACATTTGAGAATTGCTTTGCAGGTGCTGAAGGATAATAAGTTGTTTGCGAAACTGTCTAAGTGTGAGTTCTGGTTGAAGACGGTGAGTTTCTTGGGGCATGTAATATCTGGTGATGGTATATCGGTAGATCCATCAAAGGTGAGTGCGGTGTTGCAGTGGGAACCACCGAAGACAGCAACAGAAGTTAGAAGCTTTTTGGGTTTAGCAGGGTACTATCAAAGGTTTTTCTACTTTGGCGTTGTCGTTGACTCAGTTGACGAGAAAGAACCAAGTTTTTGTGTGGGATGCCGCTTGTGAAGAGAGCTTTGTAGAATTGAAGAAGAAATTGACTACGGCACCGGTGTTAGTGTTGCCAACTCCGAGCGAACTGTTTGTGGTGTACTGTGATGCGTCTAAGATGGGATTAGGCGGAGTTCTTATGCAGAATGGTAAGGTGGTGGCGTATGCTTCGCGACAATTGAGGGTGCATGAACGGAATTACCCTACTCATGATCTTGAATTGGCCGCGGTAGTTTTTGTGTTAAAGATCAGGAGGCACTATTTGTATGGTTCGAGGTTTGAGGTGTTCAGCGACCATAAAAGTCTGAAGTATCTGTTTGATCAAAAAGAGCTAAATATGAGACAGAGAAGATGGTTGGAATTCTTGAAGGATTATGATTTCAACTTAAGCTATCATCCAGGAAAGGCAAATGTAGTAGCAGATGCTTTGAGGAGAAAAGCATTCATGTTTCGGCTATGATGGTGAAAGAAATGGAACTTATTGAGCAATTCAGAGATTTGAGCATGGTTTGTGAGACTACGACATATTGCGTGATATTGGGCAAGTTGCAAGTGAACAACGACTTCTTGGATATGATTAGAGAAGGCCAAAAGCTAATTGTAAGGCTAGTGGATTTGATGTCCAGAGTAGGAAGTGACTCCGATAGTGATTTTAAGTTGGATAGTGCAGGTGTGTTGAGATTTCGGGGCAGGATTTGTGTGCCGGATAATGACGAGCTGAAGAAGTCAATTCTGAGTGAAGGACATCGTAGTGGTTTGAGTATTCATCCGGGAGCTACGAAGATGTATCATGATTTAAGGAAGATATTTTGGTGGTCAGGTATGAAAAGGGATATAGCTCAGTTTGTTTACGCCTGTTTGACGTGTCAGAAATCGAAGGTGGAACATCAGAGACCCTCTGGGTTTATGCAACCGTTAGAAATTCCGGTTTGGAAGTGGGATTGTATCACCATGGATTTTGTTACAGGATTGCCGAACACGGCAAGAGGATTTGATGATTTTTGGGTAATTGTGGATCGGCTTACGAAGTCTGCACATTTTGTGCCGATTAATATCAGTTTTTCGTTGGAGAAGCTGGCAGAGATTTATATTCGGGTGATTGTGAAGCTACATGGTGTGCTGTCGAGTATTGTGTCGGATAGGGATCCGAGGTTTACTTCAGAATTTTGGAAGAGTTTGCAGGAAGCTTTGGGTACTAAGTTAAAGCTGAGTTCAGCTTATCATCCACAAACTGATGGACAGTTAGAGAGGACTATTCAGACGTTGGAGGATTTGCTGAGGGCTTGCGTGTTGGAGAAATGTGGTGCGTGGGATGCTCATTTACCATTGATCGAGTTCATGTACAACAACAGTTACCATTCTAGTATCGGGATGGCACCTTTTGAGGCTTTATATGGTAGAAGGTGCAGAACTCCTCTGTGTTGGTATGAGACGGGTGAGAATGTGGTTTTGGGACCAGAAATTGTGCAGCAGACTACTGAGACAATTCAGATGATTCGTGAGAAAATGAAAGCGTCTCAGAGTAGGCAGAAGAGTTATCATGATAACCGAAGAAAAGAGCTGGAATTCAGTGAAGGTGATCACGTGTTCCTAAGAGTTAAGCCAGTGACCAGTGTGGGTCGTGCGTTGAAATCCAAGAAGCTGGATCCAAAGTTTATTGGACCGTATCCGATTTTGCAGAGGATTGGTGATGTGGCTTATAGGGTGGCGTTGCTGCCTGAGCTTTCAAATTTGCATGACGTGTTTCATGTGTCTCAACTTCGGAAGTATATCACGGACCCATCTCATGTGATTCAGAGAGATGAAGTGCAAGTCCAGGAGAATCTTAACGTTGAGACGATGCCTTTGAGGATCGAAGATCGTAAGGTGAAGCAACTCCGAGGGAAGGTGATATCCTTAGTGAAAGTGGTTCGGGGAGGTGCTGCAGGAGCCAGTGTGACCTGGGAATTGGAAAGCAGGATGCGGGATGCGTATCCGGAATTATTTCCATCAGGTAATTTTCGAGGACGAAAATAATTAAAGTGGGGGAGAGTTGTAACACCCATTTTAATTATCTAGTCTTTTTCGGTGTTATTTTATTTTCGGTGTGCCTTCTGTGGGGGTGTGGTTGAGTGCGATAGTAAGTGCCCTTAAGTATGGAGATCAGTTAATGCTTTTGGACTTTAATATTAATAATGATATTTAGTGATAATAATTTAATGAATAATGGTAATATTATTTTTATTAATATTATTATTATTGTTATTATTATTGTTATTCATATTATTATTATTATTATTATTATTATTATTATTATTATTATTATTATTATTATTATTATTATTATTATTATTATTATTATTAATGGAATAAGATTGGAAAAGGGGTATTTTGAGTTGAAAAAGGAAATATTGGAAAGAGAAGAAGAGGAGGAACGATAGAAGGAGAGGAGGTTGGAAGAAGAAGAACACGATCAAGGAGGAGGAAGAAGGCTATGATCATCATTCTTTGGATTCTTCTTCAATTTGATCGAGTTATCGAGGTAAGGGGGGGGGGGGGGGGGAAACGGGTCAAAATCGGTTGTTGCATGAATTCTAGGTAGAGGGGAATTCCCTAACCCCATGGTAGATTGATGAACATGTTTGATGTGTTGTTGTGATTTTAATTGTTGCTGGTAAGATAGGTTTATGGCATGTGGTTGTAGAATGATTGTTTGGAAGATTTGGGGTTTTCGGGTAGTTTACCATTTTTAAGCCGAGAATGAATTAATCACTAGAACTGAGGTTTTATCGGGTGAAATCTAGAATAGATTATGTAGCTAAGTCGCAGAATGTTGAACTGGTGATGTGGGAACTGGTTTGAGGGAAATCATATGATTTCAGAGAGTTTTGTCGATTCTGAACAGTTTGGGGTTCTGAGTTCGCAGGTTCGCTAGGCGAACAGGAAGCGAAGGTTCACCAGGCGAAGCCCAGCGAGTGGGTAGCGATCCATTGCAGTGGCCAAACTCAGTCTTCGCTGGTGTGTTCGCTAGGCGAAGGGGTGGCGAGAGGTTTCGCCAGGCGAAGGAGGTAGCGAGTGGTAGCGAACACTTCCAGTAGCTACTGTCTGCCTTCGCCAGGGAGTTTGCTGGGCGAGCAAGTAGCGAACATTCGCTGATGCTTCGCCAGGCGAATGAGCCAGCGAGCATGATAGCAGTTTGTGTTTTTGTGTTATTTTGGTTTGTTCTCTTGTGTTGTGGGACCCCTGTTGGTCATGCTTGAATATAAGATCGGTGATGAACAATTAAGAGTGTATGTCTGGTGTTGGAATGTGATTTTCGTGTTATTCGTTTAATTAGAGTAATTAAATTGGTGTATGTTATTATGTATGAATGTGGTGATGTGTGGAATACGTATGTGCGGTGTAATAAATGTGATCAGGAGGATTGTGTGCACCTTGTGTGCTTGGATTGTTGTTGTGCATTAGTGTCGTGCATATCATGATGTTTTGGTGGAGTTGAATCGTTGCTCGGATGGAGTGTATGCGATTCACCCATACTCCTGTGTGGAGAATGGTGGGGATAGATCATTGCCATTGGTGGGCGTATATGATCTATCCGGTGGTCCCTTGTGGAGGGTTGATGGCTCGGTGTCCATCGGTGATGTTGAGTCGGTACCGCATATCATGGTGTTGAGTTGCATATTTTTGCATTGTCTTGTGTGCTGTATTGGTGTTGGACAGTAGGTCCTGGTTGTTGGATGTTGAATGATGTTAGAATGATTACTGCCTTTCATTCATGTACATTATTACCGCTATATTTTGATCATGATTTCTCATCTCTTTTGTTGTTGTTGTGGTCTATGCTTCTTCGGAAGTACAGATAATCCATGTGTGTAACTAGCTTGGATAGTGGCGAGTCGAGTCGTAGGGATGCTCTGATACGTAACACGGGGCTTTGGGAGTTTATTATCTTTCTGATGATTTTGTTTTACTCCGTGGCGTATCATGTTTTGTTGGAACCTTTGGTGAATATTGTGTATATTTTGGGCGGATGGCCGAATATGATGTATATATGTTTATATGATATTTCCGCTGTTTACTGTTGAAAACCATATAATGAAGTGTTTTGTGGAGCTTCTTTTGTGATATCCCACTTTGGTGTGGCAACTCTGATAATTGCTTGATTTAATTGCTATTTATTTTATTTTATTTATTTTGGGGAGCGGGGTGTTACACAAAGCATCTGAAAAATACTTTTGTGTATTTTTAAAATGGTTTTAACTATTAAAAATAAAATCAAAAGAAAATAAAACAAAAGTAAAATAAAATGAAGAAAATAAGCAAGGGGGCGAAGCAGTAAATCCAAAATGAACTGGTTTCTAGCTGAACACACATATGGGCCCAAATGAAGGTGGTGTAGATATAAAAAAGAAAAGGTCCATGGTCAAAACACTACAAATTAGAAAACAAAAATGACACGCGTGGCCTGCCATGTCATCTCTATAATTGAGGTGGCAGCCACATAGCGCCACATAACATACCACCTAAGCACGGGTCAAAAGGTCAACCTTCAAACACAGTCAGATGCCGGAGCTAGGGATCCGATCGTCTTCTTCAGTCACCCTCACTGGAGACGACTGTAAAACTATCAAAACACACCAAACAAAACACTATCTCGAAGGAAATTTCATGTAGATCTCAAATATGGAATTCATTTCCAATGAAACACACTCTAAGCTCGTGAAAATCAGGCATGAAAAAATAACACACATGTTGCAACTTCCACAAACAGAAACAAACCATACACAAATATGGCCTACCTCAACCCATAAGTTCTAAAGTGCATCAAACAAAATAAATGGACGTATAAAAAAAGAGAAGCAAGCTCAAGAAAGGTTACCAAAAATGAAGCTTTTACAAATTATGCTTGGAGCTTCAACACCTCACCAAATAGCTATTGCTCATTGCTTGTGCTTCAGGGATGATGATAGAAACAAAGTATGATCCTAATACTTGAGAAAGAGGGAGATTCGAAGAGATGAAATTTTTGAAAGGAGGAAGGTTTTTTTATTCTGTTTTGAGAAAAATGGAGGCTCTCCCTAGTCTTAGGGTTTGTGCTCTTTATATATGTGGATTTTGTGATTGTTAGAGGCCTATAAAGTTTTTTATGGTCTTGTTTTCAAATTTGGAGAGTGATAATGTGTACATGAGTCATACACTTGGTGAGGTGGATTTTGTGTGGTTTTGTTGTGGTAATGGTATTCAAAAAAGAGGAATGGAGGAAAAAAATTGTTGTGCAAGTTTGGAGGTTTTCTTCTTTTGGAAAAAATGTGACAAATGACACATGAATGGTATAAGGCATGTTGGCTTGAATAAAGTAATGTTTTATGATTCAAAAGGAGGATTGATGCACAAAGAATGAAGTGGAATCATGCTGCAAGATCACATGAAAATTGTGTCAAAGAATCATGGCAAGTCATGCCCCTTGAAATCATGTTCAAACACCACACTTTCTTTGATCATATCTTGGTGATTTTGGATGCAAAATAAGAGTTCTTGTGATCAATGCAAAGCCAAAACTATGGTGAAGAATTTTCATGTTGATGGAAACTTGAAACAAGCCTTGTATGATCATGAAAGAATGGTTTAAAAGTCATGCCTCAAAATCTACCCAAGGTGACTTAGAAATATTCTAAGTCATGGACTTTTCACATCATTGAAACCTCAAATTTGAAGCCATGTAACTTAAAGAGTTTTGATTCAATAGAAGATTTCTAGTAATGGATAGAAATCTTGAAGAATGATCTTCAACTTTCATGTTGTAGGAAAATTCATTTGAGATCAAGAACTTAGTGAAAAATTCCTTGGAAGTTTGGTCCAAATATTTGCCTAGCCACTTTCCAATCTTGACATCTTTGAAACCCTAACTTGGAAGCACCATAACTTGAGTTCTGCATATTGTTGCACCCTAAAATTTGCTCAACCTTATTCACTTGGTTTATGTTTCAATATCATTAGCATTTGCATATAGAGTCATGTACATAGTCTAATCATCTGCATAACATAAGCATAGCAAGTCATCCAACAGGAGACCAATCATTATTCTCATCTATATGAGCCTATCAAGAGGTTATTATCCAAATTCAATCCCATTCAAGTCATCAGAAGAAATTTGAAAGCTGAGAAAGTCAATGGATCAATCAGTTCATCTATCTCCTATCTGAGGGTATCTGGGGATCAACAAGTAAGTTGTGAGCTGTGGGCTGAGCATGGAGAGTATATAGACATCATGAGAGACTTAGGAAGTCATTTGGAGAAGGAGACAAGTTGTTGATGTGATCACAAGTATTGCAGTTGAAGACAGTCAACTAGGGTTTCATCTAGGGTCAACTCTAGGACAACTCTAGGTCAATTGACTGATTGAAAGGCATTAAGGGCTATTGGAGAGATGTGGGGTTCATCATTTGGCATGTAAATAAGGATATGATGATATGCTAAGAAGAAATCAAGAGGAATCAAGGAGAAGAGGAGTTTCTAAATTAGGGTTTCTGTGTAAAATCCCCTAGTTTAGGTCAAATTTCCAAGCAAGATAAGTCAAAATTCAAGCTTCAAATGGATCCTTGGCCAACATGAAACTTGTATAGGATCTCAAGACCTTTAATTTGAGTGGTGGAAGACATTAAGGATATTTATAGAACTCAAGTTATGGTCCTTGCAAGTTACAGGTCATCTGAGGTATCTGAAATTTTGTCTGTGAAAGTGACTTGACTTCCAAGCAATTTTTACCCCTCAAGGAGATTTCAAATGTATTTCTGGTAAACATAAGAATTGTTCCTCACTGTCTTAGCTTTCTAGAATGGTATAGTATGCCTTCATATGATTTGTGGAACTCTACGTATGGTCTTGGCAAGAAAAGGGTATTTTGGTCATCTGAGAATTACAGGTCATTTCAAGCCTATGCCCAAAACTCCTACAAGGAAGCTTCAAATGGAAAACTTTACAACATAAAACTTGTTCCAAATGACATTTTGAGTCTAGAAAAGTGACCATGAGAGATTGGAAAGATTCATAGCACAAGGTTTCAAAATTGTTGGATTTAATGAATAAAAATGACCTAAAAAATGAGATTTTTCATATTTTGGCCAAATGAGGTGAAATTATAGGTCATTTTGAATGGAAAGATCATTTTGAGAACATTGGCTAAAGTGGAATTTTGAGGTTAGTTCAAATTTTGAGAGTTATTCATGGTTACTTATCATGGAAGAAACATAAGCCAAATCCAAGGGAAATCACACATGGGAAGTTTCTCCAAGTTTCTAGGAGGTTCTAATGACATGTATATATTGAATGGAGAGGTTTCATGCCATGGTTGGTGAATCACTTTGTTCAAAAACACAAGCTATACACAATTTTTCCAATTTGCAAAAGCATCTCAAACTCTCTCAAACCTCTACCAATTTCCATTTTTCTTGATCTGATCATCATCACCATCATTCATAGATCACAATTCACACAAGAATTTGGTGGAATTGAGCAAGAATTGTGCCATACAACTTTATCATCCAAGGTGCAAGAACTTTGGGATTGCTGAATTCAGGAGGATTGGACCAGATTCATTGCATACAGAACTCATAATCAAGGTCACTAATCATTTTCCAATCACTGCAAGCATCAAATCCAAGGAGTTACATAGTTGTTTTCACCATTTTGCATCAGATTAGATTTCTATTTGAATTGCTTAGTTTATTTAGAATTATAGAGATTTGTTAGCATAGAATGGTTAGGCATAGTTAGGTGATTGATTTTGGTGAGTTTGAAGAAGTTTCATGAAGGTTGATCATAGTGCACCAAATCTGTTAGGATTGATAACTCATCGGTTATGGCAAGATAATCCTAGATGAATAGCTCAGGTTGATTAGCATGGCTTGTAGATCATTTTAGGGTAAAAATTAGAAAGAATTGAAAGAGTTGATCTCAGGTGATCATGGTGGAACCGAGCTGTTATACATATCGGGTTTAATTTGTGGATGAGTTTTAGAAGGAACCATTGCTATGGCTGTGTAGAGGGAAGAAAATGGATCGTTTTTGCTCTTTGTATCGTGTGGATTCATGGAGGGACAAGGGAGAACAGAGAACTGGAAGGTGCGTGCATGGTGATGAGGTTTTCTGAAACCCTAGGGTTTCAAGGTTGAAGACGACGTGAGAGCCACACGATTGCTTGTTTGACCTTGACTCTGAGACCAATCCAACGGCCGTGGTTTAAATGAAATACGGAGGGAAATTCAAAGGGTGCTACGCACCGTTTCATTAAATCTCAATCTGATGGGCTTTGCAATCCTTGCTATGCACACCCCTATTCGCAGGCCCAAACCAATATTCAACTGTTTTTATTGCTTTTTACACCGTTCCAACTTTTTATTTTTTGTTGTGATTTCTGAGCATGCATTGGGCCCAGACGCGCTTGCTATGCGCGCCCCCCAGTCTGGGCCCATCTCTTAATTTCAATTAATTTTATTGCTTATTGCACCCCTTAGTCCATCTAATTCCATTTAATTTCTTTTAAAAATTTTAATTCTTTGAAAATTCATAACAATTTGAAAAATGCATATTTTCCATTGGTTCTTTTTGCATTATTTTCTTAATTTGGTCAAGAAAATTATCATACAAAAAAAATTAATAATTCATTTTATTTTCTTATTTTTGGCATATTTTCCTTTTTATTAGGTGTAAATAATATTTTGTTTAGTACATGAATTTGTTAATTTTTGTTCTAATAGTTGCTTTAATATTTTTCACCCATTCTTTTTAGGTTGATTAGTAGATAAGATTAGCTTGTATATACAATTTAGTTCCCATTTTTAGGACTTAATTTTAGGTGTTTAGTTTAGGTGTGAGCAACATGAACAAAATTAGGGTTTAAGTGATGACTTAGGAGAATTGAATCATTTCCCTTAGGACTTAGAGATTGAATATTTTAGATATGGGACTATAGGGACTATGGGTAGTTATTAGATCCCTTAGAAATCACTAGGATTCCCCTACTGCTATTAGTATATTACTGTCTATATTTGATTGATTGGTGTGGTGTGCCCTCTGGGGATTATTGTTTGTCTGTATGGGTATTGGGATTGCTTGGGGATTGGGAGAGCTGAAGACTTGTGATGATGAAGCCATTGGAGATCCAGAGCTGGAAGACCAACTTCCAGAGTTGATGAGGAGATTCCTGCTAGCAGCTGTTGAGGAGATTAGGGTTTAGGAGCTAGGCAGAGCTCTAGATTAGAAAGCTTGATTCTCAAACATGGAAGGCCTTGACTGCCTCCATTCCTCTCTGTGATGCAGAGTCTCTCTAAGACACTCACCCCCTTCCTTTGGAAGGCTTGGTGCTACTGTCTAAGGGATAGAACTCTTGAGAGAAAATATCTTATGTGTTAGTAGCAGTTAGTTTGCCACCCTTGGTGGTCAGCTAAGTGCTTAACACCCAATTCACTCTTGTGATTGATCCCTCAGCTTGGAGGATAGGACTTGAAGAAAAGCCCTTGTAGACTGAAGATTGATGACAAAGACCTTGCTTGAAGGCTGTGGAGATTGGGATTGATGCTTGCTGAAGCTTGTAGCTGTCTGGAGAGGACTTGAAGATAGGTGTGGTGCAGAGCTGCTGTGGCTGTTTATTTTTCTGCTGTATTTCATTTCTGATGTATTGATTGGTTTTCTGGACTGTATTGTTTGCTGTTTAACCTGTTGGGTTGAAAGTGAATCCTGTTCACTTTTGCCTATTGTTTTCTAGGTTCGAGGTTGAGTGGGACTCCCTTGCCTCGCTTGTATTGCTGCATCCATGCATTTTACTGCTTTACTGTATATATCTGCTATTGTTTCTGTTTCCGTCTATTCCCTTAGGAACTCTGTTTCTCTCTGTGCAAGAGAGGAGCATGATAGACTCTAGGTCTTAACCCATGCATGATAACATTAGGTTAGTCTGATTCCCTTCGCAACCGTAGGTTAGAGTTCTGTCTCTTCTTTCTCAAAACAAACAGAAAAATACAATAAAATTTCAAACACAATAAAAGACACTTCTTCCGTAAAAGAATGTGAACTCATCAAGACATCATTTTTGTCCGCTTGGACTGCTAATCAGAAAAAACCTTTTTCAGAAGGAATAAAATCAACCAAGACAAGCTTGTGTCGCACGTGGCACGAACTACGTTTGCTCTGATCTTTCATGCTGTATGAAAGTACGTAGGCATAAGATGCGATATCCTAGCGAGCAACCTTCCCCTCCTTTCCCGTAGGTAGGCGAACTACGTTGACTCTGATTTCTCGTTCCAGACGGGAATACGTAGGCATAAAGTGCGATGCTTTGCCGAGTCATGTTTTCTTTTCTTTTCAGACCTCATCCTTTAGTTTAGATAGAAGTGTAATCCGTACAAACCAAGCAAGCGTGGATCCCGTCGAGTACGACGGACGTGAGGGGTGCTAATACCTTCCCCTTGCGTAACCGACTCCCGAATCCAGGTTTTGGTTGCGACGACCATACCTTTCCCGTGTTGTGCGAGGTTTACTCTGAGCGTTTCCTTTCCCTCCCGTGGGATAAATAACGCACGGTGGCAACTCTTCTGTTCAGTCGGCGCCGATTTTCGCAGTAGCGACAGCTGGCGACTCTGCTGGGGACCCAACGTCCCCCGGCTGGCTAAGGACTGTGATGGTCCTTATGCATTTGGGATCCAACGTCCCTTAAGAGAGTCAATCCTAGCGCTTGTCTTCCCGTCGAGGATTTCGTATGGATTTATATTTCTGACCTTTATTTTCAGCATTATATATATTGATTATTATTGTTGTATTGGGGTGTGACGGGTGTTCTGATATTGAGTGAGAAGTCGGACCTGGGCTTGAGTGCACCTTAGACTTAGAGTAGAGATTAGCGGGCGCGCACATGCTTTGCATGTCCTAGTGTCCCGCGAAATCTACACTCAGACGAGGTTCTTCTGGTTGGCCTCCTGTCCTGCCCTTTGGGTGGCTCGGGTTGCTGGTTAGTTGGATTGTCGACTCTGGGGACCGATCATTTGGAAGTTGGCTAAGTGAGGCCTCTTCAGGATTTGATGATGCCACTCCTTCTGGGAATCGTATCATCAACCCTGAAAGTCTGTGACGCCGACGACCGCATAGGATGCCATACCTTTGTCAGTTACTAGGACATCCACCTGTGAGAGGGTTTGGGGTTATGCAGGTAACTAGACCTTCAGATACCGGTTATTCCTTGATCAGAGATCCTGGGTATTTATGGAGAGTTATGAGGTCTGTCAGAGACCATTTGGAGATGTGTTATGAGGTCTGTCAGAGACCATTTGGAGATGTGTTATGAGGTCTGTCAGAGACCATTTGGAGATGTGTTATGAGGTCTGTCAGAGACCAGTTGAAGAGTTCTGAGGTCTGTCAGAGACCTATTGGAGTTATGATTTGAGGTCTATCAGAGACCAGTCAGAGTTATGCTGTGGGTCTGTCAGAGACCATTGTTGGAACTTTGTTTTAGGTCTATCTGAGACCAGGGTTTGAGGACTTCTAGCGAGTCTATTTGAGACTTCTTGATATGGTTCAGGCTATTCAGCTACGACAGTTGGTCCCTGTTGCATGTCACTTGCATTGCATTGTTTGCATACTCATCATCATTGCACCCTACTAACGTGTGTCTGTGCTGCAGGTGCATTTGCATTCCCCCGGTTCTAGTGTCTGGACTTCCAAGTATTGATCATGGCTGGTTTGAGGATGACAGTTGCGTATAAGCTACCTATCCCCGATATTACTCCACTCCTGGGTCTGATTTCTCTTGCAGATGAGGATGTCCGTAGAAGCTTCAGGCAGAGTTACGGACGGCTGTTGAGTTTAGTTCGCAGGTCCACTGATGATGAATTGAATGGGCTGTACACCTTAATGCAATTCTATGACCCGACTTTGAGATGTTTCACGTTTGCGGACTTTATCTTGGGGCCTACCATGGAGGAGTATGTAGAGTTTACTGAGCTGCCAGTTCAGAATGCAGTTCCTTTTATTCACTCAGCCGCTGAGCCAAAGTTGGAGGATTTAGCCAAGGCCCTGCATATGAATCCTTCTGAGTTGTTGATGACTGCGTGGCGAGGGGTTCCGGGTTTTTCTCTTCAGTTTCTGGTTGGTAAGGCTCAAGAGTACGCCAAGAATGGGTGTTGGGTGGTCTTTAACGCTATTTTGGCCCTCTGCATTTATGGGATAGTGCTGTTCCCTAACTTCCCAAACTTCGTGGACATGGATGCATTTCATCTATTTGCTGCTGGTAACCCAGTACCAACGCTGGTCGGGGACTTTTACCATTCGATGCACTACAGGAATGAGAACAGGAGAGGCAAGAACGTCTCTTGTTGTGTACCTTTGCTGTATATGTGGTTCAAGAGCCATCTTCCCTCGAGGGGACCTTTCGTGGATAATGCAATCACGCCCGACTGGCCAGAGCATATGATGAGGTTAACTTCTGAAGACATTGAATGGTTTGATAGAGATCTGCTAGGATCTGAGCTTATCTTCAGTTGTTCTGGGTACCCTAATATTCCGTTGATAGGAAGGAAAGGGTGTATCAATTACAACCCTTCTCTGTTCATCCGTCAGTTCGGATACGCGCTGAAGAACCCACCAAAGGAGGAAGAAGTACAGGAATCTCTGTACTTCACCGGCGACTTGAAGGGGGAATTACTGGCCAAGCTGCAGCATGCCTGGACGCGTATTAACCGAAGAGGGAAGTCGTTGTTAGGGAAGAATGACTGTCAGGCTTACGCACCTTACAGAGTTTGGATCCAGGAGAGAGCAAGTCAGTTGTTGATGCCATTTCCAGCAGCGCCAATCTTTGTTCCTATTCCGGTAGCAGAGCCAACTACTATTTCTAGAGAGGCCTACGAGCAAGTGGTGAAAGAAAAAGAAGCCTTGATGAAGATCAACGAAGGGTTAGAGCAGGAGCTAGCCCAGATACGCAGTGAGAAAAACAAGGCCGTGCATGCTTTCCAACAGCAGATTGAGCTAATGAACAGACTAGGGGCTGAGTTGACTGAGGAGAGGAAGAAGCGCGAACGTCTGGGGCAAGAGTTCAGAAGCTCCCATGACATGCTGGAATCCAAAAAGAAAGCGCTCGACGCAGCATACCGAGAGATCTCTTCTTGCAATAAGACTTGGAATGCCACGCTCACCAATAATAAGAAGAGGGAAGATAAGTTGAAGCAGCAAATCTCCGACCTCGAAGAGCAGTTGAAGTCCAGCATCAAGAAGTGTGAAGAAGAAGTGATGACCCGGTATAGTCTCCAGAACGCCCTGAATAAGGCCATCAAAGGCAGGGATGAAGCTGTGTCTCAGAAGCGTAAACTAGAAGATCGCTTCGGAGAAGGGGCATGGGAGGAAACTGCTGAAGACGTGCGACGTGTTCTCAAGAGAAGAAACCAACTTGTTGAAGGGCTGCTTACCCAACCAAGTCATCCGGAGACCAAGAAGTTGCTAGAAGAGTACCAGACTTATGGGAGTGTTTGATCATTTCATGTAGTAACTTGTATGCTTTATTTGCATAGTGCTGACCATCACCAGGATTGTTGGTTGAGGTCATGCCTTCTTATTGTACTCTCAGTAATATTGTATTCTGGGTTTATTGGTTTCTCTGCAATATATGAGGCTTTCTGTGATTCAACTCCGATCTTTGTATTGCTAGCACTGTCACTGCACCGGCACCTTCACACTAGAATCGGGGAATGAATTTCCCTAATACACAGACACACGTTGCATTGCATTCATATTCATATTGCATTACAGGTAATCTTTGGATGGTGTCTTATTTCCTGCTCTGTACCAGGTACTTTCCAGGATTGCAGATCTGCACCCGCACCGCTATTCCACTCGCACCAACTGTCGAAGAATCATGGATCAAATGCAGAACGAGATGCAAGATGTGCGCGAGAAGCTAGCTCTCTTTATGCAGACCATGGAAGCTATTGCAAAAGGTCAGGAGAATTTGCAAGCCATGGTACAGCCTCTGTTGGTCAGAAACGCCGGTCACGGTAACGAGGATCATCAGTCTGTGCGAGTCGATACTGTTCATGGAGATGGCACTCCCACGCCAGTGGCTCCACATGTAGTCAATATACCTGCTGCTAATGTCAACAACGCTACCGCCGCTGGGAACGGTAACATCGGAGTTGGGAACGAGACTGCTGTCCATAACGTTGGGCTTGGTGATGTCAACTTGGGTGATAATATGGGAGGCAACGGCTTTGGCAATGCTGGATTCGGGTTCAATGATCAGGGATTCGATAATGCTGGGAAATATGGTTTCAA
This sequence comes from Lathyrus sativus, assembly GCA_963859935.3. Taxonomy (NCBI): domain Eukaryota; kingdom Viridiplantae; phylum Streptophyta; class Magnoliopsida; order Fabales; family Fabaceae; genus Lathyrus; species Lathyrus sativus. The sequence goes on along the minus strand of OZ012740.1, from coordinate 51,187,329 downwards.
TGCTCAAGGCTTTGGGCAAGATGGTTATGGTGTGGCCAATCAGGGTTACGGAGGTTTCGGAAATGGAAACGGCGCTGGGTTAATGGCTTTTGGGCCTGCTGGAGGTGTTCAGGGATACGGCAACAGAGGCCGAGGCCCGGCAATGAATCAGATTAGAGCTGGCCGCAATAATGAATATGATGGGTATGGAGTTGGGAATGGTATGTGGCAAGAAGATCAGCAGGAGGACGCTTTCTCCGGCGGAGGCTTTGAAGGGCCGATTGACAGGGCTGTCTCAGAAGAAGGGGGAGAGCTTTAAAGAGTACGCGCAAAGGTGGCGCGATATGGCTGCCAGGGTCCGTCCTCCTTTAGAAGACAAGGAAATGAACGACATGTTCATCGGCACGTTCACAGGCATGTTTTATGACAAGTTGTTTCACACATCTTTGGCTAGTTTCTCAGACTTAATTCTGATGGGAGAAAAGATTGAAAACAACATTAAGCAAGGCAGGTTCCAGGCTGAGGAGTCAACTGCATCTGGCAGTAATAGGAAGGCTTTTGGTGGGCGCCGTCAGGGCGAGGCAAGCGCAGTATTTAGAGGCCGAGGCCGAGGCCGAGGCAGGGGTCGAAACCAATATCATCACCCGCAGCAGGTGGCGAGTGTTACTATTCCATATCAACAACAACCGTTTCAGCAACATCCAATGCAACAACAACAGCAGCAGCAGCAGCCGCCTCAGCAGGGGGCACAGCAGGCTCAACGAAGATTCCAGGGTGGTAAACCAAGAAGAGTGTTTGAGAAGCCTCCCTCAATGTATGCTGATTTGTTGCAGACATTGTTGGGTTTGAACCTGGTAGAGAAGAGAACTCTAGCACTGATAACGGGAACTCCCCCGTATGGTTATGATGCAAGCAGGCACTGTGAGTTTCATTCTGGGGCTCCGGGCCACGATGTAGAGGGTTGCCATGCTTTTAAGCATGTTGTGCAGGATCTTTTGGATAACAAGGCTATCGATTTCGGAACGGCAGGTCCGAATATAGTGCAGAAACCCATGCCTAATCATGGGGCAAACGCCATTCTGACTGAGGAAGGGTTGAATCTGATTATGAATGTCGACGATTTAAAGACGCCGCTGAACGAGATAAAAAGCAGATTGTTGCAAGGGGGTGTTTATCCAGGATGTGACGAGTATTTCTTAGAATGCTGGACCCTAGCTGGGGGGTGTGATGATTTGAAGAAAGGCATTCAGGCTTTAATTGAGGGAGGCACATTGCAGTTTGACCGAGCAGCGGCTGAAGAGCCTGCAGGGGCAGTAGCAGATGATCAGAGTGATGTGGCCACTGTAACGATTCCTCGGAAGACAATCACTATTGCAGCACCGGTCTAGCGACCACCGATCACCATAACTAAGGTCGGGCCGATCCCGTACGAGAACACAAAAGCGGTCCCCTGGTCATATGGGTTGGAGGTGTATTGTGACGGGATAAAGATTGATGTTAATAAGCAGTCAGCCGAGACTGTAGACAACGTTGTTGGGTCAGGAGGTATGACGAGGAGTGGTAGGATCTTTATATCACCTGAAGTGGAGGCCGAAAGACTAGCGAAAGGAAAAGGGAAGATGGTTGAGAATGGCCCAGTGCAGGCAAGCGAAAAAGAAGCGGCATCGAAGGATGTAGAAGAGTTCATGCACTTGATTCGAAAAAGTGATTATAAGATTATGGAGCATCTGCAACAGACGCCCTCCAAGATATCTATCCTATCGTTGCTACTGTGTTCTGAAGCTCACAGAAGTGCGTTGCTGAAGGTCTTGGATACTTCCTTCGTACCCCAAGACGTCTCCGTGAATCAGCTGGAAGGAGTGTTGGCACATGTGAATGTCGGCCACAGCTTGGGCTTTACCGACTTCGATTTGACCCCGAAAGGGAGAGATCATAATATGGCGCTGCACATATCTGTCGAATGTAGAGGATCAGTAATGTCGCATGTATTGGTCGACACCGGATCGTCTTTGAATGTGCTGCCCAAGAAGGCGATGATGAAGCTAGATGTCAGAGGAATCCTGTGCACTCCCAGTGACTTGGTAGTCAGAGCGTTTGATGGCACGCGAAGAACAGTCTTTGGATCGATAACATTGCCTCTACATGTGGGGCCGGAGGTGTTTGCAACGGAATTTTATATCATGGATATACAACCCGCATATAGCTGCCTGCTCGGAAGACCCTGGATTCACGGGGCTGGGGCAGTCACGTCTACCCTGCATCAGAAGTTGAAATATATGGTCGGAGACAGCGTAGTCACCGTATGCGGAGAAGAAGACATCCTGGTCAGCCATCTGTCGTCATTTAAATATGTGGAGGTCGACGGAGAGATCCACGAAACACCTTGCCAGGCATTTGAAGGTTTGCGTATCAAGGACAAAGGTCCCGGGCCGAGCAAAGTGTCGGAGATAGCCGTCTCGTCGTATAAAGAAGCTCAAGCTCTGGTGGAGGCAGGAGAAGCAAAGGGCTGGGGCAAAGTGCTGGATATCCCTGTAAAGATGGACCGGTTCGGGCTGGGATACCAACCGTCGTCGTCAACACCTGCTGTGGGGGCACCCCGTTTCAGAGGGCCAATAACCATCTCTGCCAGTGGAGTATGTCATGAAACCATCAACGCTGCTTCGGAGTCTGACGAAGGAGACAGCAACTGTGATATGGATGCCTGGATTCAGCCAAGCACGCCAGGACAAGGACTGTGCAACTGGTCTATTCAGGAGCTTGTTCCTGTGACTCTTAAACAGTAATGCTTTGCTTTATTAATTGTTGAATAATCTGATGTCTTGCCCGGGGCATCGTGATTTGCTTAGGGTTGTGTTGTTATGAACATTGCATGTTAATCATTAAATAAATGGCGTTTTTTTCATGTGCAAATACTGTAATCTCTGGCTTTCTTGTTTTGTATTTTTCAATAAAATGGCAACGTGGTTATTCGCTTTATACGCATTTTGAAGCACTTAACCATTCCTTTTGCAGGATAACATTTTCAGATGACATCCTTGAACCACCTATGACTCGTCCCGACTTTGAGCACCCGGTATTTCAGGCCGAAGAAGAGGTTGTCGAAGATAGTGACGTTCCTGAAGAACTATCTTGGTTGGTGAAGCAAGAGGAAAGAGCCATTCTGCCTCACGAAGAGGTCATCGAAATTATCAACTTGGGATCGGAAGGGGTTGAGAAGAATATTCGTATCGGGGCCGCACTGCAGGGCGATATCAAGCGAAGACTGGTTGAAATGCTCCGAGAGTATAATGATGTATTCGCTTGGTCGTATGAAGATATGCCAGGGCTCGATACAGATATGGTTGTGCACCGTCTGCCACTGAAAGAAGAGTGCCCGCCGGTCAAACAAAAGCTCCGCAGAACTCGACCAGATATGGCAGTGAAGATCAAAGAGGAAGTTCAAAAACAGTGGGACGCTGGTTTCCTGGCTGTGACAAAATATCCCTCATGGGTTGCTAACATCGTACCAGTGCCAAAGAAAGACGGCAAGGTTCGAATGTGCGTGGATTATAGAGATTTGAATAAAGCAAGCCCAAAAGACGATTTTCCGCTTCCTCATATTGACGTGCTAGTTGATAATACTGCTCAATACTCCGTATTCTCCTTCATGGATGGCTTTTCAGGCTATAATCAGATTAAAATGGCGCCAGAGGATATGGAGAAGACCACTTTCATAACGCCTTGGGGAACATTTTGCTACAAAGTGATGCCCTTTGGTTTGAAAAATGCTGGGGCAACATATCAGCGTGCGATGACGACTCTGTTCCATGATATGATGCATAAAGAGATCGAAGTTTATGTTGACGATATGATTGCCAAATCCCAGACGGAGGAAGAGCATCTGGTGAATCTGCTGAAGTTATTTAAAAGGCTTAGGAAGTTCAGGCTGAGACTGAACCCTAACAAATGCACCTTCGGGGTGAGATCGGGTAAACTGCTGGGGTTTATCGTAAGCGAAAGAGGAATAGAGGTCGATCCTGCTAAAATAAAAGCAATTCAAGAAATTCCGACACCTAAAACAGAGAAAGAGGTGCGCGGGTTTTTAGGGAGGTTGAACTACATCGCCCGGTTCATATCTCACCTAACTGCCACGTGTGAACCATTATTCAAGTTATTGAAGAAAGATCAAGCTGTAATGTGGAACGAAAATTGTCAAAAGGCGTTCGATAAGATAAAGCAGTATTTGCAGGAGCCTCCTATTTTGATACCCCCAGTGGCAGGGAGACCCTTGATTATGTATTTGACAGTTCTTGAGGGAAGCATGGGTTGTGTTCTCGGTCAGCACAACGAGACAGGAAGAAAAGAGCATGCAATTTACTACTTGAGTAAGAAATTTACAGATTGTGAATCTCGATACTCAATGTTGGAGAAAACTTGTTGCGCGCTAGCCTGGGCCGCCAAGCGTTTGAGGCAATACATGCTGAATCATACAACCATGCTCATCTCGAAGATGGATCCTATCAAATATGTATTCGAAAAGCAGGCGTTGTCAGGGAGAATTGCCCGTTGGCAGATGGTCTTGACTGAATATGACATTCAATATGTCTCGCAAAAGGCTATAAAGGGGAGTGTGCTGTCTGAGTATCTGGCGGAGCAACCTATTGAAGATTACCAATCAATGAGGTTTGATTTTCCTGACGAGGATATCATGTACCTAAAGATGAAAGATTGTGAAGAGCCGTTTCCAGACGAAGGACCAGAGTTGGGTTCCAAATGGAAGATGATATTTGACGGAGTTGTGAATGCTTACGGTAGCGGAATAGGGGCAATCATCACTACGCCACACGGGTCGCACATCCCGTTTACTGCCCGATTGACCTTTGCCGTTACCAATAATGAGGCCGAATACGAAGCTTGTATAATGGGGCTTGAAGAAGCCATTGATTTGCGAATCAAGAATTTAGACGTATACGGAGACTCAGCTCTGGTGGTGAATCAAATAAAAGGGGAATGGGAGACACGTCAGCCCAATTTGATACATTACATGAATTATTCAAGGAGATTGTTGCCTTTCTTCGACAAGGTTGAATTGCATCACGTACCGCGGGCAGAGAATCAAATGGCTGACGCCCTGGCCACTTTGTCTTCCATGTACAAAGTCAACTTCTGGAACGAGGCTCCCCGAATCATTATCTCTCGGCTTGACAGACCAGCTTTCGTATTTGCTATTGATGAAGCATCCGACGATAAACCGTGGTATTTTGATATCCTTAATTTTCTGAAGAATAAAGAGTATCCGGCTGGGGCATCCAGTCAAGATCAGAAGACTCTCAAGAGATTAGCGGGTAATTTCTATTTGAATCCGGATGGCGTCTTATACAGAAGAAACCACGACTTGGTGCTGTTGGGTTGCGTAGACGAGAAAGAGGCGAAGCTGCTCATGGAGGAAATACATGAAGGTACCTTTGGTACGCATGCTGGTGGGCATGCTATGACGAGAAAGCTGCTGCGGGCAGGTTATTTTTGGCTGACTATGGAAACTGATTGTTTCAAGTTTGCGAGGAAGTGCCACAAGTGCCAAATCTATGCTGATAAGATCCATGTGCCTCTGAGTCCTCTGAATGTAATGTCATCGCCATGGCCATTCTCGATGTGGGGAATCGATATGATTGGAAAGATCGAGCCGACAGCTTATAACGGGCACAGGTTCATTCTAGTAGCGATCGATTATTTCACCAAGTGGGTGGAAGCGGCGTCGTACGCAAATGTAATGAAGCAAGTGGTGGCCAGATTCATCAAGAGAGATATCATTTGCCGATATGGGATCCCCGAGCGGATAATCACGGACAACGGTTCAAACCTAAACAACAAAATGATGGAGGAGCTCTGTCAGAATTTCAAGATCGAACATCACAACTCCTCCCCTTACCGACCCAAGATGAATGGCGCTGTCGAGGCGGCCAATAAGAATATCAAGAAGATCGTTCAGAAAATGGTGGTGACCTATAAGGATTGGCACGAGATGTTACCTTTTGCTTTGCACGGTTATCGTACGACGGTACGCACATCAACCGGGGCTACCCCGTTCTCGTTGGTATACGGAATGGAAGCGGTATTACCATTAGAAGTTGAGATCCCTTCTCTGAGGGTATTGCGAGACGTTCAGCTAGACGAGGCAGAATGGGTGAAAGACAGGTTGAACCAATTGAGTTTGATGGACGAGAAGAGGCTAGCTTCTCTAGCATACGGTCGTTTGTATCAGAGCCGAATGAAGAAAGCATATGATAAGAAGATACATCCGCGGAGCTTTCAGACGGGCGACCTTGTGCTGAAAAGGATTCTCCCGCCGCAGGCAGATCACAGGGGCAAGTGGACCCCCAACTACGAAGGGCCATACGTTGTCAGGAAAGTCTTTTCAGGAGGAGCGTTGTTGTTGTCCACTATGGACGGTGAAGACTTCACGTCGCCTGTGAATTCGGACGCAGTTAAAAAATACTTTGCTTAAAATAGACCCGCTGGACAGAAAAAAGAGAGTCCAGGCAAAAATGGGGCATCCTGGCGAACCAAAACCAGAATGAAAGGTTCGGGCAAAAGTTAGGGATAAAATTGAAAAATGTACACCCGCGAAGTTGAAAACCTACACTGGGCGGCTTCGGCAAAAAGGGGTATCCTGGTGAACTGAAAACCCGTAAAGGGCGGTTCACGCAAAAGTTAGGGATTTGAAAAGCAAATGACTGCGGTCCGAATTTGATATTTCAGTGAGCATCAGTGCGGGAGAATATGCCTGAGGGGTCGATTATCAGATGCAACCTCTTCGGAAGTGTGAATACCGGAAAGCATTAGAGTCGGACGAGTCATAGGAGGATCAGTTCGTGGTGTTCGTCTGCATCCCGTTGCCGACATGTGTACAAAATTTAATTTGTCAAAATATTTATGCTTCTTGTGCATACTTGTGTATTTGCTTTGCGTAGCTTCCTCTTTTCAGGAGTTACATCCCGTGTACAAAAAAAAGAAAAATTCCGCCCATTCAGGGGCCCAATCAATAAAATATGTTATTCAGTACTTGATGCTGGTTCTTTACTGTTTTGTGCATGATAAAACGCCTAAGTTTACTGGAACTAGCATGTGTATAACATAACTGGCCCTTGCCAACAATTGCTACAGCTTTGAATTAACTGAAAATAACGTCACTAACCTAAATCGATTTGGTTGTATAGGCTTGTCTTGTCTTGTTTGTGTTGTTGCAGGTTTCATAGCCGTACGAGGAAGATGATCAAAAGATTGCGGTAACGGGAGACTCGACCCCCACGCAGGTCATGCATGTTCTTCCTGAAGAAGGATCGAATTCCCCAGCTAGTCGCAGCTTAGCCGAAGGACATTCTCCAGCAAAGTCGTTCATCCTCAGTAGAGTTTGGCGATTCCAAGATTATAAGGCTGTATTCAGACAGTGCATCTCAAGCAGAGGGGTTTAGCCTCAGAAGATTAATATTTTAGATTGGTGAGCTGTATTCAGACAGTTTACCTTTCCCCGCAGGGTCATTTACTCTCCCCTAGCGGAGTCAGCGGATTTTCCCCCAAGAGAATCATCCCATCCCCAGTGGAGTTCTCTTTTCAGCAAGTGTTTTCATTCCTCCCAGTGGAACTCGAAGATTAAGACTCTCCCCGGCAGAGTTGGTGGTGCGCCCAGGCATTTATTTTATCAGAATACCGTGTGATATCCGCTCACTTTCCAGTAGAAGTTCAATCATACCAAGCGCATCTGCTATTCTCCCGCAGAGTTGTATTCCCCAGCAGGGTGTTACTTCAACGAGGTGTTTGGTTTAAGTTCCTAATTTCCCAGCTGAGTCGACTTCCCTCTTCCGGCATAATTCTATAGCATCTGGCTATCCCCAGCGGAGTTGGCATTATCTTCAGCGTTTATTTTGCTGAAGCAGTTCCTGTATCTCAGCAGTTTGAGTCTGCATTGGCATCGGCATATAGTGTCATACTTGCATCCATCAAATGAAAAAGCATAGCATTTCATCATTGACAAACGCATGCATTGTGAAACATAAACCAGGGTGGCTAACCTTTTGCTTTAAGTACTGTTTCTCTTGCAGGTAGAGAGAGCCCTCGCTCAGATGAATCAATAAACATTCAAAGTCTCGGCATGAGGCGTTCAACGAAGTGTCAGCTTTGGCACTACTCCCCACAGAGTCAGCAGGATAAGTTTCTCTGTGTCCCCAAGCAGAGTTACTTATTTCCCCGCCAGGGTTTCTTGTTGAAGTTTCTCTAGTCCGACCAGCGGATTGTTTCATTCAAAGTTGTTGTTACGTCAGTATTAAAAGGTTTCATGAACCAGAATTTCAGAGGCTACCGCCGGTTATCAGAACAGGCGTCCGGAAGTTTGGTTTCCAAATATCCCCAGTAGAGTCAGCCTCAAAGCTGCTGTAACGTCAGTGATAAAAAGTTTGCGGACCAATGGAAGGATGAGTCCTAGCGTGGACGGGTTTATTGACAGGTTTTTGTGCTAAGAGAAGTGGGAGTCCTGACGTGGGCATTTCCTCAAGTTGACGATGTGTGTTAGTCCTAATGTGGACAGATTCGAGTTCTCGGTATTGATTGAGTGTGGAGTCCTGACGTGGACAAAGTTGGTTACTCTTCGTGCTGGTGTCCTGACGTGGACCATTTATTTTCAGCAAATAGCTTTATTCGTAATGGTGAAAGGGGTGTCCTGACGTGGACAAGTTTGCAGTTCTTTGTGATGACAAGATGTGAGAGTCCTGACGTGGACAAATTTATCCGTCTTCGTGTTGTTGGCAGAGTGTGTGTCCTGACGTGGACAAAGTCTTATTTCCCCAGCAAGTCGAAGACGCGCAAGTCCTGACGTGGACAGGTTCTATTACTTCAGCAGGTTGAGATATGAGTCCTGACGTGGACAAGTCTCACTTCCCTAATGGGTTGAAGGTGCACGAGTCCTGACGTGGACAAATTTTATTTCCTCAGCGAGTCAAGAGGTGAGTCCTTACGTGGACAAATCAAGACGAAATGTGAGTCCTGACGTGGACAAGGTTATTCCTTACGTGGAAAGAGAAGCTTCAGTTCCTTACGTGGAAAAGCAAGTTCAGTCCTGACGTGGACAGACGCAGAAAAGACGAATTGATTCCTTACGTGGAAAGATTGTATTCCTTACGTGGAAAGATTGGAGTCCTTAGGTGGACAGATTAAGATGTATTCCTTACGTGGAAAGAGGTGATTCCTTACGTGGAAAGATTGAGTCCTTACGTGGACGTATCAAGATGGGAGTCCTTACATGGACAAATCAGAAAGAGTGGTTTCCTTACGTGGAAAGATTGTGGTTTCCTTACGTGGAAAGATGTGATTCCTTACGTGGAAAGATTGAGTCCTTACGTGGACATATCAAGTTGGAGTCCTAACGTGGACAGATTGAGATTATATTCCTTACGTGGAAAGATTGGGGTCCTTACGGGGACAGATTCAAATCGAAATGTGATTCCTTACGTGGAAAGATAGTATTCCTTACGTGGAAAGAGACTTGTATTCCTGACGTGGAAAGAAAGAGTGTGTTCCTGACGTGGAAGGGGTTTAGTCCTGACGTGGACAGATTCAAAAGAAGACATATTCCTTACATGGAAGAGTTTGACGAAGAAGAAGTTCATTCCTAACGTGAAAAGGTGAGTCCTAACGTGGACGGTGTTATTCCTAACATGGAACGGTTATTCCTTACGTGGAAAGGTGGTTATTCCCAACATGGAAAGATTGATTCCTAATGTGGACAATGTTATTCCTAACGTGGACAAGTTTGGTTGAGATTTCTTTGTGTTGACGACACAGGCGTCCTAACGTGGACAAAATTCTATCTCTGCGATGATAAAATCTTTTTCAGGCTGATGAAAATAATCCCCAGCACGAGATCAGTGGGTTGCCGTAACAGTCAGATTCAGCCGATGAATGTCGTTCCCCAAGCAGGGGCGCAGTTTATTTCTGCGGTTGGCAAATTTCCGGGTTCTTAGTATTCAACCGTCTCGTACCTCGAATGTTTGAAGGCCGTTCGCTCTTCACCCAATTGGGTCCAAGTCGCTTGAATAGGGGCAGCTGTTGCACCCTAAAATTTTCTCAACCTTATTCACTTGGTTTATGTTTCAATATCATTAGCATTTGCATATAGAGTCATGTACATAGTCTAATCATCTGCATAGCATAAGCATAGCAAGTCATCCAACAGGGGACCAATCATTATTCTCATCTATATGAGCCTATCAAGAGGTTATTATCCAAATTCAATCCCATTCAAGTCATCAGAAGAAATTTGAAAGCTGAGAAAGTCAATGGATCAATCAGTTCATCTATCTCCTATCTGAGGGTATCTGGGGATGAACAAGTAAGTTGTGAGCTGTGGGCTGAGCATGGAGAGTATATAGACATCATGGGAGACTTAGGAAGTCATTTGGAGAAGGAGACAAGTTGTTGATGTGATCACAAGTATTGCAGTTGAAGACAGTCAACTAGGGTTTCATCTGGGGTCAACTCTAGGACAACTCTAGGTCAATTGACTGATTGAAAGGCATTAAGGGCTATTGGAGAGATGTGGGGTTCATCATTTGGCATGTAAATAAGGATATGATGATATGCTAAGAAGAAATCAAGAGGAATCAAGGAGAAGAGGAGTTTCTAAATTAGGGTTTCTGTGTAAAATCCCCTAGTTTAGGTCAAATTTCCAAGCAAGATAAGTCAAAATGCAAGCTTCAAATGGATCCTTGACCAACATGAAACTTGTAGAGGATCTCAATACCTTTAATTTGAGTGGTGGAAGACATTAAGGAGATTTATAGAACTCAAGTTATGGTCCTTGCAAGTTACAGGTCATCTGAGGTATCTGAAATTTTGTCTGTGAAAGTGACTTGACTTCCAAGCAATTTTTACCCCTCAAGGCGATTTCAAATGGATTTATGGTAAACATAAGAATTGTTCCTCATTGTCTTAGCTTTCTATAATGGTATAGTATGCCTTCATATGATTTGTGGAACTCTACTTATGGTCTTGGCAAGCAAAGGGTATTTTGGTCATCTAAGAATTACAAGTCATTTCAAGCCTATGCCCAAAACTCCTACAAGGAAGCTTCAAATGGAAAACTTTACAACATAAAACTTGTTCCAAATGACATTTTGAGTCTAGAAAAGTGACCATGAGAGATTGTAAAGATTCATAGCACAAGGTTTCAAAATTGTTGGATTTAATGAATAAAAATGACCTAAAAAATGAGATTTTTCATATTTTGGCCAAATGAGGTGAAACTATAGGTCATTTTGAATGGAAAGATCATTTTGAGAACATTGGATAAAGTGGAATTTTGAGGTTAGTTCAAATTTTGAGAGTTATTCATGGTTACTTATCATGGAAGAAACATAAGCCAAATCCAAGGGAAATCACACATGGGAAGTTTCTCCAAGTTTCTAGGAGGTTCTAATGACATGTATATATTGAATGGAGAGGGTTCATGCCATGGTTGGTGAATCACTTTGTTCAAAAACACAAGCTATACACAATTTTTCCAATTTGCAAAAGCATCTCAAACTCTCTCAAACCTCTACCAATTTCCATTTTTCTTGATCTGATCATCATCACCATCATTCATAGATCACAATTCACACAAGAATTTGGTGGAATTGAGCAAGAATCGTGCCATACAACTTTATCATCCAAGGTGCAAGAACTTTGGGATTGCTGAATTCAGGAGGATTGGACCAGATTCATTGCATACAGAACTCATAATCAAGGTCACTGATCATTTTCCAATCACTGCAAGCATCAGATCCAAGGAGTTACATAGCTGTTTTCACCATTTTGCATCAGATTAGATTTCTATTCGAATTGCTTAGTTTAGTTAGAATTATAGAGATTTGTTAGCATAGAATGGTTAGGCATAGTTAGGTGATTGATTTTGGTGAGTTTGAAGAAGTTTCATGAAGGTTGATCATAGTGCACCAAATCTGTTAGGATTGATAACTCATCGGTTATGGCAAGATAATCCCAGATGAATAGCTCAGGTTGATTAGCATGGCTTGTAGATCATTTTAGGGTAAAAATTAGAAAGAATTGAAAGAGTTGATCTCAGGTGATCATGGTGGAACCGAGCTGTTATACATATCGGGTTTGATTTGTGGATGAGTTTTAGAAGGAACCATTGCTATGGCTGTGTAGAGGGAAGAAAATGGATCGTTTTTGCTCTTTGTATCGTGTGGATTCATGGAGGGACAAGGGAGAACAGAGAACTGGAAGGTGCGTGCATGGTGATGAGGTTTTCTGAAACCCTAGGGTTTCAAGGTTGAAGACGACGTGAGAGCCACACGATTGCTTGTTTGACCTTGACTCTGAGACCAATCCAACGGCCGTGGTTTAAATGAAATACGGAGGGAAATTCAAAGGGTGCTACGCACCGTTTCATTAAATCTCAATCTGATGGGCTTTGCAATCCTTGCTATGCACACCCCTATTCGCAGGCCCAAACCAATATTCAACTGTTTTTATTGCTTTTTACACCGTTCCAGCTTTTTATTTTTTGTTGTGATTTCTGAGCATGCATTGGGCCCAGACGCGCTTGCTATGCGCGCCCCCCAGTCTGGGCCCATCTCTTAATTTCAATTGATTTTATTGCTTATTGCACCCCTTAGTCCATCTAATTCCATTTAATTTCTTTTAAAAATTTTAATTCTTTGAAAATTCATAACAATTTGAAAAATGCATATTTTCCATTGGTTCTTTTTGCATTATTTTCTTAATTTGGTCAAGAAAATTATCATACAAAAAAATTAATAATTCATTTTATTTTCTTATTTTTGGCATATTTTCCTTTTTATTAGGTGTAAATAATATTTTGTTTAGTACATGAATTTGTTAATTTTTGTTCTAATAGTTGCTTTAATATTTTTCACCCATTCTTTTTAGGTTGATTAGTAGATAAGATTAGCTTGTATATACAATTTAGTTCCCATTTTTAGGACTTAATTTTAGGTGTTTAGTTTAGGTGTGAACAACATGAACAAAATTAGGGTTTAAGTGATGACTTAGGAGAATTGAATCATTTCCCTTAGGACTTAGAGATTGAATATTTTAGATATGGGACTATAGGGACTATGGGTAGTTATTAGATCCCTTAGAAATCACTAGGATTCTCCTACTGCTATTAGTATATTACTGTCTATATTTGATTGATTGGTGTGGTGTGCCCTCTGGGGATTATTGTTTGTCTGTATGGGTATTGGGATTGCTTGGGGATTGGGAGAGCTGAAGACTTGTGATGATGAAGCCATTGGAGATCCAGAGCTGGAAGACCAACTTCCAGAGTTGATGAGGAGATTCCTGCTAGCAGCTGTTGAGGAGATTAGGGTTTAGGAGCTAGGCAGAGCTCTAGATTAGAAAGCTTGATTCTCAAACATGGAAGGCCTTGACTGCCTCCATTCCTCTCTGTGATGCAGAGTCTCTCTAAGACACTCACCCCCTTCCTTTGGAAGGCTTGGTGCTACTGTCTAAGGGATAGAACTCTTGAGAGAAAATATCTTATGTGTTAGTAGCAGTTAGTTTGCCACCCTTGGTGGTAAGCTAAGTGCTTAACACCCAATTCACTCTTGTGATTGATCCCTCAGCTTGGAGGACAGGACTTGAAGAAAAGCCCTTGTAGACTGAAGATTAATGACAAAGACCTTGCTTGAAGGCTGTGGAGATTGGGATTGATGCTTGCTGAAGCTTGTAGCTGTCTGGAGAGGACTTGAAGATAGGTGTGGTGCAGAGCTGCTGTGGCTGTTTATTTTTCTGCTGTATTTCATTTCTGATGTATTGATTGGTTTTCTGGACTGTATTGTTTGCTATTTAACCTGTTGGGTTGAAAGTGAATCCTGTTCACTTTTGCCTATTGTTTTCTAGGTTCGAGGTTGAGTGGGACTCCCTTGCCTCGCTTGTATTGCTGCATCCATGCATTTTACTGCTTTACTGTATATATCTGCTATTGTTTCTGTTTCCGTCTATTCCCTTAGGATCTCTGTTTCTCTTTGTGCAAGAGAGGAGCATGATAGACTCTAGGTCTTAACCCATGCATGATAACATTAGGTTAGTCTGATTCCCTTCGCAACCGTAGGTTAGAGTTCTGTCTCTTCTTTCTCAAAACAAACAGAAAAATACAATAAAATTTCAAACACAATAAAAGACACTTCTTCCGTAAAAGAATGTGAACTCATCAAGATGTAACAGCCCAAATTTCATAAAATAATTAATTGTAGTAATTAATTTATTTAGTGGGATTTTATCAATGTTGGAAATTAATTTTTATTAATTGGGATTAATAGAGAATTAAGAAGGAATTGGAGAGGAAGGAAAATGAAGGAAATATATAAGAGAGAAAGAAAAGAAAAGAAAGATAGAAAACATTTGGAAAGAAAGAGGAAAGAAGAAGAAAGGAGAGAAAGAGAAGAGAAGAAGAGGAAAAGTGGAAATCATCAAGAACCAACATCAAAGCTCCGATTAATCGAGGTAAGGGTGAGAAATGTTTCTATTTGACCATTGTATGATGTTATGTATGTTGGGTTGGGGTTTTGGTAGAGTTTTCATCACTTTCCAATTAGGGCAAAAGTTGGAATAATCGGTAGATTGATGATTTAATCGGTTGAAACTGAGCAATAATGCCGTAGAATAGTTGGGTAACATGTGTTGGTGCTGTTTGTACTGATTTTGTTGTGTGAGAAGTTGGATGATGGTGGATGGTGGAGGTGGAACAGAATAGGGTTCTGTTCTGCGCAGGTTCGCTGGCTCTCGCCAGGCGAGCGAAGGCGAAGCTTCGCCAGGCGAAGTCTAGCGAATGTTGGCGAATAATTATATTTAAGTCCCAGTGGACTTCGCTGGTGGGTTCGCCAGGCGAAGTTGAGTAGCGAGGGTTCGCCCAGCGAAGGTGCTGGCGAATGGTGGCGAATGAAGTCAGTAGCTACTGACTTGGGCTCGCTGGGAAGTCTCGCCAGGCGAAGCCTAGCGAGTGTTCGCTGAGAGAGTTCGCCAGGCGAAGGCCAGGCGAAGGTTCGCTGCGAGGGTTCGCCAGGCGAATGGAGGCGAATGTGACGGCATTTTTCCTTTGCTGTGTTGTTCATGTGGAGATGGTTTGGTTGCCTCTCAGAGGTCAATACCTCTATGATATGATATAGATATGATCTATTATGATGATGTGTGTTGTGGGTAGCCTACGGGCGTGAATCCTAGAATTGTGATTTGAATGTTAATTGCATCAAGTATAAATACATGTGAACATAATAGGTGATTATGTGTGTATTATTTAATGAACTTGTGAATGCTTGATGTGTATACAATTATGTGATGAGTATGCATGAGAACATTGTGAATATGTGTGCATCACTTGTAATTGTATGATTGGTATTGTGATGTGAATACCTTGATTGTTGTGATATATGCTGTATGTGCAATCATTGTGTAATTCTTGAAGAGATGAATTATGTAAATGCATGAGATTAAGATGTCGGTCTTAAGTGCATTTGTTGTGGTTGATTGTACATGCATCATTTAGTCAAGAGGCAATGTCTGTTAGTTTCGTGGAAACTAGTGGCTTGTCCCAAACCTAGAAGAGTGGGTTTGAAGGCTTAGAGGACGGGCCTTTGTGGTTATCGGTCTAGAAGTGTGGACCCGGTTTAATGTAAAAACCGAAAAAAGATAACGGGTTATCGGTCTAGAAGTGTGGACCCGGTTTAATGTAAAAACCGAAAAAAGATAACGAGAGTCGGTACCGCATTGCATGAGTTGCATTGAGTTGTTGAGTCACATTGATATATGACATATGCATGAAGTGATGCTTATGTGAGAATGATGAGATTGTGGAAATTGTAAGTGTATACATAATGTGGGAATGCTTGTGGATGTCCATGTTTGTATATATACATGTGTGGTAATATATATATATGACTAAGAGAATGAAGTGTGGTGAGACATGTGAATATGTGTTATATGATTACCTATATATATATATAATCTTATGCTTTGATCATTATGGTTATATTTCTCACCCTTCTGCTGTTTTATAATGCTCTATGAGGCATTGCAGATTAGGATGCTGGAGTCCTTTTGTGAAGTTAGTCTTCATTCTTTTGAGTCGGCTGCTCTGATATGTAACACCGGGTAGTTAGACTAGTATAGTCATTCTTTTGTGATACATTGCGATGTATCAGCTGATGTGGTTTTGTAATCTAACTGATATGATGCATTAATCTGGATGACTTATGTGCATTTGAATTAATATTTTGGAACTGATCAAATGATGTTATTTTCCGCTCAAATTGAATGTTGAAATGTGAATTCTAAAACTACGAAATTGTTACATATTTTATGGAGCAAAATGTTAAAGAGTTTCGTTGGTGAAATTGTGGCATTCTTCTTTTATACCTTATTATAAAACCTTTTTACTCTGATAATTTGTATGTGCTTAATTGTTTTATATGCATTTATTTGGGGTGTAGAAGGGGGTGTTACAATAGTGGTATCAGAGCAGGTCGGTCCGTCCGGCCAAGTTGTTAGAGTGTTTTTCCCTGTGTGTTATTGATATGCGTGTGTTGCATTATCAATATTGGTTGTTCTTACGTGGTTCTGTTGCTGGAATTAGTAAGATGGTTGCAGGAAGGAACGACGAAGCGATTGCGGAGGCATTGACGAGATTGGCGGGGGCAATTGGGCAGAATCCTCCGGCCAATGTGAATGAGAGGAATCATGCTGATGATGGATTCCGTGCTTTGGGGAAATTCCAAAAGAATAACCCTTCGGTCTTCAAGGGAACTCATGAACCGGACAAGGCACAAATTTGGTTGAAAGCCGTGGAAAAGATTTTTCGAGTTATGAATTGCTCGGATGCACAGAAGGTGCAGTTTGGGACTCATATGCTCGAAGAAGAAGCTGAAGATTGGTGGGGTAATACTCGCCAAAGATTTGAGGAAGATGATATTGTGATTACTTGGGATTTGTTTAGAGAAACCTTTCTGGAGAAGTATTTTCCAGAGGATGTGCGGGGGAAGAAAGAGATCGAATTTCTTGAGTTGAAGCAAGGTAATTCGACGGTTGCTGAGTATGCGGCGAAATTTGAGGAGTTGATCAAATTTTGTCCTCACTATAATACTGGTAATGCTGAGAGGTCTAAGTGCCTCAAGTTTGTAAACGGTTTGAGACCCGAGATTAGACAAGCTATTGGATATCAGGAAATCAGGCGGTTTTCTGAGTTGGTTAACAAGAGCAGAATTTATGACGAAGACAGTAGGGCTAGGTCCAGCCACTACAAGAGTCTAAGTGACAAGAAAGGAAAGGGAAAATTCAGAGGAAAACCTTACGTAACTCCTGCTGATAAGGGGAAACAAAAGGTTGGTTTTGGCAAGAAGCCAAGTGGGGGAGTTTCTACCCCGGTTAGGTGTTACACTTGTGGTGAAGCGGGCATCGTGCTCCGGAGTGCAAAAGTGTTGAACCGAGGTGTTTTAAGTGTGGCAAGCCAGGCCACAAGGCTCTAGAGTGTAGAAGCGGTGCGGGTGTTACTTGCTATAACTGTGGTGAGCGAGGGCACATCAGTACCAAGTGCGATAAGCCGAAGAAGAATCAAGGGAGCGGGAAAGTGTTCGCTCTATCTGGATCTGAGACTGCTAGCGACGATCGATTGATCCGAGGTACGTGCTTCATTCATGGTACACCTTTGATCGCTATAATTGATACCGGAGCTACGCATTCTTTTATTTCTTTGGATTGTGTTAGAAGGTTAAATCTTGAGTTGTCTGTGATTGGTGGCGGTATGGTTATTGATACTCCTGCTATGGGTTCGGTAACTACACCGTATGTTTGCTTGAATTGCCCGTTGAGTATTTTCGGTAGAGATTTTGGGATTGATTTAGTGTGTCTTCATTTGGATCAACTGGATGTCATTCTTGGAATGAATTGGTTAAAATTCAATCGTGTGTATATTAACTGTTTTGACAAAACGGTTATTTTTCCCGACTCGGATGTTGAAAGGGAATTGTTTATGACGAGGAAACAAGTGAAAGAATCGGTGCAAGATGGGGCTAAGGTATTTATGCTTATGGCAACTTTGAGGACTGGTGAGAGTGAAGGGATGGATGGTTTGCCCATTGTTAGAGATTTTCCGGAAGTATTCCCTGATGAGATAAAGGATTTACCGCCGGAGCGAGAAGTGGAGTTTTCGATAGATTTGATTCCTGGAACTAGTCCGATATCGATGGCTCCATATCGTATGTCGGCCTCAGAGTTAAAAGAGTTGAAGAGTCAACTTGAGGATTTGCTTGAAAAGAGGTTTATTCGTCCGAGCGTGTCACCGTGGGGTGCACCGGTGTTATTGGTTAAGAAGAAAGAGGGTTCTATGAGGCTCTGTGTGGATTACAGACAGTTGAACAAGGTGACTATTAAGAATAAGTATCCACTTCCAAGGATTGATGATCTGATGGATCAGTTGGTTGGTGCAAGCGTGTTCAGCAAGATTGATTTGAGATCTGGGTATCATCAGATCCGTGTGAAAGCTGAGGATATTCAGAAGACGGCCTTCCGAACGAGGTATGGACACTATGAGTATTCCGTGATGCCATTTGGTGTGACTAATGCACCGGGTGTATTTATGGAGTACATGAATAGGATTTTCCATCCTTATTTGGATAAGTTTGTGGTGGTGTTTATCGATGACATCTTGGTTTATTCGAAGAGCGAGGGAGAGCATGCCGAGCATCTGAAGATTGTGTTATCTGTGCTGAGAGAGAAGCAGTTGTTCGTGAAGCTTTCTAAGTGTGAATTTTGGTTGAAGGAAGTTAGTTTCCTTGGTCATGTGATTTCTAGTAGTGGTGTTGCGGTTGATCCGTCGAAGGTTGAAGCGGTGTCGCAATGGGAGACTCCGAAGTCAGTTTTTGAGATTAGAAGTTTTCTTGGTTTAGCCGGTTATTATCGGAAGTTTATTGAAGGATTTGCTAAGTTATCGTTGCCGTTGACGCAGTTGACTAGGAAAGGTCAAGCCTTTGTTTGGGACGCCAAGTGTGAAGCGAGTTTTCAAGAACTTAAGCGAAGGTTGACGACAGCTCCTGTTTTGATTATGCCAAATCCAGAAGAACCATTCGTTGTGTATTGTGATGCTTCTTTGATGGGTTTAGGAGGTGTGTTGATGCAGAATAACCAAGTTGTGGCTTATGCTTCGAGGCAACTCAAAGTGCATGAGAAGAATTATCCGATGCATGACTTAGAGTTGGCCGCCGTTGTGTTCGTGTTGAAGCTTTGGAGGCATTATTTGTTTGGTGCGAGGTTTGAAGTGTTTAGTGACCACAAGAGTTTGAGGTATCTTTTTGATCAAAAGGAATTGAATGCGAGACAAAGAAGATGGCTTGAACTTTTGAAGGATTATGATTTTGGCTTGAATTACCATCCGGGTAAAGCGAATGTTGTAGCGGATGCATTGAGTCGGAAATCATTGCATATGTCGGCGTTGATGGTGAAAGAGTTAGAATTGGTCGAGCAATTTCGAGATTTGAGTTTGGTATGTGAGAGAACTTCTTTTGGATTTAAGTTGGGTATGTTAAAGCTTACGAGTGGTATTTTGGACGAAATTCGAGAAGGACAGAAATCGGATTTGAGCTTAGTTGATCGGTTGACTTTAATCAACCAAGGCCAAGGTGGTGATTTTTGGATTGATGAGAATGGGATTATGAGATGTCGGGATTGAGTTTGTGTTCCAAATGTTGTTGAGCTGAAAAAGAGTATCCTTGAGGAAGGACATCGTAGCGGATTGAGTATTCATCCGGGTGCTACTAAGATGTATCAGGATTTGAGGAAAGTATTTTGGTGGCCTAGTATGAAGAAGGATATTGCGGAATTTGTGTATTCTTGTTTGACTTGCCAGAAGTCGAAGATTGAGCATCAGAAGCCATCGGGTTTGATGAAGCCGTTGTTTATTCCTGAGTGGAAATGGGATAGTATCTCCATGGATTTTGTATCGGGTTTGCCGAGGACGCCGAGTAATTTTGAGGCTATTTGGGTTATCGTGGACAGGTTGACTAAATCTGCTCACTTTATTCCTATGCGTATGGATTACCCTTTGGAGAAGTTGGCTAAGTTGTATATTGAAAGGATTGTGTGCCTGCATGGTATTCCGCTGAGTATTGTTTCGGATAGAGATCCGCGGTTTACTTCGAGATTTTGGGAGAGCCTGCAGAGTGCTTTGGGTACTAAGTTGCGTTTGAGTTCAGCGTATCATCCTCAGACTGATGGTCAGACGGAGAGGACGATTCAGTCGCTTGAAGATCTTTTGAGAGCTTGTGTATTGGAAAAAGGAGGAGCTTGGGATAGCTACTTGCCTTTGATTAAGTTTACCTACAACAACAGTTTCCATTCGAGTATTGGTATGGCACCATTTGAGGCGTTGTATGGTAGGCGGTGTAGGACACCATTGTGTTGGTTCGAGTCCGGAGAGAGTTCGGTTGTTGGACCCGAGTTAGTTCAACAGACTACTGATAAGATCAAGATGATTCAAGAGAAGATGAGAATTACTCAGAGTCGTCAGAAGAGTTATTATGACAAGAGGAGGAAGGCACTTGAATTTCAAGAGGGAGATCATGTGTTTCTTCGAGTCACTCCGATGACAGGTGTTGGTAGGGCACTGAAGTCGCGCAAGTTGTCGCCGCGTTTCATTGGTCCTTATCAGATTTTGCAAAGGATAGGAGAAGTCGCCTATCGTGTGGCTTTACCACCGTCGCTTGCTAATCTTCATGACGTATTCCATGTATCTCAGTTGAGGAAATACATTGCGGATCCGTCTCATGTAGTCCAGATAGATGATGTGCAGGTGAGAGATAACCTGACTGTTGAGACATCACCTATGCGGATAGAGGATCGGAAATTGAAGCAGCTTCGAGGTAAAGAGATCGCTTTAGTGAAGGTCGCGTGGGGAGGATCGGCTGGTGGAAATGTTACTTGGGAGCTTGAGAGTCGGATGAAGGAGTCTTATCCAGAACTGTTTGAATCAGGTAACATTTTCGAGGACGAAAATTCCTAAAGTGGGGGAGAGTTGTAACAGCCCAAATTTCATTAAATAATTAATTGTAGTAATTAATTTATTTAGTGGGATTTTATCAATGTTGGAAATTAATTTTTATTAATTGGGATTAATAGAGAATTAAGAAGGAATTGGAGAGGAAGGAAAATGAAGGAAATATATAAGAGAGAAAGAAAAGAAAAGAAAGATAGAAAACATTTGGAAAGAAAGAGGAAAGAAGAAGAAAGGAGAGAAAGAGAAGAGAAGAAGAGGAAAAGTGGAAATCATCAAGAACCAACATCAAAGCTCCGATTAATCGAGGTAAGGGTGAGAAATGTTTCTATTTGACCATTGTATGATGTTATGTATGTTGGGTTGGGGTTTTGGTAGAGTTTTCATCACTTTCCAATTAGGGCAAAAGTTGGAATAATCGGTAGATTGATGATTTAATCGGTTGAAACTGAGCAATAATGCCGTAGAATAGTTGGGTAACATGTGTTGGTGCTGTTTGTACTGATTTTGTTGTGTGAGAAGTTGGATGATGGTGGATGGTGGAGGTGGAACAGAATAGGGTTCTGTTCTGCGCAGGTTCGCTGGCTCTCGCCAGGCGAGCGAAGGCGAAGCTTCGCCAGGCGAAGTCTAGCGAATGTTGGCGAATAATTATATTTAAGTCCCAGTGGACTTCGCTGGTGGGTTCGCCAGGCGAAGTTGAGTAGCGAGGGTTCGCCCAGCGAAGGTGCTGGCGAATGGTGGCGAATGAAGTCAGTAGCTACTGACTTGGGCTCGCTGGGAAGTCTCGCCAGGCGAAGCCTAGCGAGTGTTCGCTGAGAGAGTTCGCCAGGCGAAGGCCAGGCGAAGGTTCGCTGCGAGGGTTCGCCAGGCGAATGGAGGCGAATGTGACGGCATTTTTCCTTTGCTGTGTTGTTCATGTGGAGATGGTTTGGTTGCCTCTCAGAGGTCAATACCTCTATGATATGATATAGATATGATCTATTGTGATGATGTGTGTTGTGGGTAGCCTACGGGCGTGAATCCTAGAATTGTGATTTGAATGTTAATTGCATCAAGTATAAATACATGTGAACATAATAGGTGATTATGTGTGTATTATTTAATGAACTTGTGAATGCTTGATGTGTATACAATTATGTGATGAGTATGCATGAGAACATTGTGAATATGTGTGCATCACTTGTAATTGTATGATTGGTATTGTGATGTGAATACCTTGATTGTTGTGATATATGCTGTATGTGCAATCATTGTGTAATTCTTGAAGAGATGAATTATGTAAATGCATGAGATTAAGATGTCGGTCTTAAGTGCATTTGTTGTGGTTGATTGTACATGCATCATTTAGTCAAGAGGCAATGTCTGTTAGTTTCGTGGAAACTAGTGGCTTGTCCCAAACCTAGAAGAGTGGGTTTGAAGGCTTAGAGGACGGGCCTTTGTGGTTATCGGTCTAGAAGTGTGGACCCGGTTTAATGTAAAAACCGAAAAAAGATAACGGGTTATCGGTCTAGAAGTGTGGACCCGGTTTAATGTAAAAACCGAAAAAAGATAACGAGAGTCGGTACCGCATTGCATGAGTTGCATTGAGTTGTTGAGTCACATTGATATATGACATATGCATGAAGTGATGCTTATGTGAGAATGATGAGATTGTGGAAATTGTAAGTGTATACATAATGTGGGAATGCTTGTGGATGTCCATGTTTGTATATATACATGTGTGGTAATATATATATATGACTAAGAGAATGAAGTGTGGTGAGACATGTGAATATGTGTTATATGATTACCTATATATATATAATCTTATGCTTTGATCATTATGGTTATATTTCTCACCCTTCTGCTGTTTTATAATGCTCTATGAGGCATTGCAGATTAGGATGCTGGAGTCCTTTTGTGAAGTTAGTCTTCATTCTTTTGAGTCGGCTGCTCTGATATGTAACACCGGGTAGTTAGACTAGTATAGTCATTCTTTTGTGATACATTGCGATGTATCAGCTGATGTGGTTTTGTAATCTAACTGATATGATGCATTAATCTGGATGACTTATGTGCATTTGAATTAATATTTTGGAACTGATCAAATGATGTTATTTTCCGCTCAAATTGAATGTTGAAATGTGAATTCTAAAACTACGAAATTGTTACATATTTTATGGAGCAAAATGTTAAAGAGTTTCGTTGGTGAAATTGTGGCATTCTTCTTTTATACCTTATTATAAAACCTTTTTACTCTGATAATTTGTATGTGCTTAATTGTTTTATATGCATTTATTTGGGGTGTAGAAGGGGGTGTTACAATAGTGGTATCAGAGCAGGTCGGTCCGTCCGGCCAAGTTGTTAGAGTGTTTTTCCCTGTGTGTTATTGATATGCGTGTGTTGCATTATCAATATTGGTTGTTCTTACGTGGTTCTGTTGCTGGAATTAGTAAGATGGTTGCAGGAAGGAACGACGAAGCGATTGCGGAGGCATTGACGAGATTGGCGGGGGCAATTGGGCAGAATCCTCCGGCCAATGTGAATGAGAGGAATCATGCTGATGATGGATTCCGTGCTTTGGGGAAATTCCAAAAGAATAACCCTCCGGTCTTCAAGGGAACTCATGAACCGGACAAGGCACAAATTTGGTTGAAAGCCGTGGAAAAGATTTTTCGAGTTATGAATTGCTCGGATGCACAGAAGGTGCAGTTTGGGACTCATATGCTCGAAGAAGAAGCTGAAGATTGGTGGGGTAATACTCGCCAAAGATTTGAGGAAGATGATATTGTGATTACTTGGGATTTGTTTAGAGAAACCTTTCTGGAGAAGTATTTTCCAGAGGATGTGCGGGGGAAGAAAGAGATCGAATTTCTTGAGTTGAAGCAAGGTAATTCGACGGTTGCTGAGTATGCGGCGAAATTTGAGGAGTTGATCAAATTTTGTCCTCACTATAATACTGGTAATGCTGAGAGGTCTAAGTGCCTCAAGTTTGTAAACGGTTTGAGACCCGAGATTAGACAAGCTATTGGATATCAGGAAATCAGGCGGTTTTCTGAGTTGGTTAACAAGAGCAGAATTTATGACGAAGACAGTAGGGCTAGGTCCAGCCACTACAAGAGTCTAAGTGACAAGAAAGGAAAGGGACAATTCAGAGGAAAACCTTACGTAACTCCTGCTGATAAGGGGAAACAAAAGGTTGGTTTTGGCAAGAAGCCAAGTGGGGGAGTTTCTACCCCGGTTAGGTGTTACACTTGTGGTGAAGCGGGCATCGTGCTCCGGAGTGCAAAAGTGTTGAACCGAGGTGTTTTAAGTGTGGCAAGCCAGGCCACAAGGCTCTAGAGTGTAGAAGCGGTGCGGGTGTTACTTGCTATAACTGTGGTGAGCGAGGGCACATCAGTACCAAGTGCGATAAGCCGAAGAAGAATCAAGGGAGCGGGAAAGTGTTCGCTCTATCTGGATCTGAGACTGCTAGCGACGATCGATTGATCCGAGGTACGTGCTTCATTCATGGTACACCTTTGATCGCTATAATTGATACCGGAGCTACGCATTCTTTTATTTCTTTGGATTGTGTTAGAAGGTTAAATCTTGAGTTGTCTGTGATTGGTGGCGGTATGGTTATTGATACTCCTGCTATGGGTTCGGTAACTACACCGTATGTTTGCTTGAATTGCCCGTTGAGTATTTTCGGTAGAGATTTTGGGATTGATTTAGTGTGTCTTCATTTGGATCAACTGGATGTCATTCTTGGAATGAATTGGTTAAAATTCAATCGTGTGTATATTAACTGTTTTGACAAAACGGTTATTTTTCCCGACTCGGATGTTGAAAGGGAATTGTTTATGACGAGGAAACAAGTGAAAGAATCGGTGCAAGATGGGGCTAAGGTATTTATGCTTATGGCAACTTTGAGGACTGGTGAGAGTGAAGGGATGGATGGTTTGCCCATTGTTAGAGATTTTCCGGAAGTATTCCCTGATGAGATAAAGGATTTACCGCCGGAGCGAGAAGTGGAGTTTTCGATAGATTTGATTCCTGGAACTAGTCCGATATCGATGGCTCCATATCGTATGTCGGCCTCAGAGTTAAAAGAGTTGAAGAGTCAACTTGAGGATTTGCTTGAAAAGAGGTTTATTCGTCCGAGCGTGTCACCGTGGGGTGCACCGGTGTTATTGGTTAAGAAGAAAGAGGGTTCTATGAGGCTCTGTGTGGATTACAGACAGTTGAACAAGGTGACTATTAAGAATAAGTATCCACTTCCAAGGATTGATGATCTGATGGATCAGTTGGTTGGTGCAAGCGTGTTCAGCAAGATTGATTTGAGATCTGGGTATCATCAGATCCGTGTGAAAGCTGAGGATATTCAGAAGACGGCCTTCCGAACGAGGTATGGACACTATGAGTATTCCGTGATGCCATTTGGTGTGACTAATGCACCGGGTGTATTTATGGAGTACATGAATAGGATTTTCCATCCTTATTTGGATAAGTTTGTGGTGGTGTTTATCGATGACATCTTGGTTTATTCGAAGAGCGAGGGAGAGCATGCCGAGCATCTGAAGATTGTGTTATCTGTGCTGAGAGAGAAGCAGTTGTTCGCGAAGCTTTCTAAGTGTGAATTTTGGTTGAAGGAAGTTAGTTTCCTTGGTCATGTGATTTCTAGTAGTGGTGTTGCGGTTGATCCGTCGAAGGTTAAAGCGGTGTCGCAATGGGAGACTCCGAAGTCAGTTTTTGAGATTAGAAGTTTTCTTGGTTTAGCCGGTTATTATCGGAAGTTTATTGAAGGATTTGCTAAGTTATCGTTGCCGTTGACGCAGTTGACTAGGAAAGGTCAAGCCTTTGTTTGGGACGCCAAGTGTGAAGCGAGTTTTCAAGAACTTAAGCGAAGGTTGACGACAGCTCCTGTTTTGATTCTGCCAAATCCAGAAGAACCATTCGTTGTGTATTGTGATGCTTCTTTGATGGGTTTAGGAGGTGTGTTGATGCAGAATAACCAAGTTGTGGCTTATGCTTCGAGGCAACTCAAAGTGCATGAGAAGAATTATCCGATGCATGACTTAGAGTTGGCCGCCGTTGTGTTCGTGTTGAAGCTTTGGAGGCATTATTTGTTTGGTGCGAGGTTTGAAGTGTTTAGTGACCACAAGAGTTTGAGGTATCTTTTTGATCAAAAGGAATTGAATGCGAGACAAAGAAGATGGCTTGAACTTTTGAAGGATTATGATATCAAGTTTGCCTTCAATGGATCAAAAATGAGAAAGTTATGAAAGTTGCAAGACGGCTATAATTAGGGTTTTCTACACTTAGTAAAATTTCCATCAAAACCCTAATTTAGTCAAACTCTTGACTTTATGTTCCTTCTTGATTCTTCTTGTTCCAAACACATGAAATAACTTGGAAACACCTATCATACTCTTGATTAACCTTGAGATCCAAGATTTTGACCTAATTGAATCACAGTTGACTTTTGTTGACCAGATGAAACCCTAAGACCATTTCCTTTGACTGAGGCTCTTGTGATGGCTTGTTGTAAATTCTGGCAAGCACACGATGGATGTTATTACCAAAGTTATAATATCCACTGTGACATTGACTACTGTACTAACTGATAACTCTGTAAGTAAAAGCAGTAAATAACACAGCAATTGTTCACCCAGTTCAGTGTCAACAACACCTACATCTGGGGGCTACTGAGCCAGGGAGGAAATTCACTATTAGCAGAATTAATTCAGAGTCAAACAACACAGTTTGCACTCCTCACTTAAAACCTACCCAATGACACTTCAACCTAGAGACACTTTAGATCTGAGTATACCCACTCACTCCCTCTCAATCACCACAGTGATATACAATTCACAAATACAGAATAAATATGAAGAGACACTTCATACACACCTTGATCTTGCTTCACAGCTTTGATCAAGGAACTTACACACTCTTGCTTCATAGCTTCGAGTGAGACACATCCTAGAATCTACCTATCCAATTCAATCATCCACCAGACAATTGCTTGGAGTACAAGTATTCCTAAACAGAATTCACACGTGAATACTAGCCTTCTTCATTCACAAGGACTCTGCAATTTGCACTCTCTATTCTTCTGTCAAGAGCTGTTGTTCAGGATTGCTTCTTCTGATATTTATAGCAGCTATCAGTCCTTTTGGGCATTGGTGCATAAATTAGGTTTTATTCATAACAAACCTATTTTTAATGATCTGCATGCTTGCCACTTAATTCAGGGATATTCTAGTTCTCCTAGGGCTTCAAGAAAGTCTCCTGATATCCAGCTTGAGCTCCTATTCTGTTTCCTGGTTTATAGCTACCAGAAAAACAAACCTGCGCTTGATATCTGGCTTAACTTGCTTTTAGCTAAGTCAACTTACCCTACACAGACCATATTATGTATGCACTAGAATCAGTCATGACATACATACATGCTTTAGTGTTTTGCCTCAAAATGCAGCCAATCAAGAGCACTTACAAACTCCCCCTTTGGCAAATTTTTGGCTAAAACACTCTGTTATCATATCAGAGATTTACACAGCAGAAGACATAACATATACACTGTCATGCAGGAAGGTTACTAGCTACTCAAGTCTTCAAGTCCTCACAGTTAGCTCTCAGCTTAGTTATGACTCACTTTGTTAACCATCTATAAATTACCACTACAGATGTTACTCTTTATTGAGTGAGTAACACATAGAGTTACTCCCCCTCAACTGATACATCTTACCAGCTGAGCACCTAACCTGCACACCCTGCAGTCACGTATATACACATTCTGAAGTCATACATGCCAGTGCTACTCCCCCTGGAAGGATGCACACTGCTCTCATTCTGCTCACAACTTGCAGACACACTCAACACTCCTAGACACCTTCTAGGATCACACAGTATAGAAACTTCAGCACAAACTAGGAAATTCCTAGTACTAACAGGCATTCTTACACAAGCACAAACTAGGAATCTACACACATAGCATCAGTTTAACAACACTAGATACACACATGGCATTAGTTTAACAGCACTAACAGTTGTTATCACACATGCATCTTCAGCATCACCTGTAGTTATACCTGCAAATATGCACAATGGCACATATGCCCAAGCACTGTTCTGCCAGCTCTTATCACTTGCACCTGTTCTTTTATATCATCTGCTGTACCTGCTGTTCCTATCTTTCTTTCTCTCCCCCTTTTTAGCCACAAATTAAGATCTAACTAAGGACTTAGCATAGATCAAAAGTGTAACATTACAATTGTGAAGTGCACATTAAACAAAACTGCTCATAGAGAGCATCCCACAAACAGTGCAATTCTTGCTGTCAAATAGGTCTAACCAAAAAAACTCCAAAACAACAGTTCACAAAAACCAGCTCAGCAACGAGCAGCTTGAGCTCCACAACACTTCATCAACACATGTCATTCTTCTTCTTTAGATGTAGAACTGGACCTAACCTTGTCAGATTCTCCATCACTACTCTCCTCAGCCTCAGGGGAGCCATCTTCATCACTGTTTTGTCTCCCTTTCTCTGAATCAGCTGCCTGGCTATCATTCTCTTCTGACCCATCATTTTTCCTATCCTCATCAGTGAACGCAACATTTTCATTTTGCTCAAGGGTCCTGATGAGTGCTTCAAGAGTTTTCTTCCTTGCATCCAGCTCCTGACATGTTTCCTTTAGTCTGACAATCACTTCATCTTTTCTTGATGTAGACTGGGATGTCTCAGCTGATGTTACAACAATGTCAGGAACATGAGTTCCTAGAAACAGCTTGGGATGGAATGATAAGGGGCTTTCTCGTTTGCTTGCAGCATCACTCTTTTTAAGAATGTTTGGATACTTTTTCAAAATTATGCCACAAATGAGTGAAGGGAATGCAATGGGGCCCTTGATGCTATAGCTGCCTGCATGCTTCATAGTTTGATCAAATATATATGTCCCAAAGTCAAATTGGGCCTTGGTCCCAATAACATAGATGATCTTTCCAAGAACAGTTGCCACAGTAGACTTATGGTTGTGGGCACCCAATTTACAGCTCCAATCTTGTGCAACAAAGCATATTTGGCACTCAATTTGCTGGCAACTAACTTTCCTTTTGATGGCCATCTTTGTACTTGGTTGCCTGTAATCACTTGACACATTTTGTTTTCAGAGACAGTTACATAAGGACGAGCTTTATCTGATCTTCCCAGATATTTGTTGATTGTTGTTGAAGAAAAAGTAACACACTTCCCTCTTACATGCACCTTGCCAAACTCTTTAGATTTTCTGCCAGCACATTCCTCTAAGAGATTAACGATGAATTCTTTGACAAGTAACTCATAGCATGGAAAGAACTGACTAACTGTTTTTATCAATCCTGCATCATGAATGAGATTAATGATTTCTTTACTCTCAAGAACATTCTGTCCCAGCTCCCTTTCCACTGCCAACCCCTTCTAAACAACATACTTCCATCTATTTACACATGAGGGGTAATGAAATGAAATGTTGTCAGTTGGAACCTCAGGTACGCTGGCAAGCTTGCCAGTGGTTGGTTTCTTCTTTGATGGAATTTCAGATACATCATCATCATCATCTGAAGTAGACTCAGTTTCAGTACTAGATTGGGCCTTCCTTTTCTTTGGAACCACCTTGCTCCAACCCTTGGGGGGCCCAACTTGTCTTATTTTAGTTCTAGCCTTCATAGTGGGAGTGTCTCGTTCAGCAGTCTTCTTTGTGAGGTTGTGTTGCTCAACAACCTGTTCAACTGCATTTTTCTTGGGGGGAACTTGATCAACCACCTTTTTATCTTTCCTTGTCATAAGCCTTTTGGCTATTCTAGGATTGATTTTTGCTATTAGATCATTATCAGAATATTCATCAAGGTCCACCAACTCAGCATTCTTGGTGCCTTGCACATCATCATCTACACTGTCAGACACTGCACCCTTGTTCTTCTCTTTTGATGTATGATCTTTCAAGGTTCCAACATTGGGCATAACATCACTTTGATCATGCACAGTTGGAACAGACCCTTCATTGCTGAGTGGAATGGGGATGTTTAGAGCCCTAGCTACCATGCCAGCAATGATGTTGTGGGTTTTCTTGGCTCCATCATTATTAATATCAGAAGTTGCAGGAGTAGGATTTTTACCTGAGACAAGGTCTTTGGACCTTCTTGCATGTTGGCTCCTTGGGTTCTTTACCAGAAATCCTTCTGGAGTCATCATGCGTAGGGGTGTTATTTCAAGCACTGAGTGAGGGTTGCTTGACTCAGTTCCTACCTCAGACTCGTTGGTGGATATTCTCTTGGAGGGAGAGGATTTTGATGAATGTTGAGACATTGCACAAAACGTTGATCGTGTGGAAAGGAGTTTTCGTTCGTTGGAGGCTGTAGGGAAGATGAACAGTTTGGTCGTGAACCAAGTGGTGTAGGAGTTTGATGCGTAGGGGCTCAATTGATGATATGGCAAATGAGGAGGGAACTTAAT
This sequence comes from Lathyrus sativus, assembly GCA_963859935.3. Classification (NCBI taxonomy): domain Eukaryota; kingdom Viridiplantae; phylum Streptophyta; class Magnoliopsida; order Fabales; family Fabaceae; genus Lathyrus; species Lathyrus sativus. Next base: position 51,156,862 of record OZ012740.1, on the reverse strand, counting down.
GTTTTGACCAATCAGTAAATGATTGAATTTTAAATTATAATTCCATATTCCCATTAATTGCTATAACTCACCATTACTCAAGGGCCTCAATTTTTGTAGATCATTTTTAAATTTATGGTCCTTGACACTTCTTGCACCAATTGCAGCCCTATTCATTGCATAATCATCAGGTAATGCATAAGTCCCTTGCCATTTACTTGAGTTACCTCTGAGCATGCCTCCCTTGAACTCATCAGGACTTGGTTGAATGGTGCGCTGGATGTCACAGAACAAGGTCATGACATCCGGAGTAACATTGCTTCCTTTAGGCAGGGTAGCATGCATGGACTCCATCAGGTTCTAGTATAGACTATCTAGCTTTCCCTGATGACTAATATTTGGGTATCCCTTCTTGGCTTGCTTCCCTACATGAAGTTTCTTACATCCTGTCCTTCTTTCTGAAGCATACTTTGAAGATCTTCTTGATGATGTGTTGGACCTTCTATTTTGTCTGTCTTTCACCAGCCATAATTTGTCCTCAGTTTCCTTTTTATCCAGGTTATTGAGGATACTTCTGGGCTCCCACAGGTAGCAATTATTCATTGCTCTGGATCCCCTCATTTCTTCTTCACCTTCTTCATTGACAACCACACACTTATCCTTTGAAAAGTGGACTTTTAAACCTTGGTCACATAGCTGACTTATGCTTATTAGGTTAACAGTCAGTCCTTTAACCAGCAAGACATCCTTCAATTTTGGGGCTTTAAGACTGTCAAGTTGTCCAACACCTGTGATTTTTCCTCTAGCTTCATCACCGAAGGTTACATGAATGGATGTATGAGGGTTGATTTTTGTCAAGTGATCCTCAATTCCAATCATATGTCTGGAGCAGCCACTGTCAAGGTACCAATCCTCTTGGGTTGGCATCCTTAGAGAAGTGTAAGCTGCTAATGCCATATTCTTGGCAACCCAATGTCTTTGCTTATTAGGGGCACCCTTCTTAGTTCTTGCTTGATGCTGCCTTTTGAGACGAGCTCTCTGTTCTTGATGAAGATGACTAGGAAATCCATGCAGCCAGAAACACACAAATTTGATATGACCAAGCTTTCCACAGTGGTAACATCTATACCCTTGGAATCTACTTTTGACTTGATTCCAGTTTCTGTTAGTTGGATGTTGTGACATTGGTCGTGACATCCTCTTTAACTTCTGGACCTCAGGTTGTAATCTCTTGAGTTTTAGCACAGGATTTTGTTTATCAACAAATCCTAGTCCAGACCTATCTCCTGAGGTTTGTCCATTCTGAAGGATTTCCTCTAGGGTGTCAGTCCCAGAATTTAGCATCCTTATGGATTTTGTCATTTGATCCTTTTTACTTTTCAACTCCTTCACTTCACTTCTGAGTGTGTTTATTGTGGCTAAATGCTCTTTCTTTTCAGATTCTAACTCCTTAATGATTGTCTTCTGTTTCTCTCCCTACTGATATAATTCGGTGCTTCTGATATGAAGCTTTTGATATGAGGCTGCAATTTCCTCAAAATTCAATTCTTCTTCACTTGAGTCCCCATCAGATATGCACACACTGTTGAAAGCAGTGACATGCTTGGCAGACTCCCCTTCTGATTCACTTCCTGAGTCTTCATCAGACCAAGTGACAGTTAGACCTTTTCCCTTCTTTTTGAGGTATGTGGGACATTCTGTTAGAACACAGATTAGTTCTTAATAATATCTCTATGTTTTGATGATAACTATTATGAAATTTTGTATTGAAGAATTATATACTCTAAAATTTGCTTGAGAATGTTTGCTGCAGATGTTAAAGTAAATATCACTCCAGAAGCAAATTAGATCTGAACATAAGAAATATGCAAGGCTCTGAAGCGTCAGAAGCATCTCTTAGAAGATTCTAAATGCTGCCACCAGAAGATTCTGAGCGCTGCCTCCAGAAGGATCTAAAGCAGAAGCTACAGAAGAATCTGAAGCAAGCCAGAAGCATCTGAAGCAATGAAGAAGTCTGTATGAAGAGTTTTCAAGCACAGTTACTTCAGAAGACTCTGATAGTACTAACGCTGCCAGTACCGAGGATCTGACCCAAAACTCTGCTCTGAACTTATACACGCTGAAAGCACACTTGTTGCAAAGACTCTGATTCAGCAGAACTCTGATGAACATCAGAAGGCTCTGACTAACTTAAGACTCTGATGATTCTTGCTGAAAATTGTTGAAGAAGAATTCAAAGATTATGTCCGTTGGAATATCTAAACGACTCTTTCCTTATTTATGCTAGACACAAGAACACAGACAAAAAGGATTTCTCTGTGCATTCTTCTTCTAGGAAAGGTCACTTGATGTGAAGACAAAAAGGCTCAGACCTTTTGGTACACTATTCTCAACGTGAAAAGCTCTTGGATCACTATGCCTATAAAAGCAAGTCTCCACTCATCTTCTTCCGTTGACGAAACACTTGAAAAGAATTTATTAAAAAGCTCTCATACAACTCATACATTCTTGCTAGAATTATTTCATTGTTCTTAATCTTAAGTGAAAAATCACAGTTGTGATAAAGCTTTATTAGAAGCATTTTTACACTTGTATTTATTATTACATTTGATTGTAAGAGAACCTTAAGAAGATCTAGTTAGGATCAGTAGTTCTTGAGAAGACTTTGAACAGTTGTTCTTAGTGCTTACTATTGTAATCAGTTGATTAAATAGTGGATTAAGTCCTTGTTTGAGAAAGGCAAATCACTCTAGATAGGGTGGACTGGAGTAGTTGAGTTCAATGAACCAGGATAAAAATCCTTGAGTTTTTATTTCTAAGTTTTATCTTCATACTTATTCAACTCCCCTTCTAAGTATTCTCTCACCTTCAGTTGGCATCAGAGCTCCGGTTCTGTGTGTGCTACCACTTCACAGTGACAGAAAAGATCCAGTGAGAAAAACTTTGATACTTATATTTGGTTGTTTATAATGGCTGATGTTTCAACATCCAACAAGTATGAAGAAAGAGACATAATCAGTACAAAACCCCCTATATTTGATGGGGAGAAATTTGATTATTGTAAAGACAGGATTGAAAGTTTTTTTCTTGGTTATGATGCTGATTTATGGGATTTGGTCATAGATGGATATGTTCATCCTATTGATGGGAATGGCAAGAAAGTAGATAGAAAATCTATGACAGAAGCTCAAAAGAAGGAGTTTAGAAATCACCACAAGGCTAGAACAATATTGTTAAATGCAATATCTCACACTGAGTATGAAAAGATCACAAATAGAGAAACTGCATTTAACATGTTTGAGTCCTTGAAAATGACTCATGAAGGAAACCTTCAAGTAAAAGAGACCAAGGCTTTGGCGTTAATACAAAAGTATGAAGCGTTCAAGATGGAAGAATCTGAGTCCATAGAAACTATGTTCTCTAGATTCCAGATTCTTACAGTTGGTCTAAAAGTTCTGGACAAGGGCTACTCAACTGCTGATCATGTGAAGAAGATCATCAGGAGCTTGCCTATCAGATGGAGACCTATGGCCACTGCTCTGAAGCTTGCCAAGGGTCTGAACAAGATCACTCTGGAGGAGTTAATCAGCTCTCTAAGGAGTCATGAAATTGAACTTGAGGAAGATGAGCCTCAAAAGAAAGGTAAGTCTATTGCCTTAAAATCTAACAAATCTGTAAAAGCTTTGCAGGTGTTAGAGGAAAGCTCTGAAGAATCTTCTTCTGAAGAAGAAGATGAACTATCTTTGTTGTCCAAAAGAATCAACAGACTCATGAAGCACAAGCAAAGGAAGTTCAAGAACTTCAAAAGATCAGATCTGCGCAAGGAGTCCTCTGGACCAAAAAGATCTGGAAAGAAGGAAGTTGTCTGCTTTGAATGCAAAGAACCTGGCCATTACAAGAGTGAATGTCCAAAGCTTCTTAAAGAAAAGCCAAAAAGTAAGTTTGACAAAAAGAAGAAGGTTCTAATGGCAACTTGGGATGACTCTGATGAATCTGGATCCTCATTAGAATCTGAAGATGAATGCACTAACATGGCTCTGATGGCTGACATAGAATATCAGAATGAAGAATCATCTGGATCTGAGTCTGATTCTGAATCTGACTCAGAAGAGGTACTGTCTGATCTCACTAGGGAAGAGCTTATTAAAGTCTTATCTGAAGTCCTGAAAAATTATAATCAGATTAAGCTCAAATGCAAGAAGCTTAAGTGCAATCTTAGCTCTGAGAATAATCTGTTAAAATCAGAAATTGCTGAGTTAAAAGAAAACAATTTAAAAATAAAAGCTGATTTTGAAATAGCTCAACAAAATTCTGAATCTGAAAGTAAATCTAAATGCAAAAATATTTTAGAAGAATATGATTTTAGCTTTCAGAAATTTCTTGCTAAAAGCATAGACAGAAGCAAAATGGCTTCTATGATCTATGGGGTTAGCAGAAATAATAGGAAAGGAATTGGATATGAATCCTCTTCTGGAAAGGATTTAAATCCAATGCCTGTTGATAAACTTGTTATCAAGAAAACTCCCTTGTACTCTCATTTCAAGTTTGGTCATCTGAATGACATTAAACACACAAGTTCTGATCAGAACGTTGTTGTATTTAAGCCAAAAGTAAGTCAGAACAATACTGTTGTAAAAAGACAGAAGTTCAGACCAACTTTTAAGGCAACTAACCAAAAAGGACCCAAAAAGATCTGGGTACCTAAGGATAAGATTATCCCTGTTGCAAATGTTTTTAGCAGAAAAGTCAAGACGCCAGTCATGGTACCTGGACTCTGGCTGCTCACGTACATGACGGGAGAAAGGTTTATGTTCCAAAGCCTAGAGCTTAAATCTGGAGGAGAAGTGAAGTTTGGAGGGAATCAGAAGGGCAAGATTATTGGGTCTGATACTATTGGTAATGGTAACCTTCCCTCTATATCTAATGTTCTTCTTGTAGAAGGATTAAAGCATAATCTATTTTCCATAAGTCAATTAAGTGACAATGGTTATGATATAATCTTTAATCAACAATGTTGTAAAGCTGTTAGTCAGAAGGATGGCTCAATCCTATTCAATGGAAAGAGGAAGAACAACATTTACAAAATAAATCTTTCAGAACTTAAAGTTCAAAATGTTAAATGCCTCTTGTCTGTTAATGATGAGCAATGGGTCTGGCACAGAAGATTGGGACATATTAATATGAGACGTATATCTCAAATTAATAAACTCAATCTGGTCAAAGGACTTCCTAAGTTGGAGTTCAACTCAGATGCTCTTTGTGAAGCATGTCAAAAGGGAAAGTTTTCAAAATCTTCCTTTAAATCTAAAAATGTTGTTTCAACCTCAAGACCATTAGAATTACTTCACATTGATATGTTTGGACCAGTGAAAACTGCATCCATCAGAGGCAAGAAGTATGGATTAGTCATTGTTGATGACTACAGCAGATGGACATGGGTAAAGTTCCCAAAACACAAGGATGAGTCACATTCTGTGTTCTTTGACTTCTGCAAACAAGTCCAGAATGAAAAAGATTTCAAAATTATAAAAGTCAGAAGTGATCATGGTGGTGAATTTGAAAACAAATATTTTGAAAAATATTTTAATGAAAATGGCATTGCTCATGATTTTTCCTGTCCTAGAACTCCACAACAGAATGGGGTTGTAGAGAGGAAAAATAGAGCTCTGCAAGAAATGTCCAGAACCATGATCAATGAGACTAATCTGGCAAAGCACTTTTGGGCAGAAGCAATCAACACAACCTGTTACATTCAGAACAGAGTGTCTGTAAGACCTCTTCTGGAAAAGACTCCCTATGAATTGTGGAGGAACAAAAAGCCTAACATTTCATATTTTCATCCTTTTGGATGTATTTGCTATATGTTAAATACTAAAGAAAATCTGAAAAAATTTGATTCTAAAGCACAGAAGTGTTTCATGCTTGGGTATTCTGAACGCTCTAAAGGCTACAGAGTATACAATACTGAAACACAGATTGTGGAAGAATCTATTCATGTTAGATTTGATGATAAGCTTGGCATTGAAAAGCCAAAGCAGTTTGAAAGTTCTGCAGATAGAGAAGTAATTCTCACAGACTCTAAAGACTCAGAGGCAGACAAAGCTCAAGTGAAGGAACCAGAAGCTACGCCAGATGCAATTCCTTTGACTTCTCAGATGAACAACTTAAACATTTCTGAAGAATTAACTGTTAGAGGATCATCTTCCAGAATCAAAGCTTCTCATCCAGAGAATGTGATCATTGGAAAGAAAGATGACCCTATCAAAACAAGATCCTTCCTCAGATCTTCTGAAGCATCATTATTTGGATTGGTGTCAGTATTTGAACCAACCTCTGTGGATGAAGCTTTGCAAGACAATGACTGGATTATTGCCATGCAAGAAGAGCTAAATCAATTCACAAGAAATAATGTGTGGGATTTAGTTCCAAGACGAAAAGGATTCAACATAATTGGAACTAAATGGGTCTTCAGAAACAAACTTAATGAGAAAGGAGAAGTTGAAAGAAATAAGGCAAGGCTAGTTGCTCAATGGTACAGTCAGCAAGAAGGAATTGATTATACAGAGACTTATGCTCCTGTTGCAAGGTTAGAGTCTATTCGTTTACTCATTTCTTTTGCTGCACAATATAACATCACTCTATATCAGATGGATGTTAAAAGTGCCTTTTTAAATGGTATTATAGAAGAAGAAGTTTATGTTCACCAGCCTCCTGGTTTTGAGAATGAAAAATTTCCATAACATGTTTTCAAACTAAAGAAATCTCTGTATGGTTTAAAACAAGCTCCCAGAGCTTGGTATGAGAGGTTAAGCAATTTTCTTCTGGAGAAAAATTTCATCAGAGGCAAAGTGGACACAACACTCTTTTGTAAAAAATTTAAGAAAGATCTTCTAATTTGTCAAATATATGTGGATGATATTATATTTGGATCTACCAATACTATGTTGGGAAAGGAGTTTGCTCAATGTATGCAGGCAGAATTTGAAATGAGCATGATGGGAGAATTGAGATTCTTTCTGGGAATTCAAGTCAACCAAACTCCAGAGTGCCCTTACATTCATCAGACCAAATATGTTAAAGAACTTCTGAAGAAATTTAACATGACTGATAGTAAGATGGCAAAGACTCCCATGCATCCAACTAGTACACTAGGCAAGGAAGAGGTAAGTAAGAAAGTAGATCAGAAAATCTACAGAGGTATGATAGGATCTCTTCTCTACTTAATTGCTTCTAGACCTGACATTTTGTTCAGTGTATGCTTATGTGCAAGATTCCAATCAGATCCTAGAGAATCACACTTAACAGCTGTTAAGAGGATTCTAAGGTATCTGAAAGGTACTTCTAATGTGGGTTTGTGTTACAGAAAATCTGATGATTTCAAATTAGTTGGATTCTGTGATGCTGATTACGCTGGAGACAGAGTGGAAAGAAAAAGTACTTCTGGAAGTTGTCAATTTCTAGGAAGAAATCTAATCTCTTGGTACAACAAGAAGCAACCCACAATTGCACTATCAACTACATAGGCAGAATATATTGTTGCTGCTGGATGTAGCACGCAGATGCTCTGGATGAAAAGTCAGCTAGAAGACTATCGATATTTGAAAGTAACATTTCTATTTTCTGTGATAATACTTCTGCTATATGTTTGTCTAAAAACCCCATTTTACACTCTAAGGAAAAACATATAGAAATTAAACATCATTTCATCAGAGACTATGTTCAGAAGGGAATTATAAACTTAGCCTTTGTTGATACAGATCATCAATGGGCATATATTTTCACAAAACCCCTTACTGAAGATAGGTTCAAATTTATTCTGAAAAATATTGGTATGAATTTGTGTCCAGAATAATTTTTGTCAGAAGCAAATTTTTCAAATGTAAAATGTTTATAACTTTGAAGTATTTCATCTGTTGCTTATTAGATTTATGTTCATTTGTGTGTATCTGAACTAACCAATCTTAGAGGATCTGAACGTTGGCTAACGTTTCATTTCTTAAGAGAATTCAGAAGCACATGCAAGCAAACACGTGTCACTCTTAATCTGAAAAGATGGCGTGTACACGACTGAAGAGACGTTTGAGGTATGGTTTGAATAGTGAAAATCTTGATTTTCCCCCCAATTTGTCAGAATCAATTAATGCTTGAAATGATTTTTATTCTCTTTCATTAATTGTCATTAAATGCTATGTAAAAACGTGCTTTGTATGTCCGTTTGAGTGCCTTAATTGTTTTCTATAAATACCACATCTCACACCAATTTCACACTTTTCACAACACAAGCAAGTTTATGCATTTCTGTCTTCTATTCTCTCTTCACAAAAACCCTAAACCCTCGTCAAAATCATCTTCATCATCTTCAATGGCAACCTCATCTTCTACAGCAGCTCAGTTTCAATCAACCATGGTTGTAGTTACTTCTGCAAATATGGGTGTGACTCCATTCATTGTACCTAAAAGGACTTTGTTAACTCCTGTTGACAAACTTGAAGTTCTCTGTGAATCAATGGTGGAATTTGATTCGTTAGCTGAAAATGGATTTGAATTTCGTTCAATAGTTGATGCACAAGGCTGGGTAAAATACTTTGACAGATTATTTGGACCAGTTTACCCTCATCTGGTGAAAGAATTCTGGATACATGCTTCTGTTTATCCCAAACTCATCTTGTCTTCTGTTCTGGGTAAGGAGATTATAATTACTGAAGATCTAATCAGGAAACTCATAGGGTATGAGGAGACTGATGGAGTATGTCATCTGCCAGCTAGGTGTGTAGACATGGAAGAAGTTTATGAGGAAGTCATCACTTCTGGATAGGCCTCCAACAAATTTAAAGATCTGAAGCCTGACTACAAAATCTGGGCAAAGATTTTTCTGGGATGCATTCATCACAGAAAATCTACAAATTCTCCAGATTATGTGAATAATGAACAACTCTACTTCATGTATTGTTTAAGTCAGAGCATTAAGGTAGATCTCCCTTACATTCTGTTTATGCATTTATGGAATCATATCAATGCTTCAAGAGAATCTGTAAAGGATAAGGGTCAGAAGATAAGAACATGGATTCCCTTTGGAAGGTTAATTTCAGACATTCTGACAAAGAATGGTCTGGTGACTGCTCTGTATGAAGTTGGAGTCAAGGATGAACTTGAATCCATTGTTGGAAAACCTCTGAATATAAAGAGTCTTCAGAGACTAAAAATTGTAGAGGAACTCTCATCTGCACCTAAGAAGCTGAATATTTCTGAAATCAGTCAGAAGCGAATTCCAGTTGAAAACTTTCCACTGTTTGGTGCTGAAGAACCAAGGGATATAATTGTGAGATATATTGATGCATGCAAAGCAGATGGAACGCCCATTCCTGCAGATATTCTGAAAAGAGCGAGAGAACCAATGCCTGATGTATACAGTGAGAACACAAGGAAAAGAAGTCAGTCAGAAGCAGAAGAAGTTGTTGCTCAGAAGAAGCCAAAAGTTGCTGACAAGCCTCAGAAGCTGATCAAGAGAAAAGCATCTGGAGACGTTCCCTCTGTTCCCACAAAGCGTATCAAGATTAAAGGTACCAAAACTTTTGTATCTTCTTTCAATAACATTGTTTTAAATGAATCAACATTTAGTTCTATTCCAAAACCCCCTCCTACTCAAAAACAATCTGTTCCTGCTCCATCTCAAAAATCTGAACCATTAAAAATTCCTTCCCCACAAAAACCATCTGATCCTATTTTCACTACTCCAGTAAAACCTTCTGTTATTCCATCATCTGAACCAACAACAATAACAACACCAGCAAATCAAACTCCACCACCTATACCAAAACCAACAGAACAATCTGCTCCACAACAACAACCAGAAAAACAATCAGACACATCTAATCCAGTTGCATCTGATCCCATTGCATCTGAACAAGTTATTTCTGAACCACCTATACCTGAACCACCTGCATCAGAACCTTCATCAAAACCCTCTGAGAATCAATCAGAACCAACCAACCCTCCTAAAACAAATATACCAGAGACAGAGGTTCTAGACGTTACACCTCTCAAAACTGTTTTTGAAGTGTCTTCTACGTCTTGTACTCCAACCACATCCTCAAACTCATCAGAATCTGATATACACCCAGATATTTTGTCACCTCCCTCTATCAGAAATCTTGTAGTTAACCAACCAGAACCACATGTTTCATCAGACTCTCTCATTCCCAATCCCATTCCAAAACCTAAGTCAAGGAGATCTGAATTTGTATCCTTTGCTTCCTTTAAACCACTCCCCTCTGATCCACTTTCTTATGTTTTGAAAGTTAAAAATTTCTATGATAGAATTGAACCATCTGACACTATCACCCCTCTTAAACCCAAGCTTTCCATCATTCTACCATCTGTTCTTCAAACCTATATAAAAGAACTTCCAGAAATGACTTCATCAGAAACTCGTTTATCTGATAAATCTGCATTCATTCCTTACACTTCTACCACATTTGATGTTGTTTCCTATGCATCAAATGCAAAACCATCTCTGTTGAATGCTTTAATCAGATCAAAAACTGTCATTTCATCTAATCCTCCATCCATACCCTTCTACCCTCGCCCTCTGATCACCATTCCAAAATTCACCATTCCACCTTCACCTCAACCCAAGCCAATCACATTGGAAACTCTTCTAAAACCAAAACCTAGGATGAATGTTGATCATTTATTTACAAGTTTTTTGAACGAAATAGAGATGCATTTAGGCTCTGTACAGAGGAAGTGCTTATCAACAATGGATGCAACTGAATCTGATGCTATTTGGAATAGCTTCATCAACAGATTCAATACTGTAGCATCAAATCTGAAGAATGTATGTTATAATGATGCGAAGCTCAGATTTGCTGAAACTGCTAGAAGTTTGTTTTAGACTATTAAAAGATCTGCACCATTGCTTCTTAAAGATGCTCCTTCATCATCTGAAGTATGTGATACAGAAGTGAATGCTGAATCTGCATCTGAAGACAACCCTTTGCTATGACTCTTGCAGAACATCCCTCTGGATCTGCTGCTCCTGGCTCTGAATCCCCTATGGAAATTGACTCTGTTCCTGCTTCAAAATCTGCCCCACCTTCTTCATCTAGGATCAAGAAAGAGAATCCAGATCTTGAAGATAAGATTGCAGTTCTGGAAGCTGGTCAATCAGAGATTAAGTCATGGATGGCTAAGCAAGTTAAGAAGTCTGAAGACATGGCTCAATGGATATCCAAACAAGATCATAAGAATGAAACCATGGCTAAATGGATGTCAAAGCAAGAACAATCCTCCTCTGAGATCACTGATCTGTTGAAGATGATTTTGTCCAAACAAACTTAACTTATTTTTTATCTGATGTTTGCACATGTTTTTGAATCTTATCTGATGTTTTGTATCTTTTGACCTATATGAATGAATGACTATGTGTTTTTCTCTACATGATTTATCTTTTCTGTAATTCCTTTTATTTGTTCTTTAAAGTTTTTTTTTACTTTTTGATTATGACAAAAAAGGGGGAGAAAATAGATCTGATTGTTTAAATAAACTCTACCAAAATGAAACTTCAGACATATCAATTTTATCTAACATAAAGTCTGAGTGTTTCAGAACACTTGATAAATCTGATATATTCTTTAAAAGAAACTCTGAGGCTCCCAGATCATATTTAACTTATCAGACTCTGACTCTGAAACATGCAAGATCAAATGTTTAGAACATTCAAGCTCTAATTCTGAAAAGAATACTCAAGACAAAAAGGGAAGTTTCTATTCCTTATTAATATTCAATTCAGGGGGAGATTCATCATCTCAGGGGGAGTTATGATTATTCTCTTTTCTATTGAACAAAATTTCTGATGTTTTTGTCATCATCAAAAAGGGGGAGATTGTTAGAACACAGATTGGTTCTTAATAATATCTCTATGTTTTGATGATAACTATTATGAAATTTTGTATTGAAGAATTATATACTCTAAATTTTTCTTGAGAATGTTTGCTGCAGATGTTAAAGTAAATATCACTCCAGAAGCAAATTAGATCTGAACATAAGAAATATGCAAGGCTCTGAAGCGTCAGAAGCATCTCTTAGAAGATTCTGAATGCTGCCACCAGAAAATTCTAAGCGCTGCCTCCAGAAGGATCTGAAGCAGAAGCTACAGAAGAATCTGAAGCAAGCCAGAAGCATCTGAAGCAATGAAGAAGTCTGTATGAAGAGTTTTCAAGCACAGTTACTTCAGAAGACTCTGATAGTACTAACGCTGCCAGTACTGAGGATCTGACCCAAAACTCTGCTTTGAACTTATACACGCTGAAAGCACACTTGCTGCAAAGACTCTGATTCAGTAGAACTCTGATGAACATCAGAAGGCTCTGACTAACTTAAGACTCTGAAAATTGTTGAAGAAGAATTCAAAGATTATGTCCGTTGGAATATCCAAACGACTCTTTCCTTATTTATGCTAGACACAAGAACACAGACAAAAAGGATTTCTCTGTGCATTCTTCTTCTAGGAAAGGTCACTTGATGTGAAGACAAAAAGGCTCAGACCTTTTGGTACACTATTCTCAACGTGAAAAGCTCTTGGATCATTGTGCCTATAAAAGCAAGTCTCCACTCATCTTCTTCAGTTGACGAAACACTTGAAAAGAATTCATTAACAAGCTCTCATACAACTCATACATTCTTGCTAGAATTATTTCATTGTTCTTAATCTTAAGTGAAAAATCACAGTTGTGATAAAGCTTTATTAGAAGCATTTTTACACTTGTATTTATTATTACATTTGATTGTAAGAGAACCTTAAGAAGATCTAGTTAGGATCAGTAGTTCTTGAGAAGACTTTGAACAGTTGTTCTTAGTGCTTACTATTGTAATCAGTTGATTAAATAGTGGATTATGTCCTTGTTTGATAAAGGCAAATCACTCTAGATAGGGTGGACTAGAGTAGTTGAGTTCAACGAACCAGGATAAAAATCCTTGAGTTTTATCTTCATACTTATTCAACCCCCCTTCTAAGTATTCTCTCACCTTCACATTCCCTTCTTACATGTCCATATCCCTCACACTCATGACATTGGACTCCTCTGCTTTGGCTGACTTTATCTTCAGATTTCTCTTTATCAAAAGCCATGCTTTTGGTATAAGGTTTAAACCTAACATCTATCCTTTTGACCAGCTTGTTGAACTGTCTTCCAAGCAAAGCAATTGCTTCAGACAAATTCTCCTCCTTTTCATCATCTTTTTCATCTAAATCAGCAGTGTTTGAGACAAGGGTTATGCTTTTGCTCTTTTTCTCCACAGAATGATCACACATGCCCATCTCAAATGTTTGGAGAGAACCTATAAGTTCACCCACCTTCATGTTGCATATGCCCTAGGCTTCTTCAATGGATGTTACTTTCATAGCAAACCTTTTAGGTAGTGACCTTAGAATCTTTCTTACAAGCTTCTCTTTAGTCATCTTTTCTCCCAGATCTCCTGAGGTGTTTGCAAGTTCAAGAACATTCATGTAAAACTCATGAATGTTCTTATCTTCCTTCATTCTCAGACCTTCAAATTTGGTGGTCAACATTTGAAGTCTTGACATTTTGACTTTGGAAGTTCCTTCATGAGTAGTTCTGAGAGTGTCCCAAACATCCTTTGCTAGTTCACAGTGGTGTACCAGTCTAAAGATGTTTTTGTCTATACCATTGAAGAGTGCATTCAATGCTTTAGAGTTCCCAAGACCTAAGGCCTCATGCTCTTTATTCCATTCCTTTTCAGGAATTAGCACATATACTCCATCCTTGTCAGTCTTAACAGGATGTTTCCAGCCAGAGTTTGCAGCTCTCCAAGCCTTGTTGTCCAATTATTTTAGGAATGCAATCATCCTAGGCTTCCAATAATCATAATTAGATCCATCCAGAATTGGAGGTCTATTAGTGAAACCTATATCTTTATCCATAGTACCAGAATTTGTTTTCCCTAGACCTCACCCGGATTTAAATAGGCAGCTGTCGCAACTGCGAAAAAACTACCGGCGGAAAAACAGAAGAGTCGCCATTTTCGTTATTTATCCCAAAGAGAGGGAAAGGATTTATCACCCCTCACGCAAGGGGAAGGTATTAGCACCCCTCATGTCCGTCGTACTCGACGGGATCCACGCATTATTGTCTATCTAAAAGGGTGTGTTGATACTATCTAACTAAAGGCTTAAGGACAAAAGGAAAAGAAAAGGAATTAACTCGGCAGAGCGTCGCCGCTCCGTGCCTACGTACTCCCTCGTACAATGGGAATGTCAGAGTCAACGTAGTTCGCCTAACTACGACTAAAGAAGGGGGAAGGTTGCTCGCCGAGACATCACGTCTCGTGCCTACATACTTTCATCTGGTACGAAAGATCAGAGAAAACGTAGTTTGGGCTCAAAGGACCACAGGTTGGTTCAAAAGTTTTTAGGCCCGAGTAGGGTTAACAAATAGTTCTAGCAGTTGGTGTATGCAGCTCGACCTTTGGAGACTTAGGCGTTACCGTTTGCGGTAGAACTAAGAGTTGACGACACTCTCTTTTTGAAAAGACTTTCCTGATTAAGAACCCCAAAGGGTGAAAAAGGTTTGAATTGTTTTTGTGTTTTTTACGAGAATAAGTGTTTTGAATTAGAGTGTTTATAATGCATGTCGTAACAAAGTCTAGAACCTAGGATCGAATGCGTCGCATATCGTCCTAAGGACGTATACTAAACACTCTAGACAACTGAGAGGTGGCCCCTCAATCAACATTTCCCAAGTATAAGGCTCATGGCACAACATTCATTATCCTTATTAAGTATGTTAAACTTGTTTGAAGATGAGAAGAGAAGAAGGAACACTAATGGGAGACTAATCAATCCTAAAAGTTATCATGCAAAGTAGACTTAAAGTTGAGCTTGAAAAGGGAACTACCTAATGTTATCATGCATGGTTAGGTACCTAATGTCTATCATAACCTTAAGAGGTTAGAGGACTTATGGGGAACATGGCAAAGAAAAGCAAAAGAAGAAGAAGAAGAAGAATAAGAAATGCATATGCAAATGAGAATGCAAACAAAATGCAACACATAGAATGATAGTGGTAGGAAAATAGCGTGGGGAAGTAGCCACCATAAGCTCATCTCAACCAAGCATGCATGTGGAAATGAAAGAAAAAAGAAGAAGAAGGAGAGAGATGCATCAAAAGCAAACAAACAAATGACAAACACAAAGAAAGGGTCCTCATGGATTCATCACTTTAGGTAAGCTTCAAATTCCTCCTAAGGAGGCACCAAGCTACCTTAAATGACACTCCAAGGTCATTGGACATAGGGGAGATGAAAAGGAAAAAGCTCAAAAGCAATATCACAGCAAACCAAAAAGAAATGCAAACAAAGGCATAAAGGATGCAAGCAAACACCACATTGAAATGCAAGATGTAACCCTAAAAAGAAACACACAATCCAACAAGCTAGGAACATAATTTTGACCTATAAATGAACATACGGCAAGCTCAACATGTCTAGAATGTAAAAAAAGAAGAGTTGAGAGCTCATTGGATCCATAGTAGTTACTTCCAATTCAAACTAGGTCATGTACTTGTGTGAACCTCCCTTAGGAGTGACTTGACTTGCAAGTCACTTCAAAATTAGGAAAAAGGTTCAACAATTAACAAATAAAAAACACAAGCAAGATAAACATGTTGGCAAACAGAGGCCATAAGCACAAGGCATATATCCCCTCAAAGCACCCTCAAAAGAAAAGATTCATTAGGAGGTACCACTTTGAAATGGGAGAAACAAAGGCAAAAAGAAAAGCCACAAAAGTCAACCTAAAAGTCAACAAATCAGGGGCAAAATGGTCCTCAAAAATCACTCAACTCATGATGAACATGAGGAATGATTTCCAATCATTGGATCCAAAAGAAAGTGCAAAAACAAAATCAAAAACAAACAAAGTCATAATCTAATCCATTTAAGACACTTCCAACATTTAATTCCTTTATTAATTGAAAATAAAATGAAAAAATAAAATAAAAATTTCTTTAAAAAAGTAGACATCTCAAGGTGTCCAGAAAATATTTTTGGGGACTTTTTGGATGTTTGGAAGTATTTATAATGAATTAAAATCAAACAGACAACAAAACAGAATTTAAATGCAAAAGAAAATAAAATGACTAAACAAATGGTACAAATAGCAATTAAATCCAACACAAATCTGGACTGGGGATTTGAGTGGTTATCCCGGGTGCTGCACGTGTGGAACTGTAGCTCGGTGTATGGTTGAACGTTCCTATGGTTTGGTAAAGATGGTTCATACCCCATCATGATTTCCGGCTGTCTATTGGCAAATTGAGGAACTTATCACCCTTAATCTCTTGTTGATAGTAGTTGGGGTTGTGTTGGATGGAATGGGCGTGTCTTGCAAGCTTAGGTGGCGTGAGCAGGGAATTGTCTTGAGTTAAGCTAAGTGCTTAAGGGACTATTTTGAGGAGTCTACATAAGACGTGTTGAGGTGTTTATGTTAACGGAAATTTTGAATGCTAAGGAAAGTGAGCAAATTGGGGTTTGTCAATTAATGGTGATTGTCCGGAGATTTCCTGAGGAGGTAAGTGATTTACTACTGGAACATGAAGTGAAGCTTGCACAATGACTTCGTTCTTGGGACTAGTTTGATATTAGTGACTCCATATTGTGTGTCTGCATTGGGATTGGAGAAGTTGAAGAGTCAACTTGAAGACCTGCTGGAAGAGAGGTTCTTTTGTTTGAGTGTGTTACCGTTGGGTGCACCAATTTTGTTGGTTAGAAAGGCATGAGGTTTTGTGAAACTTTGGGTGAACTATGGATAAGGGATCAAGGTGACTATCAAGGGTAAATGTTCGCTTCCAAGAGTTGATAAATTGATGGACCAATTGGTCGGAGGATGTGAGTTATGTGGTCACGTGATCTCAAGTAAAGTTATTGTGGTTGATATGTCGAAGATCGAAGTTGTATCGCATTGGGAGACTTTAAGGTCTGCTATTGAGATTGGGAGTAATTGGGTTTCAAAATATTTAAAGATTGAAAGTGTGTTGGGTGGCCTCCTAGGTATGAAATGGTTGTTGTACAATGAATTGCGAGATCGCAGCTTTTTACGGAATCGAAATCGGACACTCGGAAGTCAGGTAACGGTCAAAAATAGGATTTCGGACTGTCATGTTCACTAGGTCCTTCGCCTAGCGAGCTTGCTAGCGAACGGCTCCACGCTCGCTACGATGTTTGCCTAGCGAAGGGGGCCTGAGCAGAAATGTTGTTCTGGTATTTTTGTCGTAACAGGAGAACCGTAACTCGGAATGACGCACGGTTCAAAGCGTTGGAAAGCTATTATAATGCTCTATGTAATGTTGAAGTAATGACATGGAGTTAAGTTATATTTATGAAACATGGTTGGATGTTGTAGTGGGTGCAGAAGGCACGGTTCGTGTTTCTGCCATAACTCACAACTTGTTTGTTCGTTTGGCATGGAATTTTCCTTACTTATTTGAGTGAGGCAATGGTTGTGTTAACCGGTGATATTTTAATACATTCGAAGAGTATAGAGGATCATGTTAAAGATCGAGAATTTGAGTTATCATTATTGGAGAATAAACAGTTATATGCCACTTGAGGAGAGTTCAAAGAGTTTTGGGAGAGCTGTCAGCAGCTCGTGTGTTGAATTTTGTCGAGTCCGACAGGACTATTTGTTATGTTTTGTGATGCTTTATTGATATGATTGGGAGATATGTTAAAGGTACCTTGAAGTACATGAGAGGAATCATCCGACCGGCGATTTAGAGTTGGTTGCGGTTGTGGTTGTGCCGGAGTTGGAGGCTTCAATCATTTTGGCTGAGATTTGAAATACTTGGTGATCCTAAGAGCTTATAGTGTTTGTTTGAGTTGGAAGGGTTGAATATGAGGGAGAGGAAATAATTGGGACTTCTGAAGAACTACGGCTTTGAATTGAATTACCATTCGGGTAAAGTGAACGTGGTAGCTAATGCGGTAAGTTGGAAATATTTGCATAATACCCATAGTGATGGTGAAAAGAGATAGAACTGATTGAGCAATTTGGTAATATGAGTTTAGTGAGTGAAAAGACTTCATATGGAGTTAAGCTTGTATTGTTAGAACTGACTAGTTGTATTCTTGAGGAGAATCGAGAAAGTCAGAAATCTGGGTTGAGTAGGTGGATTAGTTGAATTTGATAAACCAGAATCAAAGAGTTGATTGACGGATTTGTGGGAATAGTACCATGATGTGTTGTGGTAGAGTGTGTGTCCCAGATGTCGCTAAGTGGAGTAGGGGGTACTCTCGAAGAAATACATTAAGGCAAATGGGGTATCCATCCCGATGCTATGAAGAAGTGACCGAATTTGAATAAATTTCTTCGGTGATCATAAGTGAAGAGAGGAATGGCTAGGGTTGAATATGTTGGTTAGAATTGCCGGAAGTTGAAGATTGAACAGCAGAGACTATGGAGGCTGATGTAGCCGTTGAATATTCCAAGGTGGAAATCGGGTAGTATTTTCACGAATTTGACGTTGAGTTTTCCAAAGAATTGGAAAGATATAATTTTAATTTGGGTTATTGTGAGTGGATTGACTATCCTATGTTGAGGATTTATGTGATGCATATTGAGAAAGTGGTGAAGTTGTATGAGATACGGTCAAATATTGTGTCGGATGGAAATTAGAGGTTTATATTAAGAATTTGGAGAGAGCTTGTGTGTTGGATCAAGGTGGATCGTAGGATGGTTAATTATCGTTGATTGAGTCGCCTACAGTATCAGTTACCATTCTAGTATCAGCATGGCGTTGTATGGGGCCTTGTGGGATAGGAAGTGTGGGACTCTCTTGAGTTGGGATGAATCGAGCGGGAGTGTTATGCTCATATCTGAGAATTGTGCATGAGACGGCTGAAAGGATCAAGAGGATCCAAGATAGGATGTGTTTCGAGAATTACGATGGTGACAGGTGTTGGTCGAGCTTCGAAGTCTCGGGAACACACTCGGTGTTTTGTTTATCTGTATCAGAGTGGCGCAGCGGAAATGGGGGGAGGGAAGTAGCATGTTAGACTACTTTGCCGCTATCGCTTATGGATGGCATGATGTGTTTCATGTGTTTTCATTGAGGGAGTATATTGAATCAGATGGATGTTGTGCAAGTGAGAAATAATTTGACGGTTAAGGCATTGCTAGTTCGGATTGATGAACGAGAAGCAACTCCGGGGGAAAGAGAAACCTTTGGTGGGAGTGGCTCGGAGAGGTGCTGCAAGAGGCAGTGAGACCTGGGAATTGGAAAGCAGGATGCGGGAAGCGTATCCAGAGCTGTTTCCATCAGGTATTTTCGGGGACGAAAATAATTAAAGTGGGGGAGAGTTGTAACACCCATTTTTAATTATTTGGGTTTTCCGTATTATTTTGTTTTTCGGTGCATTGTGTGTGGAAATTGTTTGAGGAATTGAGTTCCATAATATTAGAAAAATATGATTAATGATAATAATAATAATATGATGATTAATAGTGTTGATACTATTATTATTAATATTATTGTTATTATTGTCATATTTAAAAATATTATTGGAAGAGTTTGGAAATTAAGGAAATTGTGGAAATAATATTTATTTGGGATATTAATATTAAATTTGATTTTTGGAATGAAGGGAAATGAGAATATTATTATTGGGATTAAGAATAAATAAAATTGGGTTATTTGGGGTTAAAATGAGGATTTATTACTAATGGAATTATTTGGATTAAAAGGTGATTTAGGGGTATTGAGGGCATAGTTGGCATTTGGGGAGAATTTGGAAAGGGGAAGAACACGTGAAAGGAACGAACACATGGTGGGAGAAAGAGAAAGCACAATCAAGAGATCAAAGGCTGAAGCAAAAAGATCATCAAGTTGTGGATTTCTGAAGCTTCATCAGCATCAGAATTGAATTCGAGGTAAGGGGGGGGAATTGATCGGTTAATTTCAGTAGTGCATGAATATGTGGTAGAAAGGGGAATTCCCTAATCCCCATGATCGATGATTAATTGATGTTATTGCATGTTGCTGATTCTGATATGTTTGTGATTATTGTGTTAGAAACTGTTGCATGTGCTGTAGTGAGTTTGTTGGGTGAATCGGGGTTTCCGGGTAATGTTTAGTTTTATTCTGGAAGTTGATAAATTGAACAGATATGAGGGTTTATTGGGTAAAAATTGAGTTTGGATGTTGGGGCTAGGTTGTAGAACCTTAAGCCGAAGATTTTAGTATTGTCTCGATGGAAATTGGAGAGTGGGAGAGCTGCTGATTTCTGAGCAGCAGTTTTATTTTTCCAGAATCGCAGACATTCGCTAGCCCATCGCTAGGCGAATGCCTGGCGAGCATTCGCTAGCAGCTCGCGTAGCGAGCGTGTAGCGAGCCTTGGCAGTGGCTGTTTTTCTGTACTCGCTAGCAAGTTCGCTGAGCGAGGCAGTGGCGAGCACTTCCAGTAGCTCAGAAGTGTGGTTCGCGAGGGGGTTCGCTAGGCAAACGTGTAGCGAACACTCTCTAGGAGCTCGCGTAGCGAGCAGGTAGCGAGTGTAGCAAGATTTGGGTTTTGAGGGCTGTGTGCAGCTGATGATGCCGAGGGCGATCGGATTGATGTGCAGTGATGATATATGAGGGTTGAGAATATGCTGAGGGTTATAAGGGCCGTGTGGCTGGCGTTTATCGCATTTGACATAATCGGTGGATTATGTGTTAAGTATCGATATGTGTGGATGTGTTTGTGAGATGTATGCACTATGTGCTAGGTGTGAGATATGTGGATCAGTAGGATCGTTACGCATTGAGTATGTTGTGGTGATATGTTGTGATGAGTGGATCCGTAGGATCGATACGCCTTAAGTGTGTTGTGTTTGTGTGTTGTTTGTTGGATTGGATCAGTAGGATCGATATGCCTTATGTGCATGGTGTGTGATATGTTGTATGGTGATTGAATCAGCAGGATCGATGCACTTTGTGTGCCTGTATGTACATGCATTATATGATGTGTGATGGATCCATAGGATCGATACGCCTGCGCGTGTAGTGTTTATATGCTGTGTGAGGGAGTGGATCAGTAGGATCGGATTGCACCTTGTGTGCTAGATGTGTATGTGATGTGTGATATACATATATATATATATATATATATATATATATATATATATATATATATATATATATATATATATATATATATATATATATATATATATATATATATATATATATATATATATATATATATATATATATATATATATATATATATATATATATATATATATATATATATATATATATATATATATATGTATGATACATGATGAGATGTGGTCAGGGGACCGTGTGTGCTGATTATGTGTGATTGTTGTGATGTGCGTGCATTGGGGTTATGCATGGTGTGTTGTGTTATGTGCTCCCTGTGAGGAGGGGTGATGGCCAGGTGTCCATCGATTGTGTTGATGTTGTGCTCCCTTAGTGGAGGGGTGATGGCCAGGTGTCCATCGATTGTCTTGGTGTTGTGCTCCTTGTGAGGAGGGTGATGGCCCAGTGTCCATCGGTGATGTGCTCCCTGTGAGGAGGGTTGATGGCCCAGTGTCCATCGGTGATGTGCTCCCTGTAAGGAGGGTTGATGGCCCGATGTCCATCGTTGTTGTGAGTCGGTACCGTATATCGTTGTGTGAGTGGCATGTATTGCATTGTTGTTTGTGTGTGTTGTGATTGTTGATGATGGGACAGTAGGTCCGGATATGTTGTATGTGAAATAATGATTTATTGTTTTCTGCCTTTTATTTCATGTACAATTATATCGTTAATATTTGATCGTGATTCTCACCCTCTTTGCTGTTGTTGTGGTCTGTGCTTCTTCGGAAGTACAGACAATCCATGTGTTTAGCTAGCTGTGATTGTGGCGTCGTCGTAGGAGTGCTCTGATACGTAACACCGGGGCTTTTTGGGAGTCTTATTGTTTTATTGTTGATATGTGTGCCCCTGTGGCGTATCTGACTTTTGTGAGACATGTGATGACATTATGTATTGTTTTGGGAAGATGGATGATTGTTATATATAATGATGTTGATGACATGGAAAATGTATATATATTGTTATGTGTTATAACAGACTTCTTTTTCCGCTGAAATTTTATTGGAAATCAGTTTTGAAATGATTTGTGGAATTTTGTTGAAAATTGTGACATCCCGTTGTGGGAAAACTCTGATTTGTGTTTATTTTAATTGTTTTATTCTATTTTGGGGAAACGGGGTGTTACAGTTTACATTTTTACATTTTTATCCCTAATTTTTGCCCGAACCTATTTTTCTCTTTTTTTTTTGGTTCGTCGGGATGCTCCATTTTTGCCTGGACGTTTCTTTTTGTGTCCAGCGGGTCTCTTTTAAGCAAAGTATTTTTAACTGCGTCTGCGTTCACAGGAGATGTCAAATCTTCACCATCCATGGTGGCTAACAACAAGGCTCCTCCAGAAAAGACCTTTCGTACAACAAATGGACCTTCGTAATTGGGAGTCCATTTGCCCCTGTGATCTGATTGTGGTGGGAGAATCTTTTTCAGCACAAGATCGTTCGTCTGAAAGCTTCGAGGGCGCACCTTCTTATCAAAAGCTTTCTTCATTCGAATCTGGTACAAACGACCATATGCAACGGACGCCAACCTCTTCTCATCCATCAAACTAAGCTGATTCAAATGATTCTTAATCCATTCTGCCTCATCAAGTTTAACGTCGACCAAAACTCTCAAAGAAAGAATCTCAACTTCCAGCGGTAGGTCAGCTTCCATATCGTACACTAGTGAGAAAGGAGTTGCCCCAGTTGATGTGCGTACCGTCGTACGATAACCGTGCAAGGCAAAAGGCAACATCTCATGCCAATCTTTATAAGTGACTATCGCTACTGCGAAAATCGGCGCCGGCTGACAGAAGAGTCGCCACCTTTCGTTATTTATCCCTCAGAGTGGGAAAGGAAACAATCGGAAAAACCTGACGAAAAAGGTATAAGACAAGGTCGTCGCAACCATTGTCTGGGTTCGGGAGTCGGTTACGCAAGGGGAAGGTATTAGCACCCCTCACGTCCGTCGTACTCGACGGGATCCACGCTTGGTGTTTATAAGGAAAAGGGTGTGTTTATCTATCTACGCTAGTGGTCAATCTGAAAAGAAAAGAAAAGGACAGGACTCGACAGAACATACGCTGTTCTGGGCCTACATACTCCCTCGTGCAATGGGAAAGTCAGAGTCAACGTAGTTCGACTACCTACGTCTAGACGGGGGGGGGGGGGGGGGGGGGGAAGGTTGCTCGCCAGGACATCGCGTCCTGTGCCTACGTACTTCCACACGGCATGGAAGATCAGAGCAAACGTAGTTCGGGCTACGCACGACACAAGCTGTTCAAGTGTTTTTTATGGGAAAATGCACCTTAACCAAGGGTTTTCACAGTCCAGGAGGACAAAAGGTTTTGATGTTTGTTTAAATCTTTTGACGGAAGAAATGAATTCACTTTTGTTTTATCCTTTATTAAGTGTTTTTCTATTGTTTTGAGAAAGGAAAGAGACACCCTAAAACTATGGTTGACAAGGGGAATCTACCTAATGTTATCATGCCTGGTTAACCAACCTAATGTCTATCATAACCCCTCCACAGCAGAGAAGTTAGAGCTCCTAAGGGATCATGGCAACAGAACTAAACAGCAAACAGGGATCACTGCAAAGCAAAGAAATACTGGACATATGCATGAATGCAACAAGCAAAGCACAAAGGCCACACACCACAGAGGCAAGGGAGCTCAGCTCTACCAAATGCCAACAAGCAAAGCCACTCAATAACAATCAAGAAGAAGGAGGACCACCTCAACTTCTCATGCACCCAAATCTTATTTCTAAGATGCACCTATCTCAGAAATATCTAGATGAACCCCTAAGTCTAATGCAGCACAGCACCACACAAGTCAATCAACACAAAGAGAAGGATAACCAGCCTGACAAACCCCTATCCAAAAGCAGGAAACTACCCCTGAGCAGGACCCTTAGACAAAACCATAATCAAACCCCTGAACAAAGCCCCTAACAAACCACTGAGCAAAACCCTAAGCAAAGCCCTAAGCAAAACCCTAAGCAAATCCCTAAGCAAAACCCTAAGCAAAGCCCTAAGCAAAACCCTACACAAAAGAAATCAATCCCCATCTTCAAGCTTCAAGACAAGCTTACCAGAGAAAGGGAGCTAAGTGAACAGACCCATAGTGCCTTCCTCAGAAAAGTACTAGGAGGCTTCCACTCAGGAATCATATCCCATGTGGCTCAACAACTGTGATCGGTTTACATTCCTCCTCAGGAGAAACTAAACTCACATGAAGGCTCCAACGTCATTGGATACTTAAGAAATCCTACACGAACTAAGGGAACTAAGTGAGCAGACCCACAGTGCCTTCCTCTGGAAAATACTAGGGGGCTTCCACTTAGGAATCATATCCCATGTGGTTCAACAAATGTGAACGGTTTACATTCCTCCTCAGGAGAAACTAAACTCACATGAAGGCTCCAACATCATTGGATACTTGAGAAATCCTACATGAACTAAGGGAACTAAGTGAACAGACCCATAGTGCCTTCCTCTGGAAAATACTAGGGGGCTTCCACTTAGGAATCATATCCCATGTGGCTCAACAACTGTGAACGGTTTACATTCCTCCTCAGGAGAAACTAAACTCACATGAAGGCTCCAACATCATTGGATACTTGAGAAAGAGGTGAGAAGAAAGAATGAAAGGCATCCATAGTGCCTTCCTCAGGAAAGTACCATGAATTTCCCTCAAACTTCAGGGTCTCAAACCTCACAGAAAGAGAGCGAGCTCCTAGACCAGGTCTTCAATCCATGCATCCTTGCAAGCTCCATCAAGTCTTCATCCAGCCTCCATCTTCCAGAAGAAACCACAGACCCTCAAACCAAAAGAAACTATCTCTAAAGTTCAACCACAGTTGAACTTCAAAGTCAGAAGCCCTCAAGACTTCTCCTATTCTCAAGCTCAAGCAAAAATAACAGAACACCCTATAAAAATATACCAAAAATCTAGGGGAAACCTACATGCCTCTATGATCCCAAGATCAAATCTCAAAGCCTAAGTCAACTTCTAAGGCTACTAAACAATCCCTAACATGGAGTGGTCAAGGGTTAACCAGCAAGTTATGAGGTCTCTACTCTCTAACCCTAAAACAACATCAATCAATTTCTAAAAAAATCTATGAAAAATCCATGGGGAGCATGCATTAGTCTAGTGCAACATACTAAAAAAGAAAAGCAAAATTCGATACCAAACGAGAGAAATAAAATCAGCAAGGCAGACACATCACAAATCAATTACTCAATACCAATTAAAATACAAACATGCAAATAAAATGGAAATACATGATCAATTCAATATTTTTGCACCATAAAAGTTTAAATTGAATTATGAATCTATAGAAAAAAGAAGGGAATTAATTGGATCATCCTACTATTTTTTATGAAATATTTCCTAACATGATACAAAATGAAGTTAAAAAGAAAATAAAACAAGGGGGCGGGTGGCAATAGCAAAACGCCCCAGTTATTCCAGACTGGGCCCAAATATGGGGGCGTGGGTAGCAATTTCACTAAGCCCAAACCAAAATCTTATTATTCTTTTCACATCCAGGGGGGGTAGGGCGAGTAAAAGAGAGGGATGTTCAGCAATTTCATAGATTTGGGCCCAGTTTAGTCTAACCCTAATCCAATTACTACCTAACAAAACCAATAGCTCTCCCAAAAATCTGTCTACTGTTCACTAAACAAACCTAGCGCCGTTCCTTCTTCTCTCTGAACTCCCCTCACGAACCTCTCTCCAACACTTTCTGAAACCCTCAAACCCTAATCAATCATTCACGAATTCAAACAACAACCTCTCTCTAATCCTTAATCTATTCAGTTCAAACTAACCTAGATCATCCCCATCAATTAAAACTAAACTTCAAATCTCAAAACGAGAAACCCTAATCCACTGAATGAACAACAATGGAGGTGTAACGAAAAGGAACAAAACCTGGAGTGAAGCAACGGATACAACGAGGCTTCTGGAGAACACTTCTTGAAGATCTACTATGAACAAGATGCAGTGGACTTGGAGATTAGAGAATCCGTTACAATGGCGTTCTTGGCGAAGAAGTTCTAGAGACGTTCTCGAAGACGAAGCTGATGATGAAGCTTCTTGAAGCCTTCAACGGAGATCTGGAAGAACGATCAAGATGAAGATCGGATGGTGTTTCTTAGAAACAATTTGAAAGAGATCTCTGAAGAACACGCGATGAAATTCTTGGATCTGCGCTCCTGGTAATCCTGATGATGAAGATGGACGAAGACTCGAAGAACCTTTAGTAATTTCTGGAAAAAGCAACGAGAAAGATCTTGTTCTTGGTTTTTCTGGAGAATATGCATGAAGGTACGGGTGATCCTTCCGGCGATGGTAGGAATTCTCCGGTGAAGGCCTGGAAGGAGGTCGACGAAGAAGATCGGAGGAGATTGGGTGAAATCTGGATTACTTGAAAATTTGCAGTTTCCGGTGACCTTAACGGTTTCCGGTGACCGTTGCGGTGGAGGGGAGTGTCCGGGCCGGTGGCTGCATAGCCGACGGTGATGGAAAGTGAGTGGATTACAGGTGGCGTTGAAGGGGCTACAAGCTAGACGCGTGGCCTGGGAATGAGAGTGAAGAGGGACACGTGTGTGAGACTTGGCAGAAAGGGAGAGAGAGAGTGTGTGAGACGTGGCAGTACGTGGGAAGGAAAAGGAGGGACGCGTGGGTAGCCTATTTATAGGACACGTGGACACTCTGGGCCTCTGAAATTGGACTTTGACTGAACCGGCCCATTAAGGATTAAAACACGATTAGCAGATTAAATAAGGATAAAAGGGCTAATTGAGACTGACCATGGATACTAACATGAATTAAGACTAATGACGATTAAAACTAATGGACTCAGTAAAACGAAAATGATTAATGATGATTAACTAAAGAACTGAATAATAGAAACATTAATCAAAATGGTGCCCCGTTAATGGACTCAATTAGGACTAATTAAAGAACTAGTTAGACCTATATTAAAACCTATTTAAACGAAAAACTAATATATCTACAATTAACTCTAACAAATTATTATTCTAAACCCAATTAAAATCTATTAATTCCTATATTATGATTAAAAACTATGTTAATATCTATTAAAAAATCTACAAATTTCTAAAATGAATTAAACTATTTATTATAGAACAAAATGCCCTTAAAACTATATTAAACTCTTATCAAAATGAAATCTACTTAAATTCTATATTCTATATTCTATATTAAGAAAAAACTATTAAACTATACACTATTCTATATTAAAAACCCTTAAAATCCTACATTATTCTATTAAAAACCTATTTAATATTCTAGAAAACAAGGGAAACTATTTAACAAATCTAGAAAAACTATAAAGGCAATTAAGCAGTTAAACTCAATCAAAAGGGAACACGAAGCCAGACTGGAACAAGCGGTAAACCCCGGACACCAGCATATCCTGAATAACACAGTGTATACTGAAAATGCCGAGAAGCGCACAATTTCCCGAAAATGAAACCCTGATTATCTAGACTGGATCTGAAATATCCGGTAGATGAAAACCAAGCTGCAATTCTGACATCATCTGTAGGATTAAAAATATACTGCACGTGGTATGCGAATGCGACTGCAAAAATGAGCCGAAACGTAAATCAGGAGCGGGAACCGGTTGGTCAAATTTTAGGGTGCAACAGTGACATCCATCTTTTGCAATATCTTTTCGATATTCTTATTGGCCGCCTCAACAACGCCATTCATCTTCGGCCGATAGGGCGATGAGTTGTGATGTTCAATTTTGAAGTTCTGGCATAACTCCTTCATCATTTTGTTATTCAGATTTGAACTATTATCAGTAATGATTCGCTTGGGAACTCCATATCTGCAAATGATGTCCTTCTTTATGAATCTTGCTACGACTCGCTTGGTCACATTGGCGTACGAAGCTGCTTCAACCCACTTGGTGAATTAATCGATGGCTACCAAGATGAAACAGTGACCGTTGAATGCGGTGGGCTTGATCTTGACAATCATATCAATGCCTCGCATGGAGAACGGCCACGGGGACGACATAACATTCAATGGGCACGGCGGCACATGTATCTTATCAGCATAAATATGGCATTTATGGCATCTTTTCGCGAATTTGAAACAATCCGACTCCATTGTTAGCCAATAGTACCTAGCTCGTAAGAGTTTCCAAGACACGGCATGTCCGCCGACATGCGTACCGAAAGTGCCCTCGTGGACTTCTTCCATAAGCAACGATGCTTCTTTCTCATTCACACATCTCAACAGCACCAAATCATGGTTCCTTCTATACAGTACACCATCTGGGTTTAGGTAGAAGTTGTCAGACAACCTCCTCAGTGTCTTCTTATCCTGAGCCGAAGCTCCTGGTGGATACTCTTGCTTCTTGAGGAAGTTCTGTATATCGTAAAACCATGGCTTGCCATCAGCAGCCTCTTCAATGGCAAATACGAAAGCGGGCCTGTCCAAGCGAGAAATGACAATTCTGGGAGCCTCATTCCAGAAATTGACTTTGTACGTCAAAGATAGCGTTGCCAAAGCATCAACCATCTGATTTTTCGCTCTTGGTACATGGTGGAAGTCTATACAATCAAAAAATGGTAACAAACTCCTTGCATAATCTCTGTAAGGAATTAGATTCGGTTGACGAGTTTCCCATTCTCCTTCGATTTGATTAACAACCAGCGCTGAATCGCCATATACATCCAAATTCTTGATTCTCAAATCAATGGCCTCTTCCAAACCCATGATACATGCTTCGTACTCAGCTTCATTGTTGGTGACTGGGAATGTCAATCTGGCAGTGAACGGGATGTGGGTACCATGAGGAGTGGTGATAATTGCCCCAATTCCGTTACCATAAGAGTTGACAGCACCATCGAATATCATTTGCCACTGGGAATCCTTCGCTGGACCTTCACCGCACAGTGGTTCTTCACAATCTTTTGCTTTGAGAAACATGATATCCTCGTCAGGAAATTCAAACTTCATCGGTTGATAATCTTCGATAGGCTACTCAGCAAGGTATTCTGACAGAACACTTCCTTTGATATCTTTTTGAGAAACATACTGGATATCGTACTCTGTCAGTACCATTTTCCATCTAGCAATTCTTCCTGAAAGCGCCTGCTTCTCGAAGACATACTTAATCGGATCCATCTTCGAAATCAACATGGTTGTGTGATTGAGCATATACTGCCTCAAACGTTTGGCAGCCCAGGCGAGTGCGCAACACGTCTTTTCGAGCATAGAGTAATGGGACTCACAATCTGTGAACTTTTTACTCAAGTAATAAATCGCATGCTCCTTTCTTCCAGTCTCGTCGTGTTGACTGAGAACACAACCCATGGAATTCTCAAGAACCTCCAGGTACATGAGTAATGGCCTTCCAGCTACTGGGGGTATCAATATTGGAGGCTCCTGCAAATACTCTTTTATTTTATCAAAGAATTTTTGACAATTTTCATTCCAGACAACCGCCCGATCCTTCTTTAACAGCTTAAACATTGGCTCACATGTGGCTGTGATATGAGATATGAACCGAGCAATGTAGTTCAATCTCCCCAGGAAACCACAGAATTCTTTTTCTGTTTTTGGCGCTGGCATGTCTTGTATTGCTTTTACCTTTGCAGGGTCTACTTTAATTCCTTTTTCGCTGACAATAAACCCCAATAACTTTCTGGACCGAACTTTGAAAGTGCACTTATTCGGATTCAACCTCAGTCTGAACTTTCTAAGCCTCTCAAACAGCTTCAATAGATTAACCAAATGCTCCTCCTCTGATTGGGATTTAGCAATCATATCGTCAACATAAACTTCGATCTCTTTATGCATTATGTCATGAAAGAGCATTGTCATAGCACGCTGATATGTTGCTCCGACATTCTTCAAGCCGAAAGGAATCACCTTATATAAAAACGTTCCCCACGGTGTTATGAATGTGGTTTTCTCCATGTCCTTTGGTGCCATCTTTATCTGATTATAACCCGAGAAACCATCCATGAAGGAAAACACCGAGAATTGAGCCGTATTGTCGACCAATACGTCAATATGAGGAAGCGGGAAATCATCTTTAGGGCTCGCCTTGTTCAAATCCCGATAATCCACACACATACGCACCTTAACATCCTTCTTTGGTATGGGTACTATGTTGGCCACCCATAAAGGGTAGGTAGTCAGAGCTAAGAATCCAGCATCCCATTGCTTTTGGACCTCTTCTTTGATTTTGACTGCCATATCTGGTCTCGTTCTTCTCAGTTTCTGCTTGACCGGTGGACATTCCTTGCGCAACGGTAAGCGGTGAACCACTATGTCAGTATCGAGCCCATGCATATCCTCATAAGACCAAGAAAAGATGTCACTATACTCTCGAAACATCTCGACCAGTCTCTGCTTGACGTCGCTCTGTAGCGCAGCCCCTATCCGAACATTTCGGACCACTTCCTCAGAACCCAGATTAATGACCTTGATTTCCTCCTGATGAGGCAAAATGACTTTCTCTTCTTGTTTCAATAGTCTGGCTAATTCCTCAGGTAGGTCTTCATCCTCATCAATCTCTTCTTCAGCTTGATAAATCGGTTGATCGAAGTTGAAGCGAGTCATAGAAGGTTCTGGATCGGTGTCATTTGCAATAGGAATCCTACGATGAAAATGGTTAAATGTTTCAAACAATTTGCAAACAAATATAAACCATGTTGCCCTTTTATTGGGAAAATCAAAATAAGGAAAACAGAGATCACAAAATTTGTATGAGAAAACGCCCTTTGATTAATTGATAAACAATGTTCAGACATAAACAAGTAAGGCCCTGAAATAAAATACCGCTATGCACCGGGTAGGACATAGGGTAGTACAATAATTGGAAAAACAAAGCATTATTGTTCGGTCGTCACTTGAATGACTTCTTCAATTGACCAGTTGTGTAGGCTCTGTCCCGGAATATATGGCTTGATCTAGGCATTCCTGTCGCAGTTACTGTCTCCAGCTTCATCATCAGAAATGGCACTGATCTGCTCAAAGAAGACACCTCCGCTAGTAAACCTGACCGGCCCCTTGAACTTCGGCTTGCTCTGTGAAGACGATGGGCGGTACCCCAGATCGAATTTGTCTTGCTTCTGTGGTATATCAATCACCTGCCCCCAGCCTTGGGCCGAACCAGCTTGCACCACAGCTTGTGCTTCTTTAAAGGAAGACATAGCCACCTCAGGCTCTTTACTCACAACCGGAGACTTGTCTTTAACCTTGACCGCTTCGAAGGCTTGGCAGAGAGTTTCGTGGATCTCTCCATCCACTTCAACATACTTAAAGGAAGACAGGTGACTAACCATGATGTCTTCTTCTCTGCATACTGTCACGACGCTTCCGCTAACCATGTATTTCAGCTTCTGATGCAGAGTTGATGTGACAGCCCCAGCTGAATGGATCCAAGGGCGACCTAGTAGACAACTGTAGGCCGGCTGGATATCCATGATATAAAACACAGCATCAAAGACTTCAATTCCAACCTGAATCGGCAAAGTTACCTCCCCAAACACGGATCTTCGGGTTCCGTCAAACGCACGCACCACCAAATCACTTGGCGTGCAAATCAAACCCTTCATATCTAATTTCATCAAAGCTTTCTTCGAAATTACGTTTAAAGAAGATCCCGTATCCACCAGCACGTGAGACATGGCAGTCCCTCAGCATTCTAGAGATATGTGCAGCGCACAATTGTGATTTCTGCCTCTGAGTGTCAAATCCAGATCTGTAAAGCCTAAGCCATTGCCTGCGTTTACGTGAGCCACCACCCCTTCAAGTTGATTGACTAAAATTTCCTGTGGTACGTACACAGTGTTCAGTATCTTCAGCAATGCATTCCTATGCACCTCAGAGCAAAGGATCAACGACAGTATGGATATTTTGGACGGAGTTTGTTGCAAGTGATCGACTATCTTGTAGTCGCTTTTTCGAATCAGCCTCATGAATTCCTCCGCCTCTTTCAACAAAGATTCTCTTTCCTCAGATTGAGAAGTCTCTTCCACTACCGGTCTTTTCCCCTTATCCACCTTATCAGCAATCACCTCAGGCGACGAAAAGACTCAGCCTCTGCGAGTAATACCTCCTGCACCCACTAAATTGTCAACTGAACTTGCAGGAGTATCATTCAAGTTTGTCTTCTGCCCATTACAATACACTTCGGCTCCGTAGTTCCATGGAACTGCCTTAGTGCTCTCAAATGGCATAGGACCTGCTTTGGTGATAGTTACCGTTGGCGGCTTTGGTGCATAGATAGTAACAGTCTTGTAAGGGATGGAGATTGTCGCAATCTCATCCTTCTCTTTAGCCACTACATTCTCAGATTCTCTCCCAACAGAACGGTCGAATTGTAAAACCCCGTCGTCAATCATCTTCTGAATACAGTTTCTCAACAAACCACATCCTCTCTCAGGATCGACAGAACATTCAACACAGCCTTCAACATATCCCGGGAAAACACGTCCCTGTAGCAGTCTGGCTTTCACAAAGCTTAAGGGTGTTTTCAACTCATCAACATTGGTCACCAAGTTCAATGCCTCTTCCTCTACAGTTGCATTAACCCCAGCCTGCCCGTGATTCGGCATGGGATTCTGCACCACATTGGGAGCATCAGTAGAAAAATTGATAGCCTTACTGTCAATCATATCTTGTATTTTATGTTTGAAAGCTTTACAATTGTCTATATTATGTCCTGGAGCACCCGAATGAAATTCACAGTGGGCATTTGCATTGTATTTTATGTTGTTGTTGATGTTGTTGTTGATGTGGTTGTTGAACTGCTGGAATAATGATGCTAGCAATCTGCTGATTCTGTCGATTCCGACCTCTATTTCTTCCCCATGAACTGGATACAACGTTAGTGTCTCCCTCTCTCTTTTTGTTTCTGAATACTTTCTTATTTCCTCCTCCAGATGAGGATCCTTCGCCAGCATTGATCTTTCCTATCTTAATTCCATTCTCCACCCTTTCACCGGTGATTATTAGATCAGAAAAGCTTCCAGACATATTGTCGATGAGTTTCTCACTCTACCATCGGTGGTTGCACCCTAGTAGCAAGCTCTCGCCACCTCTGGGCATATTCTTTAAAGCATTCACCGCTCTTCTGAGAGAGATTCTGCAACTGGACTCTATTCGGAGCAAGGTCACTATTGTACTGATAGTGCCTTACAAAAGCTTTAGCTAGTTCTTTCTAGCTACGGACATTAGTGGGCTCTAAGCTCATATACCATTCCAGAGATGGTCCGGATAAGCTATCCTGGAAGAAGTGCATCAAGAGTTTCTCATCCTCATAATATGCAGACATCTTGCGATAATAAGACCTCAGATGAACCCTAGGGCAAGTGGTACCCTTATACTTATCAAAATCCGGGACCTTAAACTTTGGAGGCACCCTCAAGCCTGGTACCAACCCCAGATTAGACATATCCAGCCCCATAGAATTTTGGCGTTCCAGCGACCTCATCTTCTCTTCGATCATCTTAATCCTTCTGTCAGCCTCAAAAGGTATTTCAGCATTTACAAACCTGAGAGTGAATACGTCCTTCTGCCTATCCTCATTCCAAGTGTGGTCCAAACTACCATGTAGGGCACCTGTAGAGTCGAGACCATAGCCAAAGCCATTTCCGTTACCATTACCACCATTGGCAAAACCAGCATTAAAACCTGTCTCATTTCCAGCACCAGCACCGTGACCACCCCCTCCAGCAGTAGGGATTACTAAAGTTGGTATTGAATTGCCCGCCTTAGGAGTTTCATGGTGAGGAGGGTTAGAAGCAATCCCACCGTGTAGCACACCATCACTATCCACTCGCGCCATCAGAGGTTGCACCAAAGTCTGAAGTTGAGCCTGACCACTAGCAACCTCTTGCATCATCTCCATCAGTTGTGCAATACGATCTCTCATCTCTTGCATTTCTACCTGCATCTGATCCATCAGCCTTTTTTGGTTTCCTCTAGTACCGAACCGGTGAGTTGTCACGTCAGCAATCCTGAAATACTAGTAAACCACAAGAGAAATAAGGTTAATTGTTCCAGTGCACCTGCAAATGCGTGAAAAATGCTAAAATGCAAACATGTATTTATGCAATAGGGATATTTCCCCCTTGATTCTAGTTTCCAGGAACAAATAACAATGAAGATCCTGCAAACAAGCATAGAATACCAACTCCTCATATATAGATCAAAGAGCCATCAGGCAAAGTACAAACTTCAGATGAGTACAAATAAGGAAAAGACCTCGGCCAACAAGCCTGGCGATGGTCAAATACACCAGATAAACAGCAAAAACTACAACAGAAATAGACAAAACAGGTCAAGCAGGATGACGTGATCGGAAACCCTCTAACAGCCTCAACGTGTCAGGATGATCCGGCCTAGCAAGCAACCCCTGGATAAGCAAATCCTGCTGACTCATAGTACGTTGTAGGCTATCAACGTGATCCTCCAAAGCTCTCTCTCCGAAACATGCCTCGAGTCTACACCTCTTGGAACTAGCTCTCAGCTTGAGATCCTTCAAGTTCGTGATCGCCTCGTTCAGCCTGCACTCGATGTCTCGTCTACGTGATGATTCCGCTGCAATCTCTTTATCTTTGGCGTTAAGCTGAGCCTTCAGCTTGATGATCTGAATTTTAACTTGTCCTCATGCTCCTTGTTGTTAGTAAGCGTGGCATACCAAATCGACTCAAACTTGGAGATCCTCGTGTAAGCCTTATCCAACTCCTCCTTCTTCGTGGCAAGAGTACTATAAGTGGCATTCAAGTCCCGGACTGTGTGCTCTCTATATTTAGTTTCCTTAGTCAAATCAGCGCACAGCTTGTTCACAAGCTCGGTTTGCCTCCTGAAAGCATGAACTACATCTATCTTCTCACTGCGAAGCTGGATAATCTCTTTCTCCAATTCTTCGTTCGCTTTCCTCAGCTCTTCTTTCTCTGCCAATACCTGGTTGTATTTTTGGATATCTACAGTAGTGGGTTCCTCGATCATGAGGGGGTACAATGGTGCAACTGAAGGATATGGCATCAAAAACTTCAAAGCCCTAGCATGAATCCAAGTCAAGTAAGGATATGGCATCAAAAACTTCAATGTTACTCTTCCCCAAAGCTAACTTCCCTTTTCGATAAATGTTATTCCATGCATGCTCAAGTTGACCCAGAGCCTCACCCTCCAATAAGCCAGTAAGATACAGAGATTCCTGTATCTCCTCTTCTCTAGGAGGCTCTCTCAATGCGTACCCAAACTGTCTCACCAATAAAGAAGGATTGTAGTTGATGCAGCCTTTCCTTCCAATCAAAGGAACGTTAGGAAAGCCTCCACAACTATAAATAATATCCTTACCCAGCAAGTCTCGATCAAACCACACGATATTCTCCGTAGATAATCCCATCAATCTCTCTGATCAATCTGAAGTACTGGCAGTGGCAACAAATGGACCCGTCTGAGGTAGATGACTAGCAAACCAAGCATACAGCAGAGGAACACAACATGCTACGTTCTTACCCCTTCGTTTCTCATTCTTATAGTGCACAGAATGATAAATGTCTCCAAGTAAAGTGGGCACCGGGTTACCTGAGACTAAGATATAGAACGCATCAACATCCACAAAGTTTGGAAGATGAGGGAACAGAACAATGCCATATATACACAGAGCCAAGATAACGCTAAACACGATCCAACATCCATCTTTAGCGCACTGCTGAGCCTTCTCAATCAAGCAAGGCAAAGGAAAACCATACATCCTAAGTCTTCGGATCATCTTCCCATCCAATTCTGAAGCCTCAAGGTGCACAATAGCGGCAAGCTTTACTAGATCAGGCTTAGTATCAACATGAACAACCGGCATCCGATTCAGAATGGGTACTCTTAACAACTCAGAATACTCCTCTAACGTAGGAGCCAAGACATAATCAGGAAATACGAAGCACCTCAAATGGGCATCATAAAACTGTAAGAGAGCATAAACACCACTAATCTCATATTCAGAGGGCTTGCGGACATATCTCAATAATCTTCCATAAGACTTCCTGAACTCTTCCATTACTGCTTTCTCACCCAAGGCAATCAGACTCAACAAAGTACTAACATCCGGAACTGGAAACCTGTAGTCCATTGTACTCTTCAGGGACTCCATAACAGCAACGAGTGAAAGATCACTAGAACCAAAGGAGAAATATGAACCTGCAACACAAATACATGTTAATGAGATGCAGATGAAAATGCAAAACAAGGGATCAAGACTGTTGTGCTGTCGGTCGAGAAAAACCAGAGCTTCGCCTTAGCAAGAATAAAGTACCGACAGTAGGATCCACTTATATCATGAACACGGATTCACACTTGCAAAGAACCAGGTAATCTGAAGGCTAAAGTTTCCTGCACAACCCAATCCCCCTCGCAGGTGTAGACCTATCCACTGATAAGGTTTGGCATCCTATGCGTTCATCAGTGTCACAGACTTTCAAGAAATGATGATACGTTCACTATTTCTGGTTTGGCATCATTATCTCCTGAAGAGGCCTCACTTAGCTGACTCACAAATGATCGGTTCCCAAAGTCGACAATTCTCAAATCCAAAATCCCAACCGATCCTAAGGATCTGAAGGAAGATCATCAAAGAAAATCTCGTCTGAGTGTGAATTTCGTAGGGAACTGTATCTGCTAAGCAAATAGGCCCCCCACTAATATCCACTCTAATACTAGGTTTGTACTCAAGCCCAGGTCTGACTTATCAAACAGTGAAACTTCCCACCCCACAGCACAACAGTAATGATATATGATGCGGAAAATAAATGCGGAAAAGTAAATAAAGCACATATATACAACACCCAAAGATAAACACACAAGTGCTAGGATTGACTCGCATAGGGAAACAGAGATCCCCAGCAGAGTCGCCAGCTGTCGCAACTGCGAAAAACCACGGGCAGAAAAACAGAAGACTCGCCACTTTCGTTATTTATCCCAAATAGAGGGACAGGAAATGATCGCAAAAACCTAAAGAAAAAATGTTGCACCCCAAAATTTGACCAACATTTATTTACCCATCAAGATTTGTATGAGACTTTGAAGCTAGCCAAGAAAGTTGTTCAAGTGTTCAAAGTTTGATACCTTTGTCAGAGAACTCAAGAGATCCTCAGAGAGATTGGTTGAAACCAAGGTTGTGTGCCTCATAACTTGAGAGTTGTGGGAGCTCCTCAGATGGTTCTGAGACCATGAGGATGGACTTGAAGCTTTGATAAAGCTTATGAGATGTCTTGAAAGCCATCATGAAGCCTAGAGAGGTCATTGTACAAGAAGTTAGAAGATTCAGCCATGAGTGGTGGAGTTAGGGTTTGACTGGGTCAACCCTAGGTCAACTGAGGATTTGGAGAGGGTTGAGACCTAATCCAAGAGCCATGTGATCATGTAATGATGTACTAAGATGCTATAAGGATGATTCCTAGACCAACTCATCATGATTGAGGAGTTTGAGAAGTTTTAAGCTAGGGTTTCTAAGGCTCGAAAGTGTAAAATCCCCTAGTTCAATCCCTATCTTCAAGGAAGTTTAGCTCAAGATGTGATTGTCATATCATCTTCCCCACAACATGAATGTTGTATATCTTGCTCTTAGCTTTAGTTTGAGTACTAGAAGTCCTTGACAGGATTTGTAGAGCTCAAGTTATGGCTTTGACAAATTACAGGTCATCTGAGGTATGTGAATCTGGGTCCTTGAAAGTCACCTAACTTGCATCCAACTTTTGCCCTAGTAGGATGATTCCTATGAACTCTTGGTCAACATGAATGTTGTAGAGCATCTTATTATCTTTCTAGAGAGTACTAGAAGTCCTTGATAGGAGTTGTTGAACTCAACTTATGGCTTTGACAAGTCAAGGGCATTTTGGTCATTTGGAGGTTATAGATCATTTCAAGCATAAGGCCATATCTCCTATTTCCAAGCTTCAAATGGAAAAATCTTCAACATCAAACTTTCTTAGAATTATGTTTTAAGGCTAGTAAGGAGGTCATGAGATGTTGAAAAGGCTTGTATCAAAAAGTGATAAAAATGACCTAAAATGGAGGCATAAGTTAAATAAGGTGAAATTGAAAATTGGAAATCACAAGTTATACATCCAAACCATGTCATATAATAGGTCATTTTGACTCCAAAGGACATTCTAAGAACAATGGTTCATCCATAATTTTGATTTGAGGCTTAGATCTTAGGGCTGCCTTGGAAATGGCTTACTTGCATATTAAGGTACCAAAGCAAAACTCAAAAGAACTCAATAAGCAAGTTGGTTATGCATTGTAACACATCATAAATCTCATGTGGGGAGAATTTCAAGTCAGAATCAAAGGTTACAAGAAGCTTGGCATGAGATAGCATGTAAGGAGAATTGAAATCAAAATGTCATGACATGAGAAGTTCAAATACTCATTGGATGGTCCTAGATGGTTCTAGATGATTCTAAACCACTCTATATAACATGTATAACTTGCTCAGATGCAAGGTTGGTGAGAATTGGTGCAGAGAAGAGAGAGTGAGATCAAGAATCTTCCATTGCAAGTCAAGTTTCAATTTCACATTCTTCTTCATTTCCACTCATCCTTTCCATTCAAACACATTCTATACATCATAGTGAAGGTGTGCAGATCAAATTGAGGGCAATTCCATTGATGAATCGTGCATGAGCTTTTGGATTTTCACCTCTGCAATTCAAGATCGGTTTCCAAGAATCAAGCAGTTTCAACCATCCTTTTTGCATACAGAAGCTAGAATACTACTCAGTGAAGGAATTGGGAAAGATTGAAGGTCTGAATTGAGGGATTTCTTCATCTGTTCATTCGATTTTACCTGGTTTGTAACTTTCTCTCTACACTCTAATTTAAGTAGAATTAGATAGAATTAATAGGTTAGAATGGTTAAGGATAACTAGGAGATCATTTCTGGAAAGTTTGAAGAGAATTGTTGATGGTTTTGTTGTTGACAAGATTTCTGTTTGGACCAAGAACTCCTTGAATCTTGAGTAATAATCTTAGTTCTTTAGTGGAGGTTGATCAGTGATAGGAGGTGAACATTTTAGTGTAAACAATTTCAAGAATCTTGAGTTTTGATTTTCAAGCATAATTTGAAGTTGCTATCGGGTTTCAAGTTTGAGTGAGATTCAATGGAATTTGAGACCATGGTTAGATTCAGGATTGAATTTAGAGTGGATTAGGGCTTTGGATCATGATTTTTGGTTGGGATTTGATGGATTTCGAATTGAGGTTTGAACTCTGCAACTATGGCGCCTTTCCCTCCATGGCCATGGCTGAAGGAAGAAGATGACCCTGCAACCATTGGATCATAAGCTGACTTTGACTGGGACCAAGATCTGAGGGCTGAGATCTATTTTCGCGCGTGAAGAAGAGAGTCTGAAGACATGAGGAAACGCAGCGTTTCATTTAAGGGGATTTGGGCTGGATTGCTGACCACACCCCACACACGAGGCCCATTGGATTTTATACTGAAAATCATTGCTATTCTCACCGTGGTTTTTTATTTTTCTTTATGTTTTTTGATTTAATTTCTGATTAATAAATGGGCCTAGCGCGCTTACTTTTTGTACCCCCCCATTCTGGGCCCATGCGCGTATTGAACTATATTTGGTTACTTCCTGCACCCCAGTTTCATATTTCCATTTTATTTTCTTCCATTTTATTTCAACTTTGGAAAATCATAATAAATGGAAAAATAAATATTTTTTAATGGGAATTTTTGCTCCCATTTCATACTAATTTCTAGAAAATTATCAAATAAAAATATTTTTCATTTCATGCATTTTAGTATTTTTTGTGTATTTTCTACTTTTATTGCATTTTATTTCTTTTATGTTGATCCATGAATTTGTAGAATTTTGTTTAGGTAGTTCCCTTAACATTTTTAGGCCATTCTTTTTAGGATAGTTAGATATAAGCTTTAGCTCCCCCCTGGATTTATTCCATAATTTTGTGATGAATTTTAGGATAGTTTTGATTAGATGACATTAGGTTGTGTAGAATTAGGTCAAACTTCAACATAGGTGCACAATAACCTTAGATTTTTGGGTTTTTAGGACAAATTAGACTATGGGACATATAAGGGTATTAAGGGTAGGTATGTAGGATCCCTTAGAAATTATATTAGGTTTTAATATAGTGGTATACTATTTTTAGATGATTTTTGTAGTTGATGTTTGTTTGTGTTGCCCTTGTGGGCTTGTATTTTTGTTTGCTTTGCTTTGTGGGCTTGGAGAGCTTGGTATTGTTCTAAGAAGCATTGAGGAGCATAGTAGAAGACTTGAAGATGGATTGAGGAGCTTGAGAGCTTGATCTTGTTTCTTTTTTGTTGTTTTTAGGGTTAGGGATTAGGAAGAGTTTAGACTTAGATAACTTCTTTCTTAAACATGGATGGCATCTTTCACCTCCATTCCTCCCTATGATTCAAAGTCCTCCTATGGTATACACCTCTATCCTTTGGAGGGATAAGTGATGTACCTAGGGAGTAGAACTTTTGAGGGAACCATTCCTTTGATGTTGAACCCTTATAGGTCACCTTTGGTGGTCAATAAGCAGTTCAATATCCCCAGCTTATCCAGTAAGTGATTTCCTCTGGTTTGATTATCCTGAGAGATGTTGAGCTTGAGTGTGAAGATGAAGGCTTCATTGAAGAGTGTTGAAGAGGATGAATCCTTGAGTATTGCCATTCCAGCTGAAGCTTGAAGAGCAACAAGAGCAAGTTGATACTTGAAGACCCCTGGTTGATAGTGAAGCCTGAAGGTGGAGCTGATCAAGAAGCTGAAGCTTAAAGGAGAAAATAAGTTGAAACTTATGTTGAAGGGTTGAAACCTGGAAAAGCAAATTGATATTTTTCAAGAGGGATTGAAGTCTGAAGATTGAGTTGCTGTTGGAAGAGCTGAAGCTTGAGGTTGAGAGAGGAGTTGATCTGCTTTCTTATCTTTTTCTTTGTTGTATTGATGTGTTTTGTTTGACTTGTTTGATGCATTAGAATAGGTCCATATCTAGAATAGGTAGAATCTAGGAGCATGATTGCACTAGAGGTTGAGTTGCTCCCTCTGCTTGTATTGTTACTGTGCGGCTTTGCTTGCGGGTATTCGGTAGAGCCCTGCTCCCTTGCCTATGTGGTTTGTTTGCCTGATGGCATTTTATTTCATTTTTATCTGTATGATTGCAGTTTACTGTTTTTTGCTTGATAGCATGTTGTTTTATATTTCAGTATGATTACTGTTATCCATTCTGGCTTGAGGTTGAGATGAGCTTGTGGAGGCTGAAGCCCCACACACATTTCCTCCCTCACTTGCATTGCATGCATTTTACTGTTAAGCTGATGCTTTGTCTGTTTTGGTGTATCATTGACATGATCCCTTAGGACTCTCATTTCCTTTGATAAGGAATTGATGATAGAACTTTAGGTTGAAACCTATGCATGACAACTTCTAAGAGTTCCCTGTTCAAACCTCAACCATAGGATGAATCCTTGGCATGACAACAGTAGGACTTGATAGTCTCCCTCCTAGTTGGGCCTGTTCTCTTCTCATCTCAAAACAGTTTAAGATACAGTAATCATGAATGATTTCTTTCGTACGTTACGAGCCTTAAGCTATCTGAGAAAGGATTGTGGGAGAGTTTCTTTTCCACAATCTGGATGTTTAGTATGGTACCCTTTGGGTGACATACGACGCATTCACTCTCAGGTCATAGTCTCTAGTGCGATTGAAATTGCAAACACAATAAAAAACACTTCTTTTGTAAAAGACAGGAAATAAGCCGTAGTTTCCCGAACTACGTGAGCTCTGATCTCTCATGCCTGTTGAGAGTATGTAGGCACAAGATGGCGATGTCTTGGCGAGCTACCT
This sequence comes from Lathyrus sativus, assembly GCA_963859935.3. NCBI lineage: Eukaryota > Viridiplantae > Streptophyta > Magnoliopsida > Fabales > Fabaceae > Lathyrus > Lathyrus sativus. Next base: position 51,114,851 of record OZ012740.1, on the reverse strand, counting down.
TCCCCCATAACCCCGTCGTAGGCCGAACTACGTTGACTCTGATTTCTCATTCTCTGATGAGAATACGTAGGCATAAAGTGCGACGCTTTGCCGAGTCATTTTTCTTTTTTTAAGCCAGCCTTGATAGGTAGATAGAATAAAACCAACCCGTCCAAGTAAACACAACAAGCGTGGATCCCGTCGAGTACGACGGACGTGAGGGGTGCTAATACCTTCCCCTTGCGTAACCGACTCCCGAATCCGGACAACGGTTGCGACGAACTTGTCTTACCCTTTTTCGTCAGGTTTTTCCGATCGTTTCCTTTCCCGCTCTGAGGGATAAATAACGAAAGGTGGCGACTCTTCTATTGTGTCGGCACCTTATTTTCGCGCAAGCGACAGCTGGCGACTCTGCTGGGAACTCCAACGGTTCCCTGCGAGAGTCAATCCTAACGCTTGTATGTTTACTTGTTAGGTTGCGTTTATTTATCGCATTTTACTTCTCGCACTTTATTTCCCGCATTTTATCTTCAGTATAATATGATTATCTGTGTTGTTGTGGGATGGGAGTTGTGATGAGTGAGAAGCCAGACCCAGGCTTGAGTGCACTATAGACTTAGAGTGGAAATTAATGGGCGCGTGCTTGCTTTGCAGGCACTAGTGTCTCATGAAATCCACGCTCAGACGAGGTTCATCCGGTTGGCTTCTCTTTCAACCCTTTGGGTTGAGACGGTTGCTGGTTTGGTGGATTGTCGACTCTGGGGACCGATCATTTGTGATTCAGCCGAGTGAGGCCGCTTCATGAGCTGGTGATGCCACACCTTCTGGGTATCGTATCACCCCTCTTGAATGTCTGTGACGCTGATGAACGCATAGGATGCCGAACCTGAGTCAGTTTAGGTCCATACCTGTGACTGGGGTTGGGTTTATTGCAGGAAACTTTGACCTTCAGACCACCTGGTTTTCTTGACAGTGAATCAGTTTTGTTGGTACCAGGGTTTCTCAGTTGCAGATTTGTCTGTTCTTGATAGAGCAGGTTTTGATCAGAGGATCTTATCATCAGTTGTTTGTTCTTGATAGAGCAGATTTTTTGGGTCTAAAGATCTCATCAGCAGATGTTGTTTGTTCTTGATAGAGCATATTTTTTGGGTCTGAAGATCTCATCAGCAGATGTTGTTTGTTCTTGATAGAGCAGATTTTTGGGGTATGAAGATCTCATCAGCAGATGTTGTTTGTTCTTGATAGAGCAGATTTTTTGGGTCTGAAGATCTCATCAGCAGGTGTTGTTTGTTCTTGATAGAGCAGATTTTTGGGGTCTGAAGATCTCATCAGCAGATGTTGTTTGTTCTTGATAGAGCAGGTTTTTGAGTGGGGTCTGAAGATCTCATCAGCAGGTGTATGTTTGTTCTTGATAGGGCAGATTTTTGATTTGGGGCCTGAGAACCTCATCAGCAGATATTTCTTGATCATACATCAGAGGTCCTTATTATCAGACATTTGTTCTTGACAGAGCAGAATTATGATCCTATGTATATGGTCCTATCAGATGGTTGTTCTTGGAAGATCAGATTTATGGTCCTACACCGGGGTTTCCTTCTTATCAGTGATTGTTGATACAGAATTTCCACAACACCAGTTGCCCGGACCTATTATTGCATGACTGCATTTTGCATTAGTTTGCATACTCATTTGCATTTCATTAACGTGTGTCTGTGTTGCAGGTACCGTTTTCCCCGATCCAGGATTTCTTGCCTCCTATTGTATTGTTATGGGTTCTCTGAGGAAGACCGTGGCTTACAAGTTCCCTGTCCCTGATGTGGTTAAGCTGACTGGTTTGATAACTCTAGCAGATGATTCTGTGAAGGATGAGTTCAGAAAATCTTACGGCAGGTTGCTCAGTTTGGTTCATAAGCCTTTTGTGTTCGAGTTGAATGGGTTGCACGCTCTGCTGCAATTCTACGACCCTCCGCTGAGATGTTTCACTTTTCAGGACTTTGTTCTCGCACCTACGCTGGAAGAATATGCTGATTTGCTAGGGGTGCCTATCAAGAGGCAGATGCCTTTTGTACACATGGATGTTGAGCATGGTCTGGCTAGTTTAGCTCCTTCACTTCACTTAGACGCCTCTGAATTAGTATTGATTAGTTGGAACAAGGTTCCTGGGTTCTCCTTGCAGTTTCTGGTAGGTAAAGCTCAGCAGTGTGCCAAGGACGGGTGTTGGGTCACGTTCAATGCCATCCTCGCTCTATGCAGATATGGTATCATCCTGTTCCCTAACATGCCCGATTTTGTAGACTTTGATGCGTTTCACATTTTTGCTTTAGGGAATCCAGTCCCTACCTTGATAGGAGATGTCTATCATTCAGTCCACTACAAGAACGAGAATTGGAGGGGGAAGAATGTCTCGTGCTGCGTACCCTTGCTTTACAAATGGCTTGAAAGTCATCTGCCCAAGAGGGGTCCTTTTGTCTTGTCTGCAGCCACAGCTGAATGGCCCGAGCATCTGATGAGTTTATCTGTAGAGGATATTGACTGGTTCGACAGAGATAGGTTGGGTACTGAGGTGATCTTCAGTTGCAGCGGGTTTCCAAATGTGCCTTTGATAGGCAGGAAGGGTTGTATAAACTACAATCCGTCGTTGCTGGTTCGACAGTTCGCGTATGCTTTGAGAACTCCGCCGAAGGATGAAGAGGTACAGGAATCTCTGTACCTCACTGGTACTCTAGAGGGGGATCTGTTGTCCAAGCTTCAGCGCGCGTGGAATGGTATCAGTAAGCGAGGAAAGCCATTGCTGGGAAAAAGCAACAATCAAGCCTACCCTCCGTACGTGACTTGGATCAAAGCCAGGGCCAATGCTATAGGGATGCCGTTTCCTCAGGCCAAGCCAGAAAGTCCTCCAATGATCGAAGAGCCTACTACTGTGCCCATTCAGCAGCATAACCAGGTATTAGCTGAGCGGGATGAATTGAAGCGGGCGAATGAAGAACTGGAGAAGGAATTAGCTCAGCTCTGAAGCGAGAGGAACGAAGTCGTTCATTCTTTCAAAAGGCAAACAGAGTTGGTGAACCAGCTGGGCACAGACCTGACTAAGTAGATAGCCGAGCGTGAACGCATGGGTCGAGACTTCAAAGCTGTCAACGACGTACTGACTACAAAGAAGCAGCATATGGACGAGGCATATCGGAGGATATCCAAGTTCAACCAACACTGGAAGGCTTCCCTGGCCACCAGGAAAGAGCGAGAAGATAAGTTGATGCTGCAGATCTCCAAGCTGGAAGCCCAGGTGAAGGACAGTGAGAAAAGGTTTGATGAAGAAACCGCCCGCAGATACGCCGCCGAATGCCAGCTCAACAAAGCTCTCGCTAACCTGAAGGAGCGCAAGCTGACGTTTGAGTCCAAGAAGCGGAAGTTAGAAGATTGCTTCGGCGAAGGAGCATGGGAAAGTTCGGTCGAGGGAGTTCAGTATACCATTGTGCAGAGGGAATTACTCGTCGAAGGGTTGCTCACTCTGCCAGATCATCCAGAGACGAAGGAGTTGTTAGAAGAATATCGCGCCCGTGGCCGTACTTGACTATTTGTATTCCTTTTGTTTTGATCATTGTTGTATGCTGACCATCACCAGGCTTGTTGGCTGAGGTCACGCTGTTGATTCATCTTGTACTCGCTGATGCTATGTACTGCCTTGATAGGCTTTCTTTATATATGAGATTGATGTTCCCATGATTGGACTCGGACCTCTTCTTCTTATTATTATCAGCACTGGCACTCAGGCACTAGGATCGGGGGAAATCTCCCAAACACACAGACACACGCATGCATTTGCATGAAGCATTTGCATGACGCACATTTTGTTGTTTTTCCTAACCCTTCTGTGTTTAACAGGTTTTTCAGGTTTACAGGTCCCAGGCTGTTTCCGGTGGTTCCAGGATTGATCAGAGACTAATTCACCGTTATCCGACTAGAGCTAATCAGACCAGGATCATGGATCAAGTGCAAACAGATGTTCAGGAGCTCCGCGAAAGGATGGATCGCTTCATGGAACTCATGCAAGTGGTCGCCAATGGCCAGGACCAGCTCAGGACTTTGGTTCAGCCTTTGATCTACAGGGTTGATAGCAACGGCATACTCCACGGTGGGGCCGTGCCTACTCCTCCACCAGTGGATACTCCGCAGAATGGCATCCCCGTGGCCGGGGGCAACGGCAGTGCTAATGGCAATGTGATGGCCAATATCGGACTCAATACGACGGGCGTCGGTAATGGGAGTCTGGGAGCTAATGTCAATATCGGGCCGGGCAACGGCAATGCAGGCGTCGGGAATCTGTTGGTGCCTCAACCATGGCTTGAGGATCATCAGGATGATGTGTTCTCTCAAAGAGGTGCTGAAGGGGAGCTGAATGCTGAAGCGCGGCTTAGATTCAAGGCACTTGAAGATAAAATGAGAGATATTGAGAATCAGAATACTTTGGGCGTTGATATGTCCAAGCTGGGATTAATTGCTGATTTCAAGGTACCTCCTAAGTTCAGGGTGCCTGACTTTGAGAAATATAAGGGCACCACTTGCCCTCGTGTCCACCTGAGATCGTACTACAGGAAGATGTCTGCCTATTCGGAGGACGAGAAGTTGCTGATGCACTTCTTCCAGGACAGTCTTTCCGGGCCATCCCTCGAGTGGTACATGGGTCTGGAGCCCACTAGCGTGCGCACATGGAAGGATCTTGCTGAAGCGTTTATGCACCATTACCAGTACAATAGCGACTTGACCCCAAACCGAGTCCAGCTCCAGAACCTGTCGCAGAGGAATAATGAAGGGTTTAAGGAGTACGCCTAGCGGTGGCGTGAGTTGGCAGCCCGGGTCCAGGGGTTTACTATGAACGCGAGCTCGTGCAGATGTTTGTAGCTACCCTCCCAGGGGTTTACTATGAAAAGTTAGTCAGCGGTATGTCTGGGACGTTCTCAGCTCTCATTATCATGGGCGAGCACGTCGAGAATGGAATCAAGATCGGGAAAATTCAAGGTGAATCATCCTCAGCTGGAGGAGGTGGAAAGAAACCTTATGCTGGTAAACGACGAGAAGGAGAAGCGAGCGCTGTGACCAACGCTCGAAGAAAGGGCAAAGACCCTCAGCAGCAGATAGCCAGTATAAATATCCCAGCGGCTCCACAGCAGCAGCAGCAATAACCAAATCAACAGGGATATAGAAAGTACCAGAATCGAGCATCTTTGGCAAACCGTCACTTCGAGGCACCACCCATGTCGTACGCGCAGCTCTTGCAGACTTTGCTTCAGCTTCAGTTGGTTCAGAAGAGGACGATGGCTCCCTTGACAGGGGCACCTCCACCAGGGTATGACACAAATGCCACTTGCGATTTCCACTCAGGGGCACCAGGCCACACAATCGAGAACTGCAAAGCCTTTAAGCATAAGGTGCAGGATTTAGTAGATGCCAAGATCATTAACTTCTCCGATAATGTGCCCAATGTCACGAAGAATCCTATGCCGAATCATAGGGGAGGCGGAGTGAACGCCATTATCGAAGAAGAGAGTGCAGATCTGTTGACTGATGTCAGAGACCTAAAGACGCCGCTTAGTTTCGTCAAAGCTAAGTTGTTGAAAAGAGGGTTCTTTCCAGGATGCAGAGAACTATGCATGGACTGTGCTACACATTCTGATGGATGCGAGCAGTTGGTAGAAGGAATTCAAAGTCTGATGGCTGAGGGGATTCTGCAGTTTAGCCGGAAGGCTGAAAATGTACCAGGGGAAGTAGTGTTGAAGCAGGACGATGAAGTCGCCACCATCACCATCCCTCGCCGGCCAATAACCATTTCTGCGCCCAGACCGCCTACAATCACTATTACCAAAGCTGGGCCAATACCATTCGAGAGCACTAACGCCGTTCCGTGGCATTATGGGGCTGAAGTCTATTGCAACGGACAGAAGTTGGAGTTGGAACCGTATGGGTCGACTGTGGAGAACCTTGCAGGAATCAGTGGAATTACTCGCAGCGGAAGAGTGTTTGCACCGCCAGAGGTCGTGGAAGATAAAGCGGTCAGAGCTGATGCGGCTGACAAGGGTAAAAGCAAAGTCGTCGAAGAGGCCCCGTGTGGGGTAGAGAAAGATTTGCTTGTTAAAGATGCCGAGGAGTTTATGCGGTTGATCAAAAAGAGCGACTACAAGATTGTAGACCATCTCCATCAGACGCCTTCGAAGATTTCTATTCTTAACTTGTTGCTGTGTTTTGAAGCGCACCGCAACGCACTGCTAAAGGTATTGAACAATGCCTACGTACCGCAAGAGATATCGGTGAATCATCTAGAAGAGGTGGTAGCCCACGTTAATGCTGGCAATGGGCTAGGTTTCACAGATTTAGAGCTGACGCCAAAAGGGAGGAATCACAATAGCGCCCTGCACATCTCGATCGAGTGTAGGGGCACGATCATGTCGCACGTGTTGGTGGACACGGGTTCGTCGCTTAATGTGCTTCCGAAGAAGGCCTTAATGAAGTTGGATACTCGTGGAGTGATCTGCACACCCAGTGATCTGGTGGTGAAAGCATTCGACGAAACTAAACGCCACGTTTTCGGGGAGGTGACCCTGCCGGTCCAAGTCGATCCAGAAACGTTCGACACGGTCTTTTATATTATGGACATCATGCCTGCCTACAGTTGCCTCTTGGGCCGGCCATGGACCCATGCTGCTGGTGCCGTGACCTCCACGTTGCACCAAAAGCTCAAATATGCTGTCGGAGGAAGCATCGTAACCGTGTGCGGCGAGGAGGACATAATGGTGAGCCATTTGTCATCCTTTAAGTATGTTGAAATGGATGGCGAAATCCATGAAACTCTTTGCCAAGCGTTCGAGGCTGTCAAAGTGAAAGAGGTAGCTCCTGTAGTCACAGAAAAGCCAGAGATGAATCTCTCCTCATTCAAAGAAGCTCGGGCCGTCGTCCAAGCTGGATCTACCCTAGGCTGGGGGCATATTTTGGAGATACCCAACAAGCAGGATAAGTTTGGGTTGGGATATTCTCCTGGAGCTGAAGCTTCTTCTTCTTCGTCTAGCGGTGTGTCTCGAGGTAAAGGGCCGATCCAATTTACCAGTGGCGCAGTGATTTTCGAAAGCATCAACGCGGTGTCTAAAGATAGCGGGGATAGCGATTGTGATCTGGACTCTTGGATTCAGCCAAGCAAGCCGGGCGAGGGCCTCAACAATTGGACCATCAAGGATATCATCCAGATGACAAGTGAAGAGTAATGATTTACTTTTTCCAATCATTGTACAACCCTATGTCCTACCCGGGGCATAACGGTCTTATTGTCAGGGCCTTGTTGGATTATGTACATGCATTTTGTTAATAAATCAAAGGCGTTTTCTTCGTATTCAAATATTGTGATCTCTGTTATTCCTGTTTTATATTTGTTTTGAAAAACAGTAAAATGGCAATGGGGTTTGTGCTAACCTGCATATTCTTGTTTTAAACTTAACCCTTGTTATTGCAGGATCCACATAACAGATGACATCGACTCTGGACCTTCTACGACTCACTTCGACTTCGATTGCCCGATCTATCAAGCCGAAGAAGAGATTGATGAAGACGAAGACCTTCCTGAAGAGTTGGCCCGCTTGTTGAAACAAGAGGAAAAGGTTATTCTGCCTCATGAGGAGGAGATCGAAATCGTGAACCTGGGTTCTGAAGAACTCGTTAGAAACGTCAGGATAGGGGCTGCATTGCAGAGTGATGTCAAGCAGAGATTGGTCGAGATGCTAAGAGAGTATAGTGACGTCTTTGCTTTGTCATACGAAGATATGCCCGGACTTGACACGGACATCATGGTCCACCACTTTCCGCTACGAGAAGATTGCCCTCCCGTCAAGCAGAAGCTTAGGAGGACGAAACCAGATATGGCCGTTAAGATCAAAGAAGAAGTGCAAAAACAGCTTGATGCTGGCTTCTTAGCGGTCACCACTTACCCTCCGTGGGTCGCCAACATAGTGCCTGTACCGAAGAAGGACGGTAAGGTACGCATGTGCGTTGATTATCGGGATTTGAATAGGGCGAGCCCCAAAGATGATTTCCCGTTGCCTCATATCGATGTGTCGGTCGACAACACAGCCTAGTTCTCCGTGTTTTCATTCATGGATGGCTTCTCCGGTTACAACCAAATCAAGATGGCGCCGGAGGACATGGAGAAAACGACGTTTATCACTCCATGGGGAACATTTTGCTATAAGGTAATGCCCTTCGGTCTGAAGAAAGCAGGGGCCACTTACCAACGAGCAATGGTAACTTTGTTTCATGATATGATTCATCATGAGATCGAGGTCTATATTGATGACATGATTGCGAAGTCCCAAACGGAGGAAGAGCATCTGGTCAACTTATTGAAGCTTTTTGAGAGGCTTAGGAAGTTCAGGTTGAGGCTGAATCCTAACAAATGCACTTTCGGAGTGCGGTCCGGAAAGTTACGGGGGTTTATCGTGAGTGAACGAGGCATCGAGGTTGATCCTGCAAAGATTAAAGCCATTCAAGAAATGCCAGCGCTGTCGCTTGCGCGAAAATAAGGTGCCGGCATGACAGAAGAGTCGCCACCTTTCGTTATTTATCCCTCAGAGCGGGAAAGGAAACAATCGGAAAAACCTGACGAAAAAGGGTAAGACAAGGTCATCGCAACCATTGTCTGGGTTCGGGAGTCGGTTACGCAAGGGGAAGGTATTAGCACCCCTCACGTCCGTCGTACTCGACGGGATCCTCGCTTGTTTGTTTACTTGGACGAGTTGGTTATAATCTATCTACCTATCAAGGCTGGCTGAAAAAGAAAAGAAAAATGACTCGGCAAAGCGTTGCACTTTATGCCTACGTATTCTCATCAGAGAATGAGAAATCAGAGTCAACGTAGTTCGGCCTACGAAGGATTATGGGGGAAGGTAGCTCGCCAAGACTTCTCCATCTTGTTCCTACGTACTCTCAACAGGCATGAGAGATCAGAGCTCACGTAGTTCGGGAAACTACGGTTTATTTCCTGTTTTTATGAAAGAAGTGTTTTTTATTGTGTTTGCGATTTCAACCGCACTAGAGACTATGACCTGAGAGTGAATGTGTCGCATGTCACCCAAAGGGTACCATACTAAACATCCAGACTGTGGAAAAGAAACTCTCCCACAATCCTTTCTCAGATAGCTTAAGGCTCGTAACGTACGAAAGAAATCATTCACGATTACTGTATCTTAAACTGTTTTGAGATGAGAAGAGAACAGGCCCAACTAGGAGGGAGACTATCAAGTCCTACTGTTATCATGCCATGGATTCATCCTATGGTTGAGGTTTGAACAGGGAACTCCTAGATGTTGTCATGCATAGGTTTCAACCTAAGAGTCTATCATCAAATCCTTATCAAAGGGAATGAGAGTCCTAAGGGATCATGTCAATGATACACCAAAACAGACAAAAGCATCAGCTTTAACAATAAAATGCATGCAATGCAATTGAGGGAGGAAATGTGTGTGGGGCTTCAGCCTCCACAAGCTCGTCTCAACCTCAAGCCAGTCATGAAATAACAGTAATCATACTGAAAAGTAAACAACATGCTATCAAGCAAAATACAGTAAACTGCAATCGTACAGATAAAATGAAATGAAATGCCATCAGGCAAACAAACCACATGGGCAAGGGAGCTGGGCTCTACCGAATACCCGCAAGAAAAGCCAAGCAATAACAATACAAGCAGAGGGAGCAACTCAACCTCTAATGCAATCATGCTCTTAAACTGAACTTATTCTAGGTGAACTTAGTCTAATGCAACAGACAAATCAAGTGAAACAAACAATACAGAAAAGAAAAACAGAAGACAGCTTCAGCTCCTCCAGCAGCAACTCAGTCTTCAGACTTCCGAGATCACTTGCTTTCCAGGTATCAACCCTATAACATGAGTATCAACTCATCTTCTCCCTTAAGCTTCAGCTTCTTGATCAGCTCCACCTTCAGGCTTCACCATCTTCAGGGATCTTCAAGTATCAACTTGATCTTCACAAAGTCTTCAGACTTCAACAATCTCCAAGGAATCATCCTCTTCAAAGCTTCAGCTTCTATCTCCAATGGCTTTAATCTTCAATCAAGTCTTCACTGCTCTCCATTGCTATCTTCAACACCCAAATGCTCCATCAAACAAGATTCAGTCAACAAGATGAGGTGAGGATGTTAGAGTGCTCACTGACTTCCAAAGGATGCCATTGAGGACTTAACATCAAAGGGAAAGGCTCTCTCAAAGTTCTACCTCAGTGGGCAAGGTCACTAATCCCTCCAAATGAGAGAGGTGAATACCCTTAAGGGACTTTATGTCACAGAGAAGGAAGGAGGTGAACAAGACACTCCTTGTTTATTGAATAAAAGTATCCTATCTAAGGCTCTACCTATGCACTTATGATCCTATAAACAAAACAACAAAATCTAACTAAACTCCTCTGCAAGGTCTTCAAAGCTTCAATGATGATCCACAAGGTCTTCAACTCAATCTTCAAGGCTCACACACTCAAAGGAGAAGAAAAACAAGCACAACAATACAAACTATGCCTTTAAGCAACACACATACTATCCATACATTCAAAAATCAGTTAAAATGCTAAAATACCATACAATATTCTAGTAAAATTCTAGGGGACTCTATACATACTTACCCTTAACCCATATATTCCCCATACACTAATTTGGCCTATAAACCCCAAAACAAAATGGTTCAAGTCTACTTATACAACCTAAAACCCTAATTTGAGCACCTAAATGTCAAACAATCAAACTACATCAAATTTTAATCTACAAATTGAGAATTAAATCCTACATGAACTAGGGTTCCATACCTAACTATGCCAAAAATAATGGCTCAAAAATCCTAAGGGAAAGTCCTAAAACAAATTGTACAAAATCAAGTATTAACCAAAATCAATTAAAAATACTATTTACAAGAAAATATGCTAAAAAATATTAAAAGAAAATAAAAATGGAATTTTTATTTTTATTAATTTTCTAGACAAAATTATGAATATGTGAAAAAAAGAAGAAATGAAAAATATTAATTTTTGAATTTTATATGAATTTTTGAATATGCAAGAAAATATTAAAATGAGAAAATAAAATGAATTGAATTAAAAGGGGAGAGGGGTATTAAAAGTAAACACGCCCAGTTGATTTCCCTGATGGGCCAAGAACCTGGGGTGCAAATAGAAATCTTGGTAAGCCCACCTGCGCTCAGAAAATACAAAGAAAAATCAAAGGAAAATTGGTAAGACAACGGTGCAAATAGCATCAAATTGCAGTGTATTTTTGGGTTGGGCCCATTGGTGGGGTGTGAATAGCGAGGTTTTCATTCAGCCCAGAACTCACAACTTAATTGAACGCAGCGTTTTGGTGTGAGTCTTCCCTCCGTTTCTGAATTCAAATCGTGGCCGCTGGATTAACTGAAATAGTCAATGATCTGGGACCATCCAACGGTGGGACTTCATCGTCTCCAAATAAACCCTAGGGTTTTCAGAAAACCCTAATCCCATGCCAGAATTTCCACTCGATCGTTCTCCTCAATTACTCAATGAATCCACGAATTTCCAAAAGAAAACTTGCTCTACTAATCACCCAGAACACAATGATACCAATAGTATTCCCTGAAACCTCTTGTATTGTTCTAACAGAATGCACGAGTGTTAGGGTTCCACCATGGTTCTCTGCTATCAACCTTAACCAAACTTCAATCTAATGATGTAAATCTGTTCCACATGTTATCCTAGCCATTCTAAACCACATCATATCCATTAATACACACTAACCAGCTTGCTATCAATCTTGCAAAAAATGGTACCCTGCCACGAAACCTCATGGATCTTCCTCTAATTCTCAGAAAACATTCCTCTAACCTAGCATGTTGATCTTACACCCTAGATTCTAACAGAATGTACATAATTAGGGACCTACAGATCAAAATACCAACCTGTCAAACTCCAATGGTGAGGGGTGTTAGGACTTGATTCAGCACTTGAAACCTTCTCCAAATCTTCCTCCAAGGATGAACACCTTTCTGTTTGCAAGAGTTGAGGTGGATGAAGCTTGTAGAAGAAGGAATTGAATCTTGCTTAATCTTGAAGAAATCTAACAATGGCACTTTCTCTCTACCTCTCTCCAATGAACACAGCCACTTTCACCAACCTTGGCCAAATTGTGATTCACTCTTCTTATAGCAATCCATGGAAACTCCTAGAATCATCTAGAAACTCATGGAAAGTGCTAGAAAGTTATAGAATTTCTCCTTTAATGACATGTTGATCATACCATATCTCATGAGTTAGGCTTGTCAAATTGGCTTCAAAATCTCCTTACAAGAGATATTGAGATAGAATGAGTGGAAAACATGCACTTCCTTGCCTTTTGTGAAGTTTTGTTTAGTTACCTTATGATTCAAGTAACAATTTTCCAAAGCAACCTTCATTTTTGAGCCTCAAATCAAAATTCTATTTAAACCAAAGTTTTTAGAATGCCATTTACATTCAAAATGGTATATTGGATGACCTATTTTGGATTTGTGGATCTCCCAAACCAAATTTCAATTTCAACTTTTTAACTTATAAGCCCTTTTTAGGTCATTTTTACCCAATCATGAAAATCCATGTTCTAAGCTTTTACAAACTTTCACACCCTCTTTTCTAGGCTTAAAATCCCATTTTGAACAACTTTCATGTTTTGAGTTTTTTCATTTGAGGCTTGGAAATAGGAGATATGGCCTTTGCTTAACATGACCTATAATCACCAAATGACCAAAATACCCCTGCCTTGTTCAAACCATAAGTTGAGTTCTACAAATCCTATCAAGGACTTCTAGTACTCTCTAGAAAGCTAAGAAGATGCTATTCAACATTCATGCTGACCAAGAAATCATAGGAATCATCCTACTAGGGAAAACATTGTCTGCAAGTTGGGTGACTTTCAAGGACCCAGATTCACACGCCTCTGCTGACCTGTAATTTGTCAAAGCCATAACTTGAGCTCTGCAACTCCTATCAAGGACTTCTACCACTCAAATTAAAGCTAAGAACAAGCTCTACAACATTCATGTTATGGGGAAGATGAGATAACAATCACATCTTGAGCTAAAACTGCCTGGAAGATAGGGATCAAATTAGGGTTTTTTTCACTGACAATCCTTGGAAACCCTAACTCAAAACTCCTCAAACTCCTCATTCATGATGAGTTGGTCTAGGAATCATCTTTATAACATCTCCATACATCATTCCATGATCTCATGGCCCTTGGATTAGGTCTCAACCTTCTCCAAATCTTCAGCTGATCTAGGGTTGACCCAGTCAAAACCCTAATTCTACCATTCATGGTTGAATCTTCTGAATTCTTGCACAATGACCTCTCTGGGCTTCATGATGGCTATCAAGACATCTCATAAACTTTCTCAAAACATCAAGTTCATTCTCACAGTCTCAGAATCACCTGAGGAGCACCCACAACTCTCAAGCTATGAAGCACACAACCTTGGTTCCAACCAATTCCTCTGAGGATCTCTTGAACTTTCTGATGAAGGTATCAACTTTCAAACACTTGAAGGATAAATAATTGTTGGTCAAATTTTGGGGTGCAACAGCTGCCCCTATTCAAACGGCTTGAACCTAACTGGGTGAGAAGCGAACGGCTCTCAACCAATCAAGGTGCGAGACGATTGAATACCGGTAAACCCGAAAATTTGCCAACTGCACGAGCCTACGATGCCCTGCGGGGAACAAATCTTCGAAAACTGGAACACTAGATGCACGGCAACTAGCTGGAGAAATACTGATCTGACATCGCCGTCAGTTATCCATGACACCCAACATCGCCGCTGGAAGACTAAACCACCTGACATCACCGTCAGAAAAAATTCTGAGGAACACCCAACATCGCCGCTGGAACCCCAAATCACCTGACATCACCGTCAAGAACAACCATAACTCGGGGAAACAAGCATCCAACATCGCCGCCGGAAAACTGAGTCTGACATCGTCGTCGATCAACCAAAATACCCCGCATCGCCGCTGGAGAAAATACAACACTGAACAAAATACCCCGCGTCGCCGCTGGAGAACCACATCTGACATCGCCGTCAGATAATCAAAATACCCCGCATCGCCGCTGGAGAAAATACAACACTGAACAAAATACCCCGCATCGCCGCTGGAGAAAATACAACACTGAACAAAATACCCCGCATCGCCGCTGGAGAACTAAAGGATCTGCATCACCTAACATCGCCGTCAGAAGACTGGATCAACTTGACATGCCCAACATCGCCGCTGGAAAAAATACATCTGACTTCGCCGTCGGAAACAAACATCGCCCTGAGAGACACTCGACATCGCCGTCGTACCATCATCCTCTCTGCTGGGGATTTAAAGAGTCTGACATCGCCGTCAAACAAACATTCAACCTCGCCGTCGAACACATCATAATCTGACCTCGCCGTCAAACAAACATTCAACCTCGCCGTCGAACACATCATAATCTGACCTCGCCGTCAAACAAACATTCAACCTCGCCGTCAAACACATCATAATCTGACCTCGCGGTCAAACAAACATTCAACCTCGCCGTCGAACACATCATAATCTAACCTCGCCGTCAAACAAACATTCAACCTCGCCGTCGAACACATCATAATCTGACCTCGCCGTCAAACAAACATTCAACCTCGCCGTCGAACACATCATAATCTGACCTCGCCGTCAAACAAACATTCAACCTCGCCGTCGAACACCTCATGATCTGACCTCGCCGTCAAACAAACATTCAACCTCGCCGTCGAACACATCATAATATGACCTCGCCGTCAAACAAACATTCAACCTCGCCGTCGAACACATCATAATCTGACCTCGCCGTCAAACAAACATTCAACCTCGCCGTCAAACACATCCATACTCTGACCTCGCCGTCAAATAAACATTCAACCTCGCCGTCGAACACATCATAATCTGACCTCGCCGTCAAACAAACATTCAACCTCGCCGTCGAACACATCATAATCTGACCTCGCCGTCAAACAAACATTCAACCTCGCCGTCGAACACATCATAATCTGACCTCGCCGTCAAACAAACATTCAACCTCGCCGTCGAACACATCATAATCTGACCTCGCCGTCAAACAAACATTCAACCTCGCCGTCGAACACATCATAATTTGACTTCGCCGTCAAACAAACATTCAACCTCGCCGTCGAACACATCATAATCTGACCTCGCCGTCAAACAAACATTCAACCTCGCCGTCAAACACATCATAATCTGACCTCGCCGTCAAACAAACATTCAACCTCGCCGTCGAACACATCATAATCTGACCTCGCCGTCAAACAAACATTCAACCTCGCCGTCGAACACATCCATACTCTGACCTGGGGTTCACCCCTGGTAAATGGAACAAAAGGTACACTTGCGTATTTGAAACTACCCCGCTGGGAATGAGAGACTTAACCGAGCACACTCTGATCTAGGGTTCACCCTCAGAACCATAATGAACATCCGAATACTACTGCATACTGAGTTCACCGTAGAACTTCAACATTAAAGATATTTGAAACCCTGGCCCTTGGCCACTTCCAGCTTCAGCTAGAAAAATCTTCAAGTACTTCTGAAGATAAGCACCCTTGGCCTTCAAGGATGGCAACTCTGCAGGAGGTATCTTCGACTTCGGTCTGAAGAACTGATCCTTGGCCTTCAAGGATGCATGAATCTGCCTTCAGGCAACTCCGCCTCTGCTATAGAGTATCTGTGACTTCAGTCAGAAGAAACACTATTCACTTGATCGCAATCAATCATCACCTCAGGACAACTGACTTGGTCTTCAGACCAACACGGCTCACTCTGCATACAAAAGCTGCATCTACAAACTTTTGAACTTTGTCTTCAGCCACACGCTGATTCATCAACAAGGAAATCTGAACTCACAGGAACCTTCGATACCGCCTTCAGGCGTTTACGAAGTCAATCTTCAGATTAGACATCACTGTTGGAGCAGACATATCACGCTGCTAAGGATTTCAAGAATCATCTTGAACAAACAGCTCCGTCGGGCACCTTCAAGAGTCATCCTGAACCGATAACCATTCTGGAGACTTCATTCTGCTAGGCATATTCCAGGAATCCTCCTGGGCAACTTTTGCTGGGGATGCTACTGGGGAGCTCAAGAATCATCCTAAGCAAACAACTCGGGAAGCTGTACTGAGGTCTTAAGAATCATCTTAAGCAAATGGCTCTGCTGAGGAATTCCAGAATCGTTTTGAACTGCAGACTTCGCTGGGGATCTCAAAAATCATCTTGAGCGAGCGACTGTGGGGATTACACCGGGGTCTTAAGAATCATCTTAGGAAGCGACCTCGTTGGAGAGAATATCAGGAATCCTCCTGAGTAACTGGTCTTTTGGTGGAACACCTGTAAAACAAGAATGATAGTAACCTAGATCAGGCTTATGATGCGTATGCTTCTGCGCTATGCCCCACATGGTGGGAATGATATGCATTTATGCTAAATGCTGTGCGATCATGCACAATGCTATGCCATCATGCACAATGCTATGCAGTGTTGAATGCTATGCAGTCATGCACAATGATGCGATCCCGCCAGCAAAATAAATGTCAGGGGGGAGTTCTCCTGTCAAGGAGAAAAGAACTACTCAGATAGAGGAATCATCCTGCTGAGGAGAACGTGGACACGCCAATATCAATCGGACTCTGTCTGGGGAAATGATCTTCAGTTGACTGCTGCAGGGACAACAACTTCAGCCGATTATTGCAGGGGAACGAAGCTCTACGAGAACTCGAACCCGCTGAGGGCAAGCGATGTCAATCTCGAGAATAAACTGCGCAGCCTTCTCGGCTACTTTTCTGGGGATAACCACTCTGTGGGGAAACAACTTCGGCTGCTCCACACTCCACTGGGGAAAACATGGTCTGATCAACCTCCAAGGACTCGGCTCTCTTGGACACCTGCAAACTCGGGTGAGGAAGGAGAAATCATTCTGCTTCGCTGGAGAGAGTGCGACTCTGGGGAAAATACAGCATCAGCTGCCCCACGCTCTGCTAGGGAACATCCACTCATGGTCCCAACTGTTTCCAAGGATTCCGCTCTCCTGGGGGTTTGCGGGCTCAGCCGGGGAGAGAGAAATCATTCTACTTCACTGGAGAGTACAACTCTGATGAGGAATTTCGATCTTGCTGGGGAAGAAAGAATCATCTGACTTCGGGGGAGAGTACAACTCTGCAGAGGAATACAACATCAGCTGTTCCAACACTCTACTGGGGAAGAGGGAATCATCCGACTTCGGGAGAGGATACGACTCTGGTGGGGAATCTCAGTTCCGCTGGAGACTTCGGTCTGGCACCATCAGTTGCTGCATACTTCGGCGTACGAACAACTTCCTACAAGATTTGCACTTATGACCCGGTGCTGGGGGAACACCTGCTTCGGCGACTTTACTGGGGAAACACGAGCTTCGGTACCCACACATTTCTATGAAATCTGCACTTGTGACCCGGTGCTGGGGAAGAATACGAGCTCTGGCGGGCGACTCAGCTGAGAAAATGACGTTCCTTCAGGATGCGTCTGCTTGGAGAAGAGAATCATCTCTACCTGGGGAAGACACGTCAATGCTCACCATCTTGCGTTCAGATTCTGCGAAGGGGAGACTACTGAACTCTGCTGGAGAAGGAAGGCTCGCCCTGCTTCGGGGATGCGCACGGCACACTGCCTAGAAGGTGCTACACCTGCAACAACACAAACAAACAGACAAGATACCCTCCTCAAAGGGCCTATCAAGGTTATTATCTCGTGACAATATTCAGGTAATCAATCGTTTCAACAGTCCATGGGCCTAGGCCTGTAAGTTTATGTATGCGCATTTTATCAAAAAACATCGGCGTTTTCATTCGCAAACAAAACAGATAAATGCTAAATGGGCAAGTAGAATCGCTGAACAACATGCATTTTATTGATGGTGAACCCCTGAATGGGCAAAAATGTTTTACAACAGAGGCAAGCTCCTGGGATGAGGAAGCCGCGCAAAAAGGAAAACATAAATATACATCAGTATATACAAATGTCGGCAACGAGGCGTAGACGAACACCATGAGTTGATCCCTCTAAGACCCACTCGACCTCGATACTTCTCCGACGCTTCAGCTTCGGAAGAGATTGATTCAGATAAACGGCCCTCAGGTCCTCCAAACCACCAAACAATGAAAGTCCATACGCGGAACGCAGTCATTTGCTTATTCAAATCCCTAACTTTTGCGTGAACCGCCCTTTACGGGTTTTCAGTTCACCGGGATACCCTTTTTTGCCGAAGCCGCCCAGTGTAGGTTTTCGACTTCGCGGGTGTACATTTTTCAATATATCCCTAATTTTTGCCCGAACCTTTTATTCTGTTTTTGGTTCGCCGGGATGCCCCTTTTTTGCCTGGACTCTTTCTTTTTTGTCCAGCGGGTCTCTTTCAAGCAAAGTATTTTTTAACTGCGTCCGCATTCACCGGGGATGCAAAATCTTCACCATCCATCGTGGATAACAACAAAGCTCCTCCCGAGAAGACCTTGCTGACGACATGCGGCCCTTCGTAATTCGGAGTCCACTTGCCCCGGTGATCGGAGTGTGGCGGAAGAATCTTCTTCAGGACGAGATCACCCGTCTGAAAGCTTCTAGGACGCACCTTCTTATCATAAGCTTTCTTCATTCGGCTTTGGTACAGGCGACCAAATGCAATTGATGCTAACCTCTTCTCGTCCATCAGGCTGAGTTGGTTCAAACGATTCGTAATCCATTCTGCCTCGTCGAGTTTCACATCAACCAAAACTCGCAAAGAAGGAATCTCCACTTCTAACGGTAGGACAGCTTCCATACCGTACACCAAGGAGAAAGGAGTTGCCCCGGTCGACGTACGCACCGTCGTACGATAACCGTGCAATGCAAACGTCAGCATCTCGTGCCAATCTTTGTACGTCACAACCATCTTCTGAACAATCTTCTTAATGTTCTTGTTGGCCGCCTCAACAGCGCCGTTCATCTTCGGCCGGTAAGGAGACGAGTTGTGGTGTTCAATATTGAAGCTCTGGCACAGCTCCTTCATCATCTTGTTATTCAAATTCGAACCATTATCAGTAATGATCCGCTCGGGAATTCCATAGCGACAGATGATGTCCCTCTTTATGAATTTAGCTACCACCTGCTTGGTCACATTAGTGTACGAGGCTGCCTCCACCCATTTGGTGAAGTAGTCGATAGCTACCAGAATGAAACGATGACCATTGGATGCAGTGGGCTCGATCTTGCCTATCATGTCGATGCCCCACATGGAGAACGGCCAAGGGGAGGACATGACATTCAATGGGCACAGCGGCACATGAACTTTATCAGCATAAATCTGGCATTTATGACATTTCTTCGCGAATCTGAAGCAATCCGACTCCATAGTCAGCCAGTAATACCCTGCTCTCAGGATCTTTCTCGTCATGGCATGCCCGCCGGCGTGCGTACCAAATGTGCCCTCATGGACTTCTTCCATGAGCATACTTGCCTCTTTCTCATCTACACATCAGAGTAGCACGAGATCGTGGTTTCTCTTATACAACACTCCATCGGGATTGAGATAAAAGTTTCCAGATAGCCTCCTCAGAGTCTTCTTATCCTGGGTTGATGCACCCGCAGGATACTCCTTAGTCATAAGGAAGGTCTGGATGTCGTGGAACCATGGCTTGCCGTCGGTGGCATCTTCGATTGCAAAGACAAATGCCGGTCTATTAAGACGCGAAAGTACAATTCTTGGAGCCTCATTCCAATAATTGACTTTATACATTGAAGCCAACGTGGCTAAGGCATCAGCCATCTGATTTTCAGCCCTGGGTACATGATGAAGTTCCACTCGATCGAAGAACGGAAGCAGCCTCCTGGCATAATTCATGTACGACACTAAATTTGCTTGACGAGTTTCCCACTCCCCTTTAATCTGATTAATTACAAGCGCTGAGTCACCATATATGTCTAGATTCTTGATTCTCAAATCGATTGCCTCTTCTAGACCCATAATACATGCTTCATACTCGGCTTCATTGTTGGTAACTGGAAACGTCAGTCTCGCAGTAAACGGGATGTGGGATCCGTGAGGGGTCGTGATGATAGCCCCGATACCACTTCCATAGGAATTAACCGCTCCGTCGAATATCAACTTCCACTGAGACTTCCTATCTGGCCCCTCATCGGGCAATGGCTCATCGCAATTCTTTGCTTTGAGAAACATAATATCTTCGTCAGGGAATTCGAACTTCATCGGCTGGTAGTCTTCGATTGGCTGTTCGGCAAGGTAATCAGACAATACGCTTCCCTTAATGGCTTTCTGGGAGACATACTGAATATCATATTCCGTTAACACCATCTGCCATCTGGCAATCCTGCCCGAAAGAGCCTGCTTCTCGAAGACGTACTTGATCGGATCCATCTTCGAAATTAGCATAGTGGTGTGGTTGAGCATATACTGTCGTAGACGTTTGGCGGCCCAAGCTAATGCACAGCACGTCTTCTCCAGTATAGAGTATCGAGATTCACACTCAGTGAACTTTTTACTCAAATAATAAATGGCATGCTCCTTTCTGCCCGTCTCGTCGTGTTGACCGAGAACGCACCCCATACTATTCTCCAGAACCATCAGGTACATGATTAATGGCCGTCCAGCCACTGGGGGTATCAAGATTGGAAGTTCTTGAAGATACTGCTTTATTTTGTCGAATGCCTTCTGGCAATCCTCATTCCAAGTAATCGCCTGATCTTTCTTTAAAAGCTTGAACATCGGTTCACAAGTGGCCGTGAGCTGAGAGATAAACCTTGCAATGTAGTTTATTCGGCCCAAGAAACCACGAACTTCTCTTTCTGTTTTCGGCGCTGGCATTTCTTGGATACCTTTTATTTTCGCAGGATCAACTTCAATCCCTCGTTCACTAACGATAAACCCCAATAACTTTCCGGACCGCACTCCGAAAGTGCACTTGCTAGGATTCAGCCTCAGCCTGAACTTCCTAAGCCTCTCAAACAGCTTCAATAAGTTGACCAGATGCTCTTCCTCCGTTTGGGACTTTGCAATCATGTCATCAACATAGACCTCGATCTCATGATGGATCATATCATCAAACAAAGTTACCATTGCTCGCTGGTAAGTGGCCCCTGCGTTCTTCAGACCGAAGGGCATTACCTTATAGCAAAATGTTCCCCAGGGGGTGATGAACGTCGTTTTCTCCATGTCCTCCGGTGCCATCTTAATCTGATTGTAACCGGAGAAGCCATCCATGAACGAAAACACGGAAAACTGGGCTGTATTGTCGACCAACACATCGATATGAGGCAACGGGAAATCATCCTTAGGGCTCGCCCTATTCAAATCCCGATAATCGACGCACATGCGTACCTTACCGTCTTTCTTCGGTACAGGCACTATGTTGGCGACCCACGGAGGGTAAGTGGTAACGGCTAAAAATCCTGCGTCCAACTGCTTCTGGACTTCTTCTTTGATTTTTACAGCCATGTCTGGTCTCGTCCTCCTAAGCTTCTGCTTGACTGGAGGGCAATCTTCTCGCAACGGCAAGCGATGAACCACGATGTCAGTGTCAAGTCTGGGCATATCTTCGTATGACCAAGCAAAGACGTCACTATACTCTCGAAGCATCTCGACCAGTCTATCCTTGACATCAACCTGCAGCGCAGCCCCTACTCTGACATTTCTGACGAGCTCTTCAGAACCCAGATTTACGATCTCAATATCCTCCTCGTGAGGCAGAATAACCTTTTCTTCTTGTCTCAACAAGCAGGCCAATTCTTCTGGGAGGTCCTCGTCTTCATCAATCTCATCCTCGGCTTGATAGATCGGGCAATCAAAGTCGTAGTGAGCCGTAGAGGGTCCAGAGTCGATGTCATCTGTCATGTGGATCCTGCAATAACAAGGGTTAAGTTTAAAGCAAGAATATGCAGGTTAGCACAAGCCTCGTTGCCATTTTACTATTTTTCGAAATAAACATAAAACAGGAATAACAGGGAACACAATATTTGAGTACGAGGAAAACGCCTTTTATTTATTAACAAAATGCATGTACATAATCCAACAAGGCCCTGACAATAAAACCATTATGCCCCGGGTAGGACATAGGGTTGTACAAAGATTGTAAAAAGCAAATCATTACTCTTCACTTGTCAGCTTGATAATCTCCTTGATGGTCCAATTGTTGAGGCACTCGCCCGGCTTGCTCGGCCGCATCCAGGCGTCAAGATCACAATCGCTATCCCCGCTGTCCTCAGACGCTGCGTTGATGCTTTCGAAAATTACTCCCCCCTTGGTGAATAGGATCGGCCCTTTCCCACGAGACGAACTGCTAGAAGAAGATGATGAAGCTTCAGCTTCAGGAGAATATCCCAATCCAAACTTATCCTGCTTGATTGGTATATCCAAAACATGCCCCCAGCCTGGGGTGGAGCCGGCTTCGACAACGGCCCGAGCTTCTTTAAACGAGGAGAGATTCATCTCTGGCTTCTCTACGACGACAGGAGCTACCTCTTTCACCCTGACGGTTTCAAATGCTTGGCAGAGAGTTTCATGGATCTCGCCATCCATTTCAACATATTTAAAGGACGACAAGTGGCTCACCATAATGTCCTCCTCACCACAGACGGTTACTATGCTGCCCCCGACAGCATACTTAAGCTTCTGATGCAGCATGGACGTCACGGCACCAGCAGCATGGATCCATGGCCGACCTAAAAGGCAACTGTAGGCAGGCATGATATCCATGATATAAAAAACTGTATTAAATGTCTCTGGACCAACTTGAATCGGCAGGGTCAACTCTCCGAAGACGTGGCGCTTGGTTCCGTCAAAGGCTTTCACTACCAGGTCACTGGGCGTGCAAAGCAATCCACGGGTATCCAACTTCATCAGTGCCTTCTTCGGAAGCACGTTAAGCGACGAACCCGTATCCACCAGGACATGCGACATGATCGTGCCTCTGCACTCTATCGAGACGTGCAAGGCGCTGTTGTGATCTCTTCCTTTAGGAGTCAGCTCCAGATCTGTAAATCCCAGCCCATTACCAGCATTGACATGGGCTACCACCTCCTCTAGCTGATTTACTGATATCTCCTGCGGCACGTATGCAGCATTCAATACCTTCAGTAATGCGTTGCGGTGCGCTTCAGAACACAGCAACAGGTTAAGAATAGAGATCTTTGACGGAGTCTGATGAAGATGATCTACAATCTTGTAGTCGCTCTTCTTGATTAATCGCATGAACTCTTCAACATCTTTAACTAGCAAGTCTTTTTCTGCCCCAGAAGGGACCTCCTCAATAGCTTTGCCTTTACCCTTATCCACAGCGTCAGCTCGGACCACTTTCTCTGCTGCAACCTCTGCTGGCGCAAATATTCTACCGCTTCGAGTAATGCCACTGACTCCGGTAAGATTCTGCACAGTTGATCCGAACGGCTCAAGCTCTAACTTCTGACCATTGCAGTAGACTTCGGCGCCGTAATGCCAGGGAACGGCATTAGTGCTTTCGAATGGGATTGGCCCGGCCCTGGTGATAGTAATAGTAGGCGGTCGGGGTGCAGAAATAGTAATAGGGTGACGAGGAATAGTAATGGTAGCAACTTCATCTGCCTGCTTCAGTACGACTTCCCCTGATGCACTTTCAACGCTCCGGCTGAACTGCAAAATACCCTCAGACATCAGACTTTGGATACCTTCTGCCAGCTGCTCACACCCATTAGGAAGTGTAGCACAAGCCATACATAACTCTCCACATCCAGGGAAAAAGCCCTTCTTCAGCAACTTAGCCTTAACAAAACTAAGCGGCGTCTTCAACTCTTTGACATCAGTCAGCAAGTCCGCACTCTCCTCAGTGATAACGGCATTCACTCCGCCCCCCTTATGATGAGGCATAGGGTTCTTGGTAACGTTGGGCACGCTATCAGAAAAATTGATGACCTTGGCGTCCACCAAGTCCTGCACTTTGTGCTTAAAAGCTTTACAATTCTCAATCGTATGGCCTGGTGCCCCAGTATGGAAATCACACGTAGCATTGGCGTCATACCCCGGTGGCGGTGCCCCTGTTAAGGGAGCCATTGTCCTCTTTTGCACTAGCTGAAGCTGAAGCAACGTTTGCAGAAGCTGTGCATACGACATAGGTGGAGTTTCAAACTGACGATTTGTCATAGGAGCCCGATTCTGATATCTTCTATACCCCTGCTGACTCTGCTGCTGGGGCTGCTGCTGCTGCTGCGGCTGCGGCTGCGGTGGAGCAGCTGGGATATTTATGCTAGCAACCTGAGGCTGAGGGCCCTTGCCCTTTCTCCGAGCATTAGTGACAGCACTGGCATCTCCCTCTCGACGCTTGCCAGCGTAAGGTTTCTTGCTACCTCCTCCAGCTGAGGATGATTCGCCTTGGATTTTTCCGATCTTTATACCGTTCTCAACATGCTCGCCCATAGTGATGAGAGCCGAGAATGTTCCAGACATGCCACTGACCAGCTTTTCATAGTAGATTCCAGGAAGGGTAGCCACGAACATTTGCACTAGCTCACGCTCCACCGTCGGCGGTTGAACCCGAGCAGCCAATTCACGCCACCGCTGGGCGTACTCTTTAAAGCTTTCATTGTTCCGCTGTGAGAGATTCTGAAGCTGAACTCGGTTGGGAGCCAAGTCGCTATTGTATTGATAGTGGAGGACGAACGCTTCAGCGAGGTCTTTCCAGGTGCGCACAGTAGCAGGCTCCAGGCCCATATACCATTCGAGTGATGGACCAGAAAGACTATCCTGAAAGAAGTGCATCAGCAACTTCTCATCGTCAGAATAGGCGGACATCTTTCTATAATAAGATCGGAGGTGGACCCGGGGGCAAGTAGTACCCTTATACTTCTCAAAGACGGGCACCTTGAACTTGTGAGGTACCTTGAAGTCAGCAATCAACCCAATCTTGGACATGTCAACGCCCAAGGTGTTCTGATTTTCAATGTCTCTCATCTTGTCTTCCAGCGCTTTGAACCTGAGTCGGGCCTCAACATTCAACTCTGCTTCTACACCTCTCTGAGAGAATACGTCATCCTGATGGTCCTCCAGCCACGGTTGAGGCACCAACAGATTTCCTACACCAGCATTGCCGTTGACCGGCCCTATGTTAACATTGGTTCCCAAACTACCATTGTCGACGCCTGCCGCGTTGAGCCCGATATTAGTCATCAGATTGCCGTTAGCACTGCCGTTGCCCCCGGCAACAGGAACAACATTCTGTGGAGCGTCCACTGGAGGAGGAGTAGGCACAGCCCCTCCATGAAGTATGCCATTACTGTCAACCCTGGAGATTAGAGGTTGAACCAAAGTACGAAGCTGGTCTTGACCATTAGCGACTACCTGCATCAGCTCCATAAAACGATCCATCCGTTCACGGAGCTCTTGAACATCTGACTGCACCTGGTCCATTATCCTTGTCTGATTAGCGCGAGTTGAGTAGCGGTGGATGAGTCTTTGATCAATCCTGGAGACCGGAAACAGCTCGGAACCTGAAAAACCTGTCAACAATAAAGGTTAGGAAAAGCAATAAGATATACACCATGCAAATATGCTTCATGCAGATGCATGCGTGTGTCTGTGTGCGTGGGAGATTTTCCCCCGATCCTAGTGCCTTAGTGCCAGTGCTGATAATAATAAGAGGAAGAAGAAATCCGAGCCCAATCACGGAAACATCAATCTCATATATATATGGAAAGGCCTGTCAAGGCAATACACAATATCAGCGAGTACAAACAGATCAACAGCATGACCTCAGCCAACAAGTCTGGTGATGGTCAGCATACATCAAAGATCAAAACAACAGGAATACAACTAGTCAAGTATGGGCGCGGGCGCGATACTCTGCTAATAACTCCTTTGTCTCTGAATGATCTGGTGAAGTGAGCAACCCCTCGACGAGTAGTTCCCTCTGCCTGATGGTATGCTGGAGCCCCTGAACTGAACTCTCCCAAGCTCCCTCGCCAAAGCAATCCTCCAGCTTCCGCTTCTTAGACTCAAACATCAGCTTATGCTCCTTCAGGTTAACAAGAGCTTTGTTGAGATGGCTTTCGGCGGCGTACCTGCGGGCGGTCTCCTCATCAAACCTCCACTCACTGTCCTTTACTTCAGCTTCCAGCTTAGAAATCTGCAGCATCAGTTTGTCCTCTCGCTCCTTCCTGGTGGCCATGGAGGTCTTCCAATGCTGGTCGAACTTAGATATCCTCCGATATGCCTCTTCCAGATGCTGCTTCTTCGTAGCTAGTACATCATTAGCAGCCCTGAAGTCTTGACCCAAGCGTTCCCGATCAGCAATCTGCTCGGGCCGGGCAACGGCAATGCAGGCGTCGGGAATCTGTTGGTGCCTCAACCATGGCTTGAGGATCATCAGGATGATGTGTTCTCTCAAAGAGGTGCTGAAGGGGAGCTGAATGCTGAAGCGCGGCTTAGATTCAAGGCACTTGAAGATAAAATGAGAGTTATTGAGAATCAGAATACTTTGGGCGTTGATATGTCCAAGCTGGGATTAATTGCTGATTTCAAGGTACCTCCTAAGTTCAGGGTGCTTGACTTTTAGAAATATAAGGGCACCACTTGCCCTTGTGTCCACCTGAGATCGTACTACAGGAAGATGTCTGCCTATTCGGAGGACGAGAAGTTGCTGATGCACTTCTTCCAGGACAGTCTTTCCGGGCCATCCCTCGAGTGGTACATGGGTCTGGAGCCCACTAGCGTGCGCACATGGAAGGATCTCGCTGAAGCGTTTATGCACCATTACCAGTACAATAGCGACTTGGCCCCAAACCAAGTCCAGCTCCAGAACCTGTCGCAGAGGAATAATGAAGGGTTTAAGGAGTACGCCCAGCGGTGGCGTGAGTTGGCAGCCCGGGTCCAGGGGTTTACTATGAACGCGAGCTCGTGCAGATGTTTGTAGCTACCCTCCCAGGGGTTTACTATGAAAAGTTAGTCAGCGGTATGTCTGGGACGTTCTCAGCTCTCATTATCATGGGCGAGCACGTCGAGAATGGAATCAAGATCGGGAAAATTCAAGGTGAATCATCCTCAGCTGGAGGAGGTGGAAAGAAACCTTATGCTGGTAAACAACGAGAAGGAGAAGCGAGCGCTGTGACCAACGCTCGAAGAAAGGGCAAAGGCCCTCAGCAGCAGATAGCCAGTATAAATATCCCAGCGGCTCCACAGCAGCAGCAGCAGCAACCGAATCAACAGGGATATAGAAAGTACCAGAATCGAGCATCTTTGGCAAACCGTCACTTCGAGGCACCACCCATGTCGTACGCGCAGCTCTTGCAGACTTTGCTTCAGCTTCAGTTGGTTCAGAAGAGGATGATGGCTCCCTTGACAGGGGCACCTCCACCAGGGTATGACACAAATGCCACTTGCGATTTCCACTCAGGGGCACCAGGCCACACAATCGAGAACTGCAAAGCCTTTAAGCATAAGGTGCATGATTTAGTAGATGCCAAGATCATTAACTTCTCCGATAATGTGCCCAATGTCACGAAGAATCCTATGCCGAATCATAGGGGAGGCGGAGTGAACGCCATTATCGAAGAAGAGAGTGCAGATCTGTTGACTGATGTCAGAGACCTAAAGACGCCGCTTAGTTTCGTCAAAGCTAAGTTGTTGAAAAGAGGGTTCTTTCCAGGATGCGGAGAACTATGCATGGACTGTGCTACACATTCTGATGGATGCGAGCAGTTGGTAGAAGGAATTCAAAGTCTGATGGCTGAGGGGATTCTGCAGTTTAGCCGGAAGGCTGAAAATGTACCAGGGGAAGTAGTGTTGAAGCAGGACGATGAAGTCGCCACCATCACCATCCCTCGCCGGCCAATAACCATTTTTGCGCCCAGACCGCCTACAATCACTATTACCAAAGCTGGGCCAATACCATTTGAGAGCACTAACGCCGTTCCGTGGCATTATGGGGCTGAAGTCTATTGCAACGGACAGAAGTTGGAGCTGGAACCGTATGGGTCGACTGTGGAGAACCTTGCAGGAATCAGTGGAATTACTCGCAGCGGAAGAGTGTTTGCACCGCCAGAGGTCGTGGCAGATAAAGCGGTCAGAGCTGATGCGGCTGACAAGGGTAAAAGCAAAGTCGTCGAAGAGGCCCCGTGTGGGGTAAAGAAAGATTTGCTTGTTAAAGATGCCGAGGAGTTTATGCGGTTGATCAAAAAGAGCGACTACAAGATTGTAGACCATCTCCATCAGACGCCTTCGAAGATTTATATTCTCAACTTGTTGCTGTGTTCTGAAGCGCACCGCAACGCACTGCTAAAGGTATTGAACGATGCCTACGTACCGCAAGAGATATTGGTGAATCAGCTAGAAGAGGTGGTAGCCCACGTTAATGCTGGCAATGGGCTAGGTTTCACAGATTTAGAGCTGACGCCAAAAGGGAGGAATCACAATAGCGCCCTGCACATCTCGATAGAGTGTAGGGGCACGATCATGTCGCACGTGCTGGTGGACACGGGTTCGTCGCTTAATGTGCTTCCGAAGAAGGCCTTAATGAAGTTGGATACTCGTGGAGTGATCTGCACACCCAGTGATCTGGTGGTGAAAGCATTCGACGGAACTAAACGCCACGTTTTCGGGGAGGTGACCCTGCCGGTCCAAGTCGATCCAGAAACGTTCGACACGGTCTTTTATATTATGGACATCATGCCTGCCTACAATTGCCTCTTGGGCCGGCCATGGATCCATGCTGCTGGTGCCGTGACCTCCACGTTGCACCAAAAGCTCAAATATGTTGTCGGAGGAAGCATCGTAACCGTGTGCGGCGAGGAGGACATAATGGTGAGCCATTTGTCATCCTTTAAGTATGTTGAAATGGATGGCGAAATCCATGAAACTCTTTGCCAAGCGTTCGAGGCTGTCAAAGTGAAAGAGGTAGCTCCTGTAGTCACAGAAAAGCCAGAGATGAATCTCTCCTCATTCAAAGAAGCTCGGGCCGTCGTCCAAGCTGGATCTACCCCAGGCTGGGGGCATATTTTGGAGATACCCAACAAGCAGGATAAGTTTGGGTTGGGATATTCTTCTGGAGCTGAAGCTTCTTCTTCTTCGTCTAGCGGTGCGTCTCGAGGTAAAGGGCCGATCCAATTTACCAGTGGCGGAGTGATTTTCGAAAGCATCAACGCGGTGTCTGAAGATAGCGGGGATAGCGATTGTGATCTCGACTCTTGGATTCAGCCAAGCAAGCCGGGCGAGGGCCTCAACAATTGGACCATCAAGGATATCATCCAGATGACAAGTGAAGAGTAATGATTTACTTTTTCCAATCATTGTACAACCCTATGTCCTACCCGGGGCATAGCGGTCTTATTGTCAGGGCCTTGTTGGATTATGTACATGCATTTTGTTAATAAATCAAAGGCGTTTTCTTCGTATTCAAATATTGTGATCTCTGTTATTCCTGTTTTATATTTGTTTTGAAAAACAGTAAAATGGCAATGGGGTTTGTGCTAACCTGCATATTCTTGTTTTAAACTTAACCCTTGTTATTGCAGGATCCACATAACAGATGACATCGACTCTGGACCTTCTACGGCTCACTTCGACTTCGATTGCCCGATCTATCAAGCCGAAGAAGAGATTGATGAAGACGAAGACCTTCCTGAAGAGTTGGCCCGCTTGTTGAAACAAGAGGAAAAGGTTATTCTGCCTCATGAGGAGGAGATCGAAATCGTGAACCTGGGTTCTGAAGAACTCGTTAGAAACGTCAGGATAGGGGCTGCATTGCAGAGTGATGTCAAGCAGAGATTGGTCGAGATGCTAAGAGAGTATAGTGACGTCTTTGCTTGGTCATACGAAGATATGCCCGGACTTGACACGGACATCATGGTCCACCACTTGCCGCTACGAGAAGATTGCCCTCCCGTCAAGCAGAAGCTTAGGAGGACGAAACCAGATATGGCCGTTAAGATCAAAGAAGAAGTGCAAAAACAGCTTGATGCTGGCTTCTTAGCGGTCACCACTTACCCTCTGTGGGTCGCCAACATAGTGCCTGTACCGAAGAAGGACGGTAAGGTACGCATGTGCGTTGATTATCGGGATTTGAATAGGGCGAGCCCCAAAGATGATTTCCCGTTGCCTCATATCGATGTGTTGGTCGACAACACAGCCTAGTTCTCCGTGTTTTCATTCATGGATGGCTTCTCCGGTTACAACCAAATCAAGATGGCGCCGGAGGACATGGAGAAAACGACGTTTATCACTCCATGGGGAACATTTTGCTATAAGGTAATGCCCTTCGGTCTGAAGAACGCAGGGGCCACTTACCAACGAGCAATGGTAACTTTGTTTCATGATATGATTCATCATGAGATCGAGGTCTATATTGATGACATGATTGCAAAGTCCCAAACGGAGGAAGAGCATCTGGTCAACTTATTGAAGCTTTTTGAGAGGCTTAGGAAGTTCAGGTTGAGGCTGAATCCTAACAAATGCACTTTCGGAGTGCGGTCCGGAAAGTTACGGGGGTTTATCGTGAGTGAACGAGGCATCGAGGTTGATCCTGCAAAGATTAAAGCCATTCAAGAAATGCCAGCGCTGTCGCTTGCGCGAAAATAAGGTGCCGGCATGACAGAAGAGTCGCCACCTTTCGTTATTTATCCCTCAGAGCGGGAAAGGAAACAATCGGAAAAACCTGACGAAAAAGGGTAAGACAAGGTCACCGCAACCATTGTCTGGGTTCGGGAGTCGGTTACGCAAGGGGAAGGTATTAGCACCCCTCACGTCCGTCGTACTCGACGGGATCCTCGCTTGTTTGTTTACTTGGACGAGTTGGTTATAATCTATCTACCTATCAAGGCTGGCTGAAAAAGAAAAAAAATGACTCGGCAAAGCGTCACACTTTATGCCTACGTATTCTCATCAGAGAATGAGAAATCAGAGTCAACGTAGTTCGGCCTACGAAGGATTATGGGGGAAGGTAGCTCGCCAAGACTTCGCCATCTTGTGCCTACGTACTCTCAACAGGCATGAGAGATCAGAGCTCACGTAGTTCGGGAAACTACGGTTTATTTCCTGTTTTTATGAAAGAAGTGTTTTTTATTGTGTTTGTGATTTCAACCGCACTAGAGACTATGACCTGAGAGTGAATGTGTCGCATGTCACCCAAAGGGTACCATACTAAACATCCAGACTGTGGAAAAGAAACTCTCCCACAATCCTTTCTCAGATAGCTTAAGGCTCGTAACGTACGAAAGAAATCATTCACGATTACTGTATCTTAAATTGTTTTGAGATGAGAAGAGAACAGGCCCAACTAGGAGGGAGACTATCAAGTCCTACTGTTATCATGCCATGGATTCATCCTATGGTTGAGGTTTGAACAGGGAACTCCTAGATGTTGTCATGCATAGGTTTCAACCTAAGAGTCTATCATCAAATCCTTATCAAAGGGAATGAGAGTCCTAAGGGATCATGTCAATGATACACCAAAACAGACAAAAGCATCAGCTTTAACAATAAAATGCATGCAATGCAAGTGAGGGAGGAAATGTGTGTGGGGCTTCAGCCTCCACAAGCTCGTCTCAACCTCAAGCCAGTCATGAAATAACAGTAATCATACTGAAAAGTAAACAACATGCTATCAAGCAAAATACAGTAAACTGCAATCGTACAGATAAAATGAAATGAAATGCCATCAGGCAAACAAACCACATGGGCAAGGGAGTTGGGCTCTACCGAATACCCGCAAGCAAAGCGAAGCAATAACAATACAAGAAGAGGGAGCAACTCAACCTCTAATGCAATCATGCTCTTAAACTGAACTTATTCTAGGTGAACTTAGTCTAATGCAACAGACAAATCAAGCGAAACAAACAATACAGAAAAGAAAAACAGAAGACAGCTTCAGCTCCTCCAGCAGCAACTCAGTCTTCAGACTTCCGAGATCACTTGCTTTCCAGGTATCAACCCTATAACATGAGTATCAACTCATCTTCTCCCTTAAGCTTCAGCTTCTTGATCAGCTCCACCTTCAGGCTTCACCATCTTCAGGGATCTTCAAGTATCAACTTGATCTTCACAAAGTCTTCAGACTTCAACAATCTCCAAGGAATCATCCTCTTCAAAGCTTCAGCTTCTATCTCCAATGGCTTTAATCTTCAATCAAGTCTTCACTGCTCTCCATTGCTATCTTCAACACCCAAATGCTCCATCAAACAAGATTCAGTCAACAAGATGAGGTGAGGATGTTAGAGTGCTCACTGACTTCCAAAGGATGCCATTGAGGACTTAACATCAAAGGGAAAGGCTCTCTCAAAGTTCTACCTCAGTGGGCAAGGTCACTAATCCCTCCAAAGGAGAGAGGTGAATACCCTTAAGGGACTTTATGTCACAGAGAAGGAAGGAGGTGAACAAGACACTCCTTGTTTATTGAATAAAAGTATCCTATCTAAGGCTCTACCTATGCACTTATGATCCTATAAACAAAACAACAAAATCTAACTAAACTCCTCTGCAAGGTCTTCAAAGCTTCAATGATTATCCACAAGGTCTTCAACTCAATCTTCAAGGCTCACACACTCAAAGGAGAAGAAAAACAAGCACAACAATACAAACTATGCCTTTAAGCAACACACATACTATCCATACATTCAAAAATCAGTTAAAATGCTAAAATACCATACAATATTCTAGTAAAATTCTAGGGGACTCTATACATACTTACCCTTAACCCATATATTCCCCATACACTAATTTGGCCTATAAACCCCAAAACAAAATGGTTCAAGTCTACTTATACAACCTAAAACCCTAATTTGAGCACCTAAATGTCAAACAATCAAACTACATTAAATTTTAATCTACAAATTGAGAATTAAATCCTACATGAACTAGGGTTCCATACCTAACTATGCCAAAAAGAATGGCTCAAAAATCCTAAGGGAAAGTCCTAAAACAAATTGTACAAAATCAAGTGTTAACCAAAATCAATTCAAAATACTATTTACAAGAAAATATGCTAAAAAATATTAAAAGAATATAAAAATGGAATTTTTATTTTTATTAATTTTCTAGACAAAATTATGAATATGTGAAAAAAAGAAGAAATGAAAAATATTAATTTTTGAATTTTATATGAATTTTTGAATATGCAAGAAAATATTAAAATGAGAAAATAAAATGAATTGAATTAAAAGGGGAGAGGGGTATTAAAAGTAAACACGCCCAGTTCATTTCCCTGATGGGCCAAGAACCTGGGGTGCAAATAGAAATCTTGGTAATCCCACCTGCGCTCAGAAAATACAAAGAAAAATCAAAGGAAAATTGGTAAGACAACGGTGCAAATAGCATCAAATTGCAGTGTATTTTTGGGTTGGGCCCATTGGTGGGGTGTGAATAGCGAGGTTTTCATTCAGCCCAGAACTCACAACTTAATTGAACGCAGCGTTTTGGTGTGAGTCTTCCCTCCGTTTCTGAATTCAAATCGTGGCCGCTGGATTAACTGAAATAGTCAATGATCTGGGACCATCCAACGGTGGGACTTCATCGTCTCCAAATAAACCCTAGGGTTTTCAGAAAACCCTAATCCCATGCCAGAATTTCCACTCGATCGTTCTCCTCAATTACTCAATGAATCCACGAATTTCCAAAAGCAAACTTACAAACTAATCACCCAAAACACAATGATACCAATAGTATTCCCTGAAACCTCTTGTATTGTTCTAACAGAATGCACGAGTGTTAGGGTTCCACCATGGTTCTCTGCTATCAACCTTAACCAAGCTTCAATCTAATGATGTAAATCTGTTCCACATGTTATCCTAGCCATTCTAAACCACATCATATCCATTAATACACACTAACCAGCTTGCTATCAATCTTGCAAAAAATGGTACCCTGCCACGAAACCTCATGGATCTTCCTCTAATTTTCAGAAAACATTCCTCTAACCTAGCATGTTGATCTTACACCCTAGATTCTAACAGAATGTACATAATTAGGGACCTACAGATCAAAATACCAACCTGTCAAACTCCAATGGTGAGGGGTGTTAGGACTTGATTCAGCACTTGAAACCTTCTCCAAATCTTCCTCCAAGGATGAACACCTTTCTGTTTGCAAGAGTTGAGGTGGATGAAGCTTGTAGAAGAAGGAATTGAATCTTGCTTAATCTTGAAGAAATCTAACAATGGCACTTTCTCTCTACCTCTCTCCAATGAACACAGCCACTTTCACCAACCTTGGCCAAATTGTGATTCACTCTTCTTATTCCTAGAATCATCTAGAAACTCATGGAAAGTGCTAGAAAGTTATAGAATTTCTCCTTTAATGACATGTTGATCATACCATATCTCATGAGTTAGGCTTGTCAAATTGGCTTCAAAATCTCCTTACAAGAGATATTGAGATAGAATGAGTGAAAAACATGCACTTCCTTGCCTTTTGTGAAGTTTTGTTTAGTTACCTTATGATTCAAGTAACAATTTTCCAAAGCAACCTTCATTTTTGAGCCTCAAATCAAAATTCTATTTAAACCAAAGTTTTTAGAATGCCATTTACATTCAAAATGGTATATTGGATGACCTATTTTGGATTTGTGGATCTCCCAAACCAAATTTCAATTTCAACTTTTTAACTTATAAGCCCTTTTTAGGTCATTTTTACCCAATCATGAAAATCCATGTTCTAAGCTTTTCCAAACTTTCACACCCTCTTTTATAGGCTTAAAATCCCATTTTGAACAACTTTCATGTTTTGAGTTTTTTCATTTGAGGCTTGGAAATAGGAGATATGGCCTTTGCTTAACATGACCTATAATCACCAAATGACCAAAATACCCCTGCCTTGTTCAAACCATAAGTTGAGTTCTACAAATCCTATCAAGGACTTCTAGTACTCTCTAGAAAGCTAAGAAGATGCTCTTCAACATTCATGCTGACCAAGAAATCATAGGAATCATCCTACTAGGGAAAAAGTTGTCTGCAAGTTGGGTGACTTTCAAGGACCCAGATTCACACACCTCTGCTGACCTGTAATTTGTCAAAGCCATAACTTGAGCTATGCAACTCCTATCAAGGACTTCTACCACTCAAATTAAATCTAAGAACAAGCTCTACAACATTCATGTTATGGGGAAGATGAGATAACAATCACATCTTGAGCTAAAACTGCCTGGAAGATAGGGATCAAATTAGGGTTTTTTTCACTGACAATCCTTGGAAACCCTAACTCAAAACTCCTCAAACTCCTCATTCATGATGAGTTGGTCTAGGAATCATCTTTATAAAATCTCCATACATCATTCCATGATCTCATGGCCCTTGGATTAGGTCTCAACCTTCTCCAAATCTTCAGCTGATCTAGGGTTGACCCAGTTAAAACCCTAATTCTACCATTCATGGTTGAATCTTCTGAATTCTTGCACAATGACCTCTCTGGGCTTCATGATGGCTATCAAGACATCTCATAAACTTTCTCAAAACATCAAGTTCATTCTCACAGTCTCAGAATCACCTGAGGAGCACCCACAACTCTCAAGCTATGAAGCACACAACCTTGGTTCCAACCAATTCCTCTGAGGATCTCTTGAACTTTCTGATGAAGGTATCAACTTTCAAACACTTGAAGGATAAATAATTGTTGGTCAAATTTTGGGGTGCAACAAGCGCCGAAAACAGAAAAAGAAGTTCGTGGTTTCTTGGGAAGAATAAACTACATTGCAAGGTTTATCTCTCAGCTCACGGCCACTTGTGAACCGATGTTCAAACTTTTAAAGAAAGATCAGGCGATTACTTGGAATGAGGATTGCCAGAAGGCATTTGACAAGATAAAGCAGTATCTTCAAGAACCTCCAATCTTGATACCCCCAGTGGCTGGACGGCCATTAATCATGTACTTGACAATTCTTGAGAACAGTATGGGGTGTGTTCTCGGTCAGCACGACGAGACAGGCAGAAAGGAGCATGCCATTTACTACTTGAGTAAAAAGTTCACTGACTGTGAATCTCGGTACTCGATGCTGGAGAAGACGTGTTGTGCACTAGCCTGGGCTGCCAAACGTCTACGACAGTACATGCTCAATCACACCACCATGCTAATTTCGAAGATGGATCTGATCAAGTACGTCTTCGAGAAGCAGGCTCTTTCGGGCAGGATTGCCATATGGCAAATGGTGTTAACGGAATATGATATTCAGTACGTGTCCCAGAAGGCCATTAAGGGAAGCGTATTGTCTGATTACCTTGCCGAGCAGCCTATCGAGGATTACCAACCCATGAAATTTGAATTCCCCGACGAGGATATTATGTTTCTCAAAGCGAAGGATTGCGATGAACCGTTACCCGACGAGGGGCCAGATAGGAAATCCCAGTGGAAATTGATATTCGATGGGGCGGTTAATTCCTATGGAAGTGGAATCGGGGCTATCATCACGACTCCCCACGAATCCCATATCCCGTTTACTGCGAGACTGACGTTTCCAGTCACCAATAATGAGGCGGAGTACGAAGCATGCATCATGGGTCTAGAAGAGGCAATTGATATGAGAATCAAGAATCTAGACGTATATGGTGACTCAGCGCTTGTGATCAACCAAATTAAAGGGGAGTGGGAGACTCGTCAATCGAATTTGGTGTCGTACATGAGTTATGCCAGAAGGCTACTTCCGTTCTTCGATCGAGTGGAACTCCATCATGTACCCAGGGCTGAAAATCAGATGGCTGATGCCTTAGCCACGTTGGCCTCGATGTATAAAGTCAATTTTTGGAATGAGGCTCCAAGAATTGTCCTTTCGCGTCTTGATAGACCTGCATTTGTCTTTGCAATCGAGGAAGCCGCCGACGGCAAGCCATGGTTCCACGACATCCAGACTTTCCTTATGACTAAGGAGTATCCTGCGGGTGCGTCAACCTAGGATAAGAAGACTCTGAGGAGGCTGTTTGGAAACTTTTATCTCAATCCTGATGGAGTGTTGTATAAGAGAAACCATGATCTCGTGCTACTCAGATGTGTAGATGAGAAAGAGGCGAGTATGCTCATGGAGGAAGTCCATGAGGGCACATTTGGTACGCACGCCGACGGGCATGCTATGACGAGAAAGATCCTGAGAGCAGGATACTACTGGCTGACGATGGAATCGGATTGCTTCAGATTCGCGAAGAGATGTCATAAATGCCAGATTTATGCTGATAAAGTTCATGTACCGCCGTGCCCATTGAATGTCATGTCCTCCCCGTGGCCGTTCTCCATGTGGGGCATCGACATGATAGGCAAGATCGAGCCCACTGCATCCAACGGTCATCGCTTCATTCTGGTAGCTATCGACTACTTCACCAAGTGGGTGGAGGCAGCCTCGTATGCTAATGTGACCAAGCAGGTGGTGGCTAAATTCATAAAGAGGGACATCATCTGTCGTTACGGAATTCCTGAGCGGATCATTACTAATAATGGTTCGAACCTGAATAACAAGATGATGAAGGAGCTGTGCCAGAGTTTCAAGATTGAATACCACAACTCATCTCCTTACCGGCCGAAGATGAATGGCGCCGTTGAAGCAGCCAACAAGAACATAAAGAAGATTGTTCAGAAGATGGTTGTGACCTACAAAGACTGGCACGAGATGCTGCCGTTTGCATTGCACGGTTATCGTACAACGGTACATACTTCAACCGGGGCAACTCCTTTCTCCTTGGTGTACGGTATGGAAGCTGTCCTACCGTTAGAAGTGGAGATCCCTTCTTTGCGAGTTTTGGTTGATGTGAAACTCGACGAGGCAGAAAGAATTACGAATCGACTGAACCAACTCAGCCTGATGGACGAGAAGAGGTTAGCATCGATTGCGTTTGGTCGTCTGTACCAAAGCCGAATGAAGAAAGCTTATGATAAGAAGGTGCGTCCTAGAAGCTTTCAGACGGGTGATCTCGTCCTGAAGAAGATTCTTCCTCCATACTCCGATCACCGGGGCAAGTGGACTCCGAATTACGAAGGTCCGTACGTCGTCAGCAAGGTCTTCTCGGGAGGAGCTTTGTTGTTATCCACGATGGATGGTGAAGATTTTGCATCCCCGGTGAACGCGGACGCAGTTAAAAAATACTTTGCTTGAAAGTGACCCGCTGGACAAAAAAAAAGAGAGTCCAGGCAAAAAAGGGGCATCCCGGCGAACCAAAAACAGAATAAAAAGATTCGGGCAAAAATTAGGGATATAAATTGAAAAAATGTACACCCACGGAGTCGAAAACCTACACTGGGCGGCTTCGGCAAAAAAGGGTATCCCAGTGAACTGAAAACCCGCAAAGGGCGGTTCACGCAAAAGTTAGGGATTTGAAAAAAGCAAATGACTGCGTTCCGCGTGTGGACTTTCTTTGTTTAGTGGTTTGGAAGACCTGAGGGCCGTTCATCTGAATCAATCTCTTCCGAAGCTGAAGCGTCGGAGAAGTATCGAAGTCGAGTGGGTCATAGAGGGATCAACTTATGGTGTTCGTCTACGCCTCGTTGCCGACATTTGTATATACTGATGTATATTTATGTTTTATTTTTTGTGCGGCTTCCTCATCCCAGGAGCTTGCATCTGTTGTAAAACATTTTTTACCCGTTCAGGGGTTCGTTATCAATAAAATGCATACTATTCAGCAATTCTGTTTGTCTGTTTAGCATTTATTTGTTTTGTTTGTGAAAAAGAACGCCGATGTTTTTGATAAAATGCGCATACATAAACTTACTGGCTTAGGCCACTGATTGTTGAAACAATTAATTACTTGAATATTGTCACGAGATAATAACCTGGATAGGTCCCTTTGAAAAGGGTATCTTGTCTGTTTGTTTGTGTTGTTACAGGTGTAGCATATACCAGACAGGGCGCCGTGCACATCCCGAAGCAGGATGATTCCTCCTTCTCCAACAGAGTTCAGCAGCCTCTCCCCGCAGAGTCTGAACGCGAGACCGTGAGCATTGATATGTCTCCCCAGGCGGAGATGATTCTCTCCCCAACCAGATACATCCTGAAGGAGCGTCATCTCCTCAGCTGAGTCAGGCGCCGAAGCGTGTGTTCACCCCCCAGCACCGGGTCACAAGTGCAGGTTTCGTAGGAAACTATTCGTACGCCGAAGTATGCAGCAACTGATGGTGCCAGACTGAAGTCTCCAGCGGAATTGAAATTCCCCACCAGAGTTGTACTCTCCCCCGAAGTCGGATGATTCCTTCTTCCCCAGCGGAATTGAGATTCCTCCGCAGAGTCGTACTCTCTCCAGCAGAGCAGAATGATTTCTTCTTCCCCAGCCGAGTTTGCAGATCCCCAAGAGAGCCGAATCCTTGGAAGTTGCTCAGACCATGATTGGTTTTACCCCCAGTGGAGTGTTGATCAACTGAAGTTGTTTCCCCACAGAAGTCGTTGTCTCCAGAGAAGTAGCCATGAAGGCCATGCAGTTTATCCCCTGCGATTGATATCGCTTTCCCTCGGCAGGTCCTGGTTCTCGCAGAGCTTCGTTCCCCTGCAGCAATCAACTGAAGTTGTTTCCCCCGCAGCAGTCAACTGAAGTTGTATCCCCCGCGGAGTCCAATTGAGATTGGCGTGACCATGTTCTCCTCAGCAGGATGATTCCTCTACCTGAGTAGTCCGTTCTCCTTGACAGGGGGATTCTCCCTTCGGCATTTATTTTGCTGACGGGATCGCATCATTGTGCATGATTACATAGCATTTATCATAAACGCATAACATTTCCACCGTGTGGAGCATTACGCCATTGCCGACGCATATGCATAATAAACATGATCTAGGTTGTTACCGTTCTTGTTTTGCAGGTGTTCCACCGCAGAATTGATTGCTCAGGATGATTCTTGACATTCTCCCCAACAAAGTCGCTTGCTCAAGATGATTCTTGGGATCCCCAGCGAAGTCTTCAGTTCAAGATGATTCTTGAATTCCTCAGCAGGGTCGTTTGCTTAAGATGATTCTTAAGTACCCAGTGCAGTCTCCAGAGTTGGTTGCTCAAGCTGATGCTTCGAGTCCCCAGTCTTCAGTTCAGGATGATTCCTGAAATCCCCAACAGAGTGTTCGCTCAGGATGATTCCTGAAATCCCCAACAGAGTGTTCGCTTAGGATGATTCCTGAAATCTCCAGAATGGTTATCGGTTCAAGATGATTCTTAAAGTCCCCGGCAGAGTTATTTGTCCAAGATGATTCTTGAAGTCCTCAGTAGAGTTGATTCATCCAGAATGATTTCTGGACCTTCGGAGCGGAGTTACTTGACAGTTCTCCATAATCCCCAGCGGCGAAGCGTCATCCCCAGCAGGTTTCTAACGGCGAAGTTGAAATCTCCCTTGAAGACTCCATGGTTGAAGTCTGACCGTGTTAATGAAGCAGTTCTCTCAGCTGATGCGGGGTGCCTGATGGCAGAGGTTTAGATATTCCCAGTTGGCTCATGATTGACCAAGAATTCTATTCCCGACTTGTTGACGAAGTCCGGCCGATGCCCGACAGTAATGCAGAATGCCTGATGGCATGATCAACCTGATGGTTGAAGTCCGGCTGATGCCCGACAGGGTTCTTTGAATTCCTGATGGCATGATCGACTATGTATTACCGGTTACCGTGTGACCAATTCCCCAAGGGAGTTTCTTCACCCTGACGGCGAGGTCAGACGATGTTGAGAGTTGACGGCGAAGTCAGATTATGTTGAGTACTTGACGGCGATGTCGGGTGTTTCTTAGAGTTATGTTTGGTTGACGGCGATGTCAGATTCTTTGTTGCTCCAGCGGCGATGTTGGATGTTTGTTTCTGGCGGCGATGTCAGGTGAGTTTGTAGCTCCAGCGGCGATGTTGGATGTTTGTTTCTGGCGGCGATGTCAGGTGATTTAGTTTTCCAGCGGCGATGTTGGATGTTTGTTTCTGGCGGTGATGTCAGGTGATTTAGTTCTCCAGCGGCGATGTTGGATGTTTGTTTCTGGCGGCGATGTCAGGTGATTTAGTTTTCCAGCGGCGATGTTGGGTGTTTTGGTTGTCCGACGGCGATGTCAGACGCTTATTTTCATGAATGCCTGACGGCGAGGTCAGGTGTCTGATGATAATGTCAGAGGAATTTAATGTGGATAACTGACGACAAGGTTCAGATCAGTATGTCTCCAGCTAGTTGTCGTGCAGCTATTATTTCAGTGTTCGAAGATCTGTTCCCACCAAAGTACCATGTGCTTGTGCAGTTGGCAAATTTCCGGGTTTATCGGTATTCAACCGTCTCGCACCTCGATTGGCTGAGAGCCGTTCGCTCCTCACCCAGTCAGGTTCAAGCCGTTTGAATAGGGGCAGTTGTTGCACCCCAAAATTTGACCAACATTTATTTACCCATCAAGAGTTGTATGAGACTTTGAAGCTAACCAAGAAAGTTGTTCAAGTGTTCAAAGTTTGATACCTTTGTCAGAGAACTCAAGAGATCCTCAGAGAGATTGGTTGAAACCAAGGTTGTGTGCCTCATAACTTGAGAGTTGTGGGAGCTCCTCAGATGGTTCTGAGACCATGAGGATGGACTTGAAGCTTTGATAAAGCTTATGAGATATCTTGAAAGCCATCATGAAGCCTAGAGAGGTCATTGTACAAGAAGTCAGAAGATTCAGCCATGAGTGGTGGAGTTAGGGTTTGACTGGGTCAACCCTAGGTCAACTAAGGATTTGGAGAGGGTTGAGACCTAATCCAAGAGCCATGTGATCATGGAATGATGTACTGAGATGCTATAAGGATGATTCCTAGACCAACTCATCATGATTGAGGAGTTTGAGAAGTTTTAAGCTAGGGTTTCTAAGGCTCGACAGTGTAAAATCCCCTAGTTCAATCCCTATCTTCAAGGTAGTTTAGATCAAGATTTGATTGTCATCTCATCTTCCCCACAACATGAATGTTGTAGATATTGCTCTTAGCTTTAATTTGAGTACTAGAAGTCCTTGATAGGATTTGTAGAGCTCAAGTTATGGCTTTGACAAATTACAGGTCATCTGAGGTATGTGAATCTGGGTCCTTGAAAGTCACCCAACTTGCATCCAACTTTTGCCCTAGTAGGACGATTCCTATGAACTCTTGGTCAACATGAATGTTGTAGATAATCCTCATAGCTTTCTAGAGAGTACTATAAGTCCTTGATAGGATTTGTAGAACTCAACTTATGGCTTTGACAAGTCAAGGGCATTTTGGTCATTTGGAGGTTATAGATCATTTCAAGCATAAGGCCATATCTCCTATTTCCAAGCTTCAAATGGAAAAATCTTCAACATCAAACTTGCTTAGAATGATGTTTTAAGGCTAGTAAGGAGGTCATGAGATGTTGAAAAGGCTTGTATCAAAAAGTGATAAAAATGGCCTAAAATGGAGGCATAAGTTAAATAAGGTGAAATTGAAAATTGGAAATCACAAGTTATACATCCAAACCATGTCATATAATAGGTCATT
This sequence comes from Lathyrus sativus, assembly GCA_963859935.3. Classification (NCBI taxonomy): domain Eukaryota; kingdom Viridiplantae; phylum Streptophyta; class Magnoliopsida; order Fabales; family Fabaceae; genus Lathyrus; species Lathyrus sativus. Next base: position 51,072,391 of record OZ012740.1, on the reverse strand, counting down.
TTGACTCCAAAGGACATTCTAAGAACAATGTTTCAGCCACAATTTTGATTTGAGGCTTAGATCTTAGGGCTGCCTTGGAAATGGCTTACTTGCATATTAAGGTACCAAAGCAAAACTCAAAAGAACTCAATAAGCAAGTTGGTTATGCATTGTAACACATCATAAATCTCATGTGGGGAGAATTTCAAGTTAGAATCAAAGGTTACAAGAAGCTTGGCATGAGATAGCATGTAAGGAGAATTGAAATCAAAATGTCATGACATGAGAAGTTCAAATACTCATTGGATGGTCCTAGATGGTTCTAGATGATTCTAAACCACTCTATATAACATGTATAACTTGCTCAGATGCAAGGTTGGTGAGAATTGGTGCAGAGAAGAGAGAGTGAGATCAAGAATCTTCCATTGCAAGTCAAGTTTCAATTTCACATTCTTCTTCATTTCCACTCATCCTTTCCATTCAAACACATTCTATACATCATAGTGAAGGTGTGCAGATCGAATTGAGAGCAATTCCATTGATGAATCGTGCATGAGCTTTTGGATTTTCACCTCTGCAATTCAAGATCGGTTTCCAAGAATCAAGCAGTTTCAACCATCCTTTTTGCATACAGAAGCTAGAATACTACTCAGTGAAGGAATTGGGAAAGATTGAAGGTCTGAATTGAGGGATTTCTTCATCTGTTCATTCGATTTTACCAGGTTTGTAACTTTCTCTCTACACTCTAATTTAAGTAGAATTAGATAGAATTAATATGTTAGAATGGTTAAGGATAACTAGGAGATCATTTCTGGAAAGTTTGAAGAGAATTGGTGATGGTTTTGTTGTTGACAAGATTTCTGTTTGGACCAAGAACTCCTTGAATCTTGAGTAATAATCTTAGTTCTTTAGTGGAGGTTGATCAGTGATAGGAGGTGAACATTTTAGTGTAAACAATTTCAAGAATCTTGAGTTTTGATTTTCAAGCATAATTTAAAGTTGCTATCGGGTTTCAAGTTTGAGTGAGATTCAATGGAATATGAGACCATGGTTAGATTCAGGGTTGAATTTAGAGTGGATTAGGGCTTTGGATCATGATTTTTGGTTGGGATTTGATGGATTTCGAATTGAGGTTTGAACTCTGCAACTATGGCGCCTTTCCCTCCATGGCCATGGCTGAAGGAAGAAGATGACCCTGCAACCATTGGATCATAAGCTGACTTTGACTGGGATTAAGATCTGAGGGTTGAGATCTATTTTCGCGCGTAAAGAAGAGAGTCTGAAGACATGAGGAAACGCAGCGTTTCATTTAAGGGGATTTGGGCTGGATTGCTGACCACACCCCACACACGAGGCCCATTGGATTTTATACTGAAAATCATTGCTATTCTCACCGTGGTTTTTTCTTTTTCTTTATGTTTTTTGATTTAATTTCTGATTAATAAATGGGCCTAGCGCGCTTACTTTTTGTACCCCCCCCCATTCTGGGCCCATGCGCGTATTTAACTATATTTGGTTACTTCCTGCACCCCAGTTTCATATTTCCATTTTATTTTCTTCCATTTTATTTCAACTTTGTAAAATCATAATAAATGGAAAAATAAATATTTTTTAATGGGAATTTTTGCTCCCATTTCATACTAATGTATAGAAAATTATCAAATAAAAATATTTTTCATTTCATGCATTTTAGTATTTTTTGTGTATTTTCTACTTTTATTGCATTTTATTTCTTTTATGTTGATCCATGAATTTGTAGAATTTTGTTTAGGTAGTTCCCTTAACATTTTTAGGCCATTCTTTTTAGGATAGTTAGATATAAGCTTTATCTCCCCCCTGGATTTATTCCATGATTTTGTGATGAATTTTAGGATAGTTTTGATTAGATGACATTAGGTTGTGTAGAATTAGGTCAAACTTCAACATAGGTGCACAATAACCTTATATTTTTGGGTTTTTAGGACAAATTAGACTATGGGACATATAAGGGTATTAAGGGTAGGTATGTAGGATCCCTTAGAAATTATATTAGGTTTTAATATAGTGGTATACTATTTTTAGATGATTTTTGTAGTTGATGTTTGTTTGTGTTGCCCTTGTGGGCTTGTATTTTTGTTTGCTTTGCTTTGTGGGCTTGGAGAGCTTGGTATTGTTCTAAGGAGCATTGAGGAGCATAGTAGAAGACTTGAAGATGGATTGAGGAGCTTTAGAGCTTGATCTTGTTTCTTTTTTGTTGTTTTTAGGGTTAAGGATTAGGAAGAGTTTAGACTTAGATAACTTCTTTCTTAAACATGGATGGCATCTTTCACCTCCATTCCTCCCTATGATTCAAAGTCCTCCCATGGTATACACCTCTCTCCTTTGGAGGGATAAGTGATGTACCTAGGGAGTAGAACTTTTGAGGGAACCATTCCTTTGATGTTGAACCCTTATAGGTCACCTTTGGTGGTCAATAAGCAGTTCAATATCCCCAGCTTATCCAGTAAGTGATTTCCTCTGGTTTGATTATCCTGAGAGATGTTGAGCTTGAGTGTGAAGATGAAGGCTTCATTGAAGAGTGTTGAAGAGGATGAATCCTTGAGTATTTCCATTCCAGATGAAGCTTGAAGAGCAACAAGAGCAAGTTGATACTTGAAGACCCCTGGTTGATAGTGAAGCCTGAAGGTGGAGCTGATCAAGAAGCTGAAGCTTAAAGGAGAAAATAAGTTGAAACTTATGTTGAAGGGTTGAAACCTGGAAAAGCAAATTGATATTTGTCAAGAGGGATTGAAGTCTGAAGATTGAGTTGTTGTTGGAAGAGCTGAAGCTTGAGGTTGAGAGAGGAGTTGATCTGATTTCTTATCTTTTTCTTTGTTGTATTGATGTGTTTTGTTTGACTTGTTTGATGCATTAGAATAGGTCCATATCTAGAATAGGTAGAATCTAGGAGCATGATTGCACTAGAGGTTGAGTTGCTCCCCCTGCTTGTATTGTTACTGTGCGGCTTTGCTTGCAGGTATTCGGTAGAGCCCTGCTCCCTTGCCTATGTGGTTTGTTTGCCTGATGGCATTTTATTTCATTTTTATCTGTATGATTGCAGTTTACTGTTTTTTGCTTGATAGCATGTTGTTTTATATTTCAGTATGATTACTGTTATCCATTCTGGCTTGAGGTTGAGATGAGCTTGTGGAGGCTGAAGCCCCACACACATTTCCTCCCTCACTTGCATTGCATGCATTTTACTGTTAAGCTGATGCTTTGTCTGTTTTGGTGTATCATTGACATGATCCCTTAGGACTCTCATTTCCTTTGATAAGGAATTGATGATAGAACTTTAGGTTGAAACCTATGCATGACAACTTCTAGGAGTTCCCTGTTCAAACCTCAACCATAGGATGAATCCTTGGCATGACAACAGTAGGACTTGATAGTCTCCCTCCTAGTTGGGCATGTTCTCTTCTCATCTCAAAACAGTTTAAGATACAGTAATCATGAATGATTTCTTTCGTACGTTACGAGCCTTAAGCTATCTGAGAAAGGATTGTGGGAGAGTTTCTTTTCCACAATATGGATGTTTAGTATGGTACCCTTTGGGTGACATGCGACGCACTCACTCTCAGGTCATAGTCTCTAGTGCGATTGAACATGCAAACACAATAAAAAACACTTCTTTCGTAAAAGACAGGAAATAAGCCGTAGTTTCCTGAACTACGTGAGCTCTGATCTCTCATGCCTGTTGAGAGTACGTAGGCACAAGATGGCGATGTCTTGGCGAGCTACCTTCCCCCATAACCCCGTCGTAGGTCGAACTACGTTGACTCTGATTTCTCATTCTCTGATGAGAATACGTAGGCATAAAGTGCGACGCTTTGCCGAGTCATTTTTCTTTTTTTAAGCCAGCCTTGATAGGTAGATAGAATAAAACCAACCCGTCCAAGTAAATCCAACAAGCGTGGATCCCGTCGAGTACGACAGACGTGAGGGGTGCTAATACCTTCCCCTTGCGTAACCGACTCCCGAATCCGGACAACGGTTGCGACGACCTTGTCTTACCCTTTTTCGTCAAGTTTTTCCGATCGTTTCCTTTCCCGCTCTGAGGGATAAATAACGAAAGGTGGCGACTCTTCTGTTGTGCCGACACCTTATTTTCGCGCAAGCGACAAAAAGGAAAAGACAAGGTCATCGCAACCATGTCTGGGTTCGGGAGTCGGTTACGCAAGGGCAAGGTATTAGCACCCCTCACGTTCGTCGTACTCGACGAGATCCACGCATTGTTGTTTATCTAAAAGGGTGTGTTGATACTATCTAGCTAAAGGCTTAAGGACAAAAGGAAAAGAAAAGTAACTGACTCGGCAGAGCGTCGCCGCTCCATGCCTACGTACTCCCTCGTGCAATGGGAAAGTCATAGTCAACGTAGTTCGCCTAACTACGACTAAAGAAGGGGGAAGGTTGCTCGCCGAGACGTTGCGTCTCGTGCCTACGTACTTTCGTCTGGTACGAAAGATCAGAGCAAACATAGTACAGGCTCAAAGGACCACAGGTTAGTTCAAAAGTTTTTAGACCCGAGTAGGGTTAACAAATAGTTCTAGCAGTTGGTATATGCAGCTCGACCTTTGGAGACTTAGGCGTTACCGTTTGCGGTAGAACTAAGAGTTAACGACACTCTCTTTATGAAAATACTTTTCTTGATTAAGAACCCCAAAGGGTGAAAAAGGTTTGAATTGTTTTTGTGTTTTTTAGGAGAAGAAGTGTTTTGAATTAGAGTGTTTATAATGCATGTCGTAACAAAGTCTAGAACCTAGGATCGAATGCGTCGCATATCGTCCTAAGGATGTATACTAAACACTCTAGACAATTGAGAGGTGGCCCCTCAATCACCATTTCCCAAGTATAAGGCTCATGGCACAACATTCATTATCCTTATTAAGTATGTTAAACTTGTTTGAAGATGAGAAGAGAAGAAGGAACACTAATGGGAGACTAATCAATCCTAAAAGTTATCATACAAAGTGGACTTAAAGTTGAGCTTGAAAATGGAACTACCTAATGTTATCATGCATGGTTATGCACCTAATGTCTATAATAACCTTAAGAGGTTAGAGTACTTATGGGGAACATGGCAAAGAAAAGCAAAAGAAGAAGAAGAAGAAATGCATATGCAAATGAGAATGCAAACAAAATGCAACACATAGAATGATAGTGGGAGGAAAATAGTGTGGGGCAGTAGCCACCACAAGCTCATCTCAACCAAGCATGTATATGGAAATGCAAGAAAAGAGAAGAAGAAGGAGAGAGATGCATCAAAAGCAAACAAACAAATGACAAACACAAAGAAAGGGTCCTCATGGATTCATCACTTTAGGTAAGCTTCAAATTCCTCCTAAGGAGGCACCAAGCTACCTTAAATGACACTCCAAGGTCATTGGATAGAGGGGAGATGAAAAGGAAAGAGCCCAAAAGCAATATCAAAGCAAACCAAAAAGAAATGCAAACAAAAACATAAAGGATGCAAGCAAACACCACATTGAAATGCAAGATGAAACCCTAAAAAGAAACACACAATCCAACAAGCTAGGAACATAATTTTGACCTATAAATGAACATACAGCAAGCTCAACATGTCTAGAATGTAAAACAAGAAGAGTTGAGAGCTCATTGGATCCATAGTAGTTACTTCCAATTCAAACTAGGTCATGTACTTGTGTGAACCTCCCTTAGGAGTGACTTGACTTGCAAGTCACTTCAAAATTAGGAAAAAGGTTCAAAATTAACAAATAAAAAACACAAGCAAGCTAAACATGTTGGCAAACAGAGGCCACAAGCACAAGGCAAATATCCCCTCAAATCACCCTCAAAAGAAAAGATTCATTAGGAGGTACCACTTTGAAATGGGAGAAACAAAGGCAAAAAGAAAAGCCACAAAAGTCAACCCAAAAGTCAACAAATCAGGGGCAAAATGGTCCTCAAAAATCACTCAACTCATGATGAACATGAGGAATGATTTACAATCATTGGATCCAAAAGAAAGTGCAAAAACAAAATCAAAAACAAACAAAGTCATAATCTAATCCATTTAAAACACTTCCAACATTTAATTCCTTTCTTAATTGAAAATAAAATGAAAAAATAAAATTAAAATTTCTTTAAAAAAGTAGACATCTCAAGGTGTCTAGAAAATATTTTTGGGGACTTTTTGGATGTTTGGAAGTATTTATAATGAATTAAAATCAAACAGACAACAAAACAGAATTTAAATGCAAAAGAAAATAAAATGACTAAACAAATGGTACAAATAGCAATTAAATCCAACACAAATCTCGACTGGGCCCAAAGCTGGGGCGCGAATAGCAAGGTCACAAGGCCCAACGAAATTCAAAAGTTCAGAATAATCACATGCAATGCGTCAACAATACACACACGGTAGAACCTCACCAACAATCACATGATCAAAAGTATTCCAATCAAACAGCTCACAACAATGCCATGTCATTAAATGAATTTGGGAAAGAATCCCATGAAACAAGTCAAACTCGGTATACCATAAGTCTTAACATTAAGGGCATGATCAAAAATAAAATAATCTAGCGATCCACCACACGCCACGTCAGCGTCATCTTCCTCAACAAGGAGGGTTGCGCGCGGTGGCCAGAGGGGAGCTTCGGTCATCCCTACCAAAGCTCCGGCCGCCGTGGTTTGTGAGCAACAACATAGCTCTCTCATTTTTCAACCGTTTTCGACGTTTCTTAGATGAAAACTCATCTACTCTTCGCAAGGATCTCAAATCCACTATTAGTTTCCATTTATTCCTCATAACAAATTCAGAAAGTGAACAACAAGCTTGGTGCACAAAATTTTGAAGTTCTTAAAACTCAACCAAATGGATCCAAACTTCATCTACAAGTTATGTAGATCATAGATCAACCAAAATTTAAGCAAAACACCTCATAAATTGATCAAACCGAATCAAACAAGTTTGGAGCTCCACACATCAAACATCATAAACACAAACAATTATTATCCAGAAACGATCTACATCACTCAAGGATCATAATGCAACAAAAATGGCAGAGAATCATGGCATATTGAGAGTGTAAGGTTTAATTCAAGTTACCTAGTGGATAACTTCCACTGAGCCTTCAATTGATGCTTAAGCTTGAAGAAAATGATCCAAACACGTTCAGTGATCCTTAATGAAGTTTTTGCAACCTTCAATTTGCCTTGAAATGGAGTAAATCTGAGAATTCGAAATTTGAATTTTGCTCACTTTTTCCACTTTGTTCTTGCTCCAATTCTTGACCAAAACGAAATCTCATGATTTGTGAATGATGGAAATCTTTTATGTGATGGATTTGGATGATAATGAAGCCCAATTACAATCCTTAGAGCCCAAATGAATTTTCAATTTTTCCTCACTTTGCTCTTATGGAAGTACACGAATTTGGCTCTCATTTGCCTCCAAAATAGTTCAATTCAAATGCTGGGAATGTTTAGAGTGTGAATGGCTGAGATTGGAGCCTTGTTTGATCTCAATGGTTGAGATTTGTTATGTAACTTCACAATGAAGAAACCTTGAAAATAACTCACTTACACACCTCAATTCAAAAATGTAATATTGCCAATGTGCTCAAAATGAAATTTGCAATCAGAAAATGCACTCATTTGCACCAAAGTGATTAAAAATGGAATAATTCCAATTTTGCCCCTTTAATCATTCTTCAATGAAAATTCAAATATCCAAACCTCAAACCAAGCCAATTCCTTAACTCCTCAATGCTTGGATAAGCAAATAACACAATTTGGAGCATGTTTTATGTTGGAAAAATCTTCATTTGAAGTGTGCAAGTTGGTGAAATGGACCTATAATTTAATGACCTGTAATCCTACTTTCCCAAAATACCCCTAACTTGTAACCCTCATAACTTGAGTTCTACAAATCAGACGAAAGACTTCTAGTACAATTTGGAAATCTAAGACCAAGACCTACAACTTTCATGTTGGCCAAACGTTGAGGAGAAATATCCTTCTAGGTCAAAAATGGCTTGGAAGTTGGTTGAGTTTTGTTGACAAAAATCACATCCCTCTGATGACCTGTAACTTGTCTGGATCATAACTTGAGTTCTATAAATCCAATCAAGGACTTCTACTACTCAAATTAAAGCTAAGAACATGCTCTACAAGTTCCATGTTGGTCAAAAGTTGATATAAAACTTGTATATTGAGATAGGTGGTCTTGAAGTCAGGCACTAAATAGGGGATTTTACCCTGAGAACCCTAATTTAGTAACTTCTCACACACTTAACCCTTGATGAATTGAACTTGAAATGATGTCTCATATGCCCTAACACAACATCTCATGACCATAGAGACTTTGGATTGAGTTTTAATCTCCTTCAATTGCACAGTTGATTGAGGATTAGCCAGATGAAAACCCTAAGTGCATCAACTTCACCTACAACTCTTCACACTTGGCACAAACCCTTGGATGAGCTCCATAATGACCCTCAAGGCACTCAATGAGCTCTCTCAACATCTTATATCCATAACCATGAATTCACAAACCCCTGATGATCTTCAGTTGGCCTCCAAGTTAGGAACTGATCCACACACATCCATCCTTTCTCTCATAAGACCATTGTTCATTCCTGATGACTTGATTACCATCCAAACTTGAGTAGAACCCCTTGCTTAGGCTCAACCCTATGAGTAGACTCTTCTTGCTATACACAAGTTCTTGATCCCCTGTTCAATGCAACATGTTATGCTATGCAAATGCTAGAAAGAAATGAAATGAAACATAAACCAAGTTAAGAAAAGGTTGGGCAAATTTTGGGGTGCAACAGCAGGGTGCCTGCTCTGATGCCAATTGTAAATTATAGCAAGCACACGATGGATGTTATTACCAAAGTTATAACATCCACTGTGACATTGACTATTGTACTAACTGATAACTCTGTAAGTAAAAGCAGTAAATAACACAACAATTATTCACCCAGTTCAGTGTCAACAACACCTACATCTGGGGGCTACCAAGCCAGGGAGGAAATTCACTATTAGCATAAATAATTCAGAGTTAACCAACACAGTTTTCACTCCTCACTTAAAACCTACCCAATGACACTTCAACCTAGAGACACTCTAGATCTGAGTATACCCACTCACTCCCCCTCAATCACCACAATGATATACAATTCACAAATACTGAATAAATATGAAAAGACACTTCATACACACCTTGATCTTGCTTTACAGCTTTGATTAAGGAACTCACACTCTTGCTTCACAACTTCGAGTGAGACACAACCTAGAATCTACCTATCCAATGCAATCATCCACCAGACAATTGCTTGGAGTACAAGTATTCCTAAACAGAATTCACACGTGAAGACTAGCCTTCTTCACTCACAAGGACTCTGCAATCTGCACTCTCTATTCTTCTGTCAATAGCTGCTGTTCAGGATTGCTTCTTCTGATATTTATAGCAGTTGTCAGTCCTTTTGGGCCTTGGTGCATAAATTAGGTTTTATTCATAACAAACCTATTTTCAATGATCTGCACGCTTGCCACTTAATTCAGGGATATTCTAGTTCGCCTAGGGCTTCTAGAAAGTCTCCTGATATCCAGCTTGAGCTCCTATTCTGTTTCCTGGTTTATAGCTACCAGAAAAACAAACATACGCTTGATGTCATATGACCCAAGTCATAACATTGGGTATGACATCTGGCTTAACTTGCTTTTAGCTAAGTCAACTTACCCTGCACAGACCATATTATGTATGCACTAGCATCAGTCATGACATACATACATGCTCTAGTGTTTTGCCTCAAAATGCAGCCAATCAAGAGCACTTACACTTGTGATGACACATAATCCATGTAGGGAACCCTCAAGGTGTGTGCTGAGATTTAGAATCATGTCTTGCCTAAAGAACTAGCCACAAATCTCCTTTGAACCAAAATCTTAACTTGTTATCCATGAGATAGGAGGAGAAGAATTAATGCTTGTATTCTTGATTCAAATAGTTGAGTGACATGCCTTGATGATGAAGACCTTGTAACTTGAGATTGCCACAAAGTTGAGCTTGAGCTCTTGGTTGATCTTTGAATATGAAGCTCTTCTGTTGATTGTTGGATAAGATGTCTTGATTCCCTATCTAAGGTCAATGCTAGGTGAAAATGCTAATGCAAATGATAATGATATGGAGGTTAAAGGTTAGGGTGAAAAAGAGGGTGTGACAATTGGAAAGCGAAAAACATTATCACTTTGATGAGTTTTATCGTATTCTCTCATTGTGAGACTGCCAAAGCTATGTGGGATGCATTAGAGATTTCCCATGAGGGAACCAATTATGTCAAAAAAGCTAGAATCAACACATTGAATCAAGAGTTTGAGCTGTTCCATATTAAGCATGGTGAAACCATTACAGATATGCAAAAACGGTTCACTCATCTCATACATCGGTTAAATGCACTAGGTAATAATGTTTCAAATAAACATTCTACTAACAAAGTTTTGAGGTGTTTAAGTAGGGAATGGCAGCCCAAGGTCACCGCCATCAAGGAGGCAAATGATCTTAAGTCTCTTGAACTCACGACTTTCTTTGGTAAGTTGGAAGAGCATGAGCAAAAACTCACTTTGCAAAAAACGATAAATAATATGAAAAGAGAGTGAAGAACGAGAAAGGGAAATACAAAGAGGAAGGCAAGAAGTCCATAGCTCTAAAGACTTCTAGCTCAAGGCCTTTACATTGTGAGCATAGTAATAGTGAAAGTTATGATGACAAGAGCTTATCTGAGGAGGATATGAGGTTGTTCATAAAGAGATACAAAAGGTATATAAGGAAGAATATGTTAAACATTTCGACAAGAACATAGCCAAGTTTAGAAGGTTGACAAGCTCATCAAAGGATGATGAAAGAAGGAAGAGAAACATTAGAAGATCTTGCTATCATTATGGTGAAGTAGGTCACTATATACCAAAATGCCCTATGAGAAAGATGTAGCACCCCAAAGTTTGCATTTCCGTTTTAGTAGCATCTGTCTTTTGTTTCTTTGCATTTTCACATTTCTGCATTTGCATAGCATTCGTTCTTGAGACAGGGGATCAAGGTTTTCCCGTGGCTCATTTTTCATCTCAGTGCATGAACCGGAACAGCGAGCATCAGAGGCTCTGGCATTTATTTTGCCCAGCGGTCGGGCGACCGATTTTATTTTATTTTGCAGGGTATTTTCAGCTCAGAAAGTAGTATTCAGGCTATCGCAAGCACTTTCATGGTTATGATATTCAAGAGCAAGTTTCATAAGTTGAACAGAGCTCAAAACAGTTAGAAACGGGCAAACAGGCAGATTTCCCTCCAAATGGTGCCAAATTTCAAATTTTGGAGGTGTTAATAGGTTAACCTATATGGTTAATCGATTAACCAATGCAAAATTAGGGCAAATTGGGATTTTTTGAAGGTTTTAACCGGTTAACCTATATGGTTAATCGATTAACCAGTGCATATTTTGCCTCTGCACGTGAATTTTTAATCCAAACCACTTTGGGGTCTAATTTTGGTCATGTGCAAGTATGATTTTCACTTTGGGAAGGATCTAGAACCTATTTGAAATTTGGTTAATTTCATTTTCCCTCCAAATGCCCATTCCTCATTCCAAACCAAATTTTCCATTCCATATTCCAAACCTTTCATTTGGATCCAAGCCTAGGTGATATTTAAGTGATTCACTTCAAACCTCAGAAAACTAATCACTCATAATTCACTCTCATTTTTAGAATTGATCTCATTCTCTCTCAATTCTCTCTCAATTTTCCAATCTCCAAAAACCCTCACCAAAGCTCTTTTCCATTGAATTCTTTGATTCTTCCTTGGAATCAATGAATTCTTGAGCTCAAACCTCCATCCATCATCTTTATTGAATCAATTCCTTCATCCAATTTTCGTGCAAAATTGGATCTGAATCTGGAAGTGATTTTGGAAGTGATTATTTGGCTTATTTGGGATTGATCTTTAAGGATCTTTATTGCTACTACAAGAATTGGTGTAGATCTTGAAGTATTACAGACTTCTAGCATTGGATCTATTCAATTATAGTTGAATCAACATTAACCAGAGCAAATCTCCGCTCCGAAGGTTGGATCCGAATCTGTTTTTAGCTTATTTGCATAATCATGTGGATTTTCATCTTTGATTGAATTTTGGTTAATTTAATCCAATTGATTCATGATTTGGTTGTGTTAATCTGTTCATATGCTGTTTGAATCATGATTTGATGGTTTAATTTCGTGATTAAGTGATTTTGCGATCATCCGGTTGATCGGATATGTGCTTATTTGCTAAACATGCTGCTCTGTTGCTGTTTTTCTGTTGTTGGCACAGTGTTAATCGGTTAATGCATATGGTTAACTGATTAACCATTACAGATTTTCAATTTTTTCAAAGTTTTCAGAGTGTTAATCGGTTAACGCATATGGTTAACCTATTAACCATTTCAAATATTCAAAATTTTTAAACGTTAATAGTGGTTAACTGGTTAACACCTGGTGTTAACCGATTAACACTGTGCCAGTGAGTCTGTTTTGCTGATTTTCTTGCGTGTTTGAGTACCGTTTCACATCAAATCATCGTAGTTTAGTACTATGCATTAGAAGTGAAATGTTCTGGACATTTTGTCGTTGTTTTGGTTGTTTAATCGAGACTTCGTCGACTTGTGTTTGTTTTCCACTTGGATGCACACTTGTGTGTTTTGGTTCATAGTGATGATGCTTTTGCATTTGTATTGCCTCTTGTGTTTTGTATTTTTATTTCTTGCATTAATAAAGGTTAAGATGTGCTTGTGGTGGTGTTTACCCCACACTTTGTTCCTCCCTTTGCTTGTGTGTTGCATTCCATGTTTGCATCCCTATTTTCACTTTCATTGGTGTTTGATCTTTCTTCTTCCTTTGTCTTTCTTTGCCATGCTCCCCATAGGATTTCTAATCTCTTTTGAGGTCATGATAGACATTAGGACTCAAACCATGCATGCTAACATTAAGGTAGATGTTCCCCTTTGATCCAAACTTTAGGACCATTTTGCATGACAACGTTAGGGTCGAGTTTCCCTTAGACCTTTCGTGTGTCTCTCTTTCTCATCTCAAAACAAGTCTAACACATCTAATAAATACGATGAATGTTGTACGCTATGAGCCTTAAGCTACTTGGGAAATGGTGATTGGGGGGCTTCCTCTCAATGGCCTAGAGTGTTTAGTGTACACCCTTTGGGTGATATGCGACGCATTCGCTCCTAGGTCATAGTCTTTAGTGCAACGTGAATCACAAACCGAATTAATTCACTTCACTAAAAAAGTCAAAACAAACTTCAAACCTTTTTCCTTCGGGATTAATTGGAAAAACCTTTTTTCATAAAAAGAATGTCGTTAAGATTTGGATCTACCGCAAACAGGCATCGTCCCTAACTGCTAGAACGGAGGTTTAACCCTACTCGATTAAAACACCTAATCAACCGGTGTTCTCGTTAGCCCGAACTATGTTTGCTATGATTTCTCGTACCATATGAGAATACGTAGGCACAAGACGCGATGTCTTGGCGAGCAACCTTCCCCTTTTTTTCACCCATAGTTAGCCAAACTACGTTGACTCTAACTTTCCCATTGCACGAGGGAATACGTAGGCACAGAGCGGCGATGCTCTGTCGAGTCTCTTTTCTTTTATTTTGTCCTGTGAGCCTTTATCTAGATATATTAAACACACCCTTAGATAGACAACAAGCATGGATTCCGTCGTGTACGACAGACGTGAGGGGTGCTCATACCTTCCCCTTGCGTAACCGACTCCCGAATCCAGGACTTGGTTGCGATGACCTCGTCTTTTATCGTTTCCTTTCCCTCTCTTTGGGATAAATAACAAAAGGTGGCGACTCTTCTGTTTTCCGCCGGGTGTTTTTCACAGTTGCGACAGTTGGCGACTCTGCTGGGGACCGAACCCAGAATCTCTAGTTCCCTATGCAAGTCAATCCTAGCGCTTGTTTGTTTATCTTTGGGTGTATGTATATATGTGTTGTACTTTATTTTACCGCATTTTATTTTCAGCATTATATATCATTATTGATGTGCTGTGGGGAGGGAATGTTCCATTGAGTGATAAGCCAGACCCAGGCTTGAGTACAAACCTAGCATTAGTAGTGGAGACTAGTGGGGGGCCTGTTTGCTTAGCAGACACAGTTCCCCACGAAATTCGCGCTCAGACGAGATTCTCTTTGATTATTTCCCTTCTGATCCTTAGGATCAGTTGAGATTTTTGATTTGAGAGTTGTCGACTCTGGGGACTGATCTATTGTGATTCAGCTAAGTGAGGCCGCTTTGGGGAATTATGATGCCAAACCAAAAATGGTGAACGTATCATCATTTCTTGAAAGTCTGTGACGCTGATGAACACATAGGATGCCGAACCTTATCAGTGGATAGGTCCATACCTGTGAGAGGGATTGGGTTATGCATGAAACCTTGACTTTCAGATTGTCCGGTTTTCTTTGCAATGTGAATCTGTGTTCTCGATATCAGCGGTTCCCATTATCAGAGTAGTGTTATGTTCTTGCCAAAGTGAAGCGTCGTTTCTTCTCGATCTACAGCACACCAATCTTGATCCTCTGTTTTCATTTTGCATATGCATTTTCATTTGCATTTTCATTAACATGTATTTATGTTGCAGGTGCATATTGCTTCCCCGATTCTAGTGATCTTGTTCCTTATTTCCGACATGGAACCCTTGAAGAGAATAATGGCTTACAGATTTCCGGCTCCAGATATTAGTCCTTTGTTGAGTTTGATTGCTATGGCCGATAAGAAGGTGATGGAAGACTTCAGGCAATCTTATGGGAGACTGTTGAGATGTGTTTGTAAACCTTCAGCATATGAGATCAGTGGTATTTATACTCTTCTACAGTTTTATGACGCCCAGCTGAGGTGTTTTATCTTCCCTGATTATGTTCTGGCTCCTACTCTGGAGGAGTATTCTGCATTGATAGATGTGCATATTCTGGATCAGATGGCGTTCTTCCATACTGACGCTGAGCCTAATCTAGCTAAGCTCGCTGCTATTCTGCATCTGGATGCTTCAGAATTGGAGGGGAAGATGATCAAAAGGCTTGGGATGTTTGGTTTTCCTTTGCCTCTTCTGGTGGAGAAAGCTCAACAGTGTGCCAAAGACGGTTGTTGGATCGTATTTAGCACCATTCTAGCTCTCTGTATCTACGGTATTATATTATTCCCTAATCTTCTAGATTTCGTGGATACGGATGCTTTCTACTTATTGGCCTCAAGGAACCCAATACCTGCACTGCTCGGTGATGTTTATCACTCGGTTCACTAAAAGAATGAGAACCGAAGGGGGAAAATGTATCTTGTTGTGTTCCCTTACTGTACAGGTGGTTTGCCAGTCATATGCCCAAGACAAGTCCTTTTGTTACTTCTGTAGGTACATCAGAGTGGTCTGAGCATTTGATGGGTTTCTCAATTGAGAACATCACTTGGTTTGATAGGAATACACTTGGTACATAAATCATCTATCATTGCAGTGGATTTCCTAACGCCCCTTTGGTCGGAAGGAATGGGTGCATCAACTACAATCCTTCGTTGTTGGTTAGGCAGTTTGGATATGCATTGAGGGATCCCCCCAAGGAAGAAGAGGTACAGGAATCTCTGTACCTCACTGGGCTGTTGGATAGTGATATACTGGCCAAACTTGAGCACGCTTGGAACAATATTCACAGGAGAGGAAAAGCAGTGTTGAGGAAAACTAATAGTCGAGCCTATGATCCCTACTTGAGTTGGATTCAGGATAGAGCGAAGAGGTTGCGGATGTCGTTTCCTTCTGTTGAGCCTCTGTATCCTCTTATGATTGAAGAGCCAACCACTGTGGACATTCAGAAGTACAATCAGTTGTGGGCTGAGAAAGAAGAATTTCGAAAGGCTAATGAGAAGTTGGAAGAAGAGATTACTCAGCTCCGGGGCAAGAAGAATGAGGCAACTTATTCTTTGAAGAGGCAGACTAAGCTCGTGAACAGATTAACCAAGCAAACTAGTTCTCGAGAGCGTTTGGGTTTGGATCTTAAAGTTGTTGGTGATGTTCTCGCTTCCAAGAAGAAAGAATTAGACAAAGCTTATCTGGAAATTTCAAAGTTCAACGAGCAGTGGAATGCAACTCTCACCAACAACAAAGCACGTGAAGATGGGTTGAAGCAACAGATTGCCAAGCTGAAGGCTCAACTTAGAGCGAAAGATGAGAGGATTTCAGATGAAGCCTCGCTCAGACGACATAGCGATTGTAAGCTGCACGAAGCGCTTGCAACCTTGGAGGATTTCAGAGCCAGGGCTGATTCAAAGAGGTGCAAGCTTGAAGAAGTCTTTGGTGAAGGTGCTTGGGAAGACTACGCTGAGGATCTACAACGCACTATTAGCCAGCGAGAGCTACTCATCCAAGGGGTTGCTCACTAGACTGGATCATCCTGAGACATAGGAGTTGTCAGAGGAGTTTCAGGCCTGGCGTTGCACTTGATGGTTTTTACTTCCTTGTGGCTTATTGTTGCTATTGTATTGAACATCACCAGGCTTATTGGTTGAGGTCATTCTATTTGTACTTAGTGTTATGTCTGTATGTTGCCTGTTTAGGCTGTTTATTTGTATATATGAGGTTTTTCTCTATGCTTGCGAGTTCTCCATTGTCGACCTGTTATTCTCGGAACTAGAATCGGGGGGAATTTCCCTATTGCATATATACATGTTTGCACTTTGCATCTTGCATTTTCATTTGCATCACAGGTGTTCTCGGTGGCTTCTGTTCCTAACTCTGCTTGGTTTTCTTTAGTTCAGGATTGAGGAAGTTGAGGAGTTCAGTTTCTACAGGTATCCAACTCGAGGGAATCAGCGAAAAGTGATGGATCAGGTTCAAGCCGAGTTGCAGGAAGTCAGGGCTCGCATGGCTCAATTCATGGAGTTGATGCAGACTGTTGCTAGTGGGCAGGAACAGTTGAGAACTTTGGTCCAGCCGTTGATAGCACGGGTTGACGAAGAGGGCATTTTGCACAGAGGAGCTGGTGTTATTCCTCCACCGATCGGTGGATCTATTCCACAGGGTATCCCTACTGTTGTCATACCTCCGGGCGAAGGAGCTGCGAATGAGAATGGTAATATTGCTGGTAAAGGAAGTGTGTCCGCTGTGCACGGGGCTGTTGGCCCTCATTGGGAAGATAACCAGGATGATGTGTTTTCCATGAGAGATATAAAGGGTGGTTTACCGACTGAAGCTGACCGAAGGTTTAAACTGATCGAGGAGAAGATGAAATCTTTTGAGAATCAGAACTCTTTGGGCCTTGATATGTCTGATCTTGGTCTAGTTCCTGGGGCCAAAATTCCTCCCAAATTCAAGGTGCCCGATTTTGACAAATACAAATGGACAACTTGTCCAAGAGTGCATATTCGGGCGTATTTCAGGAAGATGTCTGCTTACTCTAACGATGAAAAGCTGCTGATGCATTTTTTTCCAAGACATTCTGGCAGGGGCGTCTTTGGAATGGTATATGGGAGTTGAGAGAACTCATATCTGCAGCTGGAGAGAATTGGCCGAAGCTTTTGTGCGTCACTATCAGTATAATAGTGATCTAGCGCCCAACCAGGTACAATTGCAGAGCTTGTCGCATAAGAGTACTGAGAGCTTCAAGGAATACGCCCAGAGGTGGCGTGATTTAGCTGCAAGAGTACAGCCCCCTATGGTTGAAAGGGAATTGATCGACCTGTTCATGGCCTCGCTGCCTGGTGTGTACTTTGAGAAGTTGATAGGCTACATGTCAGCAGGGTTTTCGGATTTGGTAATTGTTGGTGAGCAAATTGAAAGTGGAATTAAGTCTGGAAAGATTCCAAATGGTGATGGATCCTCTTCGGGAGGAACAAAGAAACCATACTCAGCGAACCCTAAGAGAAGGGAAGGGGACGTGAATGCTATTTCTCATAAGGGTAAAGGTAGAGCTCAGTCCCGTCATCAACAAGTTGCTACAATAAATATCTCGGCCGCAACTCCGCAACAAGTCACTGCTCTGCGACCTTATGCTGCTAGACACAGAATGCCTGACAGACAGTTCGCGAATCCTCTGATGTCGTATTCTCAGTTGTTACAACATCTGTTGTTGTTACAGAGGACTCTGGCTCCTCTCACTGGTACACCACCTCCTGGCTACGATGTGAATGCTCATTGCGATTTTCACTCAGGCGCCTCAGGCCATGATATTGAACATTGCAAAGCTTTCAAGCACAAAGTCTTGGATCTGCTTGATTCCAAAGCTATCAACTTCACCAACGATGGGCCCAATGTGACTCAAAACCTGATGCCGAATCATGGCACGGCCGAAGCCAATGCCATTATTGATGGGGAGAAGTTAAATCTGGTAACTGATGTTGGGGATTTGAAGACTCCGCTGGGGTTTGTGAAGTCTAGCTTATTGAAGAAGGGGGTGTTTCCAGGGTGTTCTGCTAACTGCTCTGAGTGTCAAGTGCATCTAGAGGGTTGCGATCTTTTGAGAAAGGGTATTCATAGAATGATTGATGAGGGTTGTTTGCAATTTGATAGAGTTGTGAAAGAAGATGCTGATGATAAAGTGAGTAATGACAAAAGCGAAGTTGCTACGATATTCATTCCATACCGGACGATCAATATTTCAGCCTTCTAGGCCAACTCCAGTTATCATTATTGTACCTGGACCTAGGCCATATGAGAGAACTAGAGCTATCCCGTGGAATTATGGGGGAGAGGTGTTCTGTAATGGGCAAAGGCAGGAATGGACAGCGTCTATAGATGGAAGTTTGTCGGGCGAGAATATAATTGGGGACGGAGGTATCACTAGAAGTGGTAGGGTCTTTTCACCACCTGAGGTTAATGCTGATAAGAATGACAAAGGTAAAAGAAAGGCCGTGATTGAAGGGAATGTCCAACCACAGGTCGGTGCTGATGATCTTTCGAAGGATGCATAGGAATTTATGAGACTCATTCGAAAAAGTGACTACAATATTGTGGACCACTTAAATCAGACTCCTTCGAAGATTTCTATCTTGTCGTTATTGTTGTGTTCGGAGGCACACTGCAATGCATTACTGAAGATCTTGAATGCAGCGTACGTACCCCAGGAGATTTCTGTTAATCAGTTGGAGGGGGTAGTAGCTCATGTGAACGTCGGTAATGGTCTTGGTTTTACTGATTTGGATCTGACTCCTGCTCGGAGGAACCATAATCTTGCTCTGCATATATCCTTGGAATGTAGAGGTTCTTTGATGTCACATGTCCTGGTTGATACAGGATCATCCCTCAATGTGCTCCCAAAGAAAGCATTGATGAAGTTGGACACTCGAGGTTTGATATGCACACCAAGTGATTTGGTCGTGAGGGCTTTCGGTGGATCTAAGAGATCAGTGTTCGGGGAGATCACGTTGCCTATTCAGATAGGACCAGAAATCTTTGATGCAACTTTCTACATTATGGATATCCAGCCAGCATATAGTTTTTTGCTTGGCCGATCTTGGATACATGCTTCCGGGGCAGTCACCTCAATGTTGCATCAAAAGTTAAAGTATATGGTGGAAGGGAAGATAGTCACGGTATGCGGTGAAGAGCATATTATGGTTAGCCATTTGTCATCCTTCAAGTACGTGGAAGTGGATGGGGAGATCCACGAAACACTCTGTCAGGTGTTCGAAACAGTTCAG
The DNA here is from genome assembly GCA_963859935.3 of Lathyrus sativus. Lineage (NCBI taxonomy): Eukaryota > Viridiplantae > Streptophyta > Magnoliopsida > Fabales > Fabaceae > Lathyrus > Lathyrus sativus. Next base: position 51,052,693 of record OZ012740.1, on the reverse strand, counting down.
ATTCAAGGGAAGTCTCCTGCAAAAGCCAAGAGCTCAGAGGTCTCGATGTCATCGCTCAAGGAAGCTCGTGCTATCGTAGAATCTGGTTCATCACAGAAGTGGGGCCAAGTTCTTAATGTTCCCGTCAAGAAGGACAAGTTCGGCCTGGGATACAAACCCTCCAATTCTTCTCAAAGCATTCCGAGATATAGGGGACATTGCAGTTCACCAACAATGGTGTGATATTTGACAGGATTAATACTGTTGGAGATGATGAAGGTGACAGTGACTGCGATATGGATGCATGGATTCGTCCATGTACTCCTGGCCAGAAGTTGTGCAACTGGACTACCGAAGAAGTCATTCATGTCACTACTGCAAAGTAATGTTCATTGTTTTTATTATGTTCAGTCCTACGTTCTGCCCAAGACGTAGTGACCCATTTATGGGGCCCTCTTGTTATTCGCACTTTATCATTAAATAAAGGACGTTTTCGCATTCAAATATTGTGATCCCTGTTTTTCTTGTTTTTGTTTTGCATTTATATTAAACAGAAAATGGCAATGTGTTTTGTTTGTTGCATCGCATAATAAACATAACATCATCATGCAGGTCTTTTCTAGCAGATGCCATTGATTCAGGTTCGGCTATGACTTCGTATGACTTTGATAATCCCATTTATCAAGCTGAAGAAGAGACTGACGAAGACTGTGAACTACCTGAAGAGTTAGTCAGGCTTCTCAAGCAGGAGGAAAGGGTCATTGTGCCTCATCAGGAGGATATTGAGATTATTAATCTGGGCACCGAGGATGATAAGAAAGAGGTTAAAGTAGGGGCTGCATTGGAAGACAATGTCAAGAGAAGATTGGTTGAAATGCTCCGTGAGTATAAGGATATCTTCGCTTGGTCTTACCAAGACATGCCTGGGCTGGATACAGATATTGCGGTACACCGGTTACCTCTCAGAAAAGAATGCTCGCCAGTCAAGCAGAAGTTGAGACGGACAAGGCCTGACATGGCAGTCAAGATCAAAGAAGAAGTTCAGAAGCAGTTGAATGTTGGGTTTCTTGCTGTCATGAATTACCCTCTGTGGGTCGCTAATATCGTTCATGTTCCTAAGAATGATGGAAAGGTCAGGATGTGCATTAATTACCGAGATCTGAATAAAGCGAGCCCGAAAGATGATTTCCCGCTCCCCCATATCAATGTGTTGGTTGATAACACCGCTCAGTATTCTATGTTTTCATCCATGGATGGCTTCTCTGGGTATAACCAAATCAAGATGGCCCCAGAGGACATGGAGAAAACTACTTTCATCACACCATGGGGGACGTTTTGCTATAAGGTGATGCCCTTTGGATTGAAAAATGTAGGGGCAACTTATCAGCGGGCGATGGTCACTTTGTTTCATGATATGATTCATCATGAGGTTGAAGTCTATGTTGATGACATGATTGCAAAGTCACAGACGGAGGAAGGACATATGGTCGATCTTCTAAAATTATTCGAAAGGTTGAGGAAGTTCATGTTGAGGCTGAATCCTAACAAGTGCACCTTGTGAGGGAAAACCACCATACATCGCACGAGTTTGCATACAACACTTGATGTAGGTTTTGATGATAACAAATTACAACCATGGATAAATCGGCAACTGTAAATTCTACCTCTACCAAACAAATGCAACATATCACCTACCGTATCCTTTTACATTCATCTAAAAACTGTTATAGTTAATACAACATGTGTGGATAAATTGTGTTCATGACAAATTGCATGAAAAACCACAAGAATCTCATTTTTGCAGATTTACAGGGTATGAGTTGACCATAGGGTCAGTGCATACATCAGTATGTTTTCCCACGGGTCAGCGCATACACCAGTATGCTTTCTCACATGTCAGCGCATAAAGGTTTGAGTCGACCACAGGGTCGACGCGTGAAGAATTTACTCTCAAACGGGTCAGCGCACGTCGACTGTATGGTCGACGCATACTGATGCATTTTGCAGATTTCCAAAGGTGCAGGCTATGCGTCGACGCATAGACCTGCTATGGTCGACCGTTCATGCGGAAATGCTGTTTTTAAATGATTCCCACTATTATTTGAAAAGTTGTTATGTCTTTGGTTGGTCTGTTACTATACATGCAAGTTCAACTACTTATGTCAGGTAACATTTGATAAAATTGATTCATGTGTTCAAAGAATAAGAAAGAGTGAAATAGGTGTCCAAGATTCATCATCTTCATCTTCAACATCTCACAACACATCAATTAGACACAACCAGTTTTGAAGTTCCTTGTGAGTGATTAAAGGTGATAAGGTTTGAAGCCGAGATTGGGTAATCTGGTTCGGGTTGAAGCTTGCGACAGGTTCTTTCTTGAATAAAACCGTTAGGGTTTTATCCTCCAAGATTGGTTTGATTTTTGGGGGTTTTTGGACGAGATTCGTCATCAAGGGTCAGCTGAGCGAAGGTGATTGTGAAGAGGTAGTCTTCAATAGTCTAGTAGCGGATTCAATGATATTGAGGGGAAGATCTCGGGTTCGATTCGTTGTAGTTGAGATTAGTCGGGCCGAAGGTTTGAAGAACTGAGGGTTATTCAATAAGGAGGCTAGAATCGGAGGTCTATCAACAACGATCGGAGGACTTGGTTCATCTTGAATCAAGGGGCAAGGAGTGAAAGCAACATTCAACGTCTTGAGAATTCTGTTGTAAATTTGTTGTTCAATCCTTGTATAAACTGTTACATTCAACAAGTGATATCTATTAAATCTATCTCAATTCTAGTTTTAGAATTGAGGGCAGACGTACCCCGAAGCAAGGACGACAGGGGAACTGCCTCACCAAATCTTTGTCTTCTCTATTTTTCAGCATTTTCGCTTTAGCTTAAAAAATAAGTGATTTTCGTATAAGCACTATTGTCAAACTATGATATCAATTGAGTAAGAGGTTGAAACTCTGTTTTTGAAACCAAAGTACAATAAGACATTGTACTAGGCTAGTTGGAATCACTTACTCAACATAAATATCACTTGGAGTGTTTTTGCACACCAAGTGTTCGACAATTTGCCTGAACCAAAATTATCTTATTTGTGTATCTAGTTTTGGTTTTCTCTTTAAATCATTGAAACTAGGAATCCTAACAAGTGAATTAGATCATTGATAAGTGTGATTAGTGTTGTGATTCTTCTTCCATATTGTCATTAATCCATAGGCTTAACGCATATTCGGTTTTCCAATAACCGTTCGTTTTAGACTATATTTTCCTCAGCCGCTTCCGCACTTAAAACAAATTTTCAAAACCAATTTTTAATTGGTAGCGCCGACTCAATTTTTAATAGGGATCTATTCAACCCCCCCCCCTCCCTTCTAGATCTGTGCCATAGTCTAACAAGTGGTATCAGGAGCTCTGGTTTCTCGGTGCTTCAAATACAACGTTGATAGAAAATGGCTAACGAACCTAAAGGGGCTTATAATAGAGCTCCCGTTTTCAATGGTGAAAATTATAGTTATTGGAAAGAATGTATGCGGGTACACATAAACTCCATAAATAGAAACATATGGAACGTTATCCTCAATGGTCCAATAGAAATTACCATGACCAATGCGGATAATGTGGTTGTGCCAAAGCCCGAAGCACAATGGACCGATGACGATGAGAAAAATACAATTATGATTGGAAAGCCAAAAATATCTTAATCTCCTCATTAAGTGTAGATGAATACTATCGTGTATCCCATTGTCCTACTGCTAAGGCCATGTGGGATTCACTACAAATCGCCCATGAGGGGACGAACGATGTTAAGTTGGCTAGAATCAACACATTAACACAAGAGTTTGATCTCTTTTTCATGGAGCAAGGGGAAACCATTGCTGACATGCAAAAGAGATTTACTCATCTCATCAATCGTTTACATTCATTAGGTAGGCATGTTTCCAATGATGTTGCTACTAATAAGATCTTGAGATGTCTTAACAGGAAATGGCAGCCGAAAGTGACCGCCATCAAAGAAGCAAATGATCTTACCATATTAGACTTGACAACATTGTTTGGCAAACTACAAGAGCATGAACAGGTACTCTTGAGCCTAGACCAACGCGAAAAGAAAAAAAAGAATGATAAAACGAAGGTGAGTGAAAAGAAATATATAGCTCTTAAGACTTCCTCCTCGAAGTATCAAGCAAAAGAGCAAAGTGATTATTCCTCAAGCGATGAAGAAGAAGAGGACAAGAGCGAAGATAAGGGGCTGTTTGTTAAACGTTACAACCATTACGTGAGAAAGAATGGTATCCAACATTCCAAGAAGAACTTGGTAAACTTCCGGAAACAATCGAGGTACTCCAAAGATGATGACTCAAAAGGTAAAAAGACTAGAGGGTCATGCTACAAGTGTGGGAAGCCCGGGCACTACAAACTGGACTGTCCGATGAACAAAAAGGAAAAGGAAAAGGAATCATCCAAGTCATACAAGAAATCATCAAAGCCAAGGAGAGCGTATATAGCTTGGGAAAGCGATAGCGACTCATCCTCCTCTGATGAAAGCTCTAGTGATGAATAAGAGTCCGTGAACCTATGCCTTTCCACACATCAGAAAAATAAGAAAAAGCAGGTGCGACACTCTAAATATGAGAAGTCCTCAAATATGTCGCATTCAGAATTACAAACCGTATTCAATACTTTACACAATGAAGCAACTGAAGCCTTTAAGAGACTTGCCTCTAATAAAAGAATTTTTACTCACTTAGAGCATAAAATTAAAGAGTCCGAAAGGAAACTAGAGGACCTTAAGGCTTCCATTGTGGAAAGTAATAAATCGGATTGTGAGGACCATAGAAATCCTTTCGACTTTGGATGTGCTACCTGTCATATTTGGCAAGGTGAAGTTAGAAACCTTAAGGCCAAATTAAACAAGGCACTTGAGCCTAAAATTACATTTGCTATTGATAGAAAGGATTTTAGAAAAAGTATGGTGAACCCATATCAAAAATATGTATATGTAATTAGGGATCAAGAGAGTAAAAGTGATCCTAAAGTCGATTTTGCATGCTTATATTGTTGCAAGAAAGGTCATTCCATTGCTAAATGCCGATTTAGGAGATTTTTGGTTCCTAAAGGCATCTATCAATGGTTGCCCAAATGCAACCACCTTGTCGCTAACATATTAGGACCCAATATGCCATTGGGTACCTCCTCTTGCTAATTATGTTTTAATAGGTAAAATGTGTCGAGACCACCGAGAGAAGATGGGTTCTCGACAGTGGATGTTCAAGACACATGTCTGGAGACATATCCCTATTCATAGACTTCGTGGCTAAGAAGAAAGGGTATGTAACTTATGGTGATAACAATCGTGGAGCAATACTAGGTAAAGGTAGTGTAGGTAACCCCTCTTCCACTACGATTTCCGACGTGTTGCTTGTCGAGGGCCTTAAACATAATCTGCTTAGCATTAGCCAATTATGCGACAAAGGATACAATGTATCATTTTCAAAAGAGTTTTGCAAAATTATGCATGATAATGACAAGAAGAATATGTTTAATGGTTTTAGAGTAAACAACGTATATATGCTTGACTTAAATGAAGTATCGTTAACAAGTGACAAATGCCTCATAACAATGAGTGAAGACTCATGGCTATGGCATAGGCGTTTAGCGCATGTTAATTTTGACTTACTAAATAAAGTAGTCTCAAAAGACTTAGTCTTAGGACTTCCCAAAATAAAGTTCACCAAGGATCACCTTTGTGATGCTTGTCAAAAAGGGAAGCAAACGAGGATCTCATTTAAATCCAAAAAGATTGTTTCAACGACGAGACCTCTCGAACTTCTTCATATGGACTTGTTTGGGTCGTCTAGGATTAAAAGTCTAGGAGGAAACTATTACGGGTTCGTAATAGTGGACGACTTTTCTAGATTTTATTGGAATATCTTTTTAGTAAGTAAGAGTGATACATTCGCCGCTTTTGAAAGGTTTGCTAAGCTTTCCAAAAATAAGTTAAATACAAACATTGTGTCAATTAGAAGCGACCATGGAGGTGAGTTTGAAAATCACTTATTTGAAGAATATTGTGGTAACCATGGTATAAATCATAACTTCTCCGCTTCATGCACTCCTCAACAAAATGGGGTCGTGGAGCGTAAAAACCGAATTTTAGAAGAATTGGGAAGAACAATGATTAACGAAAGTGGTTTATCGAAATATTTTTGGGCCGACGCCATTAGTACGGCATGTTATGTTTTGAATAGGGTGCTCATTCGCCCCATTCTAAATAAAACACCGTATGAACTTTTAAAAGGGCAAAAGCCAAATATTTCTCACTTGCATGTTTTTGGTTGCAAATGTTTTGTATTAAACAATGGAAAGGAAAACTTGGGCAAATTTGATTCCAAGGCCGACGAAGGTATCTTCCTCGGATACTCTCAATCGAGTAAAGCATATAGGATATATAATAAACGATTACTTGCTGTAGAAGAGTCTGTGCATGTTACTTTTGATGAGTCCTATCCGAGAAATGTCGGAAAGGATAGTGTTGTTCATGGTGCAGGTACATCTACGGAAGACATACTCAAAGGGGGAGAGCCGGGGATTGATCAACCTGACAAAGCCAAAGTTGAGGAGGATAATGATGTACACCATGAGGTAACCGAGGAAGGTCATCCGCCTACAAACGATGATCTCCCTCAAGCTTGGAAGTCTCCCAAAGATCATCCAATTGACAACATTCTAGGAGACATCACAAAAGGTGTAACAACTCGATCGAAGCTAAGTAATTTCTGTTATCACTTCGCTTTCGTTTCACAAATGGAACCTAAAAACCCTAAAGAAGCCCTACTCGATGAACACTGGTTTTTGTCAATGCAGGAGGAACTAAATCAGTTCACTAGAAATGAGGTTTGGGACCTTGTCCCTCCTCCGCGAGGTCATCGAGTAATCGGCACCTGATGGGTGTTTAGAAATAAATTGGACGGAAACGGAGTAATAAATTGTAACAAGGCGCGTTTAGTCGCGCAAGGGTATAACCAAGAGGAAGACATCGACTATGAGGAAACTTATGCGCCGGTTTCCCGACTCGAGGCTATACGCCTTTTGCTTGCTTTCGCTTGTGCAAAGGATTTTAAGTTATTTCAAATGGACATTAAGAGTGTGTTCCTTAACGGGTAAATAAATGAAGAAGTCTATGTTGCACAACCTCCTGGTTTTGAATCTCATGAGTATCCTGATCATGTCTACAAACTGAAAAGAGCTTTATATGGTCTCAAACAAGCTCCTAGAGCTTGGTATGAGCGACTAAGTAAATTTTTACTAGATCAAGGTTACTCAAGAGAAAAGGTTGACACTACTCTCTTCATTAAACGTCAAGGAAAGCACTTAATTCTTGTACAAATTTACGTTGACGATATCATATTTGGATCTACTAACATGAATCTCGTGAGAGAGTTTTCTGACCTTATGCAGGGTGAATTCGAGATGAGTATGATGGGTGAACTCACATATTTTCTCAGTTTGCAAATCAAGCAACTGAAAGAAGGAACATTCGTGAGCCAGACAAAATATTATTTGGAGCTTCTCAAGAGATTTGACATGGCAAATTCAAAAGCCATTGACACTCCTATGCCAACATGTGTAAACCTGAGTAAAGATGAAAGCGATAAGGACGTTGAGGTAAAAAGGTATAGAGGTATGATTGGCTCTCTTCTCTATCTTATTGTTTCTCGTCCCAACATTATGTTTAGCGTGTGTATGTGCGCAAGATACCAATCATGTCCTAAGAAATCCCATCTAAAGTTTGTCAAACGTATACTTCGATACCTATCTGGTACTCCGAAGTATGGACTATGGTATTCCAAAGGTAATGATTGCTCATTGATAGGTTTCTCCGATTCCGATTTTGCCGGTTGCAAATTGGATAGGAAAAGCACCAGCGGTACTTGTCACTTATTTTTAAACTCCTTGGTCAGTTGGTACAGCAAGAAACAAGTGTTTGTTGCTTTGTCAACCGCAGGAGCGGAATACGTAGCAGACGGTAGCTGTTGCGCACAAGTCCTATGGCTTAAGCAGCAACTATTGGATTTCAATTTAAAACTAGAACGTGTTCCCATATTTTGTGACAATACAAGTGCTTTAAATCTCACCAAAAATCATGTGTTACATTCTCATACCAAACATATCGAAATTCGACACCATTTTCTGAGGGATCATGTAGAGAAAGGTGACGTTGTCTTTGAACACGTTGACACCAAAAATCAACTAGCGGACATTTTCACAAAGCCGCTAGCCACTGAACCTTTCTTTCACATCCGTCGAGAACTTGGCATTCTCGACATTTCTGATCGGGTATAATGATTGCTAGTTTCGTATTACTCTGTTTACAATTATACTCTTGTACTTCTGACAAGTTGAGTTTTGTTGCAAGCACAAGTATGTTGTTATCAAGCGTTGTCGGTATAGAGGTGATGTTGCTCCTTCTCTCTCTCTCTATCTCTCTCTCTCTCTCTCTCTCTCTCTCTCTCACACAATATTCATGATTTAAACTAGTATATCGTTTAACTATCATGGTATTTATATATATATGACATTTGCTACAAGTACTATGTGTTTTGGATGCAAATTATGTTGTGAAATTGTAAATAGGCATCAAGTGTGGCATTCTACATGACAAAAAAAAAAGTGAAAATCTGCGTTTTTGATCACTATGAGTCGACCAAAATAGGGCAGCGGTCGACGCATGCTGTACACTTTTAAAATTGTCAAAAATCACACAGTATGCGTCGACGCATGCAGTGGTACGGTCGACGGGTCGCGCAAAAACCCAGAATTTTTTTTTCGTTTGAAAACCATTCCATCTTCTTACACTCTACATTAAATATGCAGTAAACATTAGTTATGCTTTGAAATTGCATTTTCTTGTAACCTGCATCTAGTCATTCCTAGTGTCCCCTTGTCTCCTCCTTCTTACCAAAACCCTAAATCTTCTTCTATAAAAAGGGATAATCCTCATCCTCTCCAAACTCATCTCCAACTATCCTCTCAAAAGTCATTGCAGTTAACCTCTACAAAATCTCCAAAAATCATCTTTCATGGCTTCTCTATTCCGCAAAAATACCGGCAAGAGAACAAGGGCCTCAACATCCGCTTCACTACCCATTACTGCTGTCTCTCTAGTTCCACCACCTGCTGTTGACAACTTCAACAAGGATATCAACAAGAGAGCAGTTGTTCTGCAGCATGCATTCTACAAGGAAACGGCGGAGCGCATGCATCTCACTCAGATCATGTCTTTGCTGGAGTTTTAAGGGTTTATAAATTTTCTGGAGTGCAACACAAAATACAGTGAAGATTTAGTCCGAGTGTTCTACACTTGCCTGCGTGACAAGTTTCAAGGTCAAAATTTCCACACCTCTGACGGAAATAAACAGGTAAACGTGAATTCTGAAGTCTGAAATAAGTATTTTGATTTGACTGTGGCTGCTGATGCACAACCTCCTCATGAGGTAATGGACTCTCGCACTGTGTCGTGATACGAGTTTAAGAGTGCCCTAAATGACATGCTCAAAAGGCCTTATTCGGATGTTATTGTCAATAGTGATGCCTTTCCCATAATGGTTACGGCAGGCAAACTCCAAACAGGGGAGCGCATCCTTCAATGGATTGTGGCTCGCATCCTGCGGCCGAAGAAAGGTGGCCTGTCCCGAGTTGAACAGGATGAAGTGCATCTCATTTACATTTTGAAACATAGGATCAAAATAAACTGGCCATATTATATTGCAAGCAGGATTTTTGCTCTAAGAGATTCAGGCAGAGGAATTGCTCTAGCTTATGGATCGTTTATTTCGGAGGTTCTCACCGCAGCAAATGTTGTATATCCATCGTTTCCCTGTGTTTTAGTATCCTCCGACAAAGAATTCAGCACTAAAACCTTTGCCATGATGGGATATTTTTGGTGTGATGAACGACAATCATACAAGTTTGTCCGTAGAGAAAATATTCCTCGGGCGGCTGACGACTCTGATGAAAGTTCTGAACAGGAAGACGAAGAACAAGATGAACAGGAAGATGAAGAAGAAAATACAGCGGAACAAGTACAAGAACCCGTATACGAGATGCAAGACCATTATCAATCGCCGGACCAACATGAGGTTCCAAATACTGATTGGCTCCAGCACTCAGCTCCATCTGAAGAACAAGAAGAAGGTTACACAAATCAGGGATGGGGTGGGTGGCAGTACACAGGCTGGACCACCCTGGGTAGATTCTATTATCCATACCATGGCTATCCTCAAGATCATCAACCTCCTCAGTACTCATCATCTCCTCCACCATCGGACAACTCTGAAATCCTTAATATGTTGCAGTCCATGCAGTTAGATCAACAGACCTTTATGAGGAGTCAAGATATGCGGATGGAACAGATCCGAGTTGAGCTTCGTACTCAAAATGAATGGTTCAATTCATTTTCAACTAGGATGGATGTCTGCTTTGAAGCTCTCATTGCATCCAGTGAGAGGAAAGACATGGAAATCACTGACAGTCTCCATCACCTCAAAATGTCTGTGGAAGCATTTATGGACTTCTCTGATCCCCATCGCAATCCGGATGTTGCGTACTGGGGGAGGGGCCGAGGTCGGGGCCGGGGATATTAGTTGCATAGTTGCATATTCTCACTGTGCATAATGTGTTATTTGTGTTATGTTTGTTGGAATATTAAGCCCATTTGCATGTATTCACTTCTTTATCTATTCATTCCATTATTTTTTCATTATCAATCTTATGTGTGAAGTTTGGTAATTGACTAGCTATCACCTACTGAATGTTTTTTTGTTAATTGACTAGTTCTCTTTCTCTTTTTGATGTTGTCAAAGGGGGAGAAGAGCATGTAGCAAGTACCAAAGCCAAGCCAGGATGTTCACAACAGTTAACGGTTGTTTGTTTTGCAGCCTTGGATTACAAAAGAAATGGGGAGTTTATACATTGCATATTGTTGTGTTTTGGTTATTTTGATTGTATACATGTTGTCATCATCAAAAAGGGGGAGAATGTGAGGGCAAACTACCATACACCACATGAGTTTGCATACAACACTTGATATAGGTTTTGATGATAACAAATTACAACCATGGATAAATCGGCAACTGTAAATTCTACCTCTACCAAACAAATGCAACATATCACCTACCGTATCCTTTTACATTCAACTAAAAACTGTTATAGTTAATACAACATGTGTGGTTAAATTGTGGTCATGACAAAATGCATGAAAAACCACAAGAATCTCATTTTTGCAGATTTGCAGGGTATGAGTCGACCATAGGGTCAGCGCATACATCAGTATGTTTTCCCACGGGTCAGCGTATACACCAGTATGCATTCTCACATGTCAGCGCGTAAAGGTTTGAGTCGACCGCAGGGCATGAAGAATTTACTCTCCAACGGGTCAGCGCACGCCGACTGTATGGTCGACGCATACTGATGCATTTTGCAGATTTCCAAAGGTGCAGGATATGCGTCGACGCATAGACCTGCTATGGTCGACCGTTCGTGCGGAAATGTTGTTTTTAAATGATTCCCACTATTATTTGAAAAGATGTTATGTCTTTGGTTGGTCTGTTACTATATATACAAGTTCAACTACTTATGTCAGGTAACATTTGATAAAATTGAGTCATGTGTTCAAAGAATAAGAAAGAGTGAAATAGGTGTCCAAGATTCATCATCTTCATCTTCAACATCTCACAACACATCAATTACACGCAACCATTTTTGAAGTGCCTTATGAGTGATTAAAGGTGATAAGGTTCGAAGCCGAGATTGGGTAATCTGGTTCGGGTTGAAGCTTGCGACAGGTTCTTTCTTGAATAAAACCGTTAGGGTTTTATACTCCAAGATTGGTTTGATTTTTGGGGGTTTTTGGACGAGATTCGTCAATAAGGGTCAGCTGAGCGAAGGTGATGGTGAAGAGGTAGTCTTCAACAGTCTAGTAGCGGATTCAGTGATATTGAGGGGAAGATCTCGGGTTCGATTTGTTGTAGTTGAGATCAGCCGGTCCGAAGGTTTGAAGAACTGAGGGTTATACAATAAGGAGGCTGGAATCAGAGGTCTATCAACAACGATCGGAGGACTTGGTTCATCTTGAATCAAGGGGCAAGGAGTGAAAGCAACATTCAACGTCTTGAGAATTCTGTTGTAAATTTGTTGTTCAATCCTTGTATAAACTGTTACATTCAACAAGTGATATCTATTAAATCTATCTCAATTCTAGTTTTAGAATTGAGGGCAGACGTACCCCGAAGCGAGGACGATGGGGAAACTGCCTCACCAAATCTTTGTCTTCTCTATTTTTCAGCATTTCCGCTTTAGCTTAAAAAATAAGTGATTTTCGTATAAGCACTATTGTCAAACTGTGATATCAATTGAGTAAGAGGTTGAAACTCTGTTTTTGAAACCAAAATACAATAAGACATTGTACTAGGCTAGTTGGAATCACTTACTCAACATAAATATCACTTGGAGTGTTTTTGCACACCAAGTGTTCGACAATTTGCCTGAACCAAAATTATCTTATTTGTGTATCTAGTTTTGGTTTGCTCTTTAAATCATTGGAACTAGGAATCCTAACGAGTGAATTAGATCATTGATAAGTGTGATTAGTGTTGTGATTCTTCTTCCATATTTTCATTAATCCATAGGCTTAACGCATATCCGGTTTTCCAATAACCGTTCATTTTAGACTATATTATCCTCGGCCGCTTCCGCACTTAAAACAAATTTTCAAAACCAATTTTTAATTGGTAGCGCCGACTCAATTTTTAATAGGGATCTATTCAACCCCCCCCCCCCCCCCCCCTTCTAGATCCGTGCCAAAGTCTAACACACCTTTGGGGTGAGATCTGGAAAGTTACTAGGCTGGATTGTCAGTGAAAGGGGTATTGAGGTAGATCCTGCCAAAATAAAAGCTATACAAGATATGCCTGAGCCGAGAACGGAAAAAGAGGTTTGTGGTTTCCTAGGGAGTTTGAACTACATTGCGAGGTTCATATCTCATCTTACAGCCACTTGTGAACCAATATTCAAATTGCTAAGAAAAGATCAAATGGTGAAGTGCAATGAAAATTTCCAGAAAGCGTTTGAAAGAATAAAAGAATATTTGCAGGAACCTCTAATACTCATGCCTCCAGCTGCAGGGAGACCACTGATCATGTACCTCACGGTTCTTGAGAATTCAATGGGATGTGTGCTCGGTTAACAAGACGAGTCGGGTAGAAAAGAGCATGCCATTTACTACCTGAGTAAGAAATTCACTGATTGTGAGTCAAGATACTCGATGCTGGAAAAAACATGTTGTGCACTCGCTTGGGCCGCTAAGCGTTTGAGACAGTACATGTTAAACCATACAACCCTATTGATTTCGAAGATGGATCCAATCAAGTACTTCTTTGAAAACAAGCACTCTCCGGAAGGATTGCCTGATGGCAAATGGTTTTAACAGAGTACGATATCCAATACGTTTCCCAGAAAGCCATTAAGGGAAGCGTCCTGTCGGAATATCTCGCGGAACAGCCAATTGAGGATTATCAGCCGATGAAGTTTGATTTTCCAGATGAGGATGTCATGTTTTTGAAGATGAAAGACTGTGATGAGCCTCTACCTGACGAGGGTCCTGAGAGGGGATCTCATTGGAAACTGGTTTTCGACGGAGCAGTTAATTCATATGGCAATGGGACCGGGGCTATCATTACTACTCCTCACGATTCTCATATATCATTCACTGCCCGATTGACTTTCGCCTGCACCAATAATGAAGCCGAGTATGAAGCGTGCATATTGGGTTTAGAAGAGGTCGTTAATATGAGGATAAAGAATTTGGATGTGTACGGTAACTCAGCGTTAGTCGTTAACCAAATCAAAGGAGAGTGGGAAACTCGTCCTGCCAACCTGGTGCCTTATAGGGATTATGCAAGGAGACTGTTGTCGTTCTTTGATAGAGTCGAGTTCCATCATGTGCCAAGAGTCGAAAATCAGATGGCAGATGCCTTGGCCACGCTATCTTCTATGTACAAAGTGAACTTCTGGAATGGAACTCCAGCCATCACCATTATGTGTCTTGATAGACCTGCTTTTGTGTTTGCGATTGAGAAAACATCGGATGGAAAGCCTTGGTATTTTCATATCAAGCATTTTCTCAAGACTCACGAGTACCCATCTGGGGCATCTGGCAAAGATAAGAGGACCTTGAGGAGGTTAGCCGGTAACTTTTATCTGAACAAAAACGATGTGCTCTACAGGAGAAATTCCGACATGGTTTTGTTGCGCTGTGTTGATGAACTTGAAGCAAACCTGTTGATGGAGGAAGTCCACGAGGGTTCTTTCGGTACTCATGCCAATGGGCATGCAATGGCTAGAAAATTGTTAAGAGCTGGGTATTATTGGGTGACTATGGAATCTGATTGCTTCAAATACGCAAAAAAATACCATAAATGCCAGATTTATGCGGATAAAGTTAATGTGCCACCGGCTCTTCTGAATGTGTTAACATCTCTTTGGCCTTTTGCTATGTGGGTAATCGATGTGATTGGAAAGATTGAGTTGACTGCTTCTAATGGACATCGCTTCATCCTGGTTGCGATTGATTACTTTACGATGTGGGTAGAAGCAGTGTCCTATGCCAATGTCACGAAACAGGTGGTCGCCCGATTCATAAAGAAGGACATCATTTGTCGTTATGGTATTCTTGAGAGAATCATTACTGATAATGGTTCAAATTTGGATAACAAAATGATGAAGGAACTGTGTCAGAGTTTCAAGATTGAGCATCACAATTCTTCTCCATATCGTCCGAAGATGAATGACGTTGTTGAGGCAGCTAACAAGAATATCAAGAAGATTGTGCAGAAGATGGTAGTGACCTATAAGGACTGGAACGAGATGTTGCCCTTCGCTCTTCACGGTTATCGTACTTCGGTACGTACATCAACCGGGGCAACTTCTTTCTCACTGGTGTATGGCACGGAAGCGGTCCTGCCATTGGAAGTTGAGATTCCTTCTTTAAGAGTATTGTCGGATGTAAAGCTTGACGAAGCTGGGTGGGTGCGAACCAGGTTGAATCAACTGAGCTTGACTGATGAAAAGAGATTGGCAGCTATTGCTCATGGTCGGGTGTACCAGAGTAGGATGAAGAAAGCCTTTGATCAGAAAGTGCATCCTCAGTGCTTCCAGACGGGGAATTTGGTGTTGAAAAGGATCCTTCCTCCTCAGACAGATCACAGGGGAAAATGGACTCCTAACTATGAAGGTCCGTATGTGGTAAGAAAGGTTTTCTCTAGAGGAGCCTTATTACTATCTACCATGAATGGTGAAGATTTTTCGTCCCCTGTGAATGCGGACGTGGTTAAAAAATACTTTGCTTAAAAGAGACCCGCTGGACAGAAAAAAGAAAAATCCAGGCAAGAATGGGGCATCCCGGCGAACCATGAAAAAGAGAAGGTTCAGGCAAATATTAGGGAAAAGAAAAAGGAAAGATGTAAACCCGCAAAGTTGAAAACCTGAAAAGGCGACTTTGGCAAAAATGGGTATCCCGGTGGATTGAAAACCCGAAAGGGCGTCCAGGTAAAAGTTAGGGATTTGAAAGCAAACGACTGCAGCCTGCGTTCGATCTGTGAGCTTGAGAGCAGTTATATCGAAGGAAAGGAATCAGTCCAGTCAGTCTTTTCAGAAGGCGAAACATGGGGAACATCGAAGACATACAGGTCATAGATGAATCGACACATGGTGGTTATCTGTTCCCACATTGCCGACATTTGTATACATTTTATTTTTCTTGCTTTTGAGCAATTACCTCTTTTCAGGAATTACATCTGAATTGTAATTTGCCTATTTACAGGCTTTTTATTAATAAAGTATTCACTTCAGTCAAAGAGCTTTCCCTTTCTTGTTTTACTTTTACTGTTTTGTTTGCAAAAACGTCTGATATTTTGATAAACATTACAGGTGAAAACAGGAGGCTTTACAGAGCATAATGAAAGCAAATGATTTTGCTCATGTGGTAAGTGTCATGAATGGTAACTGAGCTAACCATTTCGCATGTATGCTTTCTTTTGTTTTATTGCAGGATGGAAACACTCCCCAGCAGAGGTGTTCTTCCACGGTAGTGAGATTATAGTCAGACTCATTTCTCCCCTAGCAGAGATTGTGTCGTACCTAGAGAGTCTCACTATCAAGTCAGGTATCGCCAGCGAAAGTGTGAAGTTATTCTCCAGCAGAGGCAACGTCTTCGATGCCCTCTCCCCAACGGAGTTGACTTTCTGGTGTTTCCCGGTAGTATCGGTATTCAGGGTTTCTTCCCCAAGCAGGGTTCAGTGCTAATTCCCTCGACGTGACAAATGTTTAGGCGAAACATGATCCATTTCTCGGTTGAGTGGAGCTTTCAGCAAAATATTTGATATCCTCCAGCAGGGTGGGATTTCTTTCCAAGTAGAATGGAGATATTTCTCAACAGTTTACTTTACTTCCCGGTAGGGTCGTATTCTGAAGGGTTCTCCCCGGTTGAGTGTGGATTCCCCAGAGTATTGGAAGGCTATTCCGGGTGTTTCCCCCAGCCTATGCATTTGATATCCCATAAGAGTTGTTTCCTGGGAAGCCATCCAGGGCATTTTGCCTCAGCAGAGTTCTGATTCCCAGCAGGGTGATTTGTTGTTCTCTGTAGATTCTTTACAAAGAGGTCGTCTAGGGCTTGTTGGCTCCCTAGTATGAGTCTGATCGTACGCGGCACGCCCTATGTTTCTCCCCGGAGGAGTTTTGTTTCCTCTCTTTAGCATTTATTTTGCTAAGGTGGTTCCTTTGCATTTGCATTGTGTATAGCATCTTCCCGATTGCGTAGCATTTCCAATTCGTATGGAGCATTACGCCATTTTCAAGCATATGCATCTGAAGCATAAGCCAGGATTGGCATCTTTAAGACCGGATACCTTCTCAGCAGAGACTATTTGATTCAAGGGATTTTCGTGTTAACCGCGTTAGGATGGATCTTTGGGTTGGTTATATTATCAGATTCTTCCCAGCTGAGTCGTTTGGTTAAACGTCTTCGCTCTCCCCAGGTGAGTCACTTGCAAGTGTTGTCTTCCCTATTCAAGCCTGTTGTTCTTTTCCCCAACAGAGTTGTTCGATTTCTTCTGCAAAGTCCTTATTCTGACTCTTGGTTGGTCATCTTTGCTTTATTGCAACTCTTGGTTGGTGACTCAGTGGCGTTTCTTATTCCAACTTTTGGTGGTTAATCCTTATTCTCCTCAGTAAAGTCGAGGATCCCAACTCTTGGTTGATACTCCCCGGCATAGTTCAAATTATTTGTGTTTGGCGTGCCAACTTTTGGTTAGTCTAGAAGGTGATCCCAACTGTTGGTTGGTAGTCTCTAGTTTCCCCTCGCGGAGTCTTTGTTCCAACTCTTGGTTGGCAAGCTTTTATTCTAACTCTTGGTTAGTAGCTTTTATTCTAACTCTTGGTTAGTAGCTTTTATCCTAACTCTTGGTTAGTAGCTTTGGTTCCGACTTTTGGTCGATGAGGATTTTTTCTTGGCCATCCTAACTCTTGGTTAGTAGCTTTTATTCTGACTTTTGGTTGAAGAGGATTTCCCCAGCAATCCTAACTCTTGGTTAGTAGCTTTGTTTCCCAACTCTTGGTTGGATGTTATCTCCTGCAGTTGTTATTCCAACTCTTGGTTGGTGGTCTGTTGTCTGACGGGTTGTTGTTCCAACTTTTGGTTGGCAATCCTACTCCATTTCTCAGCGGAGTCGCTATCCCAACTTTTGGTTGGTGAGGTTTGGTTGACGTTTTCCAACTTTTGGTTGGTAGTCTTTGATTCCCCAGTAGGGTCGTGATATCCAGTTCGGTCGTCTTGTTGATCGTTGTTCCAACTCTTGGGTGGTAAGCTTTGTTCTCTGGTTGTTGATTCCGACTTTTGGTCAGTATACATCCCCAGCGAGGTTGTCTCGCTATTCAAATTGCGGTGAGTGTTGTGGTGATTCCAACTCTTGGTTGGTATTGTGTGGTTTTATCCCCAGAGAATAGCCTTTATCCCATCTTTTGGATGGTATTGTTCGGGTATCATCTCGTGATGGATGTTTATCCTGTGCAGATTCGTCTGGTTAGTCTAGTCTACTTTTTCCCCAGTGAAGTTACCATAAAGTTGTCTCGTTAATGTTCCCTTTTGTCCCCCAGCAGGGTTGTATCCCGACTTTTGGTTGGTATGTTGTGGGAGATTCGTTCCAACTCTTGATTGGTATCTGTTGTTGGTTTCATCCCAACTTTTGGTTGGTATATCTTTGGTTGTTTCCCAACGTTTGGTTGGTATCTTTGGTTGTTTCCCAACTTTTGGTTGGTATCTGGGGTTTGTTATCCCAACTCTTGGTTGGTATTCCTTGGTTCATTATCTCGACTCTTGGTTGGTATTCATTGATCTTTGTCCCAACTCTTGGTTGGTATCCTTTGGACATTATCCCAAATCTTGGTTAGTATCTCTAGTTGGTATCTGGTATTTGTATCCCAACTCTTGGTTGGTATCCTTGACCTTTATTCCCCAACTCTTGGTTGGCATCTTTTGGATGAAGTTCAGATTGTATTGGATTGTTATTCCCCAGCGTGTCATTTTCCAACTCTTGGTTGGCATCTTTTGGATGAAGTTCAGATTGTATTGGATTGTTATTCCCCAGCGTGTCGTTTTCCAACTCTTGGTGGGTATTCACTGTTTTTCATTCCCGCAGGGTGAAAATTTATGGGTTCTTTTGTATTCAATCACCTTATACCTTGAATGTTTGAAAGCGGATGCTTTTCCTCCCTTCAGGTCCAAGTTGTTTGAATAGGGGCAGCTGTAGCACCCCAAAATTTGTCTTTCCGTTTTAGCAGCATTTGCCTTTTGTTTCTTTGCATTTTCGCATTTCTGCATTTGCATAGCATTCGTTCTTGAGACAGGGGATCAAGGTTTTTCTGTGGCTCAGTTTTCATCTCAGTGCATGAACCGGAACAGCGAGCATCAGAGGCTCTGGCATTTATTTTGCCCAGCAGTCGGGCGACCGATTTTATTTTATTTTGCAGGGTATTTTCAGCTCAGAAAGCAGTATTCAGGCTATCGCAAGCACTTTCATGGTTATGATATTCAAAAGCAAGTTTCAGAAGTTGAATAGAGCTCAAAACAGTTAGAAACAGGCAGATTTCCCTCCAAAAGGCGCCAAAATTCAAATTTTGGATGTGTTAATCGGTTAACCTATATGGTTAATCGATTAACCAAGGAAAAATTAGGGAAAATTGGGATTTTTTTGAAGGTGTTAACCGATTAACCTATATGGTTAATCGATTAACCAGTGCAGATTTTGCCTCTGCACATGAATTTTTAATCCAAACCACTTTGGGGTCCAATTTTGGTCATGTGCAAGTATGATTTTCACTTTGGGAAGGATCTAGAACCTATTTGAAATTTGGTTAATTTCATTTTCCCTCCAAATGCCCATTCCTAATTCCAAACCAAATTTTCCATTCCATATTCCAAACCTTTCATTTGGATCCAAGCCTAGGTGATATTTAAGTGATTCACTCCAAACCTCAAAAAACTAATCACTCAAAATTCACTCTCATTTTCAGAATTGATCTCATTCTCTCTCAATTTTCCAATCTCCAAAAACCCTTACCAAAGCTCTTTTCCATTGAATTCTTTGATTCTTCCTTGGAATCAATGAATTCTTGAGCTCAAACCTCCATCCATCATCTTTATTGAATCAATTTCTTCATCCAATTTTTGTGCAAATTGGATCTGAATCTGGAAGTGATTTTGGAAGTGATTATTTGGCTTATTTGGGATTGATCTTGAAGAATCTTCATTGCTACTACAAGAATTGGTGTGGATCTTGAAGTATTCCAAACTTCTAGCATTGGATCTATTCAATTAGAGTTGGATCAACATTAATCAGAGCAAATCTCCGCTCCGAAGGTTGGATCCGAATTTGTTTTTTGCTTATTTGCATAATCATGTGGATTTTCATCTTTGATTGAATTTTGGTTAATTTGATCTGATTGATTCATGATTTGGTTGTGTTAATCTATTCATATGTTGTTTGAATCATGATTTGCTAGTTTAATTCCGTGATTAAGTGATTATGGCGATCATCCGGTTGATCGGATGCGTGCTTATTTGTTGAACATGCTGCTCTGTTGTTGTTTTTCTGTTGTTGGCATAGTGTTAATCGGTTAACGCATAAGGTTAACCGATTAACCATTACAAATTTTCAATTTTTTCAAAGTTTTCAGAGTGTTAATCGGTTAACGCATATGGTTAACCAATGAACCAGTTCAAATATTCAAATTTTTTAAACGTTAACAGTGGTTAACCGGTTAACGCCTAGTGTTAACCGATTAACATTGTGCCAGTGAGTCTGTTTTGCTGATTTTCTTGCGTGTTTGAGTACCATTTCGCATCGAATCATCGTAGTTCAATATGATGCATTATAAGTGAAATGTTCTAGACATTTTTTCGCTGTTTTGGTTGTTTAATTGAGACTTTGTCGACTTGTGTTTGTTTTCCAGTTAGATGCACACTTGTGTGTTGTTGTTCATAGTGATGATGCTTTTGCATTTGTGTTGCCTCTTGTGTTTTGCATTTTTATTTCTTGCATTAATAAAGGTCGAGATGTTCTTGTGGTGGTGTTTATCCCACACTTTGTTCCTCCCTTTGCTTGTGTGTTACATTCCATGTTTGCATCCCTATTTTCACTCTCATTGGTGTTTGATCTTTCTTCTTCCTTTGTCTTTATTTGCCATGCTCCCCATAGGATTTCTAATCTCTTTTGAGGTTACAATAGACATTAGGACTCAAACCATGCATGCTAACATTAAGGTAGATGTTCCCCTTTGATCCAAACTTTAGGACCATTTTTCATGACAACATTAGGGCCGAGTTTCCCTTAGACCTTTCGTGCGTCTCTCTTTCTCATCTCAAAACAACTCTAACTCATCTAATAAATACGATGAATGTTGTACGCTACGAGCCTTAAGCTACTTGGGAAATGGTGATTGGAGGGCTTCCTTTTAATGGCCTAGAGTGTTTAGTGTACACCCTTTGGGTGATATGCGACGCATTCGCTCCTAGGTCATAGTCTTTAGTGCAACGTGAATCATAAACCGAATTAATTCACTTCACTAAAAAACTCAAAACTTCAAACCTTTTTCCTTCGGGATTAATTGGAAAAACCTTTTTTTATAAAAAGAGTGTCATTAAGCTTTGGTTCTACCAGCAAACACGCATCGTGCCTAACTGCTAGAACAGAGGTTTAACCCTGCTCGATTAAAACACCTAATCAACCGGTGTTCTCGTTAGCCCGAACTACATTTGCTCTGATTTCTCGTACCAGATGAGAATACGTAGGCACAAGACGCGATGTCTTGGAGAGCAACCTTCCCCCTTTTTTCACCCGTAGTTAGCCAAACTACGTTGACTCTGACTTTCCCATTGCACGAGGGAATATGTAGGCATAAAATGGTGATGCTCTGCCGAGTCTCTTTTCTTTTCTTTTGTCCTATGAGCCTTTAGCTAGATAGATTAAACACACCCTTAGATAGACAATAAGCGTGGATCTCGTCGAGTACGACGGACGTGAGGGGTGTTCATACCTTTCCCTTGCGTAACCGACTCCTGAATCCAGGACTTGGTTGCGATGACCTCGTCTTTTCCTTTTTCGTTAGGTTTTTCCGATCGTTTTATTTCCCTCTCTTTGGGATAAATAACGAAAGGTGGTGACTCTTCTGTTTTTCTCCGGGTGTTTTTCGCAATTGCGACAAAAGAAAGATAAAGAAAAGATTCATCACAAGACTTCTAGCAAGACTAGGAGAGAATATGCCACTTGGGAGAGTGCAAGTGAGTCCTCTAGTGATGAAATCACAACTTCAAATATCTAATAGGCTCGAAATTATCTTATGGGAAAAGGGAAGAAAACAAAAAATGTATGTTTTTCTAAGCTTGAGTATTTAAGTAATTCATCCTATCTTGAATTAAAATGGGCCTTTGAAGATCTTCATAGAGAAACTTAAGAGCTTTTAGCAAGTTAGCTTCACGTGAAAAAGTCATTTTAAACTTAGAAGGTAAAGTGTTAGAATACAAAAGCAATTTTGGTGCTATTAAGAAATCTATGATAGATATTCAAAGTGACAAGAGTGAGGATAGAAAACCTCCTAGATTTAGTTATAAATATTGTCATAATAGACGAGAGGAAGTAAAATCTATTGAAGTCAAATTAGATGATTCCTTGCAACCTAAGATGGTGTTTGCTATTGATTCTTCTAAGGTTGAAAAGCTTTTAAATAATTCTAAAAAGAACCATAGATATATGTATATGAATTCAAATAGCAAGGACATATATCATAAAAACTTATCTTGTCATTATTTTTGCAAGAAGGGACGTACCATTGAAAGATGAAAATTTAGGAAACTCTTTGTTCCTAAAGGAGTTGTTCAATGGTTTCCTAAATGCAACTTTGTTCTCACTCACCCCCAAGGACCCAATGAAAATTGGGTACCTAGCACTATTTGTTAATCATGCAGGAAAAATGTCTTGACTCTATGAAAGAGAGTATGTGATCTCGTTTGTGGAGAATCAAGGCACAACACGGTGACATGTCCTTATTGTTTTGATCTATTTGACTAACAAGGCGAATTATGTTACCAATTAGGTTAACATTTAGTGTTTCTTTAATTGGTAAAAGCGTGTTGATTACTACTAATGTTTTATTTGAGGAATTTTGATATAGGTGTTTCTTTTCACAATATAGGTATATCTTTACAAGACATTCTCAAAGAAACTGAAAAAGGAATTAATCATCTTAAAGCGGTGGAACATGAGAAAGAAGAAGATAAAAATTGTGAAAAAGGGAAGGTTAAAAATCCAACTGCAGTGGACTATCTTCTGGGATACATTATTAACCATACTTTTAAGTACACGTACAAGAAGAAAACTGGAAAGAGAATTTCGGTCTCGATTGTGTTTTATGGCACGTGTTGTATTTATTTCAACTTTCATTCAAAAGTTCTTCGTGGAATGCAAATTCATCCTCCGTCATGTGCACAGTGAGTTAATATCGTTTCAATCCTTTTTTTGTTATGTACATAATTTTTTTACCTGTTTATTTCTTAAAGGAATGTGATGAACTATGTGCGTGATATTGTGATATGTCTTTACTTCCAAAAAAGTTAATATGACTGTTATATGTTGCATTCTACATGTTTATAGTAACTATATTCAAATGTTGTCACATTTTCATCTTTATATTGAACCTAATTTATGCTTGAATTTTATATGATTCTAGCAAACAAACCATAAAAATATATCATATGCATGTGTCTCACATCATCTTATTGCTCATGAGTTATTATAAGTCTCTCAAAATCACTAGAAGTCCATTTGAGTCTTGCTTGTGAATTTTGAGTTTTGTGTGTTGCATTTTCATTTTAGTATGGTTTGTTGCTTGCTTTTGATTTGTATGAACAATAGTCTAAGATGTTTATTGGTTGTACTATGTGTGTGACTTAAATAGATCTTGTGCATGTTTTTTTTGTTTTATTATGCTTGTGTTATTTACATATGTTATGTGTAACACCCCAATTTTTAATAATTAATTATCTATATTAATTAATTGATTTATTGGAATTATTTTAATTATTTGAATTATTGGATAATTATTTATTTTATTGGTGAGATGATTGATTTCTAGAATTAGTGAGTTAGGGTAGTGTGTGAATAGTAAGTGAATTGGGTTAGGCCCAATAACTTAAAGTTAGGGTTTTAGAGATGAGAAGTTAATAATAGAGGGAACAAGAAGAAAGAAAAGAGAATAGAAAACATAGAAGAGAAGAAGAGGAGAAGAGAAAGAGCAAGAGGAAAAGAAGAGTGGAAGAGAGAAATTCAGAGTTCAAGCATTCAAAGAATCAAGAATTCTTCCCAAAGAAAAACCTAAGGTAAGGGTGGGAATTCTCTCATTATTGGGATTGTGGGATAATGATTAATGGATAGAAGATGTTTAGGGAAAATCCTAATTTGGAATTGTGTTTTAATGGTTAATGAGTAGGAGTTTATGTAGGAGAAACCCATATATCTCTCATGATTTGAGTAAATTTTTTATTGTTAAGAATGCCCTAACATGGAGGGATTGATTATGGTAGCAAAGAGGGGAATAGTTGGTGAAAATACACTTTTCTGCACAATTTTTCGTAAACACACAGTGAGCAATCAATTGCACTAAGATGTCAATTGATTGCACACAGAGAAAGACTGTTGGAAGCTGAATTTTTAACTGAGCAATCGATTGCACTAAGGTGTCAATCGATTGCACCATAACATAGTAGCTAAAGTGATGAAATTTCCAAAGGACCAATTGATTGCACCCTAACTCCAATCGATTGCACTAACTGAAACTTAGAAAAATCATGTTTTTAGAGGGTTGATTACATAGAGTCTTTGGTTAATTAAACCTTAACAAACCATGGATCAATTGAGATGATTTATTGATTATTTACTTGAGTATTTATTGATTATAAACCTTCGGTTGGATATTGAGATATCAATTGTTGTTTAACAAGTTGATTGTGTATTGAGTATTGAATTCAATGATTTGTAATGGATTGATTGTCCTATGTGTAATCGTTGAATTGTGATTTAATCTAATTGATTATTGTGCATTACTTGATAAATGCAATGATGATGTTGAAAGTATGAATACTTTGATGTTTATGAAATGTGTTGTGTGTGTGCAATCATGATATAATTCTTGTGTGATGAATTATTTGAGAATGCATGGGATTAAGATGCGAGAACAGTCATAAGTGCGTTTGGTTGTTGATTGCATACGCATCATTTGTTGTCAAGAGGCGATGTTTGCTAGTTTCGTGGAGACTAATGACTTGTCCCAAACCTAGAAGGGTGGGTTTGAAAGCCTAAAGGACGGGCTTTTGTTTGTTATTGGTCTAGAGGATGGACCCAATTTAAATGTAAAAACCAAAAAATAATAACAAGTGTTGGTACCACATGGCATGAGTTGCACTTGAGTTGCATCGAGTCACATGGCATATATATCATTGTTGTATGAAAGTATGCGTATGTGTATGACTTGTTGAATTGAAAATTTGTGAATGTGTGATTGATGAATGATATGGGTTGAGAAAATTTTAACTGTGAGGATATTGGTGTTGTGCTGACATGCTTTACATTATTCTTTATCTTATGATTTCAATATTTATGTGAATTCTCACCCTTCTGCTGGAATGATGTCCTATACGACATCGTGCAGGTATCAAAGAGTGTGACTGTTCGTAGTTGCGAGGTCGATGTTGGTGTAGCTGTTTATTATTTTAATTATGTTGGGTCGAGTCATGCTCTGGTCATGTAACACTAGGATTGCTTGGTTTATATCTTAGAGATACATTATGTACTATACGCTATGTTCTTATATTTATTAGAATATTATGATGTTGGCCTTAGTGCCTAAGTAATGTGGAATTATGTGATGAACATGAATGTTCTGTTAAGAGAATTATGATATAAAATGAATCTGCTGCTACATGTGAAGGGAAATTTTGAGAAGCATGATTATTTATTAAAGTGTTAATGAGCATGACAGGTGGTTTTTGATGTTTTGAGTATTATGTGTGACACCCTTTTGTGAATGCATGATGATTTACTCTGATTATTTATATATATTCTGTGGGGTTTAGAAGGGTGTTACATTAGTGGTATCAGAGCAGGTCGGTCAGTTGGCCAAGTTGTTAATGTGTTTATTACCCTATATATTTGATATGTGTGTGTAGCATTATCAATATGGTTTTTCTAATGAGGATTTATTGTTGGAATTAAGAACAATGGTTGCAGGCAGAAATGATGAAGCGATTGCTGAAGCTTTAGCGATGTTGGCTGGAGCGATTGGACAGAATCCACAAGCTAACGTGAATGCTGGAAACAACGCCGAAGACGAGTTTCGTGCTTTGGAAAGGTTTCAAAGGAATAATCCGCCAATTTTTAAGGAAACCCATGAACCTGACAAAGTACAAGTATGGCTGAAAGCGATCAAGAAGATCTTTCGAGTCATGAACTGTTCGGATGCCCAGAAGGTGCAGTTTGGCACTCATATGCTTGAAGAGGAAGCTGAGGACTGGTGGGGTAACACTCGCCAGAGGTTTGAAGAAGATGAGGTTGTGGTTACTTGGGATGTTTTTAGAGAGGCATTTCTGGAGAAGTATTTTCCAGAAGATGTACGAGGGAAGAAGGAAATTGAATTCCTCGAGTTGAAACAAGGTAACTCAACTGTGGCTGAATATGCAGCAAGGTTTGAGGAATTGATTAAGTTTTGTCCTCATTACAACACTACCAATGCTGAGAGATCTAAGTGTCTTAAGTTTGTGAATGGTTTGAGACCTGAAATCAAGCAAGCTATTGGTTATCAAGAGATTAGGAGCTTTTCTGAATTGGTGAACAAGAGTAGAATCTATGATGAAGATAGTAGAGCTGGATCTGCCCACTATAAGAGTTTAAATGACAAGAAAGGAAAAATTCAATTCAGAGGAAAGCCGTATGTGACTCCTGCTGATAAGGGGAAACAGAAAGCTGGTTACAGCAAGAAACCGAGTGGGGCAGGAGTTTCCACTCCGGTGAGATGTTATCATTGCGGTGAAGAAGGACATCGAGCTCCTGAGTGCAAAAGCGTTGAGCAGAAGTGTTTCAAGTGTGGAAAGCCAGGCCATAAGGATTTTGAGTGCAGAAGTGGTGTGAATACGACTTGTTATAATTGTGGTGAGCAAGGGCACATTAGTACCAAGTGTGACAAGCCAAAGAAGACTCAAGGGAATGGGAAAGTGTTTGCTCTATCAGGATCGGAGACTACTAGTGAAGATCGGTTGATCCGAGGTACGTGCTTCATTAATGGTATACCTTTGGTCGCTATAATTGATACTGGAGCTACACATTCCTTTATTTCCTTTGATTATGTTAAGAGATTGAATCTTGAGTTGTCCGTTATGAGTGGTGGTAGGGTTATTGATACTCCTGCTATGGGTTCAATAAATACCCCATATGTGTGTTTGAATTGTCCGTTGAGTATTTTTGGTAAAGACTTTGGAGTTGATTTAGTGTGTCTTCACTTAGATCAACTTGATGTTATTCTTAGGATGAATTGGTTGGAATTCAATCGTGTCTATATTAACTATTTTGATAAAACGGTTATTTTTCCTGAACCTGATGATGAAGGAGGCTTGTTTATGACTGCTAAGCAAGTGAAGGAATCAGTGCAAGATGGTGCGAAGGTATTTATGTTGATGCCAACTTTGAGCATTGGTGAAAATGGAGCAATTGATGCTTTACCAATTGTCCGTGATTTTCCGGAAGTTTTTCCTGATGAGATAAGAGATTTACCGCCGGAACAAGAAGTGGAGTTTTCGATCGACTTAATTCCTGGAACTAGTCTGATATCGATAGCTTCATATTGCATGTCTGCATCAGAATTGAAAGAGTTGAAGAGTCAACTTGAAGATCTACTTGAGAAGAGGTTTATTCGTCCGAGCGTGTTACCGTGGGGTGCACCAGTTTTGTTGGTTAAGAAGAAAGAAGGTTTTATGAGACTTTGTGTGGATTATAGACAATTGAACAAATTGACTGTCAAGAATAAGTATCCACTTCTGAGGATTGATGATCTCATGGATCAGTTGATTGGTGCAAGCGTCTTTAGTAAAATAGATCTGAGATCTGGGTATCATCAGATTCGTGTGAAGGCTGAGAATATTCAGAAGACTGCTTTTAGAACGAGGTATGGACATTATGAGTATTTTGTGATGCCATTTGGTGTGACTAATGCACCAGGTGTATTTATGGAGTACGTGAATAAGATTTTCCATTATTATTTGGACAAGTTTGTGGTTGTGTTCATTGATGATATTTTAATTTATTCGAAGAGTGAAGAAGAACATGCTGAGCACCTGAGGATTGTGTTATCTGTGTTGAAAGATAAGCAGTTTTATGCTAAACTTTCTAAGTGTTAATTTTGGTTGAAGGAAGTGAGTTTCCTTGGTCATGTGATTTCGAGTAGAGGTATTGCAGTTGATCCGTCGAAGGTTGAAGCGGTATCGCAATGGGAGACTCCGAAACCAGTTTTTGAGATTAGAAGTTTTCTTGGTTTGGCAAGTTATTATCGAAAATTTATTGAAGGATTTTCCAAGTTATCGTTACCGTTAACGCAGTTGACTAGGAAGGGTCAAGCTTTTGTTTGGGATGCAAAGTGTGAAGAAAGTTTTCAAGAGCTTAAGAGGAGATTGACGACAGCTCCTGTTTTGATTTTGCCGAATCTGGCAAAACCGTCTGTTGTGTATTGTGATGCTTCTTTGATGGGTTTAGGAGGTGTGTTGATGCAAAATAAATAAGGTGTAGCTTATGCTTCAAGGCAACTTAAAGTGCATGATAGGAATTATCCGACGCATGACTTAGAGTTGGTCGCCGTTGTATTTGTGTTAAAGCTTTGGAGGCATTATTTGTTTGGTACGAGATTTGAAGTGTATAGTGATCATAAGAGTTTAAAGTATCTCTTTGATCAGAAAGAATTGAATGCAAGGCAGAGGAGATGGTTGGAACTTCTGAAGGATTATGATTTTGGTTTGAATTACCATCCGGGTAAAGCAAATGTGGTAGCTGATGCATTGAGTAGGAAATATTTGCATATGTCGATGATGATGGTAAAAGAGTTGGAAATGATTGAGCAGTTTCGTGATTTGAGCTTAGTGTGTGAGAAGACTTCTTACGGGGTTAAGCTTGGTATGTTAAAGCTTACTAGTGGTATTCTTGACAAGATTCAAAAAGAACAGAAATTTAATTTGGGTTTAGTTGATCGGTTGACTTTGATCAATCAAGGTCAAGGTGGTGATTTTCGGATTGATGAAAATGGTATCATGAGATGTCGTGATAGAGTTTGTGTTCCTGATATTGTTGAGCTGAAGAAGAGTATTCTTGAAGAAGGGCATCGTAGTGGATTGAGTATTCATCCGGGTGCTACTAAGATGTATCAAGATTTGAGGAAAGTATTTTGGTGGCCTCGTATGAAGAAGGATATTGCCGAGTTTGTATATTCTTGTTTGACTTGTCAGAAGTCAAAGATTGAGCATCAGAAACCGTCGGGCTTGATGCAACCGTTGTCTATTCCCGAATGGAAATGGGATAGCATATCTATGGATTTCGTATCTGGTTTACCTAGGACACCGAGTAACTTTGAAGCTATTTGGGTTATTGTGGATAGATTGATCAAATCTGCTCACTTTATTCCTATGCGAATGGATTGCCCGTTGGAGAGATTGGCAAAGTTGTACATTGAAAGGATTGTCAGTTTGCATGGCATTCCGTCTAGCATTATGTTGGATAGAGGTCCAAGGTTTACTTCGATATTTTGTGAGAGTTTGCAGAATGCTTTGGGTATGAAGTTACGTTTGAGTTCTGCTTATCATCCACAGACTGATGGTCAGACTGAGAGGACGATTCAATCACTTAAGGGTCTTTTGAGAGCTTGCATGTTGGAGAAGGGAGGATCTTGGGATAGCTACTTACCTTTGATTGAATTTACTTACAACAATAGTTTTCATTCGAGTATTGGTATGGCACCGTGTGAGGCATTGTATGGTAGACGGTGTAGGACGCTATTGTGTTGGTATGAGTCGGGAGAGAGTGTTGTGGTTGGACCCAAGATAGTCCAACAGACCACTGATAAGGTTAAGATGATTCAAGAGAAGATGAAGATTTCTCAGAGTCGTCAGAAGAGTTATCATGATAAACGAAGGAAAGCACTGGAGTTTCAAGAAGGAGATCACGTGTTTCTTCGAGTTACTCCTGTGACTGGTGTGGGTAGGGCATTGAAGTCACGTAAGTTGACACCGCGTTTCATTGGTCCTTATCAGATTTTACAGAGGATAGGAGAGGTAGCCTATCGGATTGCATTACCGCCGTCGCTTGCTAACCTTCATGACGTGTTCCATGTATCTCAGTTGAGGAAATATATTGCGGATCCGTCTCATGTAGTCAAGAGGCGATGTTTGCTAGTTTCGTGGAGACTAGTGACTTGTCCCAAACCTAGAAGGGTGGGTTTGAAATCCTAGAGGACGGGCTTTTGTTTGTTATTGGTTTAGAGGACGGACCCGGTTTAAATGTAAAAACTGAAAAATAATAACAAGTGTTGGTACCACATGGCATGAGTTGCACTTGAGTTGCATCGAGTCACATGGCATATATATATCATTGTTGTATGAAAGTATGTGTATGTGTATGACTTGTTGAATTGAGAATTTGTGAATGTGTGATTGATGAACGATATGGGTTGAGAAAAATTTAAGTGTGAGGATATTGGTGTTTTGCTGACATGCTTTACATTATTCTTTATCTTATGATTTCAATATTGATGTGAATTCTCACCCTTCTGCTAGAATGATGTCCTATATGACATCGTGCAGGTATCAAAGAGTAGGATTGTTCGTAGTTGCAAGGTCGCTGTTGGTGTAGCTATTTATTATTTTAATTATGTTGGGTCGAGTCATGCTCTAGTCATGTAACACTGGGATCACTTGGTTTATATCTTATAGATACATTATGTACTCTACGCTATGTTCTTATATTTATTAGAATATTATGATGTTGGCCTTAGTGCCTAAGTAATGTGGAATTATGTGATGAACATGAATGTTATGTTAAGAGAATTATGATATAAAATGAATCCGCTGCTACATGCGAATGGAAATTTTGAGAAGCATGATTATTTATTAAAGTGATAATGAGCATGACAGGTGGTTTTTGATGTTTTGATTATTATGTGTGACACCCTTTTATGAATGAATGATGATTTACTCTGATTATTTATATATATTTCGTGGGGTTTAGAAGGGTGTTACATTATGTATGTGTGTGCACAACTATTCTTTGCAATTGTGACTGCATAGTATAAGATATATGTGAACTTTGCATCTATGTGATGCTTCTAACGGATTACTCGTCTCTTTTTGATGTTATAAAAGGGGGAGAAGATTATGAAAAGGATAAAGCACAAATTCAGAGGGAGCTATTCAGTGTACTGAAGAAAAACTCAATGCCTATATGATTCAACTTTTGCCATCATCAAAAAGGGGGAGTATGTGAGTGTGAGTGCATTGTACAACCTAGCCATGTTTTGATTGATGTCAAAACTCGGAGTGTGACTTAGCGTTTTTGTATATTGAACGGTGTCAACCTAAATTTAGATGTGCATTTTTCATTTTAGCCTTAGGATGCATAAAAATAGTCTTTGAACAAGTTAGATAGGTCTTAGGCATGTCATACACATCAAAAAAAAACAAGTTTTGTGTGTCAACATAACAACACAGGCCGACCTATACGAGTTCAGGTCGACCTATAGAAGTCTTGACTTCAGTGTAGATTGACACATCCAAGTTATAGGTTGGCTCACACGCTCCAAGAACGAAGCCTGTAGGCTCTACCCATATGTCGCCTCTCAAGTTGCCTTACACGCCGACCAGAACACCTTCATAGGCCGACCTGTGAAACTTTAAACTTGAAATATTCTTTTTTCATCTTATTTTTCTTGCATTCTCTTTTCCCATTTCCATACACACATACGCACACACACACACACACATACTCATACATGCACCTTCTTCGAGTTGAAGGGTTTTCTAGAGATAAAACCTAAACGAAACTGGATTACAAAGTTTCCCATCATCTTCAATCTTTCTTCTATGCATGCACACAATTGAACTACACATAACCATTTTTTGATTGGGTGACCATCTAGATTAGGGTTGATAACGTCCAATTAGTTTTGGTGTAACCAAGAATATTGGGTTGGGAACTTGGTGTGTTTTATATAAGAAAACTAAGGTGGGATTTTCCTTCAAGATCAGTGTGATTTGAAGGTTTTGGACAAGATCACGTCAACATAGATTTGACCGAGCGAAGGCCTTGGGACAAGGTGGTTTTCTTGCAAGGGAGTAGCGCGTAACGGTGAATTATGTTCGGGAATCTTGGGTTTTAACAAGTTGCATGCTCGGGATAATTAGAGGATTGTAGCCACATTGTTAGTCACTTGATCAAGCTTTGATCAAGGGTTTGGAGGTGCAAGAATCAACACAAATCATAGGGTTTTTGGGGTTTGAGTTCTACATCTCTTGTATAAACGATTTTAAAAGATAAGGTTAATTGCAAGTATCTCAATTCAATTCCGGATTAAGGGCAGACGTACCCATAGCGAGGCCGATTGTGGAACTGCCTAAACAAATCTATGTGTCTCTTTATCGCTTTAATTTTCTTTAATTGTTGTTCTTGCAAACTATTAATTTTGTTGTTGTTTCAATTAATTCAATTGGAAATTATTTTCAAATTTCTTTTAAATTGTTGTTGTTGATATAATCACAATCACTTCGATTGTGATTGTATTTTTACGTCAAAAAAATAAATCAAATTTTCAAACGTGATCAATCACACACAAAGTGTTGGATAAATTGTTTGTATGGATTTTTATCGCTTTGTATTCATTGAAAATAAGCATTACGAATAAATTTGCATTTGATTGATCTGTGACATGATAATTTTTGAATGATTTGTATTTATTATCATTCTAAAAGGTTTACGTTGCGCATATAGCTTTTCGATATTAGGTTTGGTTAGATGATTTGATCCGGGTCATTTTTTTGCTGTCATATTTTTGAAAACAAACTTTTGTCAAAAAAATTTATTATAAAATTTGTGATCTATTCATCCCCTCTAGAATGAAGCATATCGTCTAACAGGTGGAACATCTCACATGTTGACACGTTAATTGTGACTCATTATCAAAAACAAAACAAAAAACAAATAAATCTTCTCACACATGAAAAAATCCTTACACACATTAATTGGGATCTTAGACGAAAAACTGAAAGAATAAAAAGCGTCTGCAAATTAGAGTGGTGAACGCTCTCAACAAACAACCCATTTCTTTCACCACTACTCACTCCGTCAAATTCCTTTCCCCCCTTTTCATTGTCGTTTCTCCGCCCCTAAGCCATCGATTACCACCAGTACCCTCATCTCCAAATACCAAAACCTTCGTCCACCTCTTAACCTTCGTCACATATACCATCATCAACCATTGAAACAACCACCTAAACAACCACTCATTACCACCGAACACACACCTTCGATGCACTTAACCTTATCACTCTCTCACGCTCGGGTCGGTGAAGCGGTTTACATATGGACTAAAGGAGATGAAGCTATGACAGTTTAGTCGATGGTTGCTTCATTTGGGCTTGGAAAATATTATGTTCTCAATATTAGCTTCTGGAGTTAGCTAAAAAACATCAACCATTCACGGTGTCGACACAACAAGTATAATAATAACTCACGACGTTGTTAATATTTCATTTTGGTCGTTGCGTTTAATCAAAATTGTGTTGGAGTTTTGATTATGTTTGAGCATTGTAAATAAATCTATTGTGTTGCTGCTAATTTTTTGTTAGTTTGCTATTAGAAAATAATTTGCTTTGATAAATATTGTGAATAAGGTATTGTGTGTTGTTGTGTTGGGTTCATTGTGTTGCAACAATTTCGATTTAATTATGATGCAGTTTTGATTATTTCGATTATGTTTTGTGATAATTTTGTTGTCGTATTTTGCTAGATTTATTATCATAGAACTGCTGATATTCGGTTTCGAATTGGTTATATTGCATTGTATGTTTCGATTGCGTACATGTTTTGATTTCGTTTAAATTGCAGCTATGTAAATATGTGAATACTTATTGTTTTTGCATTATGGATATTTTTTTCATCTTGATTGATTTGAAATAGATCACGTGTTAGAGAAAAAGTTTGTGGATCTGTCATGAATATCTTGATTAGCAATTCGGTTTTAGGTTTTTGAATAGCTTTGTTGTTGGGAATGAAATTGATGAATTCGTGAATATCCTGTCAACATCCTCAATCTAATGACACAAATTAGTGGCTTTTCACTTCTGGAATATTATTTATGCACGTGAGGAATGTTGTGATTAATTTTTTTTGGTTTGAGTTTATTACCTTACAGTTTCAAAATTCCTCTATTTTTCCTCCTCAGTGGATTTGATCACCAGAATCTGTGACGTGACACTTCTTTGTTGACTTTTTTTTTAATGTGACGTGGAATCCAACTGAATTTTTATATATTTTTTCTTTTTTATTTTAAGTATACTTGACTTTTTTTTATTATTAATTTATTGTTGGGTGTTAAAATGCTAAATATCAAAACTTAAAAAATTGCCTCCAACAAGTGTTGAACCCATGACCCAATGGATGCAATTTTTAAGTTTTGATATTTAGCCTTTTAACACCAACAATAAATTAATAAAAAAAAACCTCGTGTACTTACAGTTATATATATATATATATATATATATATATATATATATATATATATATATATATATATATATATATATATATATATATATATATATATATATATATATATATATATATATATATATATATATATATATATATGTCTAGTTGTATTCCATGTCACATTAAAAATAAATAAATAAATAAAAAGGTCAACAAAACATTGCCACGTCATAGATTCTGTTGACCAAATCCACTGGGGGCAAAATACAGGAATCTTGAAATTGTAAGGTGGGAATCTAAATTTTATTTTATAGGGTTTTTTTTCCAAAACTCACTCATATGGCTGGGGAAAAATAGCTATTAGACCTATATTCAATTACAAACTCTTCGTTTGATAAATTTGAGGAATTTGTTTGTTGAATTAAGGTGTTAGCAAATGTTTTGTTTAAAGGCTTCCTACTATTATTCTCAATAATACCTTTGTTATTAATTTGTGTAACATGGAGGACTTGGATATTAAGAGAGTGTTTATTAGTAAGATTACTCATGTTGCTCCTAATGATTCTTGATGAGACATGTACTTGTATGTGATTGTATGTGATGAGTATGTAGTTTCTTTCTTCTTTTTTTAGTTTAATGTTTTTGGTTCATCATTGGCATACAGGTAATATATGGAGATTTTCCTTTGTGTGTTCTATTTTTACTTGATCTCTTGTTGGCCAGAGAACCGCAACCTGTGGTACATTATTTACTTAAAGATACATTGTTTTTCTCTTGAATAAAGGATTATTCTTCCTTTAAAGTTCTTCGTTATAAGTTAAGATTTGATTGATTTTTCCTAATATCTTAAAGTAATAAGTTTGTTGCAATTGAGAGGAAGCATTTAAACAAATATGCATTTGTTGTAACCATTGAATTTTCAAATGCGAATTGTGCAACTAGCTCATTTCAATCTTTTTTTCGTTCATCAAAATTTGATTATATCTTTTTTTCTAAATAAACCTCGGATGAAAAAGGGAATGGGAGGCGTTCACCTCACTATCCCTCGAATGATTGTATGATTGACGGTTAAAGAAAGAAAATGATGATAGTTAACATTCAAATTGCAGGTTTAATTAAAAGGTTTTCATTGAGTACAATGGATGTGATGAGTGTTAATACCTTCCCCTTACGTAATCTACTCCCGAACCCAGATACAGTTGTGAAGAACATTTTCTTTTTAAAGGTTTTATCGATATTTTCCCATTCCTTTATTGGGATAAATAAAGTTTGCTGGCGACTTTGTTTGAATCATTATTTCCGCGACCATCGCGAAGGATCATATTTTTCGAGATGTGACACCCGATATTAAAATTTCATAGGCTATTGGTTAGCCTGTGTAAAACCAAGGTTTAAGGTTCGTGAGTTTAACCTGTAATAAAAGCTTGCAAGGCTTAATGTTTATTGTATACTCTCAAAATCAACATTTTGGGATAGGAGTAGGTTGTCTTCTTGTTGTATACATCATGGTGTTCTTCCCTTTCCTTTAACTCTTTATTTTTGTAGATTATTTTTTCTGTTGCTAATTATTTAAAATGTTTTTAAAGTCTGATTTTACTTTCCAAAGTTTTTCAAAATCACTTTTTCCTAAACCACACAATTTACCCCCCCCCCCCCCCCCCTTGTGTGTGAAGTCTCAAGTCCAACAATATTAACAATAGTCTTAGCATCCCTCTCAACATATTATTCAACAACTAGAGGTTTGTTCTAAAATTTCTCTACATATTTTTTATAATCATCCTCAAACAAAAAATACATATCCGTAATGACCAGTGCAACTAAATTTTGACTTTGAAGTGTGAGAGCAGAGGCAGAACTAGATACAGATGAATTATTACCTAAAGGAATATTTTTCACATGTGGAGGCCTTGGTGATTTTTAATGCGCTATTGATTTCGTAAGATTTCTTTTTGGTATCTCAGAAGGTTTTGAAGATGATAATACTTTTCTATTCCCCTTTTGCTTCTCAAATACTTACTCTTGATCCATGACGATGAATGTTGAAGGTTTAAAGAAGAAGATAGAGGTTTGAATGAGAATAATAAGATGAAGATGAGATGTGATGAATGTTGAATGAAAATGGGTTGAATGAGTAAAATGAGTTTATGAGATGAAAGAGATTTGAGGTTTAAAATGAAATGAAACTAAAATATTGATGAATGAAGGAAATAATCTGTAGTAAGAGGAATTTGTGTGAGTTAATAAGTAAAAATATGTTTTACTAGTTTAAAATTAAGAGTAGCACATTTTTTTAAAAATCAGAATTTAAAGAGTTTGTTTTGAACAAAACAAGGTGTGGTTCAATAAAAAAAGTAACTCTTGTGATTCAAATGAAAGGCACAATTTTCCTTTATGTCATATTCTGATTCAAATAAAAGGAATGTGTGGTTTGAATCAGACTAGTAGGGGCCAAATATTAAGAAACATTGTGACGTTTGATTCGTGTCATAGGATTTAACAAAAATGTTTATGCCAATTGGAAAAAAATGTAATCATACAAATGAAATGTATGTACAAATGGATAAAGATATTATGATCAATGATATGCTTAGATGAATGATGTATGCCATTCACACATAGCTCGCAAACATACTTCAAACAAATATCACAAGAAATGCAGATGATACACATAAGATTAAGTACACTAAAAATAAGATAAAAGAGATTGGAATGATCATATCAATTTGAATATTTAGGCTTTAACTTGCTGCACTTGAAACAATTAGTAAACGACAACAGAAATAACAAAAGAAAAATAAGATCAACCATAAAGAATTGGATATGATTACCTTTACACATATGAAAAGCATTTTTAATAACTCCTTTACAAGATATCAGATGGACTAAAACGTCAGATGTTCTGATTCTTTTAAACCATCATTCGGTTAATCAAATGATTAACTACTTCATTGCTTTGAACCTATATCTTAACATTCTTGGATAAGTGATTCAACACTTTGACAATTATATGGATCTTTCAAAAACTCAATGCTTTAAATTTCTTAGATGCTTTTTAGACAATAACTGAACACGCCAATCTTCACATAACTATCTTCATCTTCTTTTACGATGACCTTGGAAGAAGGAGATGCTTATTTTTCCCTTTTTCTCTCTTTTCATAAAATTCAAACATACATACACTATACGACAAAATTTATTACATTTATCAATATACATATTGTGAAAAATGATATTGGAATAACAAAGTATAATCGGTTTCTTGATCAGTAAGAAACTCACAAGGGTAAGAAAAAAAGGGAAAAGAAGAAGAATACAATGAAATTGGTTATAAACTGATATTCTTTACTTTATCCTTGAAACAAGATTACAAGTGTTATATAATAGAAAATAACCTCTCTCACCTTAATTAGGATTTGCACCACACCACAGACATGAGAGACTAGCATGTTATTTATAAGAAAACTAACATACTAACTTAATGGGGTTTTACACGAAGGCCCATTACACAAGCTAACTTAAACAATTGGGCTTACAATCAAGGCCCAATTCGACATGCTAACACTCATACCATACTTTAACTACAACATTTGAATAGACTTTGATGACATGCTAAGATTCTTTTGAATTGTTGAACCAAGAAGCTACCATTAGACCATACTAGAGTTCGATCCAATATCTAACAAATCTCCACCTTGGAAAAAACTCTATAACGTCAAGGGAACAAACTAGCTTTCTTTATGCAGCTTTATCAACTGCATACTGTGGAAGAACTAAAAACTTGGTAATGTCTTGGTGATCATATCAGCAGCACTGTGATCTGTTAAAAATTTCATCACTTGGACTTCTCCACGCTCGATTACCCCTCTGCCGAAATGCAGCCTAACATCGATGGCTTGGTTTTCTCATGATAGGTTGAATTCTTCAACAAGTGTACATCACTTTGACTATCACATTTAACAGTGATAACTCGACCTTGAAATTTCATCTCCTTAGCAAAACCTTCAAGCCACAATGCTTCTTTCACAACATCAGTGAGAGAGATATGTTTAGCTTCAGTGGTTGATAATGCAACAACCTTATGAAGTGTTACTTTTGTCCTGATAGTTATGCCAAACATAGTGAACGCATATCAAGAAATAGATTTTCTAAAATCCATACAACCTGCATAATCAGAGTTGACATACCCTTCGATTTCTGCTTTACTATTTTCATCACATGTTCCATCATAACTCAGAATTTTGTTCAGAGACCCGTTTTTGCATCGTAGAATCTACTTCAATTCTTTCCAGTGAGCCTTTCAAGGATCCTCCATGTACCTGCTTACAAGACTTATTGAATGATATGTCGGTTCTAGTACAAACCATAACATAGATTAAAGAACCTACTATGTTAGAATATGGCATGCTATTCATATAATCTCTTTCGACCTCAGCATTGGGACACTGACTTGTACTCAGCTTGAATTGAGGGTTTTTTGGAGTTAGAACAGGTTTTGAATTCGACATACCAAACTTGTCTAGAATCTTCTTCAAGTATGCCTCTCGAGATAAGCATAATCTTGATTACTTTTTATCTCTCTAGATGTCAATCCTAAGAATCCTGGATGCAACTCCCAAATCCTTCCTGTCGAACTCCTTATTCAGTTCAACCTTCACTTTCATTACATCCTCGACATCGTTGCTTGCTATCAGAATATCATCCACATAAAGCAACAAAATAAAAAAATTAATTTCCAAGTCAAAATCTGAAGTAAACACAATGGTCGAACTGACTTCTAATGAAACCTATGTGTGCCATGAACTTTTTGAATCTCCTATTCCATTGTCAAGGAGATCTTTTCAGTCCATATAACGATCTATTCAGCTTGCACACATAATCTTCCTTTCCCTTTTCTGCATACCTTTCAGGTTGCCTCATCAAGATTGTTTCATCTAGATCTTCATACAAGAAAGCAATCTTCACATACATTTGTTCTAGTTCCAGGTCGAATTGTGTCATCATGGCAAACAACATTCAAACAGACATGTGCTTTAGAATAGGAGAGAACATGTCATTGAAGTCGACACCTTTTTATGAGTGAAACCTCTTGCGACCTATCTTGCCTTGTATCTCTTTGACGTCACTTCATTGATTCCTTCCTTAACTTTGAAAATCCATTTATAGTTGACTAACCTGGCTCCGGCAGGTTTCTTAATCAATTCCCAAATGTGGTTATCATGAAGACACTTCATCTTATTATCTATGGCCTTCAGCCATTCAGTCTTATTTTGAATTCTCATAACTTCCTTATAGTCTCTAGGTTCTTCTCTCAGAACCTCACTTGCAGAAATTAAGGCATAAGCTATAAGATCGGCATACCCAAGTATTTGAGGTGGCTTGATGACTCTTCTCGACCTATCTCTTGTCAACAGGTAACAATCGATAGTTTCCTTAGTTTAGACAGTAGCTTTTGCATCTTCTTCGACTTCATTTAGTTCATGCAATTCAACATCACTATGTTCCACCTCAACATGAAGTTCTTCTTGTTCCAGCTCTTTTTCAAATATCTTTGAACTTCGACCAATGTCATCAATTTTCTTGAAAGCCATCTTAGCCTTATTGAAAACTACATCTTGACTTGTGATACACCTCCTGTGTCATGGCTCTATGCACCATAGTCTAGAAGCTTTGATTCCTTCAGGGTATCCAAGGAACATACATTTCAGAGCTCTAAGTCGGTCTTGTCTTGCCTAATGTGAGCATAGGCTATGTAGCTAAATACTCTAAGTTTGTCGAGATCTAGTGGATGTCCTGACCAAACTTCTTCAGGTGTCTTCATATCTAACGCAGTCGAAGGACATTTGTTTATGAGATATATTTTTGTTGAAACAACCTCTGCCAAAAACACCTTCGTTGACCCAACACTAGTCAACATGCATCTAACTCTTTCTAAAATGGTTCGATTAAACCTTTCAGCCAAACCATTTTGTTAGGGAGTACCTGTAGTAATTTTGTGCCTTGCAATACCATAGGCTGCAAAAAAAATGTCGAACACCTCATTGCAAAATTCAAGGCCAATGTCGATTCTCAACCTCTTAACCTTTCTGCCAGTCTAATTTTCGAATTGAGTCTTCCAAATTTTAAAATTTTCAAAGGTTTCATCCTTAATCTTCTAGAATAATCATCAACTATGGATAGAAAATAACTTGCTTCTGAATGTGATGGACACCTTGCAGGCTCCCTAAAGATTAACATGGATGTAATTAAGGGATCCATTAGTTCTTTGTTTACCTTTGTTGAACTTCACTCTGCAAGATTTTCCATGTACACAGGGTTCACAAAAATTCCTATATGGCCCGGCTCGCCAGGCCCAAAAAATCATAGGGCTTGGGCCGTAAAATTAGAGCCCATATTTTCAGGACAACTTTAGCCCAACCTTGAAAAGCTCGCTACCCATTAGGGCTAGCCCATATGGTTCGTGGTTAGTCTAATAGGTCCATATCGCTATAAATTAAATATATATATATATATATATATATATATATATATATATATATATATATATATATATATATATATATATATATATATATATATATATATATATATATATATATATATATATATATATATGTATATATATATATATATATATGTATATATATATATATATGTATATATATATATATATATGTATATATATATATATATATATATATATATATATATATATATATATATATATATATATATATATATATATATATATATATATATATATATATATATATATATATATATATATATATATATATATATATATATATATATATATATATATATATATATATATATATTAATATATATATACATATATATATTAATACTTATATTGTCATACTCCAAAATAACATATTATTTTTTCTCACTCACTAAATTTTACCTCTATTCAATTCAACCTTTCTCTTAGTTTCTCGTATTCTATTAGTTTCTCTTATGTTAAATATTCGAGTCTTATTTTATATAATTTAGACATGTATTGTATTTTAAAACATATTATAGTATTTATAAAAGATAATGTAGTACATAAAAATGTATTATGTTTTAAATAATATATTTTTTTAATTTTATTTATAATAAGTATTATAACTTCTTCTTTTTTTTTAACTGTTGAAGGCCATGTAGCCCGAATCTCATC
Organism: Lathyrus sativus; assembly: GCA_963859935.3. NCBI lineage: Eukaryota > Viridiplantae > Streptophyta > Magnoliopsida > Fabales > Fabaceae > Lathyrus > Lathyrus sativus. The sequence continues at coordinate 51,011,151 of OZ012740.1, read as the reverse complement.
TAGGGTTAAGCTCATGTAGTAATTTTTTAGTCCATATTAGAAATGGATTTTTTTGGCCCAGTCTTAAAAGCCCGAGTCCACTAGGGCCGGCCGTTTAGGACCGAGTAGCTGTAACCCGGTGAACTGACTTTAAACAATGTTGCGGATAGCAAGAGTCGCCACCGACTTTTATTTTATCCATAAGGAAAGGTTATAAAAGAACAGGAAAGACCTTAGAGAATATTTTGGGTCCGGGGGGTAGGTTATGAAAAGGGAAGGTGTTAGCACCCTTTTCATCCATGGTTATCCATGGGCTCTTAGGTACTTAAGCTCACTTTTGAATTGTTTTGAAAGTGTAGTGTGTGAATAGAAAATTTTCAGAATAGTTAATAAATAATCCATGTAAGGATGTGTTAAGAACTTGTTTGAAAACTTGTTGAAAATTTGTTTAAGTGTGAAACAGTTTTGAAGTGAGCAAGCACCTAGGAGTAACCTACCCTAATGTTTAAAGGTCTTTCTTATTCTTTATTCTTTCCTTTAGTAAGACTATCCCTACTATAATGGAGTAGGTAGTCCTTACCTTGGATGTTAAGGGACATGTGAGGGACAATTTGACTTTGAAGGCCATTGTGGGATGTAATAAGCACATATAAGGGACCATCATCATTTTTCGAAAGGGACTCGATTCGTAAAGGCAACCATAAGGGACTTTGATGATTTTTCTATTTGAGGGACTTGCTTTATACACCCCACTTAACCATTATTCGTAGGCAACTTGAGGGATATCCTTAGGAAGTGAGACGGCGATTAAAATCGACTTACGTGTGTGTCGTGTTTATTTTAATTATCTTTATTTAAAAGTGATCTAAATTTATTTTAATATTACATACAGGTTGTTACACTCCCTAATTACTAACCATAATAATAATTAAATAATTAAACAACTTTACATCCAAGAAACAATTACAAAATAATAAGCAAAATAATTAAATAGCAAAGATAAATATAAATAAGCAATAAATAATAAAGGGGGTTAATTCTAAGTTTACTCGGCAAGACATCGCATCTTGTGCCTACGTATCCTTACGGGAGTGGAATCAGAGTAATCGTAGTTCCCCTCAATAGGGAGGTTAGAAACTTCTTGACTGTGGTCAAGGTCTCAAGGGGAATAAACGCATCTTAAGGACACGCTTACGTGGAGTGTAGAAACTCCAAATCTCTACGTTGAAATGTTAAGTTGTAATTAGGGTTAAATTAGGGATTCCACGGCGGGAAACCCCGAAATGAGCGCGGCGGCTCTTTGACCTAATGCTAGGGGTAAAATTGTAATTTTGCCTGCGGCGAGGCATTTGTGAGAATTAGGGTTTGTAATTTGTAGTTTTGAGGATTTGAAATTGAATGTGTGAAGTTTTACGGACTATTGGCGCGGCGGCCAAACAGTTAGACCTAACCTTCGGATGTGTGCAATGTGACATAGATAATAGTGATGCAAGTGTGAGGAATTTAAATCATACAAGCGGAAGTAAAATGCGGAAAGTAAATGCGATTATTGGTTCGCGAGATTACAACCAGGAAACAGTTACAATTATAAATAAATAACGGTAAACATAATAAACTGCAAAACGAACAAACAACGTTAGTGGGCAGAATTAGATGAATTATCAGACACGCCAGGAATTGAAATTATGCATATTTTTGTGGTTTGTATTTTATGATATATAAAATTTTCAATTTAAATAAAATAGGATTTTTAATGTTGATAAATTAACTATTTTAACCTAATTTTTATTTGTTAAAAAAAATGGATTTTAATATTATTTTAGAAAACATTTTAAAAATAATTATAATAGTTTTAGAAAACATTTTTAAAATAATTATAATAATGAAAATAAAATAAAGAAAAACTAAATAAATAAAAAAAAAGGGGTTGGGCCGGTAATCACCTCCGGACCCAACCCGGATTGGTGTAAGTGCAAACAAAAGAAATATCTAGGGTTTCAACCCTATTTCCCCCGCGGCGCCGTTCATGCTTTCTCTTCTTCCGTTGCTTCCATTCATCTGCTTCGTTCTTTGTTTCGCTTTCCGTCTTGTTTGCTTCTTCAGTCCCTCCTCATATCAGTTCATACTTCATCAACCTGGAAATCAGAAACATGAAAACCATGAGGAAAATACGTTATGTCTTACGTTTATGGTTCCATGGTGAGGTTTCGGAGATCATTAACAATAACGAAGGCGATGAGGATGTTATAATCTGAGCCTCAAGGTTGTTTGCTCGTCGTTGAAGGGAACGACGCCGGTGGACTTCCTTCGGTTTGTTTGTGGTGACGAGTACGATCGATGGTTCGGCTCGTCCGATTTCCTTACAAGGACGATGACGAGGACTTCGTCTCCTCTGAGTCTCGGCCGCTTCTTCTTGTTCGCGCCGCCTAGGGTTTCTTCGCTTGCTCGTTGTTCTCTGCTTGTGACCCTTCCTCGTTTTCGCCGTTAGCCCGTTAGGGTTTCAACAGGGTGAGTTCGTTCCTTTTATATACTTTCTGATTCTCTTTGATCTGTGGGCTTGGACTTGAGTTTGATTCTCGTTATTATTGTGATGACCTGAGATTTGATTTCTTTGGATTTGATTGAGGTTTCACTTGATATTGATTGGATTTTTCTGATACGATTTGGTTTGTTACAGATTTGATTGCATTTGGGAACTGATAGATTTGGATATCCGCTTCTGATATAATTTGATCAATGAGGGATTTTCAGATATGGACTTTTGTGATTCGCCTGTTGATATGGATTGATCTGTTCTGATAAATCTGGTTTTACTGATATAATCCAGTTTGACTTGTGATGAGTTTCGCGTTATTTGGGAAGTACACTGATTTTCTCTCTTCTGCTTTCAGGTGCAAATAAGTTCGGAGGCTGCCGGTCTTGTGCCATTGGCGAGAAAGGACATAATGGTGATGACGACTTAATAGTCTGAGCCATATTGGGTTGTCGGATGTAGTTGCCTTGCGAATTACATTGAATTGTTCGAAACAGTTGCCTTATTTCGATTTTCGATGCTCGGTAGGGAGTTTGATAATGGCCACGGCCATAGTCCTCCTGGCTGCTCGAGTCTCGTGCCCGATGATGAGTTGAGCTGAGGGCCGAAGTTAAATTTCACTCTCCTTTAGATTATCAGTCCTGTAGTTCATTTGTTAATAAAATGCCTTGATTTTCTATTTCCCCGAAACACCATGCCAATGCCTGATTTACCAGTTTTACGCACGCAGAGACAAAGACTTGCTGCTGGCTGATGATTGCATCCTTCATCATAAATGCAAGTCAGGAAGATATGCTCAAAGCCGTGTCGATAGCAGTTGGAGCTGCATCTTTGTGAGTTGCCACTTGGTCACATCTCTCAAGTTTACTCGCCTGGTGTATCATACAAATGCAGGACGTTGCAGAATTTGGAAAAGGTGTAACAGTTTCGCTTCGCTAATTTGACCTGTTATGCCTGTTATGCTGTTATTGTTGTTGACTAATCTTGGCTGTTTATGATTTATGCCCGATGTAGGTTGTAAGCTGTAGTTATGGCTTATGCAGTTGGCAGGGGTCTGCATTCATACATTCAATTTACGCACTGATCATTGGGAAAGTCTGCTCCAAAAGCTGCAGATTATCATCAGAAGCTTTAATTGAGCTGTCAGATTTCCAGCATTGGGTAGTATTCCATTGATGGGAGTTTTCATGTTTATTTCCATATTGGTGTTGGGCTGATTGGGGAATAGACCCGTTTGTCTGATGCGCTTTGGATGCTGGCTGTTGCCAATTCGTGCGTAAGGCATTGTGCCCGCTCACTAACTTTCTTAGTGCAGAACATGGTTATCAGTTGGGTGTGCAATGTACATATGTCCTGCTGTATAGAATCCTTGCCTTCTTTGATGCATGCCTGATAAGTTACCTGCTGTCATGAAAATGTTAACTGTTGTTGCTGATACTGCGGCATCACTTGCTTGCAAATGCTGGCCTGCAGATATGTAGCTTGTAAAATCTTGCCTGCTGATATGTAGCTGATGTGCTGATACTGCTTGCGAATAATGATGCTGTTTGCTACCTGTTATTGTGTTAGTGATGATGTTATGCTTGTAGGTGATGGAGAAATGGTTCAGACCTGTCGGCATCCGGGTTTGAACCTGAGCTGGCTAGTGTTTACCTTCGTGTTGGTTCATAATTAATGTGAATTGACGAATGAATGTGGTTCAGATTTTAGTTCAGTTTGGTTATCAATTTGGAGAATTTACTTGATGAGATGATGCCTAGTATTGAATCCAAAGTCGCGTGAATCCTCTTTCGGCCCAAAACTTCTTTTATCTCTTTCTCTCTCGGTCACCTCTTAAGATAAGAACGAAACTACCTGATCTGATGCCAATGGCATGGATCGGTAACGGGAGTAGGATGCGGCTTCGGTTGTGCCCTCCCGGCACTCGATGATGACAATTGTTCTGAGAGTGTCAAACAACCTCTAACACTTTTCCATTCTGTGTTGTATTCTCTTTGTTATGCAGGTTAATGGAAGATTCGTGAAGAACATCGAAAGAGCATCATGAAGATCCACTTAGACGTTTTAGGACTTAGAATTTCCTTAATATATGTACTTGTTGTAAATGGATCCTCTTGTAAACCAATGGCATTTCTTGAATAAAGTTTGAATTTACTTGTCCGTTTCAAATTGTAAACTAAATATTTATGAAATAAAGTTCAAAAAAATATTTATTCACTTCTTATTCGTAAATTTTAAATATCTATGAATAATAATTCAAAAATTATTTAAATTCACCCCTTAGATGTAAATTATAAATACTTATGAATAAAGCTTCAAAAATATTTAAACTCACTTCTTAGTTGTAAATTATAAATATTCACGAATGATATTCACAAATATTTAAACTCACTTCCCTTTTTGTATTGGACAATATTGTGAATGAGACCCACCCTCTTTATATTAACTGACCTTCTACCGTAACCTGATTAAATCTGACCAATTGTGAATTTTGTGAACCTTCATAAAGTAGCTTGTGGACTTTATGAACTTCATGAAAGGTTATGCAAGTTGTTGGAGAACTTGTGAACCTTGTGAACCTTCTTAGAACACAAAGTCTTGTATTGTGAGGGCAAATTTTGGGGTGCAACAGCTGCCCCTGTTCAATTTTCTGAAACCTGAGGGGTTAGATTGGTATATTTGCCAGTCGTAACCTGGAAGGTTGAAGGGGATTGAACACAAAAGCCCAAAAATTTGCACTCACCAGTGCATGGAGTGATATTGATGGTTGGTTGAACATGATTGAGTGGGCTTAAAGATGCCACTAGGGGAAAGTTCTTCAGTAGTATAATGAGAACTGTCAGGAGTCTGGAATAATACTGACGTAACAGCATGTCTTCATGAGGATAGAGCAATCAACAATGATAACCCTAAAGCAGTCTTGAAGTGATAAATCTGACTTCAGGAGGATAGAGCAATCAATAGCTCTAAAGCAGTCTTGAAGTAATAATGGCTTCAGGAGGATAGAGCAATCAATAGCTCTAAAGCAGTCTTGAAGTAATAATGTGATATGTCTTCAGGAGGATAGAGCAATCAATAGCTCTAAAGCAGTCTTGAAGTAATGATTTCAGGAGGATAGAGCCATGGATAACTCTAAAGCAGTCTTGAAATAATAATGTGATATGTCTTCAGGAGGATAGAGCAATCAATAGCTCTAAAGCAGTCTTGAAGTAATGATTTCAGGAGGGTAGAGCAATGGATAGCTCTAAAGCAGTCTTGAAATAATAATGTAATTTCAGGAGGATAGAGCAATGGATAACTCTAAAGCAGTCTTGAAATAATTAGATGGCTTCAGGAGGATAGAGCAATGAATAGCTCTAAAGCAGTCTTGAAGTAGTAATGTGATATGTCTTCAGGAGGATAGAGCAATCAATAGCTCTAAAGCAGTCTTGAAGTAATGATTTCAGGAGGATAGAGCAATGGATAGCTCTAAAGCAGTCTTGAAATAATAATGTAATTTCAGGAGGATAGAGCAATGGATAACTCTAAAGCAGTCTTGAAATAATTAGATGGCTTCAGGAGGATAGAGCAATGAATAGCTCTAAAGCAGTCTTGAAATAATTAGATGGCTTCAGGAGGATAGAGCAATGAATAGCTCTAAAGCAGTCTTGAAGTAATAATTTCAGGAGGATAGAGCAATGGATAGCTCTAAAGCAGTCTTGAAATAATAATGTGATATGTCTTCAGGAGGATAGAACAATCAATAGCTCTAAAGCAGTCTTGAAGTAGTAATATGATATGTCTTCAGGAGGATAGAGCAATCAATAGCTCTAAAGCAGTCTTGAAGTAGTGATTTCAGGAGGATAGAGCAATGGATAGCTCTAAAGCAGTCTTGAAATAATAATGTAATTTCAGGAGGATAGAGCAATGGATAGCTCTAAAGCAGTATTGAAATAATAATGTAATTTCAGGAGGATAGAGCAATGGATAACTCTAAAGCAGTCTTGAAATAATTAGATGGCTTCAGGAGGATAGAGCAATGAATAGCTCTAAAGCAGTCTTGAAGTAATGATTTCAGGAGGATAGAGCAATGGATAGCTCTAAAGCAGTCTTGAAATAATAATGTAATTTCAGGAGGATAGAGCAATGGATAGCTCTAAAGCAGTCTTGAAATAATAATGTGATATGTCTTCAGGAGGATAGAGCAATCGATAGCTCTAAAGCAGTCTTGAAGTAATAGGATGATTTCAGGAGGATAGAGCAATCAGTAGCTCTAAAGCAGTCTTGAAGTCATGAGAGGCTATTAGGAGGATAAAATAACCCTGAGGTTACAATAAAGCAGTCCCAAAGTAATAAGAAGCTCATCAGGAGGATAAAGTAACCCTGAGGTTACAATAAAGCAGTCCCAAAGTAATAAGAAGCTCATCAGGAGGATAAAGTAACCCTGAGGTTACAATAAAGCAGTCCCAAAGATCATAAGCTTGTTTGTTGGATAATTAACCTGAAAACAAGGTAGCATTCTGTATAACAACATTAGTTTATGCTTTATGTATGCATGTATGACATGATGCACTTTAGGTAATGTACTATAGACATATATGTTATGGTATGATGTAAATGATGTATGTACGATATGACACTGCTGGAAGTGTCTGGATATCCTTGTATAACAACTGCTGGCCAAGGAAAATAAATCCCGATTTGTTGAAGAATATATAACCCTCCGTCTGCTGGGGATAACAAGGTATAGATAACCTCCCGTTGTTGGGGATAACAAGGTATAGATAACCTCCCGTTGTTGGGGATAGTAGGGTATAGATAACCTTCGGTTTCGTTTGATAGTAGGATAAGTATAACATCCCGTCTTCGTTCATCGTGCCCTTATTGGAAAGTAACTTCCCGTATATCCGTACGAGGATAAAAGAGATGGATATAAATTCCAGGGGAGATTAGACTTTGTGAAAATGGATTAGTCCTACTGATGGTTTGTAACTGCCTTGTAAAGATGAACCGGCGAAGCTTCGTTGAAATCCTTCCCTCGTTCGTCCTTAGTAAATACTATTACTGCATTTTCATGCATTTCTGGTAAACATCAATCATATTACATGCATTCATGCGTTTCTGGTAAACATCAATCATATTCAAAGGCATACATACATTCAAACACAACCAATGGACATTTCGCTTATGTAAATAGGGTAAAAGTAAATCTGGATTCAAAAGATGGGGTTTATTTATATCAAAAGTGACCCATACACGGGTAAGTTTGTACAAGGAGACATAAACCCTAGTAAGAGAATTTTGTCATGAAGTTTTACAAAAAGAATCAGCTATGTGGGAAATAATCCTATTGAGTTTCAATTCTACTATTGCCACTCAAGTATCTCATCTTTTTGCTGTTGAGACGGAAACGATTGGATTGAGCTTTATCTGTTTGAGCTTGAGTAAGTAGTACAACTGGTTGCAGTTTCATGAGTGATCCAAACGAGACATAGTCATACGCTTTAATCCCTAACTTTTGCCTGGATTGCCCTTTCAGGTTTTCAATCCACCGGGATACCCTTTTTTGCCCAAGCCGCCTTTTCAGGTTTTCGACTTGCCGGGTGTACATCTTTTTATATATATATCCCTAATTTTTGCCCAAACCCTTTTGGTTTGCCGGGATGCCCTTATTTTTGCCTAGGCCTGTCAACCTAGCGGGTCTCTTTTTATGCGTAGTATTTTTTAACTATGTCTACGTTTACAGGTTGTGGGAAGTCTTCACCATCCATTGTAGTCAGTATCATGGCACCTCCTGAGAACACTGTCTTGACTACAAATGGTCCCTCATATGTTGGAGTCCACTTGCCCCTAGGGTCACCCTGTGGTAATATGATACGCTTGATCACCAAGTCACCAGCCTGATATACCTTTGGCTTAACCTTCTTGTTAAAAGCTTTGATCATCCGTTTCCGGTACATCTGGCCATGACAAACTGCTGCTAACCTTTTCTTATCAATCAAATTTATCTGGTCAAGTCGAGTCTGAATCCGCTCATCTTCATCCAAGCCTGCATCCTTCATAATTCTCAAGGAGGGGATCTGAACTTCAATAGGCAGAACTGCTTCCATACCATAGACTAAGGAGAATGGGGTTGCCCCTGTTGAAGTACGTATTGTAGTACGATAACCATGCAGAGCAAATGGTAACCTCTCGTGCCAATCCTTGTAAGTAACAGTCATCTTCTGTACAATCTTCTTAATGTTCTTATTAGCAGCTTCAACTACCCCATTCATCTTTGGACGATACGGAGAAGAGTTGTGATGCTTAATCTTGAACTGCATCTTCGAAATCAACAAGGTAGTATGGGTCAACATATACTGTCTTAGTCGGCGAGCAGCCCATGCCAAAGCGCAGCAAGTTTTCTCGAGCAGTGAGTATCTTGTTTCACAGTCGGTAAACTTTTTGCTATGGCAGTATATTGCCTGCTCTTTTCGACCAGACTCGTCATGTTGCCCCAATACACACCCCATTGAGTTGTCTAATACTGTTAAATACATAATCAAGGGTCTTCCATCAACTGGTGGCATTAAAATTGGAGGTTCTAGCAAATATCTCTTGATTTCATCAAAGGCAGTCTGGCACTCATCATTCCATTCCATCATCTGATCTTTCTTCAACAACTTGAAGATTGGCTCACAGATGGTAGTTAATTGGGAAATAAATCTTGCAATGTAGTTCAATCGTCCCAAGAAACCTCTAACCTCCTTCTCAGTACAGGGAGCTGGCATCTCTCGTATAGCTTTCACTTTTGCAGGATCCACTTCAATACCTTTTCCACTGACAATGAAACCCAGGAGCTTTCCAGATCTAACTCCAAAAGTACACTTGTTTGGATTTAATCTCAACCTGTATTTCTTCAACCCCTCAAACAACTTGTGCAGATGATCAAGATGTTGCTCTTCATTCTGAGATCTGGCTATCATATCATCCACATATACCTCTATCTCATGATGAATCATATCATGAAACAAAGCCACCATAGCACGCTGATATGTTGCCCCTGCATTCTTCAAACCAAATGGCGTTACCTTATAGCAAAAGGTGCCCCACTGTGTCACAAATGTAGTCTTCTCCATATCTTCAGGTGCCATCTTGATTTGATTGTAACCAGAGAAACCATCCATAAAAGAGAATACCTTATGCTGAGCAGTGTTGTCCACCAGAATATCAATATGAGGCAGTGGAAAGTCATCTTTAGGGCTAGCCTTGTTCAGATCTCTTTTCTGTTTTCTTCAGTTCCCAGATTCACAACTTCGACTGGCTCTTCATGTGGCTGTATAGCTTTCTCTTCTTGTTGTAACAACCTAGCAAGCTCCACAGGTATTTCACAATCGTCCTCGTTTCCGTCTTCAGTTTGATAGATCGGATTCTCGAAATTGTAATTGGCAATAGTAGAACTGTTATCAACTGGATCCAGAGTGGATGAGGATCGGCATTTTAGTGACGTGGGTGTGTGTAAGAACACATAGCTGATAAAGCAAAAATAAAAGAAAAAGAAAGACAAGGAACACAATATTTACGAAAACGAAACGTCCACTGATTTTATTGAATGCAGTATGCAAATGAAATGACAACCCGTAACAAGCACACCATTGTGCCCCGGGTAAGGCACATGGCTTGAAAGTTTTAATTGTTCCAAAAATTGCAAATTTAAAAACATAACACAGTAATAGTATTTACTCCTGACTAAAGGAGATAGGGATAACATCTTCAGCTGTCCAATTATTGAGTCCAGCACCCACAGTAGGAAAAATCCATGCCTCCAAGTTGAAAGTGTTTACATGGCTGACAAAGTATTCTTCCTCTCCAAAGACAGTAACAACTTTTCCATTCACCGGATATCTCAACTTCTGATGTAATATGGAGGTCACAGCACCCACAGTAGGAAAAATCCATGCCTCCAAGTTGAAAGTGTTTACATGGCTGACAAAGTATTCTTCCTCTCCAAAGACAGTAACAACTTTTCCATTCACCGGATATCTCAACTTCTGATGTAATATGGAGGTCACAGCACCTGCCCCATGGATCCAGGGACGACCAAGCAGACATGAGTACGAAGGACGAATATCCATCACATAGAATGTAGCAGTAAACACCTGAGAGCCAACCTTGATTGGAAGATCAATTTCCCCATGCACTACTCTTCTAGAACCATCAAAAGCCTTTACCACAATATTACTGGGCTTCAATACCGTATCTTCAGGACTCAGCTTGTTCAGGACTTCCTTAGGCAACACATTCAGAGAGGAACCATTGTCTATCAGTACATGAGACAGGGTAGTGCCCCTGCATTCAATTGAAATATGCAAGGCCCTGTTATGATCCCTCTTGGCAGGGGTCAAGTCAGCATCAGAAAATCCTAACCCGTTGTCATAGGTCAGGTGAGCAACACAATTCTCAAACTGGTCCATAGAAATTGCACTGGGTACATGAGCCATCTTTAGAAACTTGATCAATGACTTGGCATGAGCCTCAGAACATAATAACAGGGAGAGCATAGAAATCTTTGAGGGAGTATGCCCCAGCTGATCAACAATATCATAATCACTCTTGCGAATGATTTTCAATACTTCTTCCATCTGCTTAGAGAGGTCATCAGCAGCTGGCACATCAGTAGATACAGGCTCAATAACAGGACCCTTGCCCCGAGCATCAGTGGTGGAAGTAACAGCAGGAGTAATTGCATTCTTAGAAGCAACTGGAGGAGAGAAGACTCTTCCACTACGGGTGATCTTGCTAGATCCAGCAATATTATCAATGTCAACAAGCATATCAGGTAAAGGCTCCTGCTTGACACCATGGATGTAAACATCAGACCCATAGTGCCAAGGCACAGCTTTGTCAGATGTATAAGGAATAGGACCAGGAGTGGTAATGATCAGAGGAACTACTCTGGCTTCAGCAACAACTTTCACAGGACCTTCAGCAGTGATCTGGATTGGGCCCTGATGAGTGATTTTAATGGGACCCTTTGAAGTGATTCTTAGTGGTACTTTGTCAACCATGTCAACCTCTTCAATCTTCTTACCCTGAGTCAGATGATCCACCATACTTTCTACAGATGCTGGTCTTCTTTCAAACACTATAGTATATTTATCCATGAGACGTTGAATCCTATCTCTCAAAATGAAGCAACTATCCGGCTTATAGGTACAATATAGACAATCTTCATGACAACCTGGAAAGATCCCAGCTTGTACTAACCTCTTTTTGATAACAGACAATGGTGTGCTCAACTCCATAACTGAATAGACATGCAGATCTTCATCAATATCTTTATCAATGGCGTTGACAGTCTTCTCGTGATTTGGCATTGGAGCTGTAATCACATTTGGAGTACCTGGTGGATCAAACTCAATTTCTCCAGCATCAATCATATCCTGAATTTTGTTCTTCAAGACCCAGCAGTTATTAGTATCATGTCCTGGACAGTTTGAATGATATGCACATCGTGCATTGGGATTGTACTTGGGAGAGGTAACATTGGGATTCCGAGGGGCCTCCCTCAGGGTAATAAGTTCAGCTTTCAACAAGTGTTGCAATGCCTGAGCCATTGACATGTTGATCTTTGTGAACCGTCTTCTAGCCCTCTGTTGGTTGCCTTGAGGCTGCTCTGTTGTTGCAGGCGTTGGATTTGAAATATGAACTGCACTAACAGACTGATGCCTTCTGTTACGATCAGGCTGACCGTACACAGCATTAGATTCTTTCTTCCCAGTGGGAGGCTTCCTCTTTGTGTTGAGGTATGAGTTGAGGTTTCGTTCCTCATGAAGTAGCTTTGTTAGCTCTAGGATCCTTGCTTGGCTTGCTTTGTAATGAGCCTCGAAAGTATCCCTTTGCTCTTTCAGTTGGATCCATGAGCTCTGCAAGTCTTCCATATCAGTAGGCATATCTGGGTGAAGGATGGTATAAGTTGTGTCTCCTTCAGCAACAGGTTCCATGGTAACTGGTAGGACGGCAGGATATGGCATCATGAGTGTCTGAGCACGAGATCGTACCCATCTGAGATAAGCCTCCATAGGAATAGTGTACTTAGGCTCCAGTGTCTTGCTGTCAATCCTGTTTACCTTTCCCCAAGCTCGTATGAATCTCTGACGGTAACCCTGAAGATCGTTGTCGTAGTCAAACACAATGCCCTGAATCAACATGTCATGTGGACCATCGCTCCGGGCGTAACCAAACTGTCGTAAAGCTAGAGATGGGTTGTAGGTGATGTCTCCTCTTATGCCTAGAAGTGGTACATTAGGAAACTCCCCACAACGGTCAATGATGGTGACATTCTCCATAGATCTGGAGCACCAATGGATGTCTGAGTGAGAAAGTGACATGATCCTCTTGGACCATCTGAACCCTTGCTCATTCTTCATTACTGAGCGAGGAAGGTGAGAAATAAACCACCTAGAAAGTAAAGGTATGCAGCACATCAAAGTTCCTCTTGCCCTTGTAGTACGGGTGTGAAGAGAATGTAGGATGTCTCCAAGTAAGGTAGGCACTGGATTGTGACTCAGGAATATGTTGATGGCATGAACGTCTATGAACTGATCAGGATTGGGGAACAACACTAAGCCATAAATCAATAAGGCTAAGATCTCCTCAAAAGCATCGTAGCTCATAGCCTTCAAGAACATTTGAGCTTTACCCACTAATACCTTGGCAAGAATACCTTTAACTCCACTTCTCGTCTCTAGAACAATGTCAGACTTCTTCAGATGTAGAGCTGCAGCAATAACTTCAGGTTTAAGCTCCTTCTCCAAACCTGTGAATGGCTTCTGATCAAGAACAGGGATACCCAGAAGTTTAGAGAACTCCTCCATGGTTGGAACTAACTGATAATCAGGAAATGTAAAGCAATGGTGCTTAAGGTCAAAGAACTGAAACAGCACACTCATCATGTCTTCACTGAACCCTGAAGTAACTAGATCCAATAAGTGACCATGTCTCTTGTTGAACTGGGAATGAGCAGGCACTAGGGAAACCAACTCTTTGAGCTTAGCAGGTATCCCTACAAAGTTGATCCTGATGGTGTTTCTACGAGCAGAAGCCATGACCTGCAACAAAGAACAAAGATAAATCCCTTGGTCCTTGAAATGGTTGGGGAAAATGATATGCTTATGATGCATGATGATGTCATGATGTCATGCTCAATCACAAACATGTGGCACACACAAACAAGTCACACCATAGCCCTAGGTTTAAAGGCTTGCATGAGGTTCAAAGGCAAGTACCCTCCCCTGAAGTTAGATGGTTCATCCTGTCCTACAAAAGTAACCAGGTTCTAAGGGATCTCAATATCATTGATCCTTCACAAGGGTGGTTGTTCAGAAGGCAATTTACTTGCCAACCAAAACCCTCCAAGTTTAAGATCTCAATGAGCGTAGTATCGAGTGTCAACCAACTTCAGTCTGCACCAAAGCCGGTTACCTCACTACTTTCTAAAGGCCAAGATGAGTTAACTAGGGTTCTAAAAGTCAGTTAGTGCATTGACAACATATGGCAGCCTCAATATTATCCTCAACTTGACTTAAGGAATATAAGCACCAACCAAGAAGTCGCACTAACTATGGCCACCAGATCAACCGTATCGATATACGTCGTACAGTTTCCTTGGTCTATTGCCATTTACCTAAGGTACACTAGATCCGGGTTAGGACCTTTCACACATAAGAGCACCCCAACAATATAATAATAAAGCAAACAAGGCAAACAATTTAAAGTGATCTTAATTCCTAAGGGTACCCCTCTTAAATAGATCCCCAGCAGAGTCGCCAGTTCTGTAACCCGGTGAACTGACTTTAAACAATGTTGCGGATAGCAAGAGTCGCCACCGACTTTTATTTTATCCATAAGGAAAGGTTATAAAAGAACAGGAAAGACCTTAGAGAATATTTTGGGTCCGGGGGGTAGGTTATGAAAAGGGAAGGTGTTAGCACCCTTTTCATCCATGGTTATCCATGGGCTCTTAGGTACTTAAGCTCACTTTTGAATTGTTTTGAAAGTGTAGTGTGTGAATAGAAAATTTTCAGAATAGTTAATAAATAATCCATGTAAGGATGTGTTAAGAACTTGTTTGAAAACTTGTTGAAAATTTGTTTAAGTGTGAAACAGTTTTGAAGTGAGCAAGCACCTAGGAGTAACCTACCCTAATGTTTAAAGGTCTTTCTTATTCTTTATTCTTTCCTTTAGTAAGACTATCCCTACTATAATGGAGTAGGTAGTCCTTACCTTGGATGTTAAGGGACATGTGAGGGACAATTTGACTTTGAAGGCCATTGTGGGATGTAATAAGCACATATAAGGGACCATCATCATTTTTCGAAAGGGACTCGATTCGTAAAGGCAACCATAAGGGACTTTGATGATTTTTCTATTTGAGGGACTTGCTTTATACACCCCACTTAACCATTATTCGTAGGCAACTTGAGGGATATCCTTAGGAAGTGAGACGGCGATTAAAATCGACTTACGTGTGTGTCGTGTTTATTTTAATTATCTTTATTTAAAAGTGATCTAAATTTATTTTAATATTACATACAGGTTGTTACACTCCCTAATTACTAACCATAATAATAATTAAATAATTAAACAACTTTACATCCAAGAAACAATTACAAAATAATAAGCAAAATAATTAAATAGCAAAGATAAATATAAATAAGCAATAAATAATAAAGGGGGTTAATTCTAAGTTTACTCGGCAAGACATCGCATCTTGTGCCTACGTATCCTTACGGGAGTGGAATCAGAGTAATCGTAGTTCCCCTCAATAGGGAGGTTAGAAACTTCTTGACTGTGGTCAAGGTCTCAAGGGGAATAAACGCATCTTAAGGACACGCTTACGTGGAGTGTAGAAACTCCAAATCTCTACGTTGAAATGTTAAGTTGTAATTAGGGTTAAATTAGGGATTCCACGGCGGGAAACCCCGAAATGAGCGCGGCAGCTCTTTGACCTAATGCTAGGGGTAAAATTGTAATTTTGCCTGCGGCGAGGCATTTGTGAGAATTAGGGTTTGTAATTTGTAGTTTTGAGGATTTGAAATTGAATGTGTGAAGTTTTACGGACTATTGGCGCGGCGGCCAAACAGTTAGACCTAACCTTCGGATGTGTGCAATGTGACATAGATAATAGTGATGCAAGTGTGAGGAATTTAAATCATACAAGCGGAAGTAAAATGCGGAAAGTAAATGCGATTATTGGTTCGCGAGATTACAACCAGGAAACAGTTACAATTATAAATAAATAACGGTAAACATAATAAACTGCAAAACGAACAAACAACGTTAGTGGGCAGAATTAGATGAATTATCAGACACGCCAGGAATTGAAATTATGCATATTTTTGTGGTTTGTATTTTATGATATATAAAATTTTCAATTTAAATAAAATAGGATTTTTAATGTTGATAAATTAACTATTTTAACCTAATTTTTATTTGTTAAAAAAAATGGATTTTAATATTATTTTAGAAAACATTTTAAAAATAATTATAATAGTTTTAGAAAACATTTTTAAAATAATTATAATAATGAAAATAAAATAAAGAAAAACTAAATAAATAAAAAAAAAGGGGTTGGGCCGGTAATCACCTCCGGACCCAACCCGGATTGGTGTAAGTGCAAACAAAAGAAATATCTAGGGTTTCAACCCTATTTCCCCCGCGGCGCCGTTCATGCTTTCTCTTCTTCCGTTGCTTCCATTCATCTGCTTCGTTCTTTGTTTCGCTTTCCGTCTTGTTTGCTTGTTCAGTCCCTCCTCATATCAGTTCATACTTCATCAACCTGGAAATCAGAAACATGAAAACCATGAGGAAAATACGTTATGTCTTACGTTTATGGTTCCATGGTGAGGTTTCGGAGATCATTAACAATAACGAAGGCGATGAGGATGTTATAATCTGAGCCTCAAGGTTGTTTGCTCGTCGTTGAAGGGAACGACGCCGGTTGACTTCCTTCGGTTTGTTTGTGGTGACGAGTACGATCGATGGTTCGGCTCGTCCGATTTCCTTACAAGGACGATGACGAGGACTTCGTCTCCTCTGAGTCTCGGCCGCTTCTTCTTGTTCGCGCCGCCTAGGGTTTCTTCGCTTGCTCGTTGTTCTCTGCTTGTGACCCTTCCTCGTTTTCGCCGTTAGCCCGTTAGGGTTTCAACAGGGTGAGTTCGTTCCTTTTATATACTTTCTGATTCTCTTTGATCTGTGGGCTTGGACTTGAGTTTGATTCTTGTTATTATTGTGATGACCTGAGATTTGATTTCTTTGGATTTGATTGAGGTTTCACTTGATATTGATTGGATTTTTCTGATACGATTTGGTTTGTTACAGATTTGATTGCATTTGGGAACTGATAGATTTGGATATCCGCTTCTGATATAATTTGATCAATGAGGGATTTTCAGATATGGACTTTTGTGATTCGCCTGTTGATATGGATTGATCTGTTCTGATAAATCTGGTTTTACTGATATAATCCAGTTTGACTTGTGATGAGTTTCGCGTTATTTGGGAAGTACACTGATTTTCTCTCTTCTGCTTTCAGGTGCAAATAAGTTCGGAGGCTGCCGGTCTTGTGCCATTGGCGAGAAAGGACATAATGGTGATGACGACTTAATAGTCTGAGCCATATTGGGTTGTCGGATGTAGTTGCCTTGCGAATTACATTGAATTGTTCGAAACAGTTGCCTTATTTCGATTTTCGATGCTCGGTAGGGAGTTTGATAATGGCCACGGCCATAGTCCTCCTGGCTGCTCGAGTCTCGTGCCCGATGATGAGTTGAGCTGAGGGCCGAAGTTAAATTTCACTCTCCTTTAGATTATCAGTCCTGTAGTTCATTTGTTAATAAAATGCCTTGATTTTCTATTTCCCCGAAACACCATGCCAATGCCTGATTTACCAGTTTTACGCACGCAGAGACAAAGACTTGCTGCTGGCTGATGATTGCATCCTTCATCATAAATGCAAGTCAGGAAGATATGCTCAAAGCCGTGTCGATAGCAGTTGGAGCTGCATCTTTGTGAGTTGCCACTTGGTCACATCTCTCAAGTTTACTCGCCTGGTGTATCATACAAATGCAGGACGTTGCAGAATTTGGAAAAGGTGTAACAGTTTCGCTTCGCTAATTTGACCTGTTATGCCTGTTATGCTGTTATTGTTGTTGACTAATCTTGGCTGTTTATGATTTATGCCCGATGTAGGTTGTAAGCTGTAGTTGTGGCTTATGCAGTTGGCAGGGGTCTGCATTCATACATTCAATTTACGCACTGATCATTGGGAAAGTCTGCTCCAAAAGCTGCAGATTATCATCAGAAGCTTTAATTGAGCTGTCAGATTTCCAGCATTGGGTAGTATTCCATTGATGGGAGTTTTCATGTTTATTTCCATATTGGTGTTGGGCTGATTGGGGAATAGACCCGTTTGTCTGATGCGCTTTGGATGCTGGCTGTTGCCAATTCATGCGTAAGGCATTGTGCCCGCTCACTAACTTTCTTAGTGCAGAACATGGTTATCAGTTGGGTGTGCAATGCACATATGTCCTGCTGTATAGAATCCTTGCCTTCTTTGATGCATGCCTGATAAGTTACCTGCTGTCATGAAAATGTTAACTGTTGTTGCTGATACTGCGGCATCACTTGCTTGCAAATGCTGGCCTGCAGATATGTAGCTTGTAAAATCTTGCCTGCTGATATGTAGCTGATGTGCTGATACTGCTTGCGAATAATGATGCTGTTTGCTACCTGTTATTGTGTTAGTGATGATGTTATGCTTGTAGGTGATGGAGAAATGGTTCAGACCTGTCGGCATCCGGGTTTGAACCTGAGCTGGCTAGTGTTTACCTTCGTGTTGGTTCATAATTAATGTGAATTGACGAATGAATGTGGTTCAGATTTTAGTTCAGTTTGGTTATCAATTTGGAGAATTTACTTGATGAGATGATGCCTAGTATTGAATCCAAAGTCGCGTGAATCCTCTTTCGGCCCAAAACTTCTTTTATCTCTTTCTCTCTCGGTCACCTCTTAAGATAAGAACGAAACTACCTGATCTGATGCCAATGGCATGGATCGGTAACGGGAGTAGGATGCGGCTTCGGTTGTGCCCTCCCGGCACTCGATGATGACAATTGTTCTGAGAGTGTCAAACAACCTCTAACACTTTTCCATTCTGTGTTGTATTCTCTTTGTTATGCAGGTTAATGGAAGATTCGTGAAGAACATCGAAAGAGCATCATGAAGATCCACTTAGACGTTTTAGGACTTAGAATTTCCTTAATATATGTACTTGTTGTAAATGGATCCTCTTGTAAACCAATGGCATTTCTTGAATAAAGTTTGAATTTACTTGTCCGTTTCAAATTGTAAACTAAATATTTATGAAATAAAGTTCAAAAAAATATTTATTCACTTCTTATTCGTAAATTTTAAATATCTATGAATAATAATTCAAAAATTATTTAAATTCACCCCTTAGATGTAAATTATAAATACTTATGAATAAAGCTTCAAAAATATTTAAACTCACTTCTTAGTTGTAAATTATAAATATTCACGAATGATATTCACAAATATTTAAACTCACTTCCCTTTTTGTATTGGACAATATTGTGAATGAGACCCACCCTCTTTATATTAACTGACCTTCTACCGTAACCTGATTAAATCTGACCAATTGTGAATTTTGTGAACCTTCATAAAGTAGCTTGTGGACTTTATGAACTTCATGAAAGGTTATGCAAGTTGTTGGAGAACTTGTGAACCTTGTGAACCTTCTTAGAACACAAAGTCTTGTATTGTGAGGGCAAATTTTGGGGTGCAACAGTAGCCCATTCTGACAACTCTAGTTTAGGGAACACTATTCTTGTATGACCCCCTTCTTATAGTGATAACATCGAATACCAGATGCATCACCATTGTAAGACTTCTGCTGAATTTTACTCTTCTTCTTGTCGAAATTATCATCTCTCTTTGTGAATTTCGCTTTAACTAATAGGCCTTCACCATTCGAAGATGGCTTGTGCTCCTTTCATTCATTCAAATCCTTAGAATACAAGGATGGTTGAACTTCTTCAAAGGTGAGATACTCTCTTCCATACAAGAGAGTGTCTTTGAAGTGATCATGTGATATGGGCAAAGCACACAATAGCAACAACGCTTGATATTCATCTTCGATATTGACATATCCAACTGCTTGTTGAACATATCCAACTGCTTATTGAACATATCCAACTGCTTGTTGAACATATCCTCGATATTGACATATCCAACTGCTCAGTCAGAGCTTTTTCTACACTTATGTTGAATGAATACAGAGCTTACTTCAGGTAGAGGCGATTGACTAACGATTTGGTCATGTATAAACTTTCGAGTTTCACCCATAACGCAGATATCGTCGTCTCATTCGAAACCTGCCGAAGAACCTTATCACCAAGGCTCAATAAGATGGTGTTGTGGGCTTTCTCTACCATAGTAATTTTTTGTCTATTAATGCATCGTCCATGGCTATGGCTCCTTTCAATGCTTCTAGACCGAAATCATTCACTCTGGTGAATATTTCAATCTCATACTTTGTTGACGATATCTTCTCCACTCTCAACGCACCAATTTGTTGTGAAAAAAGATACTGGAATAACAAAGTATAAAGGGTAAGAAAAAGAGGGAAAACCAGAAGAACACGATGAAATTGGTTATAAACTGCTATTCTTTACTTTCTCTTTGAAACAAGATTACAAGTGTTATATAATAGAAAATAATCTCTCTCACCCTAATAAGGATTTACACCACACCACAAAGATGAGACACTAGCATGCTATTTATAAGAAAAATAACATGCTAACCAAATGGGCTTTTACACACAAACCCATTACACAAGCTAACTTAGGAAACAAACCAACTTAAACAATTGGGCTTACAACCAAGGCCCAATTCGACATGATAATACTCCTAGCATACTTCAATTACTTCAAGATTCTTTCAAATTATCGAACCTAGAAGCTACCTCTTCGGCCATACTAGAGTTCGATCAAATATCTCACAATAGATAATATAGGAACAACATTTAAGCTATACTACTAGGTTTCTAATTACCTACGCACAACTCAAAACTTTATTAGCTCAATCCTGTATGATTTTAGTTATAATGAAATTCTAACCCGTAATTAAAGAACTATCAATGTACTAAAGATGGATTACTTCATATAACTCTAAGTTATTCAGATAATAATGTCAATCATACATTCATATGACAATGGAACATATTAAATCCGCTAAATAAGAAAATTTTAAAATATATGCACCCTTCAGATTAGTTTAACTATATCGTCAAATTTCTTAGTCGGTTATACTTGATTAATAGACCAGCTCTGAGGCTAATATTTGGACGAGAATACGAGGGTGAAATGTTCTAGAAGGGAGTTGAATAGATTGGTCCCCTTAGGCCATTTTAAAAAATAAAATCTTTTAGAAAATCATAGTTTAAAGCACATAAGTAAAATGTGATAAGAGAAAGCAAAATATAGTTGATGGATTCAAGAAATATATGTTTCATTGTATTCATAATAAAAATGATACAATAAAAAATAGAAATAACAAAGTTTACTTAACAATGAATCAGTCTAAGACTTATAGTTAATACAATCTTAATCGGAGTATAGAATAGTCAATGAACTAGATACATCGCATACCTAAACTTATATGATAAAGCATTGTAAGAAAGAATTAAATCTATATGACGTTCTAAAGATGAACAAAATCTAACACATATGATATGATGCATAAAATTAAAAGAGATGTGGAAGGAAAAGGTATACCGGATATATAGCATTTTGGCAATACATCCTTGCTATGACTACTCCACTCTTCAATGATTATAGTACTAGAAATAGTAATGTCTCCCGCCATATCAGATATAATGATACAAGTATTTATGTACAATAGGTTATCTCAAATTGAATACTTAAAGCCCAATTCTTTAGCCAACACATATCTAAAATGATATTCCTCTATGTTGAAGCAAATTACCCAACTGCTAAAAGATCTTCAATAATCTTGATCCAACAAACTTGCTAGACACAATAATCCTGCTCCAAGCTTAAATTATATAGAAACATTTACTCGGGTCTTACGAAGTCTTGTATGAGCATTTGTTCTAACCGAGAAGGATTGGACCATATGACCTCCCTTCTACAGCATCTTGCTATTTCTTCTTCTAGTGACGAAGGAAATGATATTCTTAAGGCATGCTCTATGGAGGAGAGGGCCAATATGGCTGCCTCTGAAGCCTCTTTTACTCCCTACTTCTACTTCTATATACCCATCATTCGCAAGATTGGGGTTTTCCCCCCTTTCTCATATTTTGAGGCGAAGCTTTTAACAATGCTCAATGTTCCCCCATACCAAGTTACACCCAACGTTTGGAGTCTGATTAAAGCATTCGAAATTATATGTTAACGTCTAGGGTCTCATTCTGCAATAAGGATATTATTTTTCTTTTTATGGCACCAAAGTGTCTATTTGCTGGGGTTGGGTAACCCTAGCCGCTTTTCATGGGATAGTTTTATTCGACCCTCATTCCAATTACTTCAAAGGTTGAAAAGACAAATTTGTATGGATGGGAGGACCATATAGTTCCTCTTTAGTTATCACTAGGGCATATGACACCCATAAATTTCCTATTTCATAGAGATCAATAAGTATACATACATCACTGATGATGGGGATGAGGTTCTCTGATAACGAGAAATCGTATCATATTTTTAGGCTCATTGCACATATGATTCGTTCATTTTTATCGTGTTTTATTTGCATTTTACTTTGTTCTGTTGTGTTTTGCAGTTGATAGCTTCAAGAAAGAAGAGGAAAATGCAACAAGAAAGAAGAAAATCTACCTTTTTTGCTGATATGGCGTTTGCCATGACTATATGGTGTTCGCCATACATCAGCCTGCCACATATTTTAGTGAAGCAAGGTCATGGCATTCGCCATGACCTGATGGCGTTTGCCATAGCAGCGCAGTTGCATAATTCAAATTGTGCAACCGTTTTGAGCAGTTACCACACTTCCTTTTTTCACTCAAGGGCCACATCCAGGACAGTTGAGATCAGTATTTCCTCTATATATAGGACTCCTTAGTCATGTTCCAGAGACCGGAAAAACCGCGCTGAAGCTCTGTCAAAATTCCGTTTAGATTTTAGGCATAAATTTAGTTTCAAAGCGGCAATTACTCAGATCGAGGAATTGTCGCATTTTTTATTGAAATTTTCTTTTCGTTGCTATACTGTTGGATTACGAACAAGCCTGGCGGCATTATTTCAATTCAGTTCTGCATTTTTACTCTACAAGTTATTTCTTGTTTTTACTTTTGCACTTGAATTACTTTAATTTTGTATGCAATGTTAGTTTTAATTCTGATTACCGTTAATATGTTTGCTATGAATAATATCATGTCTTGCTAAATATAATTCAGTTCAGCGTATGAGGAGTGTCGTTACCGACGGAACTCCGTAGAAAATTCAGGTGCAAAATTATTCATCGTATGTTAGTTTTGGTCTTTGTTTCTAATTTTCATGTTTTATTATTTCGACACAAGAGTGAGAAGTATACTAAGTTCAGAGCGATATCGCGAGAGTATGAGGAATGAACTGATAGTGGAAACTAGACATCGATCCTAAAAACAGCGAGAGCGCTTTATGCATCGTTTAGAATTTCATTAACTTCTAAAATACGCTTTTTAATTAAAACGGGCAAGTGAGAGAAAAATCATGTGGTTGAAAGGTGTGGTTCTTGTCAGTAGCGCGAGAGTGTGAGACGGAATCTTTAAATTAGTACTTTCTACAGAACTGCGCTCAGTCGTAATTTGAACCCGATTTTTACAAGTCCTTTAGGTACGCAGAATCCATATTTCGGACTCGTTTTTATAGTTTCTAAAAACCTCTAGAATTAGTAATTCTTTCTTCCCGTCTTAAATACGTAAATCTTTAGCCTTAGCTTTGCACTACAACATTATATTGAATTAATTTGATTATCGTTTCCCTATGGGTTAGACAACCTTTTTAAAACTACACAAACAATTGTATACTTGCAGTTATTATCCCACGGACATGTCAGTGTTGTGCTCTCGAACCGTTCAAGTTTTTGGCGCCGTTGCCAGGGAAGCTGATTTAGTCAATATTGTGATTCCATTGTTGTGCAGTATATACTAAGGCACCAAAAATTTTCCTTTTTCCTATTTTCATCGATTGCATGCCAAACACTCGCTCTCAAGGTGAAGAGCTTGAGAAACCGATTGACGATATCGAGCATTTTATTAACATAAGACGCTGAATCAACGAATTACAGATTAAGTATAATCTTCCTGAATCTTAAATTCCTTATCCAGAATTAAGAATTCCTATGGTTGCGAACCCACCAAATTGTCCTCTTAAGGATTATGATGTCCGATCGCAAGATGAACCGCATAACAGCATTGCTGCCCCTGCCATCAATAGAAATGATTTTGAGTTAAAACCTTCGCTATTACAAGTTGTTCAACAGAGCCAATTTTCTGGAAGTTCCACAGATGACTCGAACCTTCATTTATCTATGTTTGTGTAATATGCCGACACCGTAAAAGAAAATGGTGTTAATAATGAGGCCTTAAGACTACGTCTTTTTCCTTTTTGTTTAAGAAATCGAGCTAGAGCTTGGCTCCATCTATACCATCTAACTTCATCACTACGTGGGAAAAGTTGAAAAATGTTTTTTTAGCTTGATATTTTACGCCAAGCAAAACTACTATGCTAAGAGCCCAAATCAACGAATTTAGGCAGAAAGACAATGAATCTCTTTTAATGCTTGGGAAAGATACAAGGACATGCTAAGGCTCTTCCCACATCATGGACTTGAACAATGATTGATAATCCATACTTTCTATAAGGGTCTTCTTTACAATACAAAGCTGAATTTGAACGCTACAACTGGAGGCGCTCTGATGGACAAAGCATATGAAGACGCTTATCAAATCATTGAAAATATGGCTCAAAACCACTTCCAATGGGGAGGTAAGAGAACTCTGACAGAAAAAACTACTACCAAGAACGGAATGTACGAAGTTAACAGTTTAGACCGTGTTAGTGCTAAAGTGGATGCGCTTACTCAAAAGATCGAAAGTCTGTCTGTAGCTCCAGCAGTCGCTATGACACCAAGTTGTGAATTATGTGGAACCCCTGGGCATAGTAACATTGAATGTAATTTATTAGCTGGTATACCTACCGACCAAGTGAATTACGCCCAAGGAAACCCGTACTCAAACACCTACAATCCTAGTTGGAGGAATCATCCTAATGTTTCATACAAGAGCAACAATGCTCTGTTTGCTCCAACCCAAGCCCCTACCGTCCCTTCAGGATATCAGAAAGGAGCATTTGCTGCTTCTCAAGCACCAAGAAAGTCAAACATTGAGCTGTTATTAGAGAACTTCATTGCAACCCAAACTCAACAAAACAAAGAGTTCGCTAACCAAAATGTGCAGACGAGTGAATTATTAAAGCAGATGGCAACTGAGCTTGACGCCATAGCTACCCATAACAAAATGTTAGAAACTCAAATCTCTCAAGTAGCCCAACAACAAGCAACAGTAACATCCCCTGCATGAACATTTCCTGGTCAACCACAACCAAACCCGAAAGGACATGCTAATGATATCACACTACAAAGCAGAACAGAACTTGATGGACCAGTGGATCCAAGACTCCAAAATCCTGCCATGTATCAAAATCTCGGCAAAGGAACTGAAAAGGTAATAGAGCTAAATAATGACAAAAAGGAAGACAAAAGCGAAGAGGTCATAGAGAAAGAAACATCTTATATGCCTCTGCCACAATACAAACCTCCTATACCTTATCCTCAAAGACTTGTTAAGTCTAAAAATGAAGGACAATTTAATAAATTCATAGAGCTTCTGAAACAACTAAATATTACCATATCATTTACAAAAGCCATAACTCAAATGCCTTCATATGGAAAATTCTTTAAAGAGATTTTATCCAACAAGAAAAATCTCGAGGATAAAGAAAACGTTATGCTCACTGCCGAGTGTAGCACCATCATTCAAAACAACATGCCTCCTAAGATGAAAAATCCAGGTAGTTTGTCCATACCCTGCATAATCGAAAAGTTTTTCATAGACAATGCTTTATGCGACTTAGGAGCCAGTGTTAGTTTAATGCCCTTATCCACCTGTAAGAAGCTTGATTTAGGAGAGTTAAGACCAACAAAAATGTCTCTAAAACTAGCGGACCGTTCTGTTAAATTTCCTATAGGTATGCTAGAGAATGTGCCCGTTCATATAGAACAATTTTATATTCCAACTGATTTTATGGTAAAGGATCTAAAAGAGGATTTCAACATCCCAATTATTTTAGGAAGACCCTTTTTAGCTACAGTCAGAGCTATCATTGATGTTAAGAAAGGAAAGTTAACTTTTGAAATTGGTGAAGAAAAAGTCGAATTTATTTTGGCTCAATTATTAAAAGCTCCAGCTATCGATGATACATGCTGCTCCCTAGACGTTATCGACGAATGCGTAAAAGAAATGAAGATGCAACCACCTAAGTATACTGAAGTACTAAAGATTTCAACCCTTCCTATATTCGAAGATGATAATTGGCGTGAGCCATACGTAGATGACAGTCTGAGGGAATGTCTAGCACAAACACCCGATCCAATGTCCTGCCTGAAAAAACCTTCTGTAGAACTTAACACGCTACCAAAAAAATCTAAGGTATGAGTTCCTAGACACTGAACTAGAACGATCAGTGATTGAAAAACTGCTACATGTTCTAAGAAAGTATCCTAAAGAATTGGGGTATAACACTTCGGACCTAAAAGGAGTAAGTCCCTCCATGTGTATGCATCGCATTATGCTAGAAGAAGAAATTAAGACCTCTAGAGAGCATCAGAGAAGAATAAATCCTATCTTGAGCGATGTAGTTAAGAAGGAGGTATAAAAGCTACTAGAAGTAGGAATCATATACCCGATATCTTATAGAAATTGGGTAAGCCCTGTGCATGTCGTACCGAAGAAGGGAGGTGTTACAGTTGTTAGTCACGAAAAAGGCGAATCCATTACAAAACGCACTCAAATTAGATGGAGGATATACATAGACTATAGAAAACTAAACAAGGCCACTCGCAAGGATCATTTTCCTTTACCCTTTATCGATCAAATGCTTGAGCGAATGGCCAAACATTCTCACTTCTGCTATTTAGACGGATACTTAGGATTCTTCCAAATTCCTACTCATCCTGACGACTAAGAAAATACTACTTTTACCTGTTCTTATGGTACGTTTGCCTATCGAAAAATGTCGTTCGGACTATGTAACGCACCTGTTATCATTCAGAGATGTATGATGTCGATCTTTGCTAAATTTATAGATAACATAGTGGAAGTATTTATGGACGACTTCTCTGTCTGTGGGGAAAGTTTTGAAGGATGTCTATCGAACCTAGAGATGGTACTCGAACATTACGTTAAAGTTAATCTAGTGCTGAATTGGGAAAATTGCCATTTCATGGTCCGAGAAGGAAATGTTCTTGGACATGTGGTATCCAATCGAGGAATTGAAGTTGATAAAGAAAAAATTGAAATTATAGAAAACCTTCAACCTCCAAAAACCGTTAGAGAAATTCAAAATTTTCTAGGACACACCAGTTTCTACCGGCAATTCATTAAAGACTTCTCTAAAATAACCAAATGAAAGATGTTGAATTTATATTTGATGAGGACTTCTTGAAAGCGTTCGAACATCCGAAAAATGCTCTAGTTACTGCACCTATTATGCAACCGCCCGACTGGAGTAAGTTTTTATAACTTATTTCACAATAGTCTTTAAATTAGATTTAATCGAATGGTTATAAGTAAAAATGTTAATTTAACCACTAGATTAGATTCAACTTAAAGGCTATGATGTGGAGTAGGTTAAAAAAACTTACTCTTGGAGTAAGTTGATCCCCACTCATATGTGTGTGTGTGTGTGTGTGTGTGTGTAAGACTCGATTTCGTTCCTGAATTTATATTATTTGTTTGTTTTGTCTAACATTTATTAATATATTGATATATTTTTAGAGATGACTTCGATACCACAACTAAATTACAATCTGATTAGTAGATATACTTGAAAATAAAATAGTGTTTTTAATCCTTATCCAATCCTTTTTATCATATCTCATGATTTTATTTCCATATTTTTTTGCATTAGTCTAGAATAATCTGAATAATGTACAAATGTTTTTTCTATTTACCATTACATGAATAGTTATTATGATTTTATTAGAGTTACTTTGCTTTTTTGCTTGAAACATTAGTTCCACTATCCAAAAACCTCTTTGGCACAAAAACAATAGGATTTACCCATTTATTTGAATTTCTACCAATAACCCAAGCATCTATGTATGTGCTTTAGAGTTTGTCCAGAGGTGCATCTCCGGATTAACCCTTATTTTCAAATTTAGGGGGTTCTTTGGAGATGCATCTTTGTATGGTTTTTGGATATGCATATCCGGAAATGTTATGATATTTCATGTTCTCGTTTTTTTCAAGAAAAATTGGTGCAAACAACACTGACAGATTGAGATGCGGTCATGAAATCCAGCACACGTCTGTTCGATGTGAGAGGGATAGACTTCAAACTAAGCAGACCATGGCTAGAAGGGGAATCGCTCATAGGCCTCTTGATGGTGAAGTATCGACTTTTAGGAGTCGCCTATCATAAATGTCCTCATCCTAGATACACGTCTCCCTTGCTCAAAAAGACCGATAGAAAGCTGCTGCTGCACATGATGGTGTCCTTGCACTTGCAAACCCTTATCCAGAAGGGCCCTCTAACACCTCCTTACTAATATACTATAGAGATTATTTTGTTGGGCATGTCTGGACCGGAGAGATATATTTATTAACGGTTGTTATTTATATGTTTTAAACAAATTCCCTGCGACTTGTATTATTATTTTTTTTAAATAAGAGTGTGAATGTTTTAAGTCTATTAACCATAGCAGAATGATTTTGCAGCTTTATCAGCCTGAGAATGATTTGTTCCAAAGTTTCATTCGATACTCCAATGTTTTTGGCCTACGTTGCTCTGGGCACAAGACCATTAGCCATGGCATGCATGGGGCTTTTGTTGAGATATGGCATAAAGAAAAGTCATCTTTTCACTTCCCTATTGGCTAGATGAAGATTACACTAGATAATGTTGCTTTCCTTCTACACCTTCCCATCAAGGGGAAGTTACTTGATCATTCTAGGATCAAACGTGATGAAGGCCATGAGATGATGGTTATTTATTTGAGAGATGACCCAATTGATGCCTTGATGTAGTGTGAGAGTGCCAAAGGTGCTCATGCCAAATTTTCATACTTGAAAGCTTTAAAAGGAAAATCTAGAGTTGGCTGATGATACTGATAACGACGATCTATAGGCTACCTACCTTCGAGAGTGTGCTTTGAGGTGTTTCCTTCTATTCTTGGTTAGTACGTCTATGTTTACTGACAAAATTGCAACCTACGTCGATGTGGCATACCCTAAGTACTTCACCGAGTTGTCGGCCATTCACAAGTGAAATTAAGGGGATGTCTATTTGGTATAAGTGTACTCCAAGTTGAGCGAAGGTTGGCTTTATACGACAAGGTAAATGACAGGCTCCTGCACCCTGCTAATGGTAATTTCCATAACCACTTTTAGTTTGAAAAACACTCTTTTTACACTTGTTACTAATATTTTTTCTTATTCATTTTAAAGGATGGATCCTACACCATTTTCACCGCATACACATGTTTGATCCTTTGGTAGAGTATATTGAGGATTGGGCATTGTTTGCATGTATTACCCACACAGAAAAAATAATGGTATGGTCGTTCCGTGTGTATATTAACCGGAATCAACATGATGACATTGATAGGACTCCATACACCACTCATCGGAACATTGTTGCCTTCGATCCATTTCATTTTACTCCGGATGACTGCCATATGGGAGAAATATGATGTGCAGGTATCTGCTAGAGCGATGCATATGTCAGTTTTGATATGTGTAGATCATTATGAGGTCCCCCTTTGAGTCTACTCATAGTAGCATCGTTCGCAGACATCTTGATGGCATAGTAGCGGTTGAATTGATTTTACAGACATATCGGTTGATTCGACTTTACAGATATACAGCTTGAATCGATTTCATAACCGCGCGTAAAATTAGTGAATAGTGTTTTCAAGCTTATGCCTGTAAGTGTATTTTATTGATCTACATTACGCGTAGTTTAGTTTAATATGGTGTACTCATTTTATTTTATTTTTGTACCTTCACGTAGTTGCATTTTGATCAGCGTGAGCTTTTTAATCCATGTATTTTTAATCTCAATATTTGGCTTGCGACTGTCTATTTTACTGAACTTTATTTCGCGTAGATTATTTTAACGCATTCATTTTATTTTTTCACACATTTGAGCGTCCGATTTTTATTCATTTTAATCCATTTTTGTTTCGTTTTTTAATTTAAAATATTAAAAAATAAATATAGATTAATAAAACAACTAAATTGTTTTATTTATTTTTATTAAAAAATATTTGATTTCGTTTATTATCAATTAAGATTCATTTTTCTTCATCTAACAAATATCTATGGGCCATTTGGATATTTAAATAAAAATGAAACCCTAAGAGAATGATATAATTAAAAGCTATTGGCCAATGGAAATTTTTCTCAGATACTTACCGCACCACACATTCTCATAGATCTCTCTCAATTTGAAAAGGCTAAAAAAACAAGAGAAGAAAATAACTTCAGAAAAGAAGGTAACTTCTCGTCCAAACCCCATCGTCATTTCTCTTTCATCATGTTACCATAAACCAACACAATAAACTCATTTAAGGGGATTTAGATCTTCTCCTTTTTTATATATTATGTCATCTGTCATGTTCTAATCTAACGGTTCAAAATTTATAATAAATAATTAAATAAAAAAAGTAATTTAATAGAAGAGAGAAATGAATAAGTAATTTGTCTTTATTTAAATGACTTTTTTTATTTAATTATTCATTATAAATTCTGAACCGTTAGATTAGAAATATAAGATATGACCTCATATATAAAAAATAAAAAAAAGGATTCAAATTCCATTTCACTACCTCTAAACCTCACTTCACCTAAACCAACCTCCTACCTTCATTTCCTCATCAACTTGTGTAACCATAAAAAAACCAACTTCTTCACATCTTTCTTTCCCTAATCTTCATACTCCAACCACCGTGCAAGCCTCCTTCTGTTTCGCCTCAACCACCAAACACAACACAACACCACTTCATTTTTGAACCGCCTCTAACTGGAAAGCTCACTCTCTCCGTCAAATAATAATGCCTTCTTTAACTCTCCCTTTTTGCTTCCATTCACAATATTCGATCGTCCTTCCTCTTCCACCTAAACACACAGAGCCACATCCATTGTAACTTCTCCGGTAAGACTTTCCGGCCACTCCGACACCATACTCTGTTTCCAATAATCTTTGTTTTGTTAACACCACTAACACATAACCTCATCACGAACAACAACTCACTTTCATTCAAGCATATGATTCCCACACTAGCAGCGCCACCAACGCGGGTTTTATTTTTAACCATCAACAATGATAACCACGGTATCAACAACGGCTTAGCACCGATTCAATTTCGTATGCAGATTTATGTTGTTGTTCTGTTTAAAAGTTTCTATATACAGGGATGATGTTTTTTCTGATACAAATTTGTTTCTGTTGTAATTTTCTTTTTTTACGTGATTCGTTCACACTAATGATAAATGCATTGTATGTGCTACTAATTGTATGTGTTTCTCTATTGTATACTTATTGTGCAGAAATTGGTTTCAAATGTTACCCACTCTCGATTGGTTTGTTTGTTGTTTGTGTTGGCACCATTTTCACCGTGTTAAGTTCAATCTTTTGTTTGTAATCTAACATGTATGTGCTATGTATGGGTTGTTGTTGTCACTTTCGCTATGATGTTTTGAACGGTCCATTGCATTACGTTGTCCCATTTTGTACTTTAACTCAAAATATATATATGTTACATGTTTTATATTTTTTATTCGATTGGGAATATATGTGTTGTCTTTAATTTGTGTATTACATGTTTGTTACTGTTATTTTGCGTATGGCATGATGCTTCACACGGTTCATTGTGTCATGTTATGCCATTGCATACAAGAATTATTTCCTTAGGTTGACTTTTGTGTTGTTGTGTTACAATTTGCGCTTTGCCATTTCATTGCTTTATCCCATCGCGCATTAACTTTCGTGACGTAAGAATTCGCGTCGTCGAGATAGAACTCGCAACACTGTGTTAGAATTCGTGATCATACATTACAATTCATGTGTTAACTTTTGTGACATTAGATTTCGCCACCCATTTTAGAATTTGTGTCCTCACGTTACAATTCACAACCTCACATTGCAATCTGCGTCTTTACGTTTACCAATTCGTACGTTAACTCAATTCGCATCTTCATGTTTTACCTTTGTGTGTTAACTCGCTTCGTGCATTGCGTTACCTGTAAATATATTTTTGTTACACTTCATCAAGCTTATTTTCATGATTAAATAGACTATTTTCACAATTTACCTTTAAAAAAATTCAAACTTAATCAAAACCGTTTTCTCAATAAAACTGTTTGAAAAAAGAAATGGGGGATGCACATCCTTCTGCTCCTCGAATAAGTTGGT
Organism: Lathyrus sativus; assembly: GCA_963859935.3. NCBI lineage: Eukaryota > Viridiplantae > Streptophyta > Magnoliopsida > Fabales > Fabaceae > Lathyrus > Lathyrus sativus. Next base: position 50,978,889 of record OZ012740.1, on the reverse strand, counting down.
GATTGGCACACACCATATTGCTCGAACTTTTAACTTACGAATAAAATACTTTAATCCAACATGGATGAAAAAGGAATGAGGGACACACATCCTTCTGCTCCTCGAATAAGCAAGTGAGAGACGCACACCTCACTGCTGCGAATATTCGTCTTCCTCCAATATTTTTCAAAATTCCAAACTCGAACGAGAAAGGAATGGGAGGTGAGCACCTTCCTGCTCATTGAATAAATGAATGGTTGAGGTAAGCTTCACCGCTCGACTATTCGTCTTCCACCTAAAGACAAACTCCACCGATCAAAAATATATTTTCTTGCCTTCGCACGATAAAAAATCATTTTCAGAAATGAACAACATTTAGTCCATTATATAGAGATACAATCAAAGGCTTAAGCCTCTCGCGCAAGCATACAAGAAAACGTTTAACTGCTAAAATACAACATAAATATTCGCTCACTAAAATCAAACAACAAACATGTAGTTTTCTCCCAATAACTACATAGTTTTGAGTTCCCCATTGCACTCGAGATACGTAGGAGCGAGATTTAACGTCTCCTCAATCACTATAACCAAAAACCCAAAAAATATCTTTATCTTGCAAGGACTGCGTAGCTTTGAATTCCTTATTGCACCTAAGGATACGTAGGAGCAAGACCCGCAATTTTATCAAGCACCCTGGGAGTGTTGATATTTGTAAATATATAGTGTTAAGAATATTTGTATATAAAATAGCCCCAAAAAAGTGTTGGGTTCATGGGTGCGTATTGGAAAAACCAAGTCTCATACATTGATAATTTGGGTCACCCGCCATTTATATCCACGCACCAAGCCAAATAGCGTTTGGCATGAGGGGTGTATTAGGAAAAAATAACCAAGCCCAACATTGGTTAAAGATAGAACTCATAAAGGATTTATATAGAATGACATCCCTCACCTTACAAGCCGATTTTGTCGGGGTGAGTTAGGCCAAACTTTAATTTTATCACACCCTAATAAAAACTTGTTTGCGACCTTTTCCTTTTCAATTTTCAATAATCAAAGAAAGTAAATAGTGAAAACTAACATTCTATTTGCAAATGAAACTAATTAGTTCTGGTTTAGTATAGTAAATGTGAGGGTGCTAATACATTCCCCTCACATAATCGACTTACAAACTCGAATATGATCGCAACGACCATTTTTTTCTTTTAAGGATTTTATCGATATTTTCTCTTTCCTTTTGGAATAAATAAAGTTCAGTTGCGGCTCTGTTATCATCTCGAGCGCGTGAGCGCTCTAGGTATTTGTGTGAGAACAATTTTGATACTCTAAGGTTTGTTAATCTGAAGGATTAATAAGCATGCTCTGACTCTGATAGAAACCATATACAATGAAAATCTAGTTTGACCAAAAGTCGATTCCAAAGAAGCAAGTATTCTTCTGATCTACTCACATTCCGAAAGTTTCTAAGAATACAATATGTTGCTACTGCAATGTTCTCTTGGATTCTACCTCTGAGTGTGACTTTGACGTTTCACTTCTGAAGGCTTTCTAGCTTCTGAAGTCACTATCTTCTAAAGACTAAGTGTTAAAGACTCTTAAGACAAGTTTTGATGAACGAAGTTCTGAAGACTTAAGTTTTTGAAGACCAAGGGTTTTGAAGACTGAGTGCTTAAAGTTTTAAAGACAAGGTTCTAGTGAACAAGTTCTGAAGACCCAGTGATCAACTCTTGTACGCATGCTTCAATCATCTCTATTCAGAAGCCTCTGATTTTCAGAAGATAAGATCAAAAGTTTATGATGGAAAATAGTACATAGTACATATCAAAATGTTTCATTCCACTACCCTGATTTGGTGGAACAAAGGACAACTTTTGTGTATGATTTTCATCCCTGCGTAACAACATTTCTTCGTACCGCCAGCTCATTCAATGATATTCCTGGTGTGCCCTCCAACGGATCTTTTACTAGCTTTATAAGAAATTAACCACTTGAAGAAAATAAGAGAAGAGAAAAGCAACGAAATATACAAGAACAATAGTGAAGAAATACAATGCAACGTAAGAATAATATTCATATTGTCAAAATTAATTTAAGTAATTTGTGATATTCATAGTGTTTATATTTGCTTGTGTAGAAGCAATTCATTGTAAATATTTTTTTTTAAACAATTGTTTATAATTCCTTAAGGGACCAGTTGGGTCAAAATTTTTAACAAGAGACAGTTAGTTTTTGTTGTTAATCACCAGCAGTTGCTAGTGCAAATTGTAATCAGTTGATTATAGTGGATTAAGTCCTTATGTATAAGGAAAAATCACCTTGGCGAGTGGACTGGATTATCTTGATAGTTTTCAAGTGAACCAGGATATATTGTGTGTCTTTCTCTCTTGTTAAGTATCTTTGTGATCTTTGTTTGAGTTTCACAAAAAACTTTCATTTTTGAAAACTCAATTCAACCCCCCCCCCCCTTTCTTGTGTTTTCTCACACCTTCAATTGGTATCAGAGCCTGGTTCTGATTGTAATAAAAGTTTTATCAACACTTCACTGTGTTCAGTACTGATCCAGTATTTGTGTGAGATATCATGGTTTCTACTAATGCTAATCCTATTCCAGATAAGAAAGACCACTACAATGCAAAATAACCAATTTTTTATGGTGAAAAGTTTGACTACTGAAAAAATAGAATTGAAAGTTTCTTTCTTGGTTACGGCGTAGATCTTTGGGATCTTGTAGTTTATGGATATACTCACCCAGTTGATGTTGAAGGAGTAAAAGTGTCAAGAAGTGCTATGACAAATCAACAAAAGAAAGAATACAAGAATCATCACAAGCCAAGAACTATATTTTTGAATGCTATTTCTTATACTGAGTATGAGAAAATAACAAATAGAGAAACGGCCAAGTCCTTTTTTGAGTCACTCCAAATGACTCATGAAGGAAATGCTCAAGTAAAGGAAATAAAGGCTCTTGCCCTAATCCAGAAATATGAAGCCTTTAAAATGGATGATGATGAATCTATGGAAACTATTTTTTCAAGATTTCATATGCAGGTAGTGATAACACGAAATCATATAGATATTTTCATGCATAATTCAACTAAAGTCTAACCGTTTTCGATCCGATTTCGGGTTATTTCCATGTATTTGTCTGATGTTTTTGCAGGTATTCAACGATCACGTCTAAACAAGACAACATGAAGAAAAGAAGCAATCCCAGATGAAATATGGACGAAAAAGGGGTGAAAACACAATGAAAAGCGCAGCAGACAGTTTTTGCTGATGTGACGACCGTCACAGATGCATGACGACCGTCACACGGGTGACGACCGTCACACCTTGTGACGACCGTCATGCAGGCAAAAACGCCCCACTCAGATTACACGTCAAAAGAGCAGTTCCAATTCCCATTAAATGGTCCACTACTCCCTAAATTATCTGCCTCAAGGTCCATCATCCTCAGAGGTAACCGTTGGAATTCCACTTCTATAAAAAGGGAAGCAGGGGACTTCAAAAAGGGAGCTGCATTCATACCACGAAGTGCTGCCAAATTTAATTTCCAGCTTTTTATTATTTGTATTCATTTCTCCAGTTTCATTTGTATCCCTTTCCTTTATTTTCCTTTCCATTCTACTCATTCCCATTTCCGCCCTTCTGTAATTGTTACTGCACTGTACGATCGAATTGGAACTAAAGACAGAATCCTGCCAACATCTGTGGAGGATCTGCCCAAAGGCCAATTGGCATTATTTACAGGTTTTCATTTTGATCAACTTCTATTTTATCATAATGCAATTTATTATTTATTATTATTATTTATGTTTTGCTTTTCCAAATTCCATGTCTAGCTAAACTTAGGTAATCGATATGTAGTAATAATTCGAATGGGATTTGATAACTCTTGTTTGAAAACTTTCTTTTCACAAAAATAATTTATGGTCTAAGTGTTTAAAAATTGATTTACGAAATAAACTTCGTCGCGAAAGCGAGAACTTATTTTAAAGTAGTTTTGCCACGAAAGTGGGAAATTAATTAAGATACGAACCAACAAGCGAAAGCTGCGGTAAGGTCAGATAGTAAACACTAGGCATTTGTTTTAATAACAGCGAAAGCACTTTAAAACGAATTAGAACTTAGAGATTTCCAAAAAGTAATTTTAACCCCGAACGGAACACGAAAGTGTACGTTAGGCCCTTAGGATTATGATTAGCGTCAATAACCATTGTGAGACGAGAGTCTTCAAATCTCCATTTTCTGCTTAAATAAACTGTGAAAACTATTTCATACACCAGTAACTTATCAAATCCCTGAAGAACATAATTACTACGTATCGATTCAATTAATTAAAATCTAAATAGTAATCTTAGTTTCCCCTCTTAGTGACAATCTTATTCCCTTAAAACATATTCTACCTAGCTAAACATAGTAACTCTCGAGAACACTAGTTTGATTATGAGTCCCTGTGGGATCGATATCTTTTATTACTACGCGATAGACTGTGCACTTGCAGTTAGTTGTATTAGACATAGAAAGTCGCGATCAAGTTTTTGGCGCCGTTGCCGGGGACCCGTTTAGTCAATAGTGTAACCTTCTGTTACGCCGTATAGACTAGGTAAACAATTTTCATTTTTCCTTTACTAGTGTTGTCGATTGTATGCCAAGTGATCGCCCACAAAGCGATATCTTGAAACCTTCAGTCGCAGAACTAGAACGCTTCTTACATCTAAGAAGCCGAATCATTGAGTACCAACTCAAACATAACATCCCCGATCCTCTCACTCCCATTCCCAAATCCGAACAAGAACCGAAAATGGCTGAAGGACCTCCGAACAAACCGCTGAAGGCATACGCTACACCATCTCAGATGGAGCCTAGAAGTAGCATTGCTGCCCCAGCTATTACCCGAAATGATTTTGAGCTGAAACCATCATTGTTGTCGGCTGTACAACAAAACCAATTCTCAGGAAACGCAACTGAGGATCCGAACGAACATCTAACGAAGTTTGTACAATACGCAGACACAGTGAAAGCAAATGGAGTAACTCCAGACGCGATAAGACTTCGTCTTTTCCCATTCTCTCTTAGAGACAGAGCGTGGACATGGTTACAATAGTTACCATCCAACTCCGTTACGACGTGGGAGCAATTGAAGAACGTCTTCTTAGCGAGATATTTTCCACCAAGCAAAACTGCTATGCTTAGAGCTCAAATCAACGGATTTCGACAAAAAGATACTGAATCTCTCTACGAAGCATGGGAACGATTCAAAGATATGATGAGAACATGTCCTCACCACGGTCTAGAAGACTGGGTGACAATCCATACTTTCTATAATGGGCTTCTATACAATACTAGATTGACAATAGACGCTGCCGCGGGCGGTGCACTTATGGATAAGCCATACGATGAAGCATATCAATTAATAGAAAACATGTCACAAAACCATTGCCAATGGGGAGGTGAACGCACTCCAAATGAGAAAACCTCAGCGAAAGGTGGGATGTACGAAATCAGCAGCCTTGAAAAGTTCAATGCTAAAGTAGATGCTCTAGCACAGAAGATCGATAGTCTAACCGTTAACCCCACTGCAACTGTCGCTGCAGTAACTCCAAATTGCGAGTTATGCGGAAGCACCACTCATAATGCACCCGAATGCCCATTGCTAGCCGGAATCCCGCCAGACCAGGTAAATTATGCTCAAGGAAATCCCTACGCAAATACCTACAACCCAGGTTGGCGAAATCATCCAAACTTTTCTTACAAAAGCGAAAATGCATTGCAAATGCCTACTGCTCCGCAAGGATATCAAAAACCAGCTGCTCAGAATGCACCTAGGAAATCAAACCTCGAATTGATGATGGAAAAGTTCATAGCTACTCAAGCTCAGACGAACAAAGAGTTCCTGAATCAAAACATACACACTAGCGAGCAAATTAAACAGTTGACAGGAAAAGTAGACGCTTTAGCCACCCACAACAAGATGTTAGAAACTCAGATATCACAAGTGGCTCAACAGCAAGCATCTGCTGCTGCACCTGCTGGCACATTTCCTGAACAACCCGAACAGAATCCCAAAGGCCAAGCAAATGCTGTGATACTAAGAAGTGGAAAAGAATTGGACGAACCGATCGATCCGAGGACCGAAAACTCAGCCATGCAACAGAAACCAACTGAACAAGAAGAAAAGGGATCTGAGTTAGAGAAGAAGGAAGACAACGAGAAGGAGGATACCGCAAGTGAAAAAACTCAAGCACCTCCAGCGCCATATAAACCACCTATCCCTTATCCGCAAAGACTAATAAACTCTAAAACTTCAGGACAGTTTAAGAAATTTGTAGAGCTCCTTAAACAGTTGAATATTACTATTCCTTTTACAGAAGAGATAACTCAAATGTCGTCATACGCCAAATTTCTCAAAGAGATCCTGTCGAATAAGAGAAAGATCGAGGATAACAAAACAGTTACACTCACTGCAGAGTGTAGCGCTATTATTCAGAACCGCATGCCTCCTAAATTAAAAGACCCAGGTAGTTTCTCCATACCCTGCGTCATAGGAAAGTTCGTAATAGACAAAGCTCTATGCGATTTAGGAGCCAGTATCAGTGTTATGCCCTTATCTATATGCTAAAAGCTGAATATGGGAGACCTCAGGCCAACCAAAATGTTCGTACAATTAGCTGACAGATCAGTAAAATACCCCGTCGGAATACTGGAGAACGTTCCAGTACGCATAGGACAATTCTACATTCCAACCGACTTCATAATCATGGACATCAAGGAGGACACTGTAACCCCAATTATCCTAGGAAGACCATTCCTAGCTACAGCCGGAGCGATTATAGACGTGAAGAAAGGAAGGCTAACATTCGAAGTAGGAGAAGAAAAGATAGAGTTCATTCTCACCAAGTTCTTACAAGCACCAGCAATAGACGACACCTGCTATTTAGTAGACGAAATTGACGAATGCATAAGAGAACTTGAAAATGAGGAGACCACGTATTCAGAAATAATAAAGATTCAAATACCCGACATTTCTGAAGACGACAATTGGCGTAAACCGTATAAAGACGACAGCCTAAGCGAAAGCTTAGCACTGACACCAAACCATATGCCAGGTCCGAAGAACCCATCTTTAGAGCTTAAAACTCTACCCAAAAACCTCAGATATGAATTTCTAGACGATGAACTAAAAAGACCAGTGATAGTCAACGCCGACTTAGGACAACCGGAAACCGAAAAGTTATTAGAAGTCCTAAAGAAGTACCCCCACCGCGTTAGGCTATAACATAAGCGATTTAAAAGGTATAAGCCCTTCGATCTGTATGCATCGAATTACAATAGAGGAAGACTCTAAAACCTCTCGAGAGCATCAGAGAAGACTAAACCCCATCCTGAGCACTGTAGTCAGAGATGAAGTAAAGAAATTACTAGATGCAGGAATCATCTATCCGATCTCTGATAGTGAATGGGTTAGCCCAGTTCATGTCGTACCAAAGAAACGAGGAGTCACAGTAGTTAAAAACGAAAAAGGCAAATCGATAACAAAAAGAGTCGTGACTAGAAGTAGGATGTGTATTGATTATAGGAAGCTTAACAAGGCTACGCGCAAAGATCACTTCCCGTTACCCTTCATAGACCAAATGTTGGAAAGACTAGCCAAACATTCATATTTCTGCTATCTAGATGGTTACTCAGGATTCTTCCAAATTCCCATCCATCCTGATGACCAAGAAAAGACTACATTCACCTGTCCTTACGGTACTTTTGCTTACCGCCGAATGCCGTTCGGACTCTGTAACGCTCCAGCAACCTTCCAAAGATGCATGATGGCAATCTTCGCAGATTTCATAGACGACATTATGGAAGTGTTTATGGACGATTTCTCGGTATGTGGACAGAGTTTCGAAGGATGCTTACAAAACTTAGAAATGGTACTAGAACGTTGCGTAAAAGTAAATCTCGTCCTAAATTGGGAGAAATGCCATTTTATGGTCCGACAAGGAATAGTTCTAGGACACGTCATATCAGATAGAGGGATTGAGGTAGACAAAGCTAAAATAGAGATTATAAAAGATCTCCAACCTCCAAAATGAAATACGGAGTTTTCTAGGACATGCCGGTTTCTACAGAAGATTTATAAAAGATTTCTCGAAAATCACAAAACCTTTGACCGGCCTGTTAATGAAAGATGTTGAGTTCGTCTTCGACGACGACTGTTTAAAAGCATTCGAAACATTGAAATCAGCCCTTATCACCGCACCAATCATGCAACTACCAAATTGGAGACTACCGTTTGAAATCATGTGCGACGCGAGTGATTACGCTGTAGGCGCAGTTCTAGGACAAAGGAAGGACAAGAAACTCCATGCCATCTACTATGCCAGTAGAACCTTAGATCCTGCCCAAATGAACTACGCTACCACAGAAAAGGAACTTCTAGCAGTTATATTTGCGCTTGACAAATTCCGTTCTTACTTAGTAGGAGCAAAAATTATAATATACACAGACCACGCTGCCATAAGGTGCCTAATAAGCAAAAAGGATGCCAAACCAAGACTATTGAGATAGATCCTGTTATTACAAGAGTTCGACTTAGAAATCAAAGATAAGAAAGGAACCGAGAACGTTGTTGCGGATCACTTATCCCGAATAGAAGGCATCAGACACGAACCAGTACCGATAAATGACGATTTCCCGTACGAACGTCTGATAGCCAAATTAGAAAGTGACACACCCAATGCAATCTCGGAAGATCCAGAATTCGAAAAAGCCGTAGAAGCCGTCTATGCCCAAGTTACATTACCTTGGTATGCTGACATCGTTAATTACCTCGCCGCAGGCGTGCTTCCACCAGATCTTACTTATCAGCAAAAGAAGAAATTCTTCCACGATCTGAAACACTATTATTGGGACGAACCCCTACTCTTCAAGAGAGGGGCCGACAACATATATCGTCGCTGTGTCCCAGAGGAAGAAATAGAAAATATTATTTCCCAATGCCACTCAGCACCATATGATGGTCATGCTAGTACATCCAAGACATGCGCTAAGATTCTCCAAGCCGGCCTATTCTGGCCTAATCTCTGGAAAGACGTTCACATCGCTGTGCAAAAGTGCGATAGATGCCAACGAACTGGCAACATCTCACGACGCGATGAAATGCCTCAGAAAGGAATCTTAGAGGTAGAAATCTTCGACGACTGGGGAATAGATTTCATGGGACCTTTCCCACCTTCTTTTGGAAATAACTACATACTCGTCGCTGTCGATTACGTGTCTAAATGGATAGAAGCCATAGCTGCTCCAACAAACGACGCACGAGTAGTAATCAAACTCTTCAAGAACACAATCTTTCCTAGATTCGGTGTACCCAGACTCGTCATTAGTGACGGAGGATCTCACTTCATATCACGAATATTCGATAAACTTCTTTCTAGATATGGAGTCAGGCACCGAGTAGCTACACCTTATCATCCGCAAACTAGCGGACAAGTAGAGGTCTCGAACAGAGAAATAAAACAGATCTTGGAAAAGACTGTCGCTACCTCGAGAAAAGATTGGTCATCAAAGCTACAAGAAGCTTTATGGGCTTATAGGACCGCATTTAAGACACCGATAGGTACTACCCCCTATAAATTAGTTTACGGTAAATCCTGCCATCTCCCTGTAGAGTTAGAGCATAAGGCCTTCTGGGTCATTAAGACACTCAACTTCAACTACACCGAGGCAGGAGAAAAGCGAATCCTGAACTTACACGAGTTGGAAGAACTTCGATTAGACGCTTACGAAAATGCCCGTATCTACAAAGAACGAACTAAAAAGTGGCATGATAAACGTTCAATCAGGAAACAATTCAGTGTGGGAGACGTCGTATTGCTCTTCAACTCACGATTAAAACTCTTCCCAGGAAAACTAAAATCTAGGTGGTCTGGACCCTATGAAGTGACTAAAGTACTTCAGAGTGGAGCTGTCGAAATTACCGATAAGACGAATGCACCGTTTATCGTAAACGGGCAACGTCTAAAACATTACAATAAGAACGACAACAGTCCTCAAGTCAGCAATATAACATTGCTTGAGCTTCCGGCTCAAACACAAGAATAGCTTCTCACCAAGCTATCGTCAGGCTTTAGACGTTAAAAACAACGCTTACTGGGAGGCAACCCAATTTTCCCTCGTTATTGCATTTCATTTTTCCTTAAAATTCTACTTTGAAAAATCCAACAAAAATCCTAAAATTATTACTACTTTCTACTTTCGTTCATTTTCGTACTTTTATTCTTATTTTATTTTTTCCCTTTTGTCTTTTGTTTCTACCACTTTTCGTTTCTAAAAATCCTGACTTCAATTTCTTGTTTTAAACTTTTCAGGATTTTTAAAGCCTTCAAAACATTTCTTTTGTTTTCTCCGAATCACCTGCGAATATGGCCGAGTACGATTTCACAAAGGTTCACTTCAGAGGACTCGCTCAGAAGGCAAGATTTGCAGCACTGACCGAAAGAGAATTCGCCTTAACGCTGTATTATGATAAGGCTACTATGGATAAACTAGGGATCACGGATAGCATTCAATACCTGTTCAATCAACTGGGTTGGGAGAACACTGCTCTGAAAACACGCTTCGCTACCTACAAGGATCTTACCTACGAATTCCTTAGTTCCTTCAGATATACACCCAACTATGGTTTTGGATCCAGCACAGAGTTGATTATCTTCCGATTGTTTGGAATGGACCAAACCCACAGCAGGATGTCACTAGCTAACCTCCTAGGATTCCCTAGCGGACCGCATGTGTTCATCAGTGCAGAAGATGACGATATTGATTTGCAACTCAAGCACTTCTGGGGTAGAATCACAGGCGACTATCACCCTGAACCAGACAGAATGTACAATGATGACATTCATAACCCAGCCTTTAGATACTTCCATAAGATACTAGCTCACACCTTGTTTGGAAAGGAAGAAAATATTACCACAGTGTCTAAGGAAGAGTTATTCATCATGTTCTGTGCTTCTCAGGGACGAACAGTAAATGCAGTGCCTTTCATGATGAGATCCTTCAAGCGCCTCACGCTGGAACCTCAGACACCTATTCTTATAGGAGGACTAGTAACAATGATTGCCCACGAGCTTGGCCTTAGATTCCATCTAAACGCCAGCACTCGTTTTGGTAACATCAGACCCATGAACATACAATTCTGCTTTAACAGGCGCATCTTAGGGAATATGGGACCTGGATTGTATGAGTACCTTATTAACGAAAAACCAGTACAGCTATTCACACTGCCTGATCATCTGATGACAAGCATCCACAATAAGGATAACTGGCTCTACGAATTGGATGAGCCTATGGGACCTCCTTCACCACAGTCAACACCCCAGGACTATATGTATGACAGTGACCACATCTCTGAGGCACACGACTACATGTACTATGAGGACGCCGCCTCTGAAAATGAAGTAGACCCTATGACTCCTCCACACTACAATACTTATCCTGAGCCTATCCCTGAGGAAACAACCGACAAAATGGATACCGTGTTACTCAGATTGGACGACGTTGATAAAGCTCTGACTAATGTAAAAGCTGATATCGCAGGCATGCACAGTGACCTGGTAGGCTTCATGGATCTAGTCTGCGACCAACTCGACTACTATTCACAGAAATTCGAGGAATTGAAGGCACGCAAAGATTAGTTATTAGCTCGTAGCAGTAGTCTCAGTTTAGTCTAGTCTAGTTTAGTTTAATTTACTCATTTGGAATTTTCACATTGTTCGTTTCATTATGTACTACATACAATTGTTTCCATTTTATGTTATTTCAATTCTAGTTTTGTTCAATTATTCTGTTTTCGCATTATTTATTGATTGTTGGCTATTATATTACATCATCGTAGCAATACTAGGCTTTAAAATCACCTCGAATACGCCCTCAGAGCAAAATTCTGCGTTCTGCAGATTTTGCTGCTGTGACGACCGTCACAGCCTCATGACGAGCGTCACGCGGGTGACGACCGTCACACCCTTGTGACGACCGTCACGCAGCCCAGAACTGCAATCTGATATAACAGAGGTCGTGTACCCTTCCACTCCCCCCATTATCACCTTCAAACTTCCAACATTCCTACCCCACTACGATTTTCGTCCTCCCCAATTAAACTATAAACCTCAACTCCAAATTCAACCTCCAAACCACCGTTCTGTCACATTTCCCTCTCTGCCAAAAAACCCCAAAACCTCTGAAACCTCTCCATCTTCAACAATGGCCGGAAACGCAGATATCAGCAACATTTCCTTCCCTGAGGGCGAGTTAGGCGAGAGACAACGCGCACAGTACAATGCATTTCATCAGAGGTCTCTCCAGCCAACTCACTACCCACACCTTCCATCACTTACGGAGCTCGGACTCCTCGAAGGTGTAACCTGGATGCTTCAACGAGCAGGCATCTGGAACCTCTGCTCCAACCCCCAGCCGACCTACGAACAGCTCACCCTTGAGTTCCTGAGTTCGTTCTCATACATCACCAGCAGCGGCGAACTCAACCAGCACTCAGGTGCCGCTTGCTTCTGGATGTTTGGCGTTAACTATCAGCTGCACCAAAACCAGATTGCCGGCATCCTACAGTTACCCCGCGGCGACAACGCTCATCGCCGTATCACTGACCAGTTCCAGCACGAAGCCTTCGCGTTGTGGTATCAGTTGATCGGCCTAAATGCCGATGGTTGGGACTCCCTACACGCCACTCACATCCATAACCCCGCCATCAGATACTTTCACAGGGCGTTGAGCAACACCATCTTCGCCAGAGACAGCAACCACAAAGTGAACTCTAAGGAGCTCTTCTTTCTGCATTGCGTCTTCAACAATGAACCGGTCAACGCCTCCCCGTTCCTGCTGGCCCACATTCAGGCCAACTGCAACCGTGGCTCGAAGCCATTCTACTTTGGCGGGATTGTCACGGCGATTGCACTTGGGCTGAACCTTGGCGATCGCCTCCAGCACCTCCAGTCCATCCCCTCGGTGTTCCTTGACACCGACCACTGCAGGGCCTCCCATCTCATCCGCTCCCGAGCTGACGGGAAATATCATCCGGTTGTTCGTGGCAAGACCGTCAGAAGCATCATCCTTCCGTCCCGCACCCGCATCCATCCTGAGGACCGTACCAACTGGTTGTTCGACCTCACTGCCCCTCCTGCTGCCGCCGTTCCTACTCAGGAACCCACTCATGATTCTGAAGATGAAATCCAAGCTGAGTTGGACAGGTCCGAGCAGCCAGAGGCATCGCAGCCTCCTCCTCCAGTAGGTACATCATCCTGCCGCCGCCGTCACCATCCCGTGCCCGACTACACCGAAGAGGACCTCCGTCGCTCCCTAGACCAGCAGGCACAGATACTCACGATGCTGCAGCAGCAGAACCAGCGAGCTGACCAGTTCGAAGCTTGGCACCGGACTCAAATGCAACAACTTCACACCGGCCAAGCTACGATCACTGAGAGTCTAGCGAACTTGACCCTGCAGGTCGAAGGACTCCGAGACACGGTCTACCACACCGGAGCCATGAGCTATGAGGATAGAGTCGCCCTTGTTAGAGCCAGAGGACGCCAGCGTGGACGTGACAGGCCCCGGGACTAGATTTTCATTTTTTTTCCTTTATTGTTTACTATATATCAGTATTTTGTATTTTCATTTTCAGTTGTATCTCCCTCTCGCATGCTTCAGGAATCAGTGAGGACACTGATCGAGATAGTGAGGGAGCGGAGCCTTATTTCCACTGTATTCTGAACTTCCCTTATTTACTGTATTTCCATTTCACTGCACTTTTGAATTTTAGTAAGTTCTATTTCACACTTTCTATTTCTAGCAAATAAAGTGCGTCTATATATTTTTCACGTTACGCAAACTACCCCCACATTATTCAATGTAAACAAAAACTTTCATTTGTTCCTCAAAAGCAAAAGCATCACGAGAATGCACCTGAGTTCTAACCGAGTTTTGAAACTCCGAGGAAACGACAGTTCTAACAAAACCAGTATCGTCCAGACACCTTAGATCTCTAGTTTATGTGAGCCGGTTTCACCACCTACGTGTACCAAAGTCTCAAGTGTCCACGCAAACTCAACCCCAAGTAGTTTATACTAGCAGTCAGCTCCATCCTAAAAACACTTCTAAGCAAGCGACCGATGCAAATAAGTGTATGATCTCCAAAAAGATGAAAAATCATGAAAAGAGAGCTAAAAAGCCCAAGAATATAAGATTCGTTTCCTTCTAAGTTAGGTGCTCCTCACCCGAGCATTTAGCCCAATGGCACGAAAAACCCATTGAAAGATCAATTACACCAAATTATGATCAATGAAGAAGATCAAAAACAAAAACGAGATCATATTCACTAACAGGTCGACTTGCCATGAGAGTGTGCGGACAACGGGCTTAATGTGATTGCGCTAGAACAAACAGGGTGAACTTGCCGCGAGAACCTTGACACCAAGATACGGTAGCATGACTGAGACCGATTTGCAATAAAAGGGAGACCTCCGGAGACTTGTAGTCCAGTGTCGCCGCGATACTCGTCTTGTTCCTACCAAGAATCCCGGTTTTTCCAAACTCTGCGAACGAAGAAGCAGCCTCGTGCTTGCCGACTTTTTCACGTTTTACTTGAGGACAAGCAAAGATTCAAGCTTAGGGGAGTTTGATAACACGAAATCATATAGATATTTTCATGCATAATTCAACTAAAGTCTAACCGTTTTCGATCCGATTTCGGGTTATTTCCATGTATTTGTCTGATGTTTTTGCAGGTATTCAACGATCACGTCTAAACAAGGAAACATGAAGAAAAGAAGCAATCCCAGATGAAATATGGACGAAAAAGGGGTGAAAACACAATGAAAAGCGCAGCAGACAGTTTTTGCTGATGTGACGATCGTCACACCTTGTGACGACCGTCATGCAGGCAAAAACGCCCCACTCAGATTACACGTCAAAAGAGCAGTTCCAATTCCCATTAAATGGTCCACTACTCCCTAAATTATCTGCCTCAAGGTCCACCATCCTCAGAGGTAACCGTTGGAATTCCACTTCTATAAAAAGGGAAGCAGGGGACTTCAAAAAGGGAGCTGCATTCATACCACGAAGTGCTGCCAAATTTAATTTCCAGCTTTTTATTATTTGTATTCATTTCTCCAGTTTCATTTGTATCCCTTTCCTTTATTTCCCTTTCCATTCTACTCATTCCCATTTCCGCCCTTCTGTAATTGTTACTGCACTGTACGATCGAATTGGAACTAAAGACAGAATCCTGCCAACATCTGTGGAGGATCTGCCCAAAGGCCAATTGGCATTATTTACAGGTTTTCATTTTGATCGACTTCTATTTTATCATAATGCAATTTATTATTTATTATTATTATTATTTATGTTTTGCTTTTCCAAATTCCATGTCTAGCTAAACTTAGGTAATCGATATGTAGTAATAATTCGAATGGGATTTGATAACTCTTGTTTGAAAACTTTCTTTTCACAAAAATAATTTATGGTCTAAGTGTTTAAAAATTGATTTACGAAATAAACTTCGTCGCGAAAGCGAGAACTTATTTTAAAATAGTTTTGCCACAAAAGTGGGAAATTAATTAAGATACGAACCAACAAGCGAAAGCTGCGGTAAGGTCAGATAGTAAACACTAGGCATTTGTTTTAATAACAGCGAAAGCACTTTAAAACGAATTAGAACTTAGAGATTTCCAAAAAGTAATTTTAACCCCGAACGGAACACGAAAGTGTACGTTAGGCCCTTAGGATTATGATTAGCGTCAATAACCATTGTGAGACGAGAGTCTTCAAATCTCCATTTTCTGCTTAAATAAACTGTGAAAACTATTTCATACACCAGTAACTTATCAAATCCCTGAAGAACACAATTACTACGTATCAATTCAATTAATTAAAATCTAAATAGTAATCTTAGTTTCCCCTCTTAGTGACAATCTTATTCCCTTAAAACATATTCTACCTAGCTAAACATAGTAACTCCCGAGAACACTAGTTTGATTACGAGTCCCTGTGGGATCGATATCTTTTATTACTACGCGATAGACTGTGCACTTGCAGTTAGTTGTATTAGACATAGAAAGTCGCGATCAGGTAGCAGGGCTAAGAGTTCTATATAAAGGATATTCTACTACTGATCATATCAAGAAGATTATCATAAGTCTTCCTAAGAAATGGAGACCTATGGTAACTGCTCTAAAGCTATCCAAGGATCTGAATAGTATAAATCTTGAAGAACTTATTAGTTCTTTAAGAAGTCATAAGATTGAGCTGGAGGAAGATGAACCTCAGAAGAAGATTAAATATATTTCTCTTAAGTCTAAGCCTAAAAAGGCAAAGGCTTATCAGGATGAGGAAGAATCAGAAGATTCTGATGAAGACTCAGAAGATGAGCTATCACTTATCTCCAAAAGGATCAACAAACTCTAGAAAAATATGCAAGGGAAGTTCAGAGGATCAAGAAGGAACAATGGTCGTTCTGACTCATCATCCGGACAGAAGAAGCAGAGTTCTGGAAAAGAAGTCATATGCTATGAGTGTAATGAGCCAGGTAATTACAAGAACGAGTGTCCAAAGTTTAAGAAAGACAAGAAGTCTAAGAAGAACTTCACCAAAGTAAAGAAGGCACTCATGGCAACTTGGGATGACTCTGATTCTAAAGAAGAAGAATCTGATGAAAAACAGGAAAATGTTGCACTAGTAGCAACAACAATTAAAGATGATGTCTTTAGAGAACCAGAAGACAAAATGCTATTTGAATCAGAATCAGACTCTAACTCTGACTTAGAGGTATTATATAAACTCTCGGGTTGTGAGTTAGAGTCGAGTCATTAAGAAATGCTAAAAAGATACCAAACTCTTCAAAGTAAACACAAGGATCTTTAAAAATCCCATGTAATTACTTTTGAAGCCAAAGATAAGCTTGAACAGAATAATTCTTCTTTGAATGAAAATATTTTTTCTTTAAAAAATAATAATTGTGCTTTGAAAAGCAAAGTTTCTAAATTAGAAGAAGAAATAGTCTCAAACATCTTTGACACTAATTGTGTCAAAAAGTATGATAGAGCATTCCAACACTTTCTGGCTAAAAGCATAGATAGAAGCAAGATTGCTTCCATGATCTATGGAGTTAGAAGAAATGGAAAGAAAGGTTTAGGGTCTACATAAACATTTGAAAATGACGAAAGTCAACCTGTAAAACCAAAACCTCTTTATGATCATTTTGTGCCTTCTAGTACAAAGCTTGATTGTTCTGAGCTTGTGAAAGCACCTTCACAAATACAGAAATATGATCTTAAACTAAAGTATCATGCACAAATTCCACTTGATTATCCTGTTGCACGAAAATCCAAAGTGGCGAAAAACTCTAGGAAAACTAACAAAAGAGGATCCAGAAAGTGGGTACCTAAGGATAAGATAATCTATGTTACAAATATCCATAGCAGCTCAGTTAAAACACCAATCATGGTACCTGGACAGTGGTTGCTTGTGACACATGATGGGAAGATGTTCCAAATTCTAGAACTTAAGCCTGGAGGATTCATTGGTTTCAGAGGAAACCAGAAGGGTAGGACCATTGGCTCTGGAACTGTTGGTAATGGTAAACTTCCTTCTATTACTAATGTTCTTCTGGTAGATGGTTTGATGCATAACTTATTATCAATTAGCCAACTTAGTGACAATGGTTATGATATCATTTTTAATCAAAAGTTATGTAAGGTTGTTAGTCAGAAGGATGGCTCAATCCTTTTTAATGGAAAGAGGAAAAACAACATTTACAAAATCAGACTTTTTGGTCTTAAGGATCATAATGTTAAATGTCTAATGTCTGTAAATAAAGAGCAATGGGTATGATGGCATAGACGTTCGGGCCATGTTAGCATGAGAAAGATTTCTCAATTAAATAAGCTTGAATTAGTCAAAGACTTGTCAAATCTAAAGTTTTCTTCATATGCTCTTTGTGAAGCATGTTAGAAAGGAAAGTTTTCCAAAACCTCTTTTTAGAACGAAAAGTGTTGTTTCTAATTCTAGACCATTAGAATTTTTGCATATTGATCTGTTTGGTCCAATGAAAACAGCCTCAATCAATGGTAAGAAATATGGATTAGTCATAGTAGATGATTATAGTTGTTGGACATGGGTAAAATTCTTGAATCACAAGGATGAGTCACATTCTTTGTTCTCTACCTTTTGATCACAAGTACAAACAGAGAAGGCCTGTAAGAAATATGGATTAACCATCGTAGATGATTATAGTCATTGGACATGGGTAAAATTCTTGAAACACAAGGATGAGTCACATTCTATGTTCTCTACCTTTTGATCACAAGTACAAACAGAGAAGGATTGCAAAATTGTCAGAGTCAGAAGTGATCATGGTGGAGAATTTGAGAACAGATACTTTGAGAATCTTTTTTATTTCCATGGCATTTCCCATTATTTCTCCTGTCCGAGAACTCCACAACAGAATGGAGTAGTGGAAAGGAAGAATAGGACTTTGCAAGAAGTGACTCGTACCATTATCCAAGAAACTGACATGGCTAAGCACTTCTGGGCAGAGGCAGTAAACACAGTATGTTATATTCATAACATGATTTCTATAAGACTTATTCTGCATAAGACTCCTTATGAATTGTGGAAGAATAGAAAACCTAACATTTCTTATTTTCATCCCTTTAGTTGTATTTGCCTTATGTTGAACACTAAAGAGAATCTTGACAAATTTGAATCCAAAGCTCAAAATTGTTTGTTGTTAGGATACTCTGAACACTCTAAAGGCTACAGAATCTATAACACAGAAACATGGATTGTTGAGGAATCAATTCATGTAAGATTTGGTGATAAGTTTGACCCTGAAAAGTCAAAGCTAGTTGAAAAGTTTGCAGATTTGAAGATTAGTTTATCAGAATCCAAGGAGGAAGATTCTAACGAAGAAGACTAAGTTGTAGAAACTACAAAATCAGATACAATTTCACCAGAAATAGAAAATATTTCATCTCATTAGAAGAAGAATAGACTAAGGACTTCTCATTCTAAAGAATTCATTCTGGGAGACAAAATTGACCCAGTCAAAACTCGTTCATCATTCAAACCTTATGAAGAAACTCTTCTGGGTTTGGTGTCACTGATAGAGCCAACATCAATTGATGATGTTCTTTAGAAGAATGAGTGGATTCTGGCCATGCATGAAGAACTGAATCAATTCACCAAAAATGATGTTTGGGATCTTATTCAGAAACCTAAAGGTGTCCACGTCATTAGAACAAAATGGGTATTCAGAAACAAGCTTGATAAGAAAGGTGAGATTGTAAGAAACAAAGCTCGATTGGTTGCTCAAGGCTATAGTCAACAAGAGGGGATTGACTATACTGAAACCTTTGAACCAGTTGCCAGGTTATAATCTATTCGCTTATTAGTTTTTTTTGTTGTTAACCATAACATCACTCTTTATCAGATGGATGTTAATAGGGCATTCTTAAATGGGTATATTTCTAAAGAAGTGTATGTCCATCAACCCCATGGCTTTGAAAATTTTGAGAAATCAGATTATGTTTTTAAACTAAAAAAATCATTATACGGTTTGAAGCAAGCTCCCAGAGCTTGGCATGGCAGACTTAGTAATTTTCTTTTGGAAAATGATTTTACTAGAGGAAAGGTAGATATTACACTCTTTTGCAAAACTCTTAAGAATGATATTCTGATTGTATAAATTTATATAGATGATATTATTTTTGTTTTTGCTAATCCTTCCTTGGGCAAGGAATTTTCTAAGTTAATGCAGGAAGAATTCAAAATGAGTCTGATGGGAGAACTCAGATTCTTTTTGGGAATTCAGATTGATCAACGTCAAGAAGGAACATACATTCATTAGATAAAATATGCATAAGAACTTATGAAGAAGTTTGAGATGTCAGATAGTAAACCTACAAAGGATCACATGCATCCTACATGCATTATGGAGAAAGAAGAAGTAAGTAAAAATGTTTGTCAGAAGCTCTATCGTGGTATGATAGGCTCTCTTCTATATTTGACTGCTTCTCATCCAGATATTCTGTTTAGTGTATGTCTTTGTGCTCGTTTCCAATCAGATCCAAGGGAAATTCACTTAACAGCTGTTAAGAGAATCCTAAGGTATCTAAAGGGAACAACTAACCTTAACTTGATATATAAGAAAACATCATAGTACAAACTTTCTGGTTATTGTGATGCAGATTATGCTGGAGACAGATTAGAAAGGAAAAGCACCTCTGGAAATTGTCAGTTTCTTTGTAACAACCTCGTCTCTTGGGCAAGCAAAAGGCAAACAACCATTGCACTATCTACTGCAGAAGCAGAATACATCTCAATGTCACTGTGCAGCACTCAGATGCTCCAAATGAAGAATTAATTAAAAGATTTTCAAATTCACGGGGGTAACATTCATATCTTCTGTGATAACACAGTTGTTATTTGCCTAAGTAAGAATTCCATTTTACATTCTCGAGCTAAACATATTGACATTAAACATCATTTCATCAGAGACTATGTTCAGAAAGATATTTTAACTTTAAAATTTATAGATACAGACCATCAATGGCCTAATATCTTTATGAAACCCTTAGCTGAAGATAGATTTAAGTTCAGAATAAGTTTTATCAGAACGTGTTTAAACTCTTTTGTGAAAAGTGATTATGATGATAAGCAAATATTTCTTATTCAATTATTTGTCTTTCTGATTAATGATACCTCTACATCTTAGAAGATGTCTTGATCAGAAACATGTTTAGTCAGATACCTCTTGGTATTCTATGATTTTTCTGTGACACTTGTCCAATATTAAATCATAACGTACTGTTGAAGAGACACCTCGAGCGTTGTGATTTTGTGAGACTAGGTTTTTAAGAAGATTGTTCCTTTTACTCCCTACTATTATTATAATTATGATTTCTTGAAACTAAGCGGTTCTTTCTCAATCATTATTCCTTGTCAATTTGTCTTTCCAATTGTGACCTTTTGAATACTCTTTTCATTTATAGTCTGCTTTACTTCTTTCCTTTTTCTTGATATGCTTGTATCTTCCTCTACTTGTGTCCTACGTCACTTGTCTGGAAAGTGATGAACTTTCCTGTCAATTCATCTAAACTTAATTGTTATTTATACTGATAAATTTCCTCTATATATCATACTCCTATTCATCTTTCTCTTTCTCAGTCCTTCTAAACTTTCTTACATTATTTTTGTCAATATGTCTATCAAAACCTTCCTTGGCAATGAAGAAGTTATGGAAGTCATCTCTGAAAAACGACCTAACCTTTCCAGACTCAGAGACTCAAGCTTGCACATATCTTCCAGTATGCATATTCAAGGATAGTATGGGTACTATGCAATCTTGCATGGACCTATTTTTCCTATCCTTGTGAAGGAATTTTGGAAATATGCAAAGATTGGTGAAGATAACAACTATATCTGGTCTTTTATTTTTTATGTTTCGTTCGTTATCACTCTTATTTCCATTGCTCAAGCCATTCACTGTGTCTAATCTGGAGTCATTGTTGATGACTTTCATTTGTCCTACTCTTTTGTTAGAGAACTCATCGTCATTCATGATGTTTCTCTTCACAAATATGAACCTTACAATCCTGAAGGGCTCCTTCTCACCGTCAAAATGTGGTTTCAACTTCTGTTAACCAACTTTCAACCCCGAGGAGTTGCCAAAAATGCTTTGTCTTATGATGATAGACTCTTTATCTAATTCATGATGCACAATGTTCAGGTCAACCTGCCTCAAACCATTTTCAACCATCTAAAGAATTATGTTGAAATCTCCAGAAATCAGCATAAGTTTTTCATTCCGTATGGAAGAATTCTGTTTGAGCGGTTCTTCAAGGCTGATATCATTGGTTTAGCCAAAATACTCGGACCAGAAAATGATATGGTTGAAGAAAGGTCTGAAAGGTTTGATAAGGTGGAGGATTTTTAATGGTTGGTGGGCAGGTGTTCTTGTTGTTCTTTCAGAATATGTCTTTTCATTTCTTTTGATTAACCATTTTGTGTGTATGTTTGTCAGTCATTTGTTTGGTTGTTCTGGAAGTTATCTTGTATTTCTCCTTAATTATGTACTTGTGCTTCTGGTGTTTTTATCTTTAATCAATGAAACTTATCTTTTGAATGCATTTGTTCATCTTATTGATTGCTGACAAAGGGGGAGAAGTATTGATATACTTAATTTCTCTTTTAATTAACTTTTTTATTATGAAAAAATGGGGGAGTATTAAATGAAAAATTTATTTTGATAAATATATATTGTTCTCCGAATCACAATTCTAACATTGTAACATTATATCTGCACATAATTTCTTCTTAGAATTTCTTTTCAGGAACGTTATTGAAAATCTGATAAACATGACTATCTGATATATATGATAAGAATCAGAATTGAACCATCTTAGAATCTTATTCTTGATCTAATAAAGACCAATCATGCTTTGGTATATAATCAGACTCTTTTATTCTGAATCTGATAAGATATTTATAGTCAGGCTCTGGTATCCCAAATCTGATAAGATTTTTAAGTCTTAGATTAAGGGGGAGCTTGATAAAGGGAAGTTATTTCTAAAATTATCTATGTCACTTCCTTTTGATTATTTTTTATGAAATTGTTTTATCAAAATATATTGTTTTGTCATTATTAAAAATGGGGAGATTGTTAGAATAAGATTTAGTTCTGCTCATTATCTCTTAAGTTTTGATAATAACAAAGTAGTATTTGTGTAAGAATAATTTTGGTACTCTAACGTTTGTTTTTCTGAAGGATTAACAAACATGTTCTGACTCTGATAGAAATCATATACAATGAAAATCTGGTTTGACCAAAAGTCGTTTATGCGTCAAAGAAGCAAGTCTGCTTCTCCTACTCACATTCAGAAAGATCCTAAGAAGACAATATATTATTGCTGCAATGTTCTCTTGGATTCTGCCTCTGAACGTGACTCTGAAGTTTTACTTCTGAAGGCTTTCTAGCTTCTAAAGTCGCTACCTTCTGAAGACTAAGTGATGAAGACTCTGAAGATAAAGTTCTGATGAACGAAGTTTTGAAGACTCTGAAGACTTAAGTTTCTGAAGACCAAGGGTTCTGACGACTAAGTGCTTAAAGTTCTGAAGACAAGGTTCTGGTGAACAAGTTCTGAAGACTATGAAGACCCAATGATCAACTTGTGTACGCATGCTTCAATCATCTCTATTCAAAAGCCTCTGATGTACAGAAGATAAGATCAAAAGTTTACGAGGAAAAACAGTACATAGTACATATCAAAACGTTTTATTCCACTACCTTAATTTGGTGGAACAAAGGACAATTTTTGTGTAAGATTTTCATCATTGTGTAACGACATTCATTCAAGCCTCAAGCTCATTCAAGGATATTCTTGATGTGCCCTCCAACGGATCTTTTACTGGTTTTGTAAGGAATTGACCACTTGAAGAAAATAAGAGAAGAGAAAAAACAACGAAATATACAAGAACAGCAATGAAGAAATACAATACAACGCAAGAATAATATTCATACTATCAAAATTTCTTTAAGTAATTTGTGATATTCATAGTGTTTATATCTGCTTGTGTAGAAGCAATTCATTGTAAATATTTATTTTTCAAACTGTTGTTTGTAATTCCTTAAGGGACCAGTCGGGTCAGAATCCTTAAGAAGAGACAATTAATTTTTATTGTTAGTCACCAGCAGTTGCTAGTGCAAATTGTAATCAGTTGATTATAGTGGATTAAGTTGTGTATAAGACAAAATCACCTTGGCGGCTGGACTGGATTAGCTTGATAATTTTCAAGTGAACCAGGATATATCGTGTGTCTTTCTCTCTTGTTAAGTATCTTTGTGATCTTTGCTTGAGTTTCACAAAAGGCTTTCATTTTTGAAAGCTCAATTCAAACCCTCATTTCTTGTGTTTTCTCACACCTTTAAAATGGACCCTAATCAATATAATTCTCAACAATTTATGTTCCATCTCATGCAAAATTATCAAAACACTATTCCTCAAAACTCTCAATTTCTCTCACCTCCAACAAACTCTATTGTATTTTAGACCTCAAATAAATACTCATGGGATAAATTTTTCTCATCGTGAACCTGAAACACTGAATGGTTTTTTGTCTGAACATCAAGTTTCACAATTTTCAACTCAAGTTGGTATTGAAAATATCATAATTGAAAAAAAAAATGTGTTATGTTAAAAAAACCTCGAGAGGTATTCACAAGGGAAGAGGATGCGCTTCTTATGCAGTCATGGCTCAATGTTTCAAAGGATCCAATTGTTGGAGTTGATGAAAAAGTCGACAGATTTTGGTTAAGAATCACTGATAATTATAATCAATATCGTGGGCAGTCACGAGAAAAGGTACAAGGCCAAATAAAATTTCGATGGCATCGAATAAATGTCTTTGTTCAAAAATTTGTTAGGTGTTACAAATAAGTTGTTCATGGAAAAAAATGGGGCATCGAAGAAAGATATCTTAGTCAATGCACATGTTTTTTTCTCAAGATGAAGGTGCATCATTAAATCTTTAGTAAGCATGGCGGCTTTTAAAAGATGAACCTAAATGGATGGGAGCACTCACCGAAAATTCTTCAAAGAGAATAAAGAATTCTGATAGCAGTGCATACACGTCATCGCCAAACTCAGAGGCACCTTCAGGTTATGAGTTTAACTCATCATCTTCTATGGAACGTCCAATGGGACAAAAGGCGGCAAAACGAAAAGGAAAAACAAAGGAAAATGCAATTGAACCTACTTTTAATGTTATGCATGATACAATGAATAAAAGAATGACAATAATGAAAAATCTAGCACGACTTAAGGTGGAAGAAAACAAATGAGTCAAGAAAAAGATGGAGTTTGAAGCAATGCAATTCATCATGTCAAACACTTCTAAGTGAATGATAGTCAACGTGAATTTCATGAAAAACATTGTAATAAGCTAAAAGAAAAATATGAATGATAATAATATACATATGTTCTAATATTATTCTATTTAAGTATTATGTAGTACTTGTTATGTGTCAACACCTATTGTAATAAGATGTAATGTTCTAGTATTCAAACAAGCTGTTATTCAAACTAGTCGTTATTCAAACTAACTTTATATATACTTTCATTCTTCTCTCACTTTTCTATCATTCTTCTCTCATTCTTCTATCATTTCTCAATCATCCTTCCCTCATTTTTCTATCACCCCTCTCTCACTTTAATGGATTCAAACAATTCAAACCACCTCAACAAACTTTTTTAAAAGGTGATTGAAGACGTAATTGTGGCAACACATATGAAGAACTACTGTTGTCAATGCTCGAGAAGGAACATCAATTTGGCATACATTTTTCGGTATTACAGACTCAAACAATGGCACCAATGTGCTAAACTAATCAAATGTGTTAACGATATTTTGGAAGGAGACACGGCTACTCTGCAACATACAATCAATGGAACTCTATATAATATGAGATATTATTTAGCGGATGGTATATATCCTGAGTAGGCTACAATTGCTAAGACGATCTCAATGCCAAAAAGTGAAAAAAGAAAGCTTTTTGCACAATATCAAAAATCAGCTATAAAGGATGTGTAATTGGCATTTGAAATGCTCCAATCTCAACATTGAAATACCTAACAAATTATGTGATGATATTTATTTTATTATTTTTTATTGTTTGTCATGTATTTGAGTTTAATTTTAATTACTATTTTAAATTTTATGCTTAATTTTAATTGTACTTATTTATGTTAATTATAATTTTAAATTTTAAATTATTATTTTAAATAACATAAAATTTAGTATGATGGGAGCCAAGATTCTTTAAAATTGCACTATTTGAGTGAAAATTAGATGTGTTACTTGAAGACAATGTGTCTTAATAAAAAACCAAAAATTAATTGCACCATTGGAGATTCCAATGCTCTTAAGGTAGTTAATATTTTGCAAAACCTAATTGTGCAAACAATCAGTTGTAGATCTGAAAAAAAATTATCGACAAAAGTGTACTTCAATCAATGGGCACATGTTTCAAAAAAAAGTAAATGAATTTTTTTATAACATAAAGGGGAGAAGCAACTCCCCTGATAATAGGCGGATGTTTGAAACTTCCAGAACGTAATCCTTGGATGTTTAAGAATCAGCCTGTAGCGTTGAATCTTTGTGATTTTCTATTTCTACATCCCTAGAATCCAAAGCTTGAAAAAAAAATTCTTTCAACGAAGTTAATATTTTACTTTGGAAGATCACGAGTGTATAGATGCATCCAAAATATGTTCGCATTTCTAATCCTTTGTCAACTGCTTATCAGATACAACGGATACAACATTTTGACACAAGTTGGAGTAGAGGCAAAAGCAAATTCCACATACAATCGGCTAATCGAAGATGAGAAATAAAAGGTAAGGTTGTCCTTTTAACTAACAGCTTTAAGCCTCAAAATAATTAAGGTCAAAAAAAGCATAGGAAAATTTTTACAAGTTAGACTCTGTAGGAAACATATACACATTCCCCATCCACTCGAAGCACCATCTCCAACTAAAGCAAAGTGAAAATCTCACAATGGGTGAACCGGGCCATAGAAAACATTTAAGTATATACCTATACCTATACTTTCTATACAAAACCCAACCCAAAATCTTATGTACCGAATGACAAAGGAATATAAAACCAACCTTCAAAACATCTAAAATTGCTCCGGTATAAATGTGTTTGAATCACTATTCAAGGCTATACTAGTCACCTCCTCAACTGAACAGAAAAATGGACTGGGACAGACTACTCAGAAGGAGATATACAGCTTCACTGTGTTTTTTTCTACCACGAGAAAGCTTCAACTGCCGCCGGACATAATACTACCAAATTGACTGGTCAAGATGATACAAGCTTTCCTCTAGTTGTAGATTTTTATTGGTTTATCAAATGCATGACGATTCTGCAAAATTGAGAAATAATTAATATTGGCCTCTAAAATCCACAAATGAAATTAGTTCCAGAGACATGACAATCATCTGTATTGCCATTATTATATATATTCTGAACTAACATGCCCCAAAGTGCATAAGAGTAAAACTCAATTACCAATTATTGAGGCTAATAATGGTTTTCCTCTTTTTCTTTTGATTGAGAACAAAAGTTTTGAATGGGGAAGGGATTCCACGTGCATAGTAAGGGGCAGAACATTTGGGAGATAAGATATATCACCTAAGTGCTGGAAAGTGTAGGTAATATATTGCATATTTCATGTCTGAATGTGTTTAAATGAGTTTTTCCGATTCTGTTATTTTTAAGTGCACCTTGTATGTAAAATATACCTACTAACTCATTGTCATCTAAAACATATATCTACTTCATGACAAGGCTTATATTATATCTCAAAGGAAGGAGGAATGGTTTCCAGATAATATTTACCTGATTGGCTGTATATGATCTTCTTGGTGAATTGTCTGTGTGCTCCAGACCAAGATATTGCTCCCATGCGCCGTATATGTCCCTTCTCTAAGAAACCAAATAATAGAACAGCGTATTATTAAATCTAGTAATTAAAAAAAGCCGACTCCTATTTTCATGAACAGCCTCTGAAGCTTAGAAACAGAGCACAACTAAAAGATGTAATTACAGAGCAGAGAGAAAAGACAATACCTGAAACCGACTGGAAATAATGTCTGAATCTTGAAGGTACTCAGGACGACCAAGTGAAACAAACGCAAACTTCCACTGCAGGAAACAGACAGAGAAGCAATACTTCAATAATCATTATTGAAAACCCTAAAAGCTTATTTGCAGCTGCCCAGAATATGAGATTGAAACAATTTTTCATAGTCACTAGACAAATAAGTAATCATGCGGGCCTGATGTGTTGAGATTTACAACATGAAATTTATAAAGATATCATTAGAATAAATTATGTATCTGCAAATAAAAATTATATATACATATCAGACAGAAGCATATCATAGAGAAACCAGTTCAAACAGAGCATGCAACAGGCCTCAATATCATACAGAAAATAGAAATACCCAATTTTAAAAATTCACTCGAGTTCAACTATTTTATGATGTGTTTCAAAATCAATTCACGCTATGGCTAGCTATACTAAACTAGTATATATTTGAAAAAGATTAAAATCTTAGTGAAGGCGATTGCCCCCATATTGGTAAAGGTTGCTCTTTCCTGATTTGGAGCATGAATCTCACCTGTCTGTGTAGCTAGCCACTTTTCTGTCATTTTGATTAAACACCTAAATCGTAAATTTTTTAATACACATATATAATATTTCTTTATGTTATTAACATGTCACTAGTTTTTTCAATTAAAAAAAAAAAGATATTTTTTTAATCATAAATATTCTTACCAGCTAATAACAAGCTGGACAACTTCAAGAGCTTACAAGTCTATTGTACACAATTAACAAACATGGGTATTGGAATTTCCGCTTTCATTACGGTCCTCCCCTAGTCGCCTAAATTGCGGCATTTGGCTTGCCTTTATTGCAGCCTCCAACACCTTCATTGTATCGGGTTTGAAGGGGTGAATTTAGTCCCACATTGCTCAGAGATATGGTCTGTGTTGTATTTATTAGTCTCACATTGCAATTCTCACCTTACAAGCCGGGATGAATTAGACTCAACCCACACATTCTAAGATGGTATTAGAGCCTATCCTAGATCAATTGTTGGGCTTCCCTCATTGTCCACGATTCGGCCTCATTGAGGTCAGAGCATGAGGGGTATGTGGAATTTCCGCCTTCATTGTGGTCCGCCCCTAATCGCCTAAACTGCGGCATTTGGCTACCCATCGTCGCAGCCTCCAACACCTTAATTGTGTTGGGCTTGAAGGGGTGAATTTAGTTCCACATTGCGTAGAAATGTGGTTTGTGTATTGTTTATTAGTGAGGGCAATTCTCACCTTACAAGCTGATTTTGTAGGGATGAGTTAGGCCCGTAGAATGGGGATGGTTGTATCAGAATTGAAAACATAATAATATGAGCCAGATAATTCAATCACATTCAAAATATTTACCTTTAAAAACTCCTCATTTGGAACTTGTAACTTTTTTTGTACCCGCAATTTGACTTCAGCCAATGTCTCACCCTCGCGGATAACCAAGAAGAACGGATCTCCAAAGTTCTGAACATGCTGATATTGCCAAAGACCCCCAATACAAAATATTAGAAAATTTTAGAGGAAGTAACAAGCTTCAATTTGTTGAAGAGGAATTTTATTTTACATAGATTTTGAGCACTTAATAAATAAATTTTAAACATACAAGGCATTTAGTCTTACCATTTGATTTTGAGCAGTGTCTTTCAAAAAATGATAAACATGTATCATCCGATCATGAGGGCCAAAGTTTTTCTCGTCTTCCGGAATCTGCGGCAACGACAAAAAAACCATGTAAAATCTGTAGAACAAAACTAATTTGAAGAATAAAAGGAGGGAGAAAGTATGACATCTTACCATTGCAGAAATAAAATGGCATCGATGATAGACTAAAGACATAATTGGAAAAAAGAAACTGATGGGAGTATGTATGAAAACTAAAATATTTAAGAAACCAAATATTTAGTTCTAAGACAAAGCATGTGCAATGAATCTAAGAATGCAATGCTATGACATTTTTAATAGCTTTTAGTTTAGTATAATCTGATATTTTTACCATGCCATATGTCTATACATAAAAGATACTTGGTACATTCATAATGTTTAAGTTTGTCGCATGTTAAATGTTATATATGTTGATGCCATTTAAATTTATGTTCTGGTTATTGTGCTGCATCATAATTGCTCACTAAGCCCAGAATTTCCCTAACTTGGATTACCCTAAAAAAAATTTCATTTATAATAAAATGTTATGTTCTAAAAATCAAATCATCTAATCCAAAGCAATACCATCTTTAACCAGATTGGAGCTGTTCAATTTTAATATAGAAAATCCAAACTGCAACTTGTTTTTATTTGTTGATATATGCATAATAAGTTTTATTACTGACTGAGATATTATCTCAACAAATAATAATATTTATAATGCATATCTCAACACTATTTTTAGATGGGATAACTTTTGGCTTAAAATTGATTCAGGCCGAAGTGCAAATTCTTTTTTTAAACACATTTAAACGTTTGATGGATAGGAAAAATAAGGAAGATCAAGTAATGGTTCCTCGGAAACTGCAAAAGCACTAAAGCCAAATTTGACCAAGCGCTACAAGCTGAAAACTAGGGTATCGTGAGACAATTTGATAGCCATGAAAAGGATTCTAAATGTACAATAGAAGAGTCCAAAGCATTAGAGAAACATGGAGGACAGTTTAGTTTTATAGCATATTAATGTTTAAGGGTGTCAGATGAAATGGTTAGAGAAATAATGCAGCTTTTATTAGGAAAAATGGTTTAATATGATTGGGGCATCTGTCATTTCCAATATCACTAGTCCAGATTCTGACAACAAAACAATTTATAAATATATAAAGCAGCATATAGTTACCTCTTCTGCTCGTAATGTCCAATAATGATCATTAATATTCTCAATATTTTCATTGACATGGAAAATCTGCAATAGATGGCTCATACAATATCATGAGAATTACCAAAAACCTGATACATCTTCACAATCATTTCTCACCATTAAGAAACAATAAAAACAACAGCATATAACTGATATTATATGAAAATATGCATTAAGTTATAGATGATAAGATGTCGATAATACAATGCACCAATTAGGTTGTCAGTGAATTGATATCACAAAGAAAAATTCAATATAAACATATAAATTATCATGCTACGACTCTACTTTATGTAGCTTATTCAGTAAGCCTTCAAGCATATGGTCATGGAAAAGGAAGTGTTTCCCAACATATAAGATAGAACATAATAATGATAAGTATCTAAGCACTTGGGAAACCCACCCTTAAAAGCTAGATATCACGGGGGAAGAACCAAGTCAGTTAAATGATCCACCAAACATCCCATATTATTTGACTTGGGACTTGGGCACCCCCATAATACCTAAATTATAAAACAAATTCAAGTCTTGGTTAGTTATTATCCTACGAAATCCTTATTTAAAACTGAACTTATGGTCATCACCGAATCTTCAGGATCGCAACCAGAGCCTTTCTTTGTCAATTTCATCTTCCATCAATTAATCATGAGATCTAAACAAAAGAACAGTTTTGCAACATTGACATCATAGTTTATGCAAGCTCTTTGAACTAGTACAGTAGATACTCGAACAATATTTGAAGGTGTCATTTTCCATGTGCTCAAGCCATCCATCAATATATCTTTTCCTCTATTTATCTGACTTAATCCAAAGCTCGAGCTGATTCATCCTCAATTCCACAAAGTCAGACTTGGAATCATGTAAATCTCACATAAGCACCACCTTAGAGATGAACTCCTTCTGGTATAACTGTTTTGGTTATGGTGTATTTGGTCGTGGCTGTAAAGGTGGTCAAGCAAGAAGCATTTTGTTATGTGTTTTAAGTAGTCATGTTTTAAGTATAGTTGACTACTCCTGCGTCCATCACTACAATCAGCAACATCAAACACATGTGCCTTCTGATTCTTATAGCTTAAATGGGTTACCAGATTATTCTACACTGGTTCACAACCTCCTAGTAGTACTCAACTTGGTCCTCCTCCTATGGGCACCAACAATACATGGATCAGAACGCAACAGTAGCACGTCCAGGACAGATGCAATATCCTCCACCAAATACTATGATTACCAACACCGTACTTAATACCAACACTGTCTGGTTTCTAAGTCTAGTGTCTCCTTTTGTGTCACAAATAATTCCGAGTACATACAGCAATATATGCCTTTTGAAGGTTGTGGTAAAAAACAGTTGTCAACAGCAGTCAATAGCGGAGGGCCAAAATTCCGCCATTCCGGATAATGGCAGAAAAACCAGCAATATCAACCGATATTTATCATTGTGGGGAGCCCAAAAACCGCGAGGTATATCCGCCATGGCGGATATTTGATAACACTGGGTAAAACTACAGTTTTTAATTCTAACCATTCCCCATATATCTCAATGACTTATGCATTAACCAGACTCATATGTGCTCAAACAGTAACACAAACTATTAAAATGTGTATGCGAGAGATAAACACTGGTTATCTAGTTCATCTAGTAAAGGCTTAAGCATGACAGCTGGCAAAGTACTCTCTTTATAGGATTACAAGGAGCTAACTACTTCCCTGAATTAATGGAATTGGATCCTGAATTGAAGGGATTAGTTCCCGATTTCAACTAACAGAACTTAATAGAAAGTAACCGCAGGACAGCTTGGCACATACACCAACTGTCATGCTTAAACCATTACTAGATGAACTAGGTAAGTAGTGTTTATCTCTAACAGTGTAGGGGAAAGAAAGCGTAGATACTGTGGATTTAGGTCTTGTAGTCTTGAGCCATGCATCATTCCCTCTTATTCTCTCAGTGAAACCTTCTACACAGCCACCAAACATGAATCTATTCGCCTTATTCAACCCTTACTTCTTGATGTAAGTTCTTTTTTAATGCATTTCTTGATGAAGAAGTCTACATAGATAAGTCCCAAGGCTTCACTTCCAGTAATGCTACCAGTAGTCTGCTGCCTGAGTTGTTTACATATTTATGTTAATAAATATCCTCATTGGGAGCTCATCCTCTTAGATTCAGACCATTACTCAAAAGCTGCATCAAGTGTTTTTGCTCAAACAACTTGGCAACCTGGACTATTTTATGGGAGTTGAAGTCAAGATATTAGAAACTGAGATAAGCATGAAAATAGAGAAGAGATATAGGAGAGAGAAGAGAGAGTTAGTTAGATCTAACTGAATCTGATTTCAGTTTCTCGAAGTTAGTTACACTGATTGTGACTCAGTATTTATATCCAAACCTAACAGTTCTGACTCAGCACAGTTAGTTAGTCAGTTACATCAGTCATACTCAAAGGCTGGCTGTTAAATATATTTTGCCATATCTCAAGGGTACTCTGCATTATGGCCTGCAACTTGTTTTTTCCTTTCTGCATCAACCTCTCTCCTTCACTGGATTTTGTGATGCAAATAGGGTTGTTGGTCTTGATGATTGCAGGTCCACTTCAGGATCGGCCATAGTTCTAACTTTATCTCATGGTGGTCCAGCTCAAACCACTGTTGAACTGTTGTGGATTTAGACACTGCTTCCCTGCCCTTATTATCCTCTATAACAACTAGTGTATTGTTTCCTATAAAGCATAAACTCACGGACACTTTGACACCGATAATATCAAAAAGATAGGACACCGACACCGCTACATATATGATATTATTTGATCTTTAACACTTATAGATGCAGTGAGATTTGTCCAACAAAAAAAATGTATTAGGTGTGTTGAAGAAAAGAAGAAAAAAAAACAATTTTTTAGCACTTGTCTCCAACACGTGTTGTATGAGTGACATACGGGTGCCGGACACCGGTTCAACTCGAAGAGTGGCGAAACAAAGAAAAAGACCATTTTTTGGAGATACTTGTCTGACTTTTCCAACACGTGACGTACGAGTGTCATACAAGTGTCGAACACCGGCGTGTGTCAGACACTGCAACACACCTACTCCTAAAGGTGTCCGTGCTTCATAGGTTGTTTCCATGACCCATAATCCAATTCTATATGCCCGCACTAAACACATGAAGATTGATATATATTCTTGTTCATGAAGGAGTTTTGGGTAAGCAGTTGCAAGTTTTCTAGGATCTGATTAGAAGGCTGACATTCTAAGAAAATCTGATCCTCTGCTAGATTTCTAGAATTCAGGAACATGTTCAACGAGGATACCCTTGCTTCTCCAGCTCATCCACTTTGATCTTGTGCACGGGGTGAATATAGGTTGGCTGCTCTTAACAGCACATAAAAGTACCAACTAAGAACAAAAATAGTTAATTTGAGATGTGCTAGATAGTGCAACTGAGGGAAGATAAGTAAATCTTAAAATTCATGTAACTTGAATCTCATGTTTCAATAATTTATAAGAGAATATTTTAAACAGTTCAGTCTTTCTTTTCTGAGTTTTCACTCTAAGTGTTGACCTTTGGCATTTAATTGCATTAAGATATGGTTATTATTAATTTAAATGACACTAATGGTCATTTTAAAATCATCTCTGGAGGATTTTAACTTGTCCCCCGAGATTACAAGGTTAAACACTTTACCTTTGGCATTTAATTGCATCAAGAAAGGGTTATTAATTTAAACAACAATAATGGTCCCTTTAAAACCATCTCTGGAGGATTTTAACTTGTCCCTCGAGATTACTAGGTCAAACACTTTAGGCAACAATTTGGAAGGAGTGCTATACTAATTGCATTAAGAGCAGGTTAAACTATCTAACTATTACTAATCTTGTCCCAATCAAACACTTGGCCCTTTACTAATCTTGGATCGCCTGAGTGCTTGTTCCTATTAGAGGTGTGTGGCTTTCAAGAACACCATATGAATCCACGTTTCACCTCATTAAGACACTGAACCGTCAACTAACCAACTTTAGGAAATCATGTTTACTGATAATGGCCCAATGTTAGTATTTCAAAGTAAAATTCAAAATCTACATATAATGTTCACCTTATAGATCTTGTGATTGAATACTTCAAGCAATCTAAGCTCCGCATCAGGATGTGATAAATCTACCTGTTTCAGAGGGAAAATAAATTA
This sequence comes from Lathyrus sativus, assembly GCA_963859935.3. Taxonomy (NCBI): domain Eukaryota; kingdom Viridiplantae; phylum Streptophyta; class Magnoliopsida; order Fabales; family Fabaceae; genus Lathyrus; species Lathyrus sativus. The sequence continues at coordinate 50,944,167 of OZ012740.1, read as the reverse complement.
GTTAGAAAATTCCATTAATGCCAGCAGTCACAAATGTAAGCATAATAACACAAGAAAACAACCCTAATCAATATGGTTTTTTTCCATTGAAAATATAGTTGTATCAGAAACAGAAAGGAGTTCAAAAATGATAGATGAAACGAAATCCCCAGTCCAGAAAATAAAACATAAACAAATACACATAATCTAATGGTTTTATTAAGCTAATCAGCAAAAAAAAGAGCTGTCTTAACTCATTGCATATCTGAAATATTGATCTCTTAAAACAAACCAGGAGCAGCTGTAAAAGAAGCTGTATTCATAAGCCTATCCTAAAACAAAATTATAGCAACACTCCCTAAAGATAGGAGCAATCTTTCCAACTCCAAAAAAAAAATCATGTAAACTACACTTTACCACAGGATTTTGTTTATTTTTTTATTATTTACAATTGAAAAGGAACATAAGAATTCGGTTCAACAAAAGAGGATGAGCTCAATCCACAGCAAAAATACCACAATTTTATTCCGTAGGTAGGTCACATCAATGAAAAATTAAACAAGGCAATTTCAGTTTCAGAACTACACATAGCATGCATATCAAGAGGAACCATTGAACTTGAAGCTCTAAAGCACGCATCCTCAATTTTAAGGCATGCATACCCGGTACCCAGCATCCTGGAGTAAGTACGCATTTGATATGTGTTATTGCATATGGGATATGCGCTGAAGTTTCTTTTCTAAAAACAATGAATTGGGCACACCTTCTGTAAAACTTGGTACTGTTAGGGTATAACTTGAGTACTTGAACAAAACAAAGTTATGGATTGGATTTTCTAGTTTTCTCTTTTGGTTTATGAGAGCAGAAGTTGTAACCAAATCATTTACCTTCCAAAGCATCAACTAGTGTCTTCTCCTAGGAAATCAAAGTTAGATCACCTATGGTATGATTATGAGATGTTCGTTCCAATGATAAAGATGAAAATTGTTCGTATTTCACTTTATAATTTAGCCCACTCAGGGTGGGTAAAACAGTCTGATGTCAAAAAAAGCTTTCTTATGAGGACTTATCTAGGATTTGGTTTAACAAGTAAACAGACAAAGTGTGAAGATTGATGAAGACTTGCTATGAAATAAAACAGAAAACCCAAGTCTTGTTTGGAAGAGTTACAAAATCAATGGTGTCCCGAGTTACAAGCACGGCCAAAGAGTTCTTTTCTCTAAAAACTCAGCAGGAAACTAAATGCAAATCTTGTTTATCTTGATGATCCGATTAAGAGACAATTTCCTAAGGGAGTTTTATTCTAAGGCTCCTTGGAAAACTCAACTATTTTTTGGGGAATGAAATCCATGAAAGAACTAAGCACATAGAGATAGACCGTTAATTTGTGAGATAAGGTTTATCAAGGAGAAATTACAACTGAATTTGTGTGTTCTAATGATCCACTGGCTTATATGTACTAATTCTCAAGAGGTCCTCAGGTTGAATATTTTGTAACGTGTTTGGTGAATAACATGTAAGCTCTAGTTGAAGTAGTGTCAACATTATTTGATGTAAATATTCCTTTGCTGTGCAGAATCCCAGATTGGTGCTAATTAGGATTGGAAACAATCATATCAATTAGGCATTTACTGTAATCTCAGAATATATACAGTCAGCTATGCTCTGAGTTAGACATGAAAATCTCAAACTCTAATAAAACATAATACAAGAAAAAACTACTCATCTAAACATTGGATTACACAGACAAACCCAGAAAGTGTGTCTAAATGTGTGAACAAAATTGTCTCTGCCTACAAATAATGAGGTTTACTGCTTTACCTTTGATTTTAGATCATTAATTACATCTGCCACAGTACTATGCTTCGGTAATCTAATTATCATCACCTGAACAGACAAAAACTTGGTTAGAAGTATAAAAACTAATAAAGTATAAGCAACCACCGTCAGTACTAACTTCATCCTTGGCATCATGATGGAAAGCAATCTTGAGCGTTTTTAGGCATTGCAATTCAGGCAGAGGAATATCCAATACTTCATAGTATAGAACATCAGTAGCCTAGGGAAAAAAAAAACCAAACCAGTTGTAAGTCCATTTGACACTACGCACGGATTCTAAAATGCAACTGCATCTTTTATTCAAAATGTGCTGCAATCAGTAACCTGATTGTAGTGAACCAGCATGTCAGACAAATGATCCACTCCTCGGTACTTGATAGGTTGTGGTTTAGGTTGCTGGGAGTAGCAATTATGAGATGTGAGTCTGATTTTAGAAGGATCATTCAAACCAAGGTGTTGAGAGACCCTTTCTACAACATCATCATAAGTGTGAAGCTTTGACCTAGATGATGACAGAGCAGAAATGAAATACCAGAGATAAGCTAGATTAACATAAAACTTTTAAAATCATATGTTCAACAGAAACTCACAGCTCAAGACTGAACTCATCCTCCTTGGGTTTCTCCAAAAACCTAAAGCGAACAACCTGCACATCAAAGCAAAGTAATTAATTGAAAAGGGCTTGAAATAGTAGGCTAAACAGAACTAGTACCCAAAATGCAAGATTATTTTCAGTAAATTTGATGTCTAATCATTGCAAGGGGATGTAGAATCAAATCAAACACACGAAGTCATTTAATGCTGTTCATTATGAACGACAAGTAAAATGCAAGATGGCCCCAAAAGGAGACATAGCTCTGCATATTCAAGCTAGTACAAGCATACTATTTTCGTTCTTAAATGTAATTCTAGTTCATCTGAAACTGGTAGTCCACTTTGGATATACATCACAGTAAGGAAACCTAAAGAAACAGTCATAAGAAATCCCCATTGGAAATATATGCATAGAAAACAAACTTCCACTGAATCAGAATTTTGGATAGGGGTTCTGAGAACGTTGAGATAGTCAAATTAAGGAGATAAAGTTCATCATTGAGTAACTAGGGAAAAGATGTCAGGTTGTGCTGATATGATTGCTAAAAGAATTAGGGTGGTTTTGGAATAACTAAATGAGTACTCCTGGAGAAGTACTCTATGTGGTTAAGATTATAATAGGTTGTGAGATGAAAACATCCTAAGAATTTTTTTTATTGGCTATTCTCCAACTCAGAAGGGCCATAGGGGTTTTGACCCAAACCAAACAGTTTTTGTAATGGATGTTTCTATTGTTGAAAACCAGCATTTATTTAGTGACATTCATCTTCAGGTGAAATTTTTATGAGGATTCCATTTTTTGAAAACATTATTACTTTAAGTGATATAGTGTTGTCACAAGATTCTGAGACTTATATTGGTGCACCAAAAGAAAATGTCCAAGATTCCATATCTAAATCCAATCCAATTGTGAATGTAGTCCCCACAGATTCCAGGGTGACAGCTTTAAATCAAAACCATGATGAGCAAGTTTTTGATCTCAATAATAATGAAGGACAACCTACAAAATGACATATTTAAAGAAACAAAAAGCATGTTTAATAGCAGTCGTCTCACTGGGAAGGGAAAGGTCTTTGAAAGAAGAAACCGCAAAAAGGGAAATGAGGAACCCATTCTCAAGCCCAGCCAAGAATCTGAACAAAGAGATAAGCCAGCTCATCATCCTATAAGGGGTAAGTCCTCTCCTGATCCTATGATTCATTGTGAGTGTCCACGTATAGATGTTCCTATACTGATTAGAAAAGGTATAAGATCTTGCACTAAACTTTCTGAGTAAATATGTGTCCTACTCAAATTTGTCTTCTTCATTTGTTATATTTGACTCTTAGTTGTCTACAGTAGAAACTTTAAAAACTGCACAGGAAGCTCTAAAGTTACGAAGTGGAAGGAAGGTGTTTTTAAGAAGATGAAAGCTCTTGGGAATAAAATTTGGAAGGTCATGACTTTACCTACAAGGAAGAGTATGGTGGGATCTAAACAGGTCTTCATTGTAAAATATAATTTAGATAACAGTTAAAAAGGTACATGTCTTGCGAGGGTTTACTAAGACATGTAGGATTGACAACTCAAAAATTTCCACTCTAGTTACTAAGTAAAACATTGTTAGAGTTCTCTTTTCCTTGGTGGTGAACTTAGATTGGCCTATAGTCCTCCCTGCTTCAAAGATAAACTTGGTTCAATTGTATGCAAACTACAAAAGTCTCTATATTGTCTTGAGCAATCTCCATGGCTTGGTTCAAAAAATCCACTTGGTCAGTTAAACAACAAGGGTAAGTGTAGGGACAATCAGATCATACATTATTCGCAAAAAACTTCAACGGTGGCGAGATTACCATTCTAAATGTATATGTGGATGTTATTATCCTCGCAGGAGATGACATAGTTGAGATGATAATATTGAAGAAATGTTTTACCAAAGAATTTGAGATCAAAGATTTAGGTGCACTTAAATACTTTCTTGGGACAAAAGTTGCTCACTCAGAAAGAAATTGTAGTTTCTCAAAGAAAGTCCATCGTAGAACTCTTGGAGGAAACCAGAACGAGTAGGTGTAGACCAGTCCTCCATGGAACTAAATGCAAAACTTAGGGGCTAAAAGGTAGTGTCCTGATTGATATTGTGGGATAACGGAAATTAGTTGGCAAACTTAATTATCACGCATTTTCCATGCGATGAACATTTATCTCAAGGTACTTATCCATCCTGAAGAAAAACAATGCTTGTACTTTAAGATCTAGATTGGGCAGGTTCTTTTACATGCAGAAAATCCACTACTAGATATCGTGCTTATCTACAGGGAAATATAGTCAATTAGAGAAGTAAGAAACAAGGTATTGTTTTTCATAGTATTGTAAAATTCAAGTTCAAAGCAATGGCTCAAGGAATATGTGAAGTTTTGTGGATTCAGAGTCTTGGAAGCGGTAAAATTGAATGTTGACATGTTGTTAAATACTTCTCTAACTACAAATTTTACAATGACCAACGTACCTCTCTAACTCCATAATTCCCCTATTTATATTAATACTTCTCTAACTCCATAATTCCCCTATTTATATTAATACTTCTCTAACAAATAACTAACTACCTTTTAACCAATTCTCCCTATTCTAACTCCCAACAGATAGAGGTCACAGAAGTTTCTGCACAACAATTACACTAATTATTTTGCATTGCACATGCTTCCTAGAGCATGGAGACAGAATTTGAGAAAAAAATTTCTCAAAAGTTAAATATTAGAGAAACAAATGAGATTAAAGGCTAATTTAACTAGTACTATACATACTTGACGGTTTTGCACATAATCAAAGAATGAATAAACATCCGGATAGCAATATTGCTGTTCCTCGCCAGCTTGAAGGTTCTTCTGGAAGCAAATAATATCACCATCCTCTAGCTGCTCAAAGCACAATCATGAAAACAAAAAATTACAACTTTAACTGAAAACATTGGCTGATATAAATCTAAAGCCAAATAATAAACACCTGCACCAAAAATAAGAAATGTAAAACACTTAACATTCTCAAAACCACTGGAAACCCAATATACAGTAAGCTGCCAATAATTCTTACCTGATTATCACGAAAAGTACACTTCTTGTCAACAAGTTCACACATGATTTTAGGATCAAATTTTATTTCCTGAATATGCACAGCAGAAAGTAAGTAGTGTTGCACTTGTATTGATATTGCCATCATGGAGGATAATTATAAATGAGATGCAGGTTGACTAACCTCATACAGATCAATTTCTTGATCCGGAGCAAATCCAGCCATTTCATTTAGTTTTGTCAATATATCTGCTGGCTTTCTGCTACCCATCACAAAAAGCCTCCCAACATACCTTAGGAAACAAAAGGAAATGAATTTTTATTAATTAATGTAGTTTCAATCCTTTCAGTGCTGCCAAATCGTCGCCATAGCACTACCATCGTGTTATGACATGGGGATACTGCGCCAGCCACCATAGGCTGCATCGCCTATTATATACACCATTCTTATGCCATAGGCAACTTAATATTTATATTAAGGATTTTTAGCTGGCTGTCATAATCCGTCAATGATAACATTGGTTCTAATTGGAATTGGTAAAGCACGTACCGAAGCTTCTCAGTTGAAGGTTCATAAAGTTTAAAGAATAGCAACAACTCCTCTTTCAACTTCTCAGGAGGAGGAATAGGGCGCAAATCCTAATTCATTGTGTAAGACATAAATAACAAATCCATGTCAGCAGTGACTCAGTTGGAGAGGGAAACAACAATACTAATAGCAACTACCACACTATCAGAAAGACAAAATGACTGAAAAAATTACCTGCCCCTTTTCTACTTCTAAAAATAGCTTCAACTCTGCATTATTTGCCTTGTTGGAAGCTTCTCTTAACTGACCAACCTACAATTATAAAAATGACATGTCACAAGTCATGATTGGTAAGATAACCATTCAATATACGCACACAAAAAATGTTTCCTCTTGCTCTCTTATCTATTTTTACTTATTGTTATTTAGATTTTTTAGTGAAATTTATCAATTACAATTATTGAAACCTTTTATCGTGTCATTTTCAATGAAATATTGGAAGAATGTATATTCATCATGTTAGGAGTTTGAGGACAGAATAAAAAAATTACCTGATTACATTAGAACATTTATGTTTAAGGACAGACTAGACACAAACATGTTACGACATGGACAAACATACTGTTAAGCAACAATCTTAGAATTTGGATTAGGCCTAACTAAACCTTAGGAAATCGGCTTGTAAGGTGAGGATTGTACCCACCTATAAACATATATGTTCACGCCTAAAACTATTGGGTTTGGTGGGTTCCCCAAAAGCGGAAACTTGATAGCATGTGGTCTAACCGATCTTAGACAGACTCAGATGCCATCTTAGAATTTGAATTGGGTTTAACTCAACCTTACAAAACTAGCTTGTAAGGTGAGAATTGTCTCCACTTATAAACATATGTTTATAGTAACAACGCGTTTGGATTGGCTTATGAACAACTTAATTTGGGTTCATCTACAGATACAATAATTTGTTAAATGTATTTGGGAGTGCTTATGGAACAGCTTATGATATCCCATAAGTTGTTTGGCTCTTGCTAATTTGAATAAGCTCTTCAGGATAGCTTACTAGAACTGTTTATTGCTTATATAAAAATAGTTCAACCATGTTTTCCATTTCACTATAGAAATAACTTATACACAAGAACTTGTGTGAAAACTTGTCGTATAAAAGCTTAGTTAAGTTGTTTATCCAAATGATTCCATTGTATACATAATAAAATGTTAACTTATCAAATTATTATGGTATCCCAAACAATATTGGTATTATATGATAGCTATCTGTTAGTTAAGGGTTTATAAGTAGCAAACCTGCAATTAGTAAAATAACTAGAGGAATAAGAAAAAGCTAATGGTACAGCGACTAATTATATCAAATATAGTAATTAACAAAGAATAAGTCTAAAATGAAAATAATGGAAGTAGGATTATCAAAAGAATAAGGAAAAGCTTGAAGATTATAAATAGTAGGAGGGAAATGGGAATCAAATCATCTATGTATTTATGATAGAAATGGAACCTTAGGCCCGAGATCTGCAATAAGAAAATTAGGGGTAATTTCCTCTATTTTTCCCATTAAATGACCAGGTCACTATTACGAAGAACATGACCCAGTTACTATTATAAGTGCTATTATAAGTGACAGGGCTTCTTTGAAAGTCTGACACCATCTCAGAATTTGGATTGGGCCTAACTCATTTATACAAAACCGGTTTGTAAGGTGAGGATTGCCCCCACTAATAAACACAACACAGGTCATATCTCTAAGCAATGTGGAACTAAATTCACCCCTTCAAAGTCAACACAATGAAGGTGTTAGGGGCTGCAATGAGGCAAGCCAAAGTGCCGCAATTAAGGCGACTAGGGGCGGACCGCAATTAAGGCGGAAAGTCCAACAATAGACTTGTGGTTGTGAACCAATTTTTGCTAGCAACTGCAAAAATATCATATTCATCAAAAAAATGAGGTCAATATAACTACTAAGGTTAAGAATGAGGTTATCATAACTAACGTCAAACTCATTAAGACTTGCCAGCCACCCACCCTGCTATTTATGAAACAAAACAATGGAAATTCTTTGATCTACTTACTGACTGTGTTTCTTCCTGAGCTGTCACTGGCCTACTTGGCCGATAAGTATGGTTTTGACGTTTGGCCCACAGCCAAAAGCGTTGGTGCTCAACTGGTATGCCAAACTCTTTTGCAACTTCTTCCTGATCAAAGATTTATTATCAGAAAGATGTGAAATAATTTCAAGTCATAATTAGTTTTGTAGAACATCCAAAGCTAAATAGATCAGTCAACAATATCACAGGATGATGAAGTAAACAACGAACGTGACACTATGATGTATTATAGTATTTATTCATGAAAGAAGGTTACGGCGTTAAAGCAATAGAAGCTTATAGCTACTTAAGCTGCTGTGGCAAGAAATAGGAACAGACTAAGCCGCATGTTTGGACAAACTTCAATCAGAAATCTAACTACAAACAATGCTCCTAAATATTATTATGCTTTGATTAGACCTTTGGTAACTACAAAAAATTACTATACTATTGTAGAAAAGATATATCAGGAATCTAGATGTAAATGATGTGTGGAAACAGCAGATTAGAAACAATTTAGTGAATACAGACATTGCTCTTGAACTTGTGTCAAATGCTATAAATAGATGGAAATGTGTGAAATTTTCAAAATTACAGGCAGTACTAATTGAAGGATTGAAAATTCTAAAATAGATGGTAAAGCCTGCCTGTCATAGCAGACTAAAACCTATAAAACAAAATTAAGACAGCTGTGGCAAAAATCCAACAAAATAACAGCAAAATATAGATGTTGAAGCACTGGGAAACAAGAAATGTAAAGTTGAAAACAACACAGAAGATCAAAAGAAATGCAGCATAGTCAAAATAAAGAAAAATTTAACATGGTTCACCAAAACAGGCTACTTCCATAGACAACTGACGGCAAAAAATTGCATGTGTGAATATTGATGCAGCAACAAAGATCAACATAGAATTCAATCAGAAAGAGAGATCAACTTCTCTCCAGAAGAATCTCTCAATCTCACAGAACTCCTATATCTTGATCACACAAAAGATCCAGAATGGTTTTCCTTCCACTCCTTCACCTTTAGTTCAACATATGACAAAAGGACACACTCAGACAATGGCAATAATTACAAGGAAATGTTTGCTATAATGGCAAAGATGAACCAATTACTCGCGGAAAAATTGTCTATAGGGTTTGAGATGAAGGACATTGGAAAATCCAAATATTTCTTGGGGATTGAAGTTGCCTAATCAAAATAAGGAATTTTTCATTACCCAAAACAAGCATGTAATTGATTTTTTACCGAAAGCAAGCAAGCTTCGATTCAAACCAGATGTGTTTGCACTTCCCATCGGGCATAATATAAAAAGATAGGGCACAAAAAGGAGATTGTCAATATTGACAAGGTCCAATATCAGAGACTGATGGAGAGGTTCATTTACTTGATACACACTAAGGTAGGCATAAGCTCTAGCTAGACTGTGATTTTTCTCAGGTTGTCACTAGTCACTGCCTTTTACAATCCATATTTAGTTAGTGCCTTTGCATATCAAAAACCGTTCTCGTTGCAGATAATGCTTTTTAGATATCTTTTATTTTTAGGGAAGATAATGCTTGTGTTAATAAAATAGTTACTTGTGGCATTGCTCATTTTGATTTTCAGTAGAGGGACTCCCTTCCCTAGTCATAGAATTTGGGTTGGACCTAACTCATATGTATAAAACCGGCTCGTGAGGTGAGGGTTGCCCAAGCTTTATAAACACTACATCGGCAATATCTCTAAGCAATGTGGGACTAAATCCACCCCTTCAAGTCCAACACAATGTAGGTGTTGGAGGCTGCAATGAAGGCAAACCAAATACCGCAATTAGGCGACTAGGGGAAAACCACAATTAGGCGACTAGGGGAAAACCACAATTAGGCGACTAGGGGAAAACCACAATGAAGGCAGAAACACCCCCTTCAATGGGGAGAACTTTTCCCGCAATACATTACATCTCAAACTATAGGTTCCACTTCAGAGCACTTGATCGTTTGCATGGATTTTGGTTTATTTCCCCCATGTTTTTTGAACTTATTTTCTCTAATTTTAATAAATTAAGGTTGATTGATAGGCTTTTGGGTGCCAATATAGTTGAAATTTATCTATTTTACAGTGATGCCTTTGCACTATATTTTTGCTTAGATTAAAAAAAGTATGATAGCTCTATTAAATTATTTTGTGCTAGCATTATCCATAATCCTAATCCTATTCAAGATGATTGGACAAAACAAAACACGGAAACATAGACTGATAGTTCATCAAGGAAAACTTGATGGCGAATTTATAATAAAGTGGCCTAGATCCCTTTTGAGTGTCAACTAGTAGGTGTTAAAACAAAGGACTTGCAACAAATGGTGTTAGGATATAAAATAAAGGAGAAATGGGGTGGTTAAGAGTTGTTAGATAAATTAGTTAGTTTGGTATGAAGTTGTTTAGCCTGTTAGCAAGTCTTTAAATAGCCCTCAATTGGCAGAGGGGAGGATATCTCTTAATAATTGAGTTTCCTGTTCTTGCTTAAGACATATTTTTGTTTTCTTAATTTCCTTTTATACCAATTGATACTTGTTCAGTGAGGATTTCTGAGCTCAAAGGGAGAATCCTAACAGATGGATTGAACCAACTTACTAACAAATTGGGAATGATAGATATTGATTAACTGACTTGAAGGGGGATCTCGTTAATATGTAATTACTGTTGTAGGCGTGCATTTTGTAATTATTAGTATTTGTGATATGGCCAAATAACCAGGCACGTTAGTTGGAATTTGGTTTATATGTTCTGTTGAATGAGAGAAAATAAATGCATAAGATGGTGAAACCATGGTTGAACTACATAATAAAACTTCTTTTATATAGGCTCAACGCACTAAAAACAAATAAATGTATGAGATACTATTAATATTTACATTGTAAAATATGCCAATAAAATAAACTAAATAATAATTATGAAGATCCAAATCATACTTTCTAATCCAATAAATTAAAGATTGTAGGCAATTACATAATAAAACCATAGGTCATACCTTGAAAGTTACAAAGGGTGTCTGTTTTTGGATGCGAAAACTTCGCACTTTATCATGATCCACAAGATCAAAGAACATATCCTTTCCAATTTGTTCATGCAGATCATCGTCACGGGCAATCTGGGGCCAACAGATGAATAAAATAATAGTATACGTCAACTAAAGAACTCATATCAATACTGTATAAAGCATCCAAAGGAATAAACAATAATGATAAAGAGAAAGAGAGAGCTAGAGTTATAACCTTTACTATGGTATACAAATGAGCCTCAGCCTTCTCCTTCTTCTTCTTCTCCTTTTCCTCTTGTTCTTTCTTTAATCTTATCTAAAATATGTTGTTGAAAAGGATACATTTTATGTTGAAAATACAAAATAAAAATCATATGAAATCAGTGAATCGCAGCTTACTCGAAGATGTTTGGCAATGTCCTTTTCATCCACATTACAAATTATCTTGTCCTTGTCACTTTCACGTACATAGACAAGCATATATGCATTTGAGTACTTTGTAAATTTAAAAGGAGAGTTGTTGAACCCAGGATTTGTATGAGGTAACTGTCAAAAACAAAAAATAAAGCAAATAGAAACAAGCGTGAAATTGTCAAAATAACAAAATAGACAAATCAGCAAATACCAAAAACAAAATATTAGAGAGAAGCCAAACAAATGCAAACAGAATATTACCTCTTCTTCACCACCATACTGCTCTTCTAAAGCCCTGTTTGTATCTTCTTTTGTTACTCGTTCATCGTCAAATTTAAACCTGAAACATGCAATTCACATTTTCTTTTCAAATTTAAAATCAGGAATAAAGAAACAGATATATAATATTGTTCAAAAGTAAATAGTATATTTCAAGTATGTTAAAATTACAAGCATTAATCTTTTTATATAAGACTATTCTAATTTAATGGGCCTAACTAATGGACTAAGCCCGAATATAAATTACTAATAACAGTAGTAAAAGTAATTTATTTACAACACTCCCCCTCAAGCGGGTGAATAAATATCTATCATTTCCAGCTTAGAAACAATCTTTTCAAAGTTTTTGTTGTTCAGCCCCTTAATTAGAAGATTTACAACGTTGTCTTTAGAAGAGACATATGGAGTGAAAATAAGGCCACTATTTAACTTTTTTTTTATGAAGTGTTTGTCAACTTCAATATGTTTTGTTCTATCATGCTGCAATGAGTTATTGGTTATGCTAATACTAGATTTATTATAACATTAAAGTCTCGTTGGTTCATCACTCTTTATCTTCAAGTCTTCTAATATCATTTTCAACCAAAGTAGTTCACATATCCCTTGTGTCATTGCTTAGAATTCTGCTTCAGCACTAGATCTAGATACAACACTTTATTTTTTACTCTTCCAAGTCACAAGAATCTCACCCGGAAAAGTATAATATCATATAGTTGATCTTATGTCTACAATTGACCGTGAATAGTCAACATCACTATATGCTTCCTCACACTTTCATGTCGTTCAAACAAAATTCCTCTACTTGGAGTTCTTTTTAATAATTGCATAACTCAGAGCGCGACTTGTAAATGAATCTCCTTTGGTTGGTGCATGAATTGACTGACTAAGCTTACAGCAAAAGCAACATTTGGTCTAGTATATGATATGTATATAAGTTTTCCGACTAATCTTCAATACATTCCCTTATCAACCGGAATATTTTCTTTTGTGTTGTCCAATTTTACACTTGGATCAATTGGTGTACATGCAAGCTTGCATGTTGTCTTACTCGTCTCTAGTAGAAGATCAATAATGTATTTTTGTTAAGATATGAAGATTTCTTTCTTAGAGTGGGCAACTTCAATTTTCCCACAATCTAAATCTCAAACTCCTTGGCTAAGTGTTCGCCTAATAATTGTTACTCCTTCTCATCATCACCTATTACTACAATGTCATCCACGTACACTAATAAAATTGTTACTTTGGTGATCTCTTTGTCTTTGTTTAAAGCCCAAACCTATAAATATTGTCTTAGAATATTTGATTAATAGAGTATGATCTCTTTGACTTTGTTTAAAGCCCAAACCTATCATAACTTTGATTAATCTTCCAAACCATGCTTGTGGTGATTGTTTTAACCCATATAAAGCCTTTTTTTTATTTGCACAAAATGTTAGTTGTAGTAAGTTCACGGTATTCAGGGGGGTACATCCAAATAGATCTCTTAATCAAGTTCTCCATGAAGGAAGGCATTTTTCGCATCAAATTGATGTAAATTCTAACTGTAATGAGCTGCGAAAGATAATATCATCCTTACGATACTTCATAAGTTTGGGTGAATCCTTTGGCAACCAATCTTGCCTTGTACCTCTTACAGCCTTGTATTTTACACTGTATACACTAAATCTTTCCATTTGGTAGAGAAACCAATTCCCAAGTATTGTTCTTATTCAATGCCTCCATCTTCAAGTCCATGGCAAGTTTCCATTTTCTGTTAGACAATGCCTCAGATAAAGTGTTATACTGGCTTGGACTTGTGAGGAATGCTTTATGGGCGGGTGAAAAATGTTCAAAACTTAGTTAGTTGGATATAGGGTAAAGTGGCTTTTTAGTACATTTTCTTGTATCTTTTCTAAGGACATTTGGGAGATATAAATCCTTGTAATGGTAGCATTGAGTTGGATTTTGTTTCTTGTTCATGAGAAAATTAAAAAATTGAATCACTAATGCTTTAAAGGTCGAGAAAAGTTACCTCAAGTAATGTCGGATTGGATTCTTAGATATGAGTAGATTCAGAAATGTTCTTCTTTCTTGTATATACAAAATTCTTTCCAAATCTTACATCAGTTTCAACATTTCCATTTTTTCCAAAATCAAGTTCAGTCTCAACATTGTCATCACTTGTTTAAATCTCAACTTCCGGTTTGAAAGTAAAACCAAGTAGAGAAAACTCATCTTCCTTACTTAGATTTTCCCTCTGAAGATGAGTTTGAAGGAAGTAACTTTCTTGCTCATGGAAGGTGACATCTCAAAAGACAGGTCTTTATGAAATGGGGTGGATGATAACATTTATAACCCTTTTAAGTTGAAGAGTATCCTATAAAGACACATTTCAACGCTTTAGGATCAAGTTTCCCTCTACCATCATTATGGATATGGACAAACGATATACACCCAAATATTCTAGGGGTCAAATTACTTGAAGTAAACACTTCAGGATAGAATGAAGATAACACTTCCATAAGAGTTTTGGAGGCAAGGATAGTAGAGAGTAAATGATTAATAAGATACAATGCAGTTAAGACAGCCTCGCCCCAATATTTCTTAAGAGACTTTATTTTGGAATATCATAGCACGTGTTTGGTCTAACAAGTACTCATTCTTTCTCTCAGCAATCTCATTTTGTTGAGGGGTTTTTTAACACAAGAAAACTAATGAATAATATCTTCTTTTTGACATAAAAGATTATGATCATGGCTAAAGTAATCTTTGACACTAAAGGACCTAATTCTCTTAATACTCACACCAAACTGATTTTTAATCATAGAAAGTAAAGAAACACAGAACAAACTTCAGATATTTGTTTTAACAAATAGACCCAAGTAACCTGAGTGCAATCATTATTAAATATTACAAACCAACGAACACCTGATATATTTAGAACTTTTGACAGGCCCCAAACATTGACATGAATTAGGTAAAATGGAAAAGTACTCCTTTTATTACTGATTGAAAAAGAGACACGCTTGTGTTTAGCAAGTTGACACTCCTCACAACAAAGACTCTTCACATTTAAATTTTTAAATAATGAAGAAAATAATTGTTTTATTACTCTAAATGATGGATGACCAAGGCGACAATGGAACATAAAGACCTTCTCTACGTTGATTTTAATTGATTCTGGATAAAAAGATTTGTTGTTGAATAGATTTGGAGGAATATTTACGTTATCTAATTAATAAAGGCCATTCTCTAGCATTTTCAATTGTCCTCCCTGAATTCTTGTTTTGAAAAACACAAGCATTATTATAAAAAATAACATTACATGATAGGTTGGTCGTGAGTTTTTGTATAGAAATTAGGTTAGTGGACAATTTGGGAATATGAAAAACATTTTGAAGGATTACAGATGGACTTATTTGGATATCTCCTTGCCCGACTACAATTATAAGGGTACCTTCTACCATGAATATTATTTGTTGCTAGGACATGGTGAATAAGTAGAAAAGTGTGTAGGCAAAGGTGTCAAGTGGTCAATGGCTCCAGAATACAATATCCAATATTGGTTATAGGATTTATCTGAGGCATTAAATCCAAAGAAAATTGAGGCTTACCAAGAGGAAGTGAAAACGGAAACGTACTTGAATGTACCAACATAGAAGTACCTGTTGGTTTCTCTAACTTACTAAGGAGGGATCTCAGCCTCTTTCCTTCGTCTTTGTTGAGTTGAACCAATTCTCCTTCTGACTCAATAGAATAATAAAGAGGCATGCAACCTTCAATTGAACTTTTTTTTTTAAGTGAACGGTGCCTCTGCGATGAACAATGTTTCCATCGATGAACAGTGTTCCCATCGATGAACAGTCTCAAGGATGAACAGTATTACTGCGGTGAATAGTATTTCTGCTGTCAAGTTAAGAAATGTGGTTGGACCTAACTCAACCCTACAAAACCGGTTTGTAGGGTGAGGATTGTCCCCACTTATAAGGACAAGTTCAGTCCATATATTATTTGATGCGGAACTCTTAGCAAACTCCCTCACGCCCAAGACTGGACATCTAGAGCGTGGAAATAAACAGTGGGTAGCCCGATAACGAAAACCTAATAGCAGGTAGCCCACCGAATCTTAAACCAGACTCTGATACCATGTTTAAAAAAGTATAATATATTTCAAGTATGTTAAAATTACAAGCATTAATCTCTTTATATTAGACTATTGTAATCTAATGAGCCTAACTAATGAACTAAAAGACCGAATATAAATTACTACTAACGATAGTAAAAATGACTTATGTACGACAAATATATTAAGATTCACCGCCCCACAGCAGTTTATATAAATACATCAAATTGTCAATTCAGGCTACAAGGATAATCATTAGCATTGCAGCACGATGTACAAAAACCATAAACAAAAATGATGAAATTTTTGCCACCTAATCTAGATAATGGACAGTTTTTCGCAATATTATTTCAAGTAACAGTAGAAAAGGATATGGAATTCTGTGAACTAAGTCAATTTGTGTAGAACCAGTCATTTTAAAATGGATATCAACAATACTGTTAACTAGGCAATATAACGACACTATACATCTACGGCATAGCAGAATTTGGACAAATTGTTATCGTCCTGTGATACGCTATTTAGTACAAATATTCTCATGAAAAAATAAAAAGTGCACAGCAGTTATAATCTCAAAAATATAAGTTTCATGAAGAAAAAAATAAAGAAGTGCACAACAGTTATAAAATGATGAGTAACAGTTATAAAATGATGAGTACGATAAAAGATATCACTATTTAAAAGATTCCGTAAACTGGTACATACCATTGATTTGAAAGAGTCGGACGTATATATGCATAGTAGTGACCACCATGAACTCCACCGCTGTGAACCAAAACACTGCAAACAAATAATTCAGAAAGGTCTGCCCACACATAGACTCGAAAACAACAATTACTGCGAGATATTGTAAAATTTTTTTAAAAATTACTCATTATTCTCATATCCTTCAATAAGTAGATTCAGTTCTGGTCATCAACAAATAGGCCAATTATAAAGTTATTCAATGCAAAATTCAACCGAGTGGCTACGTAGCATCAAGCTTCAATTAGTGTCAGCAAAGCCCACAGGCATTATAAGTGTCATTTTACTTTTTCAATGCAATATTAATTCATATGTACCAATTTACCCTAATTAATATTGTTTGCACTACACTCAAGACATTAAATCTCACTCTGCATTTATGACCATGCATGTGTAACCAATAACAATTAAGGACAATTTTGTAAAATTATTACATTTATTCCTTCACTCATTATTTTTCTTAATCTGTGTGCACCAACCTTAAAAGACTTATTTTGAGACGAAGGGAGTAGTTAGTTTCCTAGATTTTTAAGGATTAGTTAGGCTTAGCAAGTATACTGTGCAGCTAGTGCACAGTAGTTACAGTACAGTAGTACCAAGGTTCTAGAACTTACTAAAGTCAGTTCTTTTAAAAGGATTAGTTAGACAGTACGTCTATAAATAGGAGAACAAGAAGGTTAGAGAATATCTTTCGAATATTGTAATTGTGAATAATAGAGTATTATCTTTTGTGAAGGGGAAATCCTTGATGAGAGATTGTTAATACAATTGTTATTTCTTTGGAATCCAATTCATGAGTTCCTAACAATTGGTCCAACCAACCACTATGACGCCAATCGCCATGGAAAATTGTATGATCTCCACATAGAAATTGCTACATAAACTGAGACAGGTTTTACAGAAGATGCATGCAAATCTCAGCAAAATTTCTGACATGGATCAAATCAAGAACTTGATTTTGGAGATCCAAAATGGCAAGAAAACTCGAGAAACAGAAGCATCTTCATTCATTGAGGAAAGCACTTTAACCAACAGCTTATGGGGAGACAATGAAGAGGACAAAGACGCACCACCATGTTCTTGGATCAAGAAGGTGGAGACACCGGAGAAGAAACAAGGGCATTGAAACTGAAACAAAGGCGTTGAGGACGAGAGGTACAGAATTTACGACATCGGCAAGGAGGAGGGCTGTGTGTAAGTGAGTCAGACCACCGCAATCAAAACCGTGACATTGATTTGCACATGTAGGACAATGGGATGTGTGTGGTGACCGATCTGCGGATCTTGATGGCATGTACTGTCTTTCAAAATCAAAAAATGAACTCGAACTCTACTATGCACTAATCATTTGATTTAGGCAATATTAGTAGTTTAAATAGGTTTGAAAATAAGAGAATACAAAAAGAGTAGGATAGGAATGTTCTGAATTTCACTCATTATTACTAGACAGAGAGTGCATAATCACTTTCAGCATACTTCCTGTTCAAGGACAAAACTTTCATCACTCATGCACATTCCTATTGTGCTAATTGAGTATGAACTCACTTTCCATTCCAATTTCCTACCTACCCAATTCAAAAAAGCATTAAAAAGAAAGATGTTTGCATAGATACATAAAAGACTCATCAAATCAAACAGAACAAAGAATACCCTTATATTTAAGATCTACCAGGTGAATTTTCCAATACCTGTGAAGTGTATACAGGTTGCGAATACTTCTGTCTGCGTCAGGAGATAGATATCTTCCATTATCCCTATCAAGATCTAGTTGCAAGGGGAACTCATAGCGATCATTGATCTGTTTGAAATCAAGTTAATGGCCATTACAGTTACAGATATCAAAGAGTAAAAGATTATTAATGCATTACAACAACAACAACAACAACAAAACCTTATCCCACCAAGTGAGGTCAGCTAAATGGATCAACGACATAATGTTCTAACCAAGACCATGCTTCTTTCCAACTCGTTAATCTCAAGGTCCTTCTTAATAATTTCTGTTATAGTTGTTTTAGGTTTTCCTCTGCCTTTAGTTTATTAATGCATTACTAAACTAAAACTAAAATATATAAAATCATTCATTTTATTCACATCCAATGGCACAACAATAACCAAAGTAAAACACAGACACAACAACAACTACATTGTTTCTATTGATTGATACAATTTTAAACAAATAACCAGACAATGATTCCAAAAATAAGGTGGGGAAAAAGCCCCAAAGTAGGAGATTATGTTTAGTGAGAAGCAAATATTACAGGGTCAAAAATCACAGAACCTCGAACCAGATATTTACTATTGGAACTTAAAAGATTGGATGCAAATCACGTGTTAAATAATATGCGAACTTATAAAAACTGCATATAACCAGCAGGGAAAAAAAGTATAAAAGGATAACTATAACGCACAAAGGAGGAGAACCAAAACATAACTGGTGAATGAAGACTTCCTTTCCTATTGCACTAAAATATAAATGCTGAGCAAAATTCGAACAAGAATATTAAAGGTGAAGGATTTTTGCTGATTCTTGAATCTAATACCAACCTTAACCATAGTATCTCGCACAAAATCATACTCGAACCGTTTTAACTGAAGCTGAAGAACCGGTGGAAAATCAATGAACAATACACCCTTCTTTGCCTCCTAGAAGTGTAATCACAAACATGATGTAAAAAAAAATCTAAAATATGAAGAAAAAAGTAGGTCATGAAGTTTATCCTAATATCCAAAAGCATGTATGGTTTTAGATTTTACCTGTAAACCATACTGCTCTGCGTGATACTTGTTATCACCCTCAAGTTTTTCCACTTCCACATACTTATCGAAAGAAGCATACACATCAGTACAGCCTTTGACATCCAGCTGAAGATCTGCAATCAAATAGTCAAAATTTAGAAGGGTAATGTGAAAATAATGGTATTCTAAAGCAAAAAATACCTACCATAAAATGATTCTTTTCGTGTTGATTTATAATCCACATTGATGCATTCAATATAGTTCATATGGTGGCCTTCAAACAACTGCTGTATAGTGCCTTCAACAACAGTTCCCTGGGAATGAAGTGGAAGCCTCAATAAACAATCTTCCAGACATAATACAAAAGCATCTGAAGTAAAATCTAATTTATTTACCTAATAAATGACTATTAGAAGCTACCAATACCATTAAAAAACCTTTACCTTCATTTTATCTTCTAGCTTTTCACAAAGAACCCTATTAAGTTCTTGGACATCATGCTGCATGAATGAATCATATGTATCCCATCCAAAAGACTTGGTTAACTCTTTTGTTGATACGCTACTGTCATTATACTGCAACTTGTAAAACAAACTCTGTAATGCCAGAGGGATGCTCCCAGATGGCATATCATTTTCGGTTGTGGGCATATGGTACACAGCCTGAACAAATAATTTTAATTATAAAGGCACATCCTTCTTTGGAAAAAACATTAAAAAGTTATATGCCACTGACTAACCTTTCTGAAATAAGGAATGTGATACAATGTCTGAAGAAGAGAATTCATGTAACAAGTAGCTCCTTGGTTTTTCAAACCGACACAACCAGTTTCTTTTTTTGAGTCGTGTGCCCAGTAATCAAGATCTTTGCGCACATTCACATCAGCCTCAAGTATGCATTTGTCGTCCACGATATAGCCCCTACCAGGATCATACAACTCAGAGAGAGGCATGAAATTAGTGAAACCCCAATCACTTTCACGTGCATTGAACTGGTGCTGTGTTTCTGCAATACCAAAAAGCTCAAGTTTATTATTTTCTATAAAATTATCTATAAAAGAAAAGAGATATATATATATATACACACACAAACAATAGACAAAAATCCAACCACCATCTCAAATATCAGACAGGTAAATTCAGTAAAGAAACAATGAGCAGAGATCCAAAGACAGGACAGATATGCAAGGAAAAAGTGAAACAAGATTTTAATTCATTAGTTTCTCAAAAGTTAAAGCTCTTGAAAAGTTAACCCTCCAAGAGTAACATATATGGATTGTTGGGAGAGGAATGAGACTCATTTTTTTAGTTGATGTGTCATGTGTGTAAACCGCACAACAGAGCTATGTTATATAGACACTCTTAGAATTGTGGTTGGGCCTAACTCAATCTTACAAAACCGACTTGTAAAGTGAGGATTGTCACTGCAAACATATGTCATGTCATATATTGTTTGACGTGGGACTCTTACCAGACATGAAGCAAAGGTAGCAAATTTTTATAGTCATCCTAACTACCATAATCACATGATATGATATCTATTTTACAGTCTTCTAACAATTTCCCTTAAGCTGGAGCATACAGAACATATGCACTAGGGTCCAGGCTTGCTAGATATTGAACTTGTGTGAGAATAATTATAAAAAAAATACCCCAATAAATAATTTGAACTAACAAAACTAATGGTGATGTCCTCATATAAAAAATTCTCCGATGAAATGATAATCAATCCAAGAGTGCTTTGCCTAGTCATGCAATATTGGATTTGAGGCAGTATCCAGAGCATACTAATCGTCAAAAATGAGTGTCACCTATATTACTTATGCAAAATTCACTTCCTAAAATAACAGCTTTAGCTAGACAGACTCACAAGTAGTCAATGTCACGGCTCGATATTCTACTTGAACTGAAGTCAACTTCGCAATGCAATGCAACAACATTTTGTTTCTTACGTTTCTATGAAGTAATGCTATCTCCAATGAAACTAAAACGGAAATGGCAAGCTCAATTTCTAAGACAGGTCAATTACAAGGGGGAAAAACAGTATAAGCATGTAAAATCCTCAGAAAATATATTCCAAATCTGAATAGTGTCTAATACCTTGGAAAAAGAACCATCACTACTGGAAATAAATTCATGCTCCAAACAAAACACAGCCTAGAAAACTAAGAGTGTGTTCAGATAGAGGGGAACTTTAATGCTATTTTTTCTATTTTCAACAATGCCTTTTGCTCATCATGACGGTCTACAGCAACCTTATTTGAAGACTTAGAATTCAGTCATAGGCAGAGTAGTCAATCCCGGATATAGAGTTTGGCCTAACACAACCTTACAAAACTGGTTGGTAAGGTGAGGGGTGTCACTCTATATAAACTATTTCAATGCTCTATCTCCAACCAATGTGGGACTTTAGAATCTTCCTAATACACCCTCTCACGCCTAGCACTCTTTTTGGGCTTGGTGCGTGGATTTAAACGGTGGGCTGCACAAGGTCCGATCGATAGGCTCTGATACCATAATAGAATGAGATATGAGAGAGAAGAGATAGAAAGCTGATACTGTTATTATATTGAACTGGAATGGAGCGTGATGCTCTATTTATACGAGTGGAGTTGAATCATTCAAGCTCTACATTTAAGGATGACTTTTCTTATTCTATTAAATTAAGGCTAACCTTAATTATTCTATAGTGTTGATTTTTCATATCCTAAGATATAACTCTCATAGGCACCATTAATATTCTATTAAATGCCATGTCTGATGAATGATCATCTAAATCCAAAGTTTCCGTATTGGTTTCACCTATGGTTTTCTGTGGTCTATTTTTGTTTTTTTTCATTTTCATTATCAAAAACGATTTTTCATTTCTAGATCTTCCAACTATAGAAAACATATATGTTTGTACTGGAAATAGAAAATGATTGAAACTCCAGAATCCAAGTAGTCTTAGAATTCAGTCATAGGCAGAGTAGTCAATCCCGGATAGCGGCGTGGAGCGGCAAACCCCAAAAATGGGATAGCATATAGCAGTATAGCAGTTTTTAATAATTTTTGGACAAATATAGAAGAATAGTATTGTAAGCATAAACATGCTTTTACTGTAAAATTAAACAAATACTCAAAATTCATAAAACATTCATGTATGAAAACACAAACCTTAATTAAAAAAACTCTCAAAAACCCACAAGTCATTATCAAAACACTTTATCTAGCATCAAGATGTCTTGATCAAAATGTTATGAGTAAAAAATTATAGATGATGATGCCATGAGATAAAAAAACAAAAGAAAATGAAACACAATAAAAAGTAGGAATACTATTAACAAATAAAACAAGAGACAAAATATAAAAAAGGTGACTGCAAACCAATGGAACACGCCCAAGATTTGTGTTACTATCTTCATGGTTTCAAACAAAAAATCAGCATAACAGGTTCTGGTGCTAAATGCCAAGACAATAGATGATCCTCCACAAGACAACAATGGGTTCTTATTGGATAGTGAGTATAAGGAGTATCGCAAGTTAAAGGTTACTTCCGCTATTGTTGTCTCATCCTCATTTCTCCAATCTGGTAATTCCTCAATATGTTTTTCTCAGTCATTGTCTTATGGATCTTAGATTTGGATCCGAGTACTTCAGATCATATTGCCCGCAATCCTACCCTTTTCTTGAACTTATCACCAACAAAAACTCCTTATTTCATAACCCTTGTAAAGTTTGAAAGTTAAAGTCATTAGCATTGGTCCAACATCTCCATGCCCTTCCTTTAATTTGGACTTTGTCCTCAATCCTAGCAATTATTTTAATTAGTGGAGACCTAGTCATGTTAGTTCAATTTAGGATTTTATTAGTTCGAAACTTTGATCAATCACTTCTCAAGACGAACATGGATCATTTCATGGATGACTGGTTTGAATTGTTTGGATTTTTTAAGAATTTTTATAACATAAATTTCTCGATTTGGTTGCTCAATTCACATTTCAAGAGATAACAATGCCAAAAATAAAATAAAAACATGTTGTCATCTTGATACTACTCGTATATTACTACTTCAAGCTAATATCCCTTAAAAATAATATGCAGATGTTGTCCTTACAAGTAGGGTAATTGGTCAGGAATACACGACATCTTCTACGTTGAAATATCAAATTCCTCACTCCATCGTGTTTCCTTATGAGTCGCCATATAAACCTCCTCTTTTTTTGTTGTACTTTATTTAGTTCATGATCTTTCTTAGAAAAAAGAGAAATTCAGTGTCCATGCAATCAAAAAAAAATTCTCGATTTCCAAAGCTTTTAAAAGTGTTATAAATGTGGCACCCACTAGGTGAGGTTGGCATCATAGATCAAATGATGTTATAATTTTTTTATCATAAATCATATATTTAGTGATATAGCCAAGCCATTGACCTCTTAGTAGGTGTGTGTGTGCGCGCTTGGTTCTACTGTGGCAAATATGTACTCTGACTGAATTGACTTTAATGAAAGTGAGACGAACTTAAAGTGATTTATATTTATCTTAGATTTATATTTGGATACATTTACCAAAAATGGGAATTTTATCAATTTAAGTTTGGATCACAATTACTTAATAATTTCCAATATAATTTTTCTAATTTCCCCTACCTCAGTCGAATAGGATACCCTCCATATGATCTACTATATTTACTACATAACCAATTGGTCTCCTCCACACATGCCCAAACCACATAAGTCAATATTCAACTAGTATTTACTACAATAGGTGTTACCCCAACTTAATCTAATCTTATTTCAACTCTAAATAACCTAATGCCATGATAAATCAATTTCAAAAGAAAAATGCCAGTCAAAGCAATACTTTTAGACACCAAAATGCCAAGACTCTCTCCCCCTTCATTCTGCGGTCTGCAACCCATTTCCTCTTAAATTTTCAGTGTCCACAGAGTTACAAAAAAACATATTAAGGTTTAACAGCCCACAAAAGAGAGTGGATTCAATTCTAATGCCATTTAAATACAACATAATAAAGAGAGAAGTAGGTCTCAACAAACAACAGTCGCAGAAAAATTACCTTTTCTGATGGTATATTTACTGTGAACCTGATTAACCACAGATAAGCTGAACTGTGCAAATCTAGTCCAACCAAAAGGCATTGAAGATGAATCTGCAACATCTATATACATTGAGAGATGTTCAGCATTGTTCCCCTTCGGAAAGATCAGTATCCGCCTGCTCATTTCAATCAATATCAGTCAAAACAAATTATTTTTAGCCCCGTGATACACATAAATATTGAAGATTACACACTTATCTACAGGGCCAGAAATGGACAGACATACCATTTATAGCCCCCAATAGTGAAAACATCAGAATAATGTTTCTTCTGAAGCCTTGAAAAATTGTCAATAGTCCATGTGAATCTCCCAGATGGCGGATCTTCTACTGCCATAGCATCCACTGTAGTTTTGTTTTCTGCACTTGTGTTTTCTGGTTGGACCACTGCCAAATACAAAAAGGACCAAAATAAAAACACAACAATAAAAATAAGTCTAACCATTGCACAGTTACACATCACCAGTTAATAAAAAGGAACCAGAGCATCACATGCTCGTCAATTTCAATAAAACAAATTAAAACTATCAAAACCACTACAAATTCTCTTGAATTAAATTAACCCCGGGTCGCTACACACATCCATCCGCTGAGTTGTACAATAACAAAAGCATAATAGTGAATTTAAAAGAAAGTTGAACTTTCCACGTCCAATGGATATAAAAACATTCTAAACACTCATTCAGAAACTTCGCCTATAACAAGCATTGCATTAGTTCGATAATCAAAAACGAAAAACAGAATTACCTTCCATAGGTTGGGGACCTTCAACAACAGCCTCCTCAGAGTGAGGAACAAGCATCTCAGTGTCCACTTCCAGATTCTGCTGCTGCAAAAACAACACATAAAAATCAGATCCGATTATCTAAAACCCTAGTAATCATCCAACAGAAAACATCAACAACAAAAAAGAAGATCGCGAGAGAAAAATGTGAAAACGATTAAACATAAAAATCTATTCAGAAATCGAAATTGAAGCAGAAACAGAACGAATAGAAGCGCGATGAGAGAAATTGTGATTACATCTAATGGCGGAGTCGTCGTCATGTTCATCGACGAGGCGAGTGAGAATGATGTTGCTGCGATTGAGGAATTGAAGGAAGAGGGTGATCAAGAAAAAATAGGGTTAGAGAATGATCCAAATCGCGAGAGATGAATGTAGAGAGTGAAGAGAAGAAGTGGAGAATGTGAAGAAATCGTAGCCGAAGATGGTTTTGGTGAGTAAAAGAGGGGCTGCTTCAGCTTCGGCTTAGTACGGAAAAGGATATTGCTGGTATTTGGTAAAAATATTGGCATTCATTACTTTTTCTCAATGAAAAAAAAAATTTACTTTTTTTTTTTAATGGTGAGTTATGTAAATTAAAGCAGACTAACAAATAAAATGGAGAAATACCTTCGAGCATCTTTAATGGGAGCAACTAAATTGAAGGAATTAAGTTATTTTAAGTGGGTTCAAATTGACAGGAAACATTTAAGCAATCCAAAATTGAATTAAGAAGTTTTTACTTCAATGATGTTTGTTTATAAGTAATTCAAATTTGGTATTAAATAGTTAATAAAAATCTATTATTTATGTTAAATAATTAATAAAAATCTATTATTTAATGTGTCAGCTCTACTATAATGCAAATTCCTTATTACTAAATCTTTAATGGAAGTAAACTAAATTGGTAAACTAAGATACTTTTGTGGGTCCAAAGTGATTTGTAGGATTTAAAATATTTATAGTTGATTTGAGTTGTTTTTACTTTAATGATGGTTGCTCGTAAAAAACCAGAACTTGACCCTACATTTTATAGTTGTTGGCTTTATTGATATTTTAATAATATAAAACAATAATAAAATAATAATAAAAGTCATTTAGAATGAATAGTGTGCGTTGGTTATATAGTTTACTCTCACTTATTGTTAGTTCACTTACTGTCATGTCATTCTTATTCCAATGCAAATTGCTTATAATTACTGTTACTATTAAAGAATTTAATATTACAGAACATGCACTAAAGATGCTGTTATATAAAATTTTGGTTTAACAACTATGCGTTAAAGTTGTTCTTAGCACATTATAAAACAATTGTAACTAATAAAATTTAATAAATCTCTTGATTTTGTCCGAGAATAAATAAATAAGTAATACATAATTGTGTAGGGTTATACCTTACCACATTATGCGAGGTCTTTATACTATTTAGAGATTTTTAGTAAGCGTATTTTAAGAGCATTTTTAATGCTGGTTTTTAATAGTTAACTTTTTTATAATTAACGATGATTATAAAAAAATTGCATTGGAATGGCTATGACATAGCATTTAATTTACTAACTTTTAGTTTCTGGCAATTATATAACTAACGTATGTTATTTATTTTGAAACATACACTATTATTATTTATATTATTAAAGTCTTGTAATTTTTTAAAAACAACGGGCTCACAAATTTTTTGAACCAATGAGAATTAAAATATAGGTTCAAGTTTTAGTTTTTTATAAGCAACTATCATTAAAGTAAAAACAACTCAAATCAACTATAAATTTTTTAACACCTTCAAATTACTTCGGTCCACAAAAAATATTTTAGTTTACCCACTTAAGATACTCCCACTAAAGATGCTCTAAGTGGATAAACTAAGATATTTTGTGTGGGCCCAAAGTGATTTGTAGGATTTAAAAAATTTATAGTTGATTTAAGTTGTTTTTACTTTATGATAGTTGCTTATAAAAAAACTAAAATTTGACCATATATTTTATATTTTTTAATTGTAATTATTTTTTATTGAAGTTACCATTAAAAATTACAAGACTTTAATAATATAAATAATAATATTATATATTTCAAAATAAATAGCATACATTAGCTATATAATTGTCGGAAACTAAAAGTTAGTGAATTAAATGTCATGTCATAGTCATTCTAATACAAATTCTTTATAATCATCGTTAACTATAAAAAATTTAACTATTAAAAACTTGTATTAAAGATGCTCTTAAGGAGAGACGATAAATGAATGTTGTTCGAAGAGAGATATTGTCATACCCAAATTTCGTCCACCCTTCTTAAGCTTTCGAGTAGATTTTATTATAAATAAATGAAATAGCATAGTCGATAAGGTATGTATAAGACCTTTAAGCATAAGGTTGTGGGTTCAAGTTCTATTGCATTACTTTTTGTATTTTTTTATTTTTTTGTGTTTTAATTTAAAAAGGGTAAAAAGATCATTTTTTTATTATTTAATTATTATTTTCGTTTTTTATTTATGAGTATTTAAAAAAAAAATTTAAATCTTTATTTTATACATTAAGTAAATAAATAAAAATCCTTAAAAAAAGGTAAAAAGATCATTTTTTCATTATTTAATTTTTATTTTTATTTTTTATTTGTGGGTATTTTAAAAATTAATTTTTTATTTTTAAATCTTTATTTTATGCATTAAATAAATAAATAAAAATTCAAAAATAAAAATAAAAAATAAAATCTCAAGACCAATTCAAGATTCATTCCAAAACAAATCTTAAACATAATCCAAACATGTTTAAATGGAAGAAGAAAGTTTTCAAAATCACTAAACATGTTCCAGACAAATTTGGATTCCTTCTCAATGTCAAAATTCAAAATGTCTATAAAAGAGGGTAAGAGACCAACGCTCAAGGAAAAATAAGGGACCTCACAAAAACACAAATTAAAACACATACACGTCGCAAGTGGAAAGGGACGAGATATTATTTTTCCAAAACCAAAATACTCGGTGGTACTGTTCTTTTTTAAATCTCTCATTGATTTTTTTCTCGTTCATATTCTACTTTTTGCTTTTGTTCCTTTTAGCTAGATCTATCATTTGTCTTATTGTATTTTTTTTTCTTTTTTCTTGTTCATTTTTGTTGTTTTTCTTTTATATATATAATTTCAATTTACATAAGAGTGTTGATAGTTTCAGTATACACAACAGTGATAACATATATATTTTCATATTACTTTTTATTTTTTATATACTTATATGTGTTACTATTAACTTCACTTTTTATGGTATTACTATAATTTTAGAATAAATGTTTTATGAGTTCTATATTCTTATGTATGTATTACTATATTTCTTATATATTTATATGAGGGTTTTTTTTATATGCGTGTATGTTTTTTTTTTCCGGTTGTATGTCTAGAATATATATTCATACTTTCTTGTTTATGTGTGTGTGTGTGTGTGTGTGTATATATATATTTGTAGTATGTTAATTGTTTCTATTTTTTTTTTTTTGCTTTATTTCGATTCTGTAGCAATGCGGATTCATTGTGTGTAGGGTGTGTGTGTATGTTGTGTTTAACATTATTTTTTCGATTACTTTGAGTTGATATAAAAAAATTATAACATTATTGTAATAATAACAATGTGTTTGGTTGGCTATTGATTTATTTCATTGCGTTGTAATCTCGAAGTTGAAAATTAATTTAACTTTTGAAGAATCGCTTGGACGTATAGATTTTTGCTCAGCTTCTTATAGAGTGATTCTTACATGAATCTACTCTAAGTTAGCTTTTAGAGCTAAATTTGGTTGTCTTCGACTTCGTTTGGCTTTCGAGTCTCATGACTTACTCTTGGACCTTCATACAATGAGATCATCCTCTTGTGCATTTACACCCATTTATTTATGTTTTTTGTTGGGCTCGATTTAATTATTTCATTATCTACTCTTCTCATTCGACAAAATGTACCCCAATTCCCATATGTGTAATAACTTTATCGATTTCCTTTATTTTGTTTATATATGTCTTGTCATTGCACTGATTAAACATTTTTTCAAAAATAAATTCTCGATCCAACGTCGAGTCATTTTACACTCTCGTAAGTCAATTGCCTCGTGTGTCGCCATTAACCTCATGGTCACCATACACAACATTCATAGCTTACTCCTGGGCTTTCTTACAGTGAGACCTATTCGATCAATTACTTTTAGTTGGTCATTTAGAAGAATAACCCACTTTGCTAGTGCTCACGATTAAAATTCAATTTATTTATGTTGTTTTGATTAATTGATGACGTCTATTCTTGATGTCTCACCTTGTTAGTTTATCACATGATTTGATCCTCACTTTGTACATATGTTGTTATTTGTTCATGCTCTTAACTTTATTGTCTACTCGTTGTATATTATCTCCATGATGCTTAGCTTGTCTGATATTTATTCGTGGCTTTTGAATTTTTCTGGTTGCTTAAGCATAAATCTAAGGGAAGGGCTTGTTGTTAACACTCTTATCATTTACATTTTTATTTGCATTTTGTATCTTCTTGTATATACTTTTTGTAATCATATAACTTGTTATCCCTTAGGAAGTCTCCCACAAGAGAATCAGATACAATTCATCTATGTAGTCGAGATATTCTCCTACCCCATGACATAGTTGAGAAAGATGTAGAATCTTTTCCGCTTGAGAGAGATATGTGGCATACTCACCGATTATAAATTTGAGTTGGAGTCCTTCTCCCAAAGTGAAGCAAAGACCATCTTCCATATGTTTTTGGTGGTTTAAGTTGAGTATTCTTCCTAAGATGACTACTTGTCTCTTCTCCTAAAATCAATCAACAAACTTCCCTCCTGGAACCTTGGCCACAGTCAAGAGTTCCTCAATCCCTTTGGGGAACTACGAATGCTCTGATTTCATTCCTGTCAAAATACGTAGGCACAAGATGCGATTACCTGGCGAGAATACTTAGAAATAAACCCCTAGGTTCACCTTTAGAAAACAACAATAACATAATAAAACAAGAGGTTCGTGCAGAGTACTACAGATACTTAGGATGCTAACACCTTCCCTATGTATAATCAACCCCCGAATCTTAGATTCTCTTTTGCTTTGCATTGCATTGCATATTTATGGGTTTATTCGTTCTTTTTTCTCTTCCCTTAGATAAATTAAAGATCGATGGTGAATTAAGATTTGTGATTCAAGTTAATCAATAGCTTGATATTCGATTCTCACTACGACAAAAATGGCGACTTCACTGGGGATACTTCGAGGGTTCCGCCTAACTTGTTTAATTTGTGTTTTTGTTGAATATTTATATATCTGTTTATTTGTGTATACATGTTCCTGCTTTGAGATTGTTACTTTTGAGTGGTGAGATAAGTCTTACACCCGAACGTGAATTCACTTATGATAAGAAGGTGATATATTCAAGAAGACTTATAGGGAGTTGATTTCCGACCAAGCTGACTTGAGAAATCACCACTTAGTTAAGGCTCTCTTGAGAATAGTACTATTGAACGAGTGTTCGTGAAAACACTTACCATTTTCGACCTATGAGCTTGTGATACTGGGTACCTTTAGTTACCCTTAACTCAACTTGGCATTTCTTAGGGTGTAGTGTGATGACTATGAGGGAGTAGTCCCAAAATAGTTGATACGTGATGTTACACTCAAAAGAGGTTCTCTTGAGAATATTATTAACTACCAAGTATTTGGGAAATTGATAATATTCGAAAGATGGACTGATGACTTTGGGAAATTTTAGAACCTTTGTTCTGCAGGTACAATAAATTCTTAGTCCACACCATTTGGGATGGGTAGACCATTACTCCAGGCCCATTGACTTTCAAACTTAGGTCTTTTGCCTGTTTAAATGTATATGTGTACATGTGGATCTATGTATACCTGTGTTTGAGCATACATGCACTCATAAACATCATGTTCACAAAAGTTTCATGGAATTCAAAGCATTTGTTTACAAACATCATAAGTTTTACCATTGGATTTTGAAATTATACTCTATTTTCAATAAAATGAGATTTTCAGTTATCAAAAGTATTGTTCACTTTGTGGTGTTTGCAAACATGATCTTTGAGTTCCTTGAAATTCATCTGCATTGGTGCATTGCATTCGTCATTATCATCGGATTCTTTGCATTCCAGGTTCTCACTCTTTCTCCTTCCTTCAGTAGACAAGTTGTCGCATCACTACGGTACGCAGGCCAATGAAACAAAGAAGATGGATAACAGTGGGCAAGAAAACCATGAACTTTATAAGGAGGTGACTACTTTAAGGGTTTGTATGGAAAGACTCTCTGCTTTGGTTGAAACTCTGGTTGCTACTCAAAATCAACTTTCCCCTCATGTTTCTAAGACTCCGCTTCAAAGGACCGTGATTTCTGAAGTCATGTCACTACCCATCTCTATGAATCCCATCAGCGCTTCTAACTGTAACACCCTTTTTCTACCCCAAAAATATCAAGACAAAATAACACAGAAATCAGAGTGAATAAATAAATCTCATTAAAAAGCCACTAAAAGGGCGTACATTTCTCAAATTCATCAAAATAGGTTCATACTCCGTAACTACGGGTTTTTCCCAAAGTACATCAAAACATCATAAACAGCGGAACTCAAAACATAAATCAAAGTTTTCCTCAAAAAGGGAAATTAATCCAGATAACGTCAACAGTATAAAATCAACTCAAGGAACCCAACCCGATGTTACATATCAGAGCAAGACCCTCTAGGCTGACCAAAAGACTAAAACACTCAAAAACTTCAAAACTAACTCCTCGCCGGCGTCCACGGCTAAACTGAATCATCTGCACGTTACCCACGTAGAGGTAACATTCAAACAGACAGGGTGAGTAAAACAATTCATAATAATCAATGTATAACAATTAATGCATAAACGACATCATAATCATATTCAACACATTCATATCCTCAAATATGCCTCAAAGGCCACAACATCATAATTTATACAAAAGACTCATAAATGTAATGCAACACAACTCAATGCATGTGGTACCAATCATCACAGCGCGATGGACACTAGGCCATCAACCCTCCATAGATCCCCATCAATAGGATCGATTCTACTAGAGAACTGTAGTATGTCAAAATACTTCACATCCACACAGTGGGATTGAAGCCAAAGCAATCGAGGTCCTGAACCAAAGTCCGGATGCACATGAATGCATGATGCGCACGTCACAATAATAATCCTCATAATACAGCATATGGTGCATCATCATTCATCATACTCATCATCATCACATAAAATCATCATATCTCATGTTATCACATAGTTCATCAAATCATGGTAATTTCATCATATTAACTCAATCGATACATCATAGAAAACTATCATAACATCATGTACACATCACCCAAAACCTACTGTCATACTCGGGGTAATCCATCCCAGAAATCCCAGAATTACACATCAAGGCATCGCTGCAAAACAATCAATTTTTGCAAACTCTGCTACGTTCGCTGGCTTGCTCGCTAGGCGAGTCGGTAGCGAGTCTTCACTGGCTTGCTCGCTAGGCGAGTCAGTGGCGAGCCTTCGCTGGCTTGCTCGCTAGGCGAACAGTGCGATGACAGCAAAAATCTGCTACGCACAAAACTGGTTTCTACCCAAAAACTCATACGATTCACACACCCCATGCCCCTAAAACATCCTTAAATCATCCCTAAGGTCATACGACGATAACGACACAACATCTATGGTTTATTAGGCCAATCTGCCAACATTTGCACTGCCTAAATCACTCTTTTCCTGCAATTGCTCTGGGTGCACCAGAGTTACTCACATCTGAACATACCTATTCCTACAGGGTCAAACATATAACGATCCAAGGTTTTGGCCACGAAGGCCTAAGGTTTCCCTTTCTCATATCAATATTCAGTGTTACATACCATTACCCCTAACCTCAAAGCTTTATCATCAAATTCCCTATTTTCCCACAACCAACCCAAAATACCTTAAATCATAAATTAACCATAAACACATCTAAAGGCATACATAGAAAATCATGAACAGCGATACTCCTCATACCTTAGTCGATTCGCAGCTTTCACGGTTAACTTCGGGATCTTCTGCCTCCAACCTTTCCTTCAGAGCGCTGGCCACCAAAATTTCACGGTTAACACAAAAATGAATTCAAATTCCCCTTCAGAACTCAATTTTGTCCAACCTAGTCTTGGGCCTCACAAATTGAGCTTTTCCCTCATTACCCTTACTAACTCCCTCAAATGTCCAATTTGCCCTTATTTCACTTATATTCCATTTAATTAATAATAATACTAATAAATTAATATTATATGCTATTAATCAAATAAATACCGAAAATGCACATCTTTCCAATATTCACAAAACCACCGGAAATTCACCGAAACATGAATATTCTCAATTAAATAATTACTTAACATATTCCGATTAAATTTGGGGTGTTACAACTCTCCCCCGCTTAAAAGAATTTCCGTCCTCGAAAATTACCTGCAGAAAACAGAGTCGGATACGACTCCTTCATCTGATCTTCATGTTCCCAAGTTCAACTTTCTCCAGCTGGTCCTCCCCACAATACCTTCACCAAGGCGATCTCTTTACCTCATAGTTGTTTCGCTTCTCGTTCGTCAATCCGAACGGGTAACACCTCAATAGTCAAATCATCTCGCACTTGTGCATCATCCACCTGAATCACATGCGACGGCTCTGGAATATACTTCCTCAACTGAGACACATGAAACACATCATGCAAATTCACGAGCGACGGCGGTAAAGCAATCAGATAGGCTACTTCCCCCACCTTCTGCGAAATCTGATACAGACCAACAAAACGCGATGTGAGCTTTCGAGACTTCAAAGCTCAACCAACACCAGTGTCGCTGCTGCGAAAAAAGGTGTCGGCAAAGACAGAAGAGTCGCCACCTATCGTTATTTATCCCAAAGGAGGGAAAGGAAACGATCAGGAAAAACTTAGCGAAAAGGGATAAGATTGGTCATCGCAACCAAATCTCGGGTTCGGGAGTCGATTACGCAAGGGGAAGGTATTATCACCCCCCCCCCACGTCCGTTGTACTCAACGGGATCCACACTTGTATTGTTTATCTAAGGGATTGTTTATCTATCTAACTAAAGGTCTGGGAAAAAAGAAAGCAAAAGGAAAAAAGGACTCGACAGAGCATCGCTGCTCTGGGCCTACGTATTCCCTCGTGCAATGGGAAAGTCAGATTCAACGTAGTTCGACTAACTACGGGTGAAAGGGGGAAGGTTGCTTGCCAAGACATCGTATCTTGTGCTTACGTACTCTCAACAGGTATGAGAGATCAGAGAGAACGTAGTTCGGGGTAAAATGGAACACATGTTTGTTCGTGGATTTACCCGAGTAGGGTTAAACTACAGTTCCAGCAGTTAGGGACAACGCTTGTTTGCGGTAGAACCAAAGCTTAACAGTACTCTTTATCTGAAATGATTTTACTGGATTAAGGGAGCCCCAAAGGGCAAAAGGGAGTTTGGTGTTTGTTTTTGTCTTTTATCGGAGAAGAAGTGTTTTTTTGATGAATGTTTGTAATTCATATTGCACTAGAGACTATGACCTGGGAATGAATACGTCGCATGTCACCCAAAGGGTGCCACACTAAACATCCTAGATACTGAAAGGAAACCCACCACTAACCATTTACTGGGTAGCTTAAGGCTCGTAACGTACAATACTCATTAGCCTTTATTAAGTGTTTTGAAATTGTTTGAAGATGAGAAGAGAGAAGGACTCTACAGGGGGACTAATTGAAACCTACTGTTGTCATGCAATATGGTCCTGATGTTGAGTTTGAAAGGGGAATCTATCCTACCTGTTGTCATGCATGGAGTAAAACCCAGTGTCTATCATCACCATCCTTGAACAAGGATGTAAGAATCCTAAGGGATCATGGCAAATGGAAAGGGAAGCAAAAGCAAAAACAGATTAATACAGTTATCAAGCAGATAAAATGAATACAAGTATGGGTAGGTAATGCGACAATATAAGCAGAGGGAGGAAGCCTCAACCTCTAATGCAAACAAGAAAACACAGAGGATAGAAGAAACAACCAAGCAAAGGGAGTAAACATCAACCTTTAGATGCAAGCATGAACTTAAGGAAAAAATGTCTACACATGCAATTCTATCCTAATGCATCACAGCAAACAATCACTCAATCATGAAAAAGAGGTAAACAAGATGAGGAGCAAGGAAATCATCCCATATCAAGTTTAGATGTGTATCAACACAATAGTCCATCAAAGGTTCAACCTCTTCATGGAATGCACTTTAATTCTTCCAAGGGAAGAACCAGGCTCTCACAAGAGGGATCCTAAGATTTTAGGACAAATGAGTGAGGTGGAACTTAGTGGAGATCTAAGGTATTAGGTTAATGTGTATCAACATAGGAGTCCTGAAAGGCTCAACCTCTTTATGGAATACACTTTAATTCTTCCAAGGGAAGAACCAGGCTCTCACAAGAGGGATCCTAAGATTAATGGATGAAGAGGAGTGAATGATGATGGGAAGCATGGTGTAAACCAAAGGAATCCACCATGACACTCAACCAAAATCTTTAAGATATATCCTCAAGAGTTCTACCATTCATGGCATGCCTTTAGTTCTTCCAAAGGAAGAACTAGGCTCTCGCTAATGGGAACCCTAAATCATAGGATAGAGGAAGGTGGGAGGAACCAAGCAAAGCAAAGGCATCACATAAGGAAGAGAAACCAATCACTTAAAAGCTTCTAAGGAACCCTAAAAGTTAAGCTCTAAAGGAAGTCTATCTTGATCAAGCTATGGACATGTTAAAGACTTTAAATTTAACCTACATAGGCTTCAACCTATGTACTATAGGAACATGCAAGGATTGGGTGCCTAAGGATTGCAAAAGGATCACCTAAAGTGCAAAACTAGGTGAAGGTTCAATGGGAAATACACTAACATCATACAGAATGCAAAATCTATTAAAAATAGTAAAACCAGCCTAAAAAATCTAAGAAAAACCCCAGGGAGTCTTTATGATGTTAGGAATCTATGGTTAAAATTTTGGAGCAAAACTCCAATCCTAAGTATGCTAACAGGGGCCAAAACCCTAATGTGTTCTATGGATAAGGCAAAGGGAAAGGGTGCTAAAGATCTACTTCAAAACCTAATCAAATGATATCTAAAAAATCAGAACCAAAATACCTAGAAATCAATCAAGGTGTCTAGAATCATCACACAAAAAATCAGAAGTTTATTTTATGCTTTGACAAGGAAATAAAATTCAAGAAGTAAACATGTATATTTCTTACACTTAAAGAACAATCAATCATGGAAAATTCACATTAAATTGAAAAATGATCTAAAAATCAATCTAACAATTTGTAAAAGCATTTAACATGCTAAGGTACCTTGAGGAAAATTTTCATGAATTTTGGAAGCATTTTACTATTTTTAATGAAATAAAAGTAAGCAGCCATAAAACAAAGAAATTAAGAAAAAGGAAATAAAAATTGAAAAAGCTGTGGTGCAGGAAGTAATTGAATCACGTTGATCCCTTATGGGTTGCGCTGAGGGGGGCGTGAAAAGCAATGGCCTAATCCATATCAGAATTTCCACTTAACTAAACTATGTGTTTCACTTAGCCTTAGTCAACACACCTGAAGTGGAATCAGGATCGCACGTTTGGCATACCATCCACAGATCTAAGGGCTCATCAGGATGCCACGCATGCTTCTGAAATATTCAACTTAATCAGACTACAATCGTGACCGCTTAATCTAACTTCGGTCAAAAGATCCAAAGGCTCCACAAACTGACACACAGGCACTTGGCACTTAAAACATAAATAAAGAAATCGTGGCCATTCAATTCACTCCTCAGTCAAACGATTCAATGGTTGTGCCCACGCTGGGGATTAAAAGGGAATTGGTGGTAAAGTTGCAGACGGCGGCCGGAGAAGCCTCCGGTCGTCTTCTCTGGCTAGAGTGAACAGTGCCAGTTCCAAAAACTCAACAAAACCTAGAATTTCTTACATCAAACGATTCCTCTCACTACATAGATCATTAATCCACATCTCAAATTCATTTTTACTCTAAAATCAAGCCAAACCGAATCCAACAAGAAAACGCGCCATATCAAGAATTGGTGTAATCAAGCTTTAAACCTATCCTAAATTCATCTACATGTCTCAAGGATCCTAACCACATGAAAATAGAGTGCTAATTCATCAAGAATCATGAGCAAAGTTGAAATGTAAAAACTTGGTTTGAAGCTTGCACACAGCCTTGAACTGATGCTGATTCTTGCTCCAATTGATCCAGAAAGCTTCTATGAACCTTGAGAGAGCTCTTGATGATTTTGAATTGAGTTGAATTGACTTGATTCTTGGAAACGCAATTTCACTTTCTTCCTCACTTCTCTAACTTCTTCTAACAGAATTCTGCACCAATTTTCATCAATCACATCATGGAAATACTCTAGAGTTTATATAGAATTGAATAGGAATGAATTTGAGGCCCAATTGTGGTTGTAATTGAAAATGGATATCCAACTTTTTTTCTCACTTGGAGGCCCATGGAAGTGCACGAAAATGGCTCCAAAATGCCTTCATTTTTGCTCAAATCAAATGCTTGGGATGTAAGGTAGTTCAAGGGATGAGATTTGCTCCTTGTTTTGGAGGAATGGTGGATCTTGATTATGTTACTTCAAGATTAAGTAACGTGTAAAATGACATGGTTTTATGCCTCAAATTGAAAATCCACCAATGTCATTGTGTTTGAAATGCACAATGCACTCCAAATATGCACAAATTTGGATGAATTTGGTCCATCATGAATTTATTTGAATTTTTTACTTTTAATGGCCTTTATGCTCCTTTCATGAAAATTTCTTCATCAAATCTTTAATCCAAGCCATATCAATGGTTCCTTTATGTTTGGTTGAGCAAATGACCCTATTTTGAGCAACTTTGATGTTAGAAAGTTTGTCATTTGAAATGTGTAAAGTGGTGAAATTGACCTAAAATGAAAAGTGACCTATAATCAAAGTTTCCCAAAATAGCCCTGCCTTGCAAGCTTCATATCTTGAGTTCTACAAGTCAGATGAAGGACTTCTAGTACTCTTTGGAAAGCTAAGATCATGAGGAACAACTCTCATGTTTGGGTCAAGATGAGGATAGACCTCCTTCTAGGTCAAAAATGTCTTGGAAGTTGGTTGACTTTCAAGTACCAAAATCACATCCATCTAATGACCTGTAATTTGTCTGCTTCATAACTTGAGTTCTAGAAATCAGATGAATGACTTATAGCACTCAAAAGAAATCTAAGAATATGCTCTACAAGTCTCATGTTGGTGTCAAGATGATATGAAACTTGTATCTTGAGTTATGTGGTCTTGAAGTTAGGCACCAAGATATGGGATTTTACACTGTCAAACTTAGAAACCCTAGCTTAGCAACTTTTCACACTCTTGAATATTGATGAATTGATCTTGGAATGATATATGACATGTCTTAACACAACATTCCATGATCATAGTTGCTTGGAATTGAGTCTTAATCTCCTCAAGACTCACAGTTAACTTAGGGTTGACTAGGTGTGAACCCTAGTTGCACCACCTTTGGCTGTGGCTTCTTGCACTTTGAATAATGACTTGTATAAGCTCCTCAATAACCCTCAAGGCACTCAGTGAGCTCTCACAATGCTCTCCCATCCATAACCATGGACTCATAGCCTCCTGATGACTTTTAATGACCCCCAAGATAGGAGGTGCACACACTTATATTCATCCCCTTCTCCAAGGAGCTTTGACTTTCTCTGGTGACTTGATGAGGATGATAAACCCTTATATGCTTGAACATAAACTCTTGATTAGCCCTAGACCCTTGATAGCCCCTTCTTAATAGGCACACTTCTTGATCCTCTGCATAAATGACAATGCCATGCATATGCTAATGCTAATATGAATGCAATGAGACACAAGCTAGGTGAAGAAAAAGGTTAGGCAAATTTTGGGGTGCAACAACCAGTTACCGGCGTAAATCTCATAAACACATGATTTCCCTCTTGGAATTCAAGTGCTTTCCTCCTCTTATCATGGTAACTCTTCTGACGACTCTGCGACGCTTTCATATTTTCACGGATCATCTTGATCTTTTCAGTCGTCTCTTGCATAATTTAAGGTCTGAGCACAACACTCTCTCCTGATTCATACCAACACAAAGGAGTCCTACACCTCTTACCATACAATGCCATACTAGAATGACCTCATACCTTAGTTGATTCGCAGCTTTCCCGATTAACTTCGGGATCTTCTGCCTCCAACCTTTCCTTCAGAGCCCTAGCAACCAAACTTTCACGGTTAACACAAAAATGAATTCAAATTCCCCTTCAGAACTCAATTTTGTCCAACCTAGTCTTGGGCCTCACAAATTAGGCCTTTTCGTCATTACCCTTACTAACTCCCTCAAATGCGCAATTTGCCCTTATTTCACTTATATTCCATTTAATTAATAATAATACTAATAAATTAATATTATATGCTATTAATCAAATAAATACCCGAAAATGCACATCTTTCCAATATTCACAAAACCACCGGAAATTCACCGAAACATGAATATTCTCAATTAAATAATTACTTAACATATTCCAATTAAATTTGGGGTGTTACACTAACAACTCTAAGAAGCTTGTGGATGGTTTGCCTAAGAAGAAGGAATAAACTGCTAATGCTATTTCGCGAGAGAAACGTGGAGGATCTTGTAGCAAAAGTAAACAACATATAGATCAGTTTGACCTAATCCCGATGGTCTGTTCTGAATTATATCCCACTTTAGTACAAAAGAATCTAGTGCAAACAAGGACTTCGTCGGTCATCCCAAAGAATCTCCCATGGTGGTTTAAGTATGATCGTGTTTGTCCATTTCATCAAGGGGCATCCGATCATGACATTGAACAGCGTTTTGCTCTAAAAGCCGAAGTACAAAAGCTGGTACAAAGCGGTATTTTGTCTTCTGAAGATTCTGGACCCAATGTTTTAACAAGTTTGTTACCCAAGTATGGAAATGCTGTGGAAGGATACCTCAGAGAATATCGTATCTCTGACGTGAATTCAATAAGAGGATCTTTGGTAGATATGCACGTTGATTTGTGTAAACTTATCCATCATGAGCATAATCACATTTCTTGCAAAATTTGTTCAAAGAATCCTCGTGGATGTTCTATTATGAAGAGGGATCTCCAGGATATGTTGGATCAGAAACTTCTTCATATCACTAGAGAAAGGGTGAATGTCATAGCTCCACAATTATGCCAGAACCAGTGGTAATTATTTGCAACGGTATGAAACCCTCTTCTGTATCTCGTGGATACGGTACTACCATGTTGGAAAGTGGTAAGAATGTTCCTGTTGATGCTGCTTCTGCTGCTCAGATCATTCCAAATTTTCAATCACAACTTCGTCAAAGAACACATCAGAGTCATGCCCAAAGGAAATTTGATCAAATCCCAACGACTTATAGTCAATTATGGTTTTGTTTTGCCTGAAACTCCGTGATGACACCCAGAAAGACCAGAGCCATGAAATCTCGCCCTCTTTGGTTCAATCCAGATACCAGTTGTGAATTTCATGATGAAGCAGTGGGGCATTCGATCGAATAGTGCAAGGTTTTCCAAGAAAAAGTCCAAGAGATGGTCGACGATGAGGTGCTGGCCTTCAAAAGAGGAATTTGAGTTGTAAATGGAACACCTTTATGCTGATGGATATGAAAACTCAAGAGAGTCCTTTTAAGCTGGGTGAAACCAGGAGGTGAACTCACTCCCAAGATCATCAAGCTGTTTGTTTGTTTGCTTGCATTTGTTATTATTTATTTGATTATAAAAGCATGATTTGCATGTAAGAACTTGTTTGTTTTGAATGATTAATGCAATAAATATGTTTGTCTTGAAGAAATCCATTTGTATTCACTCATAAAATGCTTTTTCATGTTTTATAATGCCAACTTTTCCCAATCTGCTTTGATAGAGAATTGGGAGGAGGATGACGAAATCAAAAACACATGATTTTGTCGTATGCTTTTGATAAAACCCTGTTGATGATGTAAGGTATTGTTTCAAATCCCTAAACACTAGAGATATAAGGAAGATAATCCCTCTTTAACCCCTTGAGCCTTGAAGTAGAAGTTTCCTTCATTAAAAAAACCCTCAATTTTCACCTGAGGCAGGATAGTTTTCAATTAAGTTGATCGAGTTCCTAGACTTTCAAAAAGGGAAAAGTGAACATCTAAGAATCCACTTTATCTATTCCTCACATATTAGGAGGCTGGAAGTCAAAAAACCACAATGATTATCCCTCGACTATCTAAAGAGTGAGGCAGTCACAAGAAGGTCAAAATGACTTAGAGTCACACGACTTGTTCATAAGTCACAAAAAAATGAAAAAAGAAAATGGCCGCTAAGTCAAAACCTATGAAGGAGACTTAGGCAAAATTGAGGCATCCCACTGGACTTCAAAGTCAAATCCAAAGACTTCGTCCAGGAAAAAGTTAGGGAATTAAAACAAAATAATAATAAAAGGAAACGCGAAAAGCAAAAACAAAGGGTCACCAAGAAAAATCATCAATAAATAACAAAGTCGTGTGATCAAACACCAAAAGCAAAGTGGTGAGTGACTACCATGTCCAAAGCCTCAGTGGTTTCTCATCCATATTAAAACTCCTTTTGATAGATGGGTGCTCGTGTCAGGTTAACTGAAGGTAGGATTGAAGAACATCACGAAGAATGGGTGGGCATAAATAAACTTTGAGTCTTATATCCTTTATTTCTTAAGTTGTGAACCAAGCCACGATACAACCCTCAAAAGACCTAATTGAAGCAGTGTTTATTTTGAAAGCGTGCTCGATGAGATAACGTTTCCTAACTCCTATGAGCTAAGCTCAAAAGTTGTGTTGGCTTTGTAAAAATAATTAATTTCCTATCCTAACTAGTGATTCAGTCACAAGTTATTGTGATATCTTTTTAATAAATAAAAACAAACTTCAAGACAAGCATGTGTGTTGCATTAGCAGTTTCAGAATTAATATTTTTTTGCTTGCTAACATTGCTTGACATCATAGAAGCTTGCATACGAACAACAATGATGAACTTAATCTTTTGAGACTTGAAACTCTGATAAAAAAGGGCAAAACATTTCAAGAATGATCATATCCAGGGGCATGTTGCCTGAAGACTCTGCTGACCAGGGGCAAGTTTGTTTCTCAGTTGTTGCTTTCACAGACTAACCATCCCTAAGGGGGCAAGTTTGAAGTTTCAGCTATACAGAATGCAGTCAATCTGGAGCAGTTACGTCAAGATTTAACAAATCTCCCCAAGATTGGAAGATATTGGAACATATTGGATTCCAAGTTTTTTGTAAAATCCTCTTGAAATGACTTTCTTCTCATAAACTATGTGATATTGGGGCATTTAAGAATTGAATATTATTTTATCCATTCATAATAAATATTATTCGAAATGGCGACCACCGTGCAGTTCATCAATGCAAAGCTACTTTGTTCTCGTAGTATTCTTCACCCATACCCCAAAAAGCTCCTGTCTCAAGTGGTGTGATGATTCCCCATTGAGTCTCTACCACAGGTAGTCATGACAATTTCCCGGTGAATCTCCACTTCAAGCAGTTATGGCATGTCTGGTGCAAGATTTCCTCTATTGGTAACCTAAGTGTAACGCCCATTTTAATTATCTTGTTTTTCCATATTATTTTATTTCGGCGTGTTTTGTGGGGGTGTTTGAGTGCGATTGTGTGTAGCCCTTAAGTTGGAATTAATTGATAATTTTGGACTTTGAGACAAATAATAAAATTATTAGTGATAATGATAAATTAATGACTAATAGTAATATTATTAATATTATTATTATTGTTATTATTATTATTATTATTAATATTATTATTAAGTAAATAAAAGAAATGGAATAAAAAGGAATTGAGATGAGGGGTAATGTGGGAATATTGGAAAGAAGGAAAGAGGAGAAACACGTTAGGAGGAGAAGAGAGACAAGAACACGATCGAAGAGAAGTGGAATTGGAAGGAAGAAGAGCAAGGTAAATTGGAGCAAGAGGAAAGCTAGAATTTCAGAGTTTCATCAGATTGTTCAAGTTATCGAGGTAAGGGGGGGAGAATCGGGTCAAATTAGTATAATGCATGAATTCTAGGTAGATGGGATTTCCCTTAACCCCATAGGTTGATGGTCATGTTTGTTGTGTTTGCATGATTCTGAATGTGTGATTATCTGGTTGAATCTGTTGCATGCGTTGGTGAAATGATCGTTTGGTGATTTGGGGGTTTCCGGGTAGTTCGAAGTTTTATGCCGAAAGCGATTAATTGAGTGGAGCCGAGGTTTAATCGGGTTAAATCGAGGATAAATTATGTAGTCGGGTTGTAGAATGTTGGTCTGATATGATGGGAACTGATTTGAGTAGAATCGGCTGAGTTCAGAGCTTTTCGCCGACTCTGAGCAGTATTATTTTTTTCTGAATTCGCAGACGTTCGCCAGCTGCTTCGCTGGGCGAGCGAGTAGCGAATCTTCACTAGGGATTCGCTGGGAGAACTGGGCAGCGAATGCTTCCAGTAGCCACTGTCTAGCTTCGCTAGGGAGTTCGCTGAGCAAGCAAGTAGCGAGCATTCGCTGATTGCTTCGCCTAGCGAGTGAGCCAGCGAGCATGATAGTGTTTTGTATTCTTGTGTTGTGTTGTTCTGTTCTCTTGTGTTGTTGGACCCTTGTTGGTCATGATTGATTATTATATTGGTATTGAACTATGGGGAGTATATGTGTGGTGTGGAATATGATTTCCTTGATATTCGCTTAATTTGAATGGATGTGAATCATGTATGTATTATGAATGAATGTGGTGATGTGTGATATATACATATGATACATGATGGAATATAATCGAAGGATCGTGTGCACCATGTGTGCTGGTGTTTGCTGTGTGCATTGGGTCTTGCTTAAGCATATTGATGGGGTGAATCATTGCTCAGTGGAGTGTATGTGATTCACTTACATGCTCAGGAGGAGCGTGGTAGGGATAGATTGTTGCTCAATGGAGTGTATATGATCTATCTTGAGATTGATTGTGCTCAATGGAGTGTGATAGGAATAGATCATTGCTCGGGGGAGTGTATGTGATCTATTCTGGGTTATTTGCCCGTACTCCGAAGGGGAGCTTGTAGGGATAGATCGTTGCTCAGATGGAGTGTATGCGATCTATCCTGAGTTTGAGTCGGTACCGCATACCATGGGTTGAGTTGCATGTGTTGTATTGTCTTATATTCTATGTTGGTGTGGGACAGTAGGTCCGGGTGGACGTATGTGAAATTATGATTGTATGTTTACTGCCTTTTATTCATGTACGTTTTTGACCGTTATACTTTGATCGCGATTTCTCACCCCTTGCTTTTGTTGTGGTCTGTGCTTCTTCGGAAGTACAGATAATCCAGGTGTGTAGCTAGCTTGGTCTGTGGCGAGTCGTAGGGATGCTCTAATACATAACACAGG
Organism: Lathyrus sativus; assembly: GCA_963859935.3. NCBI lineage: Eukaryota > Viridiplantae > Streptophyta > Magnoliopsida > Fabales > Fabaceae > Lathyrus > Lathyrus sativus. The sequence goes on along the minus strand of OZ012740.1, from coordinate 50,899,394 downwards.
GGCTTTGGGGAGTTTTATGTTTATTTTGATGATTTTGTGAGCCTTTGTGGCGTATCACGTTTCGATGAATCTTATTGGTGAACATATCTTGTATATTTTGGGCAGTTGGCCGAGCACGATGTATACGATGTTTATATGTATATATTTATGATGACAAATTTCCGCTGTGCTATATTTGTTGAAAATCATTTAATGAACGTGTTTTGTGTTAAGTTTATTTCGGTGACATCCCGTTTTGGCATGAATACTCTGATAATTGTTTATTTTAATTGCATTTATGTTATTTTAGGGAACGGGGTGTTACACTAAGCATCCACCAATGAATTTCCTTGGCTTCAACCTTCCCAGTGAAGTGAATGTTATTTCACTCCTCAGTGGATTTCTTACAACTTCAATCTTCCCCAACAAAGTGGATATTTATTTCATCCCCATGAAGTCTCGAATCTGATATCTTCAGCTTGCAATGTTGATCTGAGCTTCCCTATTGAAGTGAACATTTATTTTATCCCTTGTGAGGCCTCAGCTCTGGCATCTCCAGTTAAAAATTCCTTCTAGACTACTTCAATTGTAGTGGATATTTATTTTTATCCCCATAAAGTCTCTTTAATCATGAGTTTGATTCATTCCCAATGGATTTTTCTCATCCCCAACAAAGTAGCAGGGTTCATATTGACAGTCCCCTAAGTGAAGTCATGATGTTCATTCTCAATTGGAGTGATCTCTTTTTCCCAAAGAAGTTTGAAGCCTTGAAACAATACTGTGATTCCGCGTGTGGCTTTTCATTCACCCCAATGATGCTTCTATCTTATGAATATTAACCGAGTATCCGTGTCGAGATGTTTATTTCATCTCTGGTTTACTTCTCCTTGTTTGTTTTGTCAGCATAAGCATAACATAACATACATTCATTCATATGGATACATGGCATCTGTGCATTTTGCATTTTTGTGTTTGTTTGTTTGTTTACTTTGGGCGTGTTTATCTCCAGGTGACTAGGTTTGTCTTCTACCTCCAAGAAGAGTCGTCATCCCTAGGCAGCAAGAGCACAACATTTCTAAATTCCCCACTGAGTTCGATCATCGTGGAATCTTTGGCTTTCTTTTCCATTTCTAGATAAGATAAACCCCAGTTGAGTTCATTCCTCATTGGATAGAGTCTTGCTTGACCGTTTCTCTTTAGTTACTTCCAGAATTGAACTTTGGCCCCTGACAATCACAATTTTTGACATCTCTAGGCTTTTGAGCCTGGATTGAGCATGCATTTATTTTGCATTTTGACTCTCTAAGAAGAATTTATTTGAAGATCACCATTGAAGATAAAATATTTCTCCAGCAGAGTTACAACATTTTATCAGCAACTTATACCCAGACAACAAGTGGCAGCTCTTTATTTGAGTAGCTTGTTTCGTTCTCATGTTTTCTATTTGGATGACAAATGGTTGTCTCCTCAAGACAGTTTATCTATCCTCAATGAGTTTATTAAGATTATCAACTTATCCTCCATAAAATAGCATCTCTCCGGAAATCCATCAGAGAAGTTTGGTGAAGACTTTACAAGTATTTCTCTTTATTTGAGAATTCCTGATATAAGGACTTTATTTGCTTTAATGCAACTTCAAACTACAACAATACTGCTCCTCATTGATGCTTTTCCTAGTGAGTCCACTATTCAATTTGCTTCCGTCAAATGACATCTCTTCGAGAAGTTTGATGAAGATTCAGATGATCTTTCTCTTTATTTGAGAAGACATATTTTACAAACCAACTGGCTTGCATCTCTTTTAGATCCTCGACGATGTTTTCTAATCTCCAGTAAGTTATGGATCCCCGCTGAAGTCATAAATCTCCAATAAAACTCCAATCCCCTGTGAAGATACTTTATCATAAGTATTCGTCATTCCAGGAAGAAACTGAGACCCGTTCATGGCATACAACCTTGAAGCGAGGGGAGGTATATTTTACCTTTTTCAAGTGAATACTTGGTTAAAAAAGAAACTGAGACCCATTCATGACATACAACCTTGAAGCGTGGGGAGGTTTATTTTACCTTTTTCAAGTAAAAGAAGAAACTGAGACCCGTTCAAGGCATACAAACTTGAAGCAATGGGGTTTATTTTACCCTTTTCAAAGAAGAAACTGAGACCCGTTCATGGCACACAACCTTGAAGTGAAAGGAGGTTTATTTTACCCTTTTCAGTTAAGAAACTGAGACTCGTTCATGGCATACAACCTTGAAGCACAAGCAGGTTTATTTTACCCTTTTCAAGTGGAATACTTGATTAAAGAAGAAACTGAGACTCGCTCACAGCATACAACCTTGAAGTGTGGGGAAGTTTATTTACCCTTTCTAAATAAATCATTTAGTTAAAGAATAAGTTGAATCATATTTTGATCATGGAAGCTTATTTTGGTTATTACCTTTGCTTAGCCTATCATGTTTGATAGTAGGTAATACACTACATCTTTTTGGTCAAACATCTTTGCTTAGGCTACCGTATTTGGTAGTAGGTGATCTCTCCTTTCTAGTTTATTACCTTTTCTTATGCTATCATGTACTTGATAGTAGGTAATATACATTCCTTTATTTCAACTGGATACCTTTGTTTTGGTTGCCACAAGTTGTTGGTAGTAGTTTATCTTTCCTTTCAAGTTTCTTGTTTGTTGTTTAGGCTATCATATCATTGGTAGTATGCAATCAACACCTTTGTTTTATTTGGGGATATTATGTGTTTAAGCTATCCTGTGATTGTCAGTTAGTAGTCTCTTCCCCAGTGGAGTTGGATCTCTCCTCGTGGAGTTTTGCTTTGCTAAGTTGTTCCCCGTCGGGTCTTTCATTCTTTAACTGTGTTTCAGTGCTTTCTGTATACAGTTATCCCCTGTGACATCATGCCCTACAAGATTTTTCTCTTACTACATTTCATGTCCACCTTTTAGGACAAAACTTGGAATCTTTCTGTATTTAATTATCTTCCACCAAGAATGTACGAAGACCATTGTCATTCATACCTTCTGGTTCAAGTTAATTAAATAGGGGCATCTGTCATATCCCAATTTTTCCCATCCTTCATAAGCTTTCGAGTGGATTTTATTATGAATAAATGAAATAACATAGTTGGTAAGAAGGTATGTGTAAGAGGTTTAATCATAAGGTTGCCGGTTCAAGTCCTATTGCATTACTTTTTGTATTTGTTTTTCTTTTTTTGTGTTTTCATTAAAAAAATGGTAAAAAGATCATTTTTCCATTATTTAATTATTAAATTCGTTTTTTATTTATGAGTATTTTAAAAATTAATTTTTTATTTTATGCATTAAATAAATACATAAAAATCCAAAAATAAAAAATAAAATAAAATATCAAGACCAATTCAAGATTCATTCCAAAACAAGTCTTAAACATAATCCAAACATGTTTGAATGAAAGAAGAAAAATTTCAAAATTACAAAACATGTTCCAAACATGTTCCAGACAAATTTGAATTCCTTCCAAATCAGCATCTCAATGTCAAAATTCAAAATGTCTATAAAAGAGGGCAAGAGACCAACACTCAAGGAGAAATAAGGGACCTCACAAAAACACAAATCAAAACACATACACGCCGCAAGTGGAGAGATTATTTTTCCAAAACCAAAACACTCGGTGGTACTGTTCTTTTTTAAATCTCTCATTGGTTTTTTTTTTTTTTTCTGATTCATATTCTATTGTTTGCTCTTGTTCCTTTTAGCTAGATCTATCATTTGTCTTATTGTATTTTATCTTTTTTCTTATTCATTTTTGTTGATATATATAATTTCAAGTTACATAACAGTGTTGATAGTTTCAGTTTACACAACAGCGATAACATATATTTTTTCATATTATTTTTTATTTTTTATATACTTATATGTGTTACTATTAACTTCACTTTTTATGATATTACTATAATTTTAGAATAAACATTCTATGAGTTCTATATCCTTATGTATATATTACTATATTTCTTATATACTTATATGAGGTTTTTTTTATATGTTCAAAACCCAATTTTATTACTCTGCTTTATTTTCTCATTGCAAAATTTTAATTATAAAAGAAATTACCAAACCCCCAATTACTTTTTGTTTATTGAATTAGTATTAGAACTTATATTCCTACGCAATTCTCGAGATCGATTTTGGGGATAAATCCCATATTTTAACTACAATCGATAGAAATAATACACTTACTATTTTTTTGATCAATTTTTGGCGTCGTTGTCGGGGACTGCCAAAATATAGAGTTCTAATTTTAGTTCAATTAAAATTTTATTACTTGTCAACTAAAATTTTATTTTCAGTTTTATTGTTGTTACCTTTGTTTTGTTACTACTAATCTGCGTATGACATTTTTATGCGAGGAGAATCCTCAACTAATTTTCCTTTTGACGCAAAAATCGAAAGAACTTTACACGCAAGGTTCAGAAGTAGAGCCTTCAGTTCAAGCACCAGAAAAAGAAAGAGTTTCTATTCATTCAGAGCTTTCAGATTCAGGTTCATACTCAAATAGAGATACTGTGATTATAGTTGAAGATCCACCAGCAGAGAGACTCCTTGGTGATTACAGTGGAGCAAATGCACCGACTGGTATGTTAACATTTGTGAACCAACCGGTGAATGTGACGAGTTTCTAGTTGCATCCGAGCATCATCACTCAACTTGAGAGGAGACCTTTCACCAGAAAGGTTAATGAAGATGCCAATAAACATTTACAAAGATTTCTAACTATGAGCATTACTCTCAAGATTGATGGGCACACTGATGAAGCAAAAAAATTAAGAATGTTTCCATTCATTCTTTCTGAAGATGCTAAATAGTGGTTCTACTCGTTACCTGCCGGAAGTATTACTACTTGGTAAGGGATGGAGAATGTTTTTCTAAATGAGTATTTTCCTACCTCTGTGTATATTCGAAAAAGATATGATATTGTGAATTTTAAGCAGAAGGAAGGGGAATAACTTGGCGATGCCTACAAAAAGGTTCAATAAGGTTTTGGTAACATGTCTTACTCACAACATGGATCAAACTGAACAAATGCAGATGTTTGTGAATGGCCTCAGGATGAAGGCTAAGCAACTCATTAATACAGCTGTGGGTGGCTCATCAAACTTTGCAATAGCCACTGGTATTAAGAAGATCATAGAAGCCATTGCTGCAAATAAACATCTAGAGTTATATGACCAAAGTGTGAGTAAATTCGAGGGTGTGATTGACTTGAAACTTTCAAATCAAGTTATGAAGATAGAAGGCCCATGTAGCCGATGAAGTAGAGAGAAGACTCAAGGGCATGAATTTAGGTACTCAACAAGTAGCTCAAGTTCAAACCGGTTAAGCTGTGAATTGTGAGATTTATAATGGACCCCACTTTACTACACATTGCATTGCGACTGTGCAACAAATTAAAGAGATTAAGTTTCTAAAGCAAAATAATTTGTATTCTCAGACATATAATCCAGGGTGGAAGAATCATCCTAACTTCTCCTGGAAAGATCAGAATCAACCACAATACCAACAACAAGCTCCTCATAAATCAGAGTGGGAGATAACAATTGAAAAAATGGCAACTCACAACATTCAAATCGAAGAAGATACCCAAAATAATCAGAGGAACACCACTACATCTATAAAAAATCTAGAGGTTCAGATGGGACAAATAACACAACAACTCTCCATGCAAGCCCAAGGAACCCTCCCGAGCACGACAATACCAAATCAAAAAAATCATAAGAATATTAATATTGTCACAAGAAGAAGTCAGAAAGTTGTTGAAGAAGAGGAAGAAAGAGGAACAAATGATTATCAGTGTATAGAGGTGGATATGGAAATGAGAGAAAACGGGAAAGAGCCGAAAAGAGCTTTACCACCCTTGAAGCCAACTGAAGAGAAAAAGAAAGACGAAGTTAAACCAAATATCAAGCTACCTTATCCTCCGAGTGTGACAAAGGAAGATTCAAAGGAGAAAGACTTTGAGAAATTTGTCACAATGTTCAAAAATTTAGAGATCAATATGCCTTTCTTTGAAGCACTCGAGCAAATGCCCACATACAAAAAATTTATGAAAGAGGTAATTGGTAAAAAGAGACCAATGTGAGAGGAGCAGAAAATTTTAACTAAGAAATGTAATGAAATATCACAAGGTAGAGGAATCCCCATCAAGCTGAAAGATCCTGGATCTGTAGCCATCCCATGCACTATAAAGAACAAAACTTTCAAGAAGGTCCTAATTAATTCAGGCGCTAGTGTGAGTCTCATGCCATTATCTATTTTTAAAAAGATGGGTATTGAAAGGTGAGCGATATAGGAACAAATTTAAAATTTGCTGATCACACCACTAAGCGGTCATATGGGCTAGTAGAAGATGTACTGGTGACGATTGATAACTTTACCTTTTTAGTTGATTTTGAGGTCATGGACATTCCAAAAGATGAAAAGAATCCTATCACACTTGGTCGACCATTCTTGCTTTCTAATCGGTGCAATAGTGATATTGAAACATGTGCTTTAACCTTGAAATCTTTTGATGAGGAAATAACCTTAAAAGTGTTGGACATCAAGAAGCGAGGTGAAGAGGAAGATAATCAAGCTTCAGTTGGAGTGATCCAAATAGTGGGAAAAAGCAAAAGTCCAAAGCCATCTCATGGAAAAGTCTATCGCATAACCTCTCAATTTGCAGTATCTCAGTCATCTATGGCACATAGCAAGACTCCAAGGTTCATTCAAGAAGTCGAGCAGAGACAGAAAAAGGAACATCAAAGGAAGAATATGGAAGTTATAGGTGACTTGAGACACAAAGCAACTCTTATATCTTAAATTGACTGGCTCTATGCTGCGAAGAGGTCAAGAAACAAAGTGTGGAAGCTGAAATACCCCCTATAACAATGGGGAGTGAACCGTCGAGTCATGCAACATTAAACAAAGTGTTACGTGGGAGGCAACCCATGTTTTTAATGATCGAGCATTTTCTTTTTGTTGTTTATTTTGTTTCGTTTGCAGGTAATAAACTAGACCTTACAGGTGCAAGCTATGATGTAGCAATTGGTGCTGCATTACCCTCAACCTCCTTAGTAAGGATCTCTGTGAGTTACGCCTCTCTCTCTCTCTCTCTCTCTCTCTCTCTCTCTCTCTCTCTCTCTCTCTCTCTCTCTCTCTTGTTCTAAAACATTGAGGCCAAAGTTTAGTTCAAGTTTGGGGGAGGATTTACTGTTTTGAGTTTTGTTTTTAAGTACTTTTTATTTGTGTTTTGTATGCTTTTGTTTGAAAACCTCTTTGAATTCTCCCCGAATTAGGACCGTACAAATTTTGTGTATGAATATTGTGTTTGTGAGGTAGTCAAGAAAGTATATAGAGGTTGAGGGAAGAGGAGCTAGAATTAGGGACATTGGGAATGTTTGGAAATTGAGGTATAACCTGAATACCCTTGATTCCCCAGAGTAAGAAAATGAGTCCAACATGTAGATTTGTGCTATAGTACTTGGATTTGAGAATTACACCTCAATTAGTTCTCAGTGATAGTCCTACATGATTAAAAAGAACTGCATGTATTGGGTTGATTGAGAAAATGACTTAAGGCACCGGAAAAAAAGATTTGAATAATGGCAGTAAAGACAACTAGTCCTTCTAAGTTAGGTAACCCTCACCGGGTTACTTAGCCTAACGACGGTTGAATCTCGATAGTCGTTCCAAAGTGGACTAATAAACGCCAATGTGTGAGGAAAAGTATAGAGGTGCCTAGAAGAAGTCTTGATCAATCTTGGACACGTGAGGGAAAGCGATCAAAAAGGCCTTAATCGGATTATCTGAATGAAAAGGGTAGAAAATCGAAGAAAAGACTTAAGCCCAAAGCATAGTTGGACAGGTAACTAATAGGGGGATTTAGGTCTGTGGTTTTACTGCGGTATGTGTTTGCCTAATACCTTCATTAACGGATGATTACCAAGAGAACTACTTTTAGCTGATCGGAACAAAGGCTTACGTATGAGTATCGACACCCCTTACCTTCACAAGTCTTTCATTTGATGTATATCGTTTGATCTGAAAAATATTTATGCAAACTTGTTGCTTAAAGTCAAGCAACTATTTAAGTTTGAGGGAGTTTGATCGGTGGTTTTTATGCGTTATTTTATTATTAATTTTAGTTAATATTCTTATAAGTTTAGTTGCATTTTATTTCCGTTTACCGCATTTTATGCATTGGTTGTGTCTTTCTAGTGTTTTTAGGTTCAGGTGAGCATTTAGGAAGAGTCGGAGTGAAAACCAGGAAAAATCACAAGAATTCCGAAAGCCAAATTTTGGAGTACAAGAGGTCTGACCGTGTCACCTGACACGACCACCCGTGTCACCTGACACATACCGTGTCAGGAGGAGAAACCGTGCCAAGGAAAAAGAAGAAGAAAAAGTGGAACCAGGGGGCTGACACGGTCGCCCATGTAAGCTGACACAGCCCGTGTCAGCATGTCTGGCACTGAGAAAGTTTTATACTGATTACAGGGAGCTAACACGTCCTCGTGTCAACTGACACGGTCCGTGTTGGCTTGGATGCTGATTTTCCGTTTTTGTGACTTTTCACTGAATGTTGACCTAGAGGGCATTTTTGGGATTTCCACCCACTATTATTTTAGTTTTTGCTATTTAGAAGAGTTGGGGGAAAGGGAAAGGAGGAACTTTAGACTTGATAGAAATATTGCAATCAAGATTGGAGCGATTAAGAGAAGTTGGAAATGGAAGTTTTTCATGAGCCTTTACAATTGAAGATCAAAGTAACCATATATCTTATAATGTTTAATATGATTATTATTGTATTTTCTCTGAATAATATGAGTAGCTAAACCCCCTAATGTTAGGGGGTGTCCCTGAATTGCTTTTGTAATGATATTGTTTTTCTTGGTTCAATAGCATAAGTGCTTATTTTCATAATCCTTTTTATCATTCAAAGTTCTTAATGCTTTTTTGTTTAGACAAATAGAATTTTATTTACGGTTAACTATAGGTCGGACAAACCTTTATTAACGCTTTCGTACGATAATGCATCAGTAGATATTACCTAGGACTAGGAATACCCTGTTGACATTATATGTAATACTTGATTTCAAAGGTAATTACCTACGGACATAGTAATTAGGTTATGAAATCAAAGGTTTTCTCACTAAGGACTTAGGAGTAAACAACTTACAGTCAAGAAATGGATAGGTCTAAGCCATGTCTCTAAAATAAGGATTAATGTTGTTACAAGGCAATTCATACACTGTACCCTAGCATGCTTCTCATATTTGTTCAAAACCCAAATTTATTACTTTGCTTTGTTTTCTCATTGCAAAATTTTAATTATAAAAACAATTACCAAACCCCTAATTACTTTTTGTTTAATTGAATTAGTATTTGAACTTATATTCCTACGCAGTCATTGAGATTGATTCCGGGGATAAACCCCCTATTTTAACTACAATCGGTAAAAATAGTACACTTGCTATTTTTCCGATCAGCTCACATGAAGAAATATGTCAAGGGCGACTCTACATAAGGGCTACTCTACATAAAGGTTGTGGCGAGATGCTTCTGGGAGCCCTGGGTCCAAAAATGGCAAATAATCGAGTATATGGGGCGACAACATAGTTGTACGCCACACCCTTAATACCATCGCATGAGGATTCACCGGGGAAGGAAAAATCAGTGTCTCTCACATAAGATACGCTCACCAAATGCTAACTATAAAAAGATCACCCACCAGCTGATTTGGGCAAGCTAGAAGCCCCTAGTGTCTGAGATTTCCTTTTTTGGACAACCTCAAAGATTTCCAAGGATCAGTGGTGGGATTTCAAGGTGAACAAGTGTATGTGAAAGGTTATTTAACATTGAACAACACATTTGGAGTATAGGGAAATGCCATGAAAATTAAGCTAAAGTACGTTGTTATAGATACACCTTCCTAGTATAACGTGATTACATGGTGATCCTCTTTCAATCAATTGGGAGTCACCCTATCTACATTATATATTTACATAAAGAAACCACTCTCATATGGGCAAGTTGAGGTCATCCAGGGAGATCAAAAGATCTCCAGGAAATGATACGCATAAAGTATGTAGTTGAATATCAGACAAGGGCCGTGGGTGTGAATTTTGTAGGCATAAAGTTAGGGGCCACGCCACGAGAGGAATCTCCTGTGGATGAATACCTATCCGTTTTATTCTCGAAAAACACAAGGATAGTAGAAGAAGATCTTTATTAAAAATAATTAATTTTTCAAGCGCTAAGCCATATTTAACTTTGTTTCATTTAACGTTTCTATTTATTTAGTCGAGTTACAATCTCAGTCGCTTGTATGGTAAAATTCAAGACACTATTTGTTTTATGGGGAGCACTCTTTTATCCCGTGATGCCAACAAGGCATATGGTTTTTAATGAGGCCCATCAAGTTATTATATGGATTGGTAATATTGTTGCTTTATTTGTAGAAAACTGAAGAACATAAATGATCTTATCAAAACTACTATATGGGGCGACCATATATGATGGATCATAAGTAGGAATCTTTGTCGCCATTTTGAGGAAATTACACATGTTGGGTCCTCACAAAGGAATCCTTGCAGGCCCTCGATGAAATCACACATGTTGGATTCTCATGCAGGAATCCTTGACATCTATGTCGCAACATTATCACACTCCTGCAAGAATCCTCAGTCACCAAGTTTAGAGCAAGAAAAAAACCTATTAGAAGGAATCCTCACAATGATAATGCTAAGTCATCTTATATTTCACAAAAGTAAGATGAGAATATGCAAACCAACCATTTAATAATACCCAAAAGGGGAAAAAAGACTATTAAATAACTTCTAAGAGCATGGGAAAGAAAAACAAATACATAAGGCTTTTGGACACCATTACAAAAAGCCTCTAAAGGCATGAATAAGTGAGTGTTAAGCTCATTGATCCTCTAAATATTTCATGGGTGAACAATGCCTCCGGTCACATGGTGAACAATTAAGGTGACCCCACCAATAGGCCGAACCTTGTTGTCATCCACTAACTGGCCACTATGGACCACCTTGAACAAATCCATTTGACTCAAGTCTTACCTTAGATAAAGGAAGGCTATATGCTCATTATGATGCTCAAAGTACTGGTAGGAAGTTTCTATTAGGTCATTCTTGAGTGCAGGTAGTTCCCTCTCGAGATTTTCATACAGTTGAGGCATCCCTTAAAGGTATGTTTGGATTGGTGGTATGGGATGGAATGAGAGGGAATGAAGTTGTAGAAAATGAGATTTCATTATTTGAATTTTCAAATAATGGATGAAATGGAATGGAACATGATGGAATCCATTCCACCAATTATATATTTTTTGTTCTATCCAATTTGAGGTGTATGTGATGGAATGAGACATGTTTAATAAAAGAACCATCCAATAAGTTACTTTCCATTATGTCTAGCTCCTTTATATCCTATCAATCAAAATATAGTCTAAGATACTCCCGTATGATTTTTTATGCGGTAAAGTGAGCCCGTTTCGCTAGTGCCGCCATTTTTAGTAGGGTATTTAAATCATCATTCTCTTTCACCATGGTCCTTACTTTCTTCTGATGTTGGACAATGCTCCCTTGGGCCATTGCAGACTTGGATTTTAGTTCACCAACAACTTGAATATACTTCTTCTATTAGACCTGCTTCATCAAAAGGACCCTTATAGTGGGTTTTCCACCATCCTCGACAACTCGAGGGGAGACCTGTCACAAATGCCCATATAATCAATGGAGAAATCCTAAGGAAATAAGAGGCAACCCCTGGTAAACTTTGTGGCACCGAATAAAGGATCACTCCATAAAGAAGACTAGGGGCGAGAATTATCCTTGTCTGGCATGGATTCCCTCATCAGCCCTACCTTCTTCAATAATTGTCACTTAACCATACTTTGGAACATGTGAAAGACCTTTTCCTTGATTTGGATTTTTTTTTTGGGGTGGGGGGGTAGCACCCAAGGCATGGTCCTCAACACGCTTCTTTCCCTCAACTATAACTAAGTCGCATGGGCGACTCTTAGGGTTATCTGTCGATTGGCTTTCAAACTTCTTGTTGGGTAGAAATATGGAGTAGTGAAACAATTTAGAGGGGTATATCAGTTAGGTTCCAATTCCAATAAAATCTTCACTTACGCAAGCAATTGTTACCAAAAGGAATTAATGATAAACTATGTTAAGAAACGAAAAACCTACAAAAGCAATAGCCTAGGAAAATGAAATGTGTGTGTGTGTGTGTGTGTGAGAGAGAGAGAGAGAGAGAGAGAGAGAGAGAGAGAGAGAGATGCTACCAAAAGGAATTAATGATAAACTATGCTAAGAAATAAAAAAGCATACAAAAGCAATAGCCTAGGAAAATTAAATGTGTGTGTGTGTGTGTGTGTGAGTGAGAGAGAGAGAGAGAGAGCGAGAGAGAGAGAGAGAGAGAGAGTACATCAAGGTGTATATTGACTCGCCTCTATCGACATCGCAGGAGCTTACTCCACTCTTTAATGGTTTCCTATTGAAACTTATTTCTTCGATTATATTTTGAATAATATTAAACGAGTTTATACAATCATCAATATACAACAATTTTGAGAAAAATAAATCTCCTATTTGGATCTTGACTTGTATACAGTTTGACGTGAAACTCTCTGTTAAATCTTTACTTGATTCTTGATTCTTGAATCTTCTAGCTTCACCAATATACTCACAATATTCATATGTGCCAATCACCTCTGATCCCACCGATTTTTTTAGCGGTGAACTGTTTGAAGGTTGCGAAGAAATTCTACTTATCTGTAGGCTTCCGCATAGTACTACCAAGGTCAACCTGGAGAAAAGCCTCATTCTTTTCACTCGAATTTGTCACTGTCAGTTAGAACAACCGCAATCTTGCAAGCTTCCTAAAAATCTTTGCCAAACCTTCAAGAACTGTTAGTTTCAAGACAACGTCCCCCTCATCAATTACGAATATCTCATGATCAGGATCTGAAATCAATACTAGAAATTAAAGATGAAATTATTTATGTTTTCAAGTGTCTTTGAGTTTTCAAAATGAGAGGGTTGTTAATTTCACAAAATCACAATGTATACTATGTAATTGCTTTATGAACATAAGATGACAAAAATGAATTTATATGTGATAGAGATTATGCACAAAATAGGTGAAAAATGGGTTGTTCTATTCGAGTTAAGAACAATTCATGATTTGTATCAAATGAGCAAGTAAAGTGAAACAAGATCTCAAAAAGAAAAGTGACCCATTTTCCTATGATTCGAGACATGTTGTAACTCTGATTCGAGTCATGAAAGTTCATGATTCGAGTTAAGTATAAATCCTGACTCAAGTCAAATGGATAGAACCAAACAAAAAAAAGAGAAATAACTTGTGATTCGAGTCATGCAAGATGTGTGATTCGAATCAAATGAGGCATCAGTTAACAAAAGCTATGTGATTTGGGTCATGTACAACTTGTGATTCGAGTCATAGAGTTGCATGATTCAAATCGTGTGTAAACTGTGATTTCGAGTCATAAACACCAGAATTTCCTTGTTCTCCTTTGTTTGATTTGATTCAAGTCATGGATTGTGAGTGACTCAAGTCATACACACCAAATCTCAATTTTTCATGTTTTTAAAAATAGTTTGAGATTTCACTTCCCTCATAACTTGAACCATATTCAAATATGGTTCTTATTCCATTAACTCAAGCAAATGGCTGAAACCACAATGATCATACTCATATATAAACAATTAAATTTTTGAATGCTAAAATGAATTGATTCAAAACTTGATTCAAAGATGTGCAATTATGAAAGAGACTCAATGAACAACAATAAACGAACCAAAAGCATAAAAGACAAGCAACAAAATTGTATTGGGGTACTATCCCCTAATATATCAGAGACATGCAACTTCACATCTTCCTGACCAGGCGTTCCTTCCTATCAGGTAGCAAAATTTCATAGACTTTCTCTTAAAGAAAGGCACATGAAAAATATAAGACAATTTAATGAACAAACAACCTCAAAGCAAGTGTTTTATTGACCACAAACTCACTAAAGTATTCATCTATCCTGCTATCGTCTCCCCGATTTAGAGTGATCATGGAACTCAAGCTCATAAACTCAAAATAGTTCAATAATTGAATCACAATTTGCTTATTTAGGTTAAGTTCATTAAATTTAAAGCCAATTATGTTCTTCGAGTCATTCGTCCAAGAAAGGGGTAAGTGAGGGGCGCTAGTCGCCTCAGTCGTGACAATTGAGGCACAACCTTTCTCTTTGACCCTAACGAATTCATCCTTCTAGTCCTTGTAAGGTTTTGAGTGGGGATTAAGAAATCTTCTTCTTGGAAATCCACATAAGGCCACTCACCACTTTTGAAGCTATTTTTGATACCATAGAAAGAGAAGAATACCCCAAAAGTAAGAAAGACTCACAACCACTGACATGTAATTTTGAATGCCCTAATGATACCCTAGCCGTTGGGCGTCATCTTAGAGGGAGCAACAGTTGTGGTCGTTAGAAACTTGGCTTTAAATAGTGTAAATGGTATTAAAACCCCTAAATCATAAATAACAAGGAAGTTCGGGTAGAAACAAGGGTGACTGAGTCATCTAGGACGACCATATTGACCATCTCCCCAACATGGTTCCAAATTCACATAGTCTCCATGTCCAATATTGGAAAGTTAGATATTTCTCCGAAAATCAACAATCCCGTCCTTATTAGAATACAGAGGCATGAAGTCTTAGACGTTGAAACTTTTAAGATATGTCTCTGCCATCGTTTCTTAGCAAGAACACGAAAAGCAATATAATCACTATCAAAACTAACGGGGCTCTCCTAGCTCTAAAAGCCTAATTTGTGACGTTAGTGTATAATCATACCTAAACAATGTAAAATATAATAATTACCATTAAAAATGGATAGATTAAATGAAATATGAAATCATACCTACTATCACAATCAAGAACATGTGAAATGAATTCACTATGCACTTATAAAATTTCTTAACTAAATGGATGGAAGTTTGGAATGAGAGAATGCGAAAAAGATTGAAGGAGGAAAGTTTAAATATTTAGGGAGGGGAAGTACAATCATAAGGGTAATCTATGAAGGTGAGAAAAATACATAAGAAGGGGGTTGATTTATGTTCTCCAATTTATGTTGCTTCTGAACTGAGTTCAAATTCTAAAAATCTGTTCTGATTTTGATAATAAGTTACAGCAGAATAATAACAGAAGCAAGTAATAACAAATTAACACACAGAGATTTATCCTGTTTATCCCAAATAGAGAGTAGTTTAGTCCCCTTGTATCACAAGAGATTTTCCACTATAATCAAATCATGATTACAATTTCTTATACCCTCGAGCATACGACTTTTCCTGCTCAAACCTACAACCTATGACTTGCCTGATTAATTAGCACTTGATCAAGACTTCCTGCTTAAATCCTAAGATCCTAAGACTTTCCTGCTTATACCCTCACGTACAAGACTTCCTACTTAGATTCACAGTCTAAGACTTTTCTGCGTAAATCCCACAGGTTCAAGACTTCCTGCTCAGACCCTTTTTCTAAGACTTTCTTGCTTAGATTCCACGAATCCTAGACTTCTTTTTTAAATCCCACATATTCAATACTTTCTGCTCATTCCCTCGAATACAAGACTTTCCTACTTATATTCCATGAATCCAAGACTTTCCTACTTAGACCTACAGTCAAAGACTTCCTTTCTTAATCAACAATTTGATCCAGACTTCAATGCTCAAGCACACAGCAGGAGACTTACTTGGACCAAGCTCACAACAAGATACTTTGATGCTCAAGCACATAACAAAAGACTTTCTTTCTAAACTACTAAACAACATGTTTAGCAGAATAGACAACAAGGTGTACTTGATATACAATCAGACGTACATGGCAATAACTATAACAAATATCATAGCTCTTAAGATTTTTAAGATATTCATTATTTAAGAAATCTCAAGGCTTTATACAATTTACAACACATAATAGAAACTCTACATAGTCGATGTTATTGTTGATCTTGTTATTCTTCTATGTTGATAGAAGCGTGAGACACTTCTTTTCTTCTGGGCCCTCTTTCTTTATTCCTTGTTGTTGATCCAGATTGAATCTTTAGCTACTTAAATAGCATATACAAAAGAATAGTCGCTGGAAGAGATAACTTGTACAAGTGTCTTTGTTACTCCATAGTACTAAGTGACGTTGAAGATATGTACACAAAAAGGTCTTTATCCATTGGGTAACTTGTTTAACCGTAGCATCTTCCTTGTGAGTTTTACTATAGATCCGTTGAGAGTGGATATCCATAAAGCATATTAACTCTCCTTGAGCCATGTGAACACATACTCTAGCTGACAAACTGATTTTACATTGTAGCTTGTTTTATGCAGTACGGGTCACTTAGTTTTGTCTATGATTCTAAATGATCACTAGAAGCTGATACATTAAATAAGTGTAGAGATAACATATTGCTCTTCTGATGCTGATACATTCAGC
The DNA here is from genome assembly GCA_963859935.3 of Lathyrus sativus. Lineage (NCBI taxonomy): Eukaryota > Viridiplantae > Streptophyta > Magnoliopsida > Fabales > Fabaceae > Lathyrus > Lathyrus sativus. The sequence goes on along the minus strand of OZ012740.1, from coordinate 50,882,859 downwards.
TTCGGAGTCTATGCAATCTTATTATATCATCAGTCTTCATTTAATAACGTCCTTCAATTCTGAACCATCATGAGTCAAGAACTTAACTTCTCTCAAGTGCGTTCTCTTAACAAATTATGAGTAGATTCTCTTTAAGCTTTGGAACCTTCATAACTTAGAACACACATTAGATAACACCATTTTTCTTTCAATACTTTGTTATCATCAAAACCTAAAGGATGCATGTCATGAACGAATCTTGTTCTAACAATCCCCCCTTTTGTATGATGACAAACATAAGTATTTAAGAACAATGTTGGGCTATTTTAATTTACTTGATAACATCTGAGTCTAAGGTTTGTAAGCTCCCCCTGAGTCTAATAGTTCAAAGGTTAAGGTTTGTAAGCTCCCCATAAGTTCTATTTTTAAGAAAAATAAAATATATCTCCCGGGTAAACAAATAACCGTAATAACAGAATTTTAAAATAATAGAAATTTAAAATATTAAGACAACATTTAAAATCTGAAAGGGTTTAGATTCTCATTAAATACTTATAGATCTTTCTCCCCCTTTTGTCACATCAAAAACATTAAAATAAGATTTTATAACATAGAAAAGAAAACAAAATGAAATATTTCATAAATGTAAAACAAACAATCATTACTTGAGCAGATTCCAAAGAAGAGAAATGATTCAGGTAATAGAGAGCATAAAAAACGTATACAATGCCTTCTTTATAGTAAGTGGTCGCAACACTTCTAAAGATCAAGAAAAGGATTTAATTCAACCGTTTGGTTTGCCCATACTTCACTATAAAAGCAACCCATTCTTGTCATTTTCACCAACATCCTTTTAGAATACTATGGAATCCACAACTGAAAGCAACAATATCTATATAATAACTGAGATTTTGGAGGAAATCACAAGTCTAAAGACAGCAAGTCCACAAACTTCAGATAGTTATGTAGCTTCTGAAGCCAGTTTTTCAACAACTGCATTGAAACCTAAGAAGGTGACCATGAAGAAGAAGAAGAGAACCATAGATAGAAGGGTGTTTCAGATTGTAATTTCGGATTATGAAGATAAAGATGAATCATACTTTACTTGGAAAACTACACGGGTCTTAAGGATTTAGAATAATTAGATTAATGTAATCTTAATATCTTCATCCTTTTTGTAATCCTCCTTTTGATTAATGAAAGTTACTTTTAACTACTATTATTTTTCACAAGTGCAATCTTTTACTTTTCCTTTTTTTTCTTTTTCTGACAGTTGCATAAATGAATTAAAAGGAAAACATATTATTAAAAATAAAGCAAGTAGTTGTTAAATGACATTCACATTTATTTAAGAGAATCTTTATTATGGTTAGATACTAGACATCGCTTCCCAAAAGTTAAGAGTTAAAAAATTGATTTGACTAATCAACTCAGAGACAATAAAGACTCAAGGTAACTAATGAATAAAATTGATAAAACGACTAGCATATTGTCCATCCAAATCACTTAACCTTTAGAACTAAAAAAATATTTAAGCAGAAACAAATATGGGTTCTAAAGAGAGATTTTATAAATGCAACATTGATAAAAGCAGTAACTCATGCAAATGAGAATAATGTAGCAACTGAAGAGTCTTTAGACAAGCAGAATTCTTCAGAGGCACAAACATCAACAACAAGCTTTATTGAGACACACGGAAGTAAAGGAACTTCTAGGTTAAAACACAAAAATCTCTAGAAGAAGGAGGTTATTGAGTTTGCAAAGGAAGATTGGGAGGACTACTTGAATAATCTAGAGATGTCAGATGATCCTAGGGATTACCTTAGAACATATCTAAATGTCTAGAAAGTTCTGAGATGTACTACCAATCTTTTAATGAGAATGTTGCTTGTTTCTAGTTTTTATTCCTAATTTTATGATTTTCTGAACAACACAAGATATGCACATATAATAATTAAAACAACACAAGAACATAAACAATTTTTATTAAAACAAAAGATTGCTTAATACAAGATGATAACATTTATAAGGCATATATTGCAGATAACCAACATTAGAACCTCTCATAGATAACTTCAAAATTATCTCTCCAGATTTTAGAATAATTGTCCTCTAATGTTATGACAATTCCCTGTTGTATTAACAGTTCAGAAAGAACTCGTCCATAAAGAATAAAGAATGTCTTTCCCTTATGATAGGATGAAAGATTCCTTTTCAGATGGTCAAACATAATTTTAGGTAGATCAATTTGTATGTCTGAATTGAAAAGAAGTAGCAAATCTTTTTCAATAGAATTCACAAGGTCTAGATCGTTGTCCTTAGGTAACAAATTTGAATTCAGAATCTGGTTCCAAAAAATTGCATCAGGATGAAGATTTAAGAACTGAGAAAGGTTTAATGGATCTACAAAAGCACACCTAGTAGGAAGATAGTATTCCCAAACAAGAGTACTTGGGATTTCTTCAATCTCTTCACAGTTAATTACATTAGCAATCATCTTAGAGGTTAATGTTATAGAAGCACTAAATACCCTAGAAAAGATAACATACTCGGGATTTAGCTCAATAATGGATGTATTAACCCAAAATTCTTTGACAAGATTTGGATAAGTAAAACCATGGAACATTTCAAAGTATCGATTCCAACCTTGTTCAGAAACAGTCTTCCAGAAATTAAAACATAACTTAAATAGCTCTTCAAAATCCACAAACTTTTTATTGATGACACATAGTTGATTTGGTGAAGAATTGACTAGAGAGTTCATCTCAGGTTTGGTTTGATCAACACAAATGAAAAGAATATTAAAAAAAAACTGAAGATTCTATACTCAGAAGAATAAGAATCTTATCAGGAGGAAAAAAAAATGATGTTGCATAAAAACAAGGGATAGAGACCATAGATGTAATAAAAAGAAAAACATTATTACCCAAAAGTATTTATCCCAAAAATTTCTTGAACATACTAGATGATTCTCAATTTTATGGAATTTAAGTACGACAAGGATTTTAAAAACATTTTCACTTAAACTGCTTATCAGAAGAAAAGATTCATTTTTTGAATCTCAGAGACTAATAATTTTCAGAAGATATTTGTCACCGGAGTCTAGTAGGATTAGACTTCGAGTGAGACATCTTCTGTTAGTCATCAATATTTGATATTCCATTAAGAGTTAAACATTTTCTCTTGAAACTAAATTTTAGTTTTTCAGATAGATGTGCTTGATTCATTAATGTTGAATTGGTTTCTATGACTACTAACTAGTAGCAATATTATCACAAAAGGTGAGAATATTGTTTCCATAAGCATGATCATCTTCTAGTCAATAACTTATTCAGTATTGTCAAGTACAATATAGTTTCTATTTTAAGATTTCTGGAGATTCTTTTGTTATCAGCAAAAAAAACTTCTCTAGAGATCTAAGAGAGACTTTGTATTCACTCATACTTAAATAGTTCATTGAGCCAAGGAGTTTGCAAGGTAAAGAACTGAACATACCTTTTTTTTATAGTTTTTCTTGGTCAAGCTTCAAGCGAGTATTCAGATTTGACCATGGAATTTGAATTCTAACTTTAGTGGATCATGAGTCTATGGTACTTATACCAACAATTCCACTTTCTTCTCCAAACTCCACCTTTTTTGCACCTTTCAGCTTTTGAGTTTGGTATGTAGGCTTCTCTTCCATCATATGTTATAAGCAACCATTGATCAAGTATCACAGAATATTCCTTACTCCTTTCTTTTGGGATATCTGCAACAAATGCAATTTTGGATTTTGGTACCCATATTTCTGTCCTATAATGTTAGTTCTGACAGGCTTTCTTTTACTTCATGCCTTAGTCTGACAGTAGTGCCTTGATTCATTCCAGAATTTATGTCTAGAATGAGTTTTGGCTCTAACAAAACCTATTCTTAGAAGAATCTTTGATGTCATTATCTTGGATTCATATTATCAAATCTTCTGACTTTATAATCCTTGATTTTGAAATCTCTGACTAGCATAGATTCAGATAGTGTTTGCTATCAGAGGTTAGTACAAAATAAGTTTCCAACATTGTCTGAGTATTGCCAAAATAAAAATAATTTAAGGGTTTCTCAAGGAATTATTCTTTAACACAAATTCTATGATAGCCTTCAACTTCCTTAGGAGCCATGGAGTCACTTAAGATTTGATCTTGAGAAACGGACTTGTTATTATCAAAACAAAATTTTCAAGAGACTTGATTTTCTCTTGAGAGATCTTTAGATCTTATTTTAGATGACCAATCTCTAGATTCATGATTTCAGCTTGTTTGTTAAAACAAGTTAAGAGACCATGAGCTCGTAAAAAATATTGAAGCAAAATAGATTTAGAAGTTACCTCTTTCTCTTCAACATTTGATTTATTCCTAGATTCAGATGCTTCTTCAGATGATGTAATGGCCAACTGTCACACCCTAATTTTTAACCCTAATATTCCATCTCATTTTAGGATATTATCAATCATCTCATGTGTGTGTCTTTTATGCATTATTAATCCCTTTGAAACCCAAAGGTATGCGTTTTGATTTACTTTGACTGCAAGCTAGGTTTTGGCACTAAGAGTTCAAGAAATTGACCAATCAAGGACCTAGGTGATCCTTAACATCTCAACATGATAAAAGGCCCTATTCCATTAACAATTAAATGCAAAGTTTCATAGACTCAAGTTCAACAACCTTCAAGTCATCTGATGCACCAAATTAGAGTTTTGACTTAGATCAACCATGAGTTGACTTTTTGAGCAAGACATGATCTCACACCTCAAGATATGGTTTAAAGGCCTCAAATACATCATATTAGTCCATTCATATGTTTGGATTGGTCAAGAAGCACCATTCATTGACAATTGAAGAATTCTAGTTCAACTAAGAAAAGTCAACTGTGGACCAAAGTCAAAGTTTGACTCTTGGGGTTTTTGGTCAAACATGGACTCCACATGCTAAAGATAATGAAAATGTGAAGGATGATTAGATTTTATCATGATCAATCAAAGAAAACATTCAAAGCTCAAGAATTGGAAAATTAGGGTTTTGAGAAAGTTTTCTAAGTTATGGAAAGTTATGAACAAGTCAACTACTTTCCAAGACCCTAACTTCTTCCTCAAGCATCCAATAGGAACACTTGAAGATTACTTTTAAATATGGTATCACATACTTCAAATTAGTGAAATAATGGACCCAAAAGCTCTTACCAATTGAAAATGTGATTGATCAATGTTGAGATTTTTATGATGTGAAAAATGTCAAATACTTAAGTGTAAAACAGTGAAAAATCCAATTTTGATGAAACGTTTTCTCAATGATGCAAGGTGATTCTTTCCAAGTGATCAACATCAAAGTTATAGTATGTTATGTCTTATTTCCAATGGTACCAAGAGCATGAACTTCTCTTACTTGAGTATGAAGTTACAAACTTGCAAAATGGCCATGGTAGAGCTGTTTGGTCCAAGACAGATTTTGCATCAAGGCATTGGTCATATTTTTACACGAGTTTGAGACATTTTTTCCCATCTTTCAAGCATTTTCAGAGCAAGTGGCCAACTTGGAACTTGTTCGTTGTCATGAAATCTTTCAAATGGTACCAAATTCTTCCATAATTGATCTTATTTCACCATAGAAAAGCTTCACCTAACATGCCAACTTGAATCATTTTGGACATTGCACAAAAAGAACCTTTTGGCCACCAACCACTTTGCATGATTCAAGGAAAATGTGATATGAACCAAAACTAACTTGTACAAGTTGTGCAGCCCTTGGAAACTTGTGAGGGAAGGTAAACTTTAGGAGCTATAAAGCAAAAGTCTACTTTTGTACTTGTTTGTCCAACTTTATGCTTTTGATCATGATCCACCAAGTAATGCCATAATCATTTGATTCTTTACTGAGCGATTCCACTATAAATAGAGCATCATACCAGATGCTAAATACACAACAATTGAACCAAGAAACCTCTCATAATGTCAGCAAGCATACATTGAATTTCAAGTGTTCATCACTTTCCTCCAAACACCAAATCTATCCAAACTTGTTATAGTCCTTAAACCTCAAAAATTTCCACTCAAACAAATCATAAAAATATTACATAACTTGCTCAAACACACCAAAACCACTCAGAGCACCTCAAACTAGAAGCTAACTCTCTTTGGTCACCGTTGTTGACCAAAGAGCCAAAACTTCCAATCTTTCATTCCTTTCCATTTCCTTCCATTCAAACACCTCAGACACCTTCTAAATACATCACATAAGCTTTCTAAATCATCAAATACAACTTGTAACACCTCCATCTCATAAATCACTTTTCACTTTTCCTCCACTACAACTTGATTCGAGCAGAAGAACCAAAGGCTTTACAAGCAACTTGATCATTCAAACACCTTTTTGGAGGATCATTAGAGCTAAAGCAATCATTATCTTGCATCTGGAACAACTTTGAAGGTGCATTGGACATTTTCCAATAGGTAAGCTTTTCAACTTTTCAAACTCAATGATCCAAGCATCATTTACATCCATATGAGTTTCCATTCTGTTTGTTAGGATGTAAAGATCAATAACCCTAAACTTGTGTGGATTAATTGTGCAAAACTAGCATTTAAGTTTTGTTTTAGAAATTATCTTTTCTCTGGTTTTATCAGAAATTCTTAACCTAGGGTTTAAATAAATGAATTTGGTTGGCATATTTAAATTCCTCATGAAAATCTGAGTGAAATAGTATATTGATTTGTCATGCTTGGTTCCTAAATGATAAAATCACAAATTTAAAAATTATGATGTTCCAAGGTTGAAGATGAAGTTATTCACGCATGTATTTTTAGATCTTTTCTTAATATTTGTTTTATTTGAAGCGAGAAAATGATAGGCCATGTGGCTTGACCCAATGGTTTGGTTGGTTTTGTGGATTGATCATTAGGGCACAGGTTCGAACCTGGCCGCCCCCTGTCTTTTTTAAGTCACTTATTTCCTTTCCATTTTTTATTTCTTTTCCTTTTTATTATTTTATTTTCTTTCTTTCTATATTTTATTTAACCTTTTTATTTTATATACCAATTAAACACTTTAAAAATATATTGCTATATTATTTACACTTGTTTCTTTTATTATTTGCATTAATTTTTTTAATAGTATTAATTAATACTAATTACTTGTTTTGGTTTATTTTAAACTTTCAAAATCATAAAAGTATTTTGTATTTCTTTCATCCTTCACTTTTTAAAATACTTAAAAATCACCTTTTGTTACTTATTAAGGCTTCATGTTCATGTATGTATTTTCTTTTAAATTCATCATGTGATTAAATACTTTAATGTTATTATTATTTTGAAATATTCACACTTGTTCTAATTGTCTAATGATTAGGGTTTTCTTGTTTATTGCTTTTCTTGACTTAGAACTTATGATGAAAACATGTCGTCATCTCTTGGCCTTGTGTTGTATGATCAAGTTGTGATTGTAATGATGAGTTTGTCTTTGTTAAAACATGTTAAATCTTGTCCTTGTAAATCATGTCTCATAAATTCCCTTTCCATGTCTTGATAAGTATCTTGTTCAAGCATGACCTAAATGGTTGAATATCCATGTTTTGTTCACTTTGAGAATGTTAATTTGTATCCAAGTATGCCTTGATCAAATACGTTGTTTGTAAACCTTGTACATGTTTTTTGGTCCATGTTAATCTTACTTGTACCATGTATCTCATACTTAGCTTCTTCGTCACTTGTTTATGTACATATGTTTATTATGTTGCCTAATCTAAAGGATGGATTCATTGTTGACTTCATTGTCATTTTTGTTGTTGCATATGCATCTTTATTTTCTTGAACATCTCTTGCATGACTTGTTACCCTTAATATTGTTTACCTTTAGGAAGTTTCCCTTAAGTTAATTCAGATTTAGATAATTAAATTAGAGTTTCCCCTCTTCTCAAATTCAAAATCTCTTATAAATAAAAACCTTGACTTTAGGTCATTGACTTTTCAAACTTTTTTTCTTAATAAATTCTTTAAGACATCTTAAGCATATTCAAAACTCTTTCACAAAGACTAACAAACACAAATCTTAGTCAAACCTTTTGCAACTTTGGCTTTTCAATTTAAAACCTTTCCAAAATAGATTAGGCATTAGTCATCCTAATTTGATATATAATTCTCCTACCCCATGAGATTAGTCATCCTTAGTCTATATCCAAGTTGAAGCCCTTCTCTCAATGTGAAGCAAGGATCCATCTTCTACGTGTTTGTAGTGGATAAGTTGAGTATTCTCCTTAAGATGACAACTTATATCTTCTTCACTAAATAATCACCTTAACAAACCCTTTTCAATTTTTACTCTGAACTACGGGGTTTTGATCCTTCATTGGTACGTGTCGCGGTGAAATTCGGATACCAAACTATTGATTAGTTTGAATCTTTATTCATTTGCAACCGAACTTTGATTTGTCCAAAGGAAGGGATAAAGATCGAAATTCCCACAATGCAATGCAAATGCAAGCTAGAGAGTTTTAGGTTCGGGGGTTGGTTAAACTTAGGGAAGGTACTAGCATCCTAAGTTTCTGTAGTACTCTACAGGAACCTCTTGTTTTATGTTTGTTTATTGCTAAGTGTTTATCTGCTTAATGGTATAAAAGACCCTAGTGGTTTATATCTAAGTATACTCGATAAGATATCACATCTTATGCCTACATATCCTTACGGGAGTGGAATCAGAGTATCTGTAGTTCCCCTAAAGGGTTAGAGGAGTTCTTTGATTGTGGTCAAAGTTCCTACGGGTTAAGGGTAGTTGGTTGATTGGGTCTAGGAGAAGAGACGAGTTATCATTTTAAGGAAGATTACTTAGTTTTAGCCACCACAAGTGTGTAGAAAAATTGTATTTGTGTCGTCTTAAGAGAAGGGCTCAAGTAATTGGAAGGGTCGACAAGTACGCCTCTATCTCTCTTAAGCGAAAAAGAAGATATTGATTGTATTCGTGTTGTGGGGCGTGAGAAGTTATATCTCGCTTAAGATTATTAACATCTATTCTCTGTTGTGTTTATCTAGTCGTTTTTAAGTTGATTGTTTTGTTTATTCTATGTTGTAAGGATAAGGGTCCTTCCTATGAGGTAGGATCTATCCTAAGTGATCAACTTGAATGGGATCAAGGATCGCGGGGAATATGATGCAAATGATATGCACTACACACGATTGTTGAATCATGTGTAGGATTTTTCTTTGGACGGATGCGATGCGGAAGATAAATTTGATAATGTAAATTGCGTGTAAAGTAAATTGCGGGAAAGTAAACCATACACATACGCATGAAAGCGCTATGTGAGTGCATGTGTCGTGAAGTGAGTGTGCACGATTTAGATTGAGTTTCACGATGTGAGTTGATTTTAATTGATTGCTTTCTTGAGAAAAGTTGGATTGGTTTAGATTGATTTTTAGTGAATTTGATTTTAAGAATTTAGTTGGTTAAAAAAGGATTAAATTTTTTGAGAAATTAACTTAGGGGAAAAATAGGTGAGATTAGCATTTAAATATTATTACAAAAGGTAAATTAAATTATTGAAGTTAAGTTAATTAGGAAAAGGATTTTAATTATTATAAGAAAAAAACACACCAATTATAAAATAGTTTTGCTTTTTGGTTTTAATAAATAACATTGTCTTAAATGTCTAAATAAATTTTACTAAGGTTTTTTTCATTATTGAATAATAACAGAAGTTTTAATATTATGAAGGTTAATTAGAAAAAGGTTTTTTTTTTACTAACAAGATAATATATATAATAAAATAAATAAGTTAATTTAAAAAGTTATTGTCTTGATTTATAAGAGGGTTGATTAAAAATAAAATATTAACTAAAGTTAAGTGAATGGTATAGGTGGGATAAAAGTAAAAAGATTGTTTTAAATGAAATGGATAATTAGAGTTTAGTAGTTATTTTTAAAACTAATTATTGATTAGTTAAGGTGATTAACGGAAGAGTTAGGGGTAAATTAGTGTGTTAGGTGAGTGTGTGTGTGATTATAACATAAACAAAAAGATTAACCAAACAAAGAGAAAGAAAGAACCCTAGTTCCCCATTTCACCCCCAAATCGATCCCCTCTTGATCTTCCTTTTTCTTCTCCTCCAGCTTTTTCACCCATTCTTCTCTTCTTTCTTCATCTTGTTTTCTCCATCTCTTCAATTCCTAAAAGGTAAACAAAGAACAAACAAAATAAATAAATTAGCAAGAACAAGGGCTCACGGCTTCGCTGGCTTCTCACACTCGCAAGGAGTTTGACGGCGATGAACGGAGGGGGCTTCGCGGTGGAGATTCTGGTGACGCGAGCTCTGCAGCGACGGCGGTTTTTCGGCAAAACTCACAGGAAGAGATAAGTCTTCACGATTTTTAGGTTTTTTGATTTAGAATTTCGTATGGGGTTTTCTGTGTAAAAATTTCGCGTGTTTGAATGTCGTGGATTTCTCTGCGTGTTCCCTTGTAATGTGTTCTGAATGCTTCTTATATAGGGTTTCAGGGGACAAAGCGAATTGAAGGAGAATAATGGGGTTTCCAAATCCGGCGGGGCATGCTTGTACCACTTTGGAAGGTAACGTTAACGTTTATAATTCTATCAAGAAGATTTCCAATTTCGTCTGATTGCAAATGATATGTATTAACTGAAATCCCAATTTCTGATTTTGTGTATCAATTGTTTAATATTGTCCAGGTTCAGTGTCTTGGATTTGATGGGATCTTTTTCGAATATTCTTCTTACACGGGTATATTCTTTGATTGAGTTATTAACTCCGAATTCGTGACTTGGCAGGTGCGGATAACATTTGATTTTGGGCCAAAAGATGGACTAGACGCCCAAAGTAGTAACTTGACATTTGATGTAATAAGCCACGATTTTTCTTGGTGTTCTCTGGTGTAGACTTACGTGGAAGTGTTCGGAGTTCTCTCTTGCGAACAAAAGAAAAGGTACAGCAAGGTTATTGTTTACTTTGCTCTCCACTCTTGCCTTCACATTAAGTTTGATGTATATCTAATGTTGTTTCTTTTTTTCATGTGCTCCAATGATGGTGTTTGGAGTAACTCATTTGTGCACGTCGTTGTTGAAGAGTAGAGTCATGCCGCGGGAGTCTCGTAGTAATTCCTGGAGTAACTCGTATTGACTTGTCGGGTAATTGCTTTCATGGCTTGCAGCTCTTGTAATAATTCTTTTTTTGCTAATTTCCTGTAGTGTGAAATCTAACGATGCTTGTGGATGCTTTAAAAGGAGCTCTTTGGGGCCGATTACTTTTGAAGAGCAAATGGCTATTGGTGTGAAGACCCTGATGTTGGAGTTTTGTTGCATAACTCGGTGTAACAAACTTGGTTGCAGCTGGTGCATATTTGTTAGATTATTCCGCTGATTTATTAATTGTTGTTGTTGTCTTGAATCAAATGCGGTGGTTAACCGTCTCGTTATGTAGGTAAAACTGCGTGGGGCAAAATTTGGCGCATAGCAGAAGTAGGAAGAGCACACCATAGACGCGAGCTGGATCAGTATAATTGGACCCCTTGCTGTCTCGGCAATCTGCTGTATGGCGGCAATACATCCCCGGTCTTCAGGAAAGGGTATGTTCACCTCCTCAACCAGAATCAAAGTTTGGATTTTATCATATGCAACATCATTCCTGCCAAGTAACTTTTGGTATGTTTTATCTGGACTACGAGCTTCAAGTTCAACTACTTCGTCATTCACCTCACCCGCAGCTTCATCACCAATCAAAGCAGAAGCTGGGGGGAAATTTGTAGTTATCTGTTAAAAACTTGAAGTATGTTCTGATAGCCTTTTGAACCCATGTGAACCAAAGGCATCTCTAAAACTACTTTACAACAGTCCTATTTCTACAATCTGATGCATTGAGCTCTAATATGTTGAGGCCTTGCTCTTGGGCACAGGCATAGACTACTGTAGATTTGCCACTTCCTGTTGGTCCTGTAACATTCTGCAGTGAATCCTCTTCGTTCATATTTTCTGAATTTAGATGTCTCATCCCCGGGTTTGTAACTTCTTTCATGCCACTGATGTAGCGGGAGTACCGTAGCCGGCACTTGATGCGTAACGACGACGGAGTTTGCTATTGTATTGTATTTACCGTTGGTATGTCTCATCGTGTGTCGAATATCATAAATATATGTCGTTTCGATATGGCCATAGTTTACGCTGAAATAATGTATTCTCTTGGATATTTGGATTGCACTTTTATCTCAGAGGCTGCCTTATTAACTTTGACAGGACGTAAGGGAGCTGCTTACAGAAAACTGAACTGCTCCTTTATCCGATACTGACAATGACTTTGGTCGCAATTACTGATGTGCCCAGGTATTTCTGCTGCTCTTGATCATGTCACTGATTGTTGCTTCTCCATCGTGAATTGGAAAGTAATGGCATGGGGTGAGTTTGTTTCAGGATTCATCATTTCCAGGATAACAGGCTTTTCAGTCTGAAGCTGGTGAGCTGCTAATGACGGGTGTTATGCATGAGACTTATTTTGATCATCATCCTTCTTCAACTGATGTGTGCCTGCTGTTTGTAGATGGAGATAACACTTGGCGATTCAAAAATTCTCTTGGAGCTTGAATAGCATTATCGGATTATGACCGGCATCCATCCCTTCTGTGAGTCTCTTCTTTGATTATTCTGAGATTAAAAGGTGTCTCACTCAAGGTGATGTTATCTTAATTTGTTGGTGCATTATGAGATATTTGTCACATTCAAATACATAGAATGGAAGGAATGCCTTTGATGGATCTTATGTTGTGAACCAAATCTGCATCGATATTCAGAGATTGCGGGAGGCTGCAAATAAAACCACAGAGCTTGGTGTGTCCCTGATGAGAGGCACGACGCATACAGCTGATCTTTCTCGACGAAGGCTTGGTTTTCATGTTTGATCCTTTTATTCTGATTGTATTTTAAAGCTTGCCAAAACTGCGTCTGAGAACGGTTTTGGAACTGTGATGAGAGTGTTCGTTCCTTATTATTAATGTCTGCATACTGCCACAGATGTCTTCACGAGCCACTAACAGTTACTTGACTTGGGAATTGCTTTATGCAGGAAAACGAGGGTGTCGCCGAATGGAGCTGGAATCGTGCTTCGACACGTCTTGTAGATAGAGCCTTATGGATTACGGAATGGTGTGCTGTTAAGTAAGGTTGGCTAGAGGTGTGCTGATTTCTTGATGTAAGTGAATTGATATCTTTGTATATGAATTGCTTCTAATGTGCTCCTCATTCCCTTTTTCAGATAGATGGATGGTTTTATATGTCGTCACCACAACATGATTCCCTCGATAACCTTTGATGACTTTGGTAGCAGTTCTTCGGGACAAGACGGCAACTTCATCCAGGATTTGGAACTAATGTTTTGTCTCAATTTACTTTACATGTGCTTGTGGCAACTTTGGCATGGTGAACCGTATGACAAAGAGGGGTCTTAAGTTTCAGCACTTGTTATTCTTGAAGTGACCTCTGCAACTGGTTTAGTGATCTAAGATTGTATAAACGAAGTCTCGGTCTTTTGTCCTTGTCTCAGCGGCATTGTAGCGGTGTTGAAAAACTCTCATCCAGATTGGTCCCCGGCTGCAGCTTATGCATGTGACTGGTGCTTGCTAAAAAGTACTTAATGTGCTGATGCGGAAATACCGATGTGATGTGCTGATGCTACTTTTGTATTGCTGTTGTTGGTGTCTGCAGGCCAGATTTGGATGGTGGGATGCTGTCATGGCGATCTGTCATCAACTTTTCCATCTTATGATTTCCAGGAGGTTCGAAACCATTATGGTTGCTTGCTATGAAGAACTGGCCACAGATGATGCTAGGAGCAGGAGTAACTCAAAAAATGCCGGCAGAAACTCTGAAGATGCTATAAAGAACCAGGAGCAGTTTACTGTCATGTTGCCTTATTTATCTTATTTAGGATAGCCTCCTTTTGAAAAGGAGAACTAAATATGTTTTGTATCAGGGTTGGGATTCTTATAATTGCCTTGTAAATGGTGTTCAAAATGTATTCAGAAATTTAGTTCAATGTAATGAAATAGGTCTCTTGTAAGGAACGCGAAGGATCCTGTATCCTCTTGAATCTAGAGCTCTGAATTTGTTGGAAAAGTTGTGAACAGCTGCAAATTATCCATGTTTTTGTTTTTTTTCTTTCATACGCGTTGTAAAGAAACAATTGCCTTACATGAAGATTTGCTCCTTGTACTTCTTAGACTTAAAGCCACAAAACCTTGCTTCACAAAATAAAACAAATAAAACGGTTTAAAAAAGTTAACTATGTGGATAATTGATCGCAAGAAAGAACGCTATCTCCACTCGATATTACTGCATCTGCACAAAAATTGGTTAGTCACGTAAATATTAAATAAAAAAATAAAGTCAAATAACATGAGAATGCAAGAATAAGTGGGATCTTATGGTCAAAAATTAGGGTGCAACAGATGCCCCTATTTAAGTTTCTTCTATCTGGAGATATGGAGATTGAAATCTCCGTCTCGACGAGATAGGAGGGACTTAAATACAAACATTGCGCGAATTTTTGGCCTTAAGGAGCCGCCGAATGCAAATGATATGCAATGCTATGAGAAATGCAAGGTAGAGGGGGGGTCCTGTGGAGAAATGGTGCCACAGGGGAGTAATTGGATACAACACGGGAAAAACAGGATTAAAAGAGCGAGATTCCACGGGGACAGGAAACAATCGCCAATGGGGAATCTCCAAAGTAACAGTACCTCACACACTGGGGATATGGTAATGGGAAAAAGCTTCTAGTCGAAAGATATACTTATTATCATAGTATTGTGGTTGGCAATAATCCAGATGAATTGAGTCGATGGTTCGGTTTTATTTGGCATTTTTTTCTTTCTTTTCTCGTTTTTTGTGTATATCTTTTCTTTTTGGAACTCAACTTGAAATAGTAAATGCATAACTTCCCCGAGCGTCATGATGAGGGTACCATGAGCTGGTCTCGGTCTCTGCTTGAAATGTCAAAATCTTGTAGGTGGTAGAATCACTGTAGTTTGTAGATGTAGATGTAGATGTCGTTGTAGATGTTGTTGTTGTAGGACTTCCCCGAGCATCGTGGTATGGGAACCGCGAACTGGTCTCAGTCTCTGATGTAGAACTTCCCCGAGCATCATGATATGGGAATCATGAGCTGGTCTCGGTCTCTGATGTAGAACTTCCCCGAGCATCATGATATGGGAATCATGAGCTGGTCTCGGTCCCTTCCCGAAATGATGAAAACTCGTGAGAGCACCTTCATAGGGGGTTGTAATTTTGTAGATTGTAGATGTCGTTCTAGACTGTAAATGTAGTTCGTTGTAGAACCCTGTAGATGTGGTTCGTTGTAGAACTCTGTAGATGTAGTTCGTTGTAGAACCCTGTAGATGTAGTTCGTTGTAGAACCCTGTAGATGTAGTTCATTGTAGAACCCTGTAGATGTAGTTCATTGTAGAACCCTGTAGATGTAGTTCGTTGTAGAACCCTGTAGATGTAGTTTGATGTAGAACCCTGTAGATGTAGTTGTAAATTTGTAAATGTGATTGTAAATGTAGATGTAGCTTCACCGGGGATCTTCGGAAGAGATGTGAGCCGGTTGAATTGTAACGTATGTCTTCTCAAGTACGGATACTATTGTGGTAAACTTCTTTGACTTCTCTGGGGAGATGCCACTTGACGGAAGTAAACTTGTGTGATGAACTCACTGGGGAAGTTATTCCTGAGAGAAATGTCTGTAACTGTCTAATGTTGAAGGATCCACTGATGGTAAATGATCTGTCTTGTGAAAATTGTCGTTTTGTCGTTTTGAGTAAGATCCTAATCAAAACGAGTTGCTCAAATAAAGAGATTGATGTTCGATAAAATCCTGTGATGCTATTGTTGAAGAAATGTCTGTCTTTAGGAATATTCTTCCTGGGGAAAAGGGTGCAAAATAAATGCATACTTAATCCACGTTCATGATGTGATTGCCGAAGACCTAAGTTCAAATCGGGAAGTAGCCGAAAAGAAACTGTCAAGCAAGACTCGACCAATGAGGTATGAACTCAAATGGAGTTGCACTAAAATAACCGTCTTCCATGAGGGTTGAACTTCATGGGGAAAATGAAACATTGTGCTCTTTTCGCCTAGGGACGAATCTAATTGGAAGGATAATACACACCCAAACACCTAGGGATAACTACAACCAAGGCGATAGAAACAAACACAAAGAATGCGAAAATGCACATGCCATGCTGTCTACTTATATGCTATGCGTATGCCTATGCTGACAAAACAGACAGAAAGAGGTGATGGAGATGAAATAAACATCTCGAGATAAACATCTCGACCAATCTTTGAATATAGAAGCACCACTGGGGATAGATGGAGAACTAGATACGGGATCACAATCCTGCTTCAAAAAAAATCTCTTGAGGAACGGAGATCAATCCATTTGGGATGTAGCATCTTGATAAGTCTGAAAGGTTGTGTGAAGTTGTAGCCGAAGGTACCCAAACTGAAGTTTCCTAAGAGGATAAAATGAATATCCTGGGTCGTCATGGTTGTTGATCATGTCGGAGTTGAGCTTCCTGGGGATGAAATGAGCATCCGTCTCGCTTCAAATTTCAAATGCCCCAAGTCGCGTGGTGTAGAAAAAACATCTCGAGAGGATTTTATAGAAAACATGATGTCCAAATGCCTTACCGTTTTCAAACTCTCTAGAGATTCACCGAATCTCGACATAACTGCCCCTGATTAGCGGTATACTGAGTCTTCCAAATTGTGCTTTAGATGAAGCCAAACTCGTACGGATCAAACTTCTTGGTAAATAACTTGCCCCAGGTTGGCAAAGTCTTCAAATCCATCAATGTTCGTTTGTAATCTTTCTAAGATGTCAAGCGCATTTAGCAAGTCAGAAATGTTAATTTCGAAACGGGTAATGCAACACGCGTTTGTCTTGAAGTTTTTTTTGATATCCCAATAACTTGTGATCGAGACCACTAGTTAGGATAAATTTTTTTTATAAAGCCGATTTAATTGGAGCATAGCTCAAGGAGTCAGGAAACAATATCTCATCGAGTATGCTTTCGAACTAAACCTTACTTCAATTAGGACTTTGAGTGTCGTATGTGGGTTTAGTTTATGACTTGTAAAGTGGAGGAATAAAGGGTTAGTATATTTGAGCCCACCCAATTTGAAAAATGTTCATTTTTTGATAGTACCCTGCCCCAGGCTAAAACGAGGTTTTGGTTTGGGAGAAAAAACAAATCTTTTCTCAAGGCTTAAAAAAGAGGGTTCAACTATGTTGGTGTTTAGATGGTTGAAATGACGCCTTACATCCTCAGTAGGGTTCTTATTCGAAGCATACAACAAGAGATCATGTGTTTTACTTTATCATCCTCCTTCCAATTCTCTGTCAGAGCAAGAGATCGGGTAAACATCGGCATTATAAATAATTTTGAAAAACAATTTGAGTGAAAACGAATGGATTTCTTCAAGACAAACAGTTATTGCATTACTTATTCAAAATAGAAAGTTCTTACACACCAAATATGCTTTCAACCAAAGAAATAAACATGAACAAAATAAAATAAACTTCTCCAGAGAGTCCTTTCTAGGATCTTTATTGTACTTTCATGTAGACTGGAGAGACATACAGAAATGTCTGGTGCGCAACTTTCAGACGCGGTGTTGACGACCTTGAATCATGCATGTGGAGGACGAACCTTGTTGGGATATGGGACTATCTCGCACATAAGGGATGGAACCCTCAAAGAATAAGATTCCACATTTGACCAAACTTTGAACGTCTGCTTTCATACCGTAACAACTCTCAATGTCGTGCCCCGGAGCACCTCGATGGTACAGGCAAAATCTGTTGGCTTTGTACCAGTATGGAAACTTCTTAGGTACCTTAGGTGGAGCTCTTGTCTGGATATGACCTCTTTGAATCAGAGCTGGAAACAAGTCAGCATACTTCACAGGGATGGGATCAAACTGATGAATTACTTCTCTTGGAGTATCTAGAGGCATCCTTTGATACCTTTTCCGAAATCGTCGATTATGTGGTTGATCTGGAGAGGCCAACCTCTGCCTAGGAGATGGTTGCTGTTCGCGCCGAGCGGGCATTGCATACTGATGTTGAGGACGGGGTACCGGAGCTATGAATTCTCTGGAAGGTCCACTGTCATCTTCATTGTCTGGGGCTATACCCAAGTTTTGATGGTATTGCTTCACAAAAGCAACAGCTAAGTCTTCCCAAGACTGAATGCGGTTACTTTGCAGTTTCATGTACCAAGTCAAGGGTGCTCCGCACAAATTTTCTTGAAAGCAGTGAATCATTAGTTTGTCGTTCCCAAGGTAAGCAGTCATCTTCTGACAAAACATCATCAAATGATACCTTGGACAAATCGTACCTTTGTACACTTCGAAGGTGGGCATTTGAAATTCCGGAGGGGCAACTAGGTTTGGAACTAGGCGCAGGTCATGAGCATAAAAATCAGGTGCACGGTTCCTCTTCATCATTTTCCATCGTTCTTTGAGGTCACGAAGTTCATTCTCGAATGCTATAAGCCCAGGATCGTCCACTTCCTTCTCAGCATGAATATTCTGAAAGTCAGCAAACAGGTTGTCTCGCATAGGCTGAAGTTGCGCAGGTACAAAGTCGTCGGAGGGACGGTGAAATGTCGGTTTAGACCTTACTCTGAAGCTAGTCATGCGATCCATATCTTTGTTCTTTTTGCTATCCTTCGGTAATACCTCGAGCTTGGTCAGATGGTCGAGACGGCGACTGACAGCAAAAGATGGAAAACCGAAATGAGCCACAACAAAGGAAAGACACATGCACAAATGTAAAATGCCATGCTAAATGCAGAATGTTAATGCAAAAATGCGGATGTAGGAGGAGACTTCAAGAAACTCAACGTGTTTTTCAGTATTATAATGTAGAATAATTGAAAAACTTTCTATTCTTGAGAAACAATGTAAGGCAAAGTACTCTTTTAAGAGTTTATTACAACGAAAGCAAAAGAAAACTTAGAACTCTATCCCACAGTCTTCTCCTTTGTACGGAGCTCCTCGGTCAACTGATCAATACGCTCCTGCAGTGCCGTCTTCTCGATGATGAGTCGTTCCACACACTCCTTCCAAGCCATGGTAGTTGAGGGGAGATCATCACTGGTGACAGCACTTGGAAAGGCATGAGGAGAAAATAAATCTCCTCGCGCTTTTCTCTTTCTGGCAACTTCGACTTCCGGAGTCCTTTGAAGTCTTTCATTCTCTACCTTGAGGGTGAAGAACTTATTCTTCCAAGCAGTCCTCAATTTCCGGGCTTCATCTAAAGCAATCCTTACTTGTTCAATTTCGTCCACATCGAACCAGTCGGGGTCATGAGGAGATAATGCCATAGGTTCATGAAAAGGAAAAGGCATCTTGAGATCGAGAGCCCTTTCTCGCACCCAATGCAGATAATCCTCAGAAACAGCACAGCTGGGGTATCCTGAAGCAGCTGCTCCTTCCATATCAATATATTTTCATGCATAAATGATGCCAGTCCTTAGATCTAGATCCTCTTCTCCTTTGAAATAGATCTCTTCCAACGAAACCAGGTCAGGCACTTGGATCATAGGGTGCCCAAACTGTCTACGGGTCAAAGCGGGATTGTAACTTATACATCCTTCTCTTCCAATAAGCGGTGCGTTGGGGAATCCTCCGATGCTAGGAATCATAGGCACGCCTCCATAGGCGGGATCATACCAAACAATGTCCGAGTGGGCGAGGGCCATAAGTATCTCGGACCATCGAGGTGCTGCTACTTCATCCCAAAGGGACGGATACCAAGTCAAACGAGCGATGAACCATGAGTACAGCAGGGCGGTACAACATACAATGTGTCCTCCTCCTTCGGCATTCTTCGAGTGAATTGAAAAGTACGTATCAGCAAGCAAGGTGGGTACTGGATTCTTGAGTATGAACAACTTGATTGCATCCATATCAACAAAACCGTCCATTATAGGGAACCAGAAAGTCCCATAAACCAACAAAGCAAAATTGGCTTCCAAGATGAGAACCTCCTTTCTTTCAGCATGGTAACGGACTTTTTCAATCAAAAAGTCAGCGGGGAACCCAAGGACTCCTTCCTTGGTGATCAGGTGTGTTTGAACATCTTCAAGACTAAGATGAGTAGCATTTGCAATTTCTTGGTGACTAGGCGTGTCTTCCCTTCCGGTGAATAGAGGTCGGACAGTCACAGGCATCCTCAAGAATTCTGAGTACTCTTCTAAGGTCGGCATCAATTGGTAGTCCGGAAAAGTGAAGCAGTGATACATCGGGTCATAAAACTGAACCAATGTTTCCAACAATCCTTCTTTCATCCTCAGCTCAAGGAAACGGAAGAGCCCTCCATATTTTGCTGCGAAGGTAAAGCGATCCTCGACGAGTTCGGCTAGTTCTCTCAAGCTTTCGATGTTGGGACTCTAAAAAGTGTACTTCAGGGTTTCTCTTCTGAAATCCATGATTACAATACTTACAAAACGAAATTGAGTTTCTTGAAGTGAACAAGGGAAAAGAATGCAATGCATGATGATTAGGACTTCATGGGATTCCTTTATCTATAGGCATTATGGTAAAAGGAAACATTTTATTAAATTTGAAACGGATTACATAAATATCCTTTTAAAGAGTCCCAAATAAAAGCTAAATAAAAGCTAGTAAAGACACTAAAGAAGCTTTGAATGCTGCTGCTTGAGCTGCTCCTCCAACTGGGTCTTCTCACGGGTGAGATTGTCCACAATCATTCCCCAAAGGGCACACTGAGAGTTGGAGGAAAATAAATCCTCTAGAATCTTCCTCTTCTTGTAGGGGAGTAGCTCTTCGTCCTTCAATTGTAGTTGCTCTTGAAGTTTGGTATTCTTCTCTTGAAGCTCACTAATCTTTGCAACAGCCACTTGATATTTGTTTTTCCACGCCTCTGACTCACGCTGTGATTTCCTTAAGGCAACTCCCAACTTCTCAGCATCAGACATAAAGACATAAGCAGGCTCTCTCTTAGGAGGTATGGGGTCTTGGTGAGAGTAAGGAATCCTCAGCTTGATTGCCCTGTCTCTCACCCACTGGAGGTACGGCTCTGAAGACACACAATTAGGCCTCCCTAGACTTCTCTTCCCCTTCTTGTGTACACTACGCCATGCATCTAGAATCTTTCCTCGGAGTTCCATATCATTTTTGAAGAATATACCCTCTACTTGAACACTCTTGGGAGGTTCCTTCAACGGGTATCCCAACTGTCGACGAGCTAAAACAGGACTGTAGCTGATTCCTCCATCAAAGCTGAGCAACGGTACATTAGCAAAGTCACCACAACTATCAATGATTAATACTCCATCATACACTCGGTTGTACCAATCAATGTCAGAATGGGTCAAAGCCATAACTCTTGGAGACCAAAGCTCTTTGCCAATATTTGTAAAAGAGCTAGACTTCGGCAAGTGCGAAATAAACCACTTGTAAAGTAAAAGTACACAGCAAGTAATCATCCCTCCACCATGAAGGTTTCAGAGATGTATAGAGTGATATGCATTTCCCAACAGAGTTGGCACTGGGTTGTTCTTCATAAAGATCTTGAATGCTTTGAGATCGATGAAACCTTCAAAACTTGGGAATAGAAACACCCCATAAACCAATAAGGCGAAAATTGCCTCAAACGGAGCCTTATTGGAATAATCAGCGTAGAATGAAGCCTTCTCGACTAGGAAACCTGTCTTTAAACCAAGAATTCCATCCTTAGTAACTAGGTTGGCTTTGACGTCAGGTACCTTCAAACAGAGGGCTTTAGCAATATCTTTCTCATCAGGGTCCTTTTCCAAAAAGGGAAAAGGAGATTCTTCTAGGACAGGTAGGCCAACCAAAAAGGAATACTCTTCCAATGTAGGTAACAGCTGAAAGTCTGGGAAGGTGAAACAATGGTAAAGAGGATCATAGAACTGTAGTAGAGTGGCAAGAAGTCCTTCATTCACTGAGCAACCCAACAAAGATATCAGCTTCCCATATTTGTTCTTGAATTCTTCTTGATTCTTGATAAAGCCCCACAACTTCTTTAGGTCGTCCAATTTGGGACTTTTAAAAGTATATTTCTTAGTACGTCTTTCATTTGAATTCATAGTTACCTACAATGTTCATAAACGAAAGTGAATCCCATGAAGTCCAATGCAGAATGATGTTATATGAATGCAACAAACACAAGTATTCACATAAGGATACAAAGATAAACAGACAAAGGGGCACCCTAGGTTTGCAACGAGCATGGAGCATAGGGTATACCCATCCCCAAAGAACGTGGACTAAAGGTTTCATTTGTACCTGTAGGACAAGGTTCTAAAGGGACTCAAAATCATCAGCCAATCTTTCGGATATTATCAATTTCCCAATTACTCGAGGATTAATAATATTCTCAAGAGAACTTCTTTTGAGTGTAGCTTCGCGTAGCACTATTTTGGAATTACTCCCTCATAGTCTCGCACTACATCCTAATAAAGGCCAAAGTTGGGTTTAAGGTAACTACGGTCCTCAATATCATAGGCTCCAAGGTCGAAAATAGTGAGTGTCTTCATGATTACTCGTTCAACAGTACTACCTCGAGAGGGCCTCAATTGAGCGAGATTCTCGATTCAACTTAGTCGGGATTCAACTCCCTATAAGCCTCCTCGACTATATCACCATCCTATCTTAATTCCTCTCAAGTTCGGGTGTAGAACTTTATCTCACCACTCAAGAACAATAATCCCAAAGGAAATACAAGAGAAAGCATGTAAACAATTAATCAAGTAGGCAGATATATAAAGCAGTAAACAAATAAAATAAGATAGGGAAACCCACTAGAGATGTCCCCAGTGAAGTCGCCATTTCTGTCGCGGTGAAATTCAGATACCAAACTATTGATTAGTTTGAATCTTTATTCATTTGCAACCGAACTTTGATTTGTCCAAAGGAAGGGATAAAGATCGAAATTCCCACAATGCAATGCAAATGCAAGCTAGAGAGTTTCAGGTTCGGGGGTTGGTTAAACTTAGGGAAGGTACTAGCATCCTAAGTTTCTGTAGTACTCTACAGGAACCTCTTGTTTTATGTTTGTTTATTTCTAAGTGTTTATCTGCTTAATGGTATAAAAGACCCTAGTGGTTTATATCTAAGTATACTCGATAAGATATCGCATCTTATGCCTACATATCCTTATGGGAGTGGAATCAGAGTATCTGTAGTTCCCCTAAAGGGTTAGAGGAGTTCTTTGACTGTGGTCAAAGTTCCTACGGGTTAAGGGTAGTTGGTTGATTGGGTCTAGGAGAAGAGACGAGTTATCATTTTAAGGGAGATTACTTAGTTTTAGCCACCACAAGTGTGTAGAAAAATTGTATTTGTGTCGTCTTAAGAGAAGGGCTCAAGTACTTGGAAGGGTCAACAAGTACGCCTCTATGTCTCTTAAGCGAAAAAGAAGATATTGATTGTATTCGTGTTGTGGGGCGTGAGAAGTTATATCTCGCTTAAGATGATTAACATCTATTCTCTGTTGTGTTTATCTAGTCGTTTTTAAGTTGATTGTTTTGTTTATTCTATGTTGTAAGGATAAGGGTCCTTCCTATGAGGTAGGATCTATCCTAAGTGATCAACTTGAATGGGATCAAGGATCGCGGGGAATATGATGCAAATGATATGCACTACACACGATTGTTGAATCATGTGTAGGGTTTTTCTTTGGACGGATGCGATGCGGAAGATAAATTTGATAATGTAAATTGCATGTAAAGTAAATTGCGGGAAAGTAAACCATACACATACGCATGAAAGCGCTAGGTGAGTGCATGTGTCGTGAAGTGAGTGTGCACGATTTAGATTGAGTTTCACGATGTGAGTTGATTTTAATTGATTGCTTTCTTGAGAAAAGTTGGATTGGTTTAGATTAATTTTTAGTGAATTTGATTTTAAGAATTTAGTTGGTTAAAAAAGGATTAAATTTTTTGAGAAATTAACTTAGGGGAAAAATAGGTGAGATTAGCATTTAAATATTATTACAAAAGGTAAATTAAATTATTGAAGTTAAGTTAATTAGGAAAAGGATTTTAATTATTATAAGAAAAAAACACACCAATTATAAAATAGTTTTGCTTTTTGGTTTTAATAAATAATATTGTCTTAAATGTCTAAATAAATTTTACTAAGGTTTTTTTCATTATTGAATAATAAAAGAAGTTTTAATATTATGAAGGTTAATTAGAAAAAGGTTTTTTTTTTACTAACAAGATAATATATATAATAAAATAAATAAGTTAATTTAAAAAGTTATTGTCTTGATTTATAAGAGGGTTGATTAAAAATAAAATATTAACTAAAGTTAAGTGAATGGTATAGGTGGGATAAAAGTAAAAAGATTGTTTTAAATGAAATGGATAATTAGAGTTTAGTAGTTATTTTTAAAACTAATTATTGATTAGTTAAGGTGATTAACGGAAGAGTTAGGGGTAAATTAGTGTGTTAGGTGAGTGTGTGTGTGATTATAACATAAACAAAAAGATTAACCAAACAGAGAGAAAGAAAGAACCCTAGTTCCCAATTTCACCCCCAAATCGATCCCCCCTTGATCTTCCTTTTTCTTCTCCTCCAGCTTTTTCACCCATTCTTCTCTTCTTTCTTCATCTTGTTTTCTCCCTCTCTTCAATTCCTAAAAGGTAAACAAAAAACAAACAAAATAAATAAGTTAGCAAGAACAAGGGCTCACGGCTTCGCTGGCTTCTCACACTCGCAAGGAGTTTGACGGCGATGAACGGAGGGGGCTTCGCGGTGGAGATTCTGGTGACGCGAGCTCTGCAGCGACGACGGTTTTTCGGCGAAACTCACAGGAAGAGATAAGTCTTCACGATTTTTAGGTTTTTTGATTTAGGATTTCGTATGGGGTTTTCTGTGTAGAAATTTCGCGTGTTTGAATGTCGTGGATTTCTCTGCGTGTTCCCTTGTAATGTGTTCTGAATGCTTCTTATATAGGGTTTCAGGGGACAAAGCGAATTGAAGGAGAATAATGGGGTTTCCAAATCCGGCGGGGCATGCTTGTACCACTTTGGAAGGTAACGTTAACGCTTATAATTCTATCAAGAAGATTTCCAATTTCGTCTGATTGCAAATGATATGTATTAACTGAAATCCCAATTTCTGATTTTGTGTATCAATTGTTTAATATTGTCCAGGTTCAGTGTCTTGGATTTGATGGGATCTTTTTCGAATATTCTTCTTACACGGGTATATTCTTTGATTGAGTTATTAACTCCGAATTCGTGAGTTGGCAGGTGCGGATAACAGTTGATTTTGGGCCAAAAGATGGACTAGACGCCCAAAGTAGCAACTTGACATTTGATGTAATAAGCCACGATTTTTCCTGGTGTTCTCTGGTGTAGACTTACGTGGAAGTGTTCGGAGTTCACTCTTGCGAACAAAAGAAAAGGTACAACAAGGTTATTGTTTACTTTGCTCTCCACTCTTGCCTTCACATTAAGTTTGATGTGTATCTAATGTTGTTTCTTTTTTTCATGTGCTCCAATGATGGTGTTTGGAGTAACTCATTTGTGCACGTCGTTGTTGAAGAGTAGAATCATGCCGCGGGAGTCTCGTAGTAATTCCTGGAGTAACTCGTATTGACTTGTCGGGTAATTGCTTTCATGGCTTGCAGCTCTTGTAATAATTCTTTTTTTGCTAATTTCCTGTAGTGTGAAATCTAACGATGCTTGTGGATGATTTAAAAGGAGCTCTTTGGGGCCGATTTCTTTTGAAGAGCAAATGGCTATTGGTGTGAAGACCCTGATGTTGGAGTTCTGCTGCATAACTCGGTGTAACGAACTTGGCTGCAGCTGGTGCATATTTGTTAGATTGTTCCGCTGATTTATTAATTGTTGTTGTTGTCTTGAATCAAATGCGGTGGTTAAACGTCTCGTTATGTAGGTAAAACTGCGTGGGGAAAAATTTGGCGCATAGCAGAAGTAGGAAGAGCACACCATAGATGCGAGCTGGATCAGTATAATTGGACCCCTTGCTGTCTCGGCAATCTGCTGTATGGCGGCAATACATCCCCGGTCTTCAAGAAAGGGTATGTTCACCTCCTCAACCAGAATCAAAGTTTGGATTTTATCATATGCAACATCATTCCTGCCAAGTAACTTTTGGTATGTTTTATCTGGACTACGAGCTTCAAGTTCAACTACTTCGTCATTCACCTCACCCGCAGCTTCATCACCAATCAAAGCAGGAGCTGGGGGGAAATTTGTAGTTATCTGCTAAAAACTTGAAGTATGTTCTGATAGCCTTTTGAACCCATGTGATCCAAAGACATCTCTAAAACTACTTTACAACAGTCCTATTTCTACAATCTGATGCATTGAGCTCTAATATGTTGAGGCCTTGCTCTTGGGCACAGGCATAGACTACTGTAGATTTGCCACTTCCTGTTGGTCCTGTAACATTCTGCAGTGAATCCTCTTCGTTCATATTTTCTGAATTTAGATGTCTCATCCCCGGGTTTGTAACGTCTTTCATGCCACTGATGTAGCGGGAGTACCGTAGCTGGCACTTGATGCGTAACGACGACGGAGTTTGCTATTGTATTGTATTTACCGTTGGTATGTCTCATCGTGTGTCGAATATCATAAATATATGTCGTTTCGATATGGCCATAGTTTACGCTGAAATAATGTATTCTCTTGGATATTTGGATTGCACTTTTATCTCAGAGGCTGCCTTATTAACTTTGACAGGACGTAAGGGAGCTGCTTACAGAAAACTGAACTGCTCCTTTATCCGATACTGACAATGACTTTGGTCGCAATTACTGATGTGCCCAGGTATTTCTGCTGCTCTTGATCATGTCACTGATTGTTGCTTCTCCATCGTGAATTGGAAAGTAATGGCATGGGGTGAGTTTGTTTCAGGATTCATCATTTCCAGGATAACAGGCTTTTCAGTCTGAAGCTGGTGAGCTGCTAATGACGGGTGTTATGCATGAGACTTATTTTGATCATCATCCTTCTTCAACTGATGTGTGCCTGCTGTTTGTAGATGGAGATAACACTTGGCGATTCAAAAAGTCTCTTGGAGCTTGAATAGCATTATCGGATTATGACCGGCATCCATCCCTTCTGTGAGTCTCTTCTTTGATTATTCTGAGATTAAAAGGTGTCTCACTCAAGGTGATGTTATCTTAATTTGTTGGTGCATTATGAGATATTTGTCACATTCAAATACATAGAATGGAAGGAATGCCTTTGATGGATCTTATGTTGTGAACCAAATCTGCATCGATATTCAGAGATTGCGGGAGGCTGCAAATAAAACCACAGAGCTTGGTGTGTCCCTGATGAGAGGCACGACGCATACAGCTGATCTTTCTCGACGAAGGCTTGGTTTTCATGTTTGATCCTTTTATTCTGATTGTATTTTAAAGCTTGCCAAAACTGCGTCTGAGAACGGTTTTGGAACTGTGATGAGAGTGTTCGTTCCTTATTATTAATGTCTGCATACTGCCACAGATGTCTTCACGAGCCACTAACAGTTACTTGACTTGGGAATTGCTTTATGCAGGAAAACGAGGGTGTCGCTGAATGGAGCTGGAATCGTGCTTCGACACGTCTTGTAGATAGAGCCTTATGGATTACGGAATGGTGTGATGTTAAGTAAGGTTGGCTAGAGGTGTGCTGATTTCTTGATGTAAGTGAATTGATATCTTTGTATATGAATTGCTTCTAATGTGCTCCTCATTCCCTTTTTCAGATAGATGGATGGTTTTATATGTCGTCACCACAACATGATTCCCTCGATAACCTTTGATGACTTTGGTAGCAGTTCTTTGGGACAAGACGGCAACTTCATCCAGGATTTGGAACTAATGTTTTGTCTCAATTTACTTTACATGTGCTTGTGGCAACTTTGGCATGGTGAACCGTATGACAAAGAAGGGTCTTAAGTTTCAGCACTTGTTATTCTTGAAGTGACCTATGCAGCTGGTTTAGTGATCTAAGATTGTATAAACGAAGTCTCGGTCTCTTGTCCTTGTCTCAGCGGCATTGTAGCGGTGTTGAAAAACTCTCATCCAGATTGGTCCCCGGCTACAGCTTATGCATGTGACTGGTGCTTGCTAAAAAGTACTTAATGTGCTGATGCGGAAATACCGATGTGATGTGCTGATGCTACTTTTGTATTGCTGTTGTTGGTGTCTGCAGGCCAGATTTGGATGGTGGGATGCTGTCATGGCGATCTGTCATCAACTTTTCCATCTTATGATTTCCAGGAGGTTCGAAACCGTTATGGTTGCTTGCTATGAAGAACTGGCCACAGATGATGCTAGAAGCAGGAGTAACTCAAAAAATGTCGGCAGAAACTCTGAAGATGCTATAAAGAACCAGGAGCAGTTTACTGTCATGTTGCCTTATTTATCTTATTTAGGATAGCCTCCTTTTGAAAAGGAGAACTAAATATGTTTTGTATCAGGGTTGGGATTCTTATAATTGCCTTGTAAATGGTGTTCAAAATGTATTCAGAAATTTAGTTCAATGTAATGAAATAGGTCTCTTGTAAGGAACGCGAAGGATCCTGTATCCTCTTGAATCGAGAGCTCTGAATTTGTTGGAAAAGTTGTGAACAGCTGCAAATTATCCATGTTTTTGTTTTTTTTTCTTTCATACGCGTTGTAAAGAAACAATTGCCTTACATGAAGATTTGCTCCTTGTACTTCTTAGACTTAAAGCCACAAAACCTTGCTTCACAAAATAAAACAAATAAAACGGTTAAAAAAAGTTAACTATGTGGATGATTGATTGCAAGAAAGAACGTTATCTCCACTCGATATTACTGCGTCTGCATAAAAATTGGTTAGTCACGTAAATATTAAATAATAAAATAAAGTCAAATAACATGAGAATGCAAGAATAAGTGGGATCTTATGGTCAAAAATTAGGGTGCAACAGTACGTAGGCACAAGACTTTGTGTGTTGCTAAACACAAAAAGAATAAAAAACATTTCTCTTATCATCTCCTTAATCAATCTCATAGAAAACAACTTTTAAACTAACACAAATACAACAAGAGGTTCCTATAGGATATTGTCGCTACGCGAAAAATGACACAGAGTCGCCATCGAATTTTATTTATCCCAAAGAGGGAAAGATAAATATTGATAAAACCTTTAGAGAAAGAACACGTTTATCGCAACCACATTCTTGGTTCGGAAGTCGGTTATATAAGGGGAAGGTATTAGCATCCCCTCACATCCATCGTACTCGATGGGAACCATCTAAGTTGTCTATGCTTGAATGGGTGTTCTAATCTAAAAGTTTACTTGCTTAAGGGAAAAAGGTTTTTTTTATTAGGGTGCTTGCCAAGGATTAGGGCCTTTGTGCCTATGTATCCTCACTTGAAAGAAGTGAAGAATCAGAGCTTTGTAGTTCAGAGGCTTGAGAAATGATTGTTTGTTGGTGGATTTTATATCTTAAAAAAGGGTTTTCGGATGATGCCCTAAAGTGAAAAAAAAGTTTGGTGAGTTGATGTTGTTTTTAGGGTTTCAAAAGAAATTTGTTCTTGATTAAGATTGCACTAAAGGATATGGGTAGAGGTGAATATTTCAAACGACCAAGTCGAGCGTCTTGTGCTCAAAATACTCAAAGTGAGTGTAAGGGGGCTCCAGTCTCACTCATTCTCCACCACTTAAGGCTCATGACGCGCAATTCTAATTGTATTTTATTGTGTTTTTTTTAATTTATTGAGAAAATGCAACTTGACATTGGATCAAGGGTTTTATTATTTATTAAGAAAAAATTGCGGTGATGCGAACAAGGTTGATGGCGATGCACGGGGCAATTGACTTACAAGTTGGGGTATGGCTTGATATGTGGATCAAGAATGATTTTAGGGTTCGGTTCTAATTACTAAGATGGCTACCTAGCGAAAACTAAACAAAGGAAAGCAAGATAAAAAAAAGTACATCAAATGGGGGAGAGATACATGAAAAGAAATACAAGGGATGATTAATTCAAGAAATAAAGAGGCCTTGATGTAAGATAGCCCCACGAGAAAACCTTGTGTGTGCAATGTGTCCTAAGCTAAACAATGAGTAATCAACAAAACAAGTTCAAAGGATTACAAACGATGCAATAGTAACCACTTTGCGATTTAAAATCACATATCTCGAATAATAACTCATGTCAAGCCTAAGTCACTCACAAAGCCTAATAGATCCTTACAAAAGAAATTAACTATTTTTGGTCTTTTTGATTTTTTATCATTTTTTTGTTGTTATTTTTTAATATCTACACCTAAACATTATTAAAAGGAGATAAAAAGAACTAAGATACGCAATCGCTCGTGCAATAAACAAGTAATAAGGATAGATACACTAGCAAGTATTAAACATGTTAAGGCAAAAGTGGATTGTTAATTCTAAAGAAATAAAAGAGAAAAATCTAAATAAAACTTCTAAAAACTAAAATATTTTTGTTTTAATAAAAATGAAAAGGAATAAACAAAATATTAAAAAAGTTATTTTATTATCATTTTAAGAAAATAGTTTCAATAAATATCTTATTTTAAGAACATAAAATAATAATAAAAAGCTAATAGAAACCAAAGGCTAAGGGAGTGAGAAAAAAAAGAGAGAAAAGAATAGCATGGGTCAACTTGCTCTGTTCAAAATAGAGCCCAAAAGAGACAATATGGATGGGGCGGGTCGCCCAGTTTGGCTGATATTGAAAGTGATAATGAAACCCTAATACTAAAATATACAGACATTCCTATTTACTCTGCAGAAATAAGCTACAACATGGAAACCTCCTTCAATAATGTAGCCATGAATCTAAAAAAACTTTACTCAGTATGATACACCCAAGGAACTACAAAAAACATAGACCATGAATTCAAGTCTTCTTTCCTCAATCGTTCTCGATTTTTCCGCTCCTAACTCGTGGATCTCTCTCTCTCTCTCTCTCTCTCTCTCTCTCTCTCTCTCTCTCTCTCTCTCTCTCTCTCTCTCTCTCTCTCTCTCTCTCTCTCTCTCTCTCTCTCTCTCTCTCTCTCTCTCTCTCTCTCTCTCTCTCTCTCTCTCTCTCTATATGAGACCTTTTTTTTACAACCGAACCTCACAGCTTATTCATCATGACCGCTTCAAGTCTCTCATTCTCTGACTCTATTATTCAATTGCTATTCTCGCTCCCAAATCTCTTTCAACTGGCACTCTCACGAATCTAAAACCGAAACTAATGACACCCAAAAATCGACATTGAGTATAGAATGATTCACAATGCAAACATCAAAATAAATGTCACAAGTGAGAAAATAGTAGAAGCTAAAGGAAATCAAAAATATACCGACGATGCTTTGGAGGCAAATTAACAAGTACTTAATCTTTCTACCTTGTTAGATATCAGCCTGAATCATTCTGATTTTTCGGATAAATGTTATGCTGGTTATTGTTTTCTGTTCTTTGTAGTGGGTGAAAATTTTTGAATTTATGAATTTTTCTGAAATTTGTTATGAGTGTAAGAGTAAGTGTTGCTAGGTTTTTCTTGGTTTTTCTCTCTGATTTCCATCCTTGAACTGATGAATGATCATGGTTTTATAGTGGAAAGTTAGGGTTCAGAACTGTGTTGTGTTGATGGAAAAGGAAGGCATCAGTGGAATCAAATTGGTTGTTGAGTGTTTTAGCCATTTTTATGTAACCTGTTGTTCTGATGAACTTTGCTGCATTCTGCTCTTGTTTCTGTCCCTAAACTAATTTGTTTGTTTGTGCTTGGAGCCTCTTGGTGGTCCCATGATTCTCTTTTTGACAGAATTTTTGAAATTCTGAATTTTGATGTATGGTATGGTATGTTTTTTGGCCAAAGAATGTGACATGACTTCTGTAGTGAATGAATCTTAATGTATGAAATTGAATGAATATGGCTATGCATTGATATGAGTTTGAATGTTTTTTGAATGATATGATGAATCTTGGCATGAATTGAATAATGAGTTTGTGAATATGAAAAATTGTTTATGTATGAATGAGTTTGTGAATGTGAAAAATTGTTTATGTATGAATGAGTTTGTGAATGATGAATAACATAAACTTGATGCATTGTTTATGTGTGGTATGATGAATTGGTTGGAATGTATGGAATTGATATGAGTTTGGTTATTATTTGAAATGGATTCTTCTCTGTTTTACTATGTTTGAAAGTTTAGCTTATGTGATTTGGAAATGAATAAGAAAAAGGCTAGGAAATTGGTATGGAAGGAACTTTTGCAAGCTTGGATGATGATGCACATTCAAGAATAGAAACATTTTTGGCAAGCTTTGGAATAGGTCTTTATTTGTAGTATGATGCATGGCTAGACTTTGTAATAACTTTGGAAATTCTTGTGAAATTCAATTGTAGTTTTATGTAACATTGTCACACAATTCTTGTACATTTTGTTTTAAAGAAACTTGATTGATGTTGAAATCAAAGTTATATGCCACTTTATTCCTTTATTGAATTTCTTGAAT
This sequence comes from Lathyrus sativus, assembly GCA_963859935.3. Lineage (NCBI taxonomy): Eukaryota > Viridiplantae > Streptophyta > Magnoliopsida > Fabales > Fabaceae > Lathyrus > Lathyrus sativus. The sequence goes on along the minus strand of OZ012740.1, from coordinate 50,850,335 downwards.
TTTTTTTGCCTACTTATATTTTTATGGCCAATGCTTATGATGAAACAAAGTTATGATAGTATCTTGAAGAGTTAGGCCAAAATGAGGGAAAACAACCATTCACCGTGATCCTTTTGAATCCTTCTTGAATTTGTAAATGTATGACAATATATGCTTGATTTGAATCTAACAAATCTAAGTAAGGCAACCCTGAAGCTTTGTCGTCACAAACTTAATCTTCATCAAAACAAAATGTACACGAGTTAACCTTGAACAATCTTATGAAGAACTTGACCATGAACAAGTATAATTTCCAAGTTTTTCATCACTTAAGCGCTAATGAAACCAAAATCAACAATTGAAACTTCTTTGACTTCTCTTGGACCAAAAATGACCTTGTCTTGGGGTAGTGATCATGTGAACTTTAATGGACTTGAATTTCCACCATAGACATCTTAATCTCATCTTCCACTCCTAATAAACATAAAGGAAGAACTAAAGAACTAAACTTTATGCTTATGACGCACAAAGGCTAGAGGACAAATCGGGTCACAAAAACCAATAACTTGCAAAGGCCAATACCGAAACACAATAAATGGTGAACATCACAAATTAAAATTTTGGGAAAGCTACCAAGCAAAACCCTAATTCGCCAAGCTCATACTTATGAACCAAAGTTCTTAGGAATCGATGATCAAATGAGATAATATGATGTATATATGATGCAAAAGGATTGGGTGAAAATGAGGGTGTGACATATATTATAGATACTTAGGGTTCTAATACCCCCGAACCTTAGATCTCTTTATTGATTTGTTTTGCATTGCATATTTATGATTTATTATTTCTTTTCCCCTTCCCTTGGATAAATTAAAAGATCAGTGGTGATATCTTATGATTTGTGAAACCTAGCTAACTCAATAGTTATGTATCTGATTCTCACCGCGACAGAAATGACAACTTCACTAGGGATAATCCTCAGGAGGGTTAAACTTATCTTGTTATATTTGTGTTATTATTATTTGTTTGCTTGTGTTGCTTGGGTTTTTTGTTTTTTAGGGTGATCCTTGTGTGGTGAGATAAGTCATATACCCGGACTTGAAAGCTCTTATATTTGGGAGGGTGGTTGATTAGTGAATTTTGATGCAAATTCCTCTTTGTTTAGACTTTAGCATTTCTATAGTTTGGTTTGTTTATTTTTCTATTTTATGTCGTTTTTATAATTCAATTTATTTTTAGCCTTATTTGATTTTCGTTTGTTATTTTTAGCATTAGCAGCTTTCAATAAAAAAATTCATAAATGAAGCTACAGGAATCAGATTGAGGCGTTCTACCAGTTGGAAAGCTAGGAAAAAGATCTACAACTTTCATGTTGGACGAAGAATCTGATTCAGAGTGCATGGATCTCGAATAATTCGTTGAAGTTTCTGACTGTAATAATTAAGTTGTTTCGGGTCATCTTTATTGGGTTTGGTTTATGTTTCTGACCCACCAGTTGAGTGTGTAATGCAAATCTTATTTTGTTTATAAGGTTTGCTACCGCGCTACAGTAAGAAAACCTTTTTTTTTATGAATTTTATATTGCTTTGTGCGAATTTCATGGCAAACTAATCCCAAGGGAAAATATGTCGGATTCGAATTTCGTAAATCTTTGAAGTTATTAAAAATTTCAATTTAATTCAGTTCCTTTACAATTTGTTCTATAATTTTCATTTGCTTAATTTGTTTCTTATAGAATAGATTGGATTTAATTCAGTTGATCTATGTTCCTTACTTTAATCGCGTTTAACTTAGCTTTTTCGTTAGTTCGCGCCATCTTTAACCGTCCGCTAAATTTGGTGAACCGTTTGCTTAATTCGGTGATTAGGAATATAACTCGTGTAGTATTGTTGACGCTTGTTTGTTCAATATTGCAATCGAATAGGGATTGGAACCGCTTATGGAATTGAAATTATAATGACCGATGATAAGTTGGTAGTCGAACCGGTAGATTAACCTGTTTTAATCACTTATTTACTCTGTTTATTTTCTTAATAGAATTCTAAAACAAAACACCCCCCATAATCGTTTTCAATTGGTTAATTCATCATCAAGAATCCTTGTGAATCGACATCTGAGTCATTGTCGCTTTACTATATTTTTTCAAATACTCGTTTTTTATCCGTGTGCGGCAGTGGATTAAATTGGTGTCGTTGCCGTAGATTCTTGTCGATTTAGCCAATAGTTTTGTTTAGGTATTGTTTGTTTTGATTTTCTGCATTTTTGTGTATTTTCTTGCGTTATCGTGTCCAGACGCCCCGTTTCGCATCCAACCTAGTAAAAAAACCCGGTTTTGGGGAAATCGCCTCCTTTTTGAGTTCTGTTTCGTGCATTTGAAGTAGAAAATTTGTGCGATCAAATTCCTCTTTTTTCTATTTTTAATTAATTTTTTACTGTTTTCATAGTTTCGAAAAAATCCAAAAAATTTTCTAAAATTCTCATTTGACCTAATTAGATTAAATTTTGTGTTTTTAGATTTTATTGATTTTATTTTAACCATCTTCCTTCTTTGATTTTGATTCTGACTCTACAGGGACATTGTTGGCATTATCATATTTGTTGCTGCATTGGTAGTCTTGACTACTAGATCTTCCTGTTCTGACCTAGTTGATTTTGATTATGAGATAGAGAGAACCTTGCACGCATGTCTTAGAGATAATCAGATCGGCTTTAGTTCACCATCTCTTGACGATTGTGATTCTAACACTTTGTTTTCACATTGCTTGTTTGATTCTGATTCTGAAATTACTTTCGAAAATAGCATGGTTGAACAGCAAAAACTAAGAGAGCTTACTACTCCTGATGTTAACTATAACGGCTTATGTATTGAATATGATGACCTTGCTGTTCCTTTTGAATTAGAATCTGGATTAATACATTTGTTGTCGAGATTTAGTGGTCTTGCAGGTGAGGATCCACACAAGCATCTTAAAGAATTCTAGATTGTTTGTTCAATCCCACTTAGGCCTGAAGTAATTACGGAAGATCACATCAAGCCGAGAGCCTTTCCGTTTTCTCTACAAGGTGCGGCCAAAGACTGGTTATATTATCTTGAGCCAAATTTTGTTGCTACTTGGAATGATTTGAAGAAGGTATTCCTAGAAAGATACTTTCCTACATCCAGAGCTGCCTCGATACGAAAAGACATTTGTGGTATTAGACAACAGGATAATGAATCATTGGCTGAATATTGGGGGAGATTCAAGCAATTAGTTTCGAGTTACCCACAACACCAAATCACCGAGCAATTATTGATTCAGTATATTTATGAAGGATTAAAACCAATGAATAGGAATATTTTAGATGCTGCTAGTGGTGGAGCACTTGTTGATAAGACTCCAGCCGCTGCCAAGGCTCTAATTGAGAACATGTCGCTTAACTCCCAACAGTTCATAATGAGAGAAAATTTTGTTCAAATAAAAGGTGTGAATGAGGTTCACATTTCTTCTCATGTTTCTTGTAACACCCTTTTTTACCCCATGAATATTATGGAAAAATAATATAATTTATCAGAGTAAAATGTTAAACTCAATAAATATCACCTCAAAGGGCGTACATTTCTCAATAAATTCAAATATAAGTCAAAGCTCCGTAAGCAACGGGTTTTCCCAAAAGATATCAAAAATTGCAGCGGAAACTCAAAAAGGCATAATCCAAAGTTTTCCTTATACGGGAACATAATCAAAATAACCAAATCAAATAAGTCATGGTTTAACTCAAAGACCCCGATCCAATGTTACACTATCAGAGCAAGACCCTCTACGTTAACCAAAAGACCAATAACTCAAAACTCTGAAATATCCTCGACGATGTCCATGGCTAAACCTGGTCATCTGAATGTTACCCATGTGGAGGCAACATTCAAACAAGCAGGGTGAGTAAAACGATTCATAATAATCAATGTAGGAAATCAATATATAAAATGGCATTATTCTCATATTCAACACCATCATATTCATCAATAGGCATCAAAGGCCACAACGTCATAAATTACTCAAGATCATCTCATAAATGCAAATGCAACAAGACTCAATACATGTGGTACCAATCATCACAGCTCGATGGACAATAGGCCATCAACCCTCCATAGATCCCCATCAATAGGATTGATTCTACTTGAGAACTGGAGCACATCAAAATACCTCACATCCGCACAGTGGGATTGAAGCCAAAGAAATCAAGGTCCTAAACTGAAGTCCGGATGCACATGAATGCATGATGCACACGTCAACAATCATCCTCATAATAACATTATAGGTGCATCACCATTCATCATAATCATCATCATCAAAATCATCCTCATATATCATGTCATCATAGAATCATCAAAACTCATGGGAATATCATCATAGCTAATCATCATTACATCATCGTCATATATCATGTCATCATAGAATCATCAAAACTCATGGAAATATCATCATAGCTCATCATCATTACATCATAGAAATCATTATATAATCATGTACAAATTACATAGAACTCACAGTCACACTCATATTAATTCATCATACTATCACATATTAATAACATAGATTTCATAATTATACTCATGGTAATCATCATACTATCAATATTAATCAAGTAGAAATCTTAGTCATACTCATATTCATTCGTCTAAGAAATCACAGCATCAAAACATCAAGACATCACTGAACCAGAACATGATTCATTAATAAAACATATACAAAATTGACTTCTTAAACATAATTAGATATACAAATATTGAGAAACCAATTCCCTTATCTATACTATGTTATAGCCCTGTTCATTAGCTTTCCAACACTTCGAACGGTTCGTCATTTGGATTAACGGTTAAAAAGTTATGATCGAAACCGTTTCTGGTGTTTTTCTACCTATGAGTCGACTCAAAGGTCGACGCGCAGAGCTATGAGTCGACGCACCGAGCTATGAGTCGATGCACAGATTTATGAGTCGACGCACAGAGCTATGAGTTGACGCATACTGTTAAAATTTCCATAATTTTGCATTCGGGTGACCTCTGGTCGACCCAGGAGTTCTAGCGGTCGACTCACACTATTCTGAACCCCAAAAGTCACTTTTTTTAAGAGCACTTTCACCCCAGATTATCACTCCAAAGTCTATACCACTAACCCCTATCACCCTAGACCCGAATTTATATCAAAATAACATCCTAAAACTCAATTAGGCTATGTTTGACTCATGAAGTAACAACAATTCATCATAATTTCATTACAACTACACCACAGTCATTAGAGTTCCTCATTATCAAATTTCTCTACAGGGTTAGACAAATGTCAAATCAGAGCTTTGGCCATGAAGGCCTAATTTCCTTTAACCCAAATAAATCCCTACGGTTTAAAATCTTAATAATAGATTTAGGCCACGAAGGCCAAATTCCCTTTTTTCTCATAATCAGCCCCAAAACCCTTAAATCGAGCTTAAATACATTGAAAACAATGAAGGTAATACTCCCCATACCTTAATTGTCGACTCTGAGCCTTCTCAAATCTTTCAGAGAACCTTTCGAAGCTTTTGCCTCGAACCTCCTCCTCATAGCTCTGGCCTCAATTCTTTTCACGGTCTAACAAAATGAATCCTAATCCCATCACAATTCCTTTTTGTTAAACCTAATCTTGGGCCTTAAAATTGGGCTTTCCAATATTACCCTCACTAACTCCTCCTCAATTGTCCAATTTTCCCTTAGTTAACTTATATTTATTTAAATTAATAATAATACTAATATATTCATATTATATACTATTATTTAAATAAATAACCCAAAATCCATAGTTCTCAATATTTCACACCAACCACCGAAAATCACCAAAAATGCGAATATTCATATTTAAATAATTTAAATAAATATTCCAAGAATTTGGGATGTTACATTTCTCATTCCAACAAAGCCTTCGAAAATAGAATGAATGAGCTGACCTAATTAGTGAAACAGTTGGTAGTGGTAGGTAAAGCTCAAGCAACCCAACGAGCCCAAACAACAAGGTTATGTGATATTTGTACTTCTTCTGATCATCCTACTGATACATGTCCTATTCTACAAGATGAAAAACCTACTGAATTACCTCAAGCATATGCCGCAACCCTTTACTTATCAAGGTAACAACCAAAACCGATACAACATTCTTGACCTATCCACTAATAAATACCATCCAAACCTCCAATATGGAAACTGGCCTTCCAACCAAAAACACTATCCCAACCAACAACAATTGATGCTACCCTTGCTACCACCACAAAATCATCCACAAGCTGCAACCACTGCTGCCCCAGCTTCTGGTCCTTCATTAGAGGATATTGTTAAGTAATTGGCTACCAATAATCTCCAATTCCAACAATGGGCAGAATCCACCATCCAAGCCTTGCAAACACAAATAGGACAACTTGCTTCTTCAGTTAATGGTATTCAGCAAGCACAAGGATCCAACCAACTACCTTCTCAAACCGTGGTGAATCCTAAAGGTTCTAATGTGAGTGCAATAACCTTGTGATCCAGAAAAGTTACAGATTCTGCCCCGAAAAATGAGGAAATTGTTGAGCCTTTTGTTGTTGTTGAGCCTGAACCTTCTGTTGTTAAGGAAAAACAGTATGTACCTCGGATACCTTTCCCTCAATGAGTGCAGAAAAATAAGAACATTCTTGAGGAAGACAAAGAGAGAGAGATTTTGGATGTGTTTAAAAAAGTGGCGGTAAACATTCTGCTTCTTGATGTAATCAAGTAGATTCCAAAGTATGCAAAGTTTCTTAAGGATTTATGTACTCATAAAAGAAGATTGAAAGGGAATGAGAGGGTGAATATGGGAAGGAATATTTCTGCCTTCATCTAATCTAATGATACAACTGAGCAAAATGTTTCAGCCCTCTTCCATCCCATGCCATAAAAGTGCAAGGATCCAGGAACTTTTGCTATCCCTTGTACCATTGGGTATAGTAAATTCGAAAATTGCATGCTTGATTTAGGAGCCGATATTAATGCTATGCCTACTTCTATTTATAATAATCTTGATCTTGGTCCTTTGCAGCATACAGGTTTAATCATTTAGTTGGAAAATAGAAGCAATGCCCGCTCCGCCGAAGTCATGGAAGATGTCCTCGTGCAAGTTAATGACTTGATTTTTCCTGCAGATTTTTATATTCTTGACATGGAAGGAGAAACAAAGTCAAGCAAGGCAACAATCATTCTCGGCAGACTGTTTATGAAAATGGCGAAGACAAAAATCAATGTTGATGATGGCACGATGTACATGGAGTTTGGTGATATTATCGCCAAATTTAACATCTTTGATGCAATGAAACATCCCATGGAAGAGCATTATGTATTTCACATTGAGTTACTTTCTGACTTAGTAGATGATACATATCCCGAGTTTTTATCTGATTTTCTGTCTTTACTAGACTATGATGATACTTACTCCTGTGATGTATGCACTAACACTAATGTTTGCTATATATGTGCCGAGATAAATGTTGCAACGCAAGCTGATATTTTGTAGGTGGATAAGGTTACAAATGAAGTGGTTTGTGCGGCTAAGGCTCTGGACATCCCTGCTGCCATGACCGTCCCATCCATTGAGCAACCTTCTTCTTTAGACCTCAAACCTCTCCCAAAAAATCTCAAATATGCCTACTTAGACATAAATGATAAGCTTCCTATTATTATTTCATCTAACCTTGATTTCAATCAAGAAAGTAGGCTTTTGTAGGTTTTAAATAGGCATAAAAAGGCAATTGGGTGGACCTTGGCGGACATTCCCGGTATCAGCCCCTCCAGGTGCATGCATCGGATTCTGCTTGAAGAAGGAGCTAAGGTGGTGAGGCAGCCCCAAAGGAGGCTTAATCCTTTAATTCTTGATGCGGTGAAGAAAGAGGTAACCAAGTTGTTACAAGCATATATCACATATCATATCTCTGACAGTAACTGGGTAAGTCCAGTGCAGGTTATACCAAAGAAATCTGGACTCACTATGATAAAAAATGAAAAGAATGAACTTGTCCCCACTAGAGTTCAGAATAGCTGGAGGGTTTGTATTGATTATAGGAGGTTGAACCAGGCGACTAGAAAGGATCACTTTCCCTTTCCATTCATTGATCAAATGCTCGAACGGCTCGCAGGTAAATCACATTATTGTTTTCTTGATTGTTTTTCAGGTTGTTACAAATTCATATTGCACTTGAAGATCAAGAAAAGACCACTTTCACGTGCCCTTTTGGTGAATTTGCTTACATGAGGATGCCTTTTGGTCTTTGCAATGCTCCTGGCACTTTTCAGCGATGCATGATTAGCATTTTTTTCTAATTTTATTGAAAATTGCATGGAAGTGTTTATGAATGATTTCACTGTTTATGGTTCTTCTTTTGATGCATGTTTGAACAGTTTGAATATGGTTTTAGAGAGATGCATCGAAACTGACCTTGTTTTAAATTATGAAAAATGTCACTTTATGGTTGAGCAGGAAATTGTTTTAGGACACATAATTTCTGAAAAAGGAATTTCACTAGACCCTGCTAAGATTGACGTGATTTTTACATTGCCTTACCCTGCTTGCATTTGCGAGATTTGTTCTTTTCTTGGTCATGCAGTTTTTTTATAGGCGCTTCATAAAGGACTTCAGAAAGATAGCTCTTCCGCTTTCAAACTTGTTGAAGAACGACGTGACCTTCAATTTTGATGAGAAATGCAAGCAGGCGTTTGATTTCTTAAAGAAAGCATTGACCTCTGCCCCCATCATACAACCTCCTGATTGGAACCTTCCTTTTAAGATTATGTATGGTGCATCTAACTATGCAGTTGGAGCGGTCCTTTCACAAAGTGTGGACAAGGTTGCTCATGCTATTTATTATGTTTCCAGGACTTTAGATTATGCACAAACTAATTACACTACCACTGAAAAGGAACTTTTAGCGATTGTTTTTGCTCTTGACAAGTTTAGACAATATTTGCTAGGTTCCAAGGTTGTTGTTTTCACTGACCATGCAGCTTTCAAGTACCTTTTAAAGAAACCAGGAGCAAAACCAAGATTAATTTGGTGGATGTTGTTGCTCCAAGAGTTTAATGTAGAGATTAAGGACAAAAGTGAAACTAAGAACCTAGTAGCTGACCACTTGAGCAAAATAGAGCGGGATGTAGATCCTTCTCCCATTCAGGATGACTTTCCTGATGAGCTGCTGCTACTTTTACAGGGAGTTACTCCTTGGTTTGTTGATATTGTTAATTATCTTGTTGCTGGTATTTTTCCTGCAGGTGCATCTAAGGTACAAATTCACAAACTCAAGAGTGATGCCAAATATTATGTGTGGGATGATCCTTATCTTTAGAAGTTTGGTAGTGATCAGGTTATTAGGAGGTGCGTCCCCGACTATGAGATTGAATCTATTTTGAATTTTTCTCATGCCTCTCAAGTAGGGGGACACTTTGGTCCGTAAAGGACTGCAAGAAAAGTCATTGACTCAGGTTTCTATTGGCCCATTGTTTTAAAGGATGCTTATGAGACTTACCACAGTTGTAAAGAGTGCCAGATAGCAGGTACATCCATCACTCGTAAGAGTGAAATGCCTCAGCAACCTATGCTTTTTTGTGAGGTGTTTGATGTATGGGGAATTGACTTCATGGGTCCCTTTCTTGTATCATTTAGTTTTCTCTATATTTTACTTGTTGTTGATTATGTTTCAAAGTGGGTGGAAGTTATCCCCACTAGGACTAATGATTCTAGAGTTGTTGCAGACTTTGTTAGGTCTAATATCTTTTACAGGTTCGAAATACCACGAGCTATCATAAGTGACCAAGGCACTCATTTCTGTAACCGCACCATGGAAGCTTTGCTTCGGAAGTATGGAGTTGTGCATAGAGTTTCTACTGCATATCATCCACAAACTTATGGGTAAGCTGAGATCTTTAACAGGGAGATCAAACAGGTTTTAGAGAAAATGGTGCAACCGAACAGGAAAGATTGGAGCCGTCATCTAAAAGACGCACTCTTGGTTCAAAGAATGTCTTTCAAGACACCAATAGGGATGTCTCCCTATCGACTTGTTTTTGGTAAGGTATGCCATCTTCCTGTTGAGATAGAACATCGTGCTTATTAGGCGATAAAGAGTTATAATTTGGAGATGCAACAAGCAGGTATTGAAAGAAAATTCCAATTACAACAGCTTGAAGAGCTTAGGCTAGAAGCTTATGAAAGCTCTAGAATTTATAAAGAGAAAACTAAACACTTTCATGATAAAATGATTTCTAGGAAGGAATTCTCTGTGGGCCAACAGGTTTTACTATTTAACTCCCACCTTAAGCTTATGGTTGGGAAACTTCAATCCAAATGGATTGGCCCTTTTATTATTACTAATGTTTTCCCCCATGGTGCAGTAGAAATTAAAAGTGCAGGTACTAACAAGGTTTTCAAGGTCAATGGGCAGCGACTGAAGCTATTCCATGAAAGTTCAGTGCCTGAAGATGCTACCATAGAAGAGTTTTCTTTGGAAGCGCCTAACTACACTGCAACTTGACCAGGGAGCACCCTTTCCTTTCTCTCACTCTTACTTTATAATTGAGTTCCTTACATTAAGGACATTATCTGTTTTAAGTGTGGGGGAGGGAACCATTTGTTTTCGTTTTATTTTCTTTATTTCTGTTTGTTTATTTTTTTTTAAAAAAATAATAATAATAAAAAATTATCGCATGCTTTTTCGTTGGTTATTTTGTTACAACTGTGAGTTTTCTCTATGTTCATTGATGAAAGACTTGTGGTGTGAGGTGATTGAGTCTTTTTGTGCATTACTGGTATATATGTATGACTAAACTCTAAATTGTACATCACTAGTAGTAGATCACCAAACCTTGTGAGATTTTGAGCCTAACAATGGATATACATAAAAAATCCATCTCTTTCTTTTTTGTATGATTTAACTCATGTTTGTTAGTCTCTAAAACTTGAATTAACTTTTGCTGAAGCTTTTTATTTACTTGTGCACACTGAAATGATGAAGGCATGTCGTTTTGTTTTATTTTTTAGCCAGTTAGCCAAAAAGTCAACCTTGATAATATTACCCTTATTTTCAAGCCCCTTTGAGCCTATTTTCTCTTTTTTTGTTCAAAACTCATTACAATCCGAAAAGTGAAAAACAATGAAATAACCCTATTCAAAGGGTTAAGAGAGTCTTGTAAGGAGTTGTGTGGGGTGAAACATTATCTTTGAATTATTATTGTAATGTTGTTATGATGTTGGCACAAAAAAAAGAAAAAAAAAAAGAAAAATAGAGAAGGATGTTAATACATATCTCTTCCGGAAAAAAAAAAAAAAGAATAAAAGGAAAAAGAGAAGAGAAATAAGTTGTGAGGTTTTTGTTTGAAAGCAATTGATGTATCATGTAGTTCAACTCCCACAATTCTTTCAATTTTCTTTTAACTCTTTAATTTTAGCCTAGTACCCTTTAGGATTTACCCAACCCTTACCTTGGCCACGTCACAACCTTAATAAAAGTCCTTTTGATCTCCGTGTGCATGTAAATCAATTGTGAATGTTAGAAGTTTTTTTCAAGCCTATGGTAGTACTAACTCTCATGTTGTGCTTTGAGTGTAAACACGTAACCTAAACACTTGAGAGTTGAGTGGAAACATTTTATATTGTGAGGATCATGATGCTGGTGATGTACTTTTTGGTAATCTACTTTTCATATATTCGTTGAATATCACAAAAGAGTTAATCACTAATGTCATATTCTTGAAGCTTAAAATTAGAAGTTTGCTTGCACTTCGTATCCAGAAAACCTTTGAGATTGCATGCTCTGTTTGGTTTTTGCTTTTGAAGTTTCTGTTTTAAATTCTTGATTTTGCTCGGAGTGCAAAAATTCAAATGCGGGGGAATTTGATCAGTGCATTTTGATACATATTTCTCTATGTTTAAACTTAAGCATTTCTATAGTTTGGTTTGTATATTTTTCTATTTTATGATGTTTTTATAATTCAATTTATTTTCAGCCTTATTTGATTTTCGTTTGTTATTTTCAGCATTAGCAACTTTCAATAAAAAAATTTATAGCTAGAGCTACAGAAATTGGATTGAGGCGTTCTACCAGTTGTTAGAAAGCTAAGAAAAAGATATACAACTTTCATGTTAGACGAAGAATCTGATTCGGAGTGCATGGGTCTGGAATAATTCATTGAAGTTTTTTACTGTAATAATTAAGTTGTTTCGAGTCTTCTTTATTGGGACTGGTTTATGTTTCCGATCCAGTTGAGTGTGCAATGCAAACCTTATTTTGTTTATAAGGTTTGCTGTCGTGCTACAGCAGGAAAACCTTCTTTTTATGAATTTTATATTGTTTTGTACGAATTTCATGGCGAACTAATCCCAAGGGAAAATCTGCCGAATTCAAAATTTGTAATTCTTTGAGGTTATTATAAATTTCGATTTAATTCAGTTCCTTTCCAATTTGTTCTATAATTTTCATTTGCTTAATTTGTTTCTTATAGAATAGATTGGATTTAATTTGTTTGATCTATGTTCCTTACTTTAATCGCGTTTAACTTAGCTTGTTCGTTAATTTCCACCATCTTTAACCGTCTGCTTAATTCGGTGAACCTTTTGCTTAATGGTGATTAGGAATATAACTCGTGTAGTATTGTCGAAGCTTGTTTGTTCAATATTTCAATCTAATAAGAATTAGAACCACTTAGGGAATTGGAATTATAATGATCGATGATAAGTTGGTAGTCGAACCGGTAGATTAACCTATTTTAATCACTTATTTCAATAATCACTTATTTACTCTGTTTATTTTCTTAATCAAATTCTAAAATAAAACAACCCCCCTATAATCCTTTTCAATTGGTTAATTCATCATCAAGAATCCTTGTGAATCGACATCTGAGTCATTGTCTCTTTACTACATTTTTTCAAATACTCATTTTTGATCCATGCGCGACAACGGATCAGCGGTATAGTCAAGTTGGTATTTAGGGAGTAATCTCGAATAAGATGACTTGAGAATCCCCCGCTCAGTGGAGGCCCTCTTGAGGGTGGTATTTGTTAAATGAGAAATCATGAAAACATTTGCTACTTTCAACCTAAGAGCCTAAGAAACTGAGGACCTTAGTATCTGTCACACCCCAAAATTTACCCTTAGATTTAGTGATAATTTCACATATCAATTTAGGTCCATCATCTTTGTTTTAGCTAACCATTTAACTAGTTTGTTTATTTCATTTGCAAAGACAGGGTTTCTACAGAAGGTTGGAAGATTATGAAGGTGTTCCGTGTGATCGTAATCATTTATCAGTTGTATGAATTTTTGTGGAAAGGAAGGAAGTGTATACCCTCATTTTTACAAGGCCTCGGTCAATACAATGTTTTTTCTCCAAGCTTTCTCAAAGATTCCCCAAGAAAAATTAGGGTGTTATGTCCATTGGTCTGCATCTCAAGGATGGTTTGGTCCTATTTATGAAGTTAAAGGTGTTTGTAGACTGTTAGAAGGTAGTAAATGATACGTTTTGAAATTCTAGTTACAAACAGTCGATGTCATGTCAGATGTTATGACATCCGCTTCTGAACTGATTATTAAGCTTAGCAGTAAACAAGTAATGAAAGTAGTAAAGAACACGGGAAATTGTTTACCCAGTTCGGTGCAAATCACACCTACTCTGGGGGCTACCAAGCCAGGGAAGAAATCCACTATAAGCAGTGTTAATTCAGAGCCAAACAGCCAGTTTGCACTCTTCACTTAAGACCTACCCAATGCAATTTCAATCTATCTCTAGACCTGAGTTCCTACTCACTCCCCCTCAATCACAGCAGTGATATCAGTCCAATAAAAAACGGATTTAAACAAAGAAAACACACTTCAAACAAATCTTGATCTTGCTTATCAACTTCAATCAAGATACATAGCACTCTTGCTTAAAAGCTTAGAGTGACACAAACAAAACACCACTCAAAAACCACACTAGTCCAATAAAATCATCAAGGTGATAATTGTTTGGCTCACAAGAAAACCTAAGACACAAAAACACACATGAAGATATATGCAGCGCATGGGCCTTGGGCCTAGGTAGCATAAATTAGGTTTAACCAAGTTAATCCCATCTCCACAATTCAAGCTGCTACAAAATAGGACATGGGTGTTTCCTAAAATATAGCCTGAGATAAAGTAGGAAACCTAACTGAAAACAAACAGCGCCCGTGCTATCAGATACCTGATGTCACAACATTCAGTGTGACATCCAATAAACTCTGTATTAGCTAACCAAACATATCCTGCATACCACTACACAAGAATGTCATGACATCAGTCAAGACATCTACACACATAATAATGTTTTACCATAAAATGCAGCCAATCAAGAACATCTACACGTTTGAAAAAAAATAAACATGGGCGGAAGCTTGGAATCGAGTTTAAGTATTCAATCTCAAGACATAGATTCAAAGTCAAACATGTCATGATTTTCAAATCCCAATTCGAGATGACGTGGGTGGTTCAAGATCTATATCAAGTTATAAATTTGTGTAATCTAGATTCAAGAATTCAAGCTTTAATTCAACGAGTTTTCGCATTTGTTCATATGATTAGATTTCATCGGATTTAATTCAAAGTTTCAAAGCTTCAATTCGCATCTATTCTTGTAAGAAAGTTCCAAAAGTTCTCAAGACATACAAGAGTTAAGATTTTTATGTTACTTCAATTCAAAAGAAATTCCACAATGTTCATTACAATTCTTTACCACTTATCAAAAGAGTCAATTCTTTACCGCTTAGTCATAAGCCTTTTGGAGTCCAAATTAAGCTTTAGCATACAGATTGTATTAGTTGGGAATAATTATTACCAAACACCTTGGTTGGAGATTTTCGTAAGACATGTAAAGTGGAAACGTAAATTTATTATTAAATGGAAGAATACAAAGCTCATTACAGGTCACAATATCTTCTTTCACTTTCAAAAATTGCTCAAAATTTACAAGATACTATTTCATGACATCAAAATTCCATACAAATTTCAAGTTATCCCCAAACCATGTTGCACTACTCCCGTACCATGCTAAACACAAAGCTGATTGAAGAGCACATCATATCCCCATCAAATTCCAACACCACACGCATTGTATAATCCATCCGTGTATGCACTCCGTCAATCTCGATCATGAGTTTGTTGAGGAATAAAGAGCGGGAAGCACTTATCGCAAGATTTCGGCATGACAACCTGCAAATTCAACAAAAAGACATAGTTTAGAATGACCCTTAAAATAGCATAATGTATAAGTTCCACGGGTAAACTGAGATGAGAACCGCCGGCAGTTTCAAACGCGTCTGAGTTTAAGTTATCAGAGAAGGACTCATGAAGTTGCGATGAACCTACGAGTTCATCTTTTTCCGTCGTACCCTAGTTTTGTAGCCGTACGCGATCCGCAATATTCACAATTCGTAAACCTCTGTTTGAAATAATTGTTATGACCTTAGAGGTTGAACCTGCAACAAAGGACGATTGAGATTTTAGAGAAAAAAGGCAACACCAGAAATCGAATTGAAGTTGTTATGTGAAATTAAAACGAAATAAAAAATTCTTGTTTAACAGGCTACCGCATGTGTAATCATACCCTTTCCAAACAATCCAAAACGTGTCTAAACATGTTCTTGTAAAAATGGAAAGATGTAATTAGGATTCAAGAGAAAACATATCAGATTCGTAATTCTTCCCAATATGAAAACCAACAAGGTAGTTCCTCGCATTCAATACAGGATATGCATACCAACATATATAAAAAGCATCTCAAAGGGAGAGATGGGCGAACATTGACGATACCCAGGAATCCACACTCAGAGAAATCATAAAACGCAAAAACGAAAACCCCAAAAATACGAGAGAAAGTTAAAGGAACTTACCTCGTTTTAACATTCAGACGCGATTCACCGTCAAACCGTGAATCTTGATCTTCACCCACAAGCCTCCGTCAAACCTGGTCCAACGCCAAAACCATCTGTCACCGCTGCTGCGAAAGCTTCCGTTCAAAATCATCCTTCTTCGTTTTGAACCATCTCGGTAAAGCTTTTGTTTGTCTGTTAATGTTAAGCTGTTGTTTGTTGTTTTGTTAACAGGTAGAGGATGAAGAAAAATCATGTGAGAAAGCAATCGGGAAGAGGAAGAAGCAGAACAGGAGAAGAGAAGGGATCGTGGAAGGGAATGAAGGAGAGTTGAGAAAGAGAATTGTGAAATGGAGGGGGGCGGCTAACCCTAGTTTCACTCTTTGTTTGCTGAGCGGGTCAACCTGGGTCCGGTGGGTTGACCACCACCGGCCTAGTTTTAGTTTCTTATTTTATATATATATATATATATATATATATATATATATATATATATATATATATATATATATATATATATATATATATATATATATATATATATATATATATATATATATATATATATATATATATATATATATATATATATATATATATATATATATATATATATATATATATATATATATATATATATATATATATATATATATATATATATATATATATATATATATATACTCTAACATAATAATACTGACTAAATCATTTTAAAATATGGAAAAACAATTTAATAGAAAAATGAAAAAGATGATTTCTAACCGAAAGTATCTAATTTTGAATTTAATATTAATCTAATTTTATAATAAAAATGACAAATAAAATCACATCTAGCTTATTTTTTTTTTTTAACTTTGATGCAATAACAACATTTTTTAGACTAGTTTAAAACTAATGTCTTTTTCATAATAAATTAAAACCCATAAAAAAAATTTTCAAAATCAATTAATCTAGCTTTTTAATTATAATCCAAATTCTAGTTTTTCTTTTAAATCGTAAATATCTCATAAACAAATCAAAAATAATTAAAGTTTTAGCACTTACCCCTTTTTCACTTAAATTAATCTAATTTGAAATTCTCCAAAAGTTTCAACTTCTAACCGCTAAGTATTTCACCATTACGTTTAATGTAACACCCTTTTCTATCCACAATTAAAAGACACATTTTTCACATAAATCAGAGTAAAATATTTAACTCAATAAAAATTCACCTCAAAGGGTGTACATTTCTCAATAGCTCAAAATAAGTCAATGCTCCGTGTAAAACGGGTTTTCCCAAAATAATATCAAAAATTGCTCAAAGGCAGTGAAACTCAAAAGACAATCCAAAGTTTTCCTTATACGGAAAGATAGTCAAAATAGCTCAAATAAAACATAAACTCCAACCCGATGTTACACTATCAGAGCAAGACCCTCTAAGTTAACCAAAGGCTAACAACTCTAAACTTCAAACATAATCCTTGACGGTGTCCACGGCTAAACTCGGTCATCTGCACGTTACCCACGTGGATGTAACATTCAAACAGGCAGAGTGAGTAAAATAATTCATAATAATTAATGTATAACAATCAACATAAAAATGACATCATAATCATATTCAACACATTCATATTCCTCAATATGCCTCAAAGTCCACAACATCATAATTCATACAAAAAGACTCAGAAAAGCAATGCAACACAACCCAATACATGTGGTACCAATCATCACAGCTTGATGGACACTGGGCCATCGACCCTCTATAGATCCCCATCAATATGATTGATTCTACTAGAGAACCGGAACACATCATAATACTTCACATCCACATAATGGGATTGAAGCCAAAGTAATCGAGGTCCTGAACCGAAGTCCGGATGCACATGAATGCATGATGCACACGTCACAAATTATCCTCATAACAACATCATAGGTGTATCATCATTCATCATATTCATCATCATCAAACGTCATAGCTCATCGTCATATCATCATCATATATCATGTCATCATATAATCATAATCATCATCATCATACATCATAGAAATCATCATATAATTATATACAAATCACATAACACTCACAGTCATACTCATATTAATCCATCATATTATCACATATTAATTCATAATTATACTCGCGGTAATTCTCATACTATCGCCTATTAATCACATAAACATCACAGTTCCACTCATGTTAATTCATCATATTATCACATATTATCACAGTTATCCTCATGGTAATTTATCAGGAAAATCGCAGCATCAAAACATCAAGACATCACTGAACCAGAACATGATTCGTTAATAGAACATATACACAACTGACTTCTCAAACATAATTAGATATAAAAATATTGGGAAAACAATTCCATTATCTGTACTATGTTATATCCATGTTCATTAGCTTTCCAACACTTCGAACGGGGGCCAAAACGGACTTACGGATCAAAAGTTACGTCCAAAACGATTTCGACCGAAAACATGAACAGTCGTGACGGACAGCAAAACGCTGTTACGCTCCGGAACCCAAATCAACCCAAAAGTCCACACGATTTACTTCCCCAATGCCCCCAAAATATCCCTAAATCATCCCTAAGGTCCTATGGCGATAAAGACACAAAACTTACGGATTATTAGGCCAATCCCGTAACATATTCATGTCCTAAATCACAATTCCCCTACAATTGTCCCGAAGACATCATAATTCTCATATTAAATATTCCTATCCCTTATGTTCAAACATATAATAATCTAAGGTTTCGGCCACAAAGGCCTAAGGTTTCCTAATTCTTATGTTTCACATCAAACAATCAGGAATACTAACTAGTAGCCATAACCTCAGAGTCTTATCGATTTCCCTATTTTCCCACAATCAACCCAAAATCCCTTGAACCTCAAATCAACCATAAACACATCGAAAAACATACATGGAAAATAATGAAAAGCTATACTCCCCATACCTTAGTCGATTCAAAGCCTTCACGATTATCTCCGACAATCTTCCGATGCTTTTGCCTTCACTTCTCCCTCCTCAGAGCTCTGGCCTCCATTCTTTTCACGGTTAACAAAAATAAATCCTAAACCTTCAGAATTCTATTTTGTCAAACTTAGACTTGGGCCTCAAAATTGGGCTTTTCCCATAATACCCTCACTTACTCCTCTTAATGGTCCAAATTACCCTTATCCAACTTATATTTTAATTCACAATAATATTAATATATCCATATTATATACTATTATTTAAAATAAATAACCCAAATATGCATAATTCTCCATATTCCACCAAACCACCCAAAATCATCAAAATACGAATATTCTCAATTAAATAAATTAATTTAAATATTCCAATTAAAATTTGGGGTGTTACACTTAAAAATCAAAATCCTTAACTAATTCATGGCTAATCACCCTCATTATCATTCTAACTTGACTTTTTCATTACGCTATACATATTCATGTATCATTGCTTTTATCATTTTCCCATTTCCATATCTCATCATTTGTATATCAATTTGCACTTTCAATTATTCACTATTTTGTTTTACCGTATTTCCCCACCAAAGGAAAGGTTACATCATTTGACCGCCGAGTCAATGCCTTTACCCTCACCCCATCATAGTCATAGGATCCAAGTCGCCGTACTCGTGCTTAGGCGTCCCACCGTGGGCACACCCTTACCTCTTCCTAAACCTTAAGACTTTGAGTCGCCGTATTCATGCTTAGGCGTCCCTCTGTGGACAATTCAACCCTTTATCCTAGCCTTAGGACAAGGAGTCACCGCACTCCACGTGAGTTTCCCGCCGTGGAATACTCACTTTACCCTTTTCAACTTAACTTTACAATGTAGAAATTGGAGTCGCCGCACTCCAAACTAAGCGCTTCCCTATAAATGTTTATTTCCCCCTAGAACCTTGACCACAATCAAGAAGTTCCTCTTCCTCCCTTTCGAGGGGAACTACAATTACTCTGATTCTATCCCCTACCTCAGATACGTAGGTACAAGATGCGAGTCTTGGTGAGTAAACTTAGGACTAACCCCCTTAGGTCTTTCTCTTTACCTTTAACCGTTAGCATTACCTTTAAGCAGATAACCATAACAATTAGCACATTTTAAAACAAGAGGTTCCTGTAGAGTACTACAAAAGTTTAGGATGCTAATACCTTCCCTAAGCTTAACCAACCCCCGAATCCTAGATCTTTTCCCGCATTGTGTTTACGATGCAAAATAGGTTTTTCCTTTCTTTCACCTTTCCTTCGGATAAATCAAAGATCGGTTGTGAATCAAGATTGTGATTCAAATTAATCAATAATTTGATATCCTATTCTCACCGCAACAGTATCCCTTTACCTCACTTGGCCTTTTAGGACGTAGTGCGGTAGCTATGAAGGTGTAAACCTGAAATAGTTGATACGTGATACTACAGTCAGACGAGATTCTCTTGAGAATATTATTGACTCTCGAGTAATTGGTATGCTAGTAATATCCAAAAGATGGATCAATGACTTTGGGTACTTGTTAGAAATTTGTCTTACAGGTACATAAAACCATAGTACATACATTTTAGGATGGTTAGACCATGGCTTCATGCTCGTGACGTTGAACCCTTGTGTGTTTGCATTATTGTTTTTTTTTGTGCATCCATACATTCATGCATTCATGTAAATCATTTTTCTAACCAATTTTCAAGGAACTTAGGGTTATTTTTGCAAACATCATAGGTTTTACCATAGATTTCGGAAGGAGAAGAACACAAAAGTACACTTTCAAGATTCCTAAGTTGGGAGACCTGAGAAAGTTGGGAGGTTTAGTTGCTAATCCAATAGCTTTCAAAGATGGTGTAGTTCTACGATCCGATATACCATTGCTTCACATTTCCAGATTATCAGCTCATGCCTGCATTAGAGGAGTATTCTTGCTTGCTTAGATTACCTATCTCTAATCAAGACCCTTTTTCTGGTTTGGAGGAAAACCCTAAGCCCCAAGAAATTGCAGAAGCTACTCACTTGGAAATGTAACAGATCAAAACTCACATGACTACTAAGGGAGGAATTCTTGGGTTACCCACTAAGTTCCTAATTGATAGGGCTCATTAATACGCTAGTATGAAGAGTATAGATACTTTTGAGGCTCTTCTTTACTTTCTTATCTATGGATTGTTTCTCTTCCCTAATGTTGACATTAATACCATCTAGATTTTCTTAATAGGAAATCCAATTACTACTCTACTTGCAGAAGCATACCATTCGGTTCATCTCAAGAATTCTTATAGCGGATGAATGATTACATGTTGTGTGTCATTTCTATACAAGTGGTTTATTTCTCACTTGCCTCGATTTGCTGCTTTTTGGGATCTTAAAGATGGTTTGTTATGGTCGTAGAAGATTATGTCTCTCACTCATTCTGATATTGAGTGATGCAATCGTGCTTATGATGGAGTGATGACTATTGACAGTTGTGGTGAGTTTCCTAATGTGTGTTTTCTTGGTACAAAAGGAGGCATTAGCTACAATCTAGTTCTACCTCGTCATCAGCTCGGTTATCCTACAAAGGAAAAACCAAATAACATCCATTTGGAGGGTCTTCTTCTTCAAGGAAGATGAAGACAACAAAGTGCTTAAGGAGAAGATCATGCATACTTGGTGCCATGTTCATAAAAAAGGAAGATCAGTGTTAGGGAAGCTAGATTGTGTCTCTTTGGAGCCTTATCTCCAATGGGTGCAAGATAGGGCCATCAAGCTGAAGATGCCTTATCCTCATAGGAACCTATATCCTATAGCTGCTAGATAGCCTACCTTGATCTTCATGAGTGATGCAGAGAAGCTTTAGATTTCTTTGACAAAGGCGCAACGAGAGAGGAATGCATGGAAGAACAAATACCAAATGCTTAGTGTTGCACCCCAAAATTTGCTCAACATCTTTTACCTGGTTTATGTTTCATTGCATTATCATTTGCATAGTTCTATCATTTGTATATCATGGCATATCATTCATCCAACAGGGGATCAAGTATGATTATTATCAAGAGAAGCCTAGCAAGAAATCTTATCCAAGCTTGAGAGGTCATCCAAGTCATCAGGAGGTGGTGGAAGGTCTTGATCAGTTGAGGACCATCAATGGGATGTGAAGCATGAGGTGTGAATATGAGATGTGTATAGAGCTCATGGAGTACCTAGAGAGCCATGTTGGAGCTAAATCAAGTCATTGTGTCAAATGCAAGAGCCACAGTTGAAGTGCAGATAATTAGGGTTTCATCTGGATCAACCCTAGGTCAGTTGTGCAATTGAAAAGCATTAAAGCCTACTTTGAGGTCATGGAGTTCATGGATTGATGTGTTAAGAAATTTGTGGTGTTGTTCCAAGATCAAATCAAGAAGAATCAAGAGTGTGGGAAGTGTCTAAATTAGGGTTTCAATGCAAATTACCATGTTTAGTGCCTAACTTCAAGGCCACATAAGTCAAGATACAAGTTTCAAATGGATCTTTGGCCAACATGAAACTTGTAGAGCATCTCAATACCTTTAATTGGAGTACTAGAAGTCCTCAAGGGGATTTGTAGAACTCAAGTTATGGTCCAGACAAGTTACAGGTCCTCAGTTGATTCTGGAATTTGTCTGTGAAAATCATCTGACTTCAAGGCTATTTTTGACCTAGAAGGATGTTTCACCTGAACTTTTGGTCAACATGAAAGTTGTTCCTCATGATCTTAGATTTCTAAATTGTACCAGAAGTCCTCCATCTGATTTGTAGAACTCAAGTTATGAGGTTTACAAGTCAGGGGTATTTTGGGAAAGTGAGATTATAGGACATTTTCAATCATAGGTCCATATATCCAACTTGCAAGCTTCAAATGGAAATTTGTTCAACATGGAACTTGCTTAAAATTAGATTTTGAATGCAACCAAGTGGTCATGAGAGTTTGGTTTGGCTCATATCAAAAAGTCACTTAAAATGGCTTGAAAAGGAAGAAAATTCAAATGATTAAAG
This sequence comes from Lathyrus sativus, assembly GCA_963859935.3. Lineage (NCBI taxonomy): Eukaryota > Viridiplantae > Streptophyta > Magnoliopsida > Fabales > Fabaceae > Lathyrus > Lathyrus sativus. The sequence goes on along the minus strand of OZ012740.1, from coordinate 50,827,500 downwards.
GAGGGAAAAATGCAATTTTGTGCTAGATGCCTCAAAACAAGCAAGTGGGTACATTTTATGATTGGAAATTGTATTCTAAGAGTGTTGGCAATACCAGAATTTTGAGTGCAAGTCAAATTTTGGAAGTTACCATGTGGTTGCTTCACTTGTAAGTAACATTGCAAAATCAATGCACAAGGCAATTCAGTCCATTCTACCAATTCAAACTCATTCTAAATGACATGTGCAAGGTGTGAGAAACTTCTGGAACAAGGAAAAACTTGCAGAGCACGACTGATACATGGCACTTGAATGAAAAACCAGAAAATGCAAACTACTGTTTTGGGCTTCAATTTGGATCCAAAAGCCCATGAAATGATTCTATATATTGATTAGAGTGTGTTCATATCAAGGTTGAGCATTATTTTGCACCAGAGCAAGCAAGAGCAAGTGAATTTTCTGAACTGCAAGTTCAAATCAGATTCTGAGTTTGGAGCCAATTCAAGCAAAATTGAAGTGTGCAATCTCTTCCTTGTGGATCATTGAAGCTATCTGGAGCATTTGGGAGCAACCCACGAGCTCTAAGTACCTCTGTTTCAAGATATATACCAGGTTAGTAACATTCAACTTCTAGCATGATTTAGAATGAGATGATTAGATTTAGATCTGTGGTTAGGATCTACACAAGACATAGATCGTTTTAGGCTTGATCTGGAAGTAATTGATGATGATCGAATATGACATGTAAGATCTGTTTGGTCCTGAATCTCTTGATTCATGAGGAGTTAATGCTAGATGTTTAGATCAGGATGATGTAGGCAACATGAGGATGATTTCTATACCAATAGTTTGGATTTTAGTGATAATCAAAGTTGACATGATTTCTGAAATGGATTCGTATTTTGAAACCTAGCATGATTTAGAGGATTTTGATGAGATATGTGGAATGTACGTGAAATTCTGGTCAAGATTGATATATAGTTTGTCATTTCTGGATGCCTGAGCTTGAACCTTCACCGGAGAAGACAACCGGAGTCTTCTCCGGCCACTACCAACCACCGCCCTGTGTATCCACTTTGATGACCTGTTTTGTGAAGGAGACGACTTCATCATCGTTGGATCATTGCTTGACTCTTGACCACAACCTCAATCCAATGGCCACGACTTAAAGTTGTTTTTTGAATTTCTGATAGCAAAACGCAGCCGTTTAAATAAATGGTGTGGCATCACCAGCGCGCTTGGATGGATTGACCAGTTGACTGATCCTATGGCTCTCATTATTTCGCAGCTTTAATTCAATTTTTATTTCATTTTGTTATTTTAATTGCTTTGTTAGTTCCTAAATTCATATTAATTCCATTTTTGATCCAAAAATTATTTTAAAAATATCCTCATGATCCTGATGGAATTTATGATTTTCTAGGATTAACAAAATGCAATTCCATGCATTTTTCAATTTTATTTGATTTTCACATTTTATTTTGGTTCTTTATTTTTGCATAATTCTCCATCTGTTTTGCTGAATTTTGTTCTTCCAATTGGTGATGCGTTTGGCTTTAATTTTTTAGTATGTGTTAGGGTAGACATGTATGTTCCCTTAGAATTTTTGGTGGATTTTTAGAACAAAATTAGGTTCTGTTTTAGGTGTTGATATTAGAACCTTTCCAAACTTGTGGATCCCCTTTACCTATTTCACTTTAGGAATTGTTTAGATAACTTAGAAGTTTATTTAGGCTTCAATCTTTTTACACTAGTTTGTTCAAACATGTATGTTCCCCTAGGAATTTTATTAGAATTTTACAACTTGTTTTTGTATTTTAGTTGTATTTTGCAAGTGTCTTGTATTTGTGGTTTCCACTCTTGAGTGCTTTGGATTGTTTGGTTTGGTTGGTTGCTTTGGAGTGGGTTTAGGCTTGAGTTCTTTTTGTTGGAGCTTCTGGATTCATTGAAGATGCTTGGGATTGAAGATTGGATTTTAAGGCTTTTCCTCTTGTGGAGTAGTTTTTTAGGAGCTTAGGAAATTAGGGTTTTAGGAAGTGCCTTAGACCTAGTTTTAATTATTTCTTCAAACATAGAGTGCATTGTTTGCCTCTATTCTATCCAATGACATAAAGTCCTCCTTGGGAAGCTCCATATATCCTTAGGAGGGATGAGTGGTATGCCCAAGTGAGTAGAACTTTGAGGATACCTTTCATTTGCAATGTTGAGTTCTTAGTGATTTCCTTTGGTTGTCATTAAGTTCCTTGACATTATAACTTGATCTTAATGATTAATCTTTCTCTCGGAGTGTGCTTGTTGGAGCTTGAAGATTGATGAGGCTAGAAGTTAGAAGCTTGTTTGAAGATGAAGTCTTGCTGTCAACTTTGCTGTCTTTTCAATTGTGCTGTTTAGAGCTTGAAATTGCTGTCTGCAGAAGTTGTTGCTGCTTGGGCTGCCTCCTCTGTGTCTTTTGTTTTTCTATGTATTGTCTGTTTGCTTGTGTTGATTACCTCTAGGTTTGATGTGGAGCTTGTATCCTCTTGCCTATTGTTTTCTCTCTTGCCTCAATGGTATTGTTGTATAGCATGCATGTTTACTGTTTACTGTTTACTATAATTGCTTGCTGTCTTTTGCTGTTTATCCCCTAGGATCTCTGATTTCCTCTGTGCAAGAGGAAATTATGACAGACATTAGGTTCTGACCCATGCATGATAACATTAGGTTAGTTTCCCTTTCAACCATAGGCTTTTTAGAGCGTCTTTCTCCTCTCATCTCAAAACAATTCAAAAACACAGTAATAAGGATAACGCGTGCTGTACGTTACGAGCCTTAAGCTATTTGAGAAAAGGTTGCTGGAGGGTCACTCTTCAGTAATCTGGCTGCTCAGTGTGGTACCCTTAGGGTGACATGTGACGTAGTCACTCTCAGATCACAAGTCTTTAGTGCAGTACAAGTTGCAAACAGACTAAAAAACATTTCTTTCGTAAAAAACTCAAACAAACATTCAAACTCTGCTTTTGTCCTCTTGGACCTTTAATCAGGAAAACCCTTTTCAGAAGGAGATAAAAACTATCAGACAAGCTTGTGTCTTCCGTAGCCCGAACTACATTTGCTCTGATCTTTTATGTCGTATGAAAGTACGTAGGCACAAGATGCGATATCTTGGTGAGCAACCTTCCCCTCCTTTCCCGTAGGTAGGCGAACTACGTTGACTCTGATTTCTCGTTCCAGACGAGAATACGTAGGCATAAAGTGCGATACTTTGCCGAGTCATTTTCTTTTCTTTTTAACCCAGACTTGTAGAGTAGATAGAATAACATACCCTTAGATAGAAAACAAGCGTGGATCCCGTCGAGTACGACGGACGTGAGGGGTGCTAATACCTTCCCCTTGCGTAACCGACTCCTGAATCCAGGATTTGGGTGCGACGACCATTCCTTTCCCTCTTTGCGTTAGGTTTACTCTGAGCGTTTCCTTTCCCTCTGGTGGGATAAATAACGCACGGTGGCGACTCTTCTGTCATAGCCGGCGCTGATTTTCGCAGTAGCGACAGCTGGCGACTCTGCTGGGGATTCCAACGGTTCCCTATGCGAGTCAATCCTAGCGCTTGTTTTCCCGTCTGGGGTTTTGTATGTATTTACCTTTCTGCCTTTACTTTCAGTACTTTATTATTGTTGTTGTGCTAGGGAGAGGGTTAGATTGAAAGATAAGCCAGATCTGGGCTTGAGTTTGCACATAGACTTAGAAGTAGAGAGTAGTGGTTAGCCGGCTTGCTTAGCTCGCACCAGCTAGCCGCGAAATCTACGCTCGGACGAGATTCTCTTTGATGCTTCTTGCCTGGCCCTTAGGGGTCGACAAGTTGTCTGACCCGAGGATTGTCGACTCTGGGGACCTATCAATTGGGATTCAGCTAAGTGAGGCCGCTTCAAGGGATGATGATGCCACACCTTTTGGGTATCGTATCATCGCTCTTGAAAGTCTGTGATGTTGAACCCGCATAGGATGCCGTACCTCGTCTGCGAGTTAAGTACATACCTATGAGGGGTAGGTAGGTCTGTTTGCAGGAAACCTGTGACCTCATAGTACCTGGTTTATCTCTGTCAGTGAGAGGTGGTTACAGGGTTCTTTTGAGTGGTTGGTTTGGTTTAAGGAGAAGATTTGATGGTTCTCAGGCTTCAGTACAGAGCAATACAGTTCATCAGCATTGCACTTGATCTCCTGTTTGCATATGCATGTGCATTTTCATGTTTGCATTTCATTAACGTGTATTTATGTTGCAGGTATGATCATTCCCCTCTGATTCTAGTGTATTTTCTGGCCAGACATGGAGTCCATGAAGAGGACAATTGCTTACCAGTTGCATTCGCCAGATATCAGTTCCTTGCTGGGATTAGTTGCTCTAGCAGATGAGAGAGTGAGGGCTGAGTTCAGAGTATCTTATGGGAGATTGCTTAGTTTGTTGTACATACCTTCAGCATTTGAGACGACTGGGGTGTATACTTTGATGCAGTTTTATGAGCCTCAGCTGAGATGCTTCCTGTTCCCCGACTATATTCTGGCACCCACTTTGGAGGAGTATTCTGCTATGTTGGGAGTTCCTGTGTTAGACCAGATGCCCTTTATACATGTTGATGCTGAGCCTGAATTGGCTACACTTGCTGAGATTATCAGTTTAGACGCTTCTGAGTTCCCTGGAGGTTTGGTCAAGCTGAACGGAGCTTATGGTTTTCACTTGTCTGTCCTAGTTGAGAAGGCTACACAGTGCGCGAAGAGTGGATGTTAGGTTGCCTTCAGTGTTATTCTAGCTGTCTGCATCTATGGGATTGTCTTGTTTCCCAATGTGCCAGATTTTGTTGACTCATATGCCTTCTTGATTCTTGCCTCGAAGAATCTAGTTCCCACTCTCTTGGGCGATGTTTATCATTCTATTCACTATAAGAATGAGAAACGTCGTGGCAAGAATGTTTCTTACTGTCTTCCTCTCTTCTACAGGTGGTTCCAGGGGCATCTTCCGAAGACAGGGCCTTTTGTTGATGCTGTTGATACTTTAGATTGGTCTTCCCGGTTGATGGGGCTGTCTGTTGAGAACATCATTTGGTTTGATCGAAGTATGCTTGGCACTGATATTATATATAGTTGCAGTGGCTTTCCGAATGTCCCTTTGATTGGACGGAAATGCTGTATTAACTATAACCCTTCTCTGCTGGTGAGACAGTTTGGTTATGCCTTGAGAGATGCTCCTATTGAGGTTGAGATACAGGAATCTCTGTATTTCACGGGCTTATTAGACGAGGCTGTTTTGATCAGGTTGAGACATGCATGGGCTAACATCCATAGGAGAGGGAAAACTTTGCTAGGTAAGAGCAATAGCAAAGCTTATGATCCTTATTTGACTTGGATCCACGAGAGAGCTAGTATTTCCTTGATGCCATATCCTGCTGTGGAACCTTTGTATCTTCCAGTGATTGAGGTACCTACTTCGGTAGAGATTGAGAAGTATAACAAATTGTTGGCTGAAAACGAAGAATTGAGAAAAGCCAATGATGAGTTAGAGAAAGAGATCTTCCAGTTGCGTCATGAGAAGAATGAAGCTACCTTCACTGTGAAGGAACAAACTGAGTTGATTAATAGGTTGGGTTCAGATTTGACTGAAGAGACCAACAAGAGGGAAAAAGTGGGAGTAGCCTTGAACGGTGTTAGCAAGGTGCTTGCTTCCAAGAAGGAACTCTTAAACAAAGCTTATTCCCGACTCGGAAAGTGGGAAACATTATGGAATACCATGCTTACCAAGCGGAAGGAGCGTGAGGATGAGCTGAAGCTGCAGATTGCCACGCTAGAGGCGCAGATTAGAGCCCAGGATGCAAATATTACCGAAGAGACATCAATTAGGAGCGCTGTTGAGCTTAGAGTAAGTGACCTTGCCAAGGAGTTGAGAGGTTGTGAATTGAAGACCGGCTTCAAGAGATGCAGACTCGACGAGTGTTTTGGCGAAGGAACCTGCAAGGATGACGCCAAAAAGCTGAGGTCCACTGTTGAGCGACATGCATGACTGATACAGGAGCTAATCTTCAGACTAGGTCATTAGGAGACGTTGAGGATCTTGGAAGATGTCAGAGTGCACCATTTGGCCTGATTCATCTTTGCTTTGCTTTTGTTATCTGTACTTGTATTTTGACCATCGCCAGGCTTGTTGGCCGAGGTCTTTTCAGCTGTATTCAGTTGTATCTTTGTACTCTGCCTCTTGGCATTTGTTTATGTATGAGGATTTTCTGATTCCTTGCTTGCTTGATTGGGACTCCATTGTCATGATGGCCTTCTCTCTGAAACTAGAATAAGGGGGGGGGGATATAACCTGTAGTATACTTATATATTTGCATCTGCATACTCATATTGCATGACCGGTATTTTTTTTGAATCTGTATCTTATTTCCTGCATCTCACCAGTTTCAGGATTGACAACCAGAGAACGCATCGTTATTCTACCAGGAACAACTGCAAGAGAATCATGGATCAAGTTCAAGTCGAGATGCAGGAAATTCGTGAGAAGTTGGCACTTTTCATGCAAGCAATGGAAACTGTGGTCAAGGGCCAGGAGAATCTCCAGACTCTGGTGCAACCGCTGCTGGTGCGGGCGAATGGAAATACTGATTATCACTCTATTGGAACTCCTCGCAGGGAGGATGAGATACCTACAGTGGTCGTTCCCACAAGTGGTGGAGTTGGTGCCGGTGATGGCAATGGCAATGGAAATAATGGCATTGGTGCTGGTATTGGTAACACTGGTATTGGTAACACTGGTACTGGAAACGCTGGAAATGGTGATGGGAATGTTGTTAACGATACTGGCAATGCTGGAGATGCTAATCAAGGGTTCGGTAACAACATTGGTTTTGGAAACAATAACCAAGGGTTTGGCATTGGTAATCATGATGGTAATTTTGGTTTCAACAATCAAGGCTTTGGCTACGATGGCTATGGTAACAACAACCAAGGGTATCGATACAGTGATGTTGGCTTTGGTAACATGAACAACAACGGTGCTGGGATGGTGCCTTTCAACACTGGTTATGGACTAGGTGGGGTCAACCAAGGATTCGGTAACAGAGGACGGGGTCCTATTTTCAATCAACAGGGATATGGCCGTAACACTGGTTATGAGGGATATGGCAATGAGAATCTGAACTGGGGCGAGGATCGCCAGGAAGATGCCTTCTCCGGACAAGGCGTGGGATTTGAAAGGCCTGATGACAATGATAAGAGGTTCAAAATGCTGGAAGAGCAGATCAAAGGATTAGCCAATCAGAACTCTGCTGGGTTGGATATGACCACTATGGGACTAGTGCATGGGCTGAGGGTGCCTTTGAAATTCAAAGCTCCAACATTCGACAAGTATAAGGGGGATACATGCCCTAGAGTTCATGTACGTTCTTATTACAGAAGAATGTCTGCATACTCTGAAGACGAGAAGATGCTTATGCATTTCTTTCAAGACAATTTATCGGGACCATCGCTGGAATGGTACATGGGACTGGAGCCCACCCAAATTAGAAGCTGGAAAGAATTGGCTGATGCTTTTGTTAAACATTACCAATATAATAGTGACTTGGCGCCAAACAGGGTCTAGCTGCAGAGTTTGTCTCAGAAAAATGGTGAGAGCTTCAAGGAGTATGCGCAGCGCTGGCGTGATATTACGGCTAGGGTGCATCCCCCTTTGGTTGAAAGAGAGTTGATTGATATGTTTATTGGAACATTCTCTGGAATGTATTACGACAAATTGCTCAATGTCTCGATGGGTAGTTTCTCCGACATGATTCTCATAGGAGAACGGATTGAAAACGGAATTAAGATTGGGAAGATTCAGGCAGGTGAATCCACCTCAGCTGGAGGTGCAAGGAAAGCCTTTGGTGGAAAGAGACAAGGCGACGCTAGTGCGGTATATGGTGGTCGAGGTCGTGGAAGAGGTAGGAATCAGTATCAGCCACAACAAGTTGCTAGTGTTACTATCCTGATACCTCAGCAAAAACAACAACAACAACAATAACGGCAACAACAGCAGCAACAACAGAGAATGCACCCTGCTCAGCGTAGAATTCAAGAGGGTAGGCCGAAGAGAGTATTTGAAGCACCTCCTTCAACTTATGCCGAACTTCTTCAAACGCTGTTGGGTTTGAATCTGGTTGAAAAGAGAACGATGGCCTCATTGACGGGCACTCCTCCATTTGGTTTCGACGCTGTTAAACATTGTGATTTTCATTCCGGGGCGCTCGAACATGATATTTAAGGTTGCCATGCTTTCAAACATAAGGTTCAAGATTTGCTTGATAGTAAGGCCATTAACTTTGGTCAGGATGGTCCCAATATTGTATAACAACCCATGCCGAATCATGGAGTGAATGCTATCATAACGAAAGAGAATTTGAACTTGGTTATGGATGTGAATAAATTGAAGACACCGTTGAGTTGTGTTAAAAGCAGATTGTTGAAAGGGGGTGTATTCCCCGGATGTGACGAATATTGTTTGGATTGCTGGACCTAACCAAAGGGTTGCGTTGATTTTAAAAGAGGTATCCAAGCCATAATGGAGGGATTTTGCAATTTGATCGGACTGCTGTTGAGAAGCCTGTTGAGGCATTGTTTGAAAGGCAGGATGAGATTGCAACTGTTACAATCCCAAGGAAGACTATTACGATATCGGCGCCCACCAAGCGGCCGACTATCACAATAACAAAAGCAGGACATATTCCTTTTGAGAGTACAAAAGTTGTTCCATGGACATATGGGTTAGAAGCATACTGTAATGGAGAAAAGATTGAGGTGAATAGCCGGCCGGCAGGGGCAGTTGACAATGTTGTTGGAATGGGAGGCATGACCCGTAGTGGAAGAATCTTCACCGCACCTGAAGTTAAAGCAAAGAAGATTGCTAAAGGCAAGGCCAAGGTCAATGAAAGTGGACCATCCCAGTTGAAAGACAAAGACACGTCGCTCAAGGACGTAGAAGAGTTCATGAGGCTAATTCGCAAGAGCGATTATAAGATTGTTGAGCACTTACAACAGACACCCTCAAAAATTTCAATCCTATCTTTGTTGCTTTGTTCTAAGGCTCATCGAAATGCTTTGTTGAAGATATTGGACACGTCATTTGTACCTCAGGAGGTTTCTGTCAACCAGCTAGAGGGGGTACTGGCGCATGTCAATGCTGGACATAGTTTGAGTTTCACTGATTTTGATCTAACACCCAGAGGCCGAGAGCATAATATGGCTTTGCACATATCGGTGGAGTGCCGGGGCACCGTAATGTCACACGTTCTTGTGGATACTGGATCATCTCTGAATGTATTGCCTAAGAAGGCTATGATGAAGTTAGATATCCGGGGAATTATTTACACGTCAAGTGATTTGGTTGTGAGGGCGTTTGATGGAACGAGAAGGTCGGTGTTTGGATCAATAACGTTGCCGTTGCAGGTCGGGCTGGAATTATTTGACACTGAATTTTATATCATGAATATTCATCCAGCTTATAGCTGTTTACTTGGGCGTCCGTGGATACACTCTGCAGGGGCTGTGACATCTGTCGCAGTGAAATTTGGATACCAAACTATTAATTAGTTTGAATCTTTAATTCAATTTGCAACCGGTCTTTGATTAGTCCAAAGGAAGGGATAAAGATCGAAATTCCCACAATGCAATGCAAATGCAAGCTAGAGAGTTTTAGGTTCGGGGGTTGGTTAAACTTAGGGAAGGTATTAGCATCCTAAGTTTCTGTAGTACTCTACAGGAACCTCTTGTTTTATGTTTGTTTATTGCTAAGGTTATATGCTTAAGGTAATGTTAAGGGTTAAAAGTAAAGAGGAGGACCTAAAGGGGTTAGTCCTAAGTATACTCGCCAAGACGTCGCATCTTGTGCCTACATATCCTGACGGGAATGGAATCAGAGTATCTGTAGTTCCTCTAAAGGGTTTGAGGAATTATTGACTATGAGTCAAAGTTCCAAAGGGGTACAAACGTTCATAGGGAAACATTTGTTTGGAGTGCGGAGACTCCTACTCTACGTTAAAAGTTAAATTGAAAAGGATGAAGGTATGTCTACGACGGGACGCCTAAAAGGTGAGTACGGGGACTCGAATCCTAAGGCTAGGATAAACGGAGAATGTCCACGGAGGGACGCCTAAAAAGTGAGTACGGGGACTCGAATCCTACGGCTAGGGTGAGGGTAAAGGCATTAACACGGGGGTCAAACATGTGAACCTTTCCTTTGGAGGGATTTTGACGGGAAAAGTAGTGTAAAGTGATAAGCGATGATAATATGATATTGAAATGCTAGAGATTAAATTGGGTTCATATGATAAACTAGATGTGATCTGGTGCGAATAATCAAGCGGAAAGAGTGGGATTTATTTTTTGTTATAGACTTAGAATTTAAATGTTTTTATTGTTGGAAGAGTTTGTTAAGTGGAAGCTTAAGCAAAAATTAAAATTAATTTATGTTTTTTTGTGAGTTGTTATGTAATTTGGATTACAACTAAGTTAAAAAAATGCTATACTAATTGATTTTAAGATTATTATTTAACGAAAGTTATTAATTGAATTAAATTAAAAGAGGAACTAAACTAGATGATTTTTTTTAGTTATTTATTTTTAATAGAGAAAACATCTTAGTCAACTAAAAAAAATCTAAAGAGTTAAAATAAACTAAATCAATTAAATTATCTTTTTTAGATTTTAAATAAATAATTAATTTTTTTATGGATTTTTAATATTTAAGGAAAAAAGAAAATAAAATATTAAATTTAAGCACTTTTACATTTTTATCTTTTTTTTTTATAAAAAACCTAAATTAAATCTAAATCAAAATTATTATCATCATTTTTTTTATATTAAAATTCGTTTTTTATAATTAATAATATATTTTTTAGATTTTTTTATAGTTATTAGTTAGTGATTGGTTAGTGGTGATTTTTTATTAAGTAAATAATTACAAAATAAACCATAAAGAAAAAAAAACAAAGTAAAAGAGATGGGTCGGACTGGGTGATGAATCCCCATACCCGACCCGATCAGCACAAAAAAAAGGGGCGGGTTTCAAAATTGAAACCCTAAATCGAAAAAAGATTTGGCGGTGCCTATCCCCTCCTCTCCTTCAATTTCCCTCTTCTTCCGCCTTCCGTTTCCTTCTTTCCGTCTTCCTCTTTCTTCTTCTCTCAATTTCTTTTCTTTCTCTCCTTATCTTCTTCGTTAGCTCCTCAATGTCCTCTTCTCACTTTGCAATTTCTCCCTTTGGTCCTTCTTCGCGAGTTCATCCTCGTTTTCCTCCTAAATCACAAAAACAAGCAAACAAATTAAATCAAAACGTTAACAATGTCAACAATCAACTTACGATGTGGTGTTTTGCAGGTTTTGTCGGAGTCTTAGCGACGGAGCTCGGAGGATTCCGACGAAGGTGACTTTGAAGTGACGGCGGAAACAAACACAATAGATAAGTTTTCCTTTCAAACGTTTTTTTAGGCGTTTTAGGGTTTTTGTGGATTTGTGAATGTCTGTGCTCGTGAATGTGTTGCCGTCTTCTCCTGTTTCACTTTGAAACCCCCTTTTATAGTTTTTCGGAAATTAAATTTACGATTTCAAAATCAATGCGGTAGTTTTCCATTGAATACGATTTTAGAAAGAATCAGGATATGCTTTGTGATGGATTTACTGTTGGTTCTGCCTTGCTGTCTTTGGGGTCGTATGAGGATGATTTTGTTCCGTTTTCGACTTGATTTCTAATGTGTTTTAAAACCTGAATATCCCATTTTCCTTATGCGAATAATATTGATTGGATATGATGATATCTCCAATTCTGCTTGAGCATATCTCATTAATGTCTTTGATTTTTCCTCTTCAAACCAACACAATATGGTAGATAATATCTGGGAGATTTAAATCTGCCGTGATTGTGTCGGCTGGCTGTTTTACGGTTTTGGAAACTTCTTGAATTTTTGAATTTACACGATATCCTCACATCTCTTCTCTTTATGTTGCAGCTCACACTTCAAACCAAATTGGAAAGGAAAGATTGGCTATACCGAGGAAAATAGCAGGCGCTTATCTTCATGTTTGTAAAGGCAACGTCGTGACTCGAATACAATTGTAAACGATGACCAACAAATCGACTTCAGAAGGTTATTCTTTGATTCCATTCAAATTTGATTTTGTTTGGCTTCAAGTATGTACCAGCGATATGTGGCATGATTAAGAAGACGATTTAATCTCCATTTTCTTCTACTATGATACAGGTTAATCACGAAACCGACGGTAAAACTCTGTGTTCGAATTGCTATAGCTCTGTAGCTGCTTTTAACTTCTTGGAATTCATGTTCTTATGGTTGAACCTTCCTTTTGGAGATTATGAGGTAAAGAAATCGTTTAAACTTTGACAACATGGTCTAGATCTGAAGTGAGACCATAGACTTTTGACTGGAAAACTCTCATAAACTTAGTGGGTAATCATGTCTCCAATTAATTTAGTGAATTCTTCTCTTCAAGTGACCATGTCTGAAAATATTTCGATGATTATGTACGCGTTCTATTTCCATCTCAGTTATATCTGTACCCATTTCAGTTTCTTATTCCTTCAACCATCCTTGAATATTTGATATCTTCATAAAGTCGTTACTAATGATTATTCTTTGTAGCAGGATAACATGAAAGGAAGGCAAGTATTTCCTAACTTCTATGGAAAAGGGGGGTTTGGCCAATGTTGGAAGAACAACCCTTCTGCTGCGACATTTCTAGCGAGAAGTCCTTAGCTGCCTTAATTCCCTGCCTTTGTTATTTTGATAATATGCAACCTCAGATACTTACTACAATAACAATTCTCAATAGATGGTGAGCGTTTCGGTTTTAAGATTGGAAAAAGAATTTTGAACTAGTGATTAATGAATCTTTTGACTCTGTCTTCGTCTTGCAGAGGTGCTTCCATGAACAGGGGTTGCTATTTGTTTGAGGATATCAATATGAACTCTTTATCGCAAATGCCAAGCTTCCCGGCTCGACCGATTTAACGTAAGTGTACATCATTTTATAACTTATCGAAAATGCCAGTCAAAGTTGTTGCTAAAAAACTCTATTTTTCTTCTTTAAAACCTTTGTATTTCTTGCGACGTAGGAACTACTGCGGTTATACGGGTGCATTTCGCGGCTCAATGCTGAAGATGCATTATGGATCTCTTCAGGAAGCTCAACTCAGCTGTACATGGACTCAATGCATCAATTTGGCAAAACATCGCTGGCACATGTGATACTAAAGAGATTTCTCTGTATGAAGTCCTATAGATTTAGGATTTCCAATTCATGTATCTCTCTTGTAAATTAACTTTTGGATTTGGAAATTTCTCAATAACAATTACTGTAACAACAAAGTTCATTGAAATATCATTGTCCTTATAGACATTGGTCTTGAATCTTCTTTGGCTATTTTGTATCATGAATTTTGTGGTAAACACAAGTGTGAACTTTTATACACCGGAGCCTCTTTTTGTAATATTTCATAACTTGCACTCATCTTCCTTGTATTTTGAACCAATGATCGTTTTGTCTATTCATTGCACTCTCTTGAATGGAGACAATGAATAATATCACTCAGAGCTTCCCGTTCGGTCTTGGCGTGAACTGGCAGCGCCTAAAGTGGCTCCCAAAAACTCAAACTTCCATTTTATATATGAAAAGACAAGTCACTAGTTTTTTGACTTATTTTTTTTTGCCTTGCATAGCACTAAAATAGACCTTAAAATTGGTACAGTAAAGACTCTAGATGGCTTTTGCGACCGGCCTTGAACTCTTATGTAAACCATGAATCTATCACTTAATCATATCAATCGACAAGAAACTCTTTTGAATTGAGAACCTTTAGCAACTACATAGTGTAACTCCACTTGGTGCCCATAAAAAAAGATTCTCTGGTCTTGCAAATGAAACTCAAATTTACAATTGAAATTAAAACTCCCAAGTTCCCTTGGATTTCTCATGGAACACGATTCTTTGTTTTTTCAATTAAAGGTCAATTATGCAAACTTGATTTTACTATTCCAACTCAAAAAGTTCGAACCTTACACAAATTGAGATCCTCCGCTTGATCACTAATAATCCCCCTTACAAAAATCATGTCCAGAGAGATCCTTTAAAATTGAGTACGCTACTTGTAGTGTAATACCCCGACGAAAATCCGACCAAACCTCAGATGAACACCCCTGAGACAAAAGGGAAAGAAAAACCTATTCTTCCTTGGAGAAGCCCAAGGCATTCATGGCTTTTTGGACTTCCAGCAGTGAACCTATCTTCGCAAAACAAAACAAACAAACGAGTTAAAATGGTTAGCTATGCATGCTTGGACTTAGATGATATGCAATAAGATTTCACAAGGAGGTGGGATCTTGAGGTCAAAAATTAGGGTGCAACAACGTCCACACTGCATCAGAAGCTTAAGTTTGAAGCCGGTGGTGGCATCGTTACTATTTGTGGGGAAGAGGATATCTTGGTCAGTCATCTCTCATCATTCAAGTACGTTGAAGTGGATGGAGAAATCCATGAAACGCCCTGCCAAGCCTTCGAAGGGTTTCAAATCAAAGACAAGTCCAGTGTTCCCAGCAAAGTGCCAGAGGTTGCTGTGGCTTCGTACAAAGACGCTCAAGCGCTGGTTCAGACTGGTGAGACCAAGGGTTGGGGTCAAGTACTAGAAATTCCTGTCAAGATGGACAAGTTTGGTTTAGGGTATCGCCCTACATCGTCACCTTCCGCATCAGGCACGCCCAAGTTCAAAGGACCGGTGGTAATTACTCCAAAGGGAGTCTGCTTTGAGACGGTTAATGATGTTTCCAACTCTGAAGACGGAGATAGTGATTGCGACATGGACGCGTGGATCAAACCTAGCGTTCCAGGACAAAGTCTCTGCAACTGGTCCATCCGGGAAATTGTCCCAGTGACTACAAAACAGTAATGATTTGTTTTCTTGATTATTGTATAATCTTGTGTCCTACCCGGGGCATAGTGATTTTGTTTTAGGGCCACCTGCTTATGTGTATGCACTGTTTAATCATTGAATAAAGGCGTTTTTCTCATACAAATTTTGTGTTCCCTGTTGTTCCTGTCTTTATTTTAACAATAAATGACAATGTGGTTATGAGCTTTGTTTGCACTCATTTGAAGCATTTAACCATTTCCTTTGCATGATTCATATTTCAGATGACACCGAACACGAACTTCCTATGACTCGCTTTGACTTCGAGCACCCGATATTTCAAGCTGAGGAAGAGATTATTGAGGATAGCGACTTGCCAGAGGAGTTGACTCGACTGTTGAAACAGGAAGAAAGAATCATTCTGCCTCATCAGGAAGAGATTGAGATTATCAACGTGGGGTCTGAGGGAGTTGTCAGGAACATCCGGATAGGGGCTGCACTGCAAAGCGATATCAAGCAAGGTCTGATTGAGATGTTGCAAGAGTACAGTGATATCTTTGCTTGGTCATACAAAGATATGCCAGGATTGGATACTGACATGGTTGTTCATCGTCTGCCATTGCGAGAAGAATGTCCGCCTGTTAAGAAGAAACTCAGAAGAACCAGACCAGATATGTCTGTGAAGATTAAGGAAGAAGTTCAAAAACAGTGGGATGCTGGTTTCCTTACTGTTACAACTTATCCCTCATGGGTCACCAATATAGTACCGGTACCAAAGAAAGACGGTAAGGTGCGTAGACTATCGTGATTTGAATAGGGCGAGCCCAAAGGACGACTTTCCACTTCCTCATATCAATGTGCTGGTCGATAACACTGCTCAATTCTCCGTGTTCTCCTTCATGGATGGCTTCTCGGGTTACAATCAGATAAAAATGGCGCCAGAAGACATGGAGAAAACAACCTTCATTACTCCCTGAGGAACATTTTGCTACAAAGTGATGCCCTTTGATTTGAAGAACGCTGGGGCAACATATCAACGTGCTATGACGACGCTCTTTCATGATATGATGCATAAAGAGATCGAGGTTTATGTTGACGATATGATTGCCAAATCCCAGACGGAGGAAGAGCATTTGGTTAATCTGCTGAAACTGTTCAAGAGGCTTAGGAAATTCAGGTTGAGGCTAAATCCTAACAAGTGCACCTTCAGGGTGAGATCCGGTAAACTATTGGGGTTTATTGTGAGCGAAAAAGGAATTGAGGTTGATCCTGCTAAGATAAAAGCAATACAAGAAATGCCAACGCCTAAAACAGAAAAAGAAGTGCGTGGGTTTTTAGGGAGGTTGAACTACATTGCTCGGTTCATATCTCACCTAACTGCTACATGCGAGCCATTATTCAAATTGTTGAAAAAGCATCAGGCTGTGACTTGGAATGAAGATTGTCAAAGGGCGTTTGAAAAAATAAAAGAATATTTGCAGGAACCTCCAATATTGATACCCCTAGTAGCCGGGAGACCATTGATTATGTATTTGACGGTTCTTGAGAAAAGTATGGGTTGTGTTCTCGGTCAACATGACGAGACTGGACGTAAAGAGCATGCGATTTACTACTTGAGTAAAAAGTTCACAGATTGTGAATCCCGTTACTCAATGCTCGAAAAAATGTGTTGTGCGCTAACCTGGGCTGCCAAACGTTTGAGACAGTACATGTTAAACCATATAACCATGCTAATTTCAAAGATGGATCCGATCAAATACGTATTTGAAAAGCAAGCACTCTCCGGGAGGATTGCTCGATGGCAGATGGTGCTGACAGAATATGATATTCAATATGTTTCTCAAAAGGTAGTGTTCTGTCAGAGTACCTAGCATAGCAGCCGATTGAAGATTACCAACCAATGAGGTTTGATTTTCCTGACGAGGATATCATGTACTTGAAAATGAAAGATTATGATGAGCCGTTGCCGGATGAAGGTCCAGAGTTGGGTTCAAAATGGCAATTGATATTTGATGGCGCTGTTAACTCCTACGGTAGTGGAATAGGGGCAATTATCACTACTCCTCAAGGGACGCACATTCCTTTTACTGCCAGATTGACCTTTCCAGTTACCAATAATGAGGCTGAATATGAGGCGTGCATCATGGGTCTTGAGGAGGCTATTGATTTGAGAATCAAATATCTTAATGTATACGGGGACTCTGCTCTAGTGGTCAACTAGATTAAAGGAGAATGGGAGACGCGGCAGCCCAATCTGATACCCTATATGAATTATGCAAGGAGATTGCTGCCTTTCTTTGACAAAGTAGAATTGCATCACGTGCCACGAGCAGAAAATCAGATGGCCGACGCTCTCGCGACGTTGCCTTTCTTTGACAAAGTAGAATTGCATCACGTGCCACGAGCAGAAAATTAGATGGCCGACGCTCTCGCGACGTTGTCTTCAATATATAAAGTTAACTTCTGGAATGAGGCTCCCAGGATTGTTATCTCTCGCCTTGATAGGTACGCCTTCATATTCGCCATTGAGGAAACATCCGATGGCAAACCGTGGTATTTCGATATCCAGAATTTCCTAAAGAACAAAGAGTATTCGGCTGGGGCGTCCAGTCGAGATCAGAAGACTCTTAGGAGATTGGCTGGCAATTTTTATTTGAATCCGGATGGCGTCCTGTACAAGAGAAACCACGACTTGGTGTTGTTGCGATGTGTGGACGAGAAAGAGGCTAAGTTGCTTATGGAAGAGATCCATGAAGGTACATTTGGTACGCATGCTGGTGGACATGCAATGATGAGAAAACTGTTGCGGGCAGGTTACTATTGGTTGACGATGGAAACTGATTGTTTCAAGTTTGCAAAGCGGTGCCATAAATGTCAAATTTATGCGGACAAGATTCATGTGCCTCCAAGCCCTCTGAATGTTATGTCATCACCATGGCCTTTCTCGATGTGGGGCATTGATATGATTGGCAAGATTGATCCCACGACATCAAACGGACACCGGTTCATTTTGGTAGCTATTGATTACTTCACCAAATGGGTGGAAGCAGCGTCATATGCCAATGTCACCAAACAAGTGGTAGCCAGATTTATCAAAAGAGATATTATCTGCAGATATGTGTTGCACCCCAAAATTTGACCAACCGGGTCTCGTATCTGGTCCCATGTTTCGACGCATAACCGCATTCGCATCTGCATATTGCATACAGCGCATCTTTCATTTGTTTTGATTTTATCGGGATCACAGCTCTCGTCTCGTGTTTCAGGTGGTTTTTAATCAGTTTGAATAGGTAGAATCGTATTTTTGGGATATTTCGGTGCCCGTTTATTTTTACCGGCTATTTTGGTGCGCTCTCGCGGTGTTATGTGTCGTTCGGTGCTTATTTTGTTCCTCTGGGAATTATTGTGATTTTTCTGGATTTTATTGGCTATTTTTAGGGTTTAAATAGATTTTTAATCATTTTAGGATTTAATAGATTTTTTAGGAATTTTTAGAATATTAATGGTTTTTTAGATTTTTAATAGCTTTTAATCTTTTAATATAGATTTTTTCTTATTAAATAAATAGTTTTTGTTAATAGAAACTAAATGTTTTTTAATTTTAGATATAAATAATATAGATTTTCTTTTAGAATGTTAATTGATTTTGAATATATTCTTTTAGATAGTATAGAATTTAATGGCATTTTTAATATAGAAATAAGTAAATTTTTCTTGTATTTCCTTTCATAGAATAGTTTTATTAGAGATTTATTAGGGGGTTTATTAGATTTTTTTAGAGTATTATTGGTTTAGGAGTTAATTAGATTAATTGAGTTTTAGAAGTAATTAGAGTAGTCTTAATGTTCAATTTAGTTAATTGAGTTCTTTTATATTTAATTAGGTTTAGCTCATTTAGTTTTAATCTTGTTTTAATCCATTTTATGCAGTTTTTGGATTTTCTTAATGATTTTCGTTGGGCCCAGTCATCAGCAGGCCCAGAGAGTGTTTTTGTCCAAATTCGCAAGCCCAATGCATCCAGCATCAGTCCAGATTTTTCCAGCCATTTCTGGGAGCTTCTAGAACGTCCCAGAGAACTCTCAGCAGTATATAATCTCATCAGCCACGTGTAGCGCGGAGGAGGACCCCACGCTGCGCATCACACGCACGCCACCTCACCCTCCGTTCTTCTCTCTCTCTGCCACGCATGGGACACGCGTCCCACATGCGTTCACCCCCTCCACCCACACTGCCACACTCCCCACCACGTGGCGTGCACGCGTAACACCCCTCCACTACCCTCAGCCACGCGTCCCTCCACCATCCTTCACCGGCAAACCTCACCGGCCGGCATGCATGGCCGGCGGCCACCGCGCCCCTCACCGGAGAACGCCCAAAATCCCCAGAAACCTCCTATCTTCATCGTCCTCCTCTCATCACCACCATCAGTCTCGCCAGAAAACCTCCAGAAACCCAGACTCCGATCAATAGTCTTCATCCTCTTCCTCTAACCTTCATCATTCTCAACCCAGAAAAACTCAGAAACTCAACCTTCAACCTCCTTCAACATAAAACCACCATCGATGATTCACAAGATCCATCAGTCTTCCTCATCTCCAGATTCGTCATCATCATCACAAGATCTTGAGCTCCCTGTATTCATCTTTCTTCAGATCCATCAATGAGTACCAAGAATCGTCATTCGTTCATCCTTCAAGATCAGATTCCCAGAAAGAAGCTCCAACAAGAACATGCAACAGTCTTCACCAATCATCTAATCTTCAACTTCGTACGATTTCCAGAAAGTTCTTCAAATCATCAACGCCTTCATCAAGTCTCCAGAAGATTCTTCCAGATCCATACAAAGATCATCATGTTGGTTTAACGATCTTCATTGTTCTTCACGCTTCAGAACATGCAAGGGCCTCATCGTTCAACACTTCATCAAACAAACAAGATCAGATTCCCAGCAAAGAACTCCAAGAGCAAATTCTATCCAAGATCGTCAACTTCAAATGAGCGACGAATCTGTTAGCACTCCACGTAGCTTCTCACCGTCGAGAAGTACCCTAAGCATCATCAATATTTGGGGGACTGTGTTTGTGTGTTCGTTGGAGAAGGAAGGGGTTCGTGGGTTTCGAACAAAGCTTCAGGGAGGACGAAGGAGGTTTACGGCGGCGGTGAGGGAGAAAGGAGAAAGGAATCTAGGGTTACACATGGGGAGATGAACGAGAGGAGAGGAGTGGACTGGGCTGGGCCCAATTGGGATTTGGACTCGTGCACCCCCCTACTTTCCATGCACCCGCGATCTCAGTTTTTGTTGTTTTTTTGCTGAACGCTGGGCCTGAGCCCAACGTGTGTTTTGCCTACACCCCCCGGTTTCAATGTTGCACCCCCCCTCCGTTTTGCAGCCATAGCAGCTGGGCTGGGCCCAGTCTGCAGTTTGTTTTTTTTGTTTTCTGCTTAGCAAACCCCCCAGCTGGGCTGGGTACCCCCCTCCCCTCTTTTGTATTTTTCTTTATTCTTTTATTATCTTCTTTTATTTTGAGATTTTAAAAATAGAGAAAAAGAATATAAAAATTGTTGAAAAAGAATATAAAAGAATTGTTGAAAAAAAGATAGAAAGAATATTGAAAAAAAAGAAGAAAGGAAAATATATTGAAAAAATAGTAAAAGAAAAAGAGAAAAAAGTATGTTTGAAAAAGATAGAAAAAAATAATGGAAAATATTTTAAGAAAAGAAGAAATACAAGGAAAAATATGTTGAAAAGAAAAGAAGAAAAAGAGAGAAAATATTAGTATAGACTTAATATTTTTTAGAGTGCATTTTCTTTTAGGATACATTTTCGTAGAGATTATTTTCCGATTTTAGGGATAGTTTAGAACGCCCACTTGTTAGGGGGCTATTTCTCATTCGATTTTTTATGATAGGATAGGATAGTATTTCCTAGGGGTTTATGTTGCAGTATTCAATCATTGTAATCACTTTTCAGAATATTAATAAAACGAGATTTGAGCTGTGGTCCCGATAGTAGCCGAACTACAACTGCTCTGATTCCTCGTACCAGACGGGGATATGTAGGCATAGGATGCGATATCCTAACGAGCACACTAACAACTAACATTTGTTCTCTCGCGGCTGTGCGATCGAGACTTTCCCGCTGACGACTAATTGTTTCCCCTTTCTCTTGCCCGAGTGCATTTGAGACCAGATCGTAGTTGTAGGTCCCCGAGCCTTTAGAACCAGTTATTTTCTCACTGCTGTGTGAGAGCCCCCCTGTTTACCCGTAGTTAGTCGAACTACGTTTGCTCTGATCTTCCATGCTGTGTGGAAGTACGTAGGCACAGGACGCGATATCCTGGCGAGCAACCTTTTCCCCGTTTAGACGTAGGTAGTCGAACTACGTTGACTCTGACTTTCCCATTGCACGAGGGAATACGTAGGCCCAAAACACCGTATGTTCTGTCGAGTCCTGTCCTTTTATTTTCTTTTCAGACTGACCATTAGCGTAGATAGATAATACACCCTTTTCCTTATAAACACCAAGCGTGGATCCCGTCGAGTACGACGGACGTGAGGGGTGCTAATACCTTCCCCTTGCGTAACCGACTCCCGAATCCAGGTTTTGGTTGCGATGACCATACCTTTTCCCGTCTTTGCGAGGTTTACTTCGAGCGTTTCCTTTCCCGCTCTGAGGGATAAATAACGCACGGTGGCGACTCTCCTGTCAAGCCGGCGCCGATTTTCGCAGTAGCGACAGCTGGCGACTCTGCTGGGGATCCAACGTCCCCTGGCTGCTAAGGACTACGATAGTCCTTATGCATGTGGGATCCAACGTCCCCTAAGAGAGAGTCAATCCTAGCGCTTGTTTGCTTGTCTATTGGGGTTTTATTTATTGATATTATCTGTTGCTGTTGGGGTTTTTCGGGTGTTCTATGAATGAGAGATAAGCCGGACCTGGGCTTGAGTGCACCTAGAATTAGAGTAGAAATTAGTGGGCGCGCACATGCTTTGCATGTCCTAGTGTCCCGCGAAATCTACACTCAGACGAGGTTCTTCTGGTTGGCCTCTTGTCCCACCCTTTGGGTGGCTCGGGTTGCTGGTTAGTTGGATTGTCGACTCTGGGAACCGATCATTTGGAAGTTAGCCAAGTGAGGCCTCTTCAAGACTTGATGATGCCACTCCTTCTGGGAATCGTATCGTCAGTTTTGAAAGTCTGTGACGCTAACGACCGCATAGGATGCCGTACCTTGTCAGATATAGGTCCATACCTGTGAGTGGGGGGTTTTTTTTTGCAGGAAACTTGACTTCCAACCTACCCATTATTTTGGTCTTCTCTTCAGAGCAAGCGTACTCCGTCAGCAGTGCAACAATATTCAGGTTGTGTGGGGGCTGTGATCCCGTGTTTGTTGCATTGCATTGCATTTGCATAGGCATCTTCGCATCATATTGCATAGCATTTCTCCAGCTAGCCAGAGTTCTGATCCAGCCTTTGTTTCCTGAAGGTGAGTACCCGGAGTTTGGATTGAGCAACTGTTGATTGTCAGAGGACGACCAAGGGGTTGGAGCAGACTTGAGCAGATTTGAGAATCAAGCAGTGTAGTCAGTTCAAGGTAATTGATAGTTATGTCTGAAGGCAATTTCCAGTCTCCTAACACTTTGACAGGGTTTACCATGACGTCCAACCATCGGTATGATTCTACGGAAGACTTCCCGCAAGCGAACAACCTGACTGCAGACCAAGTTGTACAGCCGACTGTGGAGAACAGAGATCGACATGAGCAGTTCGTTGCCAGAAATGACCGCTTTCCTCCTGTTAGTAATCATGGTGTTGTTTTCCTTGAGGGGAATCCACGCAGAGATATCCCGGTAGCCAGGACTGTAAGAGCTCTTGAAGGTGCTAGAAGGTTCCGGGTCCTGGAAGAAAGGGTTAAAGCTTTGGAGGTCAAAGATGCTATTAACCTGAATGCCGCAAATATGTGTTTGGTCCCTGACCTGGTGTTGCCTTATCAGTTCAAAGTGCCGAAATTTGAGAAGTACACGGGAGATAGCTGTCCGAAGCTGCATTTGATGATGTTCTGTCGAAGAATGACTGCGTTTGTGCGAAATGACCAATTGATGATCCATTGCTTTCAGTATAGCCTGACTGGGGCATCCTTGAGGTGGTATGTGCAATTAGGGAGTAATCAGATTCGATCATGGGTGGATTTAGCCAGAGCTTTCGTGAAGCAGTACGATTACAACCTGGATATGGCTCCTAGTCTCGTACATCTGCAAGAATTATCTCAGGCGGAGAATGAATCCTTCAGAGGGTATGTGCAAAGATGGAAAGAATTAGCTGCTAGTGTTCAACCACCGCTTCAGGAAAGAGAAATGGTTGACATCTTCTTGGGTACTCTGAAAGGCCATTATTATGACAAATTGTTCGGTTGCACAAGCTTTGTGGGCTTAATGAGAATGGGGGAACTTGTTGAGAGAGGACTCAAGAGTGGAAAGCTTCGAGATGCTCCTTATTTCCCAGTTGTTAAGAATGAATCAGTTGTCAGTTCTCCAGAAGAGTGGGAAGAAGGAAATGACGTCGTCTCAAAATCTCTAGTATCTCAGGATCGGTTTTCAGACACTTCAAGTCAAAGGTCATCCTATCACCGATCGCGTCAGCATGCCCCACGAAGACCAAGGAAACCTGAAAGGCAGTTTACTAAGCTACCAGTGTCGTACAGTCAGTTGTTGCCAGATCTGGCCAGAAGTGGATTGATAGTGCCGAAAGAGACTAATCCAGTGATTCCACCATATCCTCCAGGTTTTGATGCCAGCGCCCGCTGTGAGTACCATGTTGGGGCACAGGGGCATTCAGCAAATGATTGTAAGGTGCTTAGAGGCCAGGTTCAGGATCTGTTAGACTCTAACCGGATTTTCAGCGCGCCCCAGGGTTTTGTTCAGATTAACGATTCTCCGTCATCCAGTTGTGTGGGTTCGTCAGTTAACGTCATGGAAGACTCCACGGGAAGTGTGTGTTCTGAAGAATGTCAATCGGAGAGTTTAGTTGAATATGGGAGAAGTTTCTAGAGGTTTCTGTGCTGGGAGTCGCATCTGTTTTCTCTGCCTAATCTGTTTAGCTTTTGCCCACAACTGTTGCCTATTCCTGGGGTAGATCTGAGAGAGAAGATGGCTAAGCATAAGGAGTGCCTTAATCAGTGCGGTGAAAGTCAAGAAAACGATGTTGTATTTGCTACGAAGGTTGTTCAACAGTCAACCCGATACCAGCAACAACAACAACGGTCTTCACAGGGGAAAAGGCAGCAGTATCCCAATCAGCGAAAAGCTCAAAATCAGAAGCCATTGAGGGTATTTAAGGTGCCTCCGATGCCGTATGCCGAACTTCTTCAGATGTTGCTACGATTGCAGTTGGTTGAGAAGAGGAAGTTAGCTCCACTGACAGGTACGCCTCCAGCAGGTTATGATATCAAGGAGCACTGTGATTTCCATTCAGGAGCCCAAGGGCACAACATTGAAGATTGTCTGTCCTTCAAGCACAAAGTGCAGGATCTACTTGATAGTGCAACAATCAGCTTCGGGCAGGAAGGTCCCAAAATCATCTGAATGAAGGAGAAGGGGCTCTATAATTTGGTAGGGTTGTTGAAAGCAGATCAGGACAACAACGAGTTACCTCTAATAACTGATTGTGAAGATGGCTGGTTCAGCAGCAGGACAGATGTGAAAGCCCGGATCTCGGAAGCTAACTTTTTTTTCTTGTTTTATCTTGTCATTTCTTTACATTTGTAGTTTCTTTCCTGGTTAAAATGCAATCTTGTTTGTAAAACTTGTTGTTTTCATTCAAATTGATGATAATGAAATAAATATGCATGTTTTGATTAAATCCATTCGTGTTCACTACATGTTTTACAAATGTCCAACGCTTGGTTAAGAAGAATCTGGGGAGGATGACGAAAATGAACGACGTGCAAAATTCCTAGTGTATGCTTTTGAGATAAAACCTGCTGATGATGTACAGGCATTGTTTCAAATCCCTAAACACCGGAGTTATAAGGAAGATAATCCCTTGTCAACCCCTTTGAGCCTTGTAGTAGGAGTTTCTTTCTGAAAACGAAAAACCCTCAATCTTAACCTGGGGCAGGGTAGGTGTTAGCTAATTTGACCGAGCGTCCAAATTGCAAAAGGAGTGTCCGTTCGAGGATCAATCACACCCCTAGAGGTCGTGCCTAAAAGACCATAATGGTTCAATCAAAAGTGGGGCAGTCACATCATTCCCCAAAGAGTCAGACAACCAGTGTCACACGACTTGTTCGAAAGAAAAAAAATGAAGGAAAAAAAAAGAATCAAAAGCCCGCTAAGTCAAGAAAACTTCAAAACAAATGACTTAGGCAAAAATGAGGGCATCCCGCTGGACTTAAAAAAAAAATCAAAAGAAACTCAAAAGGAGTCAGTCCAGGCAAAAGTTAGGGATATGAAAAGAAAAAGATGAAAAGGATCAAAAGAAAAATCCTCAAATCAAATGCGAGTCATGTGACCTCAAGTGTCAAAGACGAGAGGTGCGTAGATGTCACTCCAAAATCCAAAAGTTTCTCGAACTATCACTTTTATCTTTCGTCCTCCGAAAGGTGAGCGCTAAGGTCGAATTAACTGAACATAGGATCGGAGAACATCAAGGAGAGTGGGTGGGTTAAAATAAACTTCGAGCCTTTATCCTTTCCTTCAAAACTGTGAACCTGACCACGTTACAACCTTCAAAAGTCCTAATTGAAGCAGGTTGTTTTGAAAGCATACTCCGGTAAAGGTCGCGTCGATTCTGACTCCTAAAAGGTTTCCTCTTACCATGTTGGTACTGATGTTGATAAATGTTTTGTGCATTATATGCCATGAATTGTTTTTCCTTTTCCCAGTGAACAGATTGGATGTCAAAGCTGACATATGTGTTGCATTAATACGTCTTTTACGCAGAACAACTTGTTTCACTTGCGAATAAGCGCTTAACAGCAGGAGAGTTTCCTACAGTGGAAAGTATGGTTAGGATAGGATGCAGAATGCCCGAATGTTCCGAGAGCAGGGGCAAGCTACTATCGTAATCCCCAGCCAGGTCAGCTTTTCGAAGTCAGATATCCGGGGCAATCAGGTTGAGATTCGGCAAATATCTAGTAGTCAGGGGCACTACTCTGAACCAGATAATCAGGAGCAAAGTCATTGCAATCAGGGGCAGGCCATCTTAAGAGCGCAGAGGTTGCTCTTTATTCGAGAAGCATTTGATGGGAAGCATCTCTTCGAAGTTCAGAATATTGGGGCGTGTTATATCAGACCATCAGGGCTCAGATTTTCAGGTTTCCTTTCAAGGACCATCCCCACAGAGGCCCCGCAGGCTGGGGCATATCAGAAGCGAAGGGGTTGTTCTTCTCCGCATCATCAGAGTTATTCAGGGTCATTTGAGCAGAGTCATTTTTCGAGTGCAAGGCGAATGTTGGGAGGTCGTGTCACTATCCCTTGACTATTCAACCAGAAGGCGGTGTATTCAGACAAAATGTTTTCCAGCGTCAGTTGTACCTGACCCATCGCAAGATAGCTTAAAAGTCCAAATCCATGTTGGCAATCCCTGTGAGACCCATCCGTGTTGGCGCATCAGTTTCCAAGTCCGAGCTTCGTCAGTACGCAGGAAAACTCCGGCTATTTTTTCCAGCAAAGCCCAATTCTTCATTGGTATGGGTAAGCTATCCCCAGAGAAGTCCAATCATACTTGGCACATCTGCTACTCCCCAGCAGAATTATATTCCCCAGCAGGGTGTTACTTCAACGAGGTGTTCGGTTAAATTCCTAATTTCCCCAGCGGAGTTGATTTCACTCATCCAGCATTTATTTTGCTGGAATAATTCTATGATATCCGGTTTATCCCCAGCGGAGTTAGCTTCGTCTTCAGCATTTATTTTGCTGAAGTGGTTTTCTGTACCCGACTTTCTCCAGCAGCTCGAGCCTGCATTAGCATGTTGCATACATTATCATATTTGCATCATACTTGCATTTCATTTTCAAAATGCGTAGCATTTCCATCCCAAATGGAGCATTACGCCATAGAAAGATTCAAACATATGCATATGCATACGAAGCATAAGCCAGGTTTTCTATCAGCCTCATATGGCGCGTGAACTACTCTGTGATCAGTTCAGGGGCATTAATCTAGCAGCGGTGTTCAAGCAATTCAGCAGTTTATTCGTATTCTCAGATCATACAACAGTTATGCTTTGATCAATCAGTCATCTGGTATCGACAGACGTTTCTTCCCGTCAATTCATATTGACGATGTGTTCCTCCAAGAAGTGGGTTTCTCTGTCTATCATTAGACGTCTTGAGTTTGAAGATGGCTTTCTTTCCGTCTATCAGTAGACGATGTGAAGCTTCGGGCGATTTTCCAGTGGGGTTTCAAGATGGGGTTTCTCTAATATGTGGAGTTCTTTCCGTCTTTCAGCAGACGATGTGAAGTTTCAGGTGATTTTTCAGCGGGTTTCTTATCGTCAGGTCATACAGATGGTGTGTTTCCCCAGCTAGTCTTCTCCAGCTATCATTAGATGTTCAGGGTTTCAAAGTGATCTTTTGGATAGTGGTTTTCTTTCTGTTTATTGGATGAGAGGATATTTCATGAGGGTTCCTGATTGTCGATTCTTATTGACGACAAGGCTATTTGAAGGTGGTTTTCTTCCCGTCGGTCCTTACTGATGATGTGGCCCCTTTAAAGATATTGTTCTTTCCGTCAATTCCCGTAGACGAAAGGATTCTGAAATTTGATGAATGGTATTGAAGTGCGTATGGGTGTATTTCCGTCTATCTTTAGACGATGTGAGTATTGAAGTTTTTTTTCCCTTCGGGATCAAGGGCGTCTTCCCGTCTGTCCTCAGACGATGTGAGTATTGAATTTTTTTTCCTTCGTGGATTATGGGTGTCTTTCCGTCTACCCTTAGACGATGTGAGTATTGAATTTTTCCTTCGTGGATTGTGGGTGTCTTCCCGTCTATCCTTAGATGATGTGAGTATTGAAGTTTTCCTTCGGGATTATGGGTGTCTTCCCGTCTATCATTAGACGATGTGAGTATTGAAGTTTTCCTTCGGGATTATGGGTGTCTTTCCGTCTATCTTTAGACGATGTGAGTATTGAAGTTTTCCTTCGGGATTATGGGTGTCTTTCCGTCTATCTTTAGACGATGTGAGTATTGAAGTTTTCCTTCGGGATTATGGGTGTCTTTCCGTCTATCTTTAGACGATGCGAGTATATTTCTCTTCCTGTCTATCAGTAGACGATGTGAGAAGATCAGATGTTTTGTTGCAACCTTCAGGTTTGTTATAAGTGGTATAACGCGAGTAACAGGTGTTAAAATCGGGAGTTCTTTACCAGATGATTGATCAGTTTGTTGTCGTGACGGTTGGGTTCGGTTCTGGATTTTATTCCTCAAGCAGTTTTGCAGTATATTCCCGCGGTTGGCAAATTTTAGGGTTTCATTGGTATTCAACCGTCATCTACCTTTGAATATTTGAAGGCTGAGCGCTCTTCAAATCATTCAGGTCGAAGCCGCTTGAATAGGGGCAGCTGTTGCACCCCAAAATTTGACCAACCGGGTCTCGTATCTGGTCCTATGTTTCGACGCATAACCGCATTCGCATCTGCATATTGCATATAGCGCATCTTTCATTTGTTTTGATTTTATCGGGATCACAGCTCTCGTCTCGTGTTTCAGGTGGTTTTTAATCAGTTTGGATAGGTAGAATCGTATTTTTGGGATATTTCGGTGCCCGTTTATTTTTACCGGCTATTTTGGTGCGCTCTCGCGGTGTTATGTATCGTTCGGTGCTTATTTTGTTCCTATGGGAATTATTGTGATTTTTCTGGATTTTATTGGCTATTTTTAGGGTTTAAATAGATTTTTAATCATTTTAGGATTTAATAGATTTTTTAGGAATTTTTAGAATATTAATGGTTTTTTAGATTTTTAATAGCTTTTAATCTTTTAATATAGATTTTTTCTTATTAAATAAATAGTTTTTGTTAATAGAAACTAAATGTTTTTTAATTTTAGATATAAATAATATAGATTTTCTTTTAGAATGTTAATTGATTTTGAATATATTCTTTTAGATAGTATAGAATTTAATGGCATTTTTAATATAGAAATAAGTAGATTTTTCTTGTATTTTCTTTCATAGAATAGTTTTATTAGAGATTTATTAGGGGGTTTATTAGATTTTTTTAGAGTATTATTGGTTTAGGAGTTAATTAGATTAATTGAGTTTTAGAAGTAATTAGAGTAGTCTTAATGTTCAATTTAGTTAATTGAGTTCTTTTATATTTAATTAGGTTTAGCTCATTTAGTTTTAATCTTGTTTTAATCCATTTTATGCAGTTTTTGGATTTTCTTAATGATTTTCGTTGGGCCCAGTCATCAGCAGGCCCAAAGAGTGTTTTTGTCCAAATTCGCAAGCCCAATGCATCCAGCATCAGTCCAGATTTTTCCAGCCACTTCTGGGAGCTTCTAGAACGTCCCAGAGAACTCTCAGCAGTATATAATCTCA
Source organism: Lathyrus sativus (assembly GCA_963859935.3). NCBI lineage: Eukaryota > Viridiplantae > Streptophyta > Magnoliopsida > Fabales > Fabaceae > Lathyrus > Lathyrus sativus. The sequence goes on along the minus strand of OZ012740.1, from coordinate 50,798,069 downwards.
TCAGCCACGTGTAGCGCGGAGGAGGACCCCACGCTGCGCATCACACGCACGCCACCTCACCCTCCGTTCTTCTCTCTCTCTGCCACGCATGGGACACGCGTCCCACATGCGTTCACCCCCTCCACCCACACTGCCACACTCCCCACCACGTGGCGTGCATGCGTAACACCCCTCCACTACCCTCAGCCACGCGTCCCTCCACCATCCTTCACCGGCAAACCTCACCGGCCGGCATGCATGGCCGGCGGCCACCGCGCCCCTCACCGGAGAACGCCCAAAATCCCCAGAAACCTCCTATCTTCATCGTCCTCCTCTCATCACCACCATCAGCCTCGCCAGAAAACCTCCAGAAACCTAGACTCCGATCAACAGTCTTTATCCTCTTCCTCTAACCTTCATCATTCTCAACCCAGAAAAACTCAGAAACTCAACCTTCAACCTCCTTCAACATAAAACCACCATCGATGATTCACAAGATCCATCAGTCTTCCTCATCTCCAGATTCGTCATCATCATCACAAGATCTTGAGCTCCCTGTATTCATCTTTCTTCAGATCCATCAATGAGTACCAAGAATCGTCATTCATTCATCCTTCAAGATCAGATTCCCAGAAAGAAGCTCCAACAAGAACATGCAACAGTCTTCACCAATCATCTAATCTTCAACTTCGTACGATTTCCAGAAAGTTCTTCGAATCATCAACGCCTTCATCAAGTCTCCAGAAGATTCTTCCAGATCCATACAAAGATCATCATGTTGGTTTAACGATCTTCATTGTTCTTCACGCTTCAGAACATGCAAGGGCCTCATCGTTTAACACTTCATCAAACAAACAAGATCAGATTCCCAGCAAAGAACTCCAAGAGCAAATTCTATCCAAGATCGTCAACTTCAAATGAGCGACGAATCTGTTAGCACTCCACGTAGCTTCTCACCGTCGAGAAGTACCCTAAGCATCATCAATATTTGGGGGACTGTGTTTGTGTGTTCGTTGGAGAAGGAAGGGGTTCGTGGGTTTCGAACAAAGCTTCAGGGAGGACGAAGGAGGTTTACGGCGGCGGTGAGGGAGAAAGGAGAAAGGAATCTAGGGTTACACATGGGGAGATGAACGAGAGGAGAGGAGTGGACTGGGCTGGGCCCAATTGGGATTTGGACTCGTGCACCCCCCTACTTTCCATGCACCCGCGGTCTCAGTTTTTGTTGTTTTTTTGTTGAACGCTGGGCCTGAGCCCAACGTGTGTTTTGCCTACACCCCCCGGTTTCAATGTTGCACCCCCCCTCCGTTTTGCAGCCATAGCAGCTGGGCTGGGCCCAGTCTGCAGTTTGTTTTTTTTGTTTTCTGCTTAGCAAACCCCCCAGCTGGGCTGGGTACCCCCTCCCCTCTTTTGTATTTTTCTTTATTCTTTTATTATCTTCTTTTATTTTGAGATTTTAAAAATAGAGAAAAAGAATATAAAAATTGTTGAAAAAGAATATAAAAGAATTGTTGAAAAAAAGATAGAAAGAATATTGAAAAAAAAGAAGAAAGGAAAATATATTGAAAAAATAGTAAAAGAAAAAGAGAAAAAAGTATGTTTGAAAAAGATAGAAAAAAATAATGGAAAATATTTTAAGAAAAGAAGAAATACAAGGAAAAATATGTTGAAAAGAAAAGAAGAAAAAGAGAGAAAATATTAGTATAGACTTAATATTTTTTAGAATGCATTTTCTTTTAGGATACATTTTCGTAGAGATTATTTTCCGATTTTAGGGATAGTTTAGAACGCCCACTTGTTAGGGGGCTATTTCTCATTCGATTTTTTATGATAGGATAGGATAGTATTTCCTAGGGGTTTATGTTGCAGTATTCAATCATTGTAATCACTTTTCAGAATATTAATAAAACGAGATTTGAGCTGTGGTCCCGATAGTAGCCGAACTACAGCTGCTCTGATTCCTCGTACCAGACGGGGATATGTAGGCATAGGATGCGATATCCTAACGAGCACACTAACAACTAACCTTTGTTCTCTCGCGGCTGTGCGATCGAGACTTTCCCGCTGACGACTAATTGTTTCCCCTTTCTCTTGCCCGAGTGCATTTGAGACCAGATCGTAGTTGTAGGTCCCCGAGCCTTTAGAACCAGTTATTTTCTCACTGCTGTGTGAGAGCCCCCCTGTTTACCCGTAGTTAGTCGAACTACGTTTGCTCTGATCTTCCATGCTGTGTGGAAGTACGTAGGCACAGGACGCGATATCCTGGCGAGCAACCTTTTCCCCGTTTAGACGTAGGTAGTCGAACTACGTTGACTCTGACTTTCCCATTGCACGAGGGAATACGTAGGCCCAGAACACCGTATGTTCTGTCGAGTCCTGTCCTTTTATTTTATTTTCAGACTGACCATTAGCGTAGATAGATAATACACCCTTTTCCTTATAAACACCAAGCGTGGATCCCGTCGAGTACGACGGACGTGAGGGGTGCTAATACCTTCCCCTTGCGTAACCGACTCCCGAATCCAGGTTTTGGTTGCGATGACCATACCTTTTCCCGTCTTTGCGAGGTTTACTTCGAGCGTTTCCTTTCCCGCTCTGAGGGATAAATAACGCACGGTGGCGACTCTCCTGTCAAGCCGGCGCCGATTTTCGCAGTAGCGACAATTTGGAATTCCGGAGCGGATTATCACTGACAATGGTTCAAACTTGAATAACAAGATGATGAAAGAGCTGTGTCAGAATTTCAAGATCGAGCATCACAACTCTTCTCCTTATCGGCCCAGGATGAATGGCGCTGTCGAAGCGGCCAATAAGAACATAAAGAAGATTGTTCAGAAGATGGTTGTGACTTACAAGGACTGGCATGAGATGTTGCCTTTCGCCTTGCACGGTTATCATACGACGGTACGCACGTCAACCGGGGCAACCCCTTTCTCATTGGTGTATGGCATGGAGGCAGTGTTACCATTGGAGGTTGAGATTCCTTCTTTGAGGGTTTTACGCGATGTCCAACTTGATGAGGCAGAATGGGTAAAAGATAGACTGAACCAACTCAGTTTGATGGATGAGAAGAGATTGGCTTCTCTAGCATATGGTCGGCTGTATCAAAGCCGGATGAAGAAAGCTTACGATAAGAAGGTATGCCCTCGAAGCTTTCAGACGGGCGATCTTGTGTTGAAAAAGATTCTCCCACCATAATCGGATCACAGGGGAAAATGGACTCCCAACTACGAGGGTCCATATGTTGTCAGAAAGGTTTTCTCTGGAGGAGCCTTGTTGTTATCCACCATGGATGGTGAGGACTTTACGTCTCCTGTGAATTCGGACGTAGTTAAAAAATACTTTGCTTAAAGTGACCTGCTGGACAGAAAAAAAAGAGTCCAGGCAAAAATGGGGCATCCCGGCGAACCATAAAAAAGGAATAAAAGGTTCGGGCAAAAGTTAGGGATAAAATTGAAAAGATGTACACCTGTGAAGTCGAAAACCTGAAAAGGGCGACTTCGGCAAAAAAGGGTATCCCGGTGAATTGAAAACCCGCAAAGGGCGATTCACGCAAAAGTTAGGGATTGGAAAAAAGCAAATGACTGCGGTCCGAGTTTGATACTGCATTGCTTGGTGGTTTGGGAATACCTGAGGGTCGTTCATCTAAAACAATCTCTTTCAAAGATCGAGTACCGAGAAAGCGCCAGAGTCGGACGAGTCATAGGAGAATCAGATCATGGTGTTTGTCTGTACCACGTTGCCGACATGTATATCAAATTTATTTTGTATCTTTCTGTGTGCTTCTTGTGCATATATTGTATTTTGCTTGTGCATAACTTCCTCTTTTCAGGAGTTACATCCAGTGTACAAAGCTTTGCCTATTTACAGGCCCATTCAATAAAGCATGTTATTCAGTACTTGATGCTTGTTCTTTACTGTTTTGTTTATGAAAAACGCCGATGTTTTTGATGAACTTGCACTTGCATAAACTTGCTGGCCCTTGCCAATAATTGCTAAAACTTCGAATTGACTGAATAAATGTCACGGATATTAACTCGGATAGATTTTGTTGTGTAGATTTGTTTTGTCTCGTTTGTGTTTTGTAGGGTCCTTACCTTTGAAGCAAACGGTCAGGAATTGTATTCCCCAGCCAAAGTCTCTTGACGTAGGGCCTGACTTCAGTTGATGTCGTTCCTTAGCAAGTTGTATCTTATCCCCAGAGAGTGGAGACGACGCTTATTCCTACCAGATGTGGAATTGTCCTCCTCGAGAGAGTATCACCAGGAATGTCGCCTGAAGGGTATCCTCATGGAAGTGGTCCATAGGTCAAAATCAATATCCCCTACAGAGGACGCCTCCCCAGAGGATGGTTATTCCCTTTCCCCGCAGGTCATCATTCTTTCGTCAGGATGGTTATCCTCAGCAGAGTTTGTAGCTTCGAGTTTGTAGGCTGTGTCCCGACAATGTAGTTCTTTCTCCAGAAGGGTCGCATCTTTCCCCAGCAGGGTTTGTGTTTTCTTCCCAAATGTCTGATCTCTCCCCAGCAGAGTTGGTTGTTGTTTCCGCCATTTATTTTTCCGGAATACTTTGTGATACCTGTTCGTCCCCAGTGGAGTTGGTTTTGTTCTTAGCCATTTCATACCAGAGTGTTTCTCAGCAGTTTGAGCCTGCCTTAGCATTTGCATATATCGTCATATTTGCATCTACCCAAACGCGTAGCGTTTCCATGTCGAATGGAGCATTACGCCATTGTCAAACATATGCATTTTGAAACATAAGCCAGGTTGGTTAACCTTTTGTTTTCAAGTGTTGTTTTCCCTGCAGGTGGAGGGAACTCTTGCTCAGATTAATTACCAGATAAGCAAGGTCTCAGCGTGAGACGTGTAATGATAATGTTTGTCTTATTCACTAGAGAATTGCTTGGATTAGTTTCTCTTACCCCTCCAGCAGAGTATTTCTTCAAAATTGTTGTTATGACAGTATCAAAAGATTTCGTGAATCATTTTTTGGAAGTTGCCGCCTATGTCGGAGTAGGTGTCTGGCAGTTTGGGTTCAGAAAATCCCCAGTAGAGTCCTTCTCAGATTTGCTTGCAAAGATAGGCAGAGAAGCTGTATCCAGAGTTATTTTCCCGTAGTGGTGACGGAGTTATTTTCCCGTAGTGGTGACGGAGTTATTTTCCCGTAGTGGTGACGGAGTTATTCTCCTGTATTATTGACAGAGTTATTTTCCTGTAGTGGTGACGGAGTTATTTTCCTGTATTATTGACAGAGTTATTTTCCCGTAGTGGTGACGGAGTTATTTTCCTGTACTATTGACAGAGTTATTTTCCTGTAGTGGTGACAGAGTTATTTTCCTGTATTATTAGCAGAGTTATTTTCCCGTAGTGATGACGAAGTTATTTTCCTGTATTATTGGCAGAGTTATTTTCCCGTAGTGGTGACAGAGTTATTTTCCTGTATTATTGGCAGAGTTATTTTCCCGTAGTGATGACGGAGTTATTTTCCTGTATTATTGGCGGAGTTAGTTCCTGTGTTGTTGGCAGAGTTATTTCTTATTTGTTGATAAAACTATTTCCTCAGTGGAAGTCGCCAAAGTTATTCCCTGTGTTGTTGGCAGAGTTATTTCCCCAGTAAAAGCGTCAGAAAAGATTGTATTCTATTAACAGAGATATTGATACCCATTTGAGTGATGAAGTCATGTGATTAGAAAAAGATACTGTGATTAGACAGAGAAGTTGTGTTTGCATTGAAGGATAAGCTGCTATAAATAGACAGAGACGCTGTATATAGTGAGTTGCCAGAATCAAGTACTGCCATGATAGGCAGAGAAGTTGTATTTTTGTATTGACAAACCCCATAACAAAGATGGAGTATAATTTGGTGGATTTTGTTCTCCAAATAGTTTGTGCAGTTCGTGTCTGCAGTTGGCAAATTTCCGGGTTTCTTGGTATTCAACCGTCTTTTACCTCGACTGTTTGAAGGTCGTTCGCTCTTCACCCAGTCGGGTCCAAGCCGTTTGAATAGGGGCAGTTGTTGCACCCCAAAATTTGCTCAACATCTTTTACCTGGTTTATGTTTCATTGCATTATCATTTGCATAGTTCTATCATTTGCATATCATGGCATATCATTCATACAACAGGGGATCAAGTGTGATTATTATCAAGAGAAGCATAGCAAGAAATCTTATCCAAGCTTGAGAGGTCATCCAAGTCATCAGGAGGTGGTGGGAGGTCTTGATCAGCTGAGGACCATCAATGGGATGTGAAGCATGAGATGTGAATATGAGATGTGTATAGAGCTCATGGAGTGCCTAGAGAGCCATGTTGGAGCTAAATCAAGTCATTGTGTCAAATGCAAGAGCCACAGTTGAAGTGCAAATAATTAGGGTTTCATCTGGATCAACCCTAGGTCAATTGTGCAATTGAAAAGCATTCAAGCCTACTTTGAGGTCATGGAGTTCATGGATTAATGTGTTAAGACATTTTTGGTGGTGTTCCAAGATCAAATCAAGAAGAATCAAGAGTGTGGGAAGTTGCTAAATTAGGGTTTCAGTGCAAATTACCCTGTTTAGTGCCTAACTTCAAGGCCACATAAGTTAATATACAAGTTTCAAATGGATCTTTGGCCAACATGAAACTTGTAGAGAATCTTAATACCTTTAATTAGAGTACTAGAAGTCCTCAAGGGGATTTGTAGAACTCAAGTTATGGTCCAGACAAGTTACAGGTCCTCAGTTGATTCTGAAATTTGTCTGTGAAAATTATCTGACTTCAAGGCTATTTTTGACCTAGAACTAGGTTTCACCTGAACTTTTGGTCAATATGAAAGTTGTTCCTCATGATCTTAGATTTCTAAATTGTACTAGAAGTCCTCCATATGATTTGTAGAACTCAAGTTATGAGGTTTACAAGTTAGGGGTATTTTGGGAAAGTGAGATTATAGGACATTTTCAATCATAGGTCCATATCTCCAACTTGCAAGCTTCAAATGGAAATTTGTTCAACATGGAACTTGCTTAAAATGAGATTTTTAGTGCAACCAAGTGGTCATGAGAGTTTGGTTTGGCTCATATCAAAAAGTCACTTAAAATGGCTTGAAAAGGAAGAAAATTCAAATGATTAAAGGAGGGAAAATGCAATTTTGTGCTAGATGCCTCAAACCAAGCAAGTGGGTACATTTTCTGATTGGAAATTGCATTCTAAGAGTGTTGGCAATACCAGAATTTTGAGTGCAAGTCAAATTTTGGAAGTTACCATGTGGTTGCTTCACTTGTAAGTAACATTACAAAATCAATGCACAAGGCAATTCAGTCCATTCTACCAATTCAAACTCATTCTAAATGACATGTGCAAGGTGTGAGAAACTTATGGAACAAGGAAAAACTTGCAGAGCACGACTGATACATGGCACTTGAATGAAAAACCAGAAAATGCAAACTACTGTTTTGGGCTTCAATTTGGATCCAAAAGCCCATGAAATGATTCTATATATTGATTAGAGTGTGTTCATATCAAGGTTGAGCATTATTTCGCACCAGATCAAGCAAGAGCAAGTGAATTTTCTCAACTGCAAGTTCAAATCGGATTCTGAGTTTGGAGCCAATTCAAGCAAAATTGAAGTGTGCAATCTCTTCCTTGTGGATCATTGAAGCTATCTGGAGCATTTGGAAGCAAGCCACGAGCTCTAAGTACCTCTGTTTCAAGATCTATACCAGGTTAGTAACATTCAACTTCTAGCATGATTTAGCATGAGATGATTAGATTTAGACCTGTGGTTAGGATTTACACAAGACATAGATCGTTTTAGGCTTGATCTGGAAGTAATTGATGATGATCTAAGATGACATGTAAGATCGGTTTGGACCTGAATCTCTTGATTCATGAGGAGTTAATGCTAGATGTTTAGATCAGGATGATGTAGGCAACATGAGGATGATTTCTATACCAATAGTTTGGATTTTAGTGATGATCAAAGTTGACATGATTTCTGAAATGGATTTGTATTTTGAAACCTAGCACGATCTAGAGGATTTTGATGAGATATGTGGAATGTACGTGAAATTCTGGTCAAGATTGATATATAGTTTTTCATTTCTGGATGCCTGAGCTTGAACCTTCACCGGAGAAGACAACCGGAGTCTTCTCCGGCCACTACCAACCACCGCCCTGTGTATCCACTCTGATGACCTGTTTTGTGAAGGAGACGACTTCATCATCGTTGGATCATTGCTTGACTCTTGACCACAGCCTCAATCCAATGGCCACGACTTAAAGTTGTTTTTTGAATTTCTGATAGCAAACCGCAGCCGTTTAAATAAATGGCGTGGCATCACCAGCGCGCTTGGATGGATTGACCAGTTGACTGATCCTATGGCTCTCATTATTTCGCAGCTTTAATTCAATTTTTATTTCATTTTGTTATTTTAATTGCTTTGTTAGTTCCTAAATTCATATTAATTCCATTTTTGATCCAAAAATTATTTTAAAAATATCCTCATGATCCTGATGGAATTTATGATTTTCTGGGATTAACAAAATGCAATTCCATGCATTTTTCAATTTTATTTGATTTTTCACATTTTATTTTGGTTCTTTATTTTTGCATAATTCTCCATCTGTTTTGCTGAATTTTTTTCTTCCAATTGGTGATGAGTTTGGCTTTTATTTTTTAGTATGTGTTAGGGTAGACATGTATGTTCCCTTAGAATTTTTGGTGGATTTTTAGAACAACGTCAGGTTCTGTTTTAGGTGTTGAGATTAGAACCTTTCCAAACTTGTGGATCCCCTTTACCTATTTCACTTTAGTAATTGTTTAGATAACTTAGAAGTTGATTTAGGATTCAATCTTTTTACACTAGGTTGTTCAAACATGTATATTCCCCTAGGAATTTTATTAGAATTTTACAACTTGGTTTTGTATTTTAGTTTTATTTTGCAAGTGGCTTGTATTTGTGGTTTCCTCTCTTGAGTGCTTTGGATTGTTTGGTTTGGTTGGTTGCTTTGGAGTGGGTTTAGGCTTGAGTTATTTTTGTTGGAGCTTCTGGATTCATTGAAGATGCTTGGGATTGAAGATTGGATCTTGGAGTTGAAGGCTTTTCCTCTAGTGGAGTAGTTTTTTAGGAGCTTAGGAAATTAGGGTTTTAGGAAGTGCCTTAGACCTAGTTTTGATTATTTCTTCAAACATAGAGTGCATTGTTTGCCTCTATTCTATCCAATGACATAAAATCCTCCTTGGGAAGCTCCATCTCTCCTTAGGAGGGATGAGTGGTATGCCCAAGTGAGTAGAACTTTGAGGATACCTTTCATTTGCAATGTTGAGTTCTTAGTGATTTCCTTTGGTTGTCATTAAGTTCCTTGACATTATAACTTGATCTTAATGATTAATCTTTCTCTCGGAGTGTGCTTGTTGGAGCTTGAAGATTGATGAGGCTAGAAGTTAGAAGCTTGTTTGAAGATGAAGTCTTGCTGTCAACTTTGTTGTCTTTTCAACTGTGCTGTTTAGAGCTTGAAATTGCTGTCTGCAGAAGTTGCTGCTGCTTGGGCTGCCTCCTCTGTGTCTTTTGTTTTTCTCTGTATTGTCTGTTTGCTTGTGTTGATTACCTCTAGGTTTGAGGTGGAGCTTGTCTCCTCTTGCCTATTGTTTTCTCTCTTGCCTCAATGGTACTGTTGCATAGCATGCATGTTTACTGTTTACTGTTTACTGTTTACTGTAATTGCTTGCTGTCTTTTGCTGTTTATCCCCTAGGATCTCTGATTTCCTCTGTGCAAGAGGAAATTATGACAGACATTAGGTTCTGACCCATGCATGATAACATTAGGTTAGTTTCCCTTTCAACCATAGGTTTTTTAGAGCGTCTTTCTCCTCTCATCTCAAAACAATTCAAAAACACAGTAATAAGGATAACGCGTGCTGTACGTTACGAGCCTTAAGCGATTTGAGAAAAGGTTGCTGGAGGGTCACTCTTCAGTAATCTGGCTGCTCAGTATGGTACCCTTAGGGTGACATGCGACGTAGTCACTCTCAGATCACAAGTCTTTAGTGTAGTACAAGTTGCAAACAGACTAAAAAACATTTCTTTCGTAAAAAACTCAAACAAACATTCAAACTCTGCTTTTGTCCTCTTGGACCTTTAATCAGGAAAATCCTTTTCAGAAGGAGATAAAAACTGTCAGACAAGCTTGTGTCTTCCGTATCCCGAACTACGTTTGCTCTGATCTTTCATGCCGTATTAAAGTACGTAGGCACAAGATGCGATATCTTGGCGAGCAACCTTCCCCTCCTTTCCCGTAGGTAGGCGAACTACGTTGACTTTGATTTCTCATTCCAGACGAGAATACGTAGGCATAAAGTGCGATACTTTTCCGAGTCATTTTCTTTTCTTTTTAACCCAGACTTGTAGAGTAGATAGAATAACATACCCTTAGATAGAAAACAAGCGTGGATCCCGTCGAGTACGATGGACGTGAGGGGTGCTAATACCTTCCCCTTGCGTAACCGACTCCCGAATCCAGGATTTGGTTGCGACAACCATTCCTTTCCCTCTTTGCGTTAGGTTTACTCTGAGCGTTTCCTTTCCCTCTGGTGGGATAAATAACGCACGGTGGCGACTCTTCTGTCATTGTCGGCGCTGATTTTCGCAGTAGCGACACTTAGCAATGAGAATGCAGAACTGCATAAGCTCTTGAAGCAGAAAGGTGAAGAAGATCTTGCTACCAAGAAGAGGAAGGTACAAGAGGATTTATTTTCCTTTGGCACTCAGTCATCTCCTATTGCTTATCAGAGTCCAGGCACTCCTCCGTCTTCAGTTACTTGGAAGTTGGTCGTCGACAAGCCTGTACTTGAGAAGGCTCAGATGAAGGAAGAGATCAAAAAGCTCACTAGGAAGTTACAATAAAGGATTGGATCTTCTCATGGGGTTTATTAGGGTTTTAAGATTCCATTTTCTTGTATTTTCCGCTTTGTTAGGATTTTTGAAAGTTGTACTTTGTTTATAATCCTTCAAGCTTATTAATGATATGAGATTTTCCAGTTATTCAAAAATGTTGTCCATTTTATGATGTTTGCAATATAACTGTCAAGTTCCTTAATATTCATTTGCATTTGCACAACATGCATCCTTGCATTCCAGGTGCTTACCTCTGTCTCTTTTCTCCAATAGTCAAGCTGTATCACCCGTACAACACTCGAGCCGGTTGCTAGAGAAGAATGGATCAGCTTGAGAAAGAGAACCGAGAACTCAGATGAGAGGTTTCCAGTTTGAAGGATAGCTTGAAGAGACTGAATAATATGATGAAAGTAATGTCGGCTACTCAGAATCAGTCCCAATTCTTAATAGTCTTTTCAAAGGACCTTAATCTCCGAGATCGTCTCCAAACCCATTTATACGGCGCTAGTTAGTGATTCTCAATATTCAGTGCCTCCTAGTTTTCCTTGGGGAATGCATCCTAATTACATGCCCACTGGGTATCGTCCACAAGTTATCGAAGCTCCATTTGTTACTGCTGTAATATTTGTACCACCTCCCTTGATGCATACTACTCCTTACATTGAAGAGCCTGTGTTCCACACCACTCCAAGTGAAAGTATTGGGGTGGATGGAAGGTTAAATGAGTTTTAAGATCAATCTTTGGAAATGCAGAAGGAAATTAAGGACCTCAAAGGTAAGGACTTGTTTGGTAAGAATGCTTTAGATCTTTATTTTGTTCCAAATATCAAAATTCCACATGAGTTCAAAGTACCAGATTTCGAGAAGTAAAAGGGAAATTCATGTCCTCAGAGTCACTTGGTAATGTATGCTCAGAAAATTTCTACCAAAAAAAACAATCATCAATTGTTAATCCATTACTTTCAAGATAACCTAACTGGTGTCGCCCTTAAATGATACATGGGTTTAGATAGTGCAAAGATTCGTACTTTCAATGACCTAGGTAAAACTTTTATCATGCAGTATAAATACAACATAGATATGGTGCCAGACCGCAACCAGCTTTGAGCTATATCTCAGAAGGACAAGGAGAGTTTTAAAGATTATGCATAATGGTGGCACAAAGTGGCCACCTAAATCTATCATTCGTTGGAAGAGAAGGAAATGACTAAGATTTTATTGAAGACTTTGAGTTTATTTTACTATGAAAGGATGATTGCTAGTGCACCCAATGACTTCACTAAAATGGTGAATATGTGAATGCAACTAGAAGAGGGGGTTCGAGAAGGAAGATTGGCCAAAGAGCAAGGTGTTTCTAGCAGTTTAAAGAAGCACAAAAGTAGTTTTGCTAAAAAGAAAGAACAATATGTTAGCACCGTACAACATGGTAAAATGAGAATAAGGTACCAACCACAGTATCATGTTGGAGTTGTATATCCCATCATTAATTCAGCGATGGTAGCCCCTGCTTACCAGCCTTAGCTTTCACAACCGCGTCATCAACCATAATTCACCCAACATCGGGTTTAACAACCCATCCAACAACAACAAAATTAGCAACAACATCCACAACAACATTAACAAATTTTTCAACAGGCTCGTCACCAGTATAATAACCAAAATCCTGTGCAAAGGAAACCCAAGTTTGATCTGATTCCAACGACTTATGCATAGGTGTTCCTAACCTTATTATATAAAGGCCACATTCAGACAAAGTATCTGCCTGCTGTTTCTAAGGAGATCCCTTTTTGGTATAAAGCAGACCAGTTATGTTTGTATCATCAAGGAGCCCTAGGCCATGACATTGAAAATTTTTATGGTTTGAAAGCAGATGTACAAAGGTTAATCAAGTGTGGGATTTTGTCTTTCAAGGACACTAACCCAAACGTTCAAGTTAACTCGCTACCGCAACATGGAGGAGACAATGTGAATATGGTGTATGGCTGCCCCGGAGACTTCAAAATTTATGATATACTATTATTGAATGATAGTTTGATACGAATGCACGAGGGATTTTTCAGACACAATGTTTTTCCACCACATAATTATGTCGATTGTAGAATTTGTTCCAGAAGCCCTCGAGAGTGTCGAGTTGTGAAAAATAACCTTCAAGATCTAATGGATAGAGGAATCATCAAGTGCTACAGAAACATAGATTTTCCTATGAATTTCCCTCATGTGAACATGATACATGGCTGCCCAGAGAAGTATGCAGTGTTTGAGATCAGATTTTCCAGGGATTCATTAGTCAGAATGCCTACTGGTTTGACTAGGATGGCTTTCTTTGACCATGAGAACCACAACCATGCTTCATGCATAATATATGTTGTAAACCCACGAGGATGCCCTCTTGTGCATCGTGACACCCAAGATTTATTGGATAGAAGAGCTATCATAATTACTTACGACAGGAACCCCGATGGTGATAATGATGAGGAATTGTTTGTTATAGTGCCACAGTTCAACGAGGTTGAGCGTGTGGAGATCATATACGACAGTAAAAGATCTTCAGTAACCCCTATGGTAAGCTGTACGCCAGACCCAGCTCCCTATGTCTCAGATAGGGCAATTCCTTACAAGTATAATTCTACCATGTTGGAAGATGGGAAAGAAGTACCATTGCCTATTTTGTCTTCAGTTGTTAACATTTCAGATATCAGTAGAGTTACCATAAGTGGGCGTGTGTTTGCTACATAACCTTTGGAGAGGGTTTAAGTTCCTGCTATGAGTAATGGATCAAATACTGTTGTCGAACAGTTCGGTGAGACCGGTCTCAACTTGATTTTGATGAAGTTCTAAAACTGATTAAGAAAAGTGATTATAAGATTGTTGATAAGTTGTTGCAGACTACATCCAAAATCTCTGCGTTGTAATTATTGATGAGTTCTAAAGCACACAGGGAAGCCCTACAAAAGGTCCTTGAACAAGCTTATGTTGACTATGATATGACTATTGGCCAATTTGGCGGAATCATATGCAACATAACTATGTGCAACAATTTGGGATTCTGTGAAGAAGTGCTTTAAGATGAGGGGAGGAATCACAACTTGGCGCTCCACATCTCAATGAACTGTATGAATGATGCATTATCTAGTGTGTTGGTTGACACTGGATCCTCGTTGAATGTTATGCCCAAGACCACTATATTCCGATTATCATATCAAGGAGTTCCTATAAGGCCAAGTGGATCGATTGTTAAAGATTTTGATGGGTCAAGAAAGACTGTTATTGGTGAGGTAGATTTGCCTATGACCATTGGACCTCACACTTTTCAAATCACTTTCCAAGTGATGGATATCCGTACAACTTATAGTTGCTTTCTAGGTCAGTCGTGGATTCATGAAGCTAGAGAAGTCAAATCAACGCTCTATCACAAGCTAAAGTTTTCCAGGGAAGGGAAATTGGTAACGGTATGCGGAGAGCAAGCCTTGGTTATAAGCCATCTCTCCTCTTTTTTATACATAGATGCTGATAAAGCCATTGAAACCCAGTTCCAAGCTCTTTCGATTGCTGGTAATAGCACCAAGAAGAGCGGGGTGTCCATTTCATCATTTAAATAGGCACAACAAGTAGTGAAGAGTGGCTCTGCCGAGGGATGGGGGCAGGTGTTGGACTTACCAAAGCATAAATTTCGAGCAGGTATTGGCTTCTTCGCTGGTTCTACCAAGGATGCTGCAAAAGATATGATTCTTTGTCCCATCATATAAGTGTTTTGCAGTGCAGAGTTCTTCAATCCGACTCCACCAGAAGTATATGATATTATTTAAGATGGTCCTAAAAAGGATTTTCCAGACTTTATTGTGTATGGAACGGTGTACCACAATTGGGTTGTTGTTGATGTCCCCACTGTTGTCCATATATCTAAGTAATTTTTGTTGTTTTAAATTCCCTTTGCTCTGCCCAAGGTGAATGAGTAATTGTGTGGGCTAATTTAAATAATTTCCTTTTGCTCTACTCAAGGCAATAATGTGTTTGTGTTATGGCTTTGTTTTAAGAAATTACTATCATCAATAAAATTGTCATTTTGTATTCCATCTTATTGTTTTTTACTTTTTCTTTTTTGGAAAATGGTAATATAAAAACCCAAAAAAAGAAGTGTCATATAACCACTTTCATATTTGCACACACTCACCTTTCATTGATTCTAAAATAAAGCATAAATCACATGTGCAGATTAATGCACGAACAAACCATTAAAAATAATGACCTAATGCCATCTCCCAATTTTGAGTTCCCTGTGTTTGAGGCAGAAGGGGAAGATGAAGAAGAGAATCCTGATGAGATCTCTAGATTACTTGAGCACGAGGAAAAAGCCATTCAACCTCACAAAGAGCCAACAAAGGTAATCAACTTGGGTACGAAAGAAGATCAGTAGGAAGTGAAGATTAGGGCACTGCTTATTCCGGTTGTCAAAGAAAGAACGATTGAGCTACTCAAAGAGTATGTTGATGTGTTTGAAGCCAGAGTGTCCATCAGTTAAGTAGAAGCTAATAAGAACTCGCCTATACATGGCCCTCAAGATCAAAGAAGAGGTGCAAAAAAAAAGTGATGCATGGTTTCTTATCAAATCTAAGTATCCTCACTGGTTAGCCAATATTGTGCCCGTTCTGAAGAAATACAGAAGTTCTTATACGTGTTAACTACAAGGATTTGAATAAAGCCAGTCCAAAAGATGATTTTCCTTTACCATATATTGATATATTGGTCGATAGCACTGCTAAATTCAAGGTATTCTCTTTTATGGATGGTTTTTCGGGTTACAACCAAATCAAGATGGCGCCTGAAGATATTATTTATCATACCTTAGGGAACGTTTTGCTACAGAGTGATGCCTTTTGGTCTGAAAAATGTGGGTGCAACATATCAAAGTGCTATGAATACTCTCTTCCATGATATGATGCACAAAGAAATATCAGTATATGTAAACGACATGATTGCTAAGTCTAAGACTGAAGAAGACCATGTGGAATATTTGTTAAAATTGTTTCAGCGGTTGAGGAAGTATCAACTCCGTTTAAACCCGAACAAATGTACCTCTAGTGTCCGCTCAAGAAAACTCTTAGGTTTCATTGTTAGCCAAAGAGGAATTGAGGCTGGTCCTAATAAGGTTAAAGATATTCAAGAAATTCATGCTCCAAAAACTGAAAAGCAAGTTAGAGGGTTTCTTGGACGCCTGAATTATATCTCACGATTCATATCACATATAACTGCCTCCTGTGGGTCAATCTTCAAACTCCTCAAAAAGGATTTGGGCAATGTTTGGACATAGGATTGCCAGAAATTGTTTGACAATATTAAAGAATATCTCTTTGAGCCTCCAATTTTGATCCCTCTAGTTGAAGGAAGACCCTTAATCATGTTTTTGACTATCTTGGGAGACTCCATGGGTTGTGTACTTGGTCAGCAAGATGAAATAGGAAAGAAGAAGCATGCAATTTACTATTTTAGTGAGAAAATTACAGACTGTGAGTCTCGATACTCTATGCTTGAGAAAACATGTTGTGCTTTAGCTTTGGCTGCTCGACGTCTTCGTCAGTACATGTTGAACCACACTACTTGGTTAATTTCTAAGATGGACCAAATCAAGTATATATTTTAGAAGCCTACTTTGACTAGAAGGATTTCTCGTTGACAGATGTTATTTTCAGAGTATGATATCAAATACCACACTCAAAAGACCATAAAAGGGAGTATCTTAGCTGACCAATTGGCTCATCAGCCAATTGAAGATCATGAGTATGTCAAATTTGATTTCCCAGATGAGGACGCGATGTATCTGAAAATGAACGATTGTGAAGAGTTGTTACCAGGTGAGGGGCCTGAGCTAGGATCCCAATGGGGTTTAATCTTCAATGGAGTTGTCAACGCTTATGGAAAAGGGATTGGGGCAATTATTGTAATTCCTCATGGGTCCCATATCCCATTTACTGCAAGATTGGCCTTCACCTGTACGGACAACATGGATGAATATGAAGTGTGCATCATAGGCCTTGAAGAGGCAATCGACATGTGAATAAAGAATTTGGATGTGTATGGAGATTCTGCCTTAGTAATCAACCAAATCAAGGGATAATGGGAAACTTGCCAGACTTACTTGATTCCTTACCGAGATTATGCAAGAAGATTTCTCTCTTTCTTCAACAAGGTCGAGTTTTATCATGTTCCCCGTGACGAGAACTGAATGGAGGATGCTCTAGAAACACTAGCTTCTATGATTATAGTGAACTGTTGGAATGATATTCTCAAGATTTATTTTATGCGTCTCGATAGACCAACACATGTATTTGCAATAGAAGAGGTCAGTGATGATGAACCTTGGTATCATGATATCGAGTGCTTTCTTTGAAGACAAGAGTACCCATATGGGGCATCGAACAAAGACAAGAAAATGTTGAGAAGATTTTCTGTTAATTTCTTTTTGAACAATGACATGCTATATAAGAGAAACATCAACATGATCTTGCTTAGATGTGTGGATAAGCGGGAAGCAAACATGTTGATGACAAAGATTCATGAAGGATCCTTTGGCACTTATGCCAATGGACATGCGATGGCAAAGAAACTTTTGAGAGTAGGCTATTATTAGATGACAATGTAGTCTGATTGTTGCAAATTTGGCAAGAGATGCCACAAATGTCAGATCTACGCTGACAAGATTCATGTGCCACAAACTCTTCTTAATGTTATCTTTTCCCCTTGGCCCTTCTCTATATGAGGAATTGATATGATTGGTATGATATATCCTAAGGCTTCTAATAGACATCGCTTAATTTTGGTGGCAATTGATTACTTCACCAAGTGGGTAAAAGTTGCTTCATATGCAAACGTCACCAGACAAGTGGTCGTCAGGTTCATAAAAAATCAGCTTATCTGCTGTTATGGGGTCCCGAGTAAAATCATCACTTATAATGGGTCAAATTTTAACAATAAAATGATGAAGGAGTTGTCTGAGGAGTTCAATATTGAACATCATAACTCTTCCCCATATAGATCGAAGATGAATGGTGTTGTTGAGCCTGCTAATAAAAACATTAAGAAGATCATTCAAAAGATGGTCGTCACATACAAAGACTGACATGAGATGCTCCTATTTTCTCTGCATTGGGTGTCGTACTTCAGTTCGCCAATCAATAGGGGAAACCCCATTTTCTCTTGTGTATGGCATGGAGGAAGTGTTCCCCGTGGAAGTTGAGATTCCCTCAATTAGAGTTCTGATGGAAGCTAAGTTATCCGAGGCTGAATGGTGTCAGAACATATATGACCAGCTGAACTTAATCAAAGAAAAGATAATGACGGATTTATGCCATGGTCAATTGTACTAACAAAGAATAAATAAGGCTTTTGACAAGAAGGTTCGACCTCGCGAATTCAAAGAAGGTGACCTTGTGCTCAAGAAAATCCAGTCTTTCATCACTGATTCTAGGGGCAAGTGGACTCTTAACTATGATGCCTCATACGTTGTAAAGAAATCGTTATTTGGCGGTGCATTAATTATTGCAATTATAAATGGAGAAGAGATCACTCGTCCTATGAATATTGATGCAATCAAGAAATATTATGCCTAAAAATGAAAAGAATAACTCGATACGTTGAAAACCCTAAAGGGAGACTTAGGCAAAAATGAGCGTCTCGGTGGATTGAAAACCCGAAAGGGCGGCCCAAGAAAAAATTAGAGAGAAAATAGAAAAAAATCATCCCGGTAGATTGAAAACCTGAAAAGGCGATCTAGGCAAAATTTAGGGATAAGGCTAGTAACTGCATCAAACCATACTGGATTATTGAAGCAACTTCAGCTAAGCTGTGACATGATGTAACCCCGGGAGTTTCCCCCTAGTTGTTTCCTTTGAATCTAGCCTTCCCTAGTGAAGTGGATATTTATTTTATCCCTATGAAGTCTCGAGTTTGAGATCCCCGTTGCAATCTTAATTCAGGTTTCTCTATTTATGGATGATCCTTTCACAGTGAATCTCTTTTTCTTATCCCCATGAAGCAAAGCTCATGTTGTTATCCCTAGTCGATCTATGATTTTAGGCTATCCCCAAGTGAAGTATCTTTCTCTCCCCAAAGAAATTAGAGCCTTGAAGCAAGGCTTTGTTCCATCTGTGGCTTCTTATTCATCCCCAATGATGTTTCTATATTATTAAGATTGGTCGAGTATCTGGTTGAAATGTTTATTTCATCTCCAAGTCTATTTCTTTTCATTTGTTTTGTCAGCATTAAGCATAACATGACATACATACATTCATACACCTATACATGATACATGTGCATCTCACATCTTTGTAATATTTTTTACTTCATCCACCTTGGTTGCGTTTATCCCCAGGTGACTGTTTTAATCTCTCTCAATAAAGTTGTCAACCTTAAGCAAAAAGCGTATCCCATTTCTAATTCCCCAATGGGTTTATTCCTCGTGGAAGATGTTTTCTTTAGCCCTCCTTTCCATCTCTGGATAGGATAAAACCCTAGTCGAGTTTATTTCTCATTGGGTAAAGTCTTATTTGGTTGTTTCTCTTCAGTTTGTTCCTGGATTGAACCTTGGTCTCTAACAATTATTTAGTTTCGAATCTCTTTAGGATGTTAAACCTAGATCGAGAGTGCATTTGTTTTGCACGTTTGAACAATTTATTTCTCCAAAATGAATTTTTTTATGGATCCCCATTAAAGACAACCTTTATTCCCCAGCAGTGTTTTTGTAACACTCTCTTGGAATTCATATCTAACAACAAGTGGCAGTCTCCTTATTTGGGCAGCTTGTTATGTTTTCGGACTTTGATTGACAAATGGCAGTCTCTTTCCAAGACAATTTGTCTATCCCCAATGAAGTTATCAAATTATCAACTGATCTTTCCTCAAATGGAATCTCTCTGAAAGTCCCGTAAGAGAAGTTTATTGAAGACTCTTACAAGTGTTTTTCTCTTTATTTGAGATATCCTGTTAGAAAAATTTCATTTGCTACAATGCAATTTCAAACTACAGTTAACAATGCTCCCCAGTAAGCTCATTATCAAAATTTTCTTCCATCAAATGGCATCTCTCTGAGAAGTTTGTTGAAGACCCTTACAATTGATCTTTCTCTATTTTAAAAAACCTGAGTTTTGCAAGTCAACTGGCCCACATCTCTTTTGAAGATCCCCTAGTGAAGTTATAAACCTCAAGTGAAATTCCTAATCCCATGTGAAGATACTTTCCCACAAGTGATTACTTCCTCAGGAGTTTATTTTTAACCTTTTCAAGTGGAAGACTTGATAAGAAGAAACTGAGACCTATTCGTGGCCTACAACCTCGAAATAGTGGGGATGTTTATTGTTAACCTTTTTAAGTGGATGACTGGATAAGAAGAAACTGAGACCTGTTCATGGCATATAACCTCGAAATGGTAGAGAAGTTTATTGTTACCCTTTTCAAGTGGAAGACTTGATAGGAAAAAACTGAGACCTGCTCGTGGCCTACAACCTCGAAATGGAGAGGAATTTATTATTACCCTTTTCAAGTGGAAGACTTGATCAAAGAAGAAATTAAGACTCGTTTATGGCTTGTGACCCGAGGTGCAGGGAGATTTATCATTTGTTCAAACATTTGACTCAAAACTGAATCCTATTCCAAATACAAGAATTTATCATTATATCAATTGTCAGAGTTGTTAATCTTTCCCCCAGTGGAGTTGAAACCTTGTTCCCGATATACTTTTATCTTGTGGCGTCATTCTCCACATAATCCTTGTCTTGCATTCATATCATATCATGTTATATCATGAGCATCTTTGTGGTATCTTAGGGCCAAAAATTGTGCATGTTTGTATTTTAGTCTCTCATATCGCGTCGAGACTAAAATTTCAATCTACATATTGTCGCTACTTGAAAATGCAACGACGGAGAGGCAAAAAGAAGAATAGAATAGTCGCCATCGAACTTTATTTATCCCAAAAGGGGAAGGGAAAACATAGATAAAACCCCAAATTAAAACAGATAAGATGGTCTTGCAACCAAGAGAAAGGGTTCGGAAGCCGGTTATGCAAAGGGAATGTATTAGCACCCCTCACATCGATCGTACTCGATGGGAACCATTTGCTTGTCATATGCATGTAGGTGTTATCGCATCGCTGCGAAGAGGGGCCGACAATGACAGAAGAGTCACCACCGTTCGTTATTTATCCCAAAAGAGGGAAAGAAAACGATCAAAGAAAACCTACGAAAAAGGGAAAGACAGGTCATCACAACCAAATCTTGGGTTCAGAGTCGGTTACGCAAGGGGAAGGTATGAGCATCCCTCACGTCCTTGTACTCAACGGGATCCACGCTTGTTGTCTATCTAAAAGGGTGTTAATCTATCTAAATTACAGGCTCACAGAGACAAAGAAAAGAAAACAGACTCAATAGAGCACCGCCGCTCTATGCCTATGTACTCCCTCGTGCAATGGAAAAGTCAGAGTCAACGTAGTTCGGATAACTACGGGTGAAGGGGGGGGGGGGAGGTTGCTTGCCAAGACATCGTCGTCTTATGCCTACGTATCCTCGTCTGGTACGAGAAATCAGAGCAAACGTAGTTCGGGCTGACACGACCACATATTGGTTCAAGTGTTTTAACTGAGTAGGGTTAAATAGTGGTTCCAGCAATTAGGGATGATGCCTGTTTGCGGTAGAACCAAGACTTAACACACTCTTTCTGAAAATGATTTTCCAAACAATCCCGAAGGATAAAAGGGTTTGATGTTTTGTTTTGTTTTTTTTTATGAAGAAGTGAATTGAGTTAAGTTTGTAACTCATGTTGCACTAAAGACTATGAATTGAGAGCGAATGCGTCGCATATCGCCCAAAGGGAATACGCTAAACACTCTAGACAGATTGAGAGGGGCCCCCCAACTATCCTCCTCAAGTACTTAAGGCTCGTAACGTACAACACTTATTATCCTTTATTAGGTGTTTTGAGATGTTTAGGAGATGAGAAGAGAAAGAAACAAACTATAAGGGGAAACTAATAAACCCTAATGTTGTCATGCATAATGCTCCTAAAGTTGGGATTAAGAGGGAAGAAACTATCCTAATGTTATCACACAAAGGATTGAACACCTAATGTCTCTCCTACTCCCATCCTAAACAGAGGGACTAGGAATCCTAAGGGATCATGGCAAAAGAACCAAGTAAACACTTGACAACTCAATCACAAATGAAAAGAAAATGAGATGAAAGTGACTTAAACAAGTCAATGCAATAAGAGATGCAAACATGAAATGCAAACACAAATGCAAGAATGCAACAAAACTCAATCAACACAAGAGAGATGAGATGAAATGGGAGAAGAAAGCTCCTGCAACCATCAACCATCAATCATCAAAGAATAATGGTGCTATCCTAAGATGCACACACAAAGAAAATAGGGAGGAAAAAGTGTGGGGAAGCAGCCTCCACAAGCGCATCTCAACCATATAATTCTTTGAACAACAAGCAAAGAAAGGCAAACAATCAATGCAAAACAAACACTCATCGGTTGAACAACATCCACATGATATGCGTTCAAGCGGAAACCAAACATTACGTGTCGAAGAATCGAGATTGACCACTCAAGAACAATGGAGCACGTCTAAAATAATCCATATAAATGCATCATATGAATACATGAGGTTTACATGTGAGAAGAAATCAAAACATGCTTGAAAACAACCAAAAATTGCATTCTGGTTCAGTGTTAATCGGTTAACACTTTTGGTTAACCGGTTAACCACTTAAAAATTTTAGAAATACGCACTGGTTAACCTATTAGCGCTATTGGTTAATCTGTTAACCACTGGTTAATCTGTTAACGCTATTGGTTAATCTGTTAACATTGTACCAGAAGCAGAAAAACAGCAATGCAAAAGCACTTTCAGCAATTAATCACTTATGCAATAATCCAAATGATCTTGTAATCAATTATGCACGAATTTAACACCAAAAAATCAGTGATCCAACAACATGTAAACACATTCAAACATGAAGATCATAATTCACATAGATCAAAATTAACCAAATCAATAAAAAATGAAGATCAACATGATGATTATGCAAATAAGCTCAAAAACAGAATCAGATCTAGAATTTCCAACCTACAAAGCGGATATTTGCTTTGGTGAATGTTGATTCACTTGAAATGAGTAGATCCAAGCAAGAAACCTGGAGATTCTTCAAGATCCAAGAGCTTTCTTGTTGTAGAAATGAAGATCAAGCAAAAATAATCTGAATAAGCTCTTCCAAAATAGCTCCCAAATTCAGATCCAAATCGAAACGGAAATTGAATGGAGAATTGAAGATAATGGAGATGGAGGATGGATGTTTAGCTCTAGAATTCAATGATTCAAATAAAGAATAAAATAACTCAAGTGAGAAGAGCTTTAATGGAGGTTTTTGGAGTGAAAAAAAGTTGAGAGAATGAAAGTGAATTCTGAAAATGAAATGAGATTATGAGGAATTTCTCTTGAGGTTTGGAGCAAACTCATTTAAATATGCTCTAGGTTAGGAGTAGAATGGAGGTTTGGAGTGTAGTTATGAAAATTGGAATGGGATTAGGAATGAGAAATTGGAGGGAATTTTGAATTAATTTTGAAACTAATCAAAATTCAAAGTGGTTCTAGATCCTTCTCCTGGTGTAAAATCAAATTCACAAGTGATCAAATGGACCCCAAAGTGCCTGCCTTTGAAAATTCACGTGCAGAGGCAAAATTTGCCCCGGTTAATCGGTTAACTATTTGGGTTAATCGATTAACACCTTTAAAAATTCAAATTTGTTATGACTTTGCTTTGGTTAACTGGTTAACCATTTTGGTTAATCGGTTAACACCTTGAAATTTTGAATTTTGGCGCCTTTTGGAGGGAAAAGTGCACATCCGCCTGTTTTCATCCGTTCTAAGCCCTGTCCAGCCTCTAAAACTTGCCCTTGAATATTATAACCGTGAGAATGCTTGAGATAGCCTGAGTGTTACCTTCTGAGCTGAAAATATCCTGCAAAATAAAATAAAATCGACCGCTTGATCGCCGAGCAAAATAATTGTCAGAGCCCCTGATGCTCGCTGTTTGGATTCTTGCAATAAAAGCGAACACTGAGCCACAGAAAAATCTTGATCCCCTGCCTCAAGAACAAATGCTATGATATGCAGAAATGCGAAAATGCAAAGGAACCATAAGCCATATTAAGAAGAAAAAGGTTGGTCAAATTTTGGGGTACAACAGGTATTTGCTAAAGGGTATTACTTTAAAGAGTGTTCTAAGGGGAGAGAGAAAGGTTGGAAACAGGGAAAAGAGACTCGGTAGGACCTCGCGGTCCTATGCCTACGTATTCTCAACAAATATGAGAAAATCAGAGTCAACATAGTTCGAAGAACTACGGATGAAAAGATGGAAGAGTGCTCGACAAGGATTCGGGCCCTTGTGCCTACGTATCTTCACTTAAAATAAGTGAAGAATCAGATTAGTCATAGTTCGGCCTATGGTTTTCTGGTGTTTTGTGGACGATGCTAACGTGCGCATTCTAGCAGTTAGGTGTATTGTAGCTCGTTTATGGAGTCTTAGGTGTTACCTATTTGCGGTAGAACGTACATAACATATCCTTTTTGAAAAGATTAGTTTTCTCCATCAAGGCAAGATATCACATTTGATTTGTGGAAGTTATTTTTAAGGGTGAAATAGGTCCTCGGATAGTAACCCCTTGCGGGTAGTACCCGATTCTTTATCTCAAAAGATTTATTATAAAAAATGGTGTGGCGAATATAGTCACGTCTTCATATTGAAAGACGAGTATCGAGACCACACACTCTAAAGTGAGTATCCTGATACTCGGAGAGGAAGAAGTCTTCACTCAATCCTCTCTCTTTAGTTCAATGCAAAGAGAAATTCATTCTTTTATTAAAGATGTTTTGATCTTGAATGGTAAGTGTTTTACGACAGTGAACCCTAAAGGTAATGTCAAGCACTCGGGATAGGACAAGGCCTTTGCCTAACCACTCCACAAACATCCAAGTTTATTGGGAAAAAAGTTTTGAAAATGCACTTGGTACGAGACCAAGGTTTTTAGGCTCAAGGAGGCAAGTTTGAAAAGAAAGGGTAATGAAATAGATCGGGGTAGGTTGATGGCGATGCGTGGCACGATCGACTTACAAAGGTTGAATACGTACAAGGTTATTGTGGTTTGATGGAAGAAGTGTGAAAAGAGAAGGAGAAACCCTAAAGTGGTCCAATTTGAAATGAGTTTGAAATGACTTGACATTGGATCAAGCCTAATTTGCTCTTAATTTTGAAAACATGTTCTAGCCTAGTTCATCTTTATCTTTCTTAACAAGTAAGCAAGTAAGCATGAAAAGAAGCTAAACTATTACACTGTAATGGGAGAGGGATACATATAAAGTACATGGGATTGTGTTAGATGCCCAATTGTGCTTATTTGAGCTATCAAATTTGGGCATCTTTCACTCCGTTTTTGTCTAATTTGTGCTCTAACCGACTTGTTTTTGCTAATATGCATCATAGTGTGAAACACTCTTGGTTCTTTTAATTTTTGTGTTATTGTGCAGTATTTGAGCATGAAAGAGTAGGATTTGAAGGCACAAGAAAGATGACAAAGGAACCAATAAAGTTGGAAGCAATAGCAAGTTCGCCAGCATGTTTGCTGAGCGAAGCAGTAGCGAGTGTTCGCTAAGCGAGCTCATAGCGAGCAGCTAGCGAACACTCCCAGACTTGGGCAGAAGCACATTGGCATTGTTCGCTGGTAGCGAGGAGGATAGCGAAGCACTCGCTGGGCGAGCACCTAGCGAGCAAGTAGCGAAGGCAAACAAAATTATACCTCAAGAACTCGCCAGCATGTTCGCTGAGCGAAGTTGCAGCGAAGCCAAACAAAATGTTTGCATCAGACCTCGCTAGCATGTTCACTGAGCGAGGCTGTAGCGAACATTCGCTGGAAGCTCGCTTAGCGAGCAGGGTCGCGAGCGTGGCAGACCACCAACTTTGTCTATAAATAGCTAGTGTACTTTTTGTTGACTTATCACAACTTTTACTACTTTTGCTAAAAAGTGATTTTGTGACCTAGAAACTCTTCTTGCTCTCATTTCTTCATCTCTTAACATCATTCCACCAAAAAGAAGGTGGATTCTCTTCCAAGTTGGATTCTTCGACTCGGATGTTCATCAACCTTCTCCTGATACTTCTACCGCAAGCTACCATGAAAATGAGTAGCTAAATACTTCCTTTTGTCAAGGTTAGATGTAGGTGATCATCAAGCTTTGAATGTAAATGTATTGATCTTCATTTGTAAACTCTTTGATGATGAATGTATGGTGAAAACTTTGCTTTATCGATAACTCTTTGTGTTGGTTTATGATCGAGAGATATTTTCCAACTTTTAACCTAGGTTTTCATCCATCTTTGTTTGTAAGCTAGAGATAGTTATGAATGAAGTTGTTTACATAAATGTTGAACTTTAATGTTGTCATTTTGATAGATTGTGTGAGAGATCAACAATGGATCAAAATGACAAATCTCACAATGTGAGTTAGAGATAATCGCATTGAGAGGATGTTGTGAATGTATTTATCATCTAATGGAGTTTATTAATCTTGTTGATCGAACATATGCATGAAAAGCGATCACCGAACCCTAACTTTGGCAATCTTTATTTAAACCGCAAAACCCTAACTTTTACCGCGAAACATTATCTTTTTTATGCAAGATACCGTTACTAAAACCAAAACCCCCCTTTTTGGTACTATAAAGTTACGAATTTATCAACTGTCAAACGACAACAATATCTTATATTCCCTGTGGAGACGATAACAAAAACCCGACAATTTACCATTGTTCCAACAAAATGGCGCCGTTTCCGAGGAATATAAATTGATATTGCGAGCATCGCAATAATTGCTGAATTTTTAACTTTGAATTTTTTTTACTTGTGCTTGTAATCTGTTTGGTTTAGTGTGCAACCTTTGTTTATGCGAGGACAGATTCCTGAGGACCAACTTCTTTTTGATCCCGAGATCGAGAGAACCGCAAGGAAACTGAACAGCAGAACAAGACGGAGGAGGCAACAAGCTAGGCAAAGACAAGAGCAAGGAGAAAGTTCCTCTACATCACCATATTTCACACCAATTATGGCAGCACCTCCACTACCACCACCTTTAGTTTGCACTCCATGCACAAACAGTCCAAGACATACAACTCAGTTTGCACAAAATCTTCAAAAAGGAAGGCAAGCTGAGATGAAAATGGGAATCCTAGCTCTAGTCTATCAAAATCCTTTCATGGGACTAGACCATGAGGATCCGTTCACCCATCTCACAAAATTCTATGAGATTGCT
Source organism: Lathyrus sativus (assembly GCA_963859935.3). NCBI lineage: Eukaryota > Viridiplantae > Streptophyta > Magnoliopsida > Fabales > Fabaceae > Lathyrus > Lathyrus sativus. The sequence continues at coordinate 50,770,867 of OZ012740.1, read as the reverse complement.
GGCGCAACGGGAGCAACAGAAGCTGACGAAGAGTCATTGTTTAAGAGACTATTTCCTTATTCCTTGATTGGGAAAGCGAAGGAGTGGTACCTTGATCAATCGACAACAATCATGACGGATTGGAATCTTCTAGAGGAGAAGTTTCTTGAATGTTTCTTTCCACATAACCGATTCATGGAGGCTAAAACTGCGATTGCGGTATTTTCTCAAGGAGCTAGTGAATCACTAAACGAAGCTTGGGAGCGATACAAATCTATTTTAAGAAAGTGCAAGGGACACGGTTTCGACGAGCTCACTCAAGTTCATATTTTCCACAATGGACTCCTTTCGGTTCACAAGACCTTATTGGATGCTACGGCGAGAGGTTCTTTAATGTCAAAAAGTGCAGATGATGCAATTGCAATTATTGATAAGATGACACTTAATGATCATCAAGGGAATCATAACCGTGGGGTGACTCAAAGAAAACCGGGTGTGCTCGAGTTAGGGATAAATGACGTTATTCTTGCACAAAATAAGCTTATCTCACAACAAGTGGAACTATTAACTCAACAAATAAAAGAGTTAAAAGAACCGTCAAAAGCTAAACAAATAGCTTGTTGTGAACTTTGCAAAGGTGAACACGACACCGGATTTTGTCCACCTCCAGGATTTGAAGAAGTTAATTACATGGCAAACCAAAGAGATTATCAACCGAGGCAACATCAACAACACCACCACCAAAATCCACAACAACAAAACTATCAAGGCAACCAAGGGTACCAACCTAAGGGAAACTATCAACATAACCAAGGTTATGGGGGTGGTCCTTCCAACCGTCAAAATCCCCATCAAACTCAACAACCACCGGTCGTAGCTTCAAAATTGGAAGAGACATTGACGCAATTCATGCAAATGTCAATGGCGAATAAAAAAAGTAACGATGCGGCAATTAAAAATATTGAGACTCAAGTTGGTCAACTTGCTAAGCAATTAGCGGAACAACAATCCGAACCATCTTTCTCGGCAAATACGCAAACAAATCCTAAAGTTTGTGCGTGTTTTTGTGGCTAACCAGTTTGTGCGAGTGCAGTAATTTCAAGTGGAAATAGTACTCATTCTCATAGTCGAGCTTTTCAAGATCAACCTTTCTCCTCAAAGTTTCTCAGAAGCCTCCGGGTATACCAAAAGAATCAGGGTTTTCCTTCCGTTGTTGTTAAACATGGTGAGTTGAGGATTGGTTAAGGATTTTCGTGATGAGTCGTGTTACAAGTTGTACCCTCACTTTCAAAAGATTTCTAAAGGCATGGTTCGTGCACCAAGTTCATCACCATCTAAGTTCTGATTGTGGAGTTAACAAAGGTCAAGCAAGAATTCATCTTTGTTCATGAAATCGGATCGTCATTTTGAGGAAGAGTTTGAATTTTCTTGTCGGTGCTCTGAAGTGGTACAGTTTGAGATAAAGATTTAAATCAAGTATAGGTGAGAATTCTTAAAAGTGAAGTCAGGATTCGTGTTTTGTTCATAAAATTCAATTTGAAAATGTCGAAATATAAACTCAAAATCAAGTCTTTCAAAAGAAAAATAGCCTTGTGCTCGTCAAGTTTCCAAGATCAAGAAAGTCTATGAGAATAGGTTCCATTTAAAGGCTTACACCATTTTTTTAATCATCTTGAGTTTTAATTGTTCAAGACATACAAGTGGCCAAGTTCATAAGAAGAGCCTTTATCCAAGCAAAATTAAGGGAACTTTAGGCATGAAAATTCAAATGCTAATTTCAAGACTCGAGTTAAGTTGGGATTCATTCTCAAATGCGTATGCTAAGACAACGTCCAAGAATTTATTTAAGGTGCCATTAGTGGATCATCCTAAGCTTCCGAAAAGAAAATATTATTGTTGTTGTTTTGGATGGTTAGGGTGAGGCTAACCCAAATGAATACAATTGTATACACATTGCTAAAACACCAATTATAGATTCTCTTAAAAAAAAGGGTGCACATGAACATTAGAGATTGAACTTCCAACCGAGGACGATATGGGGCAATAGTGAAGTTCGTCATAATGCTCTTGGTGCTGGTTGTATATTTGCTCGAGGTGCAAAGCTTGTTGGTTTTACTTTTGAGTCTAGGAGGATTTTCCGATGGAGAAGGTTTCAATTACATCAAAGAAAGTTCCAAATATAAGAAAAATATCCAAAAGTCCTCCATAATTCAAATTCATTCTAAAAAAGCAAGATCTAAGGTAATCTAGGTTCAATATTCTTTTTAATATCAAGTGTTACAAATCATTACAAACATCCCTCATGGCAATAGGATGATAGCTCTTCAAAGTAATTTATTTAAGAAATCAGCTTCTTCTTTTATGAAAAGTGTCAAAAAAAATTGGGGGAACGATAAGTGATGCTACCCGCTGTTGATGAGCCTAAAGTGATTAGATCCTCGGATTGCGACTGTTTTGGGCTAATCTGGTCTCACAGATGAGTTTTGTTTTCCTGTATAGATATCTAACTGAAACATCAGATGTGATAATATGGCTGCCTAAATCCATAATATATTAGTAAAGCTTGCTCAATTCACAAGCACAAAAATAAGTCAGCTGACTGTTGGTGGCTTGCTAGCAAAAGTGCAAGAGGTTGCTGCCGCATACACGATTCCATGGCGGTAAATCTGAAGTTTATGCTGAAATTCTTGTCCCAAATAAAAAGGGGAAACCGTGCTCCATGGCCAACATCTTGGGATGAAAGGTGTTTAAATGAAACATAAAATTAGAAAGAGATGCGAAAACGGAAAGCAAATAAAATCGGCATCAAGCATTCAAGGAAAAGTTTGGACATGTTGAGACATGATCGCGGTTTAGTGTGTCTAAATAACTCTGACTACAAGTATACAGTCGTATCTCATAGTTTTAAAAGATTATCGATCCACAAGGACTAGAAATCGAACGTACCGTATTCTAATGTTACTATGTAAATCTAAGGCTAACCGTTTTAGGAAAGTTAAGTATGAAGGTGTCGCTACTGCAAAAATAAGGTGCCGGCAATGACAGAAGAGTCGCCACCTTTCTTTATTTATCCCTCAGAGCGGGAGAGGAAAAGATCGGAAAAACCTGACGAAAGGGTATAAGACAAGGTCATCGCAACCATTGTCTGGATTCGGGAGTCGGTTATGCAAGGGGAAGGTATTAACACCCTTCACGTCCATCGTACTCGATGGGATCCACACTTGTTGTGTTTATCTGATGGGTTGATTTAACTATCTACGCTAAAAGGTCTGGTCTAAAAATTAAATAAAAAATGACTCGGCAAAGTATCGCACTTTATGCCTACGTATTCCCATCTGGAATGAGAAATCAGAGTCAACGTAGTTCGCCTAACTACGGGTGAAGGGGGGAAGGTTGCTCGCCAAGATATCGCATCTTGTGCCTACGTACTTTCACACAGCGCGAAAGATCAGAGCAATCATAGTTCAGGCTACGGAGAACACAGGTTTGTTCAGATGTTTTTTATCCAAGTAAAGTTAACAGACAGTTCCAGTAGTTGGTGTTTGCAGCTCGACCTTTGGAGACTTAGGCGTTACTGTTTGCGGGAGAACTGAAAGTTAACAGAACTCTCCTTCTGAAAAAGGGTTTCCAAGAATTAGGGTCCAAGAGGACAAAAATATATTTGATCTTTGTTTTCTGTTTTTTACGGAAGAAGTGTTTTTTAGTTGTCTGTAGTTTGTACAGCACTAGAGACTATGACTTAGGAGCGAATGCGTCGCATATCGTCCAAAGAACATATACTAAACACTCTAGACAATTGAGAGGAGATCGCTCAATCATCATTTCCCAAGTAACTTAAGGCTCGTAACACACTTGTACTAACTTGCCTTTATTATGTTTTTTACTGTTGTTTGAGATAAGAACAGAAACAGACTCTCTACAGGGAAACTGACTCGATCCTACAGTTATCATGCAATATTCGTCATACGGTTGTGGTTAGAGGGGAAACTAACTAATGTTATCATGCATGGTTAGAATCCTAATGTCTGTCATAACTTCTCTTGAAGAAGAGAATTCAGAGTTCCTAGGGGAACATGGCAATGGAAAGCAAATAGTAAACAGAAAAACTGTACAATAATTACTGTAAAGATGCATGCAATGCAAGTGAGGGAGGAAATATGTGTGGGGCAGAAGCCTCCACAAGCTCATCTCAACCTCAAGCCAGATATGAATAACTGCAAAGATAATAGAAGAAAGTAAATACAATCAAACAGACCACAAACCACACAGGCAAGGGAGCTGAGCTCTACCAAATACCAGCAAGCAAAGCCACGCAGTAAAAATACAAGCAGAGGGAGAAACTCAACCTCTAATGCAATACAAGTAAGGGGAGAAGCTCAACCCTTAGGATGCTCTTAGGCCTATGATCATCTACATGAAGCCTAAATCTAATGCAACACTTCAAGCAAATCACATCAATACAGTAAAACAAGAAGACAACAGACAGGGAAAACAAGCCAGCAATCTCTACAGCAGAGCAGTCTTCTGGAAGCAATCCAATCTAAAGTCTGTATCTTTTCTTCAAGTCCACCATCTCCTAGAGAAGGAAAGGAATCCAACAAGCAACCAACAAGCTTCTATCCTCAGGAAGGAAAATGGATGTTGGGAGGCTAGGGTAAGGTCTACAGGAGCTTATCCCAAGCACTCAACCAACAAAAGATCTTTGGGGAAACCTAAGGGTTTGGCTCCTTCAAGAGGTGTGCCATATTTCCCCCACAGGAGGGACTGTGCTACCTCAAGAAGGTTCCTAAGGAGGAAATAATGAAGGATTTTTAGGAGAATGGAGATGAGAAGCAAGGTAAGTTCCACAGGAACCTGCCACAGACACTCAACCAAATCCATTTCCTTTAGAGAGCTTGCTTAGGCTCAACTCCAATGTGAAAGACAGGGAATTCCTCCTGTGGAAGAATTATACCCACAATGAAGGATCCTAATTAAGCAAGGAGTATTTGAAAGGGGAATTAATCCTAGAGAAATATCATCACCTACTTGAATCTCTAAAGAATATCAAATGTCATCTCCTAATGATTACCTATTCTAAGGATAATTTGTAAAATGGGGAACTAATGGAAAATCAATCCTAAAAATTCTAAGGAAAATACTACATCACCTTGTATGTGTCAACAGGCTATGGTAGAAAAATCAGAAGCTAGATCTAAATCAAAATGCCCAAATTAAATCCAAAGCTTCAAGGGTGCACCAAAGGAATTCACTAAAGAAACACTCCTAAATAACTACCCTAAAATCCTATTTAAAATCATCTAAAAAAATCCAACAAACATCACATAGCAACACTAATATGTATACAGCCATCACACAAATTCCAAGATCAAACTCCAAAATATGAGAGAGAAATAAAATCAACAAATTCAGAACAACAATGTTTCATTATTAAAATTGTACTAAAAGAAAAAATATGAAATAAAATGGAAAATGCATGGAAAATTTAAATACAAAGCATGATAAAAACCTAAACATCTAAATCTATAATCACAATTTTTTTCAGAATTTATTTACAAAATTTACTAATTTTTAATGAATTAAATCTCAAGCAATTAAACTAAAAATGAAAAGAAAAGAAATTGAGAGCAAGAACATGGAGGGTGTACTCAGCAAGAAAACCCAGTATTAACGCGCCTGGGCCCAAGAGTGGGGGGTTCCAACAGCACATGGGCGCTGGGCCCAATTGAGTTCAATTCAGCAAAACTATTTCTCCTAATAACGTGACCAGGGGGTGTAAAAAGTAGGGATTCTACGCTTAAATTCCTGTTGGGCCTGCAGGTGGAGGCGCGAATAGTAGCAAAAGCCAAGGCCCAACATCAGTTACCAACTAATTCAGTTCTCACAAATAATCAAAAAAGGAACCACACGAGGATTCGAACCCTCGCTCTTCAGGTCCACATAGCGCGCTGGGAAGAACACTAATTGAAACGGCGCGTTTGGAAAGGGGGTACGTGGCGCACTTTGAGCGCTCGGATTGACTGACTTGGTCTCACTTCCCAAACGCATGAACGACCACAATTTCGTCTTCCTCGATTCAAATTCTCTGCAACCAGCAAACACGCGCGCAGACCACGCCATCGACAGTAGCTTCTCCGGCCACCCTCGGGTAACCCTATCTCCCTCAATACTTCACCAAATGCAACGATTTCTGAATGAAACTTGATGGAATTTTCACGAGGATTACAACCATACTAATTAAACGATCTAAAACTCCAAGAATCAAGAAATCTACATCCTAACCGAAAACGGATCAAAGCTCAAATTGTCACTAATCCTCAAATTAACTGTCCAGAAATCATCTATAACCCAATTGCAACCTAACCACATGCCCGTTTCTAGCTACATCATGCTATACTAAGAGGAAAATTGAATTCTACCAACCTGGTTTCAAGCTTCGAATTGAGGTGTTTCTGGCTCGAATCTTGCTCCAGAACTTTCCAGATCCACTCAGTGATGATGTTAGAAGAAGATTGAAGCTTCAATTGCACTTGAAATGGCCTCAATCAGAAATTCGATCTTTCACTTTTCTTCTTCAAACTCCAATGGCAAACTCTGATCTCAGCACCAATGAATCACCAACCTTGCTTCTGAGGAGTTCCTAAACCTTTATAGAGTGATTTGGAACCTTCTAGAGGTTCATCCCAGGCCCAAAATCAAAAATCCATTTCCAAATTTTCTCCAAAAAGTTTCAATGGTGATGTCCAATTTTCCTACTAAAACTTGCTTGGGAAGCTTTGGTCAGCTTGCTGAACAATCCTTGAGTGAGGTTAGACCACAAAGAGCCTTCAATTTGCCTTAGTGAATGATTTGTGTGATGTAACTTATAAATGAAGAAACCTTATGAAAGGCCATGAATTATACTCCAAATGAAAAATCCAAAATTTCCAATGTCTCTAAAACATAATTTCTGATCAAATCAAGTACTCATTTGGCATATTTTGTGCACATAACCATTTATTTGAATTTCCCACCAAAAATGCCTTTGAATTTCTTCTTTCTTCAAACCACTTCACACCAATCTTTGATATGAGCCAAACCAATTCACCATGAGCCTTAAATCAACCTAAAAACCACATTTTAAACAAGTTCCATGTTGAACAAAAATCCATTTGACATGTGCAAGTTGGAGATTTTGACCTATAATTGAAAATGGCCTATAATCTCACTTTCCCAAAATACCCCTGACTTGTAAACCTCATAACTTGAGTTCTACAAATCATATGGAAGACTTATAATACAATTAGGAAAGATAAGATCATGAGGAACAACTTTCATGTTCACCAAAAGTTCAGGTGAAACCTCCTTCTAGGTCAAAAATAGCTTGGAAGTCAGATGATTTTCACAGACAAATTTCAGATGCATCTGAGGACCTGTAACTTGTCTGGACCATAACTTGAGTTATATAAATCCAATGGAGGACTTCTAGTACTCAAATTAAAGCTAAGAGCATGATATACAAGTTTCATGTTGGCCAAAAATGGATATGAAACTTGCATCTTGACTTAAATGGCTTGGAAGTTTGGCACTAAACATGGGATTTTACCCTAGGAACCCTGACTTATCAACTCCAACCATTCTTGATTCTTCCCAACTTGATCTTGAAACAACCTCTCATATGCCTCAACATATAATTTCATGATCTCAATGACCTAGAAGTAGGCTTTGATCCTCTTCATTTGCCCAGTTTACTTGGGAATTACTCAGATGAAAACTCCACTTGCAACACCCTCAACTGTGACTTTCCACCCTTGGCATAATGACTTGATTAAGCCTCAACATGACCTTCAAGGCACTTCAATAAGCTCTACTCACACCCTCTCCTTGATCAAGGTATTACAATCCACTGCTGATCTTCAACTGGTCCTCAAAGTAGGAGACTAACCCCATACAAGCAAATGAACTTCTTAAGAACCCAACCCCCTTCCTGATGATTATGGTGACTTCTTAAGCTTGCATAAAACCTCTGGCTAGGCTTCTCATGGATATAAACACCACCTGATCCCCTGCACAGGTTAACAATGCTATGATATGAAAATGCTATGATGATGATATGCTAATGCTATGAAACATAAACCAGGTGAGAAAAGGTTAGTCAAATTTTGGGGTGCAACAGCTGCCCCTATTCAAGCGGCTTGGACCCGATAGGATGAGAAGCGAACGACTTTCAAACAATCGCGGTAGAAGACAGTTGAATACCAAAGAACCCGGAAATTTGCTAACCGAAGAGATAAACTTCCAAGCTGCTTGGGAACACTACATCCAAACAATTGAATCTGGTTGTCACGGCAACAACTGATCAATCATCCGATAGAGAACCTGATTTCAATATCAAACACCTGCGTGACGCCACAGGTGTCGAGTCAACAACAAACGCTACAATAAGCAGGCACTGCATAAAGCATGACATCAATATCCTTGATCCTCAATTTCCGCAGAAACGGGCATACGGTACATAAAATCGAATCTCGTCAATGTCTCTGACCTTCCATTTCCTCGGAGATGGGCAAACCCTGAATAAAGCGAGAAATGTCAATATTTGTGACCTTTCATTTCCTTGTAAATGGGCATACGCTAAATAAAAGTGAGAGTTGTCGAACCATCACGTCGACTGTTGAACCATCACGTCAACCGTTGAACCATCACGTCAACCTTTCGTTCGCAAGGAAACGAGCATACGCTAAATAAAAAGCGCGAGCTGTCGAACCATCACGTCGACCGTTGAACCACCACGTTGACCTTTCGTTCACAAGGAAATGAGCATATGCTAAGTAAAAGCGAGAGCTGTCGAACCATCACGTCGACCGTTGAACCATCACGTCAACCTTTCATTCACAAGAAAATGAGCATACGCTAAGTAAAAGCGAGAGCTGTCAAACCATCAAGTCGACCGTTGAACCATCACGTCAACCTTTTGTTCACAAGGAAACAAGCATACACTAAGTAAAAGCGAGAGCTGTCGAACCATCACGTCGACCGTTAAACCATCACGTCAACCTTTCGTTCACCAGGAAACGAGCATATGCTAAATAAAAGTGAGAGTTGTCGAACCATCACGTTGACCGTTGAACCATCACATTAACCTTTCGTTCACAAGGAAACGAGCATACGCTAAGTAAAAGTGAGAGCTGTCGAACCATCACGTTGACCGTTGAACCATCACGTCAACCTTTCGTTCACAAGGAAACGAGCATACGCTAAGTAAAAGCGAGAGCTGTCGAACCATCACGTCGACCATTGAACCATCACGTCAACCTTTCGTTTACCATGAAACGAGCATACGCTAAATAAAAGCGAGAGATGTCGAACCATCATGTCGACCGTTGAACCATCACGTCAACCTTTCGTTTACAAGGAAACGAGCATACGCTAAATAAAAGCGAGAGCTGTCGAACCATCACGTCGACCGTTAAACCATCACGTCAACCTTCCATTTCCGAAGAAGCGGGAAAAACACTGAATAAAAGTGAGAATCGAACATCCGAAGACTTGAACAAACAACTCTGCGGGGAAATTTTGACGACGGCCGTCAAACACCTATTTCGTCAACAGGTAACAACTTCAAGATTTTCAAAACTGATATACAGCAGTCTGAAGAATGCTTCGCTGGGGAATAAGAGAAACTTAATCAAGCAACTTTGATGGGGAAAAATTCTACTAGGGAAGTCACGAGTAACAACTCCGAAAGTTTAAACCACGAAATCTTTTAAGGCTGACGCATCAGCAATCTGGGAATAATTCCGCTGGGGGAGAGAAGAGAAGCTTAACCAAGTAACTCTGCTAGGGGAGCATATGACAGGGCGTACACTATCATCGCGTATCTCGCGCCAAAAATCTGAATATCTGGACACCTTCCTGAACAATAATTCCAATTACCTGCAGGGAAAAACACCTGAAACAAGGAGGTAACCCACCTGGCTTATGTTTCAAAATGCATATGTTTGACAATGACGTAATGCTCCATACAGCATGGAAATGCTACGCGTTTGGGTAGATGCAAATATGATGATATATGCAAATGCAAGGAGACACTCAAGCAAAATAAATGCTGAAGACAAAGTCGAATCCGTTGGGGATAACCGGGTATCACAGAACTATTCCAGCAAAATAAATGCTAGAAAGGTAAAACCAACTCTGCAGGGGATAACCATCCTGCTGTGGAATAGCTCACAAGCCCTGAAATTATGAACTCTATTGAGGATCATCATCCTATCGGAGGAAAAACAACCTGCTGGAGAATAGAAAAGACGGTCATGTACGGGGATGATCCTTTCAAACCACTGATCACCTAATCATGCTCTGTGGGGATTAAACATCCTGCTGGGGATACTCAGCTGGGAATCGATTTGCATACTCTGATTGTACTCTGCAAGGACTCTCTAGGGAGTAAACATATTCATAACCAAACATCATGAATGCATCCTCTGCTGGGTATATCAATCTCGACCCTCTGGGGATGACTTTATCCTACCGATTAAGCCAATCTTGAATTGCTGAGGATACTCTGATCCTGCTCCGATGCAATCCCAACTCTCTAGGGATAAAAATTATGACTTCCGTATGCCGGGGAGGAAAAGAAAATTCCATCTGCTAGGGAGGAATAAGTTTCACATAGAGCCTGCTCTGGCTGGGGCACACCCTCCCTTGGATATCTGTTGCGAAGGTGACAACCCTGCAAAACACGAACGAACACAAGACATTCTACACAAAAGGAATTATCCCGTTTAGTATCCGTGACACCTATTCAGTTGATTCAAAGTTTTAAAAATCATTGGCCGAGGCCTGCAAGCTTATGCACATGTAAGTTTATCAAAAACATCGGCGTTTTCCACAAACAAAACAGTAAAAGTTAAAACAATAACTAAACATCAAGTACTGAATAATATGTTTTATTGATAACAGCCTGTAAATAGGCAAAGTTTGTACATCGGATGCAACCCCTAAAAAGAGGAAGTTACGCAAAAGCAAATGCAAATATGTACAAAAATACAAAAGAGAAAATTGTATACATGTTGGCAACGTGGCACAGACGAACACCATGAGCTGATCCTCCTATGACTCGCCTGACTCTGACACTTTCCCGATGCTCCGTCCTCGGAAGAGATTGTTTTGGATAATCGACCCTCAGGTACTCCCAAACCACTAAGCAATGCAGGATCAAACTCAGACCGCAGTCATTTGCTTTTCAATCCCTAACTTTTGCCTGAATCGCCCTTTGCGGGTTTTCAATTCACTGGGATACCCTTTTTTGCCGAAGTCGCCCTTTTCAGGTTTTCGACTTCGCGGGTGTACATCTTTTCAATTTTATCCCTAACTTTTGCCCAAACCTTTTCTTTTTTCTTTTTGGTTCGCTGGGATGCCCCATTTTTGCCTGGACTCTCTTTTTTCTGTCCAGCGGGTCTCTTTTAAGCAAAGTATTTTTTTAACTGCGTCCGAGTTCACAGGGGATGAAAAATCTTCGCCATCCATGGTGGACAAGTGTAAGGCTCCTCCGGAGAAGACCTTTCGCACAATGTATGGACCTTCATAATTGGGAGTCCATTTGCCCCTGTGATCTGACTATGGCGGGAGAATCTTCTTTAGCACAAGATCGCCCATCTGAAAGCTTCGAGGGCGCACCTTCTTGTCGAAAGCTTTCTTCATCCGGCTTTGGTATAACCGAGTATATGCGATAGATGCAAGTCTCTTCTCATCCATCAAACTGAGCTGATTCAATCTATTCTGCACCCATTCTGCCTCATCCAGTTGGACATCGAGCAATACTCTCAAGGAAGGAATCTCAACTTCTAATGGCAGGACAACCTCCATACCATACACCAGTGAGAAAGGCGTTGTCCCGGTTGATGTGCGTACCGTCGTACGATAACCGTGCAAAGCGAAGGGCAACATATCGTGCCAGTTCTTGTATGTCACAACCATCTTCTGAACTATCCTCTTGATGTTCTTATTGGCCGCCTCAACGGCGCCATTCATCTTGGGCCGATAGGGAGATGAATTGTGATGCTCAATCTTGAAATTCTTGCACAATTCCTTCATCATTTTGTTATTCAGGTTCGAACCATTGTCAGTAATGATTCTTTCGGGAATGCCGTAGCGACAAATGATGTCCTTTTTGATAAACCGGGCTACCACTTGCTTCGTAACATTAGCGTAAGACGCTGCTTCAACCCATTTGGTGAAGTAATCGATAGCTACCAAGATGAACCGGTGTCCATTGGATGCGGTGGGCTCAATTTTCCCAATCATATCAATGCCCCACATGGAGAAAGGCCATGGGGACGCCATAACGTTCAAAGGGCTCGGCGGCACCTGAATCTTGTCCGCATAAATTTGGCACTTGTGGCACTTCTTTGCAAATTTGAAACAGTCTCGTTCCATTGTCAGCCAATAATACCCTGCCCGTAATAACTTTCGAGACATAGCATGTCCGCTAGCGTGCGTGCCAAAGGTTCCCTCGTGGACCTCTTCCATGAGTAAATTAGCCTCTTTCTCATCAACACATCACAAAGCACCAAAGCATGGTTTCTCCTATACATAACACCATCCGGATTCAAGTAGAAATTGCCAGCCAATCTCCTAAGAGTCTTCTTATCGCGGCTGGATGCCCCAGTCGGATACTCTTGGTTCTTTAGGAAATTCTGGATATCAAAATACCACGGCTTGCCATCGGAAGCTTCCTCAATGGCGAATATGAAGGCGGGCCTATCAAAGCGAGAGATAACTATTATGGGAGCCTCATTCCAGAAGTTAACCTTGTACATGGAAGACAACGCCGCAAGAGCGCCAGCCATCTGATTTTCTGCCCGTGGCACATGATGAAACTCTACCCTGTCAAAGAAAGGCAACAGTCTCCTTGCATAATTCATATACGGTATCAGGTTGGGCTGACGGGTCTCTCATTCACCCTTGATCTGATTCACGACTAGCGCGGAGTCTCCATACACGTCAAGATTTTTAATCCTCAAATCAATAGCCTCCTCAAGACCCATGATACACGCCTCATAATCGGCTTCGTTATTGGTAACCGGAAATGTCAATCTGGCAGTGAACGGGATGTGTGTCCCATGGGGAGTCGTGATGATTTCCCCAATTCCACTTCCATATAAATTCACAGCACCGTCAAAAATCAATTGCCATTGGGAACCCGGCTCAGGACCTTCACCATGCAATGGCTCTTCGCAATCTTTCATCTTTAAGTACATGATATCCTCATTAGGAAAATCAAACTTCATCGGCTGGTAATCATTGATTGGCTGCTCAGCCAAGTACTCTGACAGTACGCTACCTTTGATAGCCTTTTGCGAGACATACTATATATCGTACTCTGTCAGTACCATCTGCCATCGGGCAATCCTTCCAGAAAGTGCCTGCTTCTCAAAGACGTACTTGATTGGATCCATCTTCGAAATCAACATGGTTGTATGATTCAGCATGTATTGTCTCAGACGTTTGGCAGCCCACGCAAGTGCACAACACGTCTTTTCGAGCATAGAGTATCGAGACTCACAATCTGTGAATTTTTTACTCAAATAATAAATCGCATGCTCTTTTCGTCCTGTCTCGTCATGTTGACCGAGAACACAACCCATACTGTTCTCAAGAACCGTCAAATACATAATCAATAGTCTCCCGACTACTGGGGGTATTAAGATTGGAGGTTCCTGCAAATACTCTTTTATTCTTTCAAATGCCCTTTGACAATTCTCACTCCAGACCACCGCTTGATCTTTTTTCAACAACTTAAACATTGGCTCACACGTGGCAGTTAGGTGAGATATGAATTGGGCAATGTAGTTCAACCTCCCCAAAAAGCCACGAACCTCTTTCTCCGTTTTTGGTGCTGGCATTTCTTGTATAGCTTTTATCTTTGCAGGATCAACCTCTATTCTTTTTTCTCTAACAATGAACCCCAGTATCTTACCAGATCTCACCCCGAAGGTGCACTTGTTAGGATTCAGCCTCAGCCTGAATTTCCTAAGCCTCTTGAATAATTTCAGAAGATTGACCAGATGCTCTTCCTCCGTCTGGGATTTGGCAATCATATCGTCAACATAGACTTCGATCTCTTTATGCATCATGTCATGAAAGAGTGTTGTCATAGCTCGCTGATATGTTGCCCCGGCGTTCTTCAAACCAAAGGGCATCACTTTGTAGCAGAACATTCCCCACGGGGTAATAAAAGTCGTTTTCTCCATATCCTCCGGCGCCATTTTTATCTGATTATAGCCCGAAAAGCCATCCATGAAGGAAAACACTGAAAATTGAGTTGTATTATCAACCAACACATCAATGTGAGGAAGAGGGAAATCATCTTTTGGGCTCGCCTTGTTCAGATCTCTGTAATCAACGCACATCCACACCTTACCGTCTTTCTTCGGTACAGGTACTATATTGGCGACCCAAGAAGGGTAAGTTGTAACAGCAAGAAAACCAGTGTCCCACTGTTTCTGCACTTCATCTTTAATTTTCACAGCCATATCTGGTCGAGTTCTTCTGAGCTTCTGTTTGATCGGCAGACATTCCTCTCGCAATGGCAAAAGATGAACCACCATATCAGTATCCAGCCCAGGCATATCTTCGTAAGACCAAGCAAAGATATCACTATACTCTTGAAGCATCTCGACAAGCCTTTGCTTGATATCACTCTGCAGTGCAGCCCCTATCCGAACATTCCTGACACATTCCTCGGACCCCAAATTAATGACTTCAATTTCCTCCTGATGAGGCAGAATAACCCTCTCTTGCTTCAACAATCGAGTCAACTCTTCTGATAAGTCATTATACTCAACAATCTCTTCTTCGGCTTGAAAGATCGGGTGCTCAAAGTCAAAGCGAGTCATAGGAAGTTCTTGGTCGGTGTCATCTGAGATTATGTGAGTCCTGCGAGAAAAATGGTTACGCTTCAAATGATATGAAAACAAAACATATAACCACATTGCCATTTTATTGCTAAAAATAAAAACAGAAAGACAAGGATCACAAAGTTTGTATGAGGAAAAACGCCTTTATTCAACGATTAAACAAAGCATACACATAAGCAGATAGACCCTGAAAATAAAATCCCTATGCCCCGGGTAAGACATAGGATTATACAATAATTGGAAAACAAAGCATTACTGTTTGGTTGTCACTTGGATAACATCCTGGATTAACCAGTTGCATAAGCTCTGCCCTGGTACGCTGGGTCTGATCCAAGCATCCATATCGCAATCACTGTCTCCGTCTTCAGCATCAGACACAACATGGATTCTCTCGTAGCTGACTCCCCCAGGAGTAAATATCACTGGCCCTCTGAACCTCGGTGCGCTTTGTGGGGCAGATGACGAGGACGGGCGGTACCCCAACCCAAATTTGTCCTGCTTGATAGGAATATCCAGGACTTGACCCCACCTCTTGGTCTCTCCAGTATGCACCACTGCCTGGGCTTCCTTATATGAAGACGTGGCCACTTCCGGCCCTTTGCTGCTCACAGGAGCTTCATCCTTAATCTTCACTCCTTCGAAGGCTTGGCACAACGTCTCGTGGATTTCTCCGTCCACTTCAACGTATTTGAAGGATGATAAATGACTGACCAGAATGTCCTCTTCACCACACACAATAACAATACTGCCATCGACCATATATTTCAGCTTTTGGTGAAGAGTGGATGTTACAGCTCCGGCGGAATGAATCCACGGTCGCCCCAGCAGACAACTGTACGCTGGTTGGATGTCCATAATATAGAACACGGTATCAAATACTTCTGGACCCACTTGTATTGGCAATGTCAGTGCCCCGAACACAGACCTCCTAGTTCCATCAAACGCTCTCACTACCAGATCACTGGGCGTGCAAATTATTCCTCGAGTATCCAATTTCAATAGTGCCTTCTTAGGAAACACATTCATGGATGACTCAGTATAAACAAGAACATGGGACATGACGGTGCCCCTGCACTCAACTGAAATGTGCAAAGCATTATTGTGGTCGCGACCTCTAGGTGTCAAGTCAAAATCAGTAAACCTTAAACCGTGCCCCGCATTCACATGGGCCATTACCCCTTCAAGTTGATTAACAGAAATCTCCAGGGGTACGAAGGACGTCTCAAGCACTTTCAACAGGGCGTTTCGGTGAGCTTCGGAACACAGCAATAAAGACAAAATTGAGATTTTTGAAGGAGTTTGCTGTAAATGATCAACGATTTTGTAATCACTCTTTCGAATTAGCCTCATAAACTCCTCCACGTCTTTATTCAATGGTTCTTTCTCCTTCTCTAGGGAAGGTCCACTCTCATTCACCTTGCTTTTACCCTTCGCAATTCTTTCTGCTTCTACTTCTGGCAAAGTAAAGATTCTTCCACTACGGGTCATGCCGCCCGCTCCTACCAGATTATCAACTGATCCCACCGGCAGATCATCCAGATTAATTCTCTCACCATTACAATAAACTTCTGCTCCATAACTCCAAGGGACGACCTTGGTGCTCTCATACGGAATGGTTTTTGCTTTGGTGATGGTGATAGTCGGTCGCTTGGCAGGCGCCGATATCGTGACAGACTTGAATGGTATTGTAACAGTGGCAATCTCACCCTGCTCTTCGACCATTGCCTCGACAGGCTTTTCTTCGGCAGCAGTGTGATCAAATTGTAACGTACCCTCATCAATCAGACTCTAATTCCATTTTTCAAACTATCGCAACCCTCAGGCCGAGTTGAACAATCTACATAGCCCTCATCACATCCGGGGTAAACTCCCCCTTTCAACAAACGGATTTTCACGTAACCCAGAGGTGTCTTTAGTTCCTCCACATTCACAACCAAATCTAACTCTGCATCTGTCAGAATAACGTTCGCTCCCACTGCCCCATGCTTTGGCATTGGTTGTTGTACAATATTGGGTCCTTCCGTACCGAAGTTTATAGCAGTGCTATCAAGTAAATCTTGCACCTTATGCTTGAAAGCCTGAAAATTTTCAATATTATGACCGGGCGCCCCGGAATGAAATTCACAATGCTTATTGACATCATACCCATACGGAGGCGTGCCCGTCGGCGGGGCCAAGGTCCTCTTCTCAACCAATTGTAATATCAACAAAGTCTGAAGAAGTTCAGCATACGATACTGGAGGTACATCAAATATCCTTTTCGGCCTTTGATTCTGAACTCTTCGCTGATTAGTATTCTGCTGCCTCGACTGCTGCTGAGGTTGTTGTTGTTGTTGTTGCAGTACAGGGATTGTCACACTAGTAACTTGTTGCTGCATATGCCAGTTTTGACTCCTATTCTTCTTTCGAGCGCTGTACACTGAGTTAGTGTCTCCTTGTTTTTTACTACCAAAAGCCTTCTTACTACCTCCAGCTGAGGTCGATTCCCCAGTCTGAATCTTACCAATCTTAATTCCATTCTCAACTCGCTCACCCATCAGAATCAAGTCAGAGAAATTGCTCATTGAACAGTTGAGAAGTTTATCGTAATACAGCCCTGAAAACGTACCCACAAAGATATTTATCAGCTCTCTTTCCACCATGGGCGGGTGTACCCTTGCAACTGATAACGCGAAATCATATATATATATATATATATAATGATGTACTTTTCTACTAATCGGCGACCGTTTTCACTCCGATTTCGGATATTTCCACACTATTTGCCCAGTATTTTGCAGGTATTCAAAGTCCATGCTCAAATGGAGCAAGATAAAGAAAAGAAGCATTTACAGGTGAAAACCAGGTGAAAATCAGGCCAAAAAGCAGCGAAACGAGTTCTGCTGATATGACGACCGTCACAAGGGTGTGACGACCGTCACAGGTCCATGACGACCGTCATGGAGTTAAAATGCAGTTTTTCTGCACGTGCTGTCAAGTGATGAAAATGCCAAAGAGGAGTGGACCACTAACTCCTATATTTTCTGATATCATTCCCACTTCCCGAAGAAATAAACCGTTGAATATCCCATCTATAAAAGGAGGTAGCTGGTACCAGAAAAAGAGAGCCGCATTGAAGAGACGAAGTGCTGCCAATTTACTTTCAGAGCAATATTCAGTTTCCCATTTTCTTATCGTTGTTTTATTTCCTTTTTTCTTTCCTTCCTTGCAATTGTTGTTTTACCTTCCCATTTCTATTCTGTACGAGTAATTGGCATAAAGACTAAATCCTGCCGCCATTTTGGAGGATTTCCCAAAAGCCAAATCAAATTGTTTACAGGTTTCTATTCTAATCGTAAATTGAATTGCTATTTCCTATTGTAATGCATATTATTATTTTCTGCCATTATTTACGTGTTGTTAATTTGTATTCCATGTCTGGCTAAATCTTAAGTAATCGGTATGTAATAAATAATCTGATGGGATTCAATAATTAACCGTTGTATATCTACCTTTTCAAAAACTTATTTATGGCTTCAGTTTTTAAATCGATTTTTCTAAATAAACCTTCGTCGCGACAGCGAGAAATTATTTACAATAGTTTTGCCACGACAATGGGAAATTCATAAAGGTACGAACCAACAAGCGACAACTGAGGCTAAGACCAGATAGTAAAAACTAGGCATTCATTTTAAAAACAGCGACAACGCTTTAAAAGGAATTAGAACTTAATAGTTTTCAAAAAGTAACTTTAACCCCGAACGGGATAGCGACAGCATACGTTCCGCCTTAGAGTTGCGACTAGCGTCAACAACCATCGTGAGGCAAAGATCTTTAAACCATCATTTTCTTCTTAAACTATTTTTGAAAACCTAAAGACACCGGTGACCTATAGAATCCCTGAAGAAGTAACATATTACATACCGATTCAAACATTTATACCCTTAAGTAAAAGCTTTAGTTCCCTTTAATTTACGCACTTATTTTGTTATTATTCCCCTAAAACATTACCAACCTAGCTAAACACAGTAACACCCGATAATACTAGTTTGATTACGAGTCCCTGTGGGATCGATATCTATTATTACTACGCGATAGACTGTGCACTTGCAGTTAATTGAGTTAGACATAGAAAGTCGCGATCAACAGCCAACTCACGCCATCTCTGGGCGTATTCTTTGAAACTTTCACCTGTCTTCTGAGAGAGATTATACAATTGCACCCGATTCAGAGCAAGATCACTATTATATTGGTAGTGCCTCACGAAGGCTTCAGCCAGCTCTTTCCAGCTTCCAACTTGAGTAGGCTCCAGTCCCATGTACCATTCCAATGATGGCCCAGACAGACTATCCTGAAAGAAGTGCATTAACATCTTTTCATTGTTGGAGTAAGCAGACATTCTTCTGTAATAAGATCGCACGTGCACTCTGGGACATGTGTCTCCCTTGTATTTGTCAAACGCGGGAGCCTTAAACTTGAGTGGCACCCTCAGCCCAGGAACCAATCCCATGTTCGCCATATCCAATCCCACAGAATTCTGGTTGGCTATCCCTTTTATCTGCTCTTCTAGCATCTTGATCCTGCGATCATTTTCAGTAGGCCTCTCATAACCCATACCTTGGCCAGAAAAAGCATCTTCTTGGCGGTCTTCACCCCAATAAGGACCCTCATTGTTGTACCCAGCGTACGCAGCGTTGCGACCATGACCATTCTGGAAAACCCTGGGGTCATACCTCAGATTACCGAGCTCTTGATTAGCAGTCGCTGTCCCAAAGCCAGTATTGTAGGCACCCATTCCGTAACCATTGTTACTCATAGTTCCAAAACCCTGATTATCAAATCCAACATTGGCACCACTAGCGTTACCAAAGCCCATATGCACACCAGCAAAGCCTGTATTTCTGTTGACCATATTCACACCGGTATTCCCAGCACCAGCGTTGAAACCAGCATTACCATTGCCAACAACGTTCCCATTGGTTTCCAAGTTACCATTCCCATTACCAGCATTCCCATTACCAGCCACGAGAACATTCTCACCAGCGTCAAGACCGACATTTGGTATAACATCATTGGCCTGAGGAGTTTCACCATGAGGACGATTAGTAGTCGTATCCCCATGTAGCACACCGTTGCTATTAACTCGTGCAATCAGAGGCTGCACGAGAGTCTGGAGTTGTTCTTGGCCTTTAGCCACGTTCTCCATCACCTGCATAAACTGAGCCATGCGGTCACGCATCTCCTACATCTCTGACTGCATCTGGTCCATGACTTTCTTACAGTTGCTTCTGGTTGAGTAACAGTGAGTTTGGTGTTCGAAAATCCTAGAACCTGCATAAACAGAGGGTTAGGGAACACAGTACAAAGTCCCTGTCATGCAAATGATTTATGCAAATGCAAACACGTACCCATGCATTAGGAGGAAGTCCCCCTCGATTCTAGCTCCAAGACAAATAAGGTCTACTGTCCAATCATGGAAAAGAAATCCTCATATATATATATATATATATATATATATATATATATATATATATATATATATATATATATATATATATATATATATATATATATATATATATATATATATATATATATATATATATATATATATATATATATATATATATATATATATATATATATATATATATATATATATATATATATATATATATATATATATATATATATATATATATATATATATATATATATATATATATATATATATATATATATATATATATATATATATATATATATATATATATATATATATATATATATATATATATATATATATATATATATATATATATATATATATATATATATATATATATATATATATATATATATATATATATATATATATATATATATATATATATATATATATATATATATATATATATATATATATATATATATATATATATATATATATATATATATATATATATATATATATATATATATATATATATATATATATATATATATATATATATATATATATATATATATATATATATATATATATATATATATATATATATATATATATATATATATATATATATATATATATATATATATATATATATATATATATATATATATATATATATATATATATATATATATATATATATATATATATATATATATATATATATATATATATATATATATATATATATATATATATATATATATATATATATATATATATATATATATATATATATATATATATATATATATATATATATATATATATATATATATATATATATATATATATATATATATATATATATATATATATATATATATATATATATATATATATATATATATATATATATATATATATATATATATATGAAAAGTCCGCGTGGGTAGCGTACAACAAAAGAAAAGTACAACTGAAGCAGCAGCAGGACCCCAACCAACAAGCCTGGTGGTGATCAACATATTAATATAAAAGGTACAAAGAAATACAAAGAAAATCAGGTGCGGCCACGGGCACGGAAATCCTCTAGTAACTTCTTCGTATCAGGATGGTCAGGCTGAGTGAGCAGGCCTTGAATCAACAGATCCCTTTGCCTGATGGCATCTGGGAGGTTCTCAGCAATGCTCCCACACTGTTGCACCCTAATTTTTTACCGTAAGATTTCACCTCTTCTTGCGTTTTTCTAGTTATTATTTGACTTTATTTTAATATTTAATATTTATGTGACAAACCAATTAGTGCAGAAATAACTATTTCAGTTCGAACAAGGAGATTGGGCTTTCTAATTTTCGTGATAACATATGTTGCAGAGCTCACCAAGGCATTCAATTTGAGATTGGATTAGCTATCTGTTTGAGAGGTTTCAACTGAAGTTCACTTATCAAAAACATTGGCATGGTCAATGGTACATTACTTTTGCTAAAAAGTATAGGTGATGATGAGGCTGCACTGAATGATAGCATTCACCTATTAAGAGAAATGTGGGGAAAACTCGTTTAAATGTTATTGCGGTGTTGACTAAGTATGACATTAAGGAATTCCCTTTGCAAGGAGTTAAGAATTTAAACCATTAGGAAACTAATATCTAAAAGCTTGCCTTTTCTCTCAAACAAATCCTATCAACGGTGGAACGGGATCTTGGAGGCGATTTTGTTAATGATTATGAAGCAAGAAATTCATCCGTGTTATCGCAAGATGATATTGCATTCGCTATTTCCAAATCGTACTCAGTACTTCCAATTTGCAAAGTGCAAGTTATAGGAATACAATTTTCTTAAAACCAAGTTCAAGAGGATAACTTATTATTAACGTTTCCTGCTGGAAAGTTAATGATGTCTTTACATCAATCTACAAAATATTGGGAATTCTACAATGAAAAGGTCGGCGAAACATTGCCATTGAATGTCTAAATCCCATAATAGGCCCTAACTGAAGGTGGTGTCTGCCAGAGATGTTATGACCACTGTCACGTTTTTTTGCGTCTCGCCATCAATGTCTGCTCTGCACCACCAGTGAGGATGCGTTTCTTCCAATGTCGAACACAACCCTCGTGAATTCATCCCGGCAGCCTGCAACTACAAAATCAGAAGCTTCCTATTATTACAGATTCAAGCTTATGGAGAATTACAACAGTACTTCAAAAATGAAAAGGAGTGCAGGCAATGTTACCATTCAGCGGAGGGTCGTTGCAGTGCCGCTACGACAGAAAATGAACTGTAGAACATCTTCACATTAGCACAACCAAACCAGGAAATATCTTCCAATAGACCAATACGGTTGACGACAAACCCCGCGCTGATGTTGATCCTAGTGGCGAAAAAATGGATATGAAAGATCCAGCTACATCTGAAAGTCACTTAAGGCGAAAATCAGGCGAGCTTTGATGGCAAAGCATTGGAAGGTTTGCCAGCTTCAACTTTTCGAACTAAGCACCGCGCTGGACCTTCAATGTCACACCGGTGAACTTCCAACTCAAGGTCTTCATCCAATCCCCTGAGCAAATGGAATTCTGCAGATAAAAATCAGTAATCAAATTGAAGACAGGAGAGGAATAAGTGCACATTAAGGCGCTGATGAACCATTCCAAATACAAGACAGCAGCAAAGACAAAACCAAATACATGGTTAAGGACATACGCCTCCAAGTACCATAAAGCTTGGTTCCAACAAATCGCATCAAATTGGAAACTCACTTACATAGCAGCAACCGAGTTAGGTCACTTTGTCACCCACTGCATAACCATTTGCTGCGTACCACGCCTATCAGAAATTTACGGTTACTTTGAACCTGCAACAATCTCAACCAATAATCAAAGCGTTTAACGGTCAACAAGAATAATTTGAAAGAGATTGAAGGGAGGCACCAATGGTATTCAAAGGCAGCAACAATTTCTAGCTCTGTCGATGCATCTCTTGACAGCATAAGACGCCCCTGCAAGAAACTGAGCAGTTTAGAATATGGGAGTACATAGCAAAGTTTTAAAATTGAGCATTTGTTTAAATTCAGCAAAACAACCAGTACATGTTTAGAATCAAATGGCAACACCTCTGCAAAACGAAGACAGAATTTTAATTTGAAAGATCACTATCAGATGGAATTAGAATAAACCTACTTCTTGCTGTTAAGTTGTTGCATCCTGTACAAACATCCATCCAGCTTTAGATCAAAAATTTCCAGTGGCATAGGCCAGATCAACATTACTTCCATATAATTTAGTGAAGGGGTCTAGATTTCGTAAGGCAGATTCACAGGTGCAGAATTACCTACAGGTGCAAGGCAGATAACGCCCTTTGAAAGGCATAACTTACATCCCTCTGAGGTTTGCCCCGGGAATTTCTTTCAAACCGATCAACAAAACAGGGTTCTGTTTGACCCTGCGACGACCTGAAAATTTAACAGCCCTCATGAGTTTGAAAAGAGACAAAATTAATCAAATGGATAAAGAGTTCAAATTGAACCTTGAGACGAGCAACGCCACAGGATACTTGACAGTCCCGCAGTTTCGAAGCCATTGCTAGTGAGTAGAAGGAGAAATTGAGACATTAAGGAAATATTCGCTGAATGATTTGTCGAACCACCGGAAGCACATCTAATAACGTTCTTCAGATCTTCTCTACACAAAACACAGCAAAAGTTTTCAGTTATGAATATCAATTGTATCGCAACCAGCATATTCAAAACATATACCTATGATGTGTACTCACTGTCAAACAACATCACCGAGAAGTTTACGAATCAGCAGCGTTTAGAAACTTGTTCCCTGTAAGAGTACCCTTTGACTTCAGAAGGCTCATCTTCGCGCCATTTGAATACAATCAGCATACCCCTCAAATTGCATCCATTGCTCAAGAAGCTCCCTACAAAAAGACAAACACCAAAAAAGAAACTCATTCGCAATCAGCGGGACAACATACTAAATCAAACCACCAATGCCACAAATGATGAAGTTAGAGAAGGATCCTCATACAAACGCCTGCATTAATTATGGATGACCAAACAGCCGACATGGATGTTGTCTGAGCCAATGATCACTTGCCTCGCCTGGACCTGTCACTAACAAATCAAAACCCAGTTGCAGCATAAGAAAAGCAATGCGTTCGATGGCAACACAACTACATAAGATTTAGAACAAATTGCTAGCAGAGGTTTCTCATGCAAGCGGCAAGTAATACGAGGGTGACCACCTTACGCTAAGCCTACGCAACTTCAGCAGAAGTGAAACTGCAGCGATAGAATTCCAACCGATCTGTAGATTTGATTGCCAAACTTTGGATGACAGAGCCGCTTAAGCTGTTGGTCATATTGATAACATGCCGAGTCAACAACATCTGCGCTTGTTTTGGAGAGTTATCATCATCAAGACAGCCCTAAATCCTACACCATCCTATTCCACATGATCATAACAACAACCACGACGTCCTTCAGCTGTGCACGTATTGATGATCCTGCAAAAGAGAAAATGGGAGAAAACTCATTGTTAAGGATTGAGGATGCTTAGTCGAATTGCAAGGCCATGAGTATGAAGCAAGTCTCTAATGCGCGCACCAGCACAAGATCCTCCATCTGGGCCTTTAACCCGTCTTCTAGCCCAACTCGTCTGCTTTCCACACCTATCAAGTATTAAAATACAAGTTAGCGAATCGACTAAGGAATATACCCGTTAGGGGAGAGATTCGATTCAGATAAAATCAAGCCTTCATAGCAGTGAATCGTAGCATTAAACGAGATTAATACAGAAATCACAAGTTGGGATTCTTTTCATTAGTACATCAAACGAAAAGGGAAAGATTTTAAACCTCAAAAAGAACCAATTTGGAAATTCCAATCAGCATTCAAGGCACTTAAAATCGAATCCCTTTAACACAAATCTCAACTCAGAGCCTATATAAGAGGATCAGAACCGCTAAAGAGGGACTACCGAAAGAAACCCCCAAAACCACCTCCGAAAAACCTAGAGCTACAAAAGATCAAACTCAAAAGCTCAAGAAACGGAAAAGAAGCACTTATCTCAAGCACCGCCGGCGAATCACCTTCAGAACCCTCACATAAACTCCGCAAACCTTCGTTATCACCGGAGATCGCCTTGCTCACCTCCAGCCAACATCGCCCTTGTAACCGTAATGCTTGCTTTCTCTGTTTCTTTTTCTAACTTTGTTGTGTGAGTTCATTATGTTTAGGATTGAGGATGGAAGAAGACGGGACCGCGAGGAGACGGCGGGGGGATCGCGACGAGAAGAGGGGAATTTGGGATCAATTTGGGATTAGGGTTTCATTTTGCTTGTAATTTTGTTTTATCTGATAATCACCTACACACACTTAACAAACCGTTAACTCCCCTAATCCACTGCTTAAAACAATTTAACCGATAATTAACCCACATTTTTGGCCTAATTAATTAATTAACTTTTTTCCCTTTTTTTAATTAGCCTTTTTTTTCAATATTCAAAACCTATTTTAATAATCAGATTTTTCTAACTAACTGTTTGATTATTTAAATCAACTAACTTTTATTCAAACAATATAATTAATAATTCAATTTATTTTAATTAATTAACTTAACAACTTTTCGTTAAAATAATATACTCTTTTTGAGAAAACCTTTTTCTAAGCAATTTAATTTTAATAATATTTTTTTTAATGGCTAGAACTATTTTATTTAAAAGAACTTTCCCATAGTAACTTTTAATTATAACAAGCTATTTCATATGTAGATTAATTTTTAAGATAAATAGTAAAAAATCTGTAGGTACAACTCCTTTTATTTAAAATGAATTAATTAGGACTTAATTAATTCGTACCAACCTTTTATTAAAACTCGATAATTAATCAAACATTTCTCTTAAAACCAAATTCACCTGTGTCTTTTTTTAATCTAATAAAATCAATTCCACCTTAGGAACAAATCATTCCCCTCAATATTGATTCAACTTCGCCTAAAAACGATCAACATCGTAAAATAATGCAATCATGCACCCACGACACATACACTTACACTCAGCGCTTTCATGCGTATATATTATTTATCTTTCTCTGCTTTTATTCACAATGCACACATTCACCTAGCGCTTTCATGCGTATGTGTATGGTTTTATTCTTGCCTTTACTTACCCGCAATTCCTTTATCTATATCTATCATCATTGCATCGCATTGCATCCGTCCGAAGGAAAAACCTGCACATAATTCAACATTGTGTGTAGTTGCACATCATTTGCATCATTTCCCCCATGATCCTTGATCCCATTCAAGTTGATCGCTTAACTTTAGGACCTACCCCATAGGAAGGACCTTTGTCTTTATCTTTACAACTTAGACAAACATGAACAAAACAATACAAAACTTTTCAACATTAGAGAATAGATGTTAATCATCTTAAGTGAGATATAATCTCCACCCCCACAACAATACAATCAAACATGTAGGGACTTTGCCTTAAGAGCGATAAAGGCATACTTGGCGATCATCTGAGTATGTAAGACCTTTTCTTAAGACGATGCAAAGACCATTTCCTACAACCCTTTTCTTTACACTTGTGGTGGTTATCTCTCCCTTAAAATGAAGACTCGTCTCTTCTTCTAAACCCAATCAATCAACTACCCTAAACCCGTAGGAACTTTGACCACAGTCAAAGAGCTCCTCTAACCCTTTAGGGTGAACTACAACATACTCTGATTCCACTCCCGTAAGGATATGTAGGCATAAGATGCGACATCTTATCGAGTGTACTTAGATATAAACCACTAGGGTCTCTAACCCTTAAGCAGATAAACACATAGCAGTAAACAAACATAAAACAAGAGGTTCCTGTAGAGTACTACAGAAACTTAGGATGCTAGTACCTTCCCTAAGTTTAACCAACCCCCGAACCTAAACAATCTAGCTTGCATTTGCATTGCATTGTGGGAATTTCGATCTTTATCCCTTCCTTTGGACAAATCAAAGTTCGGTTGCAAATTGAATTAAAGATTCAAACTAATCAATAGTTTGGTATCCAAATTTCACCGCGACAGAAATGGCGACTTCACTGGGGAATCCTCTAGTGGGTTTCCCTATCTTATTTTATTTGTTTACTGCTTTACATATCTGCCTACTTGATTAATTGTTTACATGCTTTCTCTTATGTTTCTTTTGGGTTTGTTGTCTTTGAGTGGTGAGATAAAGTTCTACACCCGAACTTGAGAAAAATTAAGATAGGATGGTGATATATTCGAGGAGGCTTATAGGGAGTGGAATCCCTACTAAGTTGAATCGAGAATCCCGCTCAGTTGAGGCCCTTTCGAAATAGTACTGTTGAACGATCAATCGTGAAGACACTCACTACTTTCAACTTTGGAGCCTATGATATTGAGGACCGTAGTTACCTTAACCCAACTTTGGCCTTATTAGGACGTAATGTGAGACTATGAGGAAGTACTTCCGGAATAGTGCTACGCGAAGCTACACTCAAAAGAAGTTCTCTTGAGAATATTATTAATCCTCGAGTAATTGGGAAATTGATAATATCCGATAGATGGGCTGATGATTCTGAGTCCCATTAGAACCTTGTTCTGCAGGTACAAACAACCTTTAGTCCTTAAACCTTTGGGAAGGGTACACCTTTGCTCCATGCTCGTTGCAAACCTAGGGCGCCCCTTGTTTGTTTATCTTTATTGTCCTTATGTGAATACTTGTGTTTGCTACATTCATATAGCATCATTCTGCATTGGACTTCATGGGATTTACTTTCGTTTAAGAACATTGTAGGTCACTATGGCTTCAAACAAAAGACATACTATGAAATATACTTTTAAGAGTCCCAAATTGGACGACCTAAAGAAGTTGTGGGGTTTCATCGAAGATCAAGAAGAATTCAAGAACAAGTATGGGAAGCTGATATCTTTGTTGGGTTGCTCAGTGAATGAAGGACTTCTTGCCACTCTACTACAGTTCTATGATCCTCTCTACCATTGTTTCACCTTTCCAGACTTTCAGCTGTTACCTACATTAGAAGAGTATTCCTTTTTGGTTGGTCTACCTGTCCTTGAGGAATCTCCTTTTCCCTTCTTGGAAAAGGACCCTGATGAGAAAGATATTGCTAAAGCTCTCCGTTTGAAGGTATCTGACGTCGAGGCCAACCTAGTTACTAAGGATGGAATTCTTGGTTTGAAGACAGGTTTCCTAATCGAGAAGGCTTCATTCTATGCTGATTATTCTAATAAGGCTCCGTTTGAGGCAATTTTTGCTTTGCTTGTTTATGGGCTGTTTTTATTCCCAAGTTTTGAAGGTTTCATCGATCTCAAAGCATTTAAGATCTTTATGAAAAACAACCCAGTGCCAACTCTGTTAGGAAATGCATATCACTCTATACATCTCCGAAACCTTCGTGGTGGAGGGATGATTACTTGCTGTGTACCTTTACTTTACAAGTGGTTTATTTCGCACTTGCCGAAGTCTAGCTCTTTTACAAACATTGGCAAAGAGCATTGGTCTCCAAGAATTATGGCTTTGACACGTTGAAGGAACCTCCCAAGAGTGTTCAAGTAGAGGGTATGTCCTTCAAAGATGATATGGAGCTACGAGGAAAGATTCTACATGCATGGCGTAGTGTACACAAGAAGGGGAAGAGAAGTCTAGGGAAGCCTAACTGTGTGTCTTTAGAACCTTACCTCCAGTGGGTCAGAAAAAGGGCAATCAAGCTAAAGATGCCCTATTCCCGTCAAGATCCCATAGCTCCAAGGAGAGAGCCCACTTATGTCTTTATGTCTAAAGCCGAGGAGTTAGAGGTGTCCTTAAGGAAGTCTCAACATGAGCTGGAATCTTGGAAGAACAAGTACCACGTAGCAGTGGTAGAAAATGATGAGTGTCAAAAGCAGAATGCTGAACTTCAAAAGCAGAATGCTGAACTTCAAAAGGAGAGGGATGAACTTCAGAAACAGCTACGATTGAAGGATGAAGAGCTACTCCCCTGCAAGAAGAGGAAAGTCATGGAGGATTTATTTTTCTCCGACCCGCAATGTACTATTTGGAAGCTAATTATGGACAACCTTATCCGTGAGAAGGCGCAACTAGAAGAGCAGCTCAAGCAGCAGCATTCAAAGCTTCTTTAGTGTCTTTACTAGCTTTTATTTAGCTTTTATTTGGGACTCTTTAAAAGAATATTTATGTAGTCCGTTTCAAATTTAATAAAACGTTTCCTTTTACCGCAATGCCTATAAATAGAGGAATCCCATGAAGTCCTAATCATCTTGCATTGCATTCTTTTCCATTATTCACTTCAAGAAACTCAAATTCGTTCTGTAGGTGTTGTAATCATGGATTTCAGAAGAGAACCCCTGAAGTACACTTTTCAGAGTCCCAACCTCGAAAGCTTGAGAGAACTAGCCGAGCTCGTCGAGGATCGCTTTGCCTTCGCAGCAGAATATGGAGGAGTTTTCCGTTTCCTTAAGCTGAAGATGAAAGAAGGATTGTTGGAAACATTGGTTCAATTTTATGACCCGATGTATCACTGCTTCACTTTTCCAGACTACCAATTGATGCCGACCTTGGAAGAATACTCAGAACTTTTGAGGATGTCTGTGACTGTTCGACCTCTATTCACCGGAAGGGAAGACACGCCTAGTCACCAAGAAATTGCAAATGCCACTCATCTTAGCCTTGAAGATGTTCAAGCACACCTGATCACCAAGGAAGGAGTCCTTGGATTCCCCGCCGACTTTTTGATTGAAAAAGTCCGTTACCATGCTGAAAGAAAGGAGGCTCTCATCTTGGAAGCCAATTTTGCTCTGTTAGTCTATGGGACTTTTTGGTTCCCCAAAATTGACAATTTTGTTGATATGGATGCAATCAAGCTGTTCATACTCAAGAATCCAGTACCCACCTTACTTGCTGATACGTATTTCTCGATTCACTCGAAGAATGCCGAAGGAGGAGGACGCATTGTATGTTGTACCGCTTTGCTGTACTCATGGTTCATCTCTCGTTTGACTTGGTATCCGTCCCTTTGGGACGAAGTAGCAACACCTCGATGGTCCGAGACACTTATGGCCCTTACCCATTCGGACATTGTTTGGTATGATCCCGCCTATGGAGGCGTGCCTATGATTCCTAGCATCGGAGGTTTCCCCAACGTACCGCTTATTGGAAGAGAAGGATGTATAAGTTACAATCCCGCTTTGGCCCGTAGACAGTTTGGACACCCTATGATCCAAGTGCCTGACCCAGCTTCGTTGGAAGAGATCTATTTTCAAAGGAGAAGAGGATCTAGATCTAAGGAATGTCATCATTTATGCATGGAAATACATTGATAGGGAAGGAACAGTTGCTTCAGGATACCCTAGCTGTGCTGTTTTTGAGGATTATCTACATTGGGTGCGAGAAAGGGCTCTCGATCTCAAGATGCCTTTTCCTTTCCATGAACCTATGGTACTATCTCCTCATGACCCCGAGTGGTTCGATGTGGATGAAGTTGAACAAGTGAGGATTGCTTTAGATGAAGCCCGGAAATTGAGGACTGCCTGGAAGAATAAGTTCCTCACCCTCAAAGTAGAGAAGGAAAGACTTCAGAAGACACCAGAATTAGAAGTTGCCAGAAAGAGAAAGGCGCAAGGAGATTTATTTTCTCCTCATGCCTCTTCAAGTGTTGTCACCAGTGATGATCTCCCCTCAACTACTATGGCTTGGAAGGAGTGTGTGGAACGACTCATCATCGAGAAAGCGACGTTGCAGGATCGCATTGACCAGTTGACCGAGGAGCTCCGTACAAAAGAGAAGACTGTGGGGTAGAGTTCTAAGTTTTCTTTTGCTTTCATTGTAACAAACTCTTGAAAGAGTACTTTGTTTTCATTGTTTCTCAAAATAAAAAGTTTTTCAATTATCCTACATTACAATACTGAAGAACACTTTGAGTTTCTTGAAGTCTCATCTGCATTCTGCATTTAGCATGGCATCTCACATTCGTGCATGTATCTTTCTTTTGTTGTGGCTCATTTCGGTTTTCCATCTTTGCTGTCAGTCGCCGTCTCTACCATCTGACCAAGCCGGAAGTATCATTAAAGGATAGTGAGGAGAACAAAGACATGGATCGCATGACTAGCTTCAGAGTAAGGTCTAATCCGACACTTCGTCGTCCCTCCGACAACTTTGTTCCTATGCAACTTCAGCCTGTGCAAGAAAAGGAAATGGACGATCTAGAGCTTACAGCATTCAAGAATGAATTTCGTGACTTCGAGGAACGATGGAAAATGATGAAGAGGAACCGTGCGCCTGATTTTCATGCTCACGACCCGCACCTAGTTCCAAACTTAGTTATCCCCCCAGGATTCCAGATGCCCGCCTTCGAAGTGTACAAAGGTACATTTTGTCCAAGGTATCATTTGATGATGTTCTGTCAGAAGATGACCGCCTATCTTGGGAACGACAAACTAATGATTCACTGCTTTCAAGAAAGTTTGGGTGGAGCACCGTTAACATGGTATATGAAGCTACAAGTGAATCACATCCAGTCTTGGGAAGACTTAGCTGTTGCTTTTGTAAAGCAGTACAATTACAGTTTGGGAATAGCTCCCGATAAAACAGGTGATAAAGGATCTCCCAGAGAATCCACAGCTTCGGTATCCCGTCCTCAACATGAGTATGCAATGCCCGCTCAGCGCGAGCAGCAATTACCTCCTAAACGAAGGATGCCATCTCCAGATCAGCATCAACATGTTCGAGGACAGTTTCCGAATCAGAAAGTACCTCTGAATACTCTGAAAGAAGAAACTCATTGGTTTGATCTTATCCCATTGACCTACCGTCAATTATGGTTTTATTTCGTCCGAAACTCGGTAATGACACCTAGAAAAACTAGAACCATGAACTCCCATCCACCGTGGTTCAACCCGAACACCAGCTGTGAATTTCATGATGGAGTGTTGGGGCATTCGATCGAAAATTGCAAAGTTTTTCAAGGGAAAGTTCAAGAAATGATCGATAATGAAGTGCTAACCTTCAAAGGAGAAAGACCGATCCTGAATGGAATACCATTACGCTGATATAAGCGAAAACTCCAGAAGAACTTTCTATTTCCTTCGTTGGTTTGTGTGTTTATTTCTTTGATTGAAAGCATATTTTGCATGTAAGAACTTTCTGTTTTGAATAAGTAATGCAATAATTGTTTGTCTTGAAGAAATCCATTCGTTTTCACTCAAATAGTTTTTCAAAATTATTTATAATGTCGACTTTTACCCGATCTCTCGCTCTGACAGAGAATTGGAAGGAGGATGATGAAGTAAAACACATGATCTCTTGTTGTATGCTTCGAATGAAAACCCTACTGATGATGTAAGGCATTATTTTAAACCTCCTGAAATGCCAAAATAGTCCTCCCTTTCCTTTTAAAACCTTGATTGAGGATCCGTTCTCTTTCTCCCAAACCCTTTCCAATCTTATTTTCTTAACCTGGGGCAGGGTAATATCAAAAATGATGAACAACTTTCAAAAATTGGGTGGGCACAAATATACTAACCCTTTCTACCTCCATTCTACAAGTCATAAATTAAACCCATATACGACCCTCAAAGTCCTAATTGAGGTAAGGTCTAATTCAAAAGCATACTCGATGAGATATTGTTTCCTGACTCCTTGAGCTATGCTCAAATTTAAATCGGTTTTATAAATAATGTTCAATTTGTATCCTGACTAGTGGTTTCGATCACAAGTTATTGCGATACCCCTTTTCAAAACTTCAAGACAAACGCGTGTTGCATTAACCATTTCAAAATGGATATTTCAAATGTGTTAAATACGCTTGACATCTTAGAAAGACCACATACAAACATTGATGATGATAGTTGAAGACTTTGTTGACTTGGGGCAAGTCATTCTTCCCAAGAAAATTTCATCCGCGCAAGTCTTGGGTTCAACTAGAAGAAATTCAAGGACTCAGTTATATCGCCAATCAGGGGCAGTTACGTCGAGATTCGACGAATCTCTAGAGAGTTTGAAAACAGTGGGGCATTTGGACATCATGTTTTCTATAAAATCCTCTCGAGACTTTTTCCCTTAACTATGTGACTTGGGGCACTTGAAGATTGGAGCAAAAGATGTATATTTCATCCTCAGGAAGCTCAACCCCAACATGTTCAACAACTACGAAGACCCAGGATATTTATCCCCTATGAAACTTCGGTTTGGGTACCTCCGCCTACAATTTCATACAACATTTCAAACTTATCAAGATGATACATCCCCAATTGGATTGATCACTTTTCCTCAAGAGAAATTTTGAAGTTTTGAAGCAGTATTGGGACCCACATTTGGTTCTCCATCTACCCCAGTGGTACTTCTATCTTTGAAGATTGGTCGGATGTTTGTTCCGAGATGTTTATCCCGTATTCGGTCATTGCTTCCGTCTGTCTTGTCAGCATAAGCATACGCATATCATATAAGTAGATAGCATAACATTTGCATTTTGTGCATCCTTTGTATGTTCTACTCTATCTCTTCAATTGCGTTTACCCTTAGGTATTTGGGCGTGTCTTACTCCTTCCAAATAGAGTTGTCATCCCTAAGCAGAAAAAACTCAATATTTCTATTTCCCCACGAAGTTCGATCCTCGTGGAAGACAGTTGTTTCAGTACATTCCCATTGGAGTTTATGCCTCTATGGTTGAGTCTTGCTTGACAGTTTCTCTTCAGTTATTTCCCGAATTGAACTTCGGTCTTTGACAATCACGCTATGAACATCTCCAACGTTTGAGCATTGATCAAGAGTGCATTTATTTTGCACTTTGACATCATAAGGACCACCATTGAAGATGTGGTACTTCTTCAGCAATACTACAAGATTTCCTCAACAACTTACAGATGAATGACAAAAGATCTCTTTATTTGAGCAACTCGTCTTGGGCTGATTTATATTCAAAACAATAAACAACAATTTCCTCAAAACGATCTGTCCTTCCCCAGTGGATTATTTCAAGATTATCAAGACAAAACAGAGGACATTACAGACACTTCCCCATTTGAGGACTTCTGCTACAACAAATTCATATTCTTACAATTACAGCAAAGATATTCCTCAGAAACGATCTTCCTCAGAGAGTTCATTACGAGTACTATCAATGACATATCTCCTTATAAGAGGACACTCCACAAATCAACCGACTTACAGCTCATCTGAAGATCCCCGGTGCACATTCTACAAATTGCCAATACAATACAAACTGCATCTACAATTTACAATTACAAGTACAAGATCACATCTACAAAATTCTACAATTACAGATTACATCTACAACATTTACATCAACAATTCTACAGTTCTACAATTTACAACATACAATCTACATTCAACAAATTTACAACCCCTCTTTGAAGACGCTCTCACGAGTTTCCATCATTTTGGGTAGAAACCGAGACCAGCTCATGGTTCCCATACCATGGTGCAAGGGGAAGTTCAAACATTAGAAACCGAGACCAGCTCATGGTTCCCATACCATGGTGCAAGGGGAAGTTCAAACATCAGAAACCGAGACCATCTCATGGTTCCCATACCATGATGCAAGGGGAAGTTCAAACATCAGAGACCGAGACTAGCTCATGGTCCCCGTACCATGATGCAAGAGGAAGTTACACATTTTACCGTTTCAGCTGAGTTACCAAAATAATAAAATAATAAAAAAAGATCCATTTTGAGTTACTATTGACCACCACCTTGGTGATAAAAGGATCTCTCGATCACAAATCGTCAAAATCACCGCATCCCTGATGTATGAGTTACCGTTACACGTTTGGAGATTTCCCATGGGTGATTATTCCTGTCTTCGCAGGGTCCCGCCTTGTTGGATCTGTTGCTCTTCTGTCTAGCATGTCGTGTCCAAGTAGTCCCCTGTGGCATCATGTCTCCACAGGACCGTCTGTCTTGCATTCTTCATGTCACTGCACATCATATGCATCCGGTGGCATCTTAGGGCCAAAAATTCGTGCAATGTTTGTATTTAAGTCCCCCCTATCTCGTTGAGACGGAGATTTCAATCTCCATATCTCCGGATAGGAGTAACTTAAATAGGGGCATCTGTTGCACCCTAATTTTTTACCGTAAGATTTCACCTCTTCTTGCGTTTTTCTAGTTATTATTTGACTTTATTTTAATATTTAATATTTATGTGACTAACCAATTAGTGCAGAAATAACTATTTCAGTTCGAACAAGGAGATTGGGCTTTCTAATTTTCGTGATAACATATGTTGCAGAGCTCACCAAGGCATTCAATTTGAGATTGGATTAGTTATCTGTTAGAGAGGTTTCAACTGAAGTTCACTTATCAAAAACATTGGCATGGTCAATGGTACATTACTTTTGCTAAAAAGTATAGGTGATTATGAGGCTGCACTGAATGATAGCATTCACCTATTAAGAGAAATGTGGGGAAAACTCGTTTAAATGTTATTGCGGTGTTGACTAAGTATGGCATTAAGGAATTCC
Source organism: Lathyrus sativus (assembly GCA_963859935.3). Classification (NCBI taxonomy): domain Eukaryota; kingdom Viridiplantae; phylum Streptophyta; class Magnoliopsida; order Fabales; family Fabaceae; genus Lathyrus; species Lathyrus sativus. The sequence goes on along the minus strand of OZ012740.1, from coordinate 50,735,047 downwards.
CTTTGCAAGGAGTTAAGAATTTAAACCATTAGGAAACTAATATCTAAAAGCTTGCCTTTTCTCTCAAACAAATCCTATCAACGGTGGAACGGGATCTTGGAGGCGATTTTGTTAATGATTATGAAGCAAGAAATTCATCCGTGTTATCGCAAGATGATATTGCGTTCGCTATTTCCAAATCGTACTCAGTACTTCCAATTTGCAAAGTGCAAGTTATAGGAATACAATTTTCTTAAAACCAAGTTCAAGAGGATAACTTATTATTAACGTTTCCTGCTAGAAAGTTAATGATGTCTTTACATCAATCTACAAAATATTGGGAATTCTACAACGAAAAGGTCGGCGAAACATTGCCATTGAATGTCTAAATCCCATAATAGGCCCTAACTGAAGGTGGTGTCTGCCAGAGATGTTATGACCACTGTCACGTTTTTTTGCGTCTCGCCATCAATGTCTGCTCTGCACCACCAGTGAGGATGCGTTTCTTCCAATGTCGAACACAACCCTCGTGAATTCATCCCGGCAGCCTGCAACTACAAAATCAGAAGCTTCCTATTATTACAGATTCAAGCTTATGGAGAATTACAACAGTACTTCAAAAATGAAAAGGAGTGCAGGCAATGTTACCATTCAGCGGAGGGTCGTTGCAGTGCCGCTACGATAGAAAATGAACTGTAGAACATCTTCACATTAGCACAACCAAACCAGGAAATATCTTCCAATAGACCAATACGGTTGACGACAAACCCCGCGCTGATGTTGATCCTAGTGGCGAAAAAATGGATATGAAAGATCCAGCTACATCTGAAAGTCACTTAAGGCGAAAATCAGGCGAGCTTTGATGGCAAAGCATTGGAAGGTTTGCCAGCTTCAACTTTTCGAACTAAGCACCGCGCTGGACCTTCAATGTCACACCGGTGAACTTCCAACTCAAGGTCTTCATCCAATCCCCTGAGCAAATGGAATTCTGCAGATAAAAATCAGTAATCAAATTGAAGACAGGAGAGGAATAAGTGCACATTAAGGCGCTGATGAACCATTCCAAATACAAGACAGCAGCAAAGACAAAACCAAATACATGGTTAAGGACATACGCCTCCAAGTACCATAAAGCTTGGTTCCAACAAATCGCATCAAATTGGAAACTCACTTACATAGCAGCAACCAAGTTAGGTCACTTTGTCACCCACTGCATAACCATTTGCTGCGTACCACGCCTATCAGAAATTTACGGTTACTTTGAACCTGCAACAATCTCAACCAATAATCAAAGCGTTTAACGGTCAACAAGAATAATTTGAAAGAGATTGAAGGGAGGCACCAATGGTATTCAAAGGCAGCAACAATTTCTAGCTCTGTCGATGCATCTCTTGACAGCATAAGACGCCCCTGCAAGAAACTGAGCAGTTTAGAATATGGGAGTACATAGCAAAGTTTTAAAATTGAGCATTTGTTTAAATTCAGCAAAACAACCAGTACATGTTTAGAATCAAATGGCAACACCTCTGCAAAACGAAGACAGAATTTTAATTTGAAAGATCACTATCAGATGGAATTAGAATAAACCTACTTCTTGCTGTTAAGTTGTTGCATCCTGTACAAACATCCATCCAGCTTTAGATCAAATAATTTCCAGTGGCATAGGCCAGATCAACATTACTTCCATATAATTTAGTGAAGGGGTCTAGATTTCGTAAGGCAGATTCACAGGTGCAGAATTACCTACAGGTGCAAGGCAGATAACGCCCTTTGAAAGGCATAACTTACATCCCTCTGAGGTTTGCCCCGGGAATTTCTTTCAAACCGATCAACAAAACAGGGTTCTGTTTGACCCTGCGACGACCTGAAAATTTAACAGCCCTCATGAGTTTGAAAAGAGACAAAATTAATCAAATGGATAAAGAGTTCAAATTGAACCTTGAGACGAGCAACGCCACAGGATACTTGACAGTCCCGCAGTTTCGAAGCCATTGCTAGTGAGTAGAAGGAGAAATTGAGACATTAAGGAAATATTCGCTGAATGATTTGTCGAACCACCGGAAGCACATCTAATAACGTTCTTCAGATCTTCTCTACACAAAACACAGCAAAAGTTTTCAGTTATGAATATCAATTGTATCGCAACCAGCATATTCAAAACATATACCTATGATGTGTACTCACTGTCAAACAACATCACCGAGAAGTTTACGAATCAGCAGCGTTTAGAAACTTGTTCCCTGTAAGAGTACCCTTTGACTTCAGAAGGCTCATCTTCGCGCCATTTGAATACAATCAGCATACCCCTCAAATTGCATCCATTGCTCAAGAAGCTCCCTACAAAAAGACAAACACCAAAAAAGAAACTCATTCGCAATCAGCGGGACAACATACTAAATCAAACCACCAATGCCACAAATGATGAAGTTAGAGAAGGATCCTCATACAAACGCCTGCATTAATTATGGATGACCAAACAGCCGACATGGATGTTGTCTGAGCCAATGATCACTTGCCTCGCCTGGACCTGTCACTAACAAATCAAAACCCAGTTGCAGCATAAGAAAAGCAATGCGTTCGATGGCAACACAACTACATAAGATTTAGAACAAATTGCTAGCAGAGGTTTCTCATGCAAGCGGCAAGTAATACGAGGGTGACCACCTTACGCTAAGCCTACGCAACTTCAGCAGAAGTGAAACTGCAGCGATAGAATTCCAACCGATCTGTAGATTTGATTGCCAAACTTTGGATGACAGAGCCGCTTAAGTTGTTGGTCATATTGATAACGTGCCGAGTCAACAACATCTGCGCTTGTTTTGGAGAGTTATCATCATCAAGACAGCCCTAAATCCTACACCATCATATTCCACATGATCATAACAACAACCACGACGTCCTTCAGCTGTGCACGTATTGATGATCCTGCAAAAGAGAAAATGGGAGAAAACTCATTGTTAAGGATTGAGGATGCTTAGTCGAATTGCAAGGCCATGAGTATGAAGCAAGTCTCTAATGTGCGCACCAGCACAAGATCCTCCATCTGGGCCTTTAACCCGTCTTCTAGCCCAACTCGTCTGCTTTCCACACCTATCAAGTATTAAAATACAAGTTAGCGAATCGACTAAGGAATATACCCGTTAGGGGAGAGATTCGATTCAGATAAAATCAAGCCTTCATAGCAGTGAATCATAGCATTAAACGAGATTAATACAGAAATCACAAGTTGGGATTCTTTTCATTAGTACATCAAACGAAAAGGGAAAGATTTTAAACCTCAAAAAGAACCAATTTTGAAATTCCAATCAGCATTCAAGGCACTTAAAATCGAATCCCTTTAACACAAATCTCAACTCAGAGCCTATATAAGAGGATCAGAACCGCTAAAGAGGGACTACCGAAAGAAACCCCCAAAACCACCTCCGAAAAACCTAGAGCTACAAAAGATCGAACTCAAAAGCTCAAGAAACGGAGAAGAAGCACTTATCTCAAGCACCGCCGACGAATCACCTTCAGAACCCTCGCATAAACTCCGCAAACCTTCGTTATCACCGGAGATCGCCTTGCTCACCTCCAGCCAACATCGCCCTTGTAACCGTAATGCTTGCTTTCTCTGTTTCTTTTTCTAACTTTGTTGTGTGAGTTCATTATGTTTAGGATTGAGGATGGAAGAAGACGGGACCGCGAGGAGACGGCGGGGGGATCGCGACGAGAAGAGGGGAATTTGGGATAAATTTGGGATTAGGGTTTCATTTTGCTTGTAATTTTGTTTTATCTGATAATCACCTACACACACATCACATACACACACTTAACAAACCGTTAACTCCCCTAATCCACTGCTTAAAACAATTTAACCAATAATTAACCCACATTTTTGGCCTAATTAATTAATTAACTTTTTTCCCTTTTTTAATTAGCCTTTTTTTTTCAATATTCAAAACCTATTTTAATAATCAGATTTTTCTAACTAACTGTTTGATTATTTAAATCAACTAACTTTTATTCAAACAATATAATTAATAATTCAATTTATTCTAATTAATTAACTTAACAACTTTTCGTTAAAATAATATACTCTTTTTGAGAAAACCTTTTTCTAAGCAATTTAATTTTAATAATATTTTTTTTAATGGCTAGAACTATTTTATTTAAAAGAACTTTCCCATAGTAACTTTTAATTATAACAAGCTATTTCATATGTAGATTAATTTTTAAGATAAATAGTAAAAAATCTGTAGGTACAACTCCTTTTATTTAAAATGAATTAATTAGGACTTAATTAATTCGTACCAACCTTTTATTAAAACTCGATAATTAATCAAACATTTCTCTTAAAACCAAATTCACCTGTGTCTTTTTTTAATCTAATAAAATCAATTCCACCTTAGGAACAAATCATTCCCCTCAATATTGATTCAACTTCGCCTAAAAACGATCAACATCGTAAAATAATGCAATCATGCACTCACGACACATACACTTACACTCAGCGCTTTCATGCGTATATATTATTTATCTTTCTCTGCTTTTATTCACAATGCACACATTCACCTAGCGCTTTCATGCGTATGTGTATGGTTTTATTCTTGCCTTTACTTACCCGCAATTCCTTTATCTATATCTATCATCATTGCATCGCATTGCATCCGTCCGAAGGAAAAACTTGCACATAATTCAACATTGTGTGTAGTTGCACATCATTTGCATCATTTCCCCCATGATCCTTGATCCCATTCAAGTTGATCGCTTAACTTTAGGACCTACCCCATAGGAAGGACCTTTGTCTTTATCTTTACAACTTAGACAAACATGAACAAAACAATACAAAACTTTTCAACATTAGAGAATAGATGTTAATCATCTTAAGTGAGATATAATCTCCACCCCCACAACAATACAATCAAACATGTAGGGACTTTGCCTTAAGAGCGATAAAGGCATACTTGGCGATCATCCGAGTATGTAAGACCTTTTCTTAAGACGATGCAAAGACCATTTCCTACAACCCTTTTCTTTACACTTGTGGTGGTTATCTCTCCCTTAAAATGAAGACTCATCTCTTCTCCTAAACCCAATCAATCAACTATCCTAAACCCGTAGGAACTTTGACCACAGTCAAAGAGCTCCTCTAACCCTTTAGGGTGAACTACAACATACTCTGATTCCACTCCCGTAAGGATATGTAGGCATAAGATGCGACATCTTATCGAGTGTACTTAGATATAAACCACTAGGGTCTCTAACCCTTAAGCAGATAAACACATAGCAGTAAACAAACATAAAACAAGAGGTTCCTGTAGAGTACTACAGAAACTTAGGATGCTAGTACCTTCCCTAAGTTTAACCAACCCCCGAACCTAAACAATCTAGCTTGCATTTGCATTGCATTGTGGGAATTTCGATCTTTATCCCTTCCTTTGGACAAATCAAAGTTCGGTTGCAAATTGAATTAAAGATTCAAACTAATCAATAGTTTGGTATCCAAATTTCACCGCGACACACACACACACCTTCTTCAGAATGGTTCTCCACCCTACTCCTCTTAGCGTCAGCCCGGAGTTGATAATCCAGTAAGTTAGCTTTGATCTCAACCATCTTATATTGGATATCTCGTCGGAGTGAGGCTTCAGCCTCTACCTTCTTGTTTTTGGCCTCAACCTGTGCTTCCAACTGGATTATCTGCTGCTTCAGCTTTTCTTCCCTCTCTTTGTGAGTAGCCAAGGTACTATTCCACAACTTCTCAGACTGGGTCAACTTCCGGTATACCTTATCTAGATCTTGCTTCTTGGTGGTCAATACCTCATGCACTGCCTTTAGGTCCAACCCAAGACGCTCTCTAGCATCGGTCTCTTTGGTCAAGTTGGCACCCAGATGGTTGATCATCTCTGTTTGCCTCTTGCAGGTATAGACGGATTCACTCTTTTCTCTTCGGAGCTGGGCGATCTCATTTTCCAATTCTTCATTGGCTTTGACTAGCTCTGCATTCTTGGCTTGAAGCTGCTCGTACTTCTGGATTTCGATCATGGTAGGCTCTGAAGGTTCGTCCTGTTTGATAGGAGGAAAAGGCATCAACACTTTCGCTGCTCTGTTACGAATCCAGTCCACATAAGGAGGATAAGCCTGATTATTGCTTTTTCCTAATGAGGTCTTTCCCTTTCGATGAACGTTGTTCCAAGCATGTTCAAACCTAACCAGATCATCCCCTTCCAATGCACCAGTGAGGTACAGAGATTCCTGTACCTCTTCATCCTTAGGAGGGCCCCTCAAAGCATACCCGAATTGTCTGATAGCAACGGATGGATTGTAGTTGATACAACCCTTCCTACCCACAAGAGGGACATTAGGAAAGCTCCCACAATTGTAGATAATTTCACTCCTCAGATGATCTCTATCAAACCAATCGATGTCTTCGGCAGACAAGCTCATCAGTCTCTCTGACCGTTCCTTCGTTTCTGCTGTCTTTATAAAAGGACCATCCTTCGGTAGATAAGTGACGAACCATCTGTAGAACAATGACGCACAACAAGACACCCCCTTGCCCCTTCTATTTTCGTTCTTGTAGTGCACCGAATGGTACACGTCTCTGAGCAGGGTTGGGATTGGATTCTTTGAGACGAAAATGCGAAGAGCATCCACATCCACAAAATCTGGAATATTGGGGAATAGCATGATACCATATATACGCAGGGCCAAAATAGCCTTGAATGCCACCCAACATTCCTTCTTGGCGTAGTGTCGGGCTCTCTCATCCAGAAAAGATAGTGGGAATCCCCAGGCTCCATTTCTCTTGACAACCTTTCCCTCTAACTCAGAAACACCAATATGCAGAGCTGGAGCAATCTTAGCCAGATCTGGCTCCTGATCGATAGGACAAAAGGGTACCTAAGCAAGAATGGGTACCTCCAATAGGACGGAGAACTCTTCCAAAGTGGGGGCCAGCACATAGCTCGGAAATGTGAAGCAACGCAGCGGGGGATCATAAAACTGAAGTAGAGTCTGGAGTCCGTTCAATTCATACACCGACGGTTTGCACACAACACTGAGCAGCTTCCCATAGGTTCTTCTAAAATCTCCCATCACTTCTTTACCAGGCAAGGAAATTAAACCCCTCAGAGTAGTAATATCCGGAGTAGGAAACTTGTAGGCCAAAGTTCTTCTCACACTGGGCTCCATGATGGACGCAGAAAGGGCAAGATTGCTAGAATCGAGAGGGAACTGCACACCTGCAACACAGATACGTGTTAGATGCAATGCAATATGAAAATGTAAATGTAGATGCAAAATGCAGCAGGGGATCAAGTGCTGTGATGTGTTGTGCTGTGCGGTGAAGTGGCAGACCATAATTTTGTTTCAGCAAGAAAATACCACACTCTGATAATAAAGGCATACTAAAACCCACAAAACTGATTTACTGACAAGAAAACCAGGTTGTCTGAAGGTTACGGTTTCCTGCAATAAACCCGACCCCGCTCAATGGTATGGACCTAATCACTGACAAAGGTACGACATCCTATGCGTTCATCAGCGTCACAGACTTTCAAGAAACAATGATACGATACCCAGAAGGTGTGGCATCATCATCTCTTGAAGTGGCCTCACTTAGCTGAATCACAAATGATCGGTCCCCAGAGTCTACAATCCTAAGGTCTGAAATCCTTTCAACGGCCCACTGGGCTGGAAAAGTTCAACGCTAAAGTAGATGCTCTAGCACAGAAAATCGACAGTCTGACCGTTAACCCAACTGCAACCGTAGCTGCTGTAACTCCAAACTGCGAGTTATGCGGAATCGCCACTCATAATGCGCCCGAGTGCCTATTACTTGCCGGAATCCCACCAGATCAAGTAAATTACGCTCAAGGAAATCCTTACGCAAATACTTACAACCCAGGATGGAGGAACCACCCAAACTTTTCCTACAAGAACGATAATGCCTTGCAAGCACCAGCTGCTCCGCTAGGATATCAGAAACCAGCCACTGCTGCCCAGACTGCCCCTAGGAAATCAAACCTCGAATTGATGATGGAAAAATTCATAGCTACTCAAGCTCAAACAAACAAAGAATTCCTGAATCAAAACATACACACTAGCGAGCATATTAAACAGCTTACCGGAAAAGTAGACGCTTTAGCCACCCACAATAAAATGCTCGAAACGCAGATATCACAAGTGGCTCAACAACAAGCTTCTGCAGCTGCCCCAGCTGGAACATTTCCAGGACAGCCCGAACCTAATCCTAAAGGTCACGCAAACGCTGTTATATTGAGAAGTGGAAAAGAATTGGAAGGCCCAACAGATCCTAGGAATGAAGATTTAGTAGTGCATCAGAAATCTGATAAACCAACAAAAAGGAGTCTGAAACAGAAAAGAAGGAATGTGACGAGCAAAAGGCCGCCAAAGATGAAAACTCATATGTGCCTCCAGCGCCATATTAACCACCTATCCCTTATCCTTAAAGATTAATAAACTCCAAAACTTCAGGACAATTTAAGAAATTTGTAGAACTTCTAAAATAACTAAACATCACTATCCCGTTCACAGAAGCGATAACTAAAATGCCGTCATACGCTAAGTTTCTAAAAGAAATCTTGTCTAATAAAAGGAAAATAGAGGATAACGAGACAGTGACACTCACTGCCGAATGTAGCGCAATCATTCAAAACAACATGCCTCCTAAACTAAAAGACCCAGGTAGTTTCTCCATACCTTGCGTCATAGGAAAGTTCGTCATAGACAAAGCTCTATGCGATCTAGGAGCCAGTATAAGCGTCATGCCTTTATCTATATGCAAAAAGCTGAATATGGGAGAACTAAGACCAACTAAAATGTTCGTACAATTGGCTGACCGATCAGTCAAATATCTCGTCGGTGTACTGGAAAACGTTCTAGTATGCATAGGCCAATTCTATATCCCAACCGACTTCATAATCATGGACATTAAAGAGGACTCTGTTACCCCAATTATCCTAGGAAGACCGTTCCTAGCTACAGCCGGAGCTATCATAGACGTAAAGAAGGGAAGGCTAACATTCGAAGTAGGAGAAGAAAAGATAGAGTTCATCCTTACTAAATTCTTGAAGGCACCAGCTATAGATGACACATGCTATATAGTAGATGTCATTGACGAATGCATACGAGAATTAGAGAAGGAGGAAACTACATATTCTGAAATCATGAAAATCCAGATCCCTGCTATTCATGAAGACGACAACTGGCGTGCACCATACAAAGATGATAGTCTGAGCGAGATCTTAGCACTCACTCCAAATCACATGCCAGGTCCGAAAAACCCAGCTTTAGAACTTAAAGAGCTACCTAAAACCCTCAGGTACGAATTCCTAGATACAGAATTCAAAAGACCAGTAATAGTAAATGCTAGTTTGGGACAATCAGAAACTGAGCAACTATTAGAAGTCCTAAGGAAATACCCAACTGCGTTAGGCTATAATATAAGCGATCTAAAAGGCATAAGTCCCTCCATCTGTATGCATCGTTTCATGCTGGAGGAAGACTACAAAACTTCAAGAGAACATCAGAGAAGGATAAACCTGATCCTAAGCATTGTAGTCAAAGACGAGGTGAAAAAGTTACTAGACGTAGGAATCATATACCCGATCTCCGACAGCCAATGGGTCAGCCCAGTACACGTAGTACCCAAGAAAAGGAGGCGTTACTGTAGTGAAGAATGCAAAAGGCGAATCGATAACCCAAAGAGTTGTGACCGGAAACAGGATGTGTATCGATTATAGAAAATTGAACAAGGCAACTCGGAAAGATCACTTCCCTTTACCTTTCATAGACCAAATGTTGGAAAGACTAGCGAAACATTTGTACTTCTGCTATCTAGATGGTTATTCGGGATTCTTTCAAATTCCTATTCACCCCGATGACCAGGAAAAGACAACATTCACCTGTCCCTACGGTACTTTTGCTTATCGCCGAATGCTGTTCGGACTGTGCAATGCTCCAGCAACCTTTCAGAGATGCATGATGGAAATCTTTACAGATTACATAGACGACATCATGGAAGTGTTCATGGATGACTTCTCTATATGCGGAAAAAGTTTCGAAAGCTGTCTGTCGAATTTAGAGATGGTACTCAAAAGATGCACTAAAGTGAACCTTGTCCTTAATTGGGAAAAATGCCATTTCATGGTCCGACAAGGCATTGTTTTAGGACACGTCATATCTGAAAAGGGGATCGAAGTTGACAAAGCCAAAATAGAGATCATAAAGGATCTCCAACCTCCGAAAACCGTACGAGAAATACGAAGCTTCTTAGGACATGCTGGATTCTACCAAAGATTCATAAAGGATTTCTCGAAAATTACAAAACCTCTTACAGGTTTATTAATGAAAGATGTTGAGTTCATCTTCGACAAAGAATGCTTAGAGGCATTCGAAACTCTAAAGTCAGCACTTATCACCGCACCAATCATGCAACCCCCAGATTGGCGACTACCATTCGAAATCATGTGCGATGCGAGTGATTACGCTGTAGGCGCAGTTCTAGGACAAAGGAAAGACAAGAAGCTTCACGCTATCTACTACGCCAGTAGAACTTTAGACCATGCCCAAATGAACTACGCCACAATGGAAAAGGAACTTCTAGCAGTCGTGTTTGCTCTTGATAAATTCCGTTCCTACTTGGTAGGAGCCAAAATAATCATATACACAGATCACGCTGCCATTAGGTACCTAATAAGCAAAAAGGACGCCAAACCCAGATTATTGAGATGGATCCTATTATTACAAGAGTCCGACTTAGAAATTAAAGATAAGAAGGGGATCGAGAACGTAGTTGCAGATCACTTATCCCGTATAGAGGGCATCAAACAAGAACCAGTGCCTATCAATGATGATTTTCCCTACGAACGTCTGATAGCCAAATTGGAAAGCGATATGTCCAACTCAACTTCGGAAGAACCAGAACTGGAAAAAGCCGTGGAAGCTGTCTATGCCCAAGCCACTCTGTCGTGGTTTGCCGACATTGTTAATTACTTGGCCGCATGCGTGCTTCCACCGGACCTGACTTATCAACAAAAGAAGAAATTCTTCCACGACTTAAAGCATTACTACTGGGACGAACCTCTACTCTTCAAACGAGGCGCCGACAACTTATACCGTCGCTGTATCCCAGAGGAAGAAATAGAAGACATCATCTCCCAATGCCATTCAGCACCTTATGGTGGTCACGCTAGCACCTCAAAGACGTGCGCTAAAATTCTACAATCTGGCCTATTTTGGCCCAGTCTCTGGAAGGATGTCCATATCGCTATACTAAAATGCGTCCGGTGCCAACGCACTGGCAACATCTCACGACGCGACGAAATGCCACCGAGAGGAATTTTAGAAGTAGAAATCTTTGACGTCTGGGGAATCGACTTCATGGGACCTTTCCCGTCTTCTTTTGGAAATAAATATATACTCGTCGCCGTCGACTATGTATCTAAATGGATAGAGGCAGTTGCTGCTCCAACAAATGACACGCGAGTAGTCGTTAAACTCTTTAAAAACACAATCTTTCCTAGATTCGGTGTGCCCAGACTCGTCATTATTGACGGTGGTTCGCACTTCATATCGCGAATCTTTGACAAACTCCTCTCCAAATACGGAGTCAAACACCGCGTAGCCACACCGTATCATCCACAAACTAGTGGACAAGTGGAGGTTTCGAATAGAGAAATAAAGCAAATTTTAGAAAAGACTGTCGCAACCTCCAGGAAAGATTGGTCCTCAAAGCTGAACGAAGCTTTATGGGCTTATAGAACCGCCTTTAAGACACCAATAGGCACCATACCATTTAAACTAGTTTATAGAAAATCATGTCACCTGCCGGTAGAATTAGAGCATAAAGCCTTCTGGGCTATTAAGACGCTAAACTTCAACTACACTGCGGCAGGAGAGAAATGAATCTTGAACCTTCATGAATTGGAAGAGCTCAGATTAGACGCGTACGAGAATGCACGCATCTACAAAGAAAGAACCAAAAAATGGCATGATAAACGTTCGATCCGGAAACATTCAGTGTGGGAGACATCGTGCTCCTATTCAACTCCAGATTAAAACTCTTCCCTGGAAAATTGAAATCTAGATGGTCTGGACCTTTTGAGGTCACCAAAGTCCTTAAGAGTGGAGCTGTTGAAATCAAAAATCAAATCAACGCACCGTTTATAGTAAACGGACAGCGTTTGAAACATTATAATCAAAATGAACACAACAATCACGTGAGCAATATGAAATTGCTCGAGCTTCCCGAATAGCTTATATCCAAGCTATCGTCAGGCTTCTGACGTTAAAGACAACGTTGATTAGGAGGCAACCCAATTTTCCCCATTTTTCCCTTCTAAATTTATTAAAACTATGTTTTTCTTTTAACTTATAATTTCTATAAATCTATATTTTCTTATTTTCTAATTTTTATTTTATTTTTCTTTTATCACCCTTTGCTTCTTAAAAATATGATTTGAGTGAATGTGATTTTTCCAGGATTTTAAAGTCGTTCTACTTTTCTCCCGTTTTATCCGACTAACGAGTATGGCCGACATCGACGTTACGATTGTTGTGTTTAGAGGACTAGCTCATAAGGCCAGATTTGAGGCACTGACTCAGAGAAGCTTTGCTTCGACTCTGTACTACGATAGACCCACCATGGACAAGCTAGGAATCTAGGATAGCATTCAGTATTTATTTAACCAATTAGGCTGGGAGCAAACTGCTCTAAAGACCCGATTTGCTACCTTCCGCGAACTGACGTTCGAATTAATTAGCTCCTTAAGTCACTTACCTGAACATGGCTATGGATCCACTAAAGAGCTGATAACCTTTAGAATGTTTGGAATGGACCAAACACACAACCGTACCACGTTAGCTAACATCCTAGGCTTCCCTAGCGGACCTTTAGTGTTTACTACCACTGAAGAGGATATTGATCTCGAGTTAGCCCAATTCTGGGGTTCCATCACCGGTAACTATCACCCAGAATCGAATGACATGCACAACAACGAGATACACAATCCAGCCTTCCACTATTTCCATAGGATTTTAGCCCATACCCTCTTTGGGAAGGAGGAAAACATTACAACAGTCTCAAAGGACGAGTTGTTCATCCCTCTCTGTGCTTCACAAGGCCGCCCTGTAAATGCTGTCCCTTTTATGATGAGGGCATTTACACGCCTCAATCAGGAACCGCACTCACCCATTTTAATAGGAGGCCTAGTCACCATGATCGCCCACGAAATTGGCCTGAGGTATTACCTGAACAAAGCCGTTCGTTTCGGCAACCTCAGATCAATGGACATCCAGTTCTGCTTCAACAGACGTATCTTAGGTACCTTAGGACCAGGAGCCTACGAATACCTCATAGCTGATCAACCTGTCCACCTTTTCACATTGCCCAACCATGAGCTAACCAGTATCCATAACAGAGACAATTGGCTTTATGAATTGGACGAGCCTATGGGACCCCCATCGCCTCACTCCACACCCCAGGCTTACATGTATGACAGTGATCAAATCTCAGAAGCACATGACTATTTGTATTACCAAGATTATGAGTCCGAAGTGGAGATAGATCCTGAGACCCCTCCTAACTACCATAACTTTCCTGACCCCACTCCTAAACAAAACACAGACAAGTTGGACACTGTTCTAAGAACTATGGACGACCTCAAGCTAGAAATAACCACTATCAAAGATGAACTAACGCAGCTTCACATGGATTTTGTTACTTACATGGACGTAGTTAGCGACCAATTTAATGACGTTATTCAGCAGGTCAACAACTTGAAGAAACCAAAGGAGTGATATTTTAGTTTTCTCTTTAATTTTAGTCTACTGCATTTCACATTGTTTCACAGTATTTCATTTTGCAATTGTTTCTTTTTGGATATTGTATTACTTTAAACTCATTTTTGATTCAATGTTATTTTCACTTCATTCCAGTATCACCCTTAATTATGTTTCCTGTTATTTATTAATCGGTCTATCATAATGCAAAAATCAAATTTTCCACTGTTAAAACGCCCCACAAGCGAAATTCTGCATTTCTGCAGAATTTGCTACTGTGACGGTCGTCACGCGTGTTACGACCATCACACATCCCTGACGGTCGTCACGCAGATAAAACCCCAATTTTGTCCAACCAGAGGTCACGCACCTCTCCACTTCCACTCCCCTAATTCCCCTTTTTCCCACATTTAAAACCCACTAAAAACCCTCTGAATCCCCCATTAAACCTCCACCATTTTCAACTTTGAATTCACCCTTATATATCACCCTCTGCATTCCCATACCTCACCATCCTCAGAAACATCCTATTCTCAAACCTCTGCACTTCTCTCACCAAAATGGCCAGACAAAACCATGCAAACCCCGATTTGAGCACTATCACTTTCCGAGAAGGCGAGGCCGGCGAACGACAGCAGACCAACTTCTTAGTATTCCATCAACGGTCGCTTCAGCCGACCCGGTATGCTCATCTGGATTCTCTGACGGAACTCGGGATTCTGGATGGTGTAACTTGGATGTTACAGAGAGCCGGCATCTGGCATCTCTGCACCAATCCCCACCCCACCTACGAGCAACTCACACTGGAGTTTCTCAGCTCCTTCGCATACACAACATCACCCGGCGATACCAACCAACTCACCGGCGCCGCCTGCTTTCGTCTGTTCGGCACCGAATATCAAGTCCCCCAGGACCGCATCACCGTCATTCTACATTTATCACACAGCGATGATGCTCACCGCCGTATCTCCGATCAGTTCTACCAAGAAGCTTTCCCTCTTTGGAACCATCTGACCGGAACCACTCCAGAAAGTTGGGACACGCTGAACGCCACTCATATCCACAACCCGACTATCCGCTAATTCCACCGCGTGTTGAGCAACACCATATTCGCTCGTGACAGTAACCACAAGGTCAACTCGAAGGAGTTGTTTTTCCTCCGTTGTGTGTCCGCTTCATAACCTGTTAACGCCGCCCCGTTCCTCTTGGCTCACATTCAAGCCAATTGTAACCGCAACTCAAAACCTTTCTATTTTGGTGGCATCATCACATCCATTTCCATAGGCCTCGATCTTGGCAACCGCCTCCAGACACTCCGCCAAATGCCCCCTGTCTTCCTAGACACTGACCACTGCCGCGCCTTTCACCTCATTAAGGCCCGCGCAGATGGGAGATACCATCCGGTAGTGCGAGGCCGCACTATCCAGAGCATCATCATGCCTTCACGCACCCAAATGCATTCGGAGGATAGAGCCAACTGGCTCTTCAATACCACTGCCCCTGCTGCCCCAACACAGGATAATATCCAAGAGCCCAGGGACGAAGTTCAAGAGGAGCTAGACAGAGCCGACCAGCCTGAGCCATCACAAGCACCTGTTGCCGAAGGCCCTTCCGTGCGCCGCCGCCGCTGACCCGCCATTGATGACACATCCGAGGCCCTCCTCCGCTGCATCGACCAGCAGAACCAGATGATGCTTATGATGGAACAGCAGAACCGAAGGGCTGAAGAATTCGAAGCATGGTAGAGAGAGCAAACCGGTCAAATTAGGGAATCTTTGCAGATGATGCAGGATGTCCATTCCAGCATGGCCGATGAGATGGCACACCTCACTGTGCGAGTCGACGGCCTCCGTGATTACATCTTCCACACCGGAGCTCTGAACCTCGCGGCACGCGACGGCACAGCCAGAGGTCGAGGTAGAGATCGAGGAAGAGGAAGGGACTAGTCGTATTTTTCATTTTTGTCATTTTGTTTTCTTTATTTATTTCATTTGTATTCCTCCCTTCCGCATTCTTTCAAATCAGTGAGGACACTGATTAAGATAGTGTGGGAGCGGACCGTTATTTCCCTTTTCATTTCCCTTTTCCCTATTATTTCCCATTTCCTATTGTACTTTTTCTTTCGAATTTTCAATTTAAAGTAATTTTAATTTTCGGCAAATAAGCTCTTATATATATATATATATATATATATATATATATATATATATATATATATATATATATATATATATATATATATATATATATATATATATATATATATATATATATATATATATATATATATATATATATATATATATATATATATATATATATATATATATATATATATATATATATATATATATATATATATATATATATATATATATATATATATATATATATATATATATATATATATATATATATATATATATATATATATATATATATATATATATATATATATATATATATATCCGTTACGTGAACTCCCCGCGCTTCATCTGACATATACAGAGAAACTTTTATCCTCTCCGAAGCATCACGCGTTACGCCTTAACTTTACCAAGTTGGAATTTCCCAGAAGAAAATTTTAACAAAGCTTCTACGCCCTGACACCTTAGACCTCTGGTTTATGCGAGTCAGTCTCACTACTTACTCGTATAAAAGCCTCAAGTTTCGACTCGAACGGAGCCCCCAGTAGTTTATACGAGCAGTCAGCACCATCCTAAACACTTCTAAGCAAGAAACCGATGCAAATAAGTGTATGATCTCTAGTAAGAATTCAATAATCTTGAAAGAAAAGAAAAGCCATATTGCATGAATATAGAGATATGTCCCTTCTAAGTTAGGTGCTTCTCACCCGAGCATTTAGCCCAACGGTACGAAACTCTTGCGGATTTATAGCAGAATAAGCATATGTGCAAAGAAAAAAATCAAACTAGCTGAGAGATCAAAATCACCAACAGGTTTTCTTGCCATGAACATGTATGGATATCGGGCTTAATGTGACTGCGCCAGAACGAAGCCGGGTAAAATTTGTTGCGAGAGACTTGAAGCCGAGCTGCAGTAACATGATTGAGACTGGCTTGCATAAAAGAGAGGCCTTCGAAGACTTACGACCAAGTTTCGTTGCCGTATACGCTTTGTTTCCATTGGATCCCCGATTTTTCTTAACTTGACGTCCGAGAAATCTTATCAAGGGAAGAGCGTGCCGCGTGCTTGCCAAACTTTAAATTTTTCCTACCTTTACTTGAGGACAAGCAAAGATTCAAGTTTAGGGGAGTTTGATAACGCGAAATCATATATATATATATATATAATGATGTACTTTCTACTAATCGGCGACCGTTTTTACTCCGATTTCGGATATTTCCACACTATTTGCCCAGTATTTTGCAGGTATTCAAAGTCCATGCTCAAATGGAGCAAGATAAAGAAAAGAAGCATTTACAGGTGAAAACCAGGTGAAAATCAGGCCAAAAAGCAGCGAAAACGAGTTCTGCTGATATGACGACCGTCACAAGGGTGTGACGACCGTCATGCGTGTGACGACTGTCACAGGTCCATGACGACCGTCATGGAGTTAAAATGCAGTTTTTCTGCACGTGCTGTCAAGTGATAAAAATGCCAAAGAGGAATTATTAACCGGTGTATATCTACCTTTTCAAAAACTTATTTATGGCTTCAGTTTTTAAATCGATTTTTCTAAATAAACCTTCGTCGCGACAGCGAGAAATTATTTACAGTAGTTTTGCCACGACAATGGGAAATTCATAAAGGTACGAACCAACAAGCGACAGCTGAGGCTAAAACCAGATAGTAAAAACTAGGCATTCATTTTAAAAACAGCGACAACACTTTAAAAGGAATTAGAACTTAATAGTTTTCAAAAAGTAACTTTAACCCCGAACGGGATAGCGACAACATACGTTCCGCCTTAGAGTTGCGACTAGCGTCAACAACCATCGTGAGGCAAAGGTCTTTAAACCATCATTTTCTTCTTAAACTATTTTTGAAAACCTAAAGACACCGGTGACCTATAGAATCCCTGAAGAAGTAACATATTACATACCGATTCAAACATTTATACCCCTAAGTAAAAGCTTTAGTTCCCTTTAATTTACACACTTATTTTGTTATTATTCCCCTAAAACATTACCAACCTAGCTAAACACAGTAACACCCGATAATACTAGTTTGATTACGAGTCCCTGTGGGATCGATATCTATTATTACTACGCGATAGACTGTGCACTTGCAGTTAATTGAGTTAGACATAGAAAGTCGCGATCAACAGCCAACTCGCACCATCTCTGGGCGTATTCTTTGAAACTTTCACCAGTCTTCTGAGAGAGATTATGCAATTGCACCCGATTCAGAGCAAGATCACTATTATATTGGTAGTGCCTCACGAAGGCTTCAGCCAGCTCTTTCCAGCTTCCAACTTGAGTAGGCTCCAGTCCCATGTACCATTCCAATGACGGCCCAGACAGACTATCCTGAAAGAAGTGCATTAACATCTTTTCATCGTTAGAGTAAGCAGACATTCTTCTGTAATAAGATCACACGTGCACTCTGGGACATGTGTCTCCCTTGTATTTGTCAAACGCGGGAGCCTTAAACTTGAGTGGCACCCTCAGCCCAGGAACCAATCCCATGTTCTCCATATCCAATCCCACGGAATTCTGGTTGGCTATCCCATTTATCTGCTCTTCTAGCATCTTGATCCTGCGATCATTTTCAGTAGGCCTCTCATAACCCATGCCTTGGCCAGAAAAAGCATCTTCTTGGCGGTCTTCACCCCAATAAGGACCCTCATTGTCGTACCCAGCATACGCAGCGTTGCGACCATGACCATTCTGGAAAACCCTGGGGTCATACCTCAGATTACCGAGCTCTTGATTAGCAGTCGCTGTCCCAAAGCCAGTATTGTAGGCACCCATTCCGTAACCATTGTTACTCATAGTTCCAAAACCCTGATTACCAAATCCAGCATTGGCACCACCAGCGTTACCAAAGCCCATATTCACACCAGCAAAGCCTGTATTTCTGTTGACCATATTCACACCGGTATTCCCAG
The DNA here is from genome assembly GCA_963859935.3 of Lathyrus sativus. Classification (NCBI taxonomy): domain Eukaryota; kingdom Viridiplantae; phylum Streptophyta; class Magnoliopsida; order Fabales; family Fabaceae; genus Lathyrus; species Lathyrus sativus. The sequence continues at coordinate 50,716,206 of OZ012740.1, read as the reverse complement.
CACCAGCGTTGAAACCAGCATTACCATTGCCAACAACGTTCCCATTGGTTTCCAAGTTACCATTCCCATTACCAGCATTCGCATTACCAGCCACGAGAACGTTCTCACCAGCGTCAAGACCGACCATTGGTATATCATCACCGGCCTGAGGAGTTTCACCATGAGGACGATTAGTAGTCGTATCCCCATGTAGCACGCCGTTGCTATTAACTCATGCAATCAGAGGTTGCACGAGAGTCTGGAGCTGTTCTTGGCCTTTAGCCACGTTCTCCATCACCTGCATAAACTGAGCCATGCGGTCACGCATCTCTTACATCTCTGACTGCATCTGGTCCATGACTTTCTTACAGTTGCTTCTAGTTGAGTAACGGTGAGTTCGGTGTTCGGCAATCCTAGAACCTGCATAAACAGAGGGTTAGGGAACACAGTACAAAGTCCCTGTCATGCAAATGATTTATGCAAATGAAAACATGTATCCATGCATTAGGAGGAAGTCCCCCTCGATTCTAGCTCCAAGACAAATAAGGTCTACTGTCCAATCATGGAAAAGAAATCCTCATATATATATATATATATGAAAAGCCCGCGTGGGTAGCGTACAACAAAAGAAAAGTACAACTGAAGCAGCAGCAGGACCCCAACCAACAAGCCTGGTGGTGATCAGCATATTAATATAAAAGGTACAAAGAAATACAAAGAAAATCAGGTGCGGCCACGGGCACGAAAATCCTCTAGTAACTTCTTCGTATCAGGATGGTCAGGCTGAGTGAGCAGGCCTTGAATCAACAGATCCCTTTGCCTGATGGCATCTGGGAGGTTCTCAGCAATGCTCCCACACACACCTTCTTCAGAATGGTTCTCCACCCTGCTCCTCTTAGCGTCAGCCCGGAGTTGATAATCCAGTAAGTTAGCTTTGATCTCAACCATCTTATATTGGACATCTCGTCGGAGTGAGGCTTCAGCCTCTACCTTCTTGTTTTTGGCCTCAACCTGTGCTTCCAACTGGATTATCTGTTGCTTCAGCTTTTATTCCCTCTCTTTGTGAGTAGCCAAGGTACTATTCCACAACTTCTCGGACTGGGTCAACTTCCGGTATACCTTATCTAGATCTTGCTTCTTGGTGGTCAATACCTCGTGCACTGCCTTTAGGTCCAACCCAAGACGCTCTCTAGCATCGGTCTCTTTGGTCAAGTTGGCACCCAGATGGTTGATCATCTTTGTCTGCCTCTTGCAGGTATAGACGGCTTCACTCTTTTCTCTTCAGATCTGGGCGATCTCATTTTCCAATTCTTCATTGGCTTTGACTAGCTCTGCATTCTTGGCTTGAAGCTGCTCGTACTTCTGGATTTCGATCATGGTAGGCTCTGAAGGTTCGTCCTGTTTGATAGGAGGAAAAGGCATCAACACTTTCGCTGCTCTGTTACGAATCCAGTCCACATAAGGAGGATAAGCCTGATTATTGCTTTTTCCTAATGAGGTCTTTCCCTTTCGATGAACGTTGTCCCAAGCATGTTCAAACCTAACCAGATCATCCCCTTCCAATGCACCAGTGAGGTACAGAGATTCCTGTACCTCTTCATCCTTAGGAGGGCCCCTCAAAGCATACCCGAATTGTCTGATAGCAACGGATGGATTGTAGTTGATACAACCCTTCCTACCCACAAGAGGGACATTAGGAAAGCTCCCGCAATTGTAGATAATTTCACTCCCTAGACGATCTCTATCAAACCAATCGATGTCTTCGGCAGACAAGCTCATCAGTCTCTCTGACCGTTCCTTCGTTTCTGCTGTCTTTATAAAAGGACCATCCTTCGGTAGATGAGTGACGAACCATCTGTAGAACAATGACGCACAACAGGACACCCCCTTTCCCCTTCTATTTTCGTTCTTGTAGTGCACCGAATGGTACACGTCTCCGAGCAGGGTTAGGATTGGATTCTTTGAGACGAAAATGCGAAGAGCATCCACATCCACAAAATCTGGGATATTGGGGAATAGCATGATACCATATATACACAGGGCCAAAATAGCCTTGAATGCCACCCAACATTCCTTCTTGGCGTAGTGTCGGGCTCTCTCAGCCAAAAAAGATAGTGGGAATCCCCAGGCTCCATTTCTCTTGACAGCCTTTCCCTCTAACTCAGAAACATCAATATGCAGAGCTGGAGCAATCTTAGCCAGATCTGGCTCCTGATCGATAGGCCAAAAGGGTACCTAAGCAAGAATGGGTACCTCCAATAGGACGGAGAACTCTTCCAAAGTGGGGGCCAACACATAGCTCGGAAATGTGAAGCAACGCAGCGGGGGATCATAAAACTGAAGTAGAGTCTAGAGTCCGTTCAATTCATACACCGACGGTTTGCACACAACACTGAGCAGCTTCCCATAGGTTCTTCTGAAATCTCCCATCACTTCTTTACCAGGCAAGGAAATTAAACCCCTCAGAGTAGTAATATCCGGAGTAGGAAATTTGTAGGCCAAAGTTCTTCTCACACTGGGCTCCATGATGGACGCAGAAAGGACAAGATTGCTAGAATCGGGAGGGAACTGCACACCTGCAACACAGATACGTGTTAGATGCAATGCAATATGAAAATGTAAATGCAGATGCAAAATGCAGCAGGGGATCAAGTGCTGTGATGTGTTGTGCTGTGCGGTGAAGTGGCAGACCATAATTTTGTTTCAGCAAGAAAATACCACACTCTGATAATAAAGGCATACTGAAACCCACAAAACTGATTTACTGACAAGAAAACCAGGTTGTCTGAAGGTTACGGTTTCCTGCAATAAACCCGACCCCGCTCACTGGTATGGACCTAATCACTGACAAAGGTACGACATCCTATGCGTTCATCAGCGTCACAGACTTTCAAGAAACAATGATACGATACTCAGAAGGTGTGGCATCATCATCTCTTGAAGTGGCCTCACTTAGCTGAATCACAAATGATCGGTCCCCAGAGTCGACAATCCTAAGGTCTGAAATCCTTTCAACGGCCCACTGGGCTGGAAATGGAAATCATCTCAAAGAACCTCGTCTGAGTGCAAATTCCGTGGGAACTAGTGTATGCCTAACATACAGGTTCACCACAAATCTGCTTCTAAAGCTATGTACATACTCAAGCATGGGTCTGGCTTATCACTCATCAAAGCCCCTTCCCACAATAGCACAATAATAATGATATCATACTGAAAATAAAGTGCGAAAAGTAAAAAAGCGATAAATAAACATAACCCAACAGGTAAACACACAAGCGCTAGGAATGACTCGCACAGGGAACCGTTGGAGTCCCCAGCGGAGTCGCCAGCTGTTGCTACTGCGAAAATAAGGTGCCGGCAATGACAGAAGAGTCGCCACCTTTCGTTATTTATCCCTCAGAGCGGGAGAGGAAATGATCGGAAAAACCTGACGAAAGGGTATAAGACAAGGTCATCGCAACCATTGTCTGGATTCGGGAGTCGGTTACGCAAGGGGAAGGTATTAGCACCCCTCACGTCCATCGTACTCGATGGGATCCATGCTTGTTGTGTTTATCTGACGGGTTGATTTAACTATCTACGCTAAAAGGTATGGTCTAAAAATTAAAAAAAAATGACTCGGCAAAGTATCGCACTTTATGCCTACGTATTCCCGTCTGGAACGAGAAATCAGAGTCAATGTAGTTCGCCTAACTACGGGTGAAGGGGGGAAGGTTGCTCGCCAAGATATCGCATCTTGTGCCTACGTACTTTCACACAGCGCGAAAGATCAGAGCAAACATAGTTCGGGATACGGAAAACACAGGTTTGTTCAGCTGCTTTTTATCCAAGTAAAGTTAACAGACAGTTCCAACAGTTGGTGTTTGCAGCTCGACCTTTGGAGACTTAGGCGTTACCGTTTGCGGGAGAACTGAAAGTTAACAGAACTCTCCTTCTGAAAAAGGGTTTCCAAGAATTAGGGTCCAAGATGACAAAAAGATATTTGATCTTTGTTTTCTGTTTTTTACGGAAGAAGTGTTTTTTAGTTGTCTGTAGTTTGTACAGCACTAGAGACTATGACTTAGGAGCGAATGCGTCGCATATCTTCCAAAGGACATATACTAAACACTCTAGACAATTGAGAGGAGATCGATCAATCATCATTTCCCAAGTAGCTTAAGGCTCGTAATGCACTTGTACTAACTTTCCTTTATTATGTTTTTTACTGTTGTTTGAGATAAGAAGAGAAACAGACTCTCTACAGGGAAACTGACTCGATCCTACAGTTATCATGCAATATTCGTCCTACGGTTGTGGTTAGAGGGGAAACTAACTAATGTTATCATGCATGGTTAGAATCCTAATGTCTGTCATAACTTCTCTTGAAGAAAAGAAGTCAGAGTTCCTAAGGGAACATGGCAATGGAAAGCAAACAGTAAACAGAAAAACTGTACAAGAATTAATGTAAAGATGCATGCAATGCAAGTGAGGGAGGAAATATGTGTGGGGCAGAAGCCTCCACAAGCTCATCTCAACCTCAAGCCAGATATGAATAACTGCAAAGATAATAGAAGAAAGTAAATACAATCAAACAGACCACAAACCACACAGGCAAGGGAGCTGAGCTCTACCAAATACCAGCAAGCAAAGCAACGCAGTAAAAATACAAGCAAAGGGAGAAACTCAACCTCCAATGCAATACAAGCAAGGGGAGAAGCTCAACCCTTAGGATGCTCTTAGGCCTATGATCATCTACATGAAACCTAAATATAATGCAACACTCCAAGCAAATCACATCAATACAGTAAAACAAGAAGACAACAGACAGGGAAAACAAGCCAGCAATCTCCACAGCAGAGCAGTCTTCTGGAAGCAATCCAATCCAAAGTTTGTAACTGTTCTTCAAGTCCACCATCTCCTAGAGAAGGAAAGGAATCCAACAAGCAACCAACAAGCTTCTATCCTCAAGAAGGAAAATGGATGTTGGGATGCTAGGGTAAGGTCCACAGGAGCTTATCCCAGGCACTCAACCAACAAAAGATCTTTGGGGAAACCTAAGGGTTTGGCTCCTTCAAGAGGTGTGTCATATTTCCCCCACAGGAGGGACTATGCTACCTCAAAAAGGTTCCTAAGGAGGAAAGAATGAAGGATTTTTAGGAGAATGGAGATGAGAAGCAAGGTAAGTTCCACAGGAACCCGCCACAGACACTCAACCAAATCCATTTCCTTTAGAGAGCTTGCTTAGGCTCAACTCCAATGTGAAAGGCAGGGAATTCCTCCACAGGAGGAATTATACCCACAATGAAGGATCCTAATTAAGCAAGGAGTATTTGAAAGGGGAATTAGTCCTAGAGAAATATCATCACCTACTTGAATCTCTAAAGAACATCAAATGTCATCTCCTAATGATTACCTATTCTAAGGCCAATTTGTAAAATGGGGAACTAATGGAAAATCAATCCTAAAAATTCTAAGGAAAATACTACATCATCTTGTATGTGTCAACAGGCTATGGTAGAAAAATCAGAAGCTAGATCTAAATCAAAATGCCCAAATTAAATCCAAAGCTTCAAGGGTGCACCAAAGGAATTCACTAAAGAAACACTCCTAAACAACTACCCTAAAATCCTATTTAAAATCATCTAAAAAAATCCAACAAAAATCACATAGCAACACTAATATGTATACAGCCAGCACACAAAATTTCAAGATCAAACTCAAAAAATATGAGAGAGAAATAAAATCAACAAATTCAGAACAACAATATTTCATTATTAAAATTGCACTAAAAGAAAAAATATGAAATAAAATGGAAAATGCATGGAAAATTAAAATACAAAGCATGATAAAAACCTAAACATCTGAATCTATAATCAAAATTTTTTTCAGAATTTATTTACAACATTTACTAATTTTTAATGAATTAAATCTCAAGCAATTAAACTAAAAAAAGAAAAGAAAAGAAATTGAGAGCAAGAACAGGGAGGGTGTACTCAGCAAGAAAACCCAGTATTAACGCGCCTGGGCCCAAGAGTGGGGGGTTCCAACAACACATGGGCGCTGGGCCCAATTGAGTTCAATTCAGCAAAACTATTTCTCCTAATAACGTGACCAGGGGGTGTAAAAAGTAGGGATTCTACGCTTCAATTCCTGTTGGGCCTGCAGGGGGAGGCGTAAATAGTAGCAAAAGCCAAGGCCCAACATCAGTTACCAACTAATTCAGTTCTCACAAATAATCAAAAAAGGAACCACACGAGGATTCGAACCCTCGCTTTTCAGGTTCACATAGCGCGCTGGGAAGAACACTAATTGAAATGGTGCGTTTGGAAAGGGGGTACGTGGCGCACTTTGAGCGCTCGGATTGACTGACTTGGTCTCACTTCCCAAACGCATGAACAGCCACGATTTCGTCTTCCTCGATTCAAATTCTCTGCAACCAGCAAACACGCGCGCAGACCACGCCATCGACGGTAGCTTCTCCGGCCACCCTCGGCTAACCCTATCTCCCTCAATACTTCACCAAACGCAACGATTTCTGAATGAAACTTGATGGAATTTTCACGAGGATTACAACCATACTAATTAAACGATCTAAAACTCCAAGAATCAAGAAATCTACATCCTAACCGAAAACGGATCAAAGCTCAAATTGTCACTAATCCTCAAATTAACTGTCCAGAAATCATCTATAACCTAATTGCAACCTAATCACATGCCCGTTTCTAGCTACATCATGCTATACTAAGAGGAAAATTGAATTCTACCAACCTGGTTTCAAGCTTCGAATTGAGGTGTTTCTGGCTCGAATCTTGCTCCAGAACTTTCCAGATCCACTCAGTGATGATGTTAGAAGAAGATTGAAGCTTCAATTGCACTTGAAATGGCCTCAATCAGAAATTCGATCTTTCACTTTTCTTCTTCAAACTCCAATGGCAAACTCTGATCTCAACACCAATGAATCACCAACCTTGCTTCTGAGGAGTTCCTAAACCTTTATAGAGTGATTTGGAACCTTCTAGAGGTTCAGCCCAGGCCCAAAATCAAAAATCCATTTCCAAATTTTCTCCAAAAATTTTCAATGGTGATGTCCAATTTTCCTACTAAAACTTGCTTGGGAAGCTTTGGTCAGCTTGCTGAACAATCCTTGAGTGAGGTCAGACCACAAAGAGCCTTCAATTTGCCTTAGTGAATGATTTGTGTGATGTAACTTATAAATGAAGAAACCTTATGAAAGGCCATGAATTATACTCCAAATGAAAAATCCAAAATTGCCAATGTCTCTAAAACATAATTTCTGATCAAATCAAGTACTCATTTGGCATATTTTGTGCACATAACCATTTATTTGAATTTCCCACCAAAAATGCCTTTGAATTTCTTCTTTCTTCAAACCACTTCACACTAATCTTTGATATGAGCCAAACCAATTCACCATGAGCCTTTAATCAACCTAAAAACCACATTTTAAACAAGTTCCATGTTGAACAAAAATCCATTTGACATGTGCAAGTTGGAGATTTTGACCTATAATTGAACATGGCCTATAATCTCACTTTCCCAAAATACCCCTGACTTGTAAACCTCATAACTTGAGTTCTACAAATCATATGGAAGACTTATAATACAATTAGGAAATATAAGATCATGAGGAACAACTTTCATGTTCACCAAAAGTTCAGGTGAAACCTCCTTCTAGGTCAAAAATAGCTTGGAAGTCAGATGATTTTCACAGACAAATTTCAGATGCATCTGAGGACCTGTAACTTGTCTGGACCATAACTTGAGTTATATAAATCCAATGGAGGACTTCTAGTACTCAAATTAAAGCTAAGAGCATGATATACAAGTTTCATGTTGGCCAAAAATGGATATGAAACTTGCATCTTGACTTAAATGGCTTGGAAGTTTGGCACTAAACAGGGGATTTTACCCTAGGAACCCTGACTTAGCAACTCCAACCATTCTTGATTCTTCTCAACTTGATCTTGAAACAACCTCTCATATGCCTCAACATATCATTTCATGATCTCAATGACCTAGAAGTAGGCCTTGATCCTCTTCAATTGCCCAGTTGACTTGGGAATTACTCAGATGAAAACTCCACTTGCAACACCCTCAACTGTGACTTTCCACCCTTGGCATAATGACTTGATTAAGCCTCAACATGACTTCAAGGAACTTCAATGAGCTCTACTCACACCCTCTCCTTGATCAAGGCATTATAATCCACTACTGATCTTCAATTGGTCCTCAAAGTAGAAGACTAACCCCATACAAGCAAATGAACTTCTTAAGAACCCAACCCCCTTCCTGATGATTATGGTGACTTCTTAAGCTTGCATAAAACCTATGGCTAGGCTTCTCATGGATATAAACACCACCTGATCCCCTGCACAGGTGAACAATGCTATGATATGCAAATGTTATGATGATGATATGCTAATGCTATGAAACATAAACCAGGTGAGAAAAGGTTAGGAAAATTTTGGGGTGCAACAAAAGGGAATTAAATCTAAAAAATATTTAAATTTCTAATAAGAATATTTAATAAAGGGATGTCAGTATGCAACACGTCAGTCGTCGGGAATTTAATGGATAATCGATGTACTTCAGATGGTCAAAATACTTTTTATTAGAAAAATACTCATTTAAAAATCCTTACCTCACACTCTCGTGTTTATTGATTTAGACTATATCGTTAAATTAAAATGAGCGCTCTCGCTGTATCATTCAAATTTAATGATACCTTTTGAAAATAAATAAGTCCTAATTAATTCTAAAGTGCTTCCGCTATATTTAGAATTAATGCCTGATCTCAGCTATCCGGTTAAAACCTCAAACTCTCGTTTATCTTGACCTTAACCTTAGTTTCCCTTTTTACTCTCGCAAGAAAGGTTGATTGATTTAAAATAAGAAATCAGAGCCTAAAAAATACTTTGTAAAGAAAAATAGCACCGACTATTATTTAATCCCCTCTGGTAGAATTGTTACATATCGACATCAATTTCTCTAGCCGGACATGGTGGAACAATCAAACATAGTACAATACCGAATATAACTATAAATCATGTTGTAGTTGTGATAAATAAAATAAAAAGATCGATTAAAAACCTGGAATTAAATTTGAACTAGAAGTACACGTTAATGGCAGGCTTGCAATAGTAATCACCATTCTTCAAACTTGGTGCAAAAATGTAAACTGGTATGAAAGAAAATTACAGACTAATGCTTTAAGAAAAATGGAAAAAAAAACTAGTAAATAAACTATGAATTCTGCAAAAAAACTTCCAACCCCTTTGAAGAGCAGTTTTCCTCATATATATAGCAGGTTGAGGCCGAGAAAGGGTTTCCTCACGTGCCGCGAAAATCTCCTTCGAAACCGTGAAACAAATCTGGAAGTGCCCTGGGAAATAGTGGGAGTGGGAGAATAATTCTCCATACTCCCAGGTGGCTTGCGCCACCTCCCTTCATGTATCAGTGTGGCTTGCGCCACTTTGGATATGGTGGGCGCCATCTTGGTGGTGGTGGGCGCCACTTAAATGTGGCTCCAGCCATATTTAGGTGGTGGGCCCACCCCTTTATTTTTTTCTTTTATTTTCATTTTCTTCTTTTTCTCTTCTTTTTCTTTTCCTTTCTATTTTCTCTTCCTTTTCTTCCCTTTTTCTTCTCTTTTTGTTCTCTTCCTAATGCTTCACTTCGAACCGAGTACCTGAGGAAAACAAACAAATACAAGTAATATATGGTTCAAAATAGGGGGAAAATCAAATAAAATATAATATAAACTCATGCATGTCAAGTCAGATACACGATATAATTCCGCGTTATCAAACTCCCCCATACTTGAACCTTTGCTTGTCCTCAAGCAAGTAGAAACTCTTTAGGCACAGGTGTGAAACAGGCATACATTCAAGCTTAAGCTTCAGTCAAAAAGATAGGTACTAAATATCAACAATAAGGATACCGTAGTGACGTAATTTCAAAAACTCTTATCCTATGCAAACGAATTCGAATTATGTCATTATAAATCAACCTATACTTTTTTGCGCCTCTCTTTCATTCTACCGCAATCACATTAAGCCCGTTATCCCTGCACATCCATGGTGAGTAAACCTGTTAGTGTTCAACCGATCTCATTTCTCAAATTTCTTTGGATTTCCTTTTTGTTTTTCTTCTAATTTCTAGTTTCAAGAGTCCGATCCGTTGGGCTAAATGGTCGGGTAAGGACCACCTAACTTAGAAGGAACATATCTTTAGTTCGCATTTGGCATTAAATTTATAAACAACTTTTTTTTTTGTTTTTCGGTTTTGAGATCAAACACAAATTTGCATCGGCTTATCACTTAGGTTGTGCTTTAGGATGGTGCTGACTGCTGGTATAAACTACTTAAGAGGTTGATCTTGGCATAATAAGTATTCAAATTCATTTGCATAATCAAGGGGTTTATGGTGTCAAGATAGTACCGATACTATTAACACTTTCCCAGGTCTTTCTAACTTAGCCTAATGCTTTTAAACTGCCATGTCATGTATCAAACCAAAAATTACAATTTTTGTTATGGCTCAAGAATGATGGGAAAATTCAAATAATAGCAGATACTACGGGTAGAGACTCGACAATACATGAATTTATTTTTATTGAATCATAAACAGTAAACGTACTAATGAAAGGAAATAAGCATAAATTTTTTAAATCTACCTAGAAAACAATAGATATCTAAAACAATAAAATAAAAGCGATAGAACTTCCTCCCCCACACTTAAATTGAGCATTGTCCCCAATGCAAAACGTAAGGTGGAAAAGGAAGGAAAAACCTGGAAAATCAGGCTACTGCCTCTTCCTTAAGTTCGTGGTTGACTGACATTTCTGGTTTGCTGGTCCGACATTTCCTGATTTGGATATTGGTCCTGTCCTTGAAAGGACATACCGATCATCCCCTGTATCAACTTTGCCATCAAATTTTGGCCTTGCTGCATTTGTTGTAAGATTTGTATCATCTCCGACTGTTAGGTGTACATTTGGTTTTGTTGGGTCATCATTTGAGCTTGCTGAGTCTAGAGGCTTTGTAACATTGGTCTCGTAGTGCATTTGATTCGCCCTGTCTCATCACCTCAGCATATATGCTATCTAGTTTTCCAGATGATTCTTTTTCTCGCCTCCTAGGCCTACATCTAGATGATGTACCTGCAACAAATTCGGAAGGGAATGGTGCGGTGTGTGATTCAACATCAGAAACATAGTTGTCATAATGGTCGTAAATCTGTGGAGTCTCAGAAGGTGATGGTGGGGCGTCATTTGGTTCATTCAGGTCGTACAACCAGTTATTTCTGTTATGCACACTATGAAGGTGTGAGAAATACACAAGAAAGGGGGGGTTGAATTGGGTATTCACTCTATTAAAACTTTTTCTGGGTTTCTTCAGTTGTTGCTTTCTATAGAGTTCTTTAAGATGCATTGCAGAAGCATAAATAATAAAGCATAACACAAATAAAGAACACATGATATATCCTGGTTCACTTGAGCAACTCTCAAGCTAATCCAGTCCACCCTTCTAAGGTGATTACGCCTCACTCAAGCAAGGACTTAATCCATTATAACCAAACTGATTACAGTTGCACAAGCTAACTGCAGGTGACTAACAAATAGACAATGACACGTTCAGGGATCCCTTAGGATATAACGTTCATTGACATCTAATAGAATCCGATCACAAAAGATCTCCTATTAGAATTCCACAAATGACAACTGTCACTTGTCATCTCAAGTATTCTGATCTTCACAAGATCACTTGAGGGACCACTAATTCTAAATAGAATTTGTATTTCCGGAGATTACATGAGTGTTTCTTATCAAGCAGATTACTTCTAGTTAAGTACATAGCAAGTATTGAGCAACAACTCCTTGCTTCCTAATACAGAAACTAATCTAAGGATAAATCTCTATGAGATTATTATAACAGTAGTTTCCATATTGCTTAAAAGCTTTCTTATGTGAGCATTGCGGCTTCTTTGCATAAAGCTTTTCTTGTTAATCAACTATGTTGCTAACTTCACTCGTCATCATCATTGCTTTGTAACAAGTTGGCTTGCTCTGTAATGAGCTCTTGTTGTCTTTCTCGTTGACTGGCTAACATTTGAATGAATAAAATGATCTTCTTTTATAGTGCATCCAAGAGAGACGTTGTGAGGGTAGAGATGTCCATTCAAATATTCCAACGGTCATTTCCCAACGGATAGAATACTCACATGTTGTATAGTATTGACATCACTTTCTTTTCCTTTTCTTACAACGTTAATATATCATTGTGGGAGACAACTCTTATCCACCAATGATGTGATCTTCATTTATTAGCTTGGACAGGTCAGCTTCTGACTTTGGTTCTTCAGATGATGTATCTAATGAGTAGTTCAGAAACTACTTTGGTATGATAGCGTAATAACATCAGAGTCTGACTTCAACACCTTGTTTATCAGAGTTGATAGCAACAACTTATCTGATTAACACGTCTTAATCTGGGTGAAGCTATGTAATCTTTATCTTCAGAATCTAGTCTTCAGAGTCTTTCTACACTTGGTCTTCAGAGCCTTCAGCCTTCAGAGCTTCAAGTCATCAGAGTCTTCAGCACGTAATTCTTCAGAGGATTATATCTTCAGAGTCTTGATCTTCAGAACCCTTAAGTCTTCAGAGTCTTTCTGCACTTGGTCTTCAGATCCTTCAGCCTTCTAAACTTCAAGTCATCAGAGTCTTCAGAGCTTGGTTCTTTAGAGGACTATATCTCAGATGCGTTGATAGCTTCCAGATCAGATACACTTCTCATAGCAGAATTCGCAAGAGCATTACAACTGCAATATACAACATCTTTGGATCTTTCAGATTGTGATCAGATACAGAGCCATACTTGCTTCTTCAATACACTTTAATTGCTTTAGATTAGATGCACTTCTCAGAGCATAATCCGTAGGAGCATTGCAACTGCAATATCCAGCATCCTTGGATCTTTCTGATTGTGAACAGATACAAAGGCAAACTTGCTTCTTTAATAAGCGCTTTATGTCACGTCACACAAAGTAACTCCATATCGAATTTAATGCACTTCTTGATATTGTTTGTTGATTTGATATCTTTATTTAACGATCTGCACACAACAAACATTAGACCATAAAATGGTTCTTTTGCAAATACTTAATTGTTATCATCAAAACATAGAGATAACATGTAGAGACAATTCTTGCTCTTATAATCTCCCCCTTTTTGATGATGACAAAAACAAGTATTTTGATAGAACATTTTATAAAGGGTAATCACCAAGCATTAACATATTCAGAGTTTCAAGCAACAACTCCCTCTGATTGTGTTAACCTTAAAAATTCTTTTTATGCTTGTTCAGAGACTTTCTCTGATCCCAAGACTCACAAAATAAAAATATTTAAAAAACAAAAAACAAATAGAAGATAAGGAATACTTCACTACGATATATGAGAGCATAAGTCTTTAGCATCTGGACTAGTTCAGCAGAACTTCCATCTTCAGATCTTTAGAACTTGTTTTCTCTAAACATCGTATCAGAGCCGTATATCTTCAGAATCATCTAGAGCATTTGCACATTTGTGAACCTTTCTGGGTGAACTCCCCCTGGCTACAATAGTTCAGATATTTCGATCTTCATAACTCCCCCTGAGTCTGATACTAGTTCTTGATTCTGAGTCTGAGACCAATTCTTGCTTTTATGAAGATTTCTGATTCTTATGCTCTGATTATAATATTCACAGACAATTTACATCTTCCGAACATTATGATACCAAAATCAAGATGACTTTAACTTTCTATTGAACAGTATTGGGTCCATCTGATTCTGAACATATGTTCACGAAGTGTATAACTTTGATTATAAGAACAACCAGTTCATTTGAACTCAGAGTTCATTCATTTGACTTGTCTTTAGAATGCCTAGTGAACTTGTTCAGAGTTCCTCGATAAAACATCAAAGATACAGTTAGTAATAAACGCAGTTTATATCAGAGTTGATGTTTTGCATTCTCTTTAGGTTATATCAGATTATATTCTATTTCTTCAGATTATATCAAAATCATTTTCTATTTCTTCCCCCTTTTGACATCATCAAAAAGGTGAGTTTTCATTAAAAACCAGATTTAAAATATATTCTATTTCTCCCTCTTTTATATCAGAATAAAAAAATTAAATTAATAGAGTCAAGAAATAAAACCTAAGTGCCTAATTCTTATAGGTTGACATCTTTTCCATAATTTGTTGAAGCATGCACAGAAGAGAGTTGTTGACAAGTTTCTGTTTAGCGGAGCTTTCTCTAAAAACTTGTTATTCTTTCTTCATAGCTTGTTGATCTTCTTGAATCTCACTATCATCATGTTCTCAACGTACAAGAGTAGTTTCAAAAGAGGAACCAACTACAGCAACTTGCTTAGCCTTCTCAGCATCTTCAGCTTCTTGTGTCAATCTGACAGTTTATTTTCTTGAATCTTTCTCTGCTAGAATTCTCGCTTCTTCAACAGCTCTTTCTTCAGCTTCTTTTGCTTCTCGGTAAACAGTTTGAAGTTTCTTATCCTTTCTAGCTTGTCTTCTCTTTCCTTAACCAGTTGAACTTCAGCTTCTAGTGACTTTGAAAAGCGTCCAGATTCAAAGTTTAACCACTTATGAAAGACGTTCTAGAAAGTCTCAAACTCCAGAGGATGAAGGTTTATTGACATGAACATACTCATAGAAATGAATAGTGCTCAGAGGTGTAAATGGTACAATGATGAAGGATTTGCTTCATCTGTTCTTTTTGAGGAGGGGACTTCATCAGAATTGGTTTCTTGAGGAATACCAATTGAAGGAGGTGTAGGAATTGTTGAAGACATATTCTCTTTTAACAGAGCAGATGCAGATGATGAGAGGAGCTCTCAGAGCCAAAACTTTCATTTTCCAGAGAGCTCATATTCCTTTGAGATTCTGAGATCTTCAGAGTTATTCTTTTTCTGAGAGCTTTCCATTCTGACTTTTATCTTTCTTCATCTTGTTTCTTCAACATCAAAACATAATACTTCAGAAGTATCAGAGTTTGATTTGATAGACCTTCTTCTTATTGAATCTTTTATCCAGATCTTCCAGATAATCCAAATCTTCAGATGATCTACGACATCAGATTTGCTCAGGACTTTAGAAGAGCATCTTTGACACCAATAGAAGGTAATGTGCGAAGAATGCGTTCTGATTCTTCACTCTTATGCATATGATAGTTCTCCAGCTGATTCTTTATCTAGAGCATCTGATACTTCAACAAGCAGCAACAACATATTCTGCTTCTGTAGTAGAGAGTGCTATTTTGAGTTGCTTCTTGTTGTAACACAGGATCAAATTGTCTGACAGCTTCCAGAGGTGCTCTTGCGTTCAAGTCTGTCTCCAGCAAAATCATAATTATAGAAACCTACTAAATTATATTCATCTGATTTTCTGTAACACGGAGCCACGTTAGTAGTAGCTTTCAGATACCTCAGAAATCTCTTAACAATTATTAAGTGAGATTCTCTAGGATCTGATTGGAATCAAGCACATAAACATACACTAAAAAGAATGTCAGGTCTAGAAGCAGTAAAATGCAGAAGAGAACAACTCATACCTCTACACAGCTTCTGATCTACCTTTTTACTAACCTCTTCTTTTCCCAGAGTGTATGTTGAAAGAATGAGAGTCTTAGCTGGGTACTCTCTGACAGATTAATCTTCTTTCTGCTACAGTCGTCATTTGAATCATAATGACTTCTTCAGCTTCCTTTCTTTTGAATAGAAACAAATCTCCTTTGATGTTTGTATCATCTTAAACAATAGTTGTGAAATCCAGATTCTTCCTTTGGTCTTCATCTTCTGATTATCTATCTTCTGATATCAATGATCACGCCTCTTTATCTTCTTCCAGACAACTTGTTTTCAGATGAACGCTAGTTTCTCAGAATAAGCATAAGTTTCAAAAAAGTTATGAGCTGAGGAAACTTGATGACTTCTTGCATCATAAGAATTTATCCCATGAATAGACACAACTGTTCATCACAAACTTATCATCAAACGAAGATGTATATCTAGCATCGATTTGACTGACAATCTTGTTCTTATCAATCAGCATCAGATCAACTGATGGTGACTTCTTCTGCTAACCCGCCTTTGGTTTCTGATTCCAAGCTTGTTATTAAATCAATCATGAATTGAATCTTAGTAACAGTGCTTTAATTTTGAGTCCTTTATACCAATTTGGACTTCCAGAAACAATATGCATCATGATAGACACTAATTGCATTCGGTTCTGAGTAATCATTCTGACTACTGTATAGAATGCTTTCATTCTTCATGATTACATACATTTCTTTTGAAGTTTGTTCTTTCTTCAATATCTGTACTTGATTACTAGAGCTTTAGATACTTCAGCTTTATCTTCTAGAGAGATTCTCTACCTTAGACATTCAGCCTTTGCCCATAAGAGCTTCATCAACAGATGTTAACTCAATAAATGACATCAACCCCGGAAGAGTTTGTCCAAAGGGTTTGGGACTGATGTGGTTCAGATACTAGATTTCATTAATTTCCATAATAGATTCTTCTGACTCTGAAGTGGCAATTCTACTTATCTTGATCAGTATCTGTTGAGTGAACAAATATGAAAATGTTTCCTTGCATCAGATCCTCTGATGAAGTTCCGTCTTCTTCTTATCAGAGTAAGCTTCAGATCTTCTGATGAAGTTCCAGAGTAAGCTTCAGATCTATGAAGCTTAACTCTAGCGAATGTTTCAGTAAACTGTTCATCCAGAGGAATACTTCAGATCAGGGAAGATCTTCGTCCTTTAGATGTCCTTGTTATCCAGATGTAACCTTTGTTGCTGACGTTTCAGAACCATGCATAATCTGATTCTCAGAGCCTCTGCAGTTGCAGCCTTTGAGATAAGTGCGCTCAGAGTCTTCTGAAACATTGCTTTATACTCTTCACTCAGAGTTTTCTGAAATGTTTCTTTCAACCAACCGCTCAGAGTCTTCTGTAGAGTTTCTTTCTCAAAGTCTTATGTAGCTTAATTTTAACTTCTTGCCACAGAAGCATATGTTTCTGTGTAGTCAAAACCTTCTTGCTGACTAGCCTTGAAGATATGAGGAAGGATCTTGTTCTTGTGAGAAGAGCCAGTAACAACATCTGAAGTAGGATCTTCTGAATTTCTCTTCTGAACTGATCTCATATCCTTTGATTGCGTTCTATAGTATCTTCATCAACACATCATCCATCTGATTTTTGAGAGACATCTTCAGAGCACATATATTCTGATCTTCATGATTTAGAGCATCTAACTTCCCTCAGGCTTCATCTTCTGATTTTGTTTGATTAAAACAAATGCAGATCCAGTCTAGATACAATTATCATCAAACTCGGATGCATCAAATGACACAGTCTAAATGACAATTCTGTTCTTGCAATGTTGAGCTAACTAGAGGAGTTAGTTTATCAAGAGCATCTGCTTTTGAAACATGATATCTACTAACTTATTCATTTTGAATAACACCAGAGACTTAAATCCCTTTTAAGAACAGATTGAGTGAATTATGTCATTGTATCTTTCTGAACAGCTTGAATTCAGGATCCAATCATTATGAACTTCTGAGAAAGAATGTCTGATAACATCTGACTAATTACAGTTTGTTCAACTGAGATAAAATCTCAAGTTAACAGAACTTAATTGTCCATGCTACTTTTAATAAAATCTCAGAGTTCATCTTACATCATATCCATGACGAGTTAGTGAACTTCTTTACACGAAACATCTACAGATTTCTTTGAAGCTTCTCAAAAACAACAACATTCTGATGCCTTGAATCAGGAGGATCATTGCTTCAAAATTTGAACTATCTCTATTCTAGCCCTTTTTCTGCAGACTTTATTCTGAAGTTCCTATGAGTCAAATTCATTAGCCAACAATATTTCTTTACTTACTAAAGATAATTCCCAATGAGCTTTTCATGAGAAAGTCAAAAGTGGACTAATCCGTTTCTTGAAAACATCTCATACTCACATAGAAATAATCTTCAACAAACAAGATTTCTTGCTTTCTGATGATTTGATCTTTTTAGCAAGTACGTTGCATATCCAAACGTACTACAAGATAAGCATTCAACAGAAAACTTCTTATCTGATGAATCTCTCTTGTTAGCTGATTCTTCAATCTTCTTCCAAGCTCTAGTGGAGAAAATTTAGTTGTTGACAACTTCAAAACTTCAAACTTCAACGAATCACTGACTTGCTCAAAATAACCCATTTGATTACAATTTCAGTACTCATCTTCATCAAAAACTAATATTAGAGTGAAATTGTAAGTGAAGTGAAAAACCACCAAGAGTATTTCTTCACACAGCTTAAGGATCTTTTTCTGACACTGTTAGGTGTTTAATATCCATCAATAACAAAACCGAAGCTCTGATACCAACTGAAGGTGTGAGAAATACACAAGAAAGGGGGGGTTGAATTGGGTATTCACTCTATTAAAAATTTTTCTGGGTTTCTTCAGTTGTTGCTTTCTATAGAGTTCTTTAAGATGCGTTGCGGAAGCATAAATAATAAAGCATAACACAAGTAAAGAACACATGATATATCCTGGTTCACTTGAGCAACTCTCAAGCTAATCCAGTCCACCCTTCCAAGGTGATTTCGCCTCACTCAAGCAAGGACTTAATCCACTATAACCAAACTGATTACAGTTGCAAAAGCTAACTGCAGGTGGCTAACAAATAGACAATGACACGTTCAGGGATCCCTTAGGATATAACGTTCATTGACATCTGATAGAATCCGATCACAAAAGATCTCCTATTAGAATTCCACAAATGACAACTGTCACTTGTCATCTCAAGTATTCTAATCTTCATAATATCACTTGAGGGACCACTAATTCTAAATAGAATTTGTGTTGCCGGAGATTACATGAGTGCTTCTTATCAAGCAGACTACTCCTAGTTAAGTACATAGCAAGTATTGAGCAACAACTCCTTGCTTCCTAATACAGAAACTAATCTAAGGATAAATCTCTATGAGATTATTAGAACAGTAGTTTCCATATTGCTTAAAAGCTTTTTTATGTGAGCACTACGACTTCTTTGCATAAAGCTTTTCTTGTTAATCAACTATGTTGCTAACTTCACTCGTCAGCATCATTGCTTTGTACCAAGTTGGCTTGCTCTGTAATGAGCTCTTGCTGTCTTTCTCGTTGACTGGCTAACATTTGAATGAATCAAATGATATTATTTTATAGTGCATCCAAGAGAGACATTATGAGGGTAGATATGTCCATTCAAATATTCCAACGGTCATTTCCCAACGGATAGAATACTCACATGTTGTATAGTACTGACATCACTTTCTTTTCCTTTTCTTGCAACGTTAATATATCATTGTGGGAGACAGCTCTTATCCACCAATGATGTGATCTTCATTTATCAGCTTGGACAAATCAGCTTCTGGCTTTGGTTCTTCTGATGATGTATCTGATTAGTAGTTCAGAAACTACTTTGGTATGATAGCGTAATAACATCAGAGTCTGACTTCAACACCTTGTTTATCAGAGATAATAGCAACAACTTATCTGATTAACACGTCTTAATCTGGGTGAAGCTATATAATCTTTATCTTCAGAATGAAGTCTTCAGAGTCTTTCTGCACTTGGTCTTCAGAGCCTTCAGCCTTCAGAGCTTCAAGTCATCAAAGTCTTCAGCACGTAATTCTTCAGAGGATTATATCTTCAGAGTCTTGATCTTCAGAACCCTTAAGTCTTCAGAGTCTTTCTGCACTTGGTCTTTAGAGCCTTCAGCCTTCAGAACTTCAAGTCACCAGAGTCTTCAGAGCTTGGTTCTTCAGAGGACTATATCTCAGATGCGTTGATAGCTTCCAGATCAGATACACTTCTCATAGCAGAATTCGCAAGAGCATTACAACTGCAATATACAACATCTTTGGATCTTTCAGATTGTGATCAGATACAGACCCATACTTGCTTCTTCAATACGCTTTGATTGCTTTCAGATCAGATGCACTTCTCAGAGCAGAATCCACAGGAGCATTGCAACTGCAATATCCAGCATCCTTGGATCTTTCTAATTGTGAACAGATACAGAGGCAAACTTGCTTCTTTAATAAGCGGTTTATGTCACGTCACATAAAGTAACTCCATATCGAATTTAATACACTTCTAGATATTATTTGTTGATTTGATATCTTTATTTAACGATCTGCACACAACAAACATTAGACCATAAAATGGTTATTTCGCAAATACTTAATTGTTATCATCAAAACATAGAGATAACATGTAGAGACAATTCTTGCTCTTACACACTGGTGCGCTCATGGTTTGGTAGAGTGAAAAGACGGACAACCTCATTACCAATCAGGTAGTCAAAGGTATCTGGGCCCCAAGTTTCGTATGATTTGTTGGTTAAAACAGAAATTAATGTTCATAGGTCGGATGCTGCCTAAAGGGTTAAGCTTGTTCATGGGATGTCTCAGCCCTATGGAATTTGCTATCATGGTGACTAAACCCCCGATGATGATTGGTGCACGAGCATCCAGAACAAGACTAACAAAATTGGCCATCATAAAGGTAGCCGCGTTTACTGGTCGGCCCTAGGAAGCACAGTACAAAAGAAAAAGTTCATCACGTGATACCGAGGTATCATTTTCTTCTTTTCAAAATATGGTATGGGATAGAATCTTATGAAAATAACGGATAGCAGGGTTGTGGATATTCTCAGAAAACATACCAAAAGGTTCAGGGTTATAATTTCCAGTGATTTTACCCCAAAAATAGTTCAGGTCAAGGCTAAGGAGTAAATCTTCTTGGACTACGGTAACCGCATCAGGGCCACTAGGGCATCTTAGAAGTTCAGCAAGTTCTCTGTGGTTATAGGTATAATCATTACCAAATAGCCTAAAAGTGACCAGCCCGCTATGGAATCCATATCCATGGTTAGGGATGTGAGTCAGGAAGCTTAGGAACTAAAGGGTAAGCTGACGGTAGGAAGTAAATCTTCTTTTGAAAGCAGCAGTCTCCCAACCCATTTGGCTAAACAAATACAAAACACTATCCCTGATACCTAACCTATCCATAGTATGTCCATCATAGTAAATAGTGAGACCCATATCTCTCTGAGCTAACACCTCAAATCTCCTTCTCTGAGCTCTACCTTGGAAAACAATGACTATATAGTCTACTCGTTGCATCATGGAAGTTAGTTACTAACTAAACTAAGTTAGCCTGTAAGTAAGTAGACAATAGTTTGCAAAGTTAGTGACTAAAACTTATGGCATTCAGAATGGAGATGAAGGAGAGAAAATAAAAATACACATAAGCATAAAAATAAAAATAACAATAAATGCAATAAAAGGTAAGAAGTATTTAAGGAATATAATTTGCAAAATTAAATAAAATACGTGGGTTGCCTCCCACCAAGCACTGTTTTTAACATCTTAAGCCTGACATAGTTCTAGTGCAACGTCAGTTTTCAGAATGAACGGGAAACTCTATGAGTTTTAAACTAGCAGAGTAGTCCTTATTGTCTACACAATGATAATATTTTAAGCGTTGTCAGTTTACTACAAATGGTTGACTAGATTTGTTTTTTATTTCTACGGCTCCACTTGGAAAAACATTAGTTATTATAAAAGGAATATACCAACGAATCTTTATTTGGACAACATCTTCTTCAACAACTTTGGAACGTCTTGCATCAGAACTTCTGATAATGTTCTTAGTTGTTCAGGTCAGAGTTAACTCAATCAGAGTTTCTTTATCAGAGTTTGCAGCAAAGTGCTTTAAGCATGAAATCCTTATCAGAGCATACTTGCTTATCAGAACTTCTGTACTTGCAGCGTTGAGTACTTCCAGAGTCTTCCGAAGCTTTACGTATGTTCTTTGCTCAAGTTCTTCTTAGCTTCACTCAGAGTCATTGTAGCAGATCAGAGTCATCTGATGAGTTGTTTCTGACGCTCAGAGCTTTTTCGTTCTGTGGTGTTCAGAGGCGTTCTTGCTTCCAGAATAATATTAATTTTGATATTTGAAACAAATAAACACTTGAACAAAATTAGAGTATATAAATTCTCTATACAAAATTTCATTAATGTTATCATCAAAACAATGAGATATATTGAACATCAATCTATGTTCTAACAATCTCCCCCTTTTTGATGATGACAAAAAACTATGGGAAATTTTGTTTAAATAGAAAAGAAATATTACTCCCCCTGAGAATATTAATTTCCCCCTGAAATGATTACTTCTGAAAAGATAAAATACTTCCCTTTCAGCTTCTGTATTCTTTTCAGCTTCAGAGGAAACTTGCAGATTCTCAAACTTTTAGTTCAGAGTTAATTCCTAGAATTTTGTTAGATGAGAATTGTTAGCTCTGAAACACTCAAAAATATGATTAGTTGAAATTTATCATGTATGAGTTGCCTTTGGTAACTGTTTATGTGAATTATCAAAATTATCATTTTCTCCCTCTTTTTGTCATATCAAAAAGAAAATCTTTAAAAAAAACTTTAAGACAGAAAAAAAAAAGATAACATAAGAAAAACCATAAAGCATAAGATAAGTTCAGCCATAAAAACATAAAATTCAGATGCATTAATCAAGATAATCCAGAAACAATATCCAAGAACAGAAACAAACAGACAGATAACACAAGTGCACAAACAACAAAGAAAACTAAGAATGACGAGAAGTCAAAATCCTCAGAAGATTCGTTATCTCAGATGTGGATTAGTCTTGTTTCGCCATCCATGTCTTGATATCTTCAATTGTCTTTTCTTGTTTAACCATCCAAGATTTGATCTCAGTGTTGCTAGCCTTGAGTTCAGCAAGCTGAGCATGCAGATCTTCTTCTTCTTTCTTTACTTCAGATGACTCAGGAGCAGATGCAGAAGTAGAAGCATCGTGAACAACCAAAGATACAGAAGCATTCTGGACAATCATGTCAGCAGGTTGAGCAGAGTCAAGAGTCTCAGAAGCAGGAGCAGAAACTTCTGGAGCTACTTCTTCAGGTCTAACCGCTTCAGCAGTCTCAGATGCAGCCAAGTCTGTAGAAGGAATACACACGTCCTTTGCAGGTGTATTTTCCAGAAGCAAGGTTGGATGTCTGCTTACTCTCAAAAGAGTTTGTCTAACAGCTTCAGCAAATCTGACCTTTGCATCGTCAGTACAAATTTCTTGAAGATTGGAAGCTACAGAGTCAAATCTATTTCTGAATCTTTTCCAGACAACTTCAGAATCATCAGGATCCAGACTTGAAAGACATTCCTTCTTGACAGAAGATAGCCACATGTTTAATTCTTTTTCAAAACCAGCAAATAAAGTACCAACATCCAGCCTAGGTTTAGGTTTCAGATAGGTTTCTAAAGAAGGTGTTTTGGTGGTTTCAGAAGTTGAGGGGATGGAAAAAGAAGGGATATAGATGACAAGTGGATATGATGGAGAAGGAGTGAGGACAAATGAAGATTTAGCAATCTGAGGTTCAGATGGGGTTGGTTCAGATGAAAAAGTTTCATTATCAGGGTCATAAGGGATGGAAACAAAAGGTTTGAGAAGAGATGAAATGACATCTGATCTATCAGAATCAGTGGAATCAGATGAATCTGAAGAATCAGAAGATTCAGATGATCCAGAGGGAACTGGATAGACAGTCATAAGAGGTTGAAGATCAAGAACAATTGGTTCAAGATCAGATGGAATGGTTTCTGGTTGTTGTTGTTCAGAAGTTTGTTTTTCAGAAGGGGGAATTTCAGAAGGTTGGTTTACAGAAGGTGTTGGTTCAGAAGTTTGAGGAACAGAAGTTGGGGTTTTATCAGGGGTATTTTTCTGATCTATGTTGAATGACGGTGTGGATGGTACAGAAGATTATGGTTCAGATGGTTGTGGTTGTTGAGGTTCAGAAGTTTTATGTGGTTTAGGTGTAGAAGGAAGTGGTTGACATTTTTATGGTTCAGAAGGAATAGGTTCAGAGTCGTGAGGAGGAGAAAGTGAGGGAATAGGTTCATAAGGAGGAGGTTCAGATGCTAGTACTTCTCTTACTGTTTCTAAAATAGAATCTAAACTAGCAGAAGCAGAGTTACCTTTCTGTTTCTTGACACGCATTGGCTTTGCAGCAGATGCTTCGCCAGAAGCTTTCCTCTTAGGCTTAGAAGATCCTTCTTCTGAGACCTTTCTTTTCTTCTTCTATCTCTCTCCAAGAAAATCAAATCCAGGTTCATCTGCCCTTTGAATCAGATGTTCTGGTATAGGAGTTCCATCTGCTAAGCATTCTGCTATGTAAGCCACAATAATCTCTTTGGGTTCATTAGCATAGAAAAGAGGGAAATCATCTACAGGGATTCTTCTCTTGCTTACTTCTTCAGAGTTGATCTGGCCTGGTGCAGAAGTAAGTTCTTCTACAATCCTCATCCTCTGCAGACTTTTGCCATTCAGAGGTTTTCCAACAACTGAAGCCAATTCTTATTTCATACCATCTTCTGTCAGATGACCAACTAGTCCATTCTCAGTCAGAATATCTGAGATGAGTCTTCCCATAGGTATCCAATTTCTCATATTTTGGTGCTTGGTTCTGACTTCTTCTCTAGATTGTTTCACATGAGTCCATAGATGAGTGAATAGCAAGTAAGGCAGATCCACCTTGAAACCTTTTCCCAGACAATACATGAAGTACATCTGATCAGAGTTGATGTAGTCAGGAGAATTTGTTGATTTTCTGTGATGGATGTAGCCTAAGAAGATCTTAGCCCAGATCTTGTATTGAACTTTCAGATCCTTTATCTTGCTTGAGGCTTCCCCAGAAGTAAACACTTCACTGTATACCTCATCCATATCCACACGATTTGCTGGTAGATGAGTGACACCATCTGATTCTTGATATCCTATCAGCTTGCGAATCAGATCTTCAGTGATAATGATTTCTTTACCCAGAACTGAAGACATAATGAATTTGGGGAAAACTCTTGCATGAATCCAAAATTCTTTGACCAAGCAAGGGTAAACTGGACCAACCAGTCTGTCAAAGTACTTTGTCCATCCTTGTGATGACACAGTTGGACGCAGATCATAACCATTTACAGCAATGCTTTCAAAGTCAATCAAGAACTCACATAGAACTTCCAGTTGATCAACGGGTGTAAGGAGAGTTCTTTCAGGAGCTGTGAACGGAGTAGGACCCATTACAGAAGAAGAAACAGCAGCCATTGTTGATTCAAACTGTTGAGAGGTTGAAGATAAGGTTTCCATTATTGAAGAAGTGAGATAACAAATGCTTCTTTGGGTTTTAGGTTTGGAGGAGATGAAGAAACAATGGAGCAAACAGAAATGCATAAACGTGAGAGAGAGAGAGAGAGAGAGAGAGAGAGAGAGAGAGAGAGAGAGAGAGAGAGAGAGAGAGAGAGAGAGAGAGAGAGAGAGAGAGAGTGAAAAGTGTGAAATGTGTTGTGTTGTGGAATTTATAGGGCAACAATTAGGGCACACTTACACACGTTCAGCATTTAATTCAAATAAATTTAATTCAAAAAGTTACATAAAAAAGAATAATGATTTCAAATATTAAATGATACTGACAAGCGTGGGGAGGAAAACGAGAAATTGAGAATACAAACAGTACCTCAGAACGGCGTCTCATTGAACACACTCCACCTTTTCAGATATCATGTGACACGTGTTTGATGTTGATGTGCCTCTGAATCTCTTAAGAATAAGAAACGTTAAACAATGCTCAGATCTTCTGAGACTTGTTAAATCAGAGTTTCACAAAAAAAAAATGTACCAAAAGAAATAATCAGAAGAATTACTTCAGAAAATAGACATTATTCATATTTCATCAGAATAAATTTTCTTCTGAATAATAGTTTTATTCTGGACAAAAATTCATACTAATATTCTTTAGAATAAACTTAAACCTATCTTCAGCAAGGGGTTTTGTGAAGATATCAGCCCATTGATGGTCTGTATCAACAAAGTTCAAACTAATAATTCCCTTCTGAACATAGTCTCTGATAAAATGATGCTTAATTTCTATGTGTTTTGCCTTAGAATATAAAATTGGATTCTTAGAAAGGAAAATAGCAGAAGTATTATCATAGAAAATAGAAATGTTACTCTCATGAATCTGATAGTCTTCTAGTTGACTCTTCATCCAAAGCATCTGTGTGCTACAACCAGCAGCAGCAATGTATTATGCTTCTGTTGTTGATAATGCTATTGTGGGTTGCTTCTTGCTGAACCAAGAGATCATATGACTTCCCAGAAACTGACAGCTTCCAGAAGTACTCTTACGCTCTACTCTGTCTCCAGCATAGTCAGCATCATAGAATCCAACTAATTTGTATTCATCAGATCTTTTGTAACGCAAACCCACGTTAGTAGTACCTTTCAGATACCTCAGAATCCTCTTAACAGATGTTAAGTGAGATTCTCTAGGATCTGATTGGAATCTAGCACATGGACAGACACTAAAGAGAATATCAGGCCTAGAAGCAGTCAAGTACAGAAGAGAACCAATCATACCTCTGTAGAGCTTCTGATCTACCTTTTTACTTACCTCTTCTTTACCTAGTGTGTTTGTAGGATGCATTGGAGTCTTTGCTACCTTGCTTTCTGACATGTTGAGTTTCTTCAGAAGTTCCTTTACATACTTTGTCTGATGTATGTAGGTACCTTCTGGAGTTTGATTCACTTGAACTCCTAGAAAGAATCTGAGTTCTCCCATCATGCTCATCTCGAATTCTGCCTGCATAGATTGAGCAAACTCCTTTCCAAGCGTAATATTGGTAGTTCCAAATATAATATCATCAACATAAATCTGACAGACTAAAATGTCTTTCTTAATTGATTTATGAAAGAGAGTAGTGTCAACTTTTCCTCTGGCAAAATTATTTTCCAAAAGGAAATTACTCAGCCTCTCATACCAAGCTCTGGGAGCTTGTTTTAAGCCATAGAGTGATTTCTTAAGTTTGAAAACGTGTTCTGGAAATTTTTCATTTTCAAAACCAGGAGGTTGATGAACATAAACTTCCTCTTCTATGAAACCATTTAAGAAATCACTTTTAACATCCATCTGATACAGAGTGATGTTATTATGTGCAGTAAAAGAAATAAGCAAGCGAATAGATTCTAACCTTGCCACAGAAGTATAAGTCTTTGTGTAATCTATACCTTCTTTCTGACTGTATCCTTGAGCAACCAACCTAGCCTTGTTTCTGATAACTTCTCCTTGCTCGTTCATCTTGTTTCTGAAGACCATTTAGTTCCAATGATGTTGAAACCATTTGGTCTTGGAACCAGATCCCAGACGTCATTTCTGGTGAATTGGTTAAGCTCTTCTTGCATAGCAAGTATCCAATCATTATCGTTCAGAGCCTCATCCACAGAAGTAAGTTCAATGATGGACACTAAACCAAACAGTGACGTTCCAGAAGATCTGAGAAATGACCTTGTTCTGATAGGTTCATCCTTCTTTCCAATTATCATTTCCTCTGGATGAGAGGCTTTGATTCTGGATGATCCTTTAACATTTGGTTCTTCAGAAATTGTTAAGCTATCCATCTGAGCAGTCAAGGGAGTAGCATCTGACGTTGCTTCTGGTGCTTTTGCTTGAGCTTTGTCTGCCTCTGATTCTTCAGAGTCTGTGAGAAGGAATTTTCTATCTGCAGAAATTTCAAGCTGCTTTGGCTTTTCATTGCCAAGCTTATCATCAAATGTAACATGAATTGATTCCTCTACAATCTGTGTCTCAGTATTGTATACTCTGTAGCCTTTAGAGCGTTCAGAATATCCAAGCATGAAACACTTCTGAGCTTTAAAATCAAACTTGTTCAGATTTTCCTTAGTGTTCAACATAAAACGTACACATCCAAAAGGATGGAAATAAGAAATGTTGGGCTTTCTATTCCTCCACAATTCATAGGGAGTCTTCTCTAGAAGAGGTCTTACAGACACTCTGTTCTGAATATAACAAGTTGTATTCACTGCTTCTGCCCAAAAATGTTTTGCCATGTTAGTCTCGTTGATCATGGTTCTGGCCATTTCTTGCAATGTTCTATTTTTCCTTTCTACAACTCCATTATGTTGAGGAGTTCTAGGACAAGAAAAATAATGTGCAATTCCATTTTCTTTTTAAAAAAATTCAAAGTATTTGTTTTCAAACTCTCCACCATGATCACTTCTGACTTTAACAATTTTAAATTCTTTTTCGTTTTGAACTTGTTTGCAGAAGTCAATGAATTCAGAATGTGACTCATCCTTGTGTTTCAGGAATTTTACCCATGTCCATCTGCTATAGTTATCAACAATGAATAATCCATACTTCTTGCCTCTGATGGATGCAGTTTTCACTGGTCCAAACAGATCAATATGAAGCAGCTCTAATGGTCTACAGATTGAAACAACATTTTTTGTTTTGAAAGAAGATTTTGAAAATTTTCCTTTCTAACATGCTTCACAAAAAGCATCTGAGTTGAACTTCAACTGAGGAAGTCCTCTGACCAGATTGAGCTTATTAATCTAAGATATATGTCTCATACTAATATGACTCAATCTTCTGTGCCAGACCCATTGCTCATCGTTAACAGACAGAAGGCATTTTACATTCTGAACCGTAAGTTCTGAAAGATTGATTTTGTAAATGTTGTTCTTCCTTTTTCCATTAAAGAGGATTGAGCCATCTTTTTGACTGACAGCTTTACAACATTTTTTATTGAAGATTATGTCATAACCATTGTCACTTAATTGACTTATGGACAATAAATTATGTGTTAATCCTTCAACAAGTAAGACATTAGATATGGAAGGATGGTTACCATTACCAATATTTCTAGAGCCTATTATTTTGCCCTTCTGGTTCCCTCCAAACTTTATGTCACCTCCAGATCTAAGTTCCAGGCTTTGGAACATAGACCTTCTTCCCGTCATGTGTCGCGAGCAGCCAGAGTCCAGGTACCATGATTGGTGTCTCAACTTTGCTGCTAAGGACATCTGCAACAAAAATAATTTTGTCCTTAGGTACCCATATTTTCTTGGGTCCTCTGGGGTTAGTAGGTTTGAAATTCTTTCTGAATTTCTTTCCTTTGAAGGCATCTTTGTTCTGCTGAGGTTTTGGTTTATTAAACACAGGTTTATTCTGATCAGAACGTGTGTGCTTAATATCATTTAAATGACCATATTTGAAGTGAGTATACAGAGGAGAATACTTAATGATCAGTTTATCAACAGGTTTTGGATTTAAATCCTTCCCAGAAGGTGATTCATATCCAATTCCCTTTCTGTTGTTTCTGCTTACGCCATAGATCATTGAAGCCATCTTGCTTCTATCTAGGCCTCTGGCCAGAAACTTTTGAAAGCTATAATCATACTCTTCTAAAATGTTTTTAGAGCATGATATAGGATCTGAGTCAAATTTTTGAGCTTTTTCTAAATCATTTTTTATTTTAATATTGTTTTCTTTAAGCTCAGCAACTTTTGATCTCAGCTGATCATTCTCAGATGCAAGACAGATGTGAAGCTTCTTGTATTTGAGTTTGATCTTGCTGTAGCTTTCAAGAATTTCAGATAAACTTTCAGCAAGTTCAGCTCTAAAACATTCAGAAAATACCTCTTTTGAATCTGATTCTGATCCAGATTCAACAGTTTCTTTGTGGTCCTCCATGTCATCCATCAGTGCTACATTAGCACATTCATCTTTTGATTCTGATGAAGATTCAGAAGCATCTGAATCATCCCATGTGGCCATTAGAACTTTCTTCTTCTTTTCAAACTTCCTTTTGGGTTTCTCCTTCAGAAGTTTGGGACATTTATTTTTATAGTGGCCTGGCTCCTTGCACTCGTAGCACACTACATCTTTCTTTCTAGATTTCTTATGTCTAGAAGATTTGCCATGCTGATCAGATCTCTTGAAGTTTCTGAACTTCTTTTGTTTATGCTTCTAGAGTTGGTTTATCCTTCTGGACAACAAAGACAATTCATCTTCTTCAGAGGAAGATTCTTCAGAGCTTTCTTCAATAACCTGCAAAGCTTTAGCAGATTTGTTAGATTTAAGCGCAACAGACTTACCTTTCTTCTGAGGTTCATCTTCTTCCAGCTCAATCTCGTGACTCCTTAAGGAACTGATCAGTTCCTCCAGAGTGATCTTATTCAGATCCTTTGCAAGCTTCAGCACTGTCACCATAGGTCTCCACCTTGTTGGCAAGCTTCTGATTATCTTCTTGACGTGATCAGCAGTAGAGTAACCTTTATCCAGAACCTTTAGACCAGCAGTTAGAATCTGAAACCTTGAGAACATAGCTTCTACAAATTCAAATTCCTCCATCTTGAAGGCCTCGTATTTCTGAATGAGCGCCAAGGCTTTTGTCTCCTTTACTTGGGAGTTTCTTTCATGCGTCATTTTTAGAGATTCAAACATATCAAATGCAATATCTCTATTTGTTATTTTCTCATACTCAGTATGAGATATTGCATTTAATAGAATGGTTCTCGCCTTGTGATGGTTTCTAAACTCCTTCTTCTGTTGATCAGACATAAACTTTTTGTTAACCTTTTTGCCTTCATCATTTGTAGGATGAATATAACCATCAGTAAATAAATCCCATAAGTCAGCGTCATAGCCTAGAAAGAAACTTTCTATTCTATCTTTCCAGTAATCAAACTTCTCACCATCAAACATGGGAGGTTTGGTGCTGATTATGTCTCTATCATCGTATTTGTTGTTGTATGGAGTTGAAGTAGAAGCTTCAGCAGCCATGATGAATCAAGAACAATAGATTTAGAGTTTTTTCCAACTGGATCTTTTTCTGTCACGGTTAAGTGAGAGCACTTACAGAACCGGAGCTCTGATGCCAACTGAAGGTGGGAAAAACACTTAGAGGGGGGGTTGAATAAGGGTTTTAAAACAGTTAAAATGATAGAAAAAATAACACAGTATTTTTATCCCGGTTCGTTTGAACTCAAACTAATCCAGTCCACCCTACCAAGGTGATTTGCCTTTCTCAACAAGGACTTAATCCATTATATCAAACTTGATTACAGTGTAAACTACTAAGACAACTACCTTAGCTTTCTCAAGAAATTCTGACCACAACTTGATCTTCTTAAGGAAATCTTTTTACAAAAGATAAACTAGCAATTTGTGTTTAAGATGTGCTTCTAAAAAGCTATATCACAACAGTGATTTTTACACAAGTTTTAGAATGAAAATAAACTATTCAGCTTTTGAAGAAAGTTTGTATGAGAGCTTGTTGAATAATTTATCAAGAATTTGTTTCAAGTTCGTTAACCTTTGAAGTGATGCTTAGACTTGCTTTTATAGTACTTTGAAATCCTTTTCTCAAAGACTATGCAATCTGTGCATTCTGTTCTTTTTGTCTTCTATTGACTTTTTCTTTCTCAGAAGAGGAATGTTCTGACAAATCCTTTTTGTCTGAAATCTTGTGTCATGCACGAATGGGGAAAGAGATGTTTAGGATAAGACAAGGAATATACCAACGGATCTTTATTTGAACAGCATCTTCTTCAACAACTTTGGAACGTCTTGCATCAGAACTTCTGATAATGTTCTTAGTTGTTCAGGTCAGAGTTAACTCAATCAGAGTTTCTTTATCAGAGTTTGCAGCAAAGTGCTTTAAGCATGAAATCCTTATCAGAGCATACTTGCTTATCAGAACTTCTGTACTTGCAGCGTTGAGTACTTCCAGAGTCTTCCGAAGCTTTACGTATGTTCTTTGCTCAAGTTCTTCTTAGCTTCGCTCAGAGTCATTGTAGCAGATCAGAGTCATCTGATGAGTTGTTTCTGACGCTCAGAGCTTTTTCGTTCTGTGGTGTTCAGAGGCGTTCTTGCTTCCAGAATAATATTAATTTTGATATTTGAAACAAATAAACACTTGAACAAAATTAGAGTATATAAATTCTCTATACAAAATTTCATTAATGTTATCATCAAAACAATGAGATATATTGAACATCAATCTGTGTTCTAACATTATGCCTAAATCCTGCACAATAATACACAAATCAAAGCAACCAAAGGTATTTACACATAATTCAAGAATAACATTGAAACATGGAATAAATCCATTGAAACATAACAAATGAGATGAAAAATGCCAATTATAATGGATCAATTTAAAGCATGGTTGACATTTAACAAACTCCCAACTAGATATTTGTCTGTCCTCAAGAAAAGTATGCCTCTCATTGAAATTAAGAGGATATGCTCAAGAATTTAATTACACCAAGAATGGATTTATGGCTCAAAATAAAAAACAAATGCGCATAAGCAATGTTCACCACTTCTTATAATCGAACAATGCAAAAGAATTTAGTTCTTAAACAAATATCATGCAATGTTTCAAATAACAACTAAACTTTCATGCTTGAATCACTCTAACACTCCTCTTCAAATAAGAATGAAGAAATTAACGCATTTGCAACCGCGGGGCAATTTCACTCACTTGACAAACAATGCAAATGATAATTCAATTCATACTTTCATCTAATCAATCAAAATGAAATCATGGAAGCAAGAAGATCACTAAGGGCTTGAAAGGTTGTAGCTTTGTTAGGCTCACAACAAATGGACATATCTAAGACCATGGAATCAAAGTTGCCAATGCAAAAGAAACATTCACTATACAAGGTTATGTACACATTAAAACTCCATCCAACACTTTCTTTTCTCAATTGGTCACCCTTCCAAACTTTCTTTATGCACATTATTCATTATCTATTTTTTCTTTCAAACAAGCATGATTTTTCTTTTTATTTTTTATATTCATATTCATAATTTTCTTTTCCAATGCTTGTTTGAAATTTTTCAAAAGTTTGAGTAACCTGTCACTTTTCTTTTTACTCTTTCCAACTTGGTTTCAACCAAACCTCAAGTGAATGCTCTTCGCTTTTCATGGCAAGGAACACAATTTAGAATAATGTTCAAAGGTTCAAGAATTTTTTTTAGAATCCCATAAAATTCAATCATGAACTATCTTTCAAATTATGTACAAATACCAAGTTCATCACTAAACTAGGATCTAAACTATTAATCTTAAAAGGGTTAGAAAATTCTCACTACTTACAGGTAAGTTACTTTTTTGGCATATGGTTGTGCTAAATATCAACAAATTCCTTGATCATATCTAATGCTTCCATAAAATCAAAATAATCACAAGATTAAGCAAGAATCAAATGTATTAAACAAAGCTTATCAGTCATCCTATGCATATAGTAAACAATGAAGGTCTCTCATTATTTGTGACTTTTGGAACCTAAGTGAAACAAGCATTCAAACACAGTTGCAAAATGAAATAAGGATACAATTGCACAAAGAAAAATATTCTTAAACATTCTAATATCCTAGAAAGAGGTAACCGTGTACCTTGCCTGCATT
The DNA here is from genome assembly GCA_963859935.3 of Lathyrus sativus. Classification (NCBI taxonomy): domain Eukaryota; kingdom Viridiplantae; phylum Streptophyta; class Magnoliopsida; order Fabales; family Fabaceae; genus Lathyrus; species Lathyrus sativus. The sequence goes on along the minus strand of OZ012740.1, from coordinate 50,682,813 downwards.
CATGGTATTCAAATACTATCATCACCATCCAAACTTGGGAGAATCTTCATTGGATACTTTTAACAAATAACAACCTGTCGCGGTGAAATTTGGATACCAAGCTATTGATGAGCTTGAATCTTAATTCATTTGCAACCGAACTTTAATTTGTCTAAAGGAAGGGAAAAAGATCGAATTACCCATAATGCAATGCAAATGCAAAAGCTAGAGAGTTATAGGTTTGGGGGTTGGTTAAACTTAGGGAAGGTGCTAGCATCCTAAGTTTCTGTAGTACTCTACAGGAACCTCTTGTTTTATGTTGTTTATTGCTAAGGGTTATCTGCTTAAGGGTGAAATACCTAGGGGTTTATTTCTAAGTATACTCGACAAGATATCATATCTTGTGCCTACATATCCTGACGGGAGTGGAATCAGAGTATCTGTAGTTCCCCTAAAGGGTTTAAGAAGTTCTTTGACTATGGTCAAAGTTCCTATGGGATAAGGGTAGTTGATTGATTGATTTTAGGAGAAAAGATGAGTTGTCATTTTAAGGGAGATTACTTGATTTAACCGCCACAACTTTGTAGGAAAATAGTCTTTGCATCGTCTTAAGAGAAGGGCTCAAGTACTCGGATTGTCAACAAGTACGCCTATATCTCTCCTAAGGCAAAGTCCCTACATATTGATTGAATCGTTATGGGGTAGAAGTTTTATCTCACTTAAGATGATTAACATCTCATTCTCTAATATGTTTGAATAGTTTGAATTGAGTTGTTGAATGTGTTTGTCTAAGTTGTAAAGATAAAAGGTCCTCCTTATGGGGTAGGATCTAAACTTAGAAGATCGACTTGAATGGGATCAAGGATCAATGGGGAGTATGATGCAAATGAGATGCATACGCACAATTGTTTAGGTTATGCGCAGATTCTTCCTTTGGACGTTTATGCGATGCGAGAATGTAAAGGACGAGAAAATAAATTGCGGTAAATAAATGCGGGAAATAAAAGACATACACACGCATGAAAGCGCTAAGTGCGTGAGAGTGAGTGCAAGCGCGCAATGTTAATTTTAGGCGTAGTTGATTAATTTTAAGAAAGGTTGATTTTAAGAAAAAATTATATTATTTGATTTAAGAAAATGTTGAATTAAATTGGTTTTAATCATTTAAATAAGAACGGTTGTGATTATGAATTGATTTTAAGAGAAGTTAATTTAATTTATTAGCAAAAAGATTTGATTAGTTAATTTTAAATAAAATGGTTTTATTATTTTATCTTGTAGAAAAATGATGATTTATTTTATCAAAATAAAAGAGATTGATTTAATTATAAAGGTTGATTTTAATTATTATAAAAGGTGGAATTAATAGTTTACTAAGAAAAGTTATTTAATTAATTAACGAAAAAGGGTGAACTATCAGATCCGTTGGAGATCTACGCGTGATTAGAATGAGGCGCATAGCATGTGTGGGTGTGGTGTGAGATATACATTATATTATAATGCTACAGCAAGAACCAAAATAAAAAGTAAAAGAAGAAAACAAACAACAGCATGGGATAAGACTCCCATTCTCCCTTTCCCTTCTCCTTCTTCTACCACTTCTTCTCCTTTGTTCTCTTATGGTTTGTTCTGCAAAAACACAAAGCAATTAAATATATATAAATGATTTGGAAAAAAAAATCGTTACCCAAAGATGAGAGCTGGTGGTGGCTTTGAAAACGGCGACGGTAGGCTTCAATTTTCTCCTTATGGTGGCAGCTTTTCTGGGGGGAATATGGCAGAATTTCCTCTTGGTGAGAACTTTCGTGTGTGGTTGTTGTTGTTGGTCCCCCCAAGTTGGGAAATTCTCCATGCTTTTATAGGGGAATGGATGGGCCTCTAATGAATATGACTCTTAAAAACCTTCCTTTTTGAGTGATTCTTGTCTGATTGTTGGATGATTTGGGGAGACAACCATTTAATTTCCTTCTAATTCCGTTTGATTCTGTTGAGAAAATGTTGGCTCTAATTTGGGAAGTTCCAATCTTTCCCTTTTTTATGCTGCAGCTTCAAGCGAAATTCTGAAATAATGTGCTCCGAATCTGACTTCGACTCCAACATAAAAGTCGTAGTTCTCTCTCTTAGCTTTTCGGCGATTTTTAGAACGCCTCAAACGGATTCCCAGAACTCCAGTTACCATCGTTTCCGTGCAGACTGCTGAAGCTGGATTTGCTGTTATGACTTGCCTCTTACGACTTGCCTCTGATGAATTGCTTCTGAAGAATTGCTTCTGGAGCGTTACCTCTGGAGCGTTGCTTCTAGAGCGTTGCCTCTGGAACGTTGCTTCTGGAGCGTTGCTTCTGGAGCGTTTCCTCTGGAGCGTTGCCTCCGGAGCGTTGCCTCTAATTTGGAAAGTTCTAATCTTTCTCTTTTTTATGTTGCATCTTCAAACGAAATTCTGGAAACATGTGCTTCGGATCTGACTTCGACTCCAATACGAAAGTCGTAGCTCTCTCTCTTATCTTTCCGGCGATTTTTAAAATGCCTCAAACGGATCCCCGAAACTCCAATTACGATCGTTTCCGTGCAGACTGCTGAAGCTAGATTTGCTGTTATGACTCTTTTTTATGCTGCAGCTTCAAATGAAATTCTGGAAAAATATGCTCTGAATCTGACTTCGACTCCAACACAAAAGTCGTAGCTCTCTCTCTCTCTTAGCTTTCCGGAGATTTTTAGAACGCCTCAAACGGATTCCCAGAACTCCAGTTACCATCGTTTTCGTGCAGACTGCTGATGAACTTCTTCTGAAGGCTTGCCTCTGACGCTGTTTCTGAGGAGTTGCATCTAAAGGGTGCCTCTGACGTTGTTGCCTCTTTGGCTTTGAATTAAGTTTTCATGCAAATAAATCCTCGCCATCTTGGATTTAAATTTGCAACTTTGAAGAGCTTTATTTGACTTTAAAATATCTGCACAGGTGGGTTAGGACAAACATGCACACACAAGCATAAAGAATAAGGAAAGCAGGAGAAAAACAGAGGTGGGATCTTAAGGTCAAGAATTAGGGTGTGACACAACCAATCTAGAAGTTCCCATATTTAATCACCAAAACATTAAAGTAAAATAAGCCACCAAAACCATAAAATAAAAAACTAGAGTTGAACATTCCTAACTGAAGAATTCAACTCTAAACAACATAAACAGAAACTAAAGTTGAACATTTGTGAACTGAAGAATTCAACTGAAATAATAATAAAATGTTATGGTGTAGAACACTAACAAAAGTGCAAGTATCCAAAAGTGGTACATAAATACAACATCCAAAATGATCAACAAAGGTGGATAGTGTACAATCACAAAATGAAATACAACATAACATAAACATAGCAATGATCTAAGCTAAACATAAAAACTTCACTTTCTAACAACCAAAGGAAGTAGCATAAGATCATGCTCAAAACATAAAAAAAACTACTCCTCGTCGGACTTGGTATCCTCGTCATCTAGATTAACCTCATCTCTAGACTCTGAACCAGAACCAAAAACAGCCTCATCATCATCACCTGCCTTCTCAGTGTCATCAGCCTCATCAGTGCCAGCTACATTCTCCCTCTCTCTAGAGAATGGCTTGGCCTCAGGCCAACCAGCATGAGCTAGGAACTGCTCCTTAGTCATGATTGAATGTTGCACCGTAGGCTCACGATACTATAGCTGTAAAACCTGCATAGAGTCATGTATATCAATCATGGCACACTGGGTAGACGTCATCCAATATCAACTGTAGGTGAAGATTTCCCTATGAAACGGGTCAAAGCCATGGGAATCTGAAACTCCAGAACCCGAAGCCTCTCTTGCTCCTGTACCTGTACTAGTACTCTGTTTTCCTCTCAACCTCTTAGAGTTACAGAACTTGTCCATATAATTGTCATCAATAGAAGCCGGAATGATAACCTGACGGCAAGAGGGTAGCTTCACCCTCGAATGCACACATAAAGACATGATAAAGCGTGGGAAAACCAGAAGGCAATTAGCTCGTGCCCCTGGTTTGATACCGCTTTTAACCACTGAACACATCTCGTCAACAATTATATGAGCCACATCAATATGTGTATCTATCAATATGTTATGAATCAAGTGAGCAACTGGTATAGGTACAATGGAGGTATGTGTCTTTGGCTTAATGTTCGTTAAGACCAAGAGTAGCACCAACTATACTAAGGGACACACATCCTCCATGTGATATCTCCTTGCAAACCCACATGGATGAAGTTCCACCAATTTGCCTTCTAACAATAAAGCACCAGAAATCTCCTTTATATCTCTATTCAACCTCAAGTTCTTATGATACTCATCCAACTCATCTTCCCCCAAGGTAAGAGGTTTACTCAACACATGATTAATCGTGCCTCATTCAAATTTCACCTCTCTTTCCATTACTTGTGCAGTCTAAGAAAAAACCTCATCGTCATTCGGAAGGGAATTAGCATAGAACTCTCTCATGAGTTCCACGTTATAACTATCACACGGGGTAATTAGTTTGTCCCACTTTTTCTCATGAAGAATAACGGCTACCTCTCGATAGGAACCTTGGGGTTAATGTTAAAGCTTTTCTCAGGAAAGATGATCCTCTTCTTAAGAGCAACTTATCTGGAAGCTTACTTTGGTCCTTTGAACCGCTCGGTGTCATATGAGATTGGTTGCGTGCACGAGGAGCTTTCGGACTTTCTTTTCTTGGAAGGAGTTGTTCTTGGAGATACCATCTGCACAACACCAAACATAACCAGCAAAAAACACATAACACATTAGCAACAAAGCAAAGTGCAAAAGATCAAAACAAGAAATCATAGCACAATTCAAAAATGAAAATTATTGTCATGTTCGCCATAGGTTCGCCCAACGATAACCAGCAAACACTCGCTCCAGGTTTGCCCAACAAACTCAAGGCGAACCCTGCAAATTTGAAAAGTTCCAAGTTTTTCCTATTCAATCTCAACATGACAACAATGTAATTTCTACCATTCCATCAGTGCTATCCAGTTTTTGAATGAGTATCAAGTAATAACAACAACCAAGCCACATTGTTCATGCAAAGATTCAATGTTCTTAAAACAATTCAAACTAATTTCAACTTAACCTAAGCAAGAACATCTCAAACTCTCAAAAATTCTTACATCACAATACCCATACAAGTATAACAATGCAAATCAATATAACTTACACATACATAACATATTTACAATGCTGGAAGAAAGTATCTAATTTTTTTCCACATAAACCCTAACCACATGCGTCTAAAAAGAACAAGGATTAAATAACAGACATCAAACTTGTAGTGTAATGGATAGAGAGAATGGAGATTGAAACTGAAACTTGGGAAAATTTTCTTCACTTACAAAGGTACAGGTGAGAGAGACAAGAGAATGTATGTTGTGTGTTTTGTGCTAGAGATAAGAGGGAAGGGAAAGAAAAAAGGGGAAGTGGGGAAAGGTTTGCCCCACAAAATCCAACAAAAATTCCTTGGGCCCATGAATTTTGACCCACCAAATAAAATAACTTAAGTGATGTGGCAGAAAAATTGACATTTTATTTTGTCTCGGTGAGTTTGCATAGCGAACTTCCAGCGAGCATTCGCCCTAAGTTCGCCCAGCGAACTCAAGGCGAATGAGATAGATTATTGAAAAAAAATTCTTTTCTTCACCTTCTACCACAAAACTTTCTATACTAATCTAACACTAACAATGCAATAAAGATGAAAGGGTACTTAAAACGTTGGGGTGCCTCCAAACTAGCGTTTTGTTTAACGTCGTTTGAACTCAATAGTTTGACAGTGAAACCTCATAACTAAAAGCAATTGAATTAGCTTCTGGATGAACTCACTCTACCACAAAAGTCCTCAACCGTTGTCATGACCAGTTCTTGGTCCATTTTTCCTCAAGAATAAAAAATTCCAACACGACTTCATCATAGCCTCCTTGGCATCTTCATCCTTTTTTTCAAAACCGCTTCAATCTTTGCACTTTGCTCCTTATTTTTTTGATGCAACTCTTGCGTCTTCATCTTTTTTTATCTTTACTGCAACTCTTGCATCTTCATTTTTCACTTGAAAATTATCCTCCACTTGATTTGAATACACCACACCTTTGAAAAGTGTAAAACACACTTCTTCTTCATTTGTCCTCACCTTAATTATACCTTCATCAACATCAAATAGCATTCTTGCAGTTTTCATGAAGGGTCTTCCAAGGATGATTGGTGTATCCTCATCTTCTTCCATATCCATGACAACAAAATCAACCGAAAATATAAATTTGTCGACTTTCAATAACACGTCTTCAACAACACCATGAGGACGAGTCCTAGACTTGTCTGCAAGTTGTAAATGAAGGTGAGAAAATACTTAGAAGGGGGGGTTGAATAAGTATGACAAATAATCAAAGATTCAAACACAGTTATTTTTATCCTGGTTCGTTGAACTCAACTACTCCAGTCCACCCTCTCAAGAGTGATTTGCCTTTCTCAGTCAAGGACTTAATCCACTATTTAATCAAACAGATTACAATAGTAACACCTAAGAACAACTGTTCTTAGTCTTCTCAAGAGCTACTGATCCCAACTGGATCCTCTTAAGGAAACCTTTTACAATCAATGTAAAACTATTACAAGAGTAAGAATGCTTCTAAAAAGCTATTATCACAACTGTGATATTTCTCTTAAGTTTAAGAACAATGTTACAGCAAATAGAATATAAGAGCTTTTGAGAGATTAGCTTTGATAAGTGATTTTTGCAAGAAATTTGTCTTTAAAGAAGATGGAGTGGACTTCTTTATATAGGCACTTAGATCCATGAAGTCTTCTCAATGTTGGAGGTTGTGCTGAAAAAGCCTGGATCTTCAGAGTTTTGGGATGTTCTTCAGATTATGCTGAATCAGAGTATATGCAACTTGTGTTTTTATGATAACAAAGTACTTGAAGAACAATTGGGAATACTAACATGTGTTCAAGTATGCAAGATTATACACTTAAAATTTAACTCAGAGCTAACCCTAATGAAAGTATACGTAGAGAAGCTAAAAGATTTAGATTATATTTCAGATTCAGAGCCTGATGCAAGAGGTTTGACTTTCAGAATCAAATCTTGATGCCAGATAATTATGACTTCCTTCAGTCAGAGTGCCTGGTTATCATCTTGCTTGAATTATTTTTCACAGTAAAGGTATCAGAGTAAGATATCAGAGTTGATTGAATACTCAGATTTGCTTTGGAAGATCAGGTTCTGGTTGGAAAAGTCTCAGTGTAACTTCAATGAATTATGTCAGATATATCAATGTAATCTGAAAGACTTAAATTCAAAGTAAGTTAATAAAATGTCTGAATTTCAGTTTTAGTAATTGCTTATAGGTTGAACAATCAGATTCTCTTTTTCTCCCCCTTTTTGTCATAATCAAAAAGATTTTTAAAGACATAAAGATACGGAAGAAAAGAAGCATATAGAAGCAAAAACATCAACTTTCATTTAAACAGATCAGAGTTCACAATCAAACAGAGTCACAAAAGAACAGATAGATGCCAAAAAGCATAACAAAACAATAAGAAAACAACAGAAGCAATAACATGTGCAAAAACATCAAATAAAACTAAGTCTGGCATGAGGCAATAAATGTCAGAAGCTCTGTCATTTTGGTTGTTGACTCTTCTTGCTTAGACATCCAGGTCTTGATCTCATCAGTTGTCTTCTCTTGCTGTACCATCCAATCTTTTATTTCCTTGACATCATTCACAAGCTCTGTGATCACGGATGAAGAAGAAGCAGATGTAGTAGCAGCAGTGTTCTTATTAGACTGGTTCTCTTCATAAGCTTGTTCAACCAATTCAGATGCAGGAGCCTCTGGAGGAGCAGCTTCCAGAAGCAACACAGGAGGAGGAGGAGGAATGTTCATCAGAGTTATCTTGATTAACTCTGCAAACTGAGTCTTTACAAGCTTAGAACATTTAGCTCTAACTTTTAAAGCAGCTTTGTTGAACATCTAGATGAAACGTTTCCAAGAAGCATTTGAAACAACCGGATCCAAACTTGACAAGCACACTTCCTTAACACGAGCATACTCAGAATCTATCTCCTTCTTGAATATTTCAAACATAGTATTAACACATGATCCTAGATCTGACTGTTCAGAGGGTTTAGGATTAGGAGTGTTAACAGGAGTAGGTTCAGATGGTGTAGGTTCAGATGGTTGTGGTTGAGGTGGTGTTGGTTGAGATGTTTGGGTGTCAGACTGAGGGAGTTTAGTTGGTTGAGGAATGGTTTGGGTTTCAGATAGATGGGTTTCAGATGGTTGAGGGATGGTTATCTGAGGTGGGGAGTTGGGTGGAGTATGAGTTTCAGATGATGAAGCTTGAAACATAGAAATGTTAACGTGTTCCTTCATAGCAATGTAAGAATGAGCTTGTTTGAGAGACTCTGGTTCAAAATCAGATGATTCACAATCAGAAGATTCTTCTGAGTGAACAGATGTTGAAGAAATGTTAATGGATTGATTCAGGGGTTGGATATCCAGAATATCTTGTTGTGGAATTTCTGGTTGTGGAATTTCTGGTTGTGGAATTTTTGGTTGTGGAATTTCTGGTGAAGTAGGTTGAGGGGGTTCAGATGTAGTATGAGGTTGGGGGTCAGAGGTTGTTGGTACAGAAGATGTTTGTGAATGTACTGGGGGAGATGAAGGTGGTTCATATGAAAGGTTTGCAGATGGTTGGGGGTTAGAAGTTCTATGTCTAAGGGTTGGAGAGAGTTGAGGCGATGGAAGGGGTGAATGAACAGCAAGGGTAGGATCAGATGTTAATACCTAATGAATAGTGTCTCTTATCTCTTCCAGAGTAGCATCTCTAGAATTGATTCTGACTTTCTTTACTCCTTTCTTCTTCTTCCTTGGAACTTCAGATTCTTTCCTTTTCTTCTAAACAGAGCCTTCTTCAGCTTTTCTCTTACTACGCTTTTCCTTCATCAGATTGGGCAATTCTTCTCCTTGTTTCTGAACAAGGTTAGCAGGTAGAGGAATTCCATTCTTCAGACAATCTGCAATGTAACCCCAGACAATACCTTTTGGTTCATCTGCGCTGAACATTGGAAAATCTTCTACTGGTATCCTTTTGTCGTTGATCTCCTCAGAGTTTATCTTCCTTAGTTTACCATTCAGCTCTGAAATGATCTTCATTCTTTTCAGAGTAAGTCCGTTTATCTCAGATCCAATGATGTAGGACAGATCCTCTGTCATTTTTGCATCTGTCAGATGCTTCACCAACTGATTCTCTGTAAGGATGTCTGAAATAAGTCTTCCCAGAGGTATCCAAGTTCTAACTTTCCCAGCTTTAGCTCTAACCTCTTCTCTAGTCTCTTTGACATGAGTCAGAAGATGACTGAAAATCAGATAGGGCAGATCCACCTTAGTATTCTTGTTGATGCAGTACATGAAGTACAGATGCTCTGTACTCACATAGTCTGGTGAGTTGGATGACTTTCTGTGAAAGATTGTACTCATAAATATCTTCGCCCAGATCCTATAGATAGGTTTCAAATCTTTAACCTTGCTTGTTTGTGTTCCAGATACAGTAATATCTTCATACACCTTAGCCATATCAATACATGCAAAGGCTAGGTTTGTAACACCATCAGATTCTTTATAACTAAACAGCTGCCTGATCAGTTTCTCAGTGATCACTATCTCCTTCCCAAGGACAGATGAGTGAATGAACTTAGGACCAGCATGAGCGTGAATCCAGAACTCCTTCACAAGAGTTGGGTACACAGGACCCATCAGTCTATCAAAATACTTCTCCCAGCCTTGAGCTTTAATGGCAGTTGTTAGGTCAAACCCATTTTCTTCTATTGATTCAAGATTAATGAAACTCTCGCACAGAACCTCAAGATCCACAACTGGAGTAAATAGAGTGCGTACTGGTTTCTTGTACATTATATTGTTGTTGGAGATTTCAGCAGCATTTGATGAAGAAGCCATTGATGAAGATGAAGATTTTGATTTGGGTTTAGGGTTTTGGTGGAGGTTGAAGAGTAAGCAAATATGCATAAGTGTAGTGAGTGTGAATAGTGTGAAAATGGTGTGATAGGTGGTATTTATAGAAAACCAAAAAATCAAACATTGGGCACATCAATAGACACATACGCACGTTTACACATATCATTTAATGAAAATAATCATTTCAATTTAAAGATATGACAAATGGGGGGAAATCCAAGAAAAATGAGATTTTTAAAGCAGTACCTCAAACGTCAATTCAGTAGAGCACTCCATCTTTTCAGATTCTGAGTGACACGTGTTTGCTTGTATGTGCATCTGATGTCTCTCAAGAAATGAAACGTTTCCAATGTTCAGATCTTCTGAGTTTGTTAGTTCAGAGTTTCACACAAATAAATCAATCAAAGATAAATGAACAAATAATCATATGAAATACTTCAGATCTTTAAACATTTTGCATCTGATAATTTGCCTCTGATATATATTACTCTGGACAAAAATCCATACAAATATTTTTCAGAATGAACTTAAACCTATCTTCAGCAAGGGGTTTTGTGAAAATATCAGCCCATTGATGATCTGTATCAACAAAAGCTAGATTTATTACACCCTTCTGAACATAGTCTCTGATGAAGTGATGTTTAATTTCTATATGTTTAGCCTTAGAGTGTAAGATTGAATTTTTTGACAAACATATAGCAGAAGTATTATCACAGAAGATAGAAAGATTACTCTTATAGATCTGATAGTCTTCTAGCTGACTCTTCATCCAGAGCATCTGCGTACAACATCCAGCAGCAGCAATGTATTCTGCCTCTGTAGTTGATAGTGCAATAGTGGGTTGCTTCTTGCTGTACCATGAGATCAGATGACTTCCAAGAAACTGACAGCTTCCAGAAGTGCTTTTACGTTCAACTCTGTCTCCAGCATAATCAGCATCACAGAATCCAACTAATGAAAATTCATCAGATCTTCTGTAACACAGACCCATGTTAGTAGTACCTTTCAAATACCTTAGAATCCTCTTAACAGCTATTAAGTGTGATTCTCTAGGATCTGATTGGAATCTTGCACATAAGCAGACACTAAACAGAATATCAGGTCTAGAAGCAGTCAAGTATAGAAGAGATCCTATCATACCTCTGTAGAGTTTCTGATCTACCTTCTTACTTACCTCTTCCTTACCAAGAGTGCTTGTAGGGTGCATTGGAGTCTTTGCCATCTTACTATCAACCATGTTGAACTTCTTCAGAAGCCCTTTAACATATTTGGTCTGATGTATGTAGGTGCACTCTGGAGTCTGGTTGACTTGGATTCCCAAAAAGAATCTCAATTCTCCCATCATGCTCATCTCAAACTCTGCCTGCATAAATTTAGCAAACTCCTTTCCAAGCATAATATTTGTTGATCCAAAAATAATATCATCTACATATATTTGACAAATCAACAGATCTTTCTTAAGAGTTTTACAGAATAAAGTTGTATCCACTTTTCCTCCGATAAAATTTTTCTCCAGAAGGAAATTGCTCAACCTCTCATACCAAGCTCTGGGAGCTTGTTTTAAACCATAAAGATATTTCTTTAGTTTAAAAACATGATCTGGAAAGTTTTCACTTTCAAAACTAGGAGGTTGGTGGACATATACTTCCTCTTCTATAATACCATTAAGAAAGGCACTTTTAACATCCATCTGATATAGAGTGATGTTATTCTGTGCAGCAAAAGAAATGAGTAAACGTATAGACTCTAACCTGGCAACAGGAGCATAAGTCTCTGTATAGTCAATTCCTTCTTGCTGACTGTAACCTTGAGCAACCAGCCTTGCCTTATTCCTTTCAACTTCTCCCTTTTCATTCAATCTATTCCTGAAGACCCATTTTGTTCCAATAATGTTGAATCCTTTAGGTCTAGGAACCAGATCCCAAACTTCATTTCTGATTAATTGATTTAGCTCTTCTTGCATGGCAATAATCCATTCATTATCTTTCAGAGCCTCATCCACAGATGTTGGTTCAATTATTGACACTAAGCCAAACAATGAAGATTCAGATGTTCTGAGATAAGATCTTGTCCTGATTGGATCATCTTTCTTTCCAATAATCACATCTTCTGGGTGAGATGCCTTAATTCTAGAAGAAGATCCTCTGACATTTGATCTTTCAGAAATGTGTAAGTTGTCCAATTGAGAAGATAAGGGAATAGCATCTAGAGTTGCTTCAGATTCCTTCTCTTTAGCCTTTTCTGCCTCTGAGCCTTCAGAGTCTGTGAGAATCACTTCTCTATCTGCAGAACTTTCAAACTGCTTTGGCTTTTCAGAGCCAAGCTTATCATTAAATCTTACATGAATAGATTCTTCCACAATCTGTGTTTCAGTATTGAATACTCTATAGCCTTTAGAGCGTTCAGAATAACCAAGCATGAAACACTTATGTGCTTTGGAATCAAACTTGTTAAGATTCTCTTTAGTGTTAAGCATATAACAAGTACATCCAAAAGGATGAAAATAAGCAATGTTGGGCTTTCTGTTCCTCCACAATTCATAGGGAGTCTTTTTCAGAAGAGGTCTTACGGACACTCTGTTCTGAATGTAACAAGCTGTGTTAATTGCTTCTGCCCAAAAGTGTTTTGCCAGATTTGTCTCATTGATCATGGTTCTGGCCATTTCTTGCAGAGTTCTGTTTTTCCTCTCTACAACTCCATTTTGTTGTGGAGTTCTAGGACAGGAAAAATCATGAGCAATGCCATTTTCACCACCATGATCACTTCTGACTTTTATAATTTTGAAATCTTTTTCATTCTGGACTTGTTTACAAAAGTCAAAGAACACAAAATGTGACTCATCCTTGTGTTTTAGGAACTTTACCCATGTCCATCTACTATAGTCATCAATAATGACCAATCCATACTTCTTGCTTCTGATGGATGCAGTTTTCACTGGCCCAAACAGATTAATATGAAGTAATTCTAGTGGTTTGGAAGTAGAAACAACATTTTTTGATTTAAAAGATGATTTTGAAAACTTCCCTTTTTGGCATGCTTCACAAAGAGCATCTGAGGTGAACTTCAGATTAGGAAGTCCTCTGATAAGATTAAGTTTATTAATCTGAGATATACGTCTCATATTAATATGCCCCAATCTTCTGTGCCAGACTCATTGCTCTTCATTAACAGATAAGAGGCATTTAACATTCTGAACTTTAAGTTCTGAAAGATTTATTTTATAAATGTTGTTTTTCCTCTTACCACTAAATAGGATAGAGCCATCCTTCTGACTAATAGCTTTGCAACATTGTTGATTGAAGGTAATATCATAACCATTGTCACTTAATTGACTTATGGACAATAGATTATGCTTTAAGCCTTCAATAAGTAAAACATTAGTTATAGAGGGAAGTTTACCATTTCCAATAGTGCCAGATCCAATGATCTTGCCTTTCTGGTTCCCTCCAAACTTCACGTCACCTCCAGATCTAAGTTCCAGGCTTTGGAACATAGACCTTTCTCCTGTCATGTGTCGTGAGCATCCAGAGTCCAGGTACCATGACTGGCGTCCTGACCTTGCTGCTAAGAACATCTGCAACAGGGATTATTTTGCTCTTAGGTATCCAGATCTTCTTGGGTCCTGTAGGGTTAGTTGGTTTGTAGGTTTGTCTAAACTTCTGTTTTCCAACATAATGTTTATTCTGACTTGCCTTGGGTTTAAACACATAAGTATTCTTCTCAGAGCTTGTGTGTTTAATGTCATTTAAGTGACCAAACTTAAATTGAGAGTACAGAGGTGTCTTCTTGATGAAGAGTTTGTCAACAGATTTTGGATTACTTCCAGAGGAAGATTCATATCCAATACCTCTTCTGTTGTTCCCACTAACACCATAGATCATAGAAGCCATCTTGCTTCTGTCTATGCTCTTAGTAAGGAATCTCTGAAAGCTAGAGTCATATTTTTCTAAAATGTTTTCACATGACTTAGTCTCAGATTCAGATTCTTGTTGAGCTATTTCAAAGTCATTTTTGATTTTCAGATTAATTTCTTTTTGCTCAACAAGTTCTGTTTTCAGAAGATCAATCTCAGATTCAAGACTGCTTTTCAGCTTCTTGTATTTGAGTTTGATCTTGCTTTAGCTTTCCAACATTTCAGACAAACTCTCAACAAGTTCAGCTCTGGAGAGTTCAGAAAATACCTCTTCAGAGTCAGAGTCTGATTCAGCTTCAGATCCTGATGTTCCCTCTTCCTTATCATCTGTGTTGGCCATCAGTGCAACATTAGCACATTCTTCTTCTGATTCAGAAGATGATTCAGATTCATCTGAGTCATCCCATGTTGCCATCAGAACCTTCTTCTTTTTGTCAAACTTCTTCTTGGGTTTTTCTCTTTGAAGTTTGGGGCAATCATTCTTGTAATGCCCAGGTTCTTTGCACTCATAGCATACAACTTCTTTCTTGTCAGATCTTCTGTGCCCAGAAGATTCCTTTCTATGATCATATTTTCTGAAGTTGTTGAACTTCTTTCCCTTGTGCTTCCAGAGTTTGTTGATCCTTCTGGACAGCATGGATAATTCATCTTCTTCTTCAGAAGAAGATCCTTTAGAGCTTTCTTCAATAACCTGCAAAGCTTTAGCAGATTTATTAGATTTTAAAGCAATAGATTTACCTTTCTCTTTCTTTTGGGGTTCATCTTCCTCAAGATCAATTTCATGGCTCCTCAGTGAGCTGATGAGTTCTTCTAAAGAGATCTTGTTCAGATCTTTAGCCATCTTCAAGGCAGTCACCATTGGTCTCCATCTGGTAGGTAGACTTCTGATGATTTTCTTTACATGATCTGATGTGGAGTATCCCTTGTCCAGAACTTTTAGACCAGCTGTGAGGATCTGAAATCTAGAAAACATAGTTTCTATATTTTCAGATTCTTCCATTTTGAACGCTTCATACTTCTGTATAAGCGCCAGAGCCTTGGTCTCCTTCACTTGAGAATTTCCCTCATGAGTCATTTTAAGTGACTCAAACATTCCATGAGTTGTTTCTCTGTTAGTAAACTTTTCATACTCAGTATGAGAGATTGCATTAAGAAATATTATCCTAGCCTTGTGGTGATTTTTGAAGTCCTTCTTCTAGGCTTCTGTCATTGATTTTCTATCAATTTTCTTGCCATCCTCATTTGTAGGATGTTCATAGCCATCAATGACCAAGTCCCACAAATCAGCATCATAACCAAGGAAGAAACTTTCTATCCTGTCCTTCCAATAATCAAATTTCTCTCCATCAAACATAGGAGGCTTTGTGTTGATTCTATCCCCTTCAAATTTGTTACAATTGGATGTAGAAGCATCACCCATAATGATAAACAAATATATATCAAAGTAACTTTTCTCACTGGATCTTTACTGACACGGTTAAGTGGTAGCACACACAGAACCGGAGTTCTGATGCCAACTGAAGGTGAGAAAATACTTAGAAGGGGGGATTGAATAAGTATGACAAATAATCAAAGATTCAAACACAGTTATTTTTATCCTGGTTCGTTGAACTCAACTACTCCAGTCCACCCTCTCAAGAGTGATTTGCCTTTCTCAGTCAAGGACTTAATCCACTATTTAATCAAACAGATTACAATAGTAACACCTAAGAACAACTGTTCTTAGTCTTCTCAAGAGCTACTGATCCCAACTGGATCCTCTTAAGGAAACCTTTTACAATCAATGTAAAACTATTACAAGAGTAAGAATGCTTCTAAAAAGCTATTATCACAACTGTGATATTTCTCTTAAGTTTAAGAACAATGTTACAGCAAATAGAATATAAGAGCTTTTGAGAGATTAGCTTTGATAAGTGATTTTTGCAAGAAATTCGTCTTTAAAGAAGATGGAGTGGACTTCTTTATATAGGCACTTAGATCCATGAAGTCTTCTCAACGTTGGAGGTTGTGCTGAAAAAGCCTGGTGCCTTTTGTCTTTACGTTGGAGCCTGTGCTGAAAAAGCCTGGTGCCTTTTGTCTTCACGTTGCAGAAACTTTCCTTAGAATGGAATGCACAGATAAAACCTTTTTGTCTGTGTTCTTGTGTCTAGCATAAAAGAGGAAAGAGTTGTTGAGATATGCCAACGGACATATTCAAATCTTCTTCACTAAGTAAGTTCAGCTATCAACATCAGAGTCTGGATCTTCAGAATCTCCAGAGTAGAGATCTTCTGGATCTTCAGAGTTTTGGGATGTTCTTCAGATTATGCTAAATCAGAGTATATGCAGCTTGTGTGCTTGAGCGTGTAGTTCTGTCAGAGCAGAGTCTTCTATATCATATTCTCAATACTATGCAGCGCAGTATCTTCAGAGTCTTCTGATGACTAAGCTTCTGAACTCTCAGAGTCTTCTATTCTTTAGAGGCTTCTGCTTCAGAATCTTCAGTAGACAGCACTCAGATTCTTCTGGAGACAGCGTTCAGATCTTCATTTAAGATGCTCTTGAACCTTTGAAGCATTTCATAATATCATTATTCAGATCCAAATTTGCTCTTTAAGAATATTTTCTTTAGTACCTGTAGCAAACAGTCTAGAACAAATTTAGAGTATATAATTCTTGAATACAAAATTCATAAGTGTTATCATCAAAACATAGAGATATTACTAAGAAACAATCTGTGTTCTTACAGTAAAGTCATGTTGGTTGATTTCACCTCCATGTTCTCAAGTATTTTCACCACGGACTAAGGAATCAAGTTGATACTAGCACCCATGTCGACCAAATCCTTACACTTGAAATCACTACCTATAGTTATAGGTAGAGCTACTCTTCTCAGATCTCCTTCCTTCCGCAGAAGAATGCTTTGGATGATAGCACTACAATTTGCATTGAGCTTAATGGTTTTCTTATCTGTATATCTCTTCTTCTTTGTAAGTATGTCTTTCATGAATTTTGCATACTTTGGCATTTTCTCTAGAGCCTCGGAAAATGGAATGGTTTTTGCATCCGACTAAATATGTCCAAGAATCTAGCATAATGCTTCTCATTGTCTTTTTTCATATGAGTATTAAGATATGGTAACTTTTTCATTGGAACTTCACTCTCATGCTCCGCTCCTTTCTTACTTTTTTTAAACTTTTCCTCTCTTAACTTCTTCTCCGCTTCCTCTTTTTCAAGTAACTCCTTATCATTATTTTTTTCAACTTCTTCCAAAATTTCATCCTCCTTTTCAACTTCAACAGTTTTCACCAAAACATTCTTATCAACTCACACCAATTGTTCTCCCACTCCTAGTAAAGATGGCTTTACATGATTCCTTCAGATTCACTTGAGTATTAGCTGGAAAAGTTTATTTATGTTGGTCGGCTAATTGCTTGGACAATTGTCCTACTTGAGTTTCAAGGTTTCGAATTGCCGCATCCGTACTCACTGCTGCTCTAAATATTTCATGGATGTTGTTTGTTATTTTCTTCAACTTGATGTAATTGTCCATTAGGTATATAATGTAACAATTTCAGTGTAACTTTGGTATGAGACCGTTTCAATTTTCTTGTAATTGTAATGTTTGGCTTAATTAATAAACGAGACAGTTATTTGAAACATAAAGTATTACGCAACAGTTATAATAGGAAAATAAGTCGTTACAATAAGCACTTTAATGTGAAAATGTCATTACAAACATAACAAAAAGGCACATAATGTGCAACTGTCAAAATGAAACTTAAACCATACAATAGAATTGGCAAACATTACCAAAAGGCACATAATGTGCAACTGTCAAAATGAAACTTAAACCATATGATGGAGCTATCAAACATTACCAAAAGGCATATAATGTGCAACTGTAAAATGAAACTGAAATCATACAATGGAACTGTCAAACATTGCCAAAAAGCACAAAATGTGAAATTGTCAAATGAAACTTGGGAACTGTTAAACATTACAAAAAAAACACACCGTCTACAACTGACATGGACATATCATTGTGAGAATATTCTAGAAATGCCATTATATGATCTGAATGCCTTGAAACATATCCTTAACATAGGGTTCGGTGCCACCATAGTTGTTTATTGTGTAAATGTTACCTTCTCATCCTCAGGGATCATGAATGGGTCATTATTGGTTACTCTTAACCTTTAATTGCTTTGGTCTTCAATGTTCTCTATTGGAACAAAATAATTCATATCTATTATGTCTTTATGATAACAAAGTACTTGAAGAACAATTGGGAATACTAACATGTGTTCAAGTATGCAAGATTATACACTTAAAATTTAACTCAGAGCTAACCCTGATGAAAGTATACGTAGAGAAGCTAAAAGATTTAGATTATAAAGGATCATAATCTGGTGACTCTGAACTTAATATCTCAATTTTCGGAGGATCAGAATCTGATGTGGCATCTCAGTTTCTAATGATAGCTCAGACTATGAAGACCTCAGCTAAAAGTGATCAGCTTCTGGTCCGTACTATATCTCCAATACCATATAAATCTTGTTAAAAATAGATTGTGAAAAAGGCAATAAGGTTTCTTAGTTCAAGGCTCAAGGAAAGTTGATGTCACCTCTTAAGTTTGTCCTAACATTTTGGTTGATACTTAGTATGAGAAATACACAATGTACAAAGTTATTACACAATGGATAATGATCTTAATCGAATTTATCTTCTAATATCTCTCTTGGAAATGCTTCTCAACAAAGAATACTTATGTAAGTCTCCTTCCAATGACTCTTTTTCAGCCTCTATAAAAGGGAGTTGAAGATTTGAAGGAAGATTATTCAATAATAGAAAAATAATCTAACGAGCATAAGTTTGAGTTAAAGTTTTTATAACTATTTATTGCACAAGTTCTTAAGATTTCTTATCTTTATATATCTTAGAAATTTTAAGTGTTAATAATCTTTGTGGTTGTTGTATCTATTATATACTTCTGATTGTACATCAAGTATAGTTATTATCTATTCTCCTAAATTATTTGTTTAGAAAAGAGGAAATATCTTTCTAGTTTCCTTGAGCAGTGAAAATCACTTGCTATTTTTCTTGAGCAGTGGAAGTCTCTTGCCTGTATGCTTGAGCATAAGTCTCTTGCTAATTTTCTTGAACAGAAGTCTCTTTCTAGCGTGATTGAGCAATTGAAGTCTCTTGCTAGTTTTCTTGAGCAAAGTGTAATCAGTTTGATTATAATGAAAATCTCTTGTTAGACAAGGGGGCTGAACTACTCTCAGTTTAGGGGAGGAGCCAGTATAACTTTGTGTGTTGCTTTACTTTTGCTTTTAATTGTTATTCATTTTGCCTACAATATTTGTTAACACAAAAATACAATATCTGAATATAAAACTTCAATCCTATTCAAATACATCTAAGTCAAAACATATAATGATTGTTAAAGATTAATAATAACTAATGATTGATATTATCAAATGTGAATGCTAAAGTTATAAAAATTATTAAAAAACAATGAAAACACAGGTAATAAATGCATCTAAAGAGCATAAAAAAGGAAGTAAGAAGGGCAAAAGAAGCGCGAGAAAGTAAAAAGATTAAAGAAAAATGAGTTGAAAGAAGTTGGGGGAAAAAAACCTTTTGAGTTTACCGAGTTAGTTAAGGTAGATAAATGAGTGTGTGAATAGACTAAAATGTTTGGTTTGATTACTATTAATACACGAGACGCGACTATGTTTCTTCTGTGTATGCTTCGTTTTCGTTTACTTCAAAGTTAGATTTTTTATTTCATTTTTTAAAATTTCTTTCAATAAATAAGTAATAAAGTACAATAATGGATTTTTCTCTTTTTAACATGCCCTTTCATTTAATACTATTGGAATTTGTGATTTTTTCATCAAAATAACCATGTTTTTCAATTAATTTTCTAAAATAACCATAATTTCAAAAAAAATACCGAACTAACTATGTTTCTAACAAAAAACAAATTGTGCATAAAAGGAGTTGCCAGACCCAACGGCGCATGCATACATCTGTTGTACACGGGCGTTAGCATGCATTGCGCATGCTTATAGGTAGGGCTGGACAAACACCCGCGGCCCAACTCAAACTGCAAAAACCAAAAGAAAAAAAAAGGAATTAGGCGAGTTCAAATGGCCCAAATGGTTCACCGGGTGATGGGACCGGGTTCAACCGGATTTTAATGGGCCGGCCTGGGTAGTAAAAACTGGATCGCGGGTACCCTAACTTGCCCATATGACACACATTCTAAACTAGACCATTTTGTACTTGGGTTACTACTCCCTCAACCATCCTCTCACATTCACTCACGTTCACTCTCATTCAACATTTCTCTCACTGTAGCTTCGAGAAACCCTAGCAGCTCCTCTCCACTTACCAATCGCTGTCACACATCACCACCACATAAAACACCGGTCCACCACCATCACTCACCACCATTAACTCCACCACGACGAACACCACCACCGCCACTCTCATCTCCTTTTTTCACTATTTTCACAATGAACAACAAAATTTGAACTTGTGATTTGATCTTATTTCTTCTATTGTTTGATTTTTGGTTGCAAGGTTTGTAGATTTTATTCAATTTCAGAGTTTTTTACTTTTAGGTTTTTCTATTTAGGATTTTTCTACTGTTGTTCTACTTTCAAATAATTTTTGTGCTGATCTTTTGTTTCCTTTTTGTCTACTAGGTAAAGATTAAGGTTATTTGAATAAATGGTTATTTCAATAAAAGTAAAGGTATAATCTTGTTTGACTTCATAATATGAAGGATGATTTGTCGTATAAAAACTTGTTTGAACTAAGTGTCTCTTTTTAAGTGATCGAGTTTAGGGGTGCTAAAACTTGCCGAAATGACATTTCTAGTAATATAGTTCATTGAAAACTATACAAAAAAAATAGCATGGATCATTTCAATGCAAATCTTGGACACTCATCTCCCGCTACTGCTATTGCTCCTACCACACATGCAAGAGGTGATCTTAACTTGAAAAAGATTGAAACTTATGATTATTGAGTTTATTAGAGTTGTTATATTGTTGAAAGTATCAATTTTTCAAAATATTTACATATTGTTATTTATGTTTGTAGAACACCTGCCTTAATACCGGTTCTATAAGGCAAGGAATTTATCCTTCAAAAAGATGTCCTTCAAATTCACAAACATGTATGCATGCATTATATCTATTGTATTTTTCTGGATGTTTTTCTGGTTGTTTTTTCTTCTGCATGTTTTGGAATTTTTTATTTTTACACAGTTGAGGTCATCAAGATTAGGAGTTGGTGTTGTAGCTAAACCTCAAGGTAAGATTGTTTAGCTGAACCAGACACACGTTGGTTTGATGTGATAATTTATTTTAAGTTTAATGTTTGTAAATTGTAATGATGGTGGAGTTCTATAATGCAGTTGTAAAGTAGTGTTGTATAAAGATGTAGAAATCATAATACTTCATTTTTATGTGATATATATTCCCTTGCTTTCATATATGGAAAAATCATAATGCTAATGTGAAACTTGTTAAGTCCATTTTGAACGCAAAAGGAACTTGATTCAGGTTACATGATGCTAATGTGTTTTGTTTTTTGCATTTCATATTAGATTGGTCCATTTCTTATGGGATGGTTTACTGTTGAATTCAAAGAAGACATATCTCACATGTCAGCACATCTAGCCATAGGAATACCAACTGGTTACTTAGGGAGACTTACAAACTTCAGTGGCTAGAATTAAAAAAATGCTTGAACTTAGTGCTTCTGGCCACTGGGCTAAATTAGTCTTTTTAATATGTAAGCAAGTTCATTTCATGAAGGTGTACTATTATTTTAAGGTGTAGAAAGTAACATATGTAGAAGTAACTATTGTGTTTAATTTTGGATCATGTAAGAAGAAACACAAAATATGAATTGCGCATAATGCTCTACTTAGTGAAACATTACTATTAATTATATCCAATTTTGTTTTTGATAATTTAGATTTATGTTTGATTTAATTTAATTTGTAGCTCAAAATGTGTGGTCTTAACAAAAAAATAAACCCAATAACCCGTATAAATTGTTGTCTAAACATACGATCCGTGCTAACCCAACCCATCCAAACCAATTAAGAAAATGGACAGAAGTAAGCTTATAGTTTTCAATCGCGGGTTGGCATGGGTGAGGCTTTTGGTCCCAAAACCACCCAACACAGCCAATTGTCCAGCCCTATTTAATTTGTTTAGGGTTTTTATTTATCATTTTAACAATAAAATAATTTTAAATAAATCTGAAAATCAAAAATTATTTATAATTTATTTCATAAAATTGAATTACACAACGATTGAATAGAAAATTAATGACCTTCTTAATCGTAACGCCTCGTGGTTCCATAACCCAACGCATTTGTTTGTGTCACGCCCTAATTTTGACCCTGAATCACCGAATAAAAGCATTTATCGTAGCATTAACATCATATTCACATCATAACATACATTTCATACTGCATAATGCCTAAAATGTCAACCAGAATAATTTCTCAGATTTACTGACAGACCGGTCAAACTAATTGTCAATTATACATGAAATCAGTGTATGGAAAATTTCAAAACAGAGTTTATAGACGTCAGTATTGTTAATCTATGGTCTGTGTAGTTTAATCTGACGTGCTCGTTTTATTTTTTCAACGACTTTTTTTCAGTCACATCTTGATCAACTGAGCCTTTTAACCGGTCAAAATTTATTTCAAAATCTGATCAAACACTATATGTTTCCAAGTGGTTTATTTTGCACTAATCATTTTAGTGCATTCATTTTATTTTTTCGAGCGAATTTACGTCTGACTGTTAGTCTTTTTTTGATCAGTTTATTTTTCGTTTTTAGACAAAGTAATTAGAACACTTAATTAAAATTATTCTAGTATTTGATTAGTATTTTTTATAGTTTATTTATTAAATATTTTATTTTATAATTAAGAAAAATAGTTGATAATAAAGCCAAAAGAAGTTGCTACTTTGGATACCCTTTTGTCAATGCAATTCGCGGTGCCAGCTCATATTTTGGATTTGAGTGCTTTCAAATTTTTAAGAGGAATCCAATGTACTCTCTCCACTCGTGCGAACAGTTAGGAGTGGATTTGAAATTAACAAGGACACCCCACTCACAGAATAGCTAGCTGGTATTTTGGCGAAAAGTGAATAACCACCACCACGTTTTCCTTACTCCCCCACTCTCTCTTAGATTGAGGACCCACCCACATATTTCTCTCATTCTGAGACTTAATAAAAAAAGAAAAATTAGAGAAAATGGACTTGATCCTCTCCTCTGATTTCCTTCTATTCTTGCTTCTTTTTTTAATTCTATCAGACAACGCATCATAAAAAGGTCATCCCCATAATTTCTTCTTCTTGACTCTGCAAACAAAATAAAAACTCTCTCTTTCTCTCTCTCATTCAATAAAAAATATATATTCTTCACTCTTCACCTTCAGCAAAGAGAGGATTTTTCTACAAAATCTTCTTCTCCACCATACTTTATCTCTCTCTATCTCTGTCTCTCATTTTGGTGGAAAGGAGGAAGGATAAAAAAATTTCTTCTTCCTCTCAACAAAACCATCATAACCATTCTCCATTTCACTCCAACAACAACATTATGATAACATTGTTCAAGCGAACCACGAGCTTGTAACACCACCACTTCGAATCCTTGCTTACGAGAATTTCAACATCAATTAACACCTTCAGCTCATCCTGTTTCCGACACTAAACGACAACAAGAGTATAACAACAATAACTTGTGGTTGTGCCGTTTGGTTTTTTGTTGTTTATGTTCACTTTTGAACCAACATTTCAACACAAAGATCCGATTTTGTGAGCGTTGTGACCCGCCTCCACAAACAACAAGTAGATTTCTCCGAAAAAGCACTCACGGTTTTGTAGCTCCAGGAAAAATATAGTAGACCACTCTCAATATTTGGTTTTTGATTCTAATTTAATTTTGCAACTAGAATTGATTTTTGTTTTTCATATGTTCAAAATATTTTTTTTGCTGGAAATTTAATTTGAGTTATCGGTGAGAAGAGATATATTGATTGATGTTTTTCTTTGATTGCCATTTCCATGCCATGTGTTGCTTCCTCATTGGTCCTTTATGGGAATTTGAGAAAAATAGTTTATTGGCTTCCTTTTGGTCTCCACTATTATTGTTTTGATTTTTGTGTTGAATTTTGTTCTATATATACTTATTTTATTTAAAGTACAAATTGGGCTAGAAAGTAATAATTTTAAGTCCATGTATCATATTCTATTTGCTTCTCTTGTATTCTATTTGCTCCCCTACATGTTGTAAATAAATTGGTAATATTGTAAATAATTTGGTTGCTACTTTTTAATCTCGATGCCTGGTGAGGAATCATATTTTTTTCCATTGAATTCAACAATTCTATGTCATATCAGTACTCTTTTGAGTGGAGATAGATATTTGCATGAATTGGTTAAAAGTTTCTTTAATCTTTGAGCTTCCACCTTGGTTTTGTGGAGGTTGGTTATAATTTTAATACGGTTGACAGTTAGAAGAACTCGGCTCTTGCCTCTAACCTTGTTGGTAACCTTGGCTATTACCTCTCGGTTGGTAGCCTTGGTTATTGCTTTGATATGTTGGTCTTGGTTGATAGTCTTGATTTTGGTTTCTCACATGGTTGGCTTCTTCAACAACTGGTAGACAATATCCGGTAGGATGATCACCTTTGCACAATTCACAACTTGCAAATTACGCCACCAAATTTTCTATACATTGAATTCGATAATTCTATGTCACATCCGTACTATTTTGAGTGGAGATAGACATTTGCATGAATTGGTTAAAAGTTTCCTCAATCTTTGAGCTTCCACCTTGGTATTATGGAGGTTGGTTGTAATTTTAATACAATTGATAGTTAGAAGAACTCGGCTCTTGCCTCCACCCTTGTTGGTAACCTTGGCTATTACCTCTCGGTTGGTAGCCTTGGTTATTGCTTTGATATTTTGGTCTTGGTTGATAGTCTTGATTTTGGTTTCTCACATGGTTGGCTTCTTCAACAACCGGTGGATAATATCCAGTAGGATGATCACCTTTGCATAATTCACAACTTGTAATTTGTTGAACTTTGTGGGAAACTTCTTGCATCTCTTTGATTTATTATGGAAGTTTTGACATTTGCTTTGTCAATAACTCCACTTGTTGTGAGAGTAATTTATTTTGAGCAAGAATAGCATCATTCGTTCCCAACTCGATAATTCTCGGTATTCTTTGTGAAGTACCATTGTTGTGTTGACCTTGATGATCATTTAGTACCATCCTATCAATGATGGACACTGCATTTGCCGCACTCTTTGACATTAGAGAACCACTCGTCGTAGCATCCAAAAGAGTTTTATGAACGGATTGAAGTCTGTTGCGGAAAATATGCACTTGAGTCAAGTCATCAAAACCATGGCACTTACACTTTCTCAGCATAGATTTGAATCTCTCCCATGCTTCGTTGAGATATTCGCTTCCTTCTTGTGTAAATACCGAATCGAAGTCGTGACCTTCATAAATTTAGATTGAGGGAAGAATCGTTTAAGAAACTTCTCCTTCAAAACATTCCAATCTGTCATCACAAGAGTAGATTGGTCAAGATACCACTCCTTCGCCTTTCCAATTAAGGAATACGGGAATAATCTCTTGAACAAAGATTCCTCTTTGAACTCTGGTGCTCCAGTTGTACCCGCCATCTCATAGAACTTTGTGAGATGAGTAAACGGATCCTCATGGTCCATCTCCGCAAAGGGATTTACATATAAAAGAGCTAGGATTCCCGTCTTCATCTCAGAATGCCTTCCGTTGTTGGTATTCCATGCAGATTGAGCGTTGTGTCTTGGACTGTTAACACATGGGGTTGAAGCAGGAGGTGGTGGTGGTGGTGGTGGTGGATCTTCCATGTTTGGCGTAACAATGGGTGTAGATGAAGAATTTTCTCCGCGCTCTCGTCTTTCTTTGGCAAGTTGCCTTCTCCGCCTAGTTCTGTTATTGAGCTTCCGAGCGGTTCTTTCAATCTCAGAATAAAAAAGAAGTTGGTCTGCAGGTACACTCCCTCGCATAAACAGAATCTGCACACTTAACCAAACAAATTAAACAACACAAGAAAAATAAACAGAGGTAAGAGATCACAATACAAAGACCTTAAAATCAATAAACTATTGCAATGCTTGCAATATCACAACAATCCCTGGCAACGACACCATTTTGTTCGAATTGTTAGTTAAATGGGGTTTTTTTTATCGTCTCCATAAATATTGTTCGATATTTGATACTTTTCGTTTAATACTTTATCGTTCTAAGAAAAAGGGTTTTCAAATTTTGTTTCATAAATTGTCACGATTTTTAGTAGCAAAGTTTATAAATTCTAAAGTGTTTGATTAACAAAGTATATCAAAAGTAGTTTTCATCTACCCTAACTTATACATATTCTTTCAATATTTCATGTGAAGTCATATCCGATTAATATCATCGAGTATTCTCTCAATACCGTCTATCTATATAGCGACGTCGTGAGATATACCGTATTCATCGCTACACGATCTCTCCATATAACAACTAATATAGTAAGCTTTAAGTTTAATACAAAGAAAATATCAACCATAGACCGATCTCTCTAATCTATAAATTGATAGATGAATACTTTAGGTCAAGTTCCATAAACTCCATGTCTAGAGTTTTACAAAACAAGAATGGACCATTAAGAACAAAAATATTCATCATATATTAATTGTCACTTGTTCACATACAATGCCAATCAAAAGAAATACATAAAGTTAAGGTAGACTACATCTACCTTTGATACAAAGGAAATTAGTTACCCATAACCAAGGTAGATTTCTTTACAAGTCTTTAGAGAATATGAATGAGCATCCACGTCGAATAATCAAACTCGGATGCGAATCAAGCTTCTATTTGCAAAATCTCACTTTTTGGTGAAGAAATGCTGAAGAAATGAGTTTCTATGTGAAAATGGGGTTATGATCCCCAAAAAGTGTGAAAAATACTTATATAGTACAACTAAAGTCTGCCTAATTCGCCCTACAAACTCTTTCTTCGTCCAACAAGGGCTACTTTATGGCACCTGAAGTGCCTCTGAACAGTTAAACTGCCCCTGGAAAATATCTGAACTCGCCTAGCAAACTCTTTTTCGCCCTGCAAACCTCTTCGCTACAAGTTCAGACAACGAACTTATGGCCCTTTACTTACTGCCATCCAAGGGTTCCTCATTGCCGTGACCTCGCTGAAACTTTGCACAACAAACACTCGGTAAAAGTTTGCCCAGCGAACTTATAGTCCTTTTCTTTCTGCCTCTAATTTGAAAGGGTTCGCTGGGGCTTCTCTGTTACTTCACCTAGCGAATATTCACTGGCTGCTCGATGTTGTTCGCCCAGTGAACATGTTGAACCTTCACATTTTCTTTGGCTTCCTTGCCAATTTTCCTTGTGTCTTACATAGATTATGCTTAAAACTTGCACAATAACACACATATCAAAGCAACCAAAGGTATTTGCACATAATTGAAGAATAACATTGAAACATGGAATAAATCCATTGAAACATAACAAATGAGATGAAAAATCTCATTTATAATGGATCGATTTAAAGCATGTTTGGCATTTAACACTCATACCCACGAGTACAAGACTTTCCTACTTAGTTTCCATGAATCTAAGACTTTCCTACTTAGACCTACAATTCAAGACTTCCTTGTTTAATCAACAATTTGATCAATACTTCAATGCTCAAGCACATAGCAGAAGACTTACTTGGCTCAAGCTCACAGCAAGAGACTTTGATACTCAAGCACATAGCAAGAGACTTTCTTTCTAAACTACTAAACAACTTGTTTAGCAGAATAGACAACAAAGTGTACTTGATATATAATCAGAGGTACATGGCAATAACTATAAAAAAAGATCATAGCTTTTAAGATTTCTGAGATATTCATTGTTTAAGAAATCTTAACGCTGTAAGAACACAGATTGTTTCTTAGTAATATCTCTATGTTTTGATGATAACACTTATGAATTTTGTATTCAAGAATTATATACTCTAAATTTGTTCTAGACTGTTTGCTACAGGTACTAAAGAAAATATTCTTAAAGAGAAAATTTGGATCTGAACAATGATATTATGAAAGGCTTCAAAGGTTCAAGAGCGTCTTAAATGAAGATCTGAACGCTGTCTCCAGAAGAATCTGAGTGTTGTCTACTGAAGATTCTGAAGTAGAAGCCTCTAAAGAATAGAAGACTCTGAGAGTTCAGAATCTTAGTCATCAGAAGACTCTGAAGATACTGCGCTGCATAGTATTGAGAATCTGATATAGAAGACTCTGCTCTGACAGAACTACACGCTCAAGCACACAAGCTGCATATACTCTGATTCAGCATAATCTGAAGAACATCCCAAGACTCTGAAGAACCAGAAGATCTCTACTCTGGAGATTCTGAAGATCCAGACTCTGATGTTGATAGCTGAACTTACTTAGTGAAGAAGATTTGAATATGTCCGTTGGCATATCTCAACAGCTCTTTCCTCTTTTGTGCTAGACACAAGAACACAAACAAAAAGGTTTTATCTGTGCATTCCATTCTAAGGAAAGTTTCTGCAACGTGAAGACAAAAGGCACCGGGCTTTTTCAGCACAACCTCCAACGTAAAGACAAAAGGCACCAGGCTTTTTCAGCACAACCTCCAACGTTGAGAAGACTTCATGGATCTAAGTGCCTATATAAAGAAGTCCACTCCATCTTCTTCAGAGACGAACTTCTTGCAAAAAAATCACTTATCAAAGCAAACCTCTCAAAAGCTCTTATATTCTATTTGCTGTAACATTGTTCTTAAACTTAAGAGAAATATCACAGTTGTGATAATAGCTTTTTAGAAGCATTCTTACTCTTGTAATAGTTTTACATTGATTGTAAAAGGTTTCCTTAAGAGGATCCAGTTGGGATCAGTAGCTCTTGAGAAGACTAAGAACAGTTGTTCTTAGGTGTTACTATTGTAATCTGTTTGATTAAATAGTGGATTAAGTCCTTGACTGAGAAAGGCAAATCACTCTTGAGAGGGTGGACTGGAGTAATTGAGTTCAACGAACCAGGATAAAAATAACTGTGTTTGAATCTTTGATTATTTGTCATACTTATTCAACCCCCCCCCCCCCTTCTAAGTATTTTTCTCACCTTCAGTTGGCATCAGAGCTCCGGTTCTGCGTGTGCTACCACTTAACCGTGTCAGTAAAGATCCAGTGAGAAAAGTTACTTTGATATATATCTATTTGTCATTATGGGTGATGCTTCTACATCCAACTGTAACAAATATGAAGAGGATAGAATCAGCACAAAGCCTCCTATGTTTGATGGAGAGAAATTTGATTACTGGAAGGACAGGATAGAAAGTTTCTTCCTTGGGTATGATGCTGATTTGTGGGACTTGGTCATTGATGGCTATGAACATCCTACAAATGAGGATGGCAAGAAAATTGATAGAAAATCAATGACAGAAGCCCAGAAGAAGGATTTCAAAAATCACCATAAGGCTAGGACAATATTGCTTAATGCAATCTCTCATACTGAGTATGAAAAGATTACTAATAGAGAAACAGCTCATGGAATGTTTGAGTCACTTAAAATGACTCATGAGGGAAATTCTCAAGTGAAGGAGACCAAGGCTCTGGCGCTTATACAGAAGTATGAAGCATTCAAAATGGAAGAATCTGAAAATATAGAAACTATGTTTTCTAGATTTCAGATCCTCACAGCTGGTCTAAAAGTTCTGGACAAGGGATACTCCACATCAGATCATGTAAAGAAAATCATCAGAAGTCTACCTACCAGATGGAGACCAATGGTGACTGCCTTGAAGATGGCTAAAGATCTGAACAACATCTCTTTAGAAGAACTCATTAGCTCACTGAGGAGCCATGAAATTGAGCTTGAGGAAGATGAACCTCAAAAGAAAGTGAAAGGTAAATCTATTGCTTTAAAATCTAATAAATCTGCTAAAGCTTTGTAGGTTATTGAAGAAAGCTCTGAAGGATCTTCTTCTGAAGAAGAAGATGAATTATCCATGTTGTCCAGAAGGATCAACAAACTCTGGAAGCACAAGGGAAAGAAGTTCAACAACTTCAAAAAATCTGATCATAGAAAGGAATCTTCTGGGTACAGAAGATCTGGCAAGAAAGAAGTTGTATGCTATGAGTGCAAAGAACCTGGGCATTACAAGAATGATTGCCCCAAACTTCAAAGAGAAAAACCCAAGAAGAAGTTTGACAAAAAGAAGAAGGTACTGATGGCAACATGGGATGACTCAGATGAATCTGAATCATCTTCTGAGTCAGAAGAAGAATGTGCCAATGTAGCTTTGATGGCAGACATAGAAGATCAGGAGGAAGGAACTTCAGGATCTGAATCTGATTCTGAATCTGACTCTGACGCTGAAGAGGTAATGGCTAAACTTACTAAAGAAGAACTTATCAAAGTGTTATCAGAAGTTCTGAAAAGCCATAACAATATTAAACTCAAATACAAGAAGCTGAAAAGCAGTCTTGAATCTAAGATTGATCTTCTGAAGACAGAACTTGTTGAGCAAAAAGAAATTAATCTGAAAATCAAAAATGACTTTGAAATAGCTCAACAAGAATTTGAATCTGAGACTAAGTCATGTGAAAACATTTTAGAAAAATATGACTATAGCTTTCAGAGATTCCTTACTAAGAGCATAGACAGAAGCAAGATGGCTTCTATGATCTATGGTGTTAGTGGGAACAACAGAAGAGGTATTGGATATGAATCTTCCTCTGGAAGTAATCCAAAGTCTGTTGACAAACTCTTCATCAAGAAGACACCTCTGTACTCTCAATTTAAGTTTGGTCACCTAAATGACATTAAACACACAAGCTCTGAGAAGAATACTTATGTGTTTAAACCCAAGGCAAGTCAGAATAAACATTATGTTGAAAAACAGAAGTTTAGACAAACCTACAAACCAACTAACCCTAAAGGACCCAAGAAGATCTGGGTACCTAAGAGCAAAATAATCCCTGTTGTAGATGTTCTTAGCAGCAAGGCCAGGACACCAGTCATGGTACCTGGACTCTGGATGCTCACGACACATGACAGGAGAAAGGTCTATGTTCCAAAGCCTGGAACTTAGATCTGGAGGTGACGTGAAGTTTGGAGGGAACCAGAAAGGCAAGATCATTGGATCTGGCACTATTGGAAATGGTAAACTTCCCTCTATAACTAATGTTTTACTTGTTGAAGGCTTAAAGCATAACTCATTGTCCATAAGTCAATTAAGTGACAATGGTTATGATATTACCTTTAATCAAAAATGTTGTAAAGCTATTAGTCAGAAGGATGGCTCTATCCTATTTAGTGGTAAGAGGAAAAACAACATTTATAAAATAAATCTTTTAGAACTTAAAGTTCAGAATGTTAAATGCCTCTTGTCTGTTAATGAAGAGCAATGGGTCTGGCACAGAAGATTGGGGCATATTAATATGAGATGTATATCTCAGATTAATAAACTTAATCTTGTCAGAGGACTTCCTAATCTGAAGTTCACCTCAGATGCTCTTTGTGAAGCATGCCAAAAAGGGAAGTTTTCAAAATCATCTTTTAAATCAAAAAATGTTGTTTCTACTTCCAGACCACTAGAATTACTTCATATTGATCTGTTTGGACCAGTGAAAACTGCATCCATCAGAGGCAAGAAGTATGGATTAGTCATTGTTGATGACTATAGCAGATGGACATGGGTAAAGTTCTTAAAACACAAGGATGAGTCACATTCTGTGTTCTTTGACTTCTACAAACAAGTCCAGAATGAGAAAGATCTTAAAATTATTAAAGTCAGGAGTGATCATGGTGGCGAATTTGAAAATAAACATTTTGAAAAATATTTTTCTGAAAATGGCATTGCTCATGATTTCTCCTGTCCTAGAACTCCACAACAAAATGGAGTTGTAGAAAGGAAAAATAGAACTTTGCAAGAAATGGCCAGAACCATGATCAATGAGACTAATCTGGCAAAGTATTTTTGGGCAGAAGCAATTCACACAGCTTGTTACATTCAGAACAGAGTGTCTGTAAGACCTCTTCTGAAAAAGACTCCCTATAAATTGTGGAGGAACAGAAAGCCCAACATTGCTTATTTTCATCCTTTTGGATGTACTTGTTATATGCTTAACACTAAAGAGAATCTTAACAAGTTTGATTCCAAAGCACAAAAGTGTTTCATGCTTAGTTATTCTGAACGCTCTAAAGGCTGCAGAGTATTCAATACTGAAACACAGATTGTGGAAGAATCTATTCATGTAAGATTTGATGATAAGCTTGGCTCTGAAAAGCCAAAGCAGTTTGAAAATTCTGTAGATAGAGAAGTGATTCTCACAGACTCTGAAGGCTCAGAGGCAAAAAAGGCTAAAGAGAAGGAATCTGAAGCAACTCCAGATGCTATTCCCTTATCTTCTCAAATGGACAACTTACACATTTCTGAAAGATCAAATGTCAGAGGATCTTCTTCCAAAATCAAGGCATCTCACCCAG
Organism: Lathyrus sativus; assembly: GCA_963859935.3. Taxonomy (NCBI): domain Eukaryota; kingdom Viridiplantae; phylum Streptophyta; class Magnoliopsida; order Fabales; family Fabaceae; genus Lathyrus; species Lathyrus sativus. Next base: position 50,650,328 of record OZ012740.1, on the reverse strand, counting down.
AAGATGTGATTATTGGAAAGAAAGATGATCCAATCAGGACAAGATCCTATCTCAGAACATCTGAATCTTCATTGTTTGGTTTAGTGTCAATAATTGAACCAACATCTGTGGATGAGGCTCTGAAAGATAATGAATGGATTATTGCAATGCAAGAAGAGCTAAATCAATTCACCAGAAATGAAGTTTGGGATCTGGTTCCTAGACCTAAAGGATTCAACATTATTGGGACAAAATGGGTCTTCAGGAATAAGTTGAATGAAAAGGGAGAAGTTGAAAGGAATAAGGCAAGGCTGGTTGCTCAGGGTTACAGTCAGCAAGAAGGAATTGACTATACAGAGACTTATGCTCCTGTTGCCAGGTTAGAGTCTATACGTTTACTCATTTCTTTTGTTGCACAGAATAAACATCACTCTATATCAGATGGATGTTAAAAGTGTCTTTCTTAATGGTATTATAGAAGAGGAAGTATATGTCCACCAACCTCCTGGTTTTGAAAGTGAAAACTTTCCAGATCATGTTTTTAAACTAAAAAATCTCTTTATGGTTTAAAACAAGCTCCCAGAGCTTGGTATGAGAGGTTGAGCAATTTCCTTCTGAAGAAAAATTTTATCAGAGGAAAAGTGGATACAACTTTATTCTGTAAAACTCTTAAGAAAGATCTGTTGATTTGTCAAATATATGTAGATGATATTATTTTTGGATCAACAAATATTATGCTTGGAAAGGAGTTTGCTAAATGTATGCAGGCAGAGTTTGAGATGAGCATGATGGGAGAATTGAGATTCTTTTGGGGAATCCAAGTCAACCAGACTCCAGAGTGCACCTACATACATCAGACCAAATATGTTAAAGAGCTTCTAAAGAAGTTCAACATGGTTGATAGTAAGATGGCAAAGACTCCAATGCACCCTACAAGCACTCTTGGTAAGGAAGAGGTAAGTAAGAAGGTAGATCAGAAACTCTACAGAGGTATAATAGGATCTCTTCTATACTTGACTGCTTCTAGACCTGATATTCTGTTTAGTGTATGCTTATGTGCAAGATTCCAATCAGATCCTAAAGAATCACACTTAACAGCTGTTAAGAGGATTCTAAGGTATCTGAAAGGTACTACTAACATGGGTCTGTGTTACTGATAACACGAAATCATATAGATATTTTCATGCATAATTCAACTAAAGTCTAACCGTTTTCGATCCGATTTCGGGTTATTTCCGTGTATTTGTCTGATGTTTTGCAGGTACTCAACGATCACGTCTAAACAAGGCAACATGAAGAAAAGAAGCAATCTCAGATGAAATATGGACGAAAAAGGAGTGAAAACACAATGAAAAGCGCAGCAAGCTGTTTTTGCTGATGTGACGACCGTCACAGCTTCATGACGACCGTCACACCTTGTGACGACCGTCATGCAGGCAAAAACGCCCCACTCAGATTACACGTCAAAGGATCAGTTCCAATTCCCACAGAGTGGACCACTACTCCCTAAATTATCTGCCTCAAGGTCCATCATCTTCAGTGATAACCGTTGGGATTCCACTTCTATAAAAAGGGAAGCAGGGGACTTCAGAAAGGGTGCTGCATTCATACCACGAAGTGCTGCCGAATTTACTTTCCAGAGCATTATTTTCCAGTTTTATTCTTATTTGTTTCTCTTTACCTTTCCTGTATTCCCATTTTCATTCTTCTGCAATTTCTATTTTATTGTACGATCAAATTGGCACTAAAGACCAGAATCCTGCCAACATCTGTGGAGGATCTGCCCAAAGGCCAATTGGCATATTTACAGGTTTTCATTTTGATCGACTTCAGTTTTATTATAATGCAAATCATTATTTATTATTCTTATTTATATTTTATCTTTCCCAAATCCATGTCTAGCTAAACTTAGGTAATCGATATGTAGTAATAATTCGAATGGGATTTGATAACCACTGGTTGAAAAACTTTCTTTTCATAAAAGTAATCTATGGTCTGAGTGTTTAAAATTGATTCACTGAATAAACTTCGTCGCGAAAGCGAGAACTTATTTAAAAGTAGTTTTGCCACGAAAGTGGGAAATTAATTAAGATACGAACCAACAAGCGAAAGCTCCGGTAAGGTCAGATAGTAAACACTAGGTATTTGTTTTAATAACAGCGAAAGCACTTTAAAATGAATTAGAACTTAGAGATTTCCAAAAAATAATTTTAACCCCGAACGGGATACGAAAGTGTACGTTTGGCCCTTAGGATTATGATTAGCGTCAATAACCATCGTGAGGCGAGAGTCTTCAAATCTCCATTTTCTGCTTAAATAAACTTTGAAAATTATTTCATACACCAGTAACTTATCAAATTCCTGAAGAACACAATTACTACGTATCGATTCAATCAATTATAATCTAAATAGTATTCTTAGTTCCCTTTTAGTGACAATCTTATTCCCTTAAACATATTCTACCTAGCTAAACATAGTAACTCCCGAGAACACTAGTTTGATTACGAGTCCCTGTGGGATCGATATCTATTATTACTACGCGATAGACTGTGCACTTGCAGTTAGGTTGTATTAGACATAGAAAGTCGCGATCAAGTTTTTGGCGCCGTTGCCGGGGACCCGTTTAGCCAATAGTGTAACCTTCTGTTACGCCGTATAGACTAGGTTAACAATTTTCATTTTCCCTTCACTAGTTCTGTCGATTGTATGCCAAGAAATCGCCCGCAAAGCGATATCGTAAAATCTTCAGTCGTAGAACTAGAACGCTTCTTACATTTAAGAAGTAGAATCATTGAGTACCAACTCAAACAACTCAAACATAACACTCCCGAACCTCTCACTCCCATTCCCAAATCAGAAGAAGAAGAACCAGAGATGGCTGAAGGACCTCCAAACAAACCGCTGAAGGCATACGCTACACCATCTCAAATGGAGCCTAGAAGTAGCATTGCTGCCCCAGCTATTACCCGAAACGATTTTGAGCTGAAACCATCATTATTGTCGGCTGTACAACAAAACCAATTCTCAGGAAACGCAACTGAGGATCCGAACGAACATCTAACAAAGTTTGTACAATACGCGGACACAGTGAAAGCAAATGGAGTAACTCCAGACGCGATAAGACTTCGTCTTTTCCCATTCTCTCTTAGAGACAGAGCGTGGACATGGTTACAATCGTTACCATTCAACTCCGTTACGACGTGGGAGCAATTGAAGAACGTCTTCTTAGCGAGATATTTTCCGCCAAGCAAAACTGCTATGCTTAGAGCTCAAATCAACGGATTTCGACAGAAAGATACTGAATCTCTTTACGAAGCATGGGAACGATTCAAATATATGATGAGAACATGTCCTCACCACGGTCTAGAAGACTGGGTGACAATCCATACTTTCTATAATGGGCTTCTATACAATACTAGATTGACAATAGACGTTGCCGCGGGCGGTGCACTTATGGATAAGCCATACGATGAAGCCTATCAATTGATAGAAAACATGTCACAAAACCATTGCCAATGGGGAGGTGAACGCACTCCAACTGAGAAAACCACAGCGAAAGGTGGGATGTACGAAATTAGCAGCCTTGAAAAGTTCAATGCTAAAGTAGATGCTCTAGCACAGAAAATCGATAGTCTGACTGTTAACCCCACTGCAACTGTCGCTGCAGTAACTCCAAATTGCGAGTTATGCGGAAGCACCACTCATAATGCACCCGAATGCCCATTGCTAGCCGGAATCCCACCAGACCAGGTAAATTATGCTCAAGGAAATCCCTACGCAAATACCTACAACCCAGGTTGGCGAAATCATCCAAACTTTTCTTATAAAAGCGAAAATGCATTGCAAATGCCTACTGCTCCGCAAGGATATCAAAAACCAGCTGCTCAGAATGCACCTAGGAAATCGAACCTCGAATTGATGATGGAAAAGTTCATAGCTACTCAAGCTCAAACAAACAAAGAATTCCTGAATCAAAACATACACACTAGCGAGCAAATTAAACAGTTGACAGGAAAAGTAGACGCTTTAGCCACCCACAACAAAATGTTAGAAACACAGATATCACAAGTGGCTCAACAACAAGCCTCTGCTGCCGCACCTGCTGGCACATTTCCTGGACAACCCGAACAGAATCCAAAAGGCCAAGCAAATGCTGTGATACTAAGAAGTGGAAAAGAATTGGACGAACCGATCGATCCGAGGACCGAAAACTCAGCCATGCAACAAAAACCAACTGAACAAGCAGAAAAGGAATCCGAGTTAGAGAAGAAGGAGGACAACGAGAAGGAGGATACCGCAAGTGAAAAAACTCAAGCACCTCCAGCGCCATATAAACCACCTATTCCTTATCCGCAAAGACTAATAAACTCCAAAACTTCAGGACAGTTTAAGAAATTTGTAGAGCTCCTTAAACAGTTGAATATTACTATTCCTTTTACAGAAGAGATAACTCAAATGCCGTCATACACTAAATTTCTCAAAGAAATCCTGTCGAATAAGAGAAAGATCGAGGATAACGAAACAGTTACACTTACTGCAGAGTGTAGCGCTATTATTCAAAACCGCATGCCTCCTAAATTAAAAGACCCAGGTAGTTTCTCCATACCCTGCGTCATAGGAAAGTTCGTAATAGACAAAGCTCTATGCGATTTAGGAGCCAGTATCAGTGTTATGCCCTTATCTATATGCAAAAAGCTGAATATGGGAGACCTCAGACCAACCAAAATGTCCGTACAATTAGCTGACAGATCAGTAAAATACCCAGTCGAAATACTGGAAAACGTTCCAGTACGCATAGGACAATTTTACATTCCAACCGACTTCATAATCATGGACATCAAGGAAGATACTGTAACCCCAATTATCCTAGGAAGACCATTCCTAGCTACAGCTGGAGCTATTATAGACGTGAAGAAAGGAAGGCTAACATTCGAAGTAGGAGAAGAAAAGATACAGTTCATTCTCACCAAGTTCTTACAAGCACCAGCAATAGACGATATCTGCTATTTAGTAGACGAAATCGACGAATGCATAAGAGAACTTGAAAATGAAGAGACCACGTATTCAAAAATAATAAAGATTCAAATACCCGATATTTCTGAAGACGATAATTGGCGTAAACCGTATAAAGACGACAGCCTAAGCGAAAGCTTAGCACTGACCCCAAACCATATGCCAGGTCCGAAGAACCCATCTTTAGAACTTAAAACACTACCTAAAAACCTCATATATGAATTCCTAGACGATGAACTAAAAAGACCAGTGATAGTCAACGCCGACTTAGGACAACCCGAAACCGAAAAGCTATTAGAAGTCCTAAAGAAGTACCCCACCGCGTTAGGCTATAACATAAGCGATTTAAAAGGTATAAGCCCTTCGATCTGTATGCATCGAATTACAATAGAGGAAGACTCTAAAACCTCTCGAGAGCATCAGAGAAGACTGAACCCCATCCTGAGCATTGTAGTCAGAGATGAAGTAAAGAAATTGCTAGATGTAGGAATCATCTATCCAATCTCCGATAGTGAATGGGTTAGCCCAGTTCACGTCGTACCAAAGAAAGGAGGAGTCACAGTAGTTAAAAACGAAAAAGGAGAATCAATAACAAAAAGAGTCGTGACTGGAAGCAGGATGTGCATTGACTATAGAAAGCTTAACAAGGCTACGCGCAAAGATCACTTCCCGCTACCCTTCATAGACCAAATGTTGGAAAGATTAGCCAAACATTCATATTTCTGCTATCTAGATGGTTACTCAGGATTCTTCCAAATTCCCATCCATCCTGATGACCAAGAAAAGACTACATTCACCTGTCCTTATGGTACTTTTGCTTACCGCCGAATGTCGTTCGGACTCTGTAACGCTCCGGCAACCTTCCAAAGATGCATGATGGCAATCTTTGCAGATTTCATAGACGACATTATGGAAGTATTTATGGACGATTTCTCGGTATGTGGACAAAGTTTCGAAGGATGCCTACAAAACTTAGAAATGGTACTAGAACGTTGCATAAAAGTAAACCTCGTCCTAAATTGGGAGAAATGCCATTTTATGGTCCGACAAGGAATAGTTCTAGGACACGTCATATCAGATAGAGGGATTGAGGTGTTGGTGTAAGCCCTAGAGGCCAATACTTTTTGGTACTTGTATCGGATTATTCGTTTAATAATAAAAGGCATTTCTTTATTATGTTTGTCTTTCAGAATAATAAAGTCCCTAGAATAGTTAGTCTATTTAATGAAATGTTAAGTGTGACTTAATCATGAGATCCCATTAAACATAAAGACATTATTCTTAAAATATCTGTAGTCAAGCTTTATTGCAAAGTGGGATAACATTAAAAGCATTGAGACTATTATGAAGATAGACTGATGATCACATCTCATGGATCATGGATAAAGAGTTATCAAGTCTTGACATAGGTATAAATATTAGGAGTAATATTTATACCGGATTGACCCGCTATGAGAATACTACATAGTATGTTATGCAAAGTGTCACAAGTTATTCTCATGGTGATAATGGTGTATTACCACCCTTCGACCTGAAACCACTATGGACCCTAGATGTAGAGTCGGGTGCTTTATTGTTGATCAAACATTATCCGTAACTGGATGATCATAAAGACAGTTGATGGGCACTCCACGAAGCATGCTGAGGGACATGAGTGTCCTAGATGGAATTTGCCAATCCTGCATAACAGGAGAAATGTCTAAGGGCCTAATATTGAATTGGACAAGGATGACACAGTGTATGCCTTGTGTTCAATATAGACATAGGGGCAAAAGGGTAATTGTACAAACATATATTATCACGAAAAAGGTTTTGTCAGATCACATGACATTTTCGTGACTTGGGTAGCAGTGATGTGTTGCTAGATACCGCTTACTGTTTATTATGTTAAATATATAATTTAATATAATTACCAACATTACAAAATCCTACAGGGTCACACACATAAGGACAGTTTGATGAGAGATAGAGAAATCAAAGGAACACCGTAAGGTACGGTGCACTTAAGTGAAAAATAGAAATTCGGATAATATAATAATAATTATTGTTATTTTATAATGGTTATAAAATAATAATAAAATAAATATATTTATTATAATAATAGTTATTATAATAATATATAATATTATTATGGATCATGTGAATTTGGTTTTTAGCCCGCAGCCCACAAGAGAGTCTATAAAAGGAACCCTTGTGATGAAGCTTTCACTTGATGCAATTTCGTTTTTGATTCTCTTTTCTCACTCAAATAATTCCGTTCGTAAGCAGCTAGCACTGTGACCGGAAGCTGTTCGTGTGGACTGAGTAGAGGCGTTGCACTTCATCAACGTTTGTGATCGCTGCATCAAAGATCTGAATCGCCACAAAGAGGCAACGATTCTATCACTGACCATGCTCATTCGTAAGGATCACTAAAGGAAATTTTTGTTTTCCGCTGCGTTTAGATCGCAATTTTCCATCAGTGGTATCAGAGCCTGGTTACGAAACCATGGATCTGATAGCTGTTAAATTTCCATCTTTTCTGTATTTGATTCGATTAAAACACAGAATGAATTTAACAATAAACGATTAATTAAATTTGGCATCTGTTGTGTACGATTTGGATGATTGATGTTGATTATGCTTCAGAAACCGACATTAGTATGGTGAAGTTGTGCGATACATTGATCATCCATAGGTTACACAATTAGATCGATCACTTTTATATAAGATATAAGAAATTCTGATGCAAAGATGGTATATGGGATATACTGTTTTGATTTCATCCATTCAATCACATAAGGATTGTAATTCTTTTGAAAGATCATCATTTTCATTCGCTTCGGAATCCGACGTTAGTATGGTGAAGCAATGACATGTTGATCTATCATATTGAGTTATCAATCGAGTTGTGTTTGACGGCATGAAATTGTTGCATTAGGATTAATGGCAGTACAAGTGTTGTATTGCCGCAGACTTTTTCGGTTGGGGTTGTAAATGCACAAAAGTTGTGCAGGAAACGACGTGAAATACAATGAAGTGTTCATAAAATTTTTCGTCGGGGCACTGCCCCTAACAACCCCGCAAGGAGGCGCTGCCCCCTTGACCCCCGTCCGCTGAACGATCAGCGGAACCACCGTCCGCTGACCGGGCAGCGGAACCCCTGGCTAAGTCTGCAAAGTGTGATCAATCAGCCGAAATTTAATTTAGTTTATTTAATTATCGGAATTTTAAACTAATAATAAAAGTGTGTTTATTATTATTTATTTGTGGTGATCAGTTATGGCCTTAGTTTATCCTTTATTATTGTTTTGGGATTTTTGAATACGGCCTGCGTGTCGTGCCTCTCTCTCAATCTCTTTATGTAACTTCTTTTCTCATCTCACTCCCTCGTATGTAAAACGAGTTTTCTTATATGTAATGTAATATTATGTTATGAAAAAAAAAAGGAAGTATTCAATATTAAAGGAGGATAACCTTGGAGATCATGCTTGGAGAAGCTTAGATCGTTATTAGGTTAGCTTATGTTCTCTCATTGGCTTGAGAGAACAATTGCGTTAGGGGCCATAATTGTATTTTTTTTATATGTATGTTGATACATGTAATTGTATGTTGATGCATGTGAGAGACGTTTTGCATGTTAAGCCAGTGAGATCAAACTAATAACAAATTCCCTCAAAATTAAATATTAAGTTTATGCTTTCCAATTTTTAGCACTCATCAAGACTAGTATCGAGCATTGTAGGTTTCGCCTACGCGAGGTGCAAGTTCTATATTAGTAAGGTGTGATGGGATAATTGTAATATCCAATTGCTAAAACAATGGGTCAAACTTAACTAAACAAATTATAATAAGATTATATATGTTTAGAAGCAAGAATTGGGAATGATTCATGTGATGGATCAGAATAAGGAGTTATTCACCCAATTGAAAATATTCGAGAGTTGTATGAGATACAATTGGAAGGAGTTCCTACCTAAATAACTTAGTTTTGTGTAATCAGCCTAACGCTGACTTAAAACAAAGTGAAACATGGATCTCGACCCACTAGAAAGTCTTCCAACGGGATTTTCCGAATCAAATGATGAGGGTCATTTGTTTTGAATAAAATAGTGGGAGCATATTTGATTAAAGGCCTAATTAAATATGTTGTTTTAATGATACTTATATTTTCATATTTCTCTTGTAGATTACCATGACAACAAACACATCGAACAATATTTTGCGATCCATCCTAGATAAGGAAAAATTGTCTGGGACAAATTTCCTGGATTGGCACCGTAATCTGAGGATTGTCCTCAAGCACGATAAGAAGCTGTATGTCTTGGAGACACCAGTTCCTGAGGAGGAACCTCCTAGTTCTGCACCAAAGGCAGAAAGAGATGCTTATAAGAAGCATTTCGATGATGCCAATGAAACCGCTTGCCTCATGCTTGCTACCATGAACTCTGAGTTGCAAAAGCAACACGAGAACATGTCTGCGTTCGATATGATCGGACATCTGAAAATGCTTTATCAAGAGCAAGCAAGAAATGAGAGGTTTCAGGTTTCAAAGTCCCTTTTTAACAACAAGTTAGCTGAAGGAGCCCCTGTAAGTCCCCATGTACTCAAGATGATTGGGTATGTGGAGAACCTTGACAGATTAGGGTTTCCCCTTGGAAAAGAACTTGCGATTGATCTGATCTTGCAATCGTTGTCAGAGAGCTTCAGTCAGTTTGTCCTGAATTTCAATATGAATGACTTGGACAAAAGTCTTCCAGAACTGCTAGGCATGTTGAGAACTGCTGAGCAGAATATGAAGACAAAAGGGAAATCCATTCTGATGGTCAGTAATGGAAAGAAACAGAACAAGAGGTCCATCAAACAGGGTGGTAGAGGGAAAGGCAAGGAAGTTGCCAAACCCAAACCCACCCCTCCTGTTTTGAAGCCTAGTGGAGGAATAGCAAAGGAGGGCACTTGCTTCCATTGCGGTAAGACCGGACATTGGAAGAGAAATTGCCCAAAGTACCTGGAAGATAAGAATAATGGAGTAGAGACTTCAAATTCAGGTATTTTTGTTATTGAAATTAATTTATCTACTTCTGCATCATGGGTATTAGATACTGGATGCGGTTCTCACATTTGTACTAATGTGCAGGGGCTAAAAAGGAGTAGAGATTTGGCAAAAGATGAAGTTGACCTACGAGTTGGCAATGGAGCAAAGGTTGCTGCTTTAGCTGTAGGAACTTATGTTTTAACTTTACCTAGTGGTTTAATAATTCAGTTAGAGAACTGTTATTATGTACCTGCAATTAGCAGGAATATTATTTCCGTTTCTTGTTTGGACAAGTTTGGTTTTTCATTCATAATAAGGAACAATTGTTGCTCCATTTATTTGAATGATATATTCTATGCTACTGCAAAAATGAATAATGGACTATATGTCCTTGATCTTGAAATGCCAATTTATAACATTAATACTAAAAGGTTGAAACCTAATGAGTTGAATCCAACTTACCTTTGGCACTGTCGATTAGGCCACATAAATGAGAAACGCATTTCCAAACTCCATAAAGATGGACTCTTGGACTCTTTTGATTATGAATCATATGAGACATGCAGATCTTGTTTAATTGGAAAGATGACAAAGTCCCCATTCACAGGAAAAAGGTGAAAGGGCTAATGATCTTTTGGCACTCATACATACTGATGTATGTGGACCACTGAACATACCAGCCAGAGGAGGTTTTCAGTACTTCATCACTTTTACTGATGACTTCAGTAGATACGGATATGTGTATTTAATGAAACACAAATCTGAGTCCTTTGAAAAGTTCAAGGAATTCAAGAATGAAGTACAAAACCAACTAGGTAAGAATATTAAAGTTCTTCGATCAGATCGAGGCGGTGAATATTTAAGCCTAGAAATTGATGACCATCTAAAAGAGTATGGGATTCTATCCCAACTTACTCCTCCTGGAACACCACAATGGAATGGTGTATCTGAGAGAAGAAATCGAACCTTGTTAGACATGGTCTGATCCATGATGAGTCACGTCGATCTTCCAAACTCCTTTTGGGGACATGCATTATTAACAGCAGCTTACACACTTAACCGTATTCCATCCAAAAAGGTTGATAAGACACCATATGAGATATGGAGTGATAAGAAACCACATATGTCTTACATGAAGATTTGGGGTTGCGAAGTTTACGTCAAACGACAAATTTCAACCAAGCTTGAGCCCAAATCTAACAAATGCTTATTTGTGGGGTATCCTAAAGAAACAAGAGGATATTACTTCTACAATCCTTCTGAGGGCAAAGTGTTTGTCGCTCGAACTGGAGTCTTTCTGGAAAGGGATTTTATTTCCAAAGGAAACAGTGGGAGGAAAATAGAGCTTGAAGAAATTCAAGAATCACAAAACATTGAAACACCTATGGAGGAACTAGAGCGGGAAACACAAGTAGTTGTGGAAGAGCAACCTGCTCAAGTAGAACAAGACCAGCGTAGGTCAAGCAGGATACGTCACCAACCTGAGAGATATGGATATCTCATAAGTGATCAGGGTGATGTATTACTCATGGATCAAGATGAGCCTGTGACCTACAAAGAGGCCATAACTGGTCCTGAGTCTGAGAAGTGGCTAGAAGCCATGAAATCTGAAATGGATTCCATGTACACAAACCAGGTTTGGACCTTGGTAGAACCTCCTATAGGAGTTAACCCTATAGGATGCAAGTGGGTCTTCAAGAAGAAGACTGACATGGATGGTAAGGTACATACCTATAAAGCAAGACTGGTTGCAAAAGGCTATAAACAAATTCATGGGGTTGACTATGATGAAACCTTTTCACCAGTTGCAATGCTTAAATCTGTTCGGATTTTACTTGCCATCGCTGCATATCATGATTATGAAATATGGCAGATGGATGTCAAAACTGCTTTCCTTAATGGGAATCTTCTTGAGGATGTGTACATGACACAACCTGAAGGATTTGACATACCACAAGATGCCCAAAAGATATGCAAGTTACAGCGATCAATCTATGGATTGAAGCAAGCTTCCAGAAGCTGGAATCTTCATTTTGATGAAACCATAAAACAATATGGATTCATCAAAAATGAAGATGAACCTTGTGTCTACAAGAAGGTTAGTGAGAGCATGATCGTGTTTCTGGTATTATATGTAGATGACATATTACTCATTGGAAACGATGTCCCTACCTTGCAACAAGTGAAGACTTGGTTAGGGAATTGTTTTTCTATGAAAGACCTAGGTGAAGCAGCCTATATATTAGGAATTAGGATCTATAGAGATAGATCACAAAAACTGCTTGGCCTAAGTCAGAGTACATACATAGATAAAGTGTTGAGACGCTTTAATATGCATGATTCCAAGAAAGGATTCATACCTATGCAACATGGTCTGTGTTTATCAAAAACACAATCCCCTTCAACTAAGGAAGAAAGGGATCGCATGAATAAGATTCCATATGCATCTGCAATAGGATCTATCATGTATGCCATGTTATGTACTCGACCAGATGTCTCGTATGCATTAAGTGCAACGAGTAGGTACCAATCTGATCCCGGTGATGCTCACTGGGTAGCTGTCAAGAATATCCTTAAGTACTTGAGAAGGACTAAGGATTCATTCTTGATATATGGAGGTCAGGAAGAGCTTGATGTAATTGGTTACACTGATGCTAGCTTCCAGACAGATAAGGATGATTTTAGATCACAATCTGGTTATGTGTTCTGTCTCAATGGTGGCGCTGTGAGCTGGAAAAGTTCAAAGCAAGAAACAGTTGCTGATTCTACAACTGAGGCCGAGTATATTGCTGCCTCAAATGCAGCAAAGGAAGTTGTTTGGATCAAGAAGTTCATTAGTGAACTTGGCATAGTCCCTAGCATTGTGGATCCCATTGGTTTATATTGTGATAACAATGGTGCTATCGCACAAGCTAAGGAGCCTAGATCTCACCAACGATCCAAACACATACTTAGGCGTTATCACCTCATTCGAGAGATAATCGATCGGGGAGATGTGAAGATATGCAGAGTACCTACACTTGACAATATCGCTGACCCATTAACAAAGCATCTTGCGCAACAGAAGCATGATGGTCATACTAGATCTATGGGTATTAAGGGTATGCCTAATTGGCTCTAGTGCTAGTGGGAGATTGTTGGTGTAAGCCCTAGAGGCCAATACTTTTTGGTACTTGTATCGGATTATTCGTTTAATAATAAAAGGCATTTCTTTATTATGTTTATCTTTCAGAATAATAAAGTCCCTAGAATAGTTAGTCTGTTTAATGAAATGTTAAGTGTGACTTAATTATGAGATCCCATTAAACATAAAGACATTATTCTTAAAATATCTGTAGTCAAGCTTTATTGCAAAGTGGGATAACATTAAAAGCATTGAGACTATTATGAAGATAGACTGATGATCACATCTCATGGATCATGGATAAAGAGTTATCAAGTCTTGACATAGGTATAAATATTAGGAGTAATATTTATACCGGATTGACCCGCTATGAGAATACTACATAGTATGTTATGCAAAGTGTCATAAGTTATTCTCATGGTGATAATGGTGTATTACCACCTTTCGACCTGAAACCACTATGGACCCTAGATGTAGAGTCGGGTGCTTTATTGCTGATCAAACATTATCCGTAACTGGATGATCATAAAGACAGTTGATGGGCACTCCACGAAGCATGCTGAGGGACATGAGTGTCCTAGATGGAATTTGCCAATCCTGCATAACAGGAGAAATGTCTAAGGGCCCAATATTGAACTGGACAAGGATGACACAGTGTATGCCTTGTGTTCAATATAGACATAGGGGCAAAAGGGTAATTGTACAAACATATATTATCACGAAAAAGGTTTTGTCAGATCACATGACATTTTCGTGACTTGGGTAGCAGTGATGTGTTGCTAGATACCGCTTACTGTTTATTATGTTAAATATATAATTTAATATAATTACCAATGTTACGAAATCCTACAGGGTCACACACATAAGGACAGTTTGATGAGAGATAGAGAAATCAAAGGAACACCGTAAGGTACGGTGCACTTAAGTGAAAAATAGAAATTCGCATAATATAATAATAATTATTGTTATTTTATAATGGTTATAAAATAATAATAAAATAAATATATTTATTATAATAATAGTTATTATAATAATATATAATATTATTATGGATCATGTGAATTGGGTTTTTAACCCGCAGCCCACAAGAGAGTCTATAAAAGGAACCCTTGTGATGAAGCTTTCACTTGATGCAATTTCGTTTTTGATTCTCTTTTCTCACTCAAATAATTCCGTTCGTAAGCAGCTAGCACTGTGACCGGAAGCTGTTCGTGTGGACTGAGTAGAGGCGTTGCACTTCATCAACGCTTGTGATCGCTGCATCAAAGATCTGAATCGCCACAAAGAGGTAACGATTCTATCACTGACCATGCTCATTCGTAAGGATCACTAAAGGAAATTTTTGTTTTCCTCTGCGTTTAGATCGCAATTTTCCATCATGAGGTAGAAAAAGATAAAATAGAGATTATAAAAGATCTCCAACCTCCAAAATCCGTACGAGAAATACGGAGTTTTCTAGGACATGCCGGTTTCTACAGAAGATTTATAAAAGATTTTTCGAAAATCACAAAACCTCTGACCGGCCTGTTGATGAAAGATGTTGAGTTCGTCTTCAACGACGACTGTCTAAAAGCATTCGAAACATTGAAATCAGCCCTTATCACCGCACCAATCATGCAACCACCCGATTGGCGACTACCGTTCGAAATCATGTGCGACGCGAGTGATTACGCTGTAGGCGCAGTTCTAGGACAAAGGAAGGACAAGAAACTTCATGCCATCTACTATGCCAGTAGAACCTTAGATCCTGCCCAAATGAACTACGCTACCATAGAAAAGGAACTTCTAGCAGTTATATTTGCGCTTGACAAATTCCGTTCTTACTTAGTAGGAGCAAAAATCATCATATACACAGACCACGCTGCCATAAGGTACCTAATAAGCAAAAAGGATGCCAAACCAAGACTATTGAGATGGATCCTGTTATTACAAGAGTTTGACTTAGAAATCAAAGATAAGAAAGGAACCGAGAACGTTGTTGCGGATCACTTATCCCGAATAGAATGCATCAAACATGAACTAGTACCGATAAATGACGATTTCCCGTACGAACGTCTGATAGCCAAATTAGAAAGTGACACACCCAATTCAATCTCGGAAGATCCAGAATTCGAAAAAGCCATAGAAGCCGTCTATGCCCAAGTCACATTACCTTGGTATGCTGACATCGTTAATTACCTCGCTGCGAGCGTGCTTCCACCGGATCTTACTTATCAGCAAAAGAAGAAATTATTCCACGATCTGAAACACTATTATTGGGACGAACCTCTACTCTTCAAGAGAGGGGCCGACAACATATATCATCGCTGTGTCCCAGAGGAAGAAATAGAAAATATTATTTCCCAATGCCACTCAGCACCATACGGTGGTCATGCTAGTACATCTAAGACGTGCGCTAAGATTCTCCAAGCCGGCTTATTCTGGCCTAATCTCTAGAAAGACGTTCACATCGCTGTGCAAAAGTGCGATCGATGCCAACGAACTGGCAACATCTCACGACGCGATGAAATGCCTCAGAAAGGAATCTTAGAGGTAGAAATCTTCGACGTCTGGGGAATAGATTTCATGGGACCATTCCCACCTTCTTTTGGAAATAACTACATACTCGTCGCTGTCGATTATGTGTCTAAATGGATAGAAGCCATAGCTGCTCCAACAAACGACGCACGAGTAGTAATCAAACTCTTCAAAAACACAATCTTTCCTAGATTCGGTGTGCCCAGACTCGTCATTAGTGACGGAGGATCTCACTTCATATCGCGAATATTCGATAAACTTCTCTCTAGATATGGAGTCTGGCACCGAGTAGCTACACCCTATCATCCGCAAACTAGCGGACAAGTAGAGGTCTCGAACAGAGAAATAAACCAGATCTTGGAAAAGACTGTCGCTACCTCAAGGAAAGATTGGTCGTCAAAGCTACAAGAAGCTTTATGGGCTTATAGGACCGCATTTAAGACACCAATAGGTACTACCCCCTATAAATTGGTTTACGGTAAATCCTGCCATCTCCCTGTAGAGTTAGAGCATAAGGCCTTTTGGGCCGTTAAGACACTCAACTTCAACTACACTGAGGCGGGAGAAAAGCGAATCTTGAACTTACACGAGTTGGAAGAACTTCGATTAGACGCTTACGAAAATGCCCGTATCTATAAAGAACGAACTAAAAAGTGGCATGATAAACGTTCAATCAGGAAACAATTCAGTGTGGGAGACATCGTATTGCTCTTTAATTCACGATTAAAACTCTTCCCAGGTAAACTAAAATCTAGGTGGTCCGGACCCTATGAAGTGACTAAAGTACTTCAGAGTGGAGCTGTTGAAATTACCGATAAGACAAATGCACCATTTATCGTAAACGGGCAACGTCTAAAACATTACAATAAGAACGACAACAGTCCTCAAGTAAGCAATATAACATTGCTTGAGCTTCCAGCTCAGACACCCGAATAGCTTCTCACCAAGCTATCGTCAGGCTTTAGACGTTAAAAACAGCGCTTACTGGGAGGCAACCCAAATTTCCCTCGTTATTGCATTTCATTTTTCTTTAAAAGTCCACTTTGAAAATCCAACAAAGATTCTAAACTTATAATTACTACTACTTTCTACTTTCGTTTGTTTTCATATTCTATTCTATTTTTCCTCTTTTGTCTTTTGTTTCTACCGCTTTTCGTTTCTAAAAATACTGACTTCAATTTCCTGTTTCAAACTTTTCAGGATTTTTAAACCAGTCTTCAAAACATTCCTTCTGTTTTCTCCGAATTACCTGCGAGTATGGCCGAATACGACTTCACGAAGGTTCACTTCCGAGGACTCGCTCAAAAGGCAAGATTTGCAGCACTGACCGAAAGAGAATTCGCCTTAACGTTGTATTATGATAAGGCTACTATGGACAAACTAGGGATCACAGATAGCATTCAATACCTATTCAATCAACTAGGTTGGGAGAACACTGCTCTGAAAACACGTTTCGCTACCTACAAGGATCTTACCTATGAATTCCTTAGTTCTTTCAGATACACACCCAACTATGGTTTTGGATCCAGCACAGAGTTGATTACCTTTCGATTGTTTGGAATGGACCAAACCCATAGCCGGATGTCACTAGCTAACCTCCTAGGATTCCCTAGCGGACCGCATGTGTTCATCAGTGCAGAAGATGACGATATTGATTTTCAACTCGATCAATTCTGGGGTAGAATCACAGGCGACTATCACCCTGAACCAGACAGAATGTACAATGATGACATACACAACCCAGCCTTCAGATACTTCCATAAGATACTACCTCACACCTTGTTTGGAAAAGAAGAAAATATTACTGCAGTATCTAAAGAGGAGTTATTCATCATGTTCTGTGCTTCTCAGGGACGGACAGTAAATGCAGTGCCTTTCATGATGAGATCTTTCAAACGCCTCACGCTGGAACCTCAGACACCTATCCTTATAGGAGGCCTAGTAACAATGATTGCCCACGAGCTTGGCCTTAGATTCCATTTAAATGTCAGCACTCGTTTTGGCACCATCCGACCCATGAACATACAATTCTGCTTTAACAGGCGCATTTTAGGAACTATGGGACCTGGACCGTATGAGTACCTTATTAACGAAAAACCAGTACAGCTATTCACGCTGCCTGATCATCTGATGACAAGCATCCACAACAAGGATAACTGGCTCTACGAATTGGATGAGCCTATGGGACCTCCTTCACCACAGTCAACACCCCAGAACTATATGTATGACAGTGACCACATCTCTGAGGCACACGACTATATGTACTATGAGGACGTTGTATCTGAAACTGAAGTAGACCCTACGACCCCTCCACACTACAATACTTATCCTGAGCCTATCCCTGAGGAGACCACCGACAAAATGGATGCCGTGTTACTCAGATTGGATGACGTTGATAAAGCTCTGACTAATGTAAAAGCTGATATCGCAGGCATGCACAGCGAACTGGTAGGCTTCATGGATCTAGTCTGCGATCAACTCGACTACTATTCACAGAAATTCGATGAGTTGAAGGCACGAAAAGATTAGTTATTAGTTCTTAGCAGTAGTTTCAGTTTAGTTTAGTCTAGCTTAGTTTCATTTAATCATTTGGATTTTTCGCATTGTTAGTTTCTTTATGTACTACATACAATTGTTTCAATTTTATGTTATTTCAATTCTAGTATTTATTCAATTATTTTGTTTTCGCATTATTTGTTGTTTGTTGGCTGTTATATTACATCACCGTATCAATACTAAGCCTTAAAAGTCACTACGAGTACGCCCTCAGAGCAAAATTCTGCGTTCTGCAGATTTTGCTGCTGTGACGACCGTCACAGCCTCATGACGAGCGTCACGCGGGTGACGACCGTCACACCTACGTGACGACCGTCACGCAGTCAGAAACTGATATCTGATAAAACAGGGTTTGTGTTCTCTTCCACTTCCCCCCATTATCACTTTCAATCATCCTAACTCCTACCCCACTACGAATTTTCGTCCTCCCCACATTGAACTATAAATTTCAACTCCAAATTCAACCTCCAAACCACACTTTTGTCAGTTTTTCCCTCTCTGCAGAAAAACCCCAAACCTCAGAAACCTCTCCATCTCCCAACAATGGCAAGGAATGCAGAAACCCCAGATGTCAGCAACATTACCTTCAGTGAAGGAGACTTAGGCGAAAGACAACGAGCAAACTACATTGCATTTCATCAGAGGTCGCTCCAGCTGACTCATTATCCGCACCTTCCATCGCTTACGGAGCTCGGACTCCTTGAAGGTGTAACCTGGATGCTTCAAAGAGCAGGCATCTGGAACCTCTGCACCAACCCACAGCCAACGTACGAACAACTCACTCTTGAGTTCTTGAGTTCGTTGACTTACGCCACATCCAGCGGCGAACTTAACCAGCACACAGGTGTCGCATGCTTCCGGATGTTTGGCACCAACTATCAGGTGAACCAAAATCAGATTGCCAGCATCCTACAGCTACCTCGCGGCGACAACGCTCATCGCCGCATCACCGATCAGTTCCAGCACGAAGCTTTCGCGCTGTGGTATCAGTTAACCGGCCTCAATGCCGATGGTTGGGACTCCCTACACGCCACTCATATCCATAACCCAACCATCCGGTACTTTCAAAGAGCGTTGAGCAACACTATTTTTGCCAGAGACAGCAACCACAAAGTGAACTCGAAAGAGCTCTTCTTTCTCCAATGCGTCTTCAACAATGAACCTGTCAACGCTGCCCCGTTTCTGCTGGCTCACATTCAGGCCAACTGCAACCGTGGCTCGAAGCTATTCTACTTTGGCGGGATTGTCACGGCTATTGCACTTGGGCTGAACCTTGGCGACCGCCTCCAGCACCTCCATTCCATCCCCTCGGTGTTCCTAGACACCGACCACTGCAGAGCCTCCCATCTCATCCGCTCCCGAGCTGACGGTAAATACCATTCGGTTGTGCGTGGCAAGACCGTCCGAAGCATCATCCTTCCGTCCCGCACCCGCATCCATCCAGAGGACCGTACCAACTGGTTGTTCGACCTCACTGCCCCTCCTGCTGCCGTTGTTCCCACTCAGGACCACACTCACGGTTCCGACGATGAAATCCAAGTTGAGTTGGACAGGTCCGAGCAGCCAGAGGCATCATAGCCTCCTCCTCCCGTAGGTACATCCTCTCGTCGCCGCCGCCATCATCCCGTGCCAGACTACACATAAGAGGACCTCCGTCGCTCCCTAGACCAGCAGGCACAGATACTCGCGATGCTGCAGCAGCAGAATCAGCGAGCCGACCAGTTCGAAGCTTGGCACCGGACTCAAATGCAACAACTTCACACCGGCCAAGCTACGATCACTGAGAGCCTAGCGAATTTGGCCTTGCAGGTCGAAGGACTCCGAGACACCGTCTACCACACCGGAGCTATGAGCTATGAGGACAGAGTAGCCCTTGCCAGAGCTAGAGGACGCCAGCGCGGACGTGACAGAGGCCGTGACTAGATTTTCATTTTTTTCCTTCATTGTTTACTATATTTCCAGTTTATTTGTACTTTCATTTCAGTTGTATCTCCCTCTCGCATACTTCAAGTATCAGTGAGGACACTGATCGAGATAGTGTGGGAGCGGAGCCTTTATTTCCATTCCACTGTACTCTGAATTTCCTTTATTTCCATTTCACCGCACTTTTAATTTTCGTAATTTCTATTTTAACACTTTCTATTTCTAGAAAATAAAGCTCGTCTATATATTTTTCACGTTACGCAAACAATCCCCACATTATTCAACGTAAACAAAAATTTTTTTCATTCGTTCCTCAAAAGCAAAAGCATCACGAGAATGCACCTAAGTTCAAAACAAGTTTTGAAACTCCGAGGAAA
Organism: Lathyrus sativus; assembly: GCA_963859935.3. Taxonomy (NCBI): domain Eukaryota; kingdom Viridiplantae; phylum Streptophyta; class Magnoliopsida; order Fabales; family Fabaceae; genus Lathyrus; species Lathyrus sativus. The sequence continues at coordinate 50,629,825 of OZ012740.1, read as the reverse complement.
CGACAGTTCTAACAAAACCAGTATCGTTCAGACACCTTAGATCTCTAGTTTATGCGAGTCGGTTTCACCACCTACGTGTACCAAAGTCTCAAGTGTCTACGCAAACTCAACCCCAAGTAGTTTATACTAGCAGTCAGCACCATCCTAAAAACACTTCTAAGCGAGCGACCGATGCAAATAAGTGTATGATCTCCAAAAACATGAAAAATCATGAAAAGAGAGCTAAAAAGCCCAAGAATACAAGATACGTTTCCTTCTAAGTTAGGTGCTCCTCACCCGAGCATTTAGCCCAACGGCACGAAGAACTCATTGAAAATCAATGACATAAAATTATGATCAATGAAGAAGATCAAAAACAGAAATTAGATCATATTCACTAACAGGTCGACTTGCCATGAAAGTGTGCGGACAACGGGCTTAATGTGATTGCGCTAGAACAAACAGGGTGAACTTGCCGCGAGAACCTTGACACCAAGCTACAGTAGCATGACTGAGACCGATTGGCATAAAAAGGAGACGTCCGAAGACTTGTAGTCCAGTGTCGTCATGATACTCGTCTTGTTCCTACCAAGAATCCCGGGTTTTCCAAACTCTGCGAACGAAGAAGCTGCCTCGTGCTTGCCGACTTTTCCATGCTTTACTTGAGGACAAGCAAAGATTCAAGCTTAGGGGAGTTTGATAACACGAAATCATATAGATATTTTCATGCATAATTCAACTAAAGTCTAACCATTTTCGATCCGATTTCGGGTTATTTCCGTGTATTTGTCTGATGTTTTGCAGGTATTCAACGATCACGTCTAAACAAGGCAACATGAAGAAAAGAAGCAATCTCAGATGAAATATGGACGAAAAAGGAGTGAAAACACAATGAAAAGCGTAGCAAGCTGTTTTTGCTAATGTGACGACTGTCACAGCTTCATGACGACCGTCACACGGGTGACGACCGTCACACCTTGTGACGACCGTCATGCAGGCAAAAACGCCCCACTCAGATTACACGTCAAAGGATCAGTTCCAATTCCCACAGAGTGGACCACTACTCCCTAAATTATCTGCCTCAAGGTCCATCATCTTCAGTGATAACCGTTGGGATTCCACTTCTTTAAAAGGGAAGCAGGGGACTTCAGAAAGGGTGCTGCATTCATACCACGAAGTGCTGCCGAATTTACTTTCCAGAGCATTATTTTCCAGTTTTATTCTTATTTGTTTCTCTTTACCTTTCCTGTATTCCCATTTTCATTCTTCTGCAATTTCTATTTTATTGTACGATCAAATTGGCACTAAAGACCAGAATCCTGCCAACATCTGTGGAGGATCTGCCCAAAGGCCAATTGGCATATTTACAGGTTTTCATTTTGATCGACTTCAGTTTTATTATAATGCAAATCATTATTTATTATTCTTATTTATATTTTATCTTTCCCAAATCCATGTCTAGCTAAACTTAGGTAATCGATATGTAGTAATAATTCGAATGGGATTTGATAACCACTGGTTGAAAAACTTTCTTTTCATAAAAGTAATTTATGGTCTGAGTGTTTAAAATTGATTCACTGAATAAACTTTGTCGCGAAAGCGAGAACTTATTTAAAAGTAGTTTTGCCACGAAAGTGGGAAATTAATTAAGATACGAACCAACAAGCGAAAGCTGCGGTAAGGTCAGATAGTAAACACTAGGCATTTGTTTTAATAACAGCGAAAGCACTTTAAAATGAATTAGAACTTAGAGATTTCCAAAAAATAATTTTAACCCCGAACGGGATACGAAAGTGTACGTTTGGCCCTTAGGATTATGATTAGCGTCAATAACCATCGTGAGGCGAGAGTCTTCAAATCTCCATTTTCTGCTTAAATAAACTTTGAAAATTATTTCATACACCAGTAACTTATCAAATCCCTGAAGAACACAATTACTACGTATCGATTCAATCAATTATAATCTAAATAGTATTCTTAGTTCCCTTTTAGTGACAATCTTATTCCCTTAAACATATTCTACCTAGCTAAACATAGTAACTCCCGAGAACACTAGTTTGATTACGAGTCCCTGTGGGATCGATATCTATTATTACTACGCGATAGACTGTGCACTTGCAGTTAGGTTGTATTAGACATAGAAAGTCGCGATCAGTTACAGAAGATCTGATGAATTTTCATTAGTTAGATTATGTGATGCTGATTATGATGGAGACAGAGTTGAATGTAAAAGCACTTCTGGAAGCTGTCAGTTTCTTGGAAGTCATCTGATCTCATGGTACAGCAAGAAGCAACCCACTATTGCACTATCAACTACAGAGGCAGAATACATTGCTGCTGCTGGATGTTATACGCAGATGCTCTGGATGAAGAGTCAGCTAGAAGACTATCATATCTATGAGAGTAATCTTTCTATCTTCTGTGATAATACTTCTGCTATATGTTTGTCAAAAAATCCAATCTTACACTCTAAGGCTAAACATATAGAAATTAAACATCACTTCATCAGAGACTATGTTCAGAAGGGTGTAATACATCTAGCTTTTGTTGATACAGATCATCAATGGGCTGATATTTTCACAAAACCCCTTGCTGAAGATAGGTTTAAGTTCATTCTGAAAAATATTTGTATGGATTTTTGTCCAGAGTAATATTTATCAGAGGCAACTTATCAGATGCAAAATGTTTAAAGATCTGAAGTATTTCATCTGATTATTTATTCATTTATCTTTGATTGATTTATTTGTGTGAAACTCTGAACTAACAAACTCAGAAGATCTGAACGTTGGAAACGTTTCATTTCTTGAGAGGCATCAGATGCACATATAAGCAGACACGTGTCACTCAGAATCTGAAAAGATGGAGTGCTCTACTGAATTGACGTTTGAGGTACTGCTTTGAAAATCTCATTTTTCTTGGATTTCCCCCCATTTGTCATATCTTTAAATTGAAATGATTATTTTCATTAAATGCTATGTGTAAACGTGCGTATGTGTCTATTGATGTGCCCAATGTTTGATTTTTTGGTTTTCTATAAATACCACCTATCACACCATCTTCACACTTTTCACACTCACTACACTTATGCGTTTTTGCTTACTCTTCAACCTCTACCAAAACCCTAAACCCAAATCAAAATCTTCATCTTCATCAATGCTTCTTCATCAAATGCTGCTGAAATCTCCAACAACAATATAATGTACAAGAAACCAGTACGCACTCTATTTACTCCAGTTATGGATCTTGAGGTTCTGTGCGAGAGTTTCATTGATCTTGAATCAATAGAAGAAAATGGGTTTGACCTAACAACTGCCATTAAAGCTCAAGGCTGGGAGAAGTATTTTGATAGACTGATGGGTCATGTGTACCCAACTCTTGTGAAGGAATTCTGGATTCACGCTCATGCTGGTCCTAAGTTCATTCACTCATCTGTCCTTGGGAAGGAGATAGTGATCACTGAGAAACTGATCAGGCAGTTGTTTAGTTATAAAGAATCTGATGGTGTTACAAACCTAGCCTCTTCACGTATTGATATGGCTAAGGTGTATGAAGAGATTATTGTATCTGGAACACCAACAAGCAAGGTTAAAGATCTGAAACCTATCTATAGGATCTGGGCGAAGATATTTATGAGTACAATCTTTCACAGAAAGTCATCCAACTCACCAGACTATGTGAGTACAGAGCATCTGTACTTCATGTACTGCATCAGCAAGAATACTAAGGTGGATCTGCCCTATCTGATTTTCAGTCATCTTCTGACTCATGTCAAAGAGACTAGAGAAGAGGTCAGAGCTAAAGCTGGGAAAGTTAGAACTTGGATACCTCTGGGAAGACTTATTTCAGACATCCTTACAGAGAATCAGTTGGTGAAGCATCTGACAGATGCAAAAATGACAGAGGATCTGTTCTACATCATTGGATCTAAGATAAACGGACTTACTCTGAAAAGAATGAAGATCATTTCAGAGCTGAATGGTAAACTAAGGAAGATAAACTCTGAGGAGGTCAATGGCAGAAGGATACCAGTAGAAGATTTTCCAATGTTCAGCGCAGATGAACCAAAGATTTTCCAGTATAAGGTATTGTCTGGGCTTACATTGCAGATTGTCTGAAGAATGGAATTCCTCTACCTGCTAACCTTGTTCGGAAACAAGGAGAAGAATTGCCCAATCTGATGAAGGAAAGGCGTAGTAAGAGAAAAGCTGAAGAAGGCTCTGTTCAGAAGAAAAGGAAAGAATCTGAAGTTCCAAGGAAGAAGAAGAAAGGAGTAAATAAAGTCAGAATCAATTCTAGAGATGCTACTCTGGAAGAGATAAGAGATACTATTCATCAGGTATTAACATCTGATCCTACCCCTGTTGTTCATTCACCCCTTCCATCTCCAACCCTTAGACATAGAACTTCTAAACCCCAACCATCTGCAAACCTTTCATCTGAACCACCTTCATCTCCCCCAGTACATTCACAACCATCTTTTGTACCAACAACCTCTGACCCCCAACCTCATACTACATCTGAACCCCCTCAACCTACTTCACCAGAAATTCCACAACCAGATATTCCACAATCAGAAATTCCACAACAAGATATTCTGGATATCCAACCCCTGAATCAATCCATTAACATTTCTTCAACATCTGTTCACTCAGAAGAATCTTCTGATTGTGAATCATCTGATTTTGAATCATCTGATTTTGAACCAGAGTCTCTCAAACAAGTTTGTTCTGACATTGCTATGAAGGAACACGTTAACATTTCTATGTTTCAAGTTTCATCATCTGAAACTCATACTCCACCCAACTCCCCACCTCAGATAACCATCCCTCAACCATCTGAAACTCATCTATCTGAAACCCAAACCATTCCTCAACCAACTGAACTCCCTCAGTCTGACACCCAAACATCTCAACCAACACCACCTCAACCACAACCATCTGAACCTACTCCTGTTAACACTCCTAATCCTAAACCCTCTGAACAGTCAGATCTAGGATCATGTGTTAATACTATGTTTGAAATTTTGAAGAAGGAGATAGATTCTGAGTATGCTCGTGTTAAGGAAGTGTGCTTGTCAAGTTTGGATTCGGCTATTTCAAATGCTTCTTGGAAACGCTTCATCTGGATGTTCAACAAAGCTGCTTTAAAAGTTAGAGCTAAATGTTCTAAGCTTGTAAATACTCAGTTTGCAAAGTTAATCAAGATAACTCTGATGAACATTCCTCCTCCTCCTCCTGTGTTGCTTCTGGAAGCTGCTCCTCCAGAGGCTCCTGCATCTGAATTGGTTGAACAAGCTTCTGAAGAGAACCAGTCTGACAAGAACAATGCTGCTACTGCATCTGCTTCTTCTTCATCCGTGGTCACAGAGCTTGTGAATGATGTCAAGGAAATAAAAGATTGGATGGTACAACAATAGAAGACAACTAATGAGATCAAAACCTGGATGTCTAAGCAAGAAGAGTCAACAGCCAAAATGACAGAGCTTCTGACCCTTATTGCCTCACGCCAGACTTAGTTTTATTTGATGTTTTTTGCACATGTTATTGCTTCTGTTGTTTTCTTATTGTTTTGTTATGCTTTTTGGCATCTATCTGTTCTTTTGTGACTTTGTTTGATTGTGAACTCTGATCTGTTTAAATGAAAGTTGATGTTTTTGCTTCTATATGCTTCTTTTCTTCTGTATCTTTATGTCTTTAAAAATCTTTTTGATTATGACAAAAAGGGGGAGAAAAAGAGAATCTGATTGTTCAACCTATAAGCAATTACTAAAACTTAAATTCAGACATTTTATTAACTTACTTTGAATTTAAGTCTTTCAGATTACATTGATATATCTAACATAATTCATTGAAGTTACCCTGAGACTTTTCCAACCAGAACCTGATCTTCCAAAGCAAATCTGAGTATTCAATCAACTCTGATATCTTACTCTGATACCTTTACTCTGAAAGATAATTCAAGCAAGATGATAACCAGGCGCTCTGACTGAAGGAAGTCATAATTATCTGGCATCAAGATTTGATTCTGAAATTCAAATCTCTTGTATCAGGCTCTGAATCTGAAATATACTTAATCAAAAAGGGAAGTGTTTTCTTCTATTAGAGTATTCATTTCAGGGGGAGATTGTTAATCTCAGGGAGAGTTATAATCCATACATTTTATTGAACAAAATTTCTCATGTTTTGTCATCATCAAAAAGGGGGAGATTGTAAGAACACAGATTGTTTCTTAGTAATATCTCTATGTTTTGATGATAACACTTATGAATTTTGTATTCAAGAATTATATACTCTAAATTTGTTCTAGACTGTTTGCTACAGGTACTAAAGAAAATATTCTTAAAGAGCAAATTTGGATCTGAACAATGATATTATGAAAGGCTTCAAAGGTTCAAGAGCATCTTAAATGAAGATCTAAACGTTGTCTCCAGAAGAATCTGAGTGCTGTCTACTGAAGATTCTGAAGCAGAAGCCTCTAAAGAATAGAAGACTCTGAGAGTTCAGAAGCTTAGTCATCAGAAGACTCTGAAGATACTGCGCTACATAGTATTGAGAATCTGATATAGAAGACTCTGCTCTGACAGAACTACACGCTCAAGCACACAAGCTGCATATACTCTGATTCAGCATAATCTGAAGAACATCCCAAGACTCTGAAGATCCAGAAGATCTCTACTCTGGAGATTCTGAAGATCCAGACTCTGATGTTGATAGCTGAACTTACTTAGTGAAGAAGATTTGAATATGTCTGTTGGCATATCTCAACAGCTATTTCCTCTTTTGTGCTAGACACAAGAACACAGACAAAAAGGTTTTATCTGTGCATTCCATTCTAAGGAAAGTTTCTGCAACGTGAAGACAAAAGGCACCAGACTTTTTCAGCACAACCTCCAACGTAAAGACAAAAGGCACCAGGCTTTTTCAGCACAGCCTCCAACGTTGAGAAGACTTCATGGATCTAAGTGCCTATATAAAGAAGTCCACTCCATCTTCTTCAGAGACGAACTTCTTGCAAAAAAATCACTTATCAAAGCAAATCTCTCAAAAGCTCTTATATTCTATTTGCTATAACATTGTTCTTAAACTTAAGAGAAATATCACAGTTATGATAATAGCTTTTTAGAAGCACTCTTACTCTTGTAATAGTTTTACATTGATTGTAAAAGGTTTCCTTAAGAGGATCCAGTTGGGATCAGTAGCTCTTGAGAAGACTAAGAACAGTTGTTCTTAGGTGTTACTATTGTAATCTGTTTGATTAAATAGTGGATTAAGTCCTTGACTGAGAAAGGCAAATCACTCTTGAGAGGGTGGACTGGAGTAGTTGATTTCAACGAACCAGGATAAAAATAACTGTGTTTGAATCTTTGATTATTTGTCATACTTATTCAACCCCCCCCCCCCCTCTAAGTATTTTTCTCACCTTCAAAGGCTTTGTACAATTTACAACAGATAACAGAAACTCTACATACTCGATATTGTTATTGATCTTGTTATTCTTCTATGTTGATAGAAGCGTGAGACGCTCCTTTTCTTTTTATCCCTCTTTCTTTATTCCTTGTTGTTGATCCAAATTGAATCTTCAGCTACTTAAATAGCATATACAAAAGAATAGTCGTCGAAAGAGATAACTTGTACAAGTGTCTTTGTTACTCTATAGTACTAAGAGACGTTGAAGATAGATACACAAAAATATCTTTATTCATTGTGTAACTTGTTTAACTATGGCGTCTTCCTTAGGAGTTGTACTATAGATCCGTTGAAAGTGGATATCCGTAAAGCATGTCAATTCACCTTGAGCCATGTGAACACAGTCTCTAGCTGACAAACTGAGTTGACATTGTAACTTGTTTTATGCAGTACGAATCACTTAGCTTTGTATACGGTTCTGAATGATCACCAGAAGCTAATATATTCAATAAGTGTAGAGATAACATATTTCTCTTCTGATGCTAATACATTCTGATTCAGAGTCTACACAATCTTATATCATCATTCTTCACTTAATAACGTCCTTCAGTTCTGAACCATCAGAAGCCAAGAACTCGACTTCTCTCAAATGCGTTCTCTTAACAGATTCTGAGTAAATTCTCTTTAAGCTTTGGAACATGCATAACTTAAACACACATTAGATAACATCATTGTTCTTTCAATATTTTGTTATCACTAAAACCTAAAGGATATATGTCATAAACAAATCTTGTTCTAACAATCTACTGTCATTGGACATCTCAACAGTTAAAAGAAAATGGAAAGATTTCCCACATCAGAGACATACGTAGGGAGTAAAGCCAAAATTGGTTTCCCAAGGAAAAATCATCATCGATCGCCTTCAATGCAACACATATTTTCCCTTAACTGACGTTTGATTTCCCTCAACTGACATTTAGGATTTCCCTAAGCTAATTTACATACGATGATTCACCTCGTTGGCATTTGGGGGGGGGGGGGGGGGGGATACCCCAAATTATATTCACAAGCTCTCCTCCGGCTTGAGGGACTTGCCCAGGCTTAAGGAAATTGCCTCGTACGTAAGAGGCTCGCCCTAGGCATGTCTGAGGGACTCATTCATATTATGAGAGGAAATCAAGATTAAACCACTTCGCGTTTTCCAAGCCCCCGTGCTTGAGAGACCGTGTATTGATATATTTTCAAAGGCCCCATAAGAGGCAAACATGTCGCCCAAACAGCTTCATGATCGCCCGTTTATTAGTCTAACACCTATCATTTGGATAGGGCACCAATTTCTCATATTGGTCGCCTTCTAGGAGAAATGTGGAAGTGATGTGTATTAGTCTGTAACAATGCGTAGTGGAAGTCAAGGAGAATCTATCACGTTGTCCTGAATAATAAGGGATTAACTACCTCATTCCCATGCTCCTAGGAGCGATTGCTAATTCTTGGGAGTCTGAGATCTAGACCCATGGACTTCTGTAAATACCTCAACCCTATGGTTGAGAGGGGATCCAATTTCATTACATACGGAGTTTCTCACTTCCCTATGTAAGCTAGCTCTAAATCTCGCAACATGCCCTAAAAGCCTCTCACAATCATTAATTACTAGGCAATTGAAACTAAAGCATTATAACTGGAGAAAAATAAAGAATAAGGTAAAGCAAACATATCAGTCCCTTTCTTCGGGTTACAAGAATAATTCTAAATAACTTTAGACAGAACTTGAGGCTCGTGTCAATTTTACTGAGTCTAACCGTGGATATCAATTGAGTTTGTGATAAATACAATCAGATGAACCATGTTCGCGTGTAAAAGTACAAGAGAGTTTTAAGTGTAAAATCTATAAAAATTGAATGATCCTTTATAACCTCGGAAATTGGGATAGTTATATATGTCACCCATATGCTAAATTGTTGATGAATGACTAGTTGTAGTATTCAACTGTTTGACTAGAACGTTAGATTAAAAGGAACCAATCGGCCCCCTTAACAGTGAGGGATGATTGCATTCATTCAAAGGTGTTGTTGTTACTGCTATCACACGTGTGTTGACACATTAACACGTTCAAGATGAAACGGACAATTCGTACCCAAGGCATGTTAAGTCAAGTCGGATGAGCTCACGTGCTCATCACATGATGTCGCCCTTATGCACCCATCTCCTGTTGTAATATTCTCGAACCAAGTGTAATATGGGTTGGCCTATTTAGAATTCAAACAAATTATTCCAGTTAAGGGTGTGTTTGAATTGGAAGAGAAGTTGTGAAGAGAGAAGTAGATATGAGAAAGTGTAACAAGAGAGAAAAAGATGAGAAATAAAGTAGATTTGAGGTATTGTTTGGTTTAAGAGAAAGAAAGAAGAAATAGAGAAGAAAGAAGTGTTGTATATTTTTAAAAATGTTATAATGTCTTTATAATAAATAGTATATATATATATATATATATATATATATATATATATATATATATATATATATATATATATATATATATATATATATATATATATATATATATATATATATATATATATATATATATATATATATATAATTAAATGGACAAAATAGTCATTTTTCTATTTTATTGTATCTTCTCTCTTTCTCATCATAATTGAAGAGAAATATAAAAGGTGTGGAACCACTCTTTTAATCTCTTTTTTCAATTTCTCTTCTTTTCAAACGAGAAGTTGAAGAGAGATAAGAAATTATTAATCTTTCTTCAACTTCTCTCTCCCCTATTTCTCTTCAACTTCTCTCTTTCCTACTTCTCTTCAACTTTTCTCTTTCCTACTTCTACTCTACAAAACACACCCTTAGTCCTTCAAACATGAGACCTAAAAGGTCAATATAATTAAGCTAAGACATTCTAGTTCACAATCTCTTAATGGCAAAGCCTACCGGTTCAATTTTCTATTAAAAAAAACTTACTATTTTGTACTATTAAATGAGTGCCTTAAAACACTAGTATTGTATTTCCCATAATTAAATTATAAATTAGTAATATTTAAACCATTAATTTTGTAAATTAAAAAATTATTATTTTAATATCATTTGTTCAAAACACCACCTCTATTTTAACTAATACATTCTCATAATTACAAAAATCCATTTAAACTAAACACAGACAAAATAGCTGAAAGGCCAAACTGGCCTCCAATGACTCGTGCTATTGCACAAAATCTTCAACTTTCAAAGGAAAAAAAGAGAAGAAAAAAAAAATTCTGAATACTGGAATTGAATACTACAATTTTAATGCTTCCTTGAAACGAATGCTGAAGTTATTTTCAAGGCCTTTCTTACCAACCATAGGAACATTTCCTTTCTGCATCATAGCCACAAACTCGTTATAGTCTATGCGCCCGTCCTGCATAAGATAAAGCGCGGTTATATTAATACGGTGTCTGTGTCTGTGTTAATGTCGAGGGAAGGTAGCTAAAGAGAATAATAAAGCTAATAAGCTAAGACAACTTACATTATCTTCATCAATTTCCTTGATTATCTCGTCCAAGCCAACATCTTTTATGCCAAACTCATCGCAAGCTTGTTGAAGTTCTTCTTGAGTAATATAGCCACTTCCATCTTTATCAAAGTAAGAAAAAGCTGCAAATAGATGATCTTCTTTTTCAACTTTGTTAAGATGCAATGTTGCCGCAATGAACTCGCCGTAATCAATCGTTCCACTGTTATCTACATCAGCCTACAATTTCAAGGTATAGCAATATGTTACATAGATGGTTTTTTTGTCTCTGCGGTTGAGGCCACATCAGCCACAATTGCCTGAGATTCCTTGAAATATCAAGAATCACGACTGTGGTTTTATTTTATAACATGTTCTTCAAAAGATACTTACCGCTTGCATTAAATCATAAATTTCAGACTCCTTAAGATTTGCACCAACTTTTTTCAAACCGGCTTTAAGTTCTTCGAAAGTAATTTGGCCACTGTTATCTGTGTCTATCATCTTGAACATTTCTTTTAAACCGGCTAATTCTTCTTCTGATAAGCTCTCTGCAATGACCTGAAAAACGTAAAGGATGGTAAAATGAAAAGGTTCAATTTATAACATCTCATTTTCACTTTGCAACCTGACATAAGGAAAGGCTTTCAATTTAAACAAATTTAGAGTAATTATGGTTGTACTCAAAACAACTTTGAAGTTTCTGCTTCGACAAACTTACTATAAGAGCCATTTTCTTGAGCTTGTTCATAGCAGAAAATTGCTTCAAGCGACTTAATACGGCGGAATCAAGTGGCTTGTCAGGAGCTACACCGTCAACTTGAACCCAAGGATGACCTGCAAGAAATTGAACATATATAACTTATAAGCATGAAAAAACAAAGTTCGTTCAATTAAGATGTGTCCTTAATCATCACCACTATCAACAAAATACTAACATTATCATTTAAAAAAAGACCGAAAAATCAATTAGAAAAACTGTATTACATAATACTTGATGTGCAGTCATCCGTCTTCTAGGGTCACGAACAAGCATTTTCCTTACTAAATCTTTTGCACTGTCAGAAATTGCAGGCCATGGATCTGAAGCGAAGTCAAGATCACCATGCAAAACCTGTTCGAATATCCCTTGTTCGCTTTCTACAAAACCATTATAAGCACACGACGAGGGAGGGAATATCAATAATCAGAAAAGTATAGATATAAAATTTCAAGAAAATAACAATGTTCATAAAAAACACAAGATCTCACCGGCCCAAAATGGAGGTACTCCACTCAAAAGAATGTAAAGGATAACACCGGCACTCCAAACATCTGCTTCAGGACCGTATCGCTTTTTCAAAACTTCTGGGGCAACATAATATGGGCTACCAACCACATCAATAAATGTATCACCTGGAAGCAAAATATCATCAACTTTTTTCCGCATAACCAATTAACTTTTACCAATTGTATGAAGTTTCGGTTAAAAACGCATAGGTTAAAACACCGCGAAACCAGTATAATACTAGAAACAGATTTAACCCTTTATTCAATCAGAAAGTACCTGGCTTAAAGAACACAGATAATCCAAAGTCGATAGTTTTGAGTAGCGAATCCTCTTGCTGATTGACAAATAGAAAATTCTCAGGTTTAAGGTCTCTATGCATGACACCAAGAGAATGACAAGCTTCAACAACACCAACAATAGTCCTAATAAGTTCAGCTGCCTTTCTTTCGGTATAATGTCCACGCTGAATAATCCGATCAAAAAGCTCACCGCCTGCACACAATTCCATCACAACATGAACCGCCACTGCATCCTCATAAGCACCTTTGATGGATATAACATTAGCATGTCCAGCCAAATGGTGCATTATCTGAATTTCTCTCCTCACATCCTCAACATCGTCATCGGTTACAAGCTTCCTCTTCGCAATAGATTTACAAGCATACTGACGCCCGGTTTCTTTCTCAATGCACAAGAACGTTATCCCAAACTGACCTTGTCCGAGTTTCTTCCCTAGACTAAAGAATTCCTTAAAATTACCAGTTTCTCTCTGCAACACAGAATCAACACGAAGTCCTGCACTAGAACTTCTCTTCACAGAAGGTTTCCTTTGCTTCTTCTTTTCCTTTTCAGGTTCCTTTTCTGGTTCCTTTTCGGATTTCGTCTCTGGCTTTGGTATAATTATCTGCTCCGGAGGTTTGTTTTGGACAGGCAACGGAGATTCGGATTCGTTACCAGTTACTACCTCATTCACCGAACCTCGATTAGACACTGATCCTTCCTGTTCAGGTAAGTGTGTACGCCAAATCGCAGCCGAAAACGATTGAATAATACCATTCTTCGAAATGCTAGGACCAACACAAGAATTCCCCATTTTTGCTTCACACTAATTTCTTTCTAGCAACCAATTTCATCACTCGGATCTATCTATGCTATCACAAAAACACAAGATCTGAATATAAAACTTCATATCCTATTCGCATACATCTAAGTCAAACCCTTATCAGCTAATGATTGTTAAAGATTAATAACTAATCAATGATATTATCCAAGTTGAATGCTAAAGTTACATAAAATTATCAAAAAAATCATGAACATCACAGTTAATAAATGCATCTAAAGAGCATAAATCAGGAACTAAGAATAGCAAAAGAAGCGCGAGAAAGTAAAAAGATTGAATGAATAGAGAGAGAAAATGAAGGGCAAGGAGTTGAAAGAAGTTGGACAAACAAACCTTTTGAGTTTACCGGGTCAGTTGAGGTAGATGGATGAATAGACAAAAATGTTTGGTTTGATTTATTATTAAGACACGGCACAAGACTATGCATCTTCTGTGTCTGCTTCGTTTTCGTTTATTTCAAAGTTAGCTACTTCTTTTTTTTTTTTAATAAACAAATAATAAATTGCAATAAATTTCTTTCAATAAATAAATACTAGTGGAATTTTGTTTATCCGCATTTTTCAATTATATTTTCTTGTATTTTTTTAAAAATATTTGTTTTTATTTAAATATTTTGTTTCTATTTTTTAATATATATATATATATATATATATATATATATATATATATATATATATATATATATATATATATATATATATATATATATATATATATATGTATATATATAATTTTCATTTCTAGTTAGGTAAATACTTGTGTCATTGATTGAGTCTGTTACAAATTTCATGGTTAATTTAAGTGTTTGAGAAGTATAATATGTATAATATATTTCGTTAACTAAATAAATATAATATAATATTTAATTGGTATAGTTGGTTGTAATTGAATGAAATGATTCTCGTCACTATTAGAATTTTATTTCAAATAAGTATACTAAATAATTGAATTAATTACTATAAAAACAAATTTGGTTTTATTAGATTCATTAAGTTATTAAAACTGACACAAAAATCTGAACCAGTTTATTTTTAATTTATGATTAAAAATAATTGGTAATTAGTTATCATCTAACTAATTTGTTTTTCTCTCTCCATATTTAACTATCAATTAATGATCAAAATATAGAGTGAGTTCTAATAATTTACTTGGGTAGTGAGAATATATATATATATATATATATATATATATATATATATATATATATATATATATATATATATAAAACTTATGATTTTCTTCTGTAATTGTTTTTTGTGAAATAAATTTTGCCAATTAAAGATATTATTTGTTTAAATTTTTTAGTCAGAAGATCCGCCCGCGGATCTTATGTGGAATGCTTGGTGGTCAATATATTTTGATTTTCAATATTTTTACTAACACATGGACTTAATAATTCTACGTTATAAAAAAGAATATTCAACTTGGATTTATTTAATTGGTTCACAGTCATCATTTTCTTCCATCCCTTCTTCTTCTTCTATGCATTCTTCACGATAACACCTTTTTCTTCCATCCCTTATTCTTCTTCCATTCATTCTTCACGATAATACCTTTTTCATCGATTCCTTCTTCTTCTTCCATCTGTTCTTCACGACAACACCTTCTTCTTCAACCACAACAATCCATTTCCTTCGTTTGTCAAAATGTTGCCCAAAAAACGTGAAAAAGTTGAATTAGGGTTTTCAAATGGTAAGTAGCTAAAGTTCCTCGATTGTAACTTCGAATGGAAGTCAAATACCAAGATGTGGTTGTAATCTAGTAATGAATGTTTGGGCATCGAATATAGCGGAAAATCCTAAGAGAAAGTTTTGGAGATGCAGGAATTAGAAAAAGGTAAGATTTTTTTTTTTTGAAATTGTATCTTACAGTGTATTAAACAAAAGTCATTCTTCCCCAAATTCGTAATTATCATTTGTTTGTAATTGTAGACTGATATAAGTTATGATATATTTATTTGGAATGATGAACTCGACAAAAGTTTATAGGTTGATTGCAACCACTGTGAATATATGCTTAGTTATAGATAGAGTTTGACAAGAATTTTGGGAAGGAGTTTGGAAAGGAATTTGGGAAGGAGTGTGGAAAAGATTCATGAACAAGAAAACTTGAAGAAAAAAAAGAATATGCTACAAAAGGAAAAAGTTATTGGTTGACTGCTGCCCTAAATATTTCATGGATGTTGTTTGTTATTTTCTTCAACATGATGTAATTGTCCATTAGGATACCTAATGTATCAATTTCAGTGTAACTTTAGTATGAGACCGTTTCAATTTTCTTGTAATTGTAATATTTGGTTTAATTAATGAATGAGACTCTTATTTGAAACATAAAGTATTACGCAACAGTTATAATACGAAAACAAGTCGTTACAATAAGCACTTTAATGTGCAAATGTCATTAAAAACATAACAAAAAGGCACATAATGCGCAACTGTCAAAATGAAACTTAAACCATACAATGGAATTGTCAAACATTACCAAAAGGCACATAATGTGCAACTGTCAAAATGAAACTTAAATCATACAATGGAACTGTCAAACATTACCAAAAGGCACATAATGTGCAACTGTCAAAATGAAACTAAAATCATACAATGGAATTGTCAAACATTGTCCAAAGGCACATAATGTGCAACTGTCAAAATGAAACTTGGGAACTGTTAAACATTACAAAAAAGCACATTGTCAACAACTGACATGGACATATCATTGTGAAAATCTCCTAGAAATGTCATTACATGATCTCAATACCTTGAAACATGTCATTAACATAGGGTTTGGTGCCACCATAGTTGTTTATTGTGTAAACATGCCCTTCTCATCCTCAGGGGTCATGAATGGGTCATTATTGGTTACTCTTAGACCTTTAATTGCTTTGGTCTTCAATGTTCTCTGTTGGAACAAAATTATTCATTTCTATTAGGTTTTTATGATAACAAAGTACTTAAAGAACAATTGAGAATACTAACATATGTTCAAGTATGCAAGATCATACGCTTAAAATTTAACTAAGAACTAACCCTGATGAAAGCATATGTAGAGAAGCTAAAAAACTTAGATTATGAAGGATCAAATATTGGTGACTCTGAACTTGGTATCTTAGATTTTGGAGGATCAGAATCTGATTGTGGTATCTCAGTTTCTGATGACAGCTCAGACTCTGAAGACCTCGGCTAAAAGTGATCAGCTTCTGGTCCGTACTATATCTCAAATAGCATACAAATCTTGTCAACAACAGATTGTGAAAAGGGCAAATAGGGTTTCTTAGTTCAAGGCTCAAGGAAAGTTGATGTCACATCTTAAGTCTGTCCTAACATTTTAGTCGATACTTAGTATGAGAAAGACACAATGTTCAAAGTTATTACACAATGGATAATGATCTTAATCGAATTTATCTTCCAACGTCTCTCTTGGAAATGCTTCTCAACAAAGAACACTTGTGTAAGTCTCCTTCCAACGACTCTTTTTCCGCCTCTATAAAAGGGAGTTGAAGATTTAAAGGAAGATTATTTAATAATAGAAAAAAATCTAACGAGCATAACTTTAAGTTAAAGTTTTTATAACTATTTATTGCACAAGTTTTTAAAATTTCTTATCTTTATGTATCTTAGAAATTTTAAGTGTTAATAATTGTTCTGGCCTGGGCCCCGGCCTCGCCTCGCGGCCCAGCCCAATAGTATACAGAATAAAGCCCAGTATGGGTTTAGTGAGATGATCGGGCACGTGAACCCTCGACAGGCAGAGTTCGCGCCCGCCGAGGGGAACATCGTGCCTCAAGACGCCCATGCGGCTTCCTCTTCACGGGAAGACATTTGCCAGTCATCGTCCCCTCGTCGGGCAGGACAGCCCCCCACGGGCAGAATCCCCATACCGACGAGCAGGACAACGTGTCTCTCCCACGCCCTCAGGTGCTCCCCTCCGCAGGGAGAACAACACACCTCTGGGGAACCTCCCGAGCTTCCCTCCACGGGGAGAGCAACATGCCCTGCGCGCGTTCTCCACGTGCCCCCCTCCGCGGGGACACGTCACCGACCAACTGCCCACCTCCGAAAGAGCAGGTCAAACCCACTTCCCGAAGATCAAGGGACAGTTGGACTAGGGCAAAGACCACGTCATGGTCTTCACTACGCCACGTAAGCCCTAACAGTCACATGGGTTGGGCCTGGCAATCCAGCCCAACGCAAGCGACCATTGGCCCAGCGCTGGGGTCCCTCTATAAATACCCTATTCCACAAAAGGGTCAGGTAATTCACTTCTTACCCCTTTTCTGTGTTTGTGACCACTCTGCCCATATACTTACTTTGGCATCGCAGTGCCTTGCAGGTACACCCCCTCCTCCACCTCATCACCGGTGAACAGACAGCAGTACAACAGAGTGTGGCCAGCTAGTGGTCCCCTTCTGATCAGGTCAGATCAGTGGCGTCGTCTGTGGGAACTTGAAACTTCCCCGTTCCTCCGAGCAAGCGAACCAAAGTTTCACCAACACTCCACGATCATGGCTAGCCCACACCGCGATGATATCGTTCACGATTTCGTCCTCATCCCCGCTGCAAACGGAGACATCCCACCCAGCGGAGACCGACGAGAGGGACGGCCAGACTGCGTCCCCATCATCCGCGGAACTCGCACACCAGGCGGCCCTCCGGCCCCGAAGCCCAGCAGCGTTCCAGTCTGTCCCTGTCCCGGCCGGAGCTGACCCGGCTGTGGCCGCCCTTTTCGCGACCATCGACCAGACGAACTAGCTGTTATTCCAGGTGAACACACGGATTGGAGCGTTAGAACGCGAGGTCCCGCTGAGGTCCCCCCCGCAGGAAGACCAAAACAGGAACTCGAGGAGCCCCTCGCCTCAACCCAGAAATCGACGACCGCGGCTGGAAAGGCCCCATCCCGAAGAAGTGTGGGAGAGGACAAGGTCCCCGATGAGACAAGTTCGTCAGAGACAACAAGCCAGAGCAAGGACCCCGACCGGGCCTCCCCGCATCGACCCCCCAGTCAGGAGGCCGAGGACCCGAAACCAGGTGCCCCTGCTAAATGGATCATCTCCCTCTCGGTCACCCACTCTCAGTGACGAAGATGACTACAGGACTCCCCTGTCCCGCGAAATCATGGCCGCCCTCATTCCCCACAGGATGGAAAAGCCCTCGACGCTCTCGACGTACGACGGCACCTCCGACCCAGACGATCACCTAGAAGACATTGAGGCCATGCTCGACTACCGAAATGTTCGAAGGGCTATCAAATACAAACTATTCTCGACGACCCTGAGGAAGGGTGCCATGACGTGGTACAAGAGTCTCGAGCCAGAATCGGTTACGTCGTGGAGGGTCCTGAAAGACCTGTTCTCGAAACACTTCACAGCATCTCGACGCCATCCGAAGACGGAAGCCACGCTCAGCGCTATAATCCAAGCTCCCGACGATCCTCTCCGGAAATACATCGAGAGATTCACACGGGAGGCAGTACAGGTAACGACGTCAGACAAGATGAAGCGTTACTTAATGGAGCAGGGCTTGCGCCGCGATTCCAAGTTCTACGAGGCCGTAGGGATACACCAACCAGCATCTCTGCAGAACTTCCTCGACAGAGCCACGCATTATATCCGGTTCGAGAAAACTCAAGCAGCCAACTCCGCCCGAGACACGCGAGACAGGGAGACCCCCCGCGGGCACCGAGACGACGGAGCTTCGAGCCACCGGCGCGGAGGTGATCGCTGACGGGAAGATCGCCCTCGCGAACAGCGCGGCCCCGCCGGCAGATTCACGGAGTACACGACCCTAGTCGCTTCCCGCGAGCGCATACTGGCCGAATGCGCCAAGACAGAATTCATCCAGGGAGGTGTCCGCTTCCCCAAGCCGACACCCCCAAGCCCAATATGGACAAACCGAAGTACTGTCGTTTCCACAGGAGCCGAGGGCAGGTGACGGAAGACTACATCCATCTCAAGGACGCGATCGAAATCCTGATTAAGGATGGCCACCTGAAGAGATACACCCGGGGGAGAAACCCCGAGGCCAAGAAAGTCGAAGAACTCCCCTCTTTGGGCGGCGATAACGGACTACAGGTTCCCCTATGTGTCAGCCGCCCCGAGGATTGGTTCGCTGAAAGAGAGTTCGGCCTCCCCGACGGCCCTGACCTGTACGACGAACCGGTACGACCCACCAGTCGATGGGAATACTTCCCAAGAGCTATGGTCATCTCCGGAGGCTCGACGAGGATTCTATCCGTAGGATCGGTGAAAAGAAAATTCGAAGAACTTATCACGAGCAACTCCGGTAGGATGAGCACGCTCGAAAATTTTTGGGGCCGATCCAACCCGATCACCTTCTACCTCGAGGAACTCCCCGGGGGCTCCCCCAATTCCAACATTCCCTTGCTAATACGGGCACAGATGGCGAACTTTGATGTTAGACGCATCCTCATCGACGGGGGCAGCTCAGTGGACATCATGTACACTCACCTCTTCACGACCCTCCAACTTGACGAATCCAACCTATCCCCCTACGTGGGCTCTGACCTCCAAAGGTTCAACGGGACGACGACGAGATCATGGGGATACGTGGAGCTAAAAGTCACGTTCGGGGAAGAGGAAACTGCCAGGGAGATCAATATCCACTTCCTAGTCATCGAGTGTCCGTCCCTCTACAACTGTATCCTGGGCAGGACGATGATGGTCGAACTCACCGCGATGCCTTCCACCGTCCACCTAAAAATGAAGTACTACACGAGACGAGGGGCCGTGGTGACCCTGAACGGGGACATCGAGGCTTCCCGGAGGTGCTTCGAAGCTGCGCTGAAAGGCTTGAGTACCATCGCTCCAGCAACTAAGAAGGCAGCCTCAATTGTGATACCGAAGAGCGAACCAAAGGAGCTTGTTGGATCCGTGGACCTCGACAACCGCTTCACCGAGGAGCACGAGCACGAAGAAGAGGCCGGCGAAGCCAACCAGTCCAACGGGCAGCCCACTCACCCAGCGCGCCCCATCCCAGACGGTGAATTCGAGATCGTGACACTCGGGGACGACAAGAGCAGAACCGTGAAGATCGGAGCCGGACTCCTAGACTTAGCAAAGAGACAGCTACAGGCCTACCTTCGCGAGAACGCCGACCTCTTCGCCTGGAGCGCCACAGAAATGCCCGGACTCGACCCCAAGGTCGTCTGCCATCAGCTGTCCGTCAACCTGAACGCGAAGGCCGTAGTACAACGTAGGCGAAGACAGT
Organism: Lathyrus sativus; assembly: GCA_963859935.3. Lineage (NCBI taxonomy): Eukaryota > Viridiplantae > Streptophyta > Magnoliopsida > Fabales > Fabaceae > Lathyrus > Lathyrus sativus. Next base: position 50,609,327 of record OZ012740.1, on the reverse strand, counting down.
CCCTCGAAAAGTTGGTGGCGGTTGAAAAAGTTGTAAAAGACCTCCTATAGGCAAATTTTATTTCGGAAGCCCGGTATTCAACCTGGTTGTCCAATGTTGTACTCGTTAAAAAGCATAATGGAAAATGGCGCATGTGTGTTGACTATACCGATCTCAACCGGGCATGTCCTAAGGACGCCTACCCTCTCCCCAACATCGACAAACTCATCGACAACTCCGCGAGCTTCAAGCTCCTGTCCTTCATGGACGCATACTCGGGGTACAACCAGATCCCGATGGCCGAGCACGACAAATAGAGCACGGCCTTCATAACAGCGTCAAACAACTATTACTACAACGTAATTCCCTTCGGCCTAAAGAACGTTGGCGCCACATACCAACGGATGATGAACAACATCTTCCGAGGAGAAATCGGTGACATGCTCGAAGTGTACATGGACGACATGATCGTCAAGTCCTACACGGAAGTCGACCACACGATCCATCTCAGAAAGGTCTTCGACACTGCGAGGAACTGTCGAATGCACTTCAACCCGGAGAAATGCACCTTCGGTGTCCGTGCAGGGAAATTCCTCGGCTACTACCTGACAGAGCGCGGGATCGAGGCAAATCCGGACAAGTGCCACACCTTTTCGGAAATCACCACACCCACGACAAAGAAGTCCATACAATCCCTCAACGGCATGCTCGCCTCACTTTCCCAGTTCATCGCCAAGTCTGCACAGCACACCCTCCCTTTCTTCAAACTAATTAGAAAGGAGACCACGTTCGAGTGGACAGAGGAATGTGAGCAAGCCCTCCGCCACCTCAAACGCGTCTTATCCGAGCCAACGGTGCTCACACGACCAGTAACGGGCGAAACCCTATACCTATACCTGGTCGTGGCTAACAAGGTCGTCAACGCCATTCTAATCAGAGAAACCGAAGAGGGGCAAAAGCCAATCTACTTCACGAGCAAATCCCCCCATGGTCCCAAAGTCCGATACCAGCTGATCGAAAAAGTCGCCCTAGCCCTCATCACCGCTGCACGACGGCTCCGACACTACTTCTTAGCACACACCATAGTGCTCCGAACCGACCAGCCCATCCGACAGCTCCTAGGCCGACCCGACATGGCTGGACGCATGCTAAAATGGTCATTAGAACTATCTGAGTTCGACATCATCTACGAAGGCAGGAAAGCCCTCAAGGCCCAAGCCCTGGCCGACTTTGTTGCCAAGATGACCTCCTCACCAGATCCTACCACGGGGAGCCACAAATGGACTATTTTTGTTGACGGCTCCTCGAACTCCACGGGCAGAGGAGCAAGCATCATCCTCGACAACGAAGAAGGCACCATCATAGAGGTTTCCCTCATACTGGCCTTCCCGACAACAAACAACCAAGCCGAGTACGAAGCGTTCCTGGCCGGACTTCGCCTGGCATCAGACCTCGGGGCCAAAGAAATTAAAATATACACAGATTCCCAGTTGGTCGCCTCACAAGTACGAGGAGAATATCAGGCGAAAAATGACAACCTCGCTGAATACCTGGCACTCATTACCGAAAAATTGCAAAGTTTCGACTCCGTGGAGGTTCAACACGTCCCGCGCGAGCAGAACACCCGAGCCGATATTCTCTCAAAATTGGCGAGCACCAAAAAGAGAGGCGGACACAAATCGGTCATCCAAGAAGTCTTATCACAACTGAGCACCAAAGCGGTTGATGCCCCGCTCGAAGTTAACGCAATAGGAGATACCAATTGTTGGATGACACCTCTACACGCCTGCCTCAGCGCGGGCCGCCTACCAGCTGACCCTAAAGAGGCCAGCGCGATCAAACGACGAGCCTGCTTGTACGTCCTCCTCGAAGGAAAACTATATCGCAGGGGCTTCGCGGTCCCACTCCTCAAATGCGTCGACAACTCCCAGGTTGCAGCCGTCCTGGAGGAGATCCACGAGGGCATCAACGCGCAGCACCTCAGAGGACGATCCCTGGCGAGAAAGGCCTTACGAGCAGGATACTACTGGCCTTCAATACAAACAGACGCGAGGGAGCACGTCAAGAGATGTGATAGATGCCAAAGGCACGGGGACATGCACCTCGCTCCACTGATCGAACTCAAATCCCTCTCCTCCACGTGTCCGTTCTCCTGGTGGGGGATGGATATCCTCGGCCCCTTCACCCTAGGTTCTTATCAGAACAAATATTTCATCATGGGCGTCGACTACTTCACCAAATGGATTGAGGCCTAAGCCCTAGCCAAAATCACGGCCCACAACATCCTCCGATTCTACAAAAGAAATATCCTCGCAAGATTCAGGGTCCCGCTCGCCATCGTCACCGACAACGGCACACAATTCACCAACAAAAACTTCGGAGACTTTGTCACCAAGCTCGGGACCAAGCACCACTTCACCTCGGTCGAACATCCTTAGATGAACGGCCAAGCCGAATCCGCGAACAGGGTAATACTCAGAGGGCTAAAACGAAGACTCAGTGACGCCAAGAGGGCATGGGTCGAGGAACTACACAGCGTCCTATGGGCATACCGAACTACGCCTCACTCAAGCACGGGGGAAACACCATTCCACCTCACGTACGGAACCGAGGCGGTGATCCCGGTCGAGATACGCAAGCCATCCCGACGAACTGAAGCTCCCCTCGACACTGAAGACAACGACGACGCCTTATGAGAGGAGCTCGACCTAGTTGAGGAGATCCGATCAGGAGCAGTCCTTCGGGAAGCCTGGCTGAAACAGCAGGTTGCACTCTGACACGACAACAAAGTTCTGAAATGTGACTTCCCAATCGGCGATTTAGTCTTGCGCATAAACCATAAGGACTCCCACGAGGGTAAACTAGCCGCAAATTGGGAAGGTCCCTACCGTGTCAGCGACAAGACGGAGCAAAGGGCTTACTACCTCGAAAACCTACACGGGGAACAACTAGCTCGACCATGGAATGCCGAGAAGCTGAAGCGGTACTACAGTTAAATACTGCCCGCGACGACCAGACGTCGCAACCACTGGGGGAGACATGATACCACCGCACCCCCTCGCGTCTCCTAACGACCAAAGAAAAAGCAAGCCCTGCCTCTTGTGTGCGTGGGCAGAAGGCCTTGCTCGGCGGGGAACGCCTCGATTGAGATTCCCCGCCGTCGTACCAACACGGGAAGGACACCCAGCTCGCGATGGGACGTCCACGCCACGAGGAGAACTACCCCCGAACCAGTCAGGCAACAAAGCCGACCAGCCGGCCAGTTCCCCACACCACCGGAAACAATCGTCGTCGAGCTACCACCCCGGACAGGCCCAAAAAGCATACTAAACATGCATTTTCAAACATACATACATTTCGAGCATACAAGTATGTGCAGAAATAAAACAAGCATAAACAAATATGCAGAAACAAAGTCGAGCGTACACTTAGAAAAAATTCCGAGAATTATAAAAGGGGCACTAGCCTAGCAGTTATGTTATACCATCAAGGGCACGCAGGCCTGTCAAAATAAAACACTTAAAAGAAAATTATAAAAACATCGGCACACATGCCCAGAAAAACTACGGGCACGCAGGCCCGAGGAAAGTTTACACGTCCTCACCTTCCTTCTCAGTATCCACAGTGACGACGTCGGGGACGACGAGCTCCGGATCGACCACCTTCCCGTTGACGATCTCGTGGTAGGGCCCGACCCCGTCCACGACCAAAGCGACGCCAGAGTTAACGACCTGGAGCTGCGCAACAACACTTTTGAACCTGACCTCGACGGCTTCCAAGCAATCGTTCTCCAGCACCTGAATTCGGGCGAGCAAATCAGCACGCGTAATCATCCGCTTGTCTTCCTCGGTCTCGTCCTCGGTCGGACGGAGGGCATTGTCCAGAACCTCCACGCAAACCGTCAGCGCTTGCACCTCGGCCTCCGCCGCCCTCAACTTCTCCTCGACAGTCGTCATCTTCTCCTCGGCACCATCCGCCCGCTTGCACTGGTCAGCAACATCCCTTTGGCTCTTCTCCAACTCCTCGGTGAGCTTGGCTAGGCGCGACTGCATGAAGGTGAGATCCCCCCGCAACTTGGTCAGCTCGACGGCGGAGCAACCCTCCTCGCTCAGGAATATCGCTGTGGTAAAGGTCTGCATCATCGCAGCCAAATCCTCCACCAAGATGCGACGACGAGACTCTCGATCTGCATCCAGAACCGCCTTCACTTCACCAGCAGAAATAGTGGGGGACCGGGCCCTGTAAAAGTAACTCGGGTGTTGGTGGCACGGCGGGACGACGTAGCCCTCCTCGGATGACCCGGTCGTCAGATCAATCAGGCCACTGGGCTCCTTGGTTCTTGGCCTCTTCGCGGTTCCCTAAGATGAGGGAGACTAACTCTCCTGGGGAGACAAATAAGAGCTCTGACCCCCCTGGACCATAGCTTCCTGCCCGACTAATTGGCTCACCCGCGTCTTCGTAGCACTGGCGACCTTCGAGGTGCGCAGCTTCTTCACCCGCTCTTCGATAGAAGACACGTTTGCTGCAAAAAACAAAAAGTGTCAGCGACAGATAAAATATACAGTCGCGAGAAAGAAGAAGCGTCCCTACCTAGGTACTCCAGAGCGTCCGCCGCCGAGGTGCAACTGAGCAATGTATTCGTGTTAATCAGCCTCTTATTCGTTCGCACGTTCCCCTGCGCGTCAAAGATATACCGACCATCAAGCGTCACCAGTTTCGACGGGGGCAGACCCCGCACAAACGCCACTATTTTCATATAGGCGGCCATGTCCCCCTCGTCGAGGGTCCCAGCCCGCACTATATATCGGTCGATTCCGCGGTTGAAGTGCTCTGAGGTCCACAACAAGTGCACCTTTGGGAGCCACGCGACGAACCGCTGGCCGTCCACCACTCACTCACCCTCAGTAAAAAGAGAGTATGACCCTTCCCTTGTGATCGGCCTCACGAGGAAGAATCAGCCCTTGAAATCCCGGACGGAGTTGCTGTACGTCTTAAAAAGCGTGGTCGGCTGTTTAAACGAGACCCAACCCTGATGACCATTCACCGATTGGCGATGTAGGTGGAAGATGCGGAAAATTAAGGGCACCGTAGCCTCGACCTGGAGAAAGTGGCACACCAGCTCGAATGCACGGATAAAGGCCAGGGCGTTGGGATGCAGCTGGGACGGGGCCAAACGCAACCATTCAAAAAGAACCAAATGGAAAGCAGAGAACGACAATCTGAGTCGAGCCTCTTTAAAATAGAACTCGTGCATAGGAAACGTCTACCGCCCATAGCTCGAGCAGATACAATGATGCTCCTTGGGGCGGTACACCTGCCAATGTTGCGGCTCTCCCTCCACCCGATCCTCTACAGTAGTATGGGAACCAGACGTATCAAAGGCGAAACAAGACGGGGTGGACAGGGGCTCTTTGGCCACCCACTCCTTGATGAGGAGAACCCTCTCGTCAAAAGCTGGGACTTCGGGCTCGTTGTCTTCGACCATCGTCCTCGGTATCAAGGCCGACATGAACACATGAAAAGCATAGGATAATGGTGAATTCGATAGCCAAGATCAAATCCACCCTTCCACCGCAAGTCAAGTGAAAGGGCGACGACGGCGGGCCCGCGAACAAAAGACAAACGCCTGGGCAGGCCCCGAGGGGCACTCCTCACCACTTTTCCTCGGGGCATTCAAAGCTAACCTATCGCCCCTCCTCAGGGGCTTCATCGGAAGAAGCATCCGTCCCCGGAGCCTTCATCAGAATAATCATTCCTCCCTGGCGCGTTCATCCAAACAACCCTAAAACTCCACCAGATACGACGGAGCATCGCGTCTCTCCTCGGGGCATTCATCGTGCCCCGACCATAAAATCGAAATAAACGGCAAAAATAAAAGAAAAAAGGAAGGAAAACTCACTTTATAGGCGGCGATTAACGGAATGCGAAACGGACGGCGCGATGGTGATTCACGGCAACGGCGGACGGGGAGAAATTACGGAGCTTCGCGAGTGAAAAGGCAAGGTGAAAAGTAAAAAGAGCGTGGGGACCCCCATATTTATAACCCGGCGCGGAACCCCAAGCGGCACTAGGCCCTTGAGTTCCCTAGGGTAGCCGCCCTCGCGCCCACTCAGGGCATGACACGTGGCAGTAGGCTGACAGTCGCGCCCTTTCAGATGCCTTTGCCCCGCGCACCCGATGATGTGGAAAGACTGCCGCACACACACACCTCGACGGGCATGAACCGGCGCAATCACGAACCTCACAACCTTCTTCCCCGGAACGGTGTTCTCAAGTCCTCGCTCGTCCACCGAAGAGCTTTGACTTAGGGGGCTCCTGTTCTAGCCTGGGCCCCGGCCTCGCCTCGCGGCTCAGCCCAATAGTATACAGAATAAAGCCCAGTATGGGTTTAGTGAGATGACCGGGCACGTGAACCCTCGACGGGCAGAGTCCGCACCCACCGAGGGGAACAACATGCCTCAAGACGCCCCTGCGGCCTCCTCTTTGCGGGAAGACATTTGCCACTCGTCGGGCAGGACAGCCCCCCGCGGGCAGAATCCTCATACCGACGAGCAGAACAACGTGTCTCTCCCACGCCCTTAGGTGCTCCCCTTTGCGGAGAGAACAACACACCTCCGGGGAACCTCCCGAGCTCCCCTCCGCGGGGAGAGCAACGTGCCCTGCACACGTTCTCCACGTGCCCCCTCCGCGAGGACACATCACTGACCAACTGCCCACCTCCGAAAGAGCATGTCAAACCCACTTCCCGGAGATCAAGGGACAGTTGGACTAGGGCGAAGACCACGTCCTGGTCTTCACTACGCCACGTAAGCCCTAGAAGTCACCTGGGTTGGGCCTGGCAATCCAGCCCAACGCAAGTGGTCGTTGGCCCAGCGCTAGGGTCCCTTTATAAATACCATCTTCCACAAGAGGGTCAGGTAATTCACTTCTTACCCCTTTTCTGTGCTTGTGACCACTCTGCCCATATACTTACTTTGGCATCGGAGTGCCTTGCAGATACGCCCCCTCCTCTACCTCATCACCGGTGAACAGGAAGCAGTCCAACAGAGTGTGGCCAGCTAGTGATCCCCTTCTGATTAGGTCAGATCAATAATCTTTGTGGTTGTTGTATCTATTATATACTTTTGATTGTACATCAAGTATAATTGTTATTTGTTCTCCTAAATTATATATTTAGAAAAGAGGAAATATCTTTCTATTTTGCTTGAGCAGTGAAAATCACTTGCTATTTTTCTTGAGAAGTGGAAGTCTCTTGCCTGTGTGCTTGAGGAGAAGTCTCTTGCTAGTTTTCTTGAGCAAAAGTCTCTTTCTAATGTGATTGAGCAATTGAAGTCTCTTGCTAGTTTGCTTGAGCAAAGTGTAATCGATTTGATTATAATGTAAATCTCTTGTTAGACAAGGGGACTGGACTATTCTCAGTTTAGGAGAGGAACCAGTATAACTTTACATGTTGCTTTATCTTTTGCTTCTAATTGTTATTCACTCTGCCTACAATATTTGTTAACATAAAAACACAAGATTTAAACATAAAACTTCAATCTTATTCAGATACATCAAGTCAAAACATATAATGGTTGTTAAAGATTAATAATATCTAATGATTGATATTATCAAATATAAATGCTAAAGATTTAAAAATTATTAAAAAAACAATGAAAACACAATTAATAAATGCATCTAAAGAGCATAAAAAAGGAAGTAAGAAGAGCAAAAGAAGCGCGAGAAAGTAAAAATATTAAAGAAAAATTAGTTGAAAGAAGTTAGGGAAACAAACCTTTTGAGTTTACCGAGTTAGTTAAGGTAGATAAATGAGTGTATGAATGGACAAAAATGTTTGGTTTGGTTACTATTAAGACACGAGACGCGACTATGTTTCTTCTGTGTATGCTTCGTTTTTGTTTATTTCAAAGTTAGCTACTTTTTATTTATTTATTTAATTTATTTCAATAAATAAATAATAAAGTGCAAAAATGGATTTTTATCTTTTTAACATTCCCTTTTATTTAATACTATTGTAATTTTGTGATTTTTTAATCAAAATAACCATGTTTTTCAATTAATTTTCTAAAATAACCATAATTTCAAAAGAAAAATACCAAACTAACTATGTTTTAAACAAAAAACAAATTGTGCATAAAAGGAGTAGTCAGACCCAATGGTGCATGCATACATCTGTTGTACACAAACGTTAACATGTGTTGCGCGTGCTTATATGTAGGACTGGACAAACACCCGCGACCCAACCCAAACTGCAATAACCGAAAGAAAAAAAAAAGAAAATAGGCGGGTTCAAACGGTCCAACGGGTGATGAAACCAGGTCCAACCGAATTTTATTGGGCGGGCCTGGGTGTCGCTACGCGAAAAATGGCACAGAGTCGCCACCGGATTTTATTTATCCCAAAGAGTGAAAGGAAAATAGCGATAAAACCTTTAGGGAAAAAGCATGGTCATCGCAACCAAGTCTTAGGGTTCGGGAGTCAGTTATATGAGGGGAAGGTATTAGCACCCCCTCGCATCCATCGTACTCGATGGGAACCTCCAAGATTGTTTAGCGTGAATGGGTGTTTTTATTAAGTTTGCTTGCTTAAGGAAAAGAGGGTTGGTTTATTTGTTTTAATGCTCGCCAAGGATTGTGACCCTTGTGCCTACGTATTCTCACTTAAAAGAAGTGAAGAATCAGAGCTCCGTAGTTCGGAGGCTTATGAAATAATTGTTGGTTGGTTGGTTTTATACCTTGAAAAAAAGGTTTTTGATTGATGTCCTAAGGCGAAAAAAGATAGTTTGATCAGTTGATGTTATTTTTAGTTTTTTGAAGAGAAATGGTTCTTGATTAGGGTTACACAAAGGACTTTGGATGGAGATGAATGTTTCGAATAACCAAGTCGAGCGCCTTGTATCCAAAACATTCGGAACGAGTGTAGAAGGATTCCATTCTCATTCCTTTCCCACCACCTTAAAATCCATGGTGTACAACCCTAACCATATATTTATTGTATTTTGGGTTTTTTATGAGAAAAAAGGATCACTTGATGTTGGATCAAGGTTTATTGTTTGTAAAGATATATTTAAAGCGATACGGACAAGGTCGATGGCGATGCACAAGGCAATCGACTTACAAGGTTAAAAATGGCTCGATAAAATCAAGAGTTTGTTTTTGAAAATGGTTTTTTGGGAATCAAAAGTCACCAAGGACAATAGCAATATTCACACTAAAATCATACAAACATATGGGGTTAGTCGGCTAAAAAAACCGAGACATGCAAAAAAAAACGGCGAACTCCTTGAGAAAAATTTTTTTGGAGGTAAAATATCAAAAAAGTGAGAAAACAGTGGTCTGACACGGGCGGCCGTGTTGTGTGACACGGCTCGTGTCCTAAAGTACATGTAATATGAGTTTTGAGGCTTGACAGAGGTGTGGCACGGGTGGCCGTGTTGTGTGACACGGCCCGTGTCCTAGGGTCTGGGAGAAAAAAGATTTTTGAGGTCAAACAGCGGTGTGACACGGGTGGCCGTGTTGTGTGACACGGCCTGTGTCATAAGTCCTGGGTATTTTACACGTTGAAAACTCAAACAGAGGTGCAACAAGGCCGACCGTGTTGTGTGACATGGCCCGTGTCATGAGACCTGGGGTTTTTGTGCTATGAAAAAAGCCAACAGAAGTGTGACACGGGTGGCTGTGTCGTGTGACAGGGGTGGCCGTGTCGTGTGACACGGCCCGTGTCAGGCTACCAGGGTGAAAAAACCTAACTTTTTCCTTTGTTCTCTTTCGTTTTTGTGGTTCTTTAAAAAATGATTTCTTAGTCCCTTTGGAACCTTACATGATATACACAACACAACAATACTTAAAAGAAGAAAGAAATGAATACAAAAAAGCAAAATGTAAAGAGAGAAATGTTTTAAGAAATGGATACCCAAGAGCTTTCTATCCTTCTTGCATGCCCTCCACTGGTTTTGGTTTGATCTGCTTCACTCTTCACTCTATGTTGTGAAGGTTCTTCTCTTCAAGGATGCTCTTGTGTTTCTATGTCACTCTCTTTTTTTCTGGTTTTTCTTCCTTTTAATTTTTCTGGTTTTTAGGGTTTCTCTTGCTCTCTCTATTTTCTAGTTTTTTGCAATGTGTGTAGATGTTTGAATGTGTCAAGAGTGATCTCTTTTTGTTTACAGCCCCCTCCTTCTTATCTCTCCCCTATTGGGTTTTCTCTTCTCCCCACATATCAGATTTTTTCATGGGGTAATGTCTCTTACCACCTTTTCTCATGTCACTCTCTTTCTTTCCATTTCCATTCAAGATGTTATGCTGCATTTTTGCTGTTGCACTTTGCCTATGCTGTTTTTTCTGCAGCACCTTGTGCCTTGCACCCATTTTGTTGGCTTGTGCTTGGACAACTCCTCTTGGTCAATGCTACTACTTTTTTGACAGCATTTTGAAAATCTGATATTTAGATGTATTATCATGCTATTCTCTTGATTTTGTGACATGTAGATTTTATGACATGAGGTAATTTGCCACCTCTTGCATGGGACTGTTTTGCCCATGATTAAACATGCATATTCTTGGTCTTAAAACATTTCAATGTTGATTTAATTCTTGCATATTTCTTGGATGTTTGTAAGCACAATGTGGACTTGGTGTAGCATTGCCATAACATGAATTTGATTAGAGACTTGAATGAAGATTAGAAATAAATTAGTTTCTAAACATTACTTAGAGTTGAAAATCTTGCAACAAATGACATTCTTGTAATGTCATAAAATTTCTCTTTGTAATATTCTTGCCTCTAATTCATGAATTCATGATGGATTTCCCTAGAACCATTAAACTTGAAATGGATGAAGTCTTGAATTATGGACTTGTGATCTTGACTCATGCTTTGCAAATTTGGACTCCACTTGATCAAGAATTTGAAACAAAATTGGATGAAGAAATCTTGAATTTGGCCTTGAATTTCATGTTCATTAGGAATATATTTTGAATATCCTAATATTTTTTTCAAGTAACTTCTCCTTGAAGAAATCTAGATGAATAGATTTTCCAACTTAAATCAAACCTTAGGTGATGAACCTTTTCCTCCATGTAGTCCAAGATAGACAAGTTATCTCATTTGAAATGAAAAATGACAAACCGACCCAATCCGTACCCATGTGCTCGATATGCAATAGAACGATGTATGATATGGTGAATGTAGGGTATAAAGGCTAAAGGCAAAAATGAGGGTGTCGCATTTGCCCCTATTTAATCCTCTTGGACCTGAATGTCTGGAGGGTAAAGGTGCTCGAACATTCATGGTAGAAGAGAATTAAATACTAGAATACCCGGGATTTTCAATTGGAGAGGTATGGGGTGAAAGTAGACAGTCAATGAGATGGCTTGAAAAAGGTGTCTTGTTATTGAAGAAGGGTATGAGGGATATGATGATATGCTTGAGATGCAATGCTGAATGAACATGACTGCCTTGCCAGCCGGAAGAGGAGGCACCTCGTAATATGGAAATATAATTGGCCAAGAGATATTCCTTCTATAAAAGATAGAGAGGACTCAAGAAATAGAAATGTAAGATATTCCTTCCACGAAAGGGGGAAAGGAATCTAGAAATAACAATGAGATATTCCTTCTACGAAAGGTAGAGAGGACTCTAGAAAAATGGTTTTCCTCTTACAAAAGGCAAGGAGGACTCCCGAACAAAAGGTTTGGAGAAAATGTTTCCTTCTGCAAAAGGTAGAGAGGACTAAAAAACAAAAGGTTTTGAAGACAAAATAACTCCTTCTACATTATGTAGAGGAGACTCCCTTGGGAGAATACGATCGTATTTCCTTCTGTCACGGCAGAAAGGACTCCAGAACAAAAGGTTAGGAGAAAATGTTCCTTCTACAAAAGGTAGAGAGGATTCCTGAACAAAAGGTTAGGAGAAAAATTCCTTCTATAAAAGGTAGATAGGAAACTCCCTTAGGAGAGGACGATTGTATTTTCTTCTGCGAGAAGCAGAAAATATTCCTGAACAAAAGGTTAGGAGAAAATGTTCCTTCTACAAAAGGTAGACAGGATACTTACGAAAGGTAAGCTAACAAGAACCTGTACAAAAGGTACGAGAGGTTTTATTAAAGGTAAGTTGAATCTGTTGCAAAAGGAAAGGCAAGGATATTTCGAAAAGACTCGCAAAAGGTAAGTTGAGGGCAATAACCATCCTCTTGCAAAAGGTAGAGGAAATTGCATAGGGTATTAGAACATCATTTGATCTTACAGGCACAATGGTGGAGATGATATTTCTTAAGTATGGTGACCATTCAGTTCTTGGCCACACAGGCATCAAGCGTCCAAATTGATCGAAGATACCCAAAACAATGTTTTTGTCGCATGTAAAAGACAGCGAGAAACGTTTACAAAAGGGAAGCGAAGGGAAAAGATTTCACGTGAAAGGCAATGAAATCCCTTACAAAAGGTACGGTGATAAAATATCTCATGCAAAAGGCTCAAAAGGACTTACAAAAGGTAAGTGAATGAATAAACACTCCAAAAGGATCCTGCCAGGATTTCCACTGGAAATTCGCATCTTTGAGAATGACTGGCTAAGCACATGTAATGATGCAGTATGTATGCAAAAATGTCAGGGACGTAAGGACATGAAGGTTAGGGGTGATAATTTATGCCAAGTGATTGGGCTTTGATTTGGAGCGTCGAGTTTGACTTCCCAACATCCTCGTGACGAAATTTGGATCATCTCCAGATGGTCTTATCAAACAAGTTGTGCTTGCCAGTCAGGTTGCCCCTGATTTGGTCAAGTTCCCGGCGAACATTATGATCAGACGATGTTTAGTGTACACGTGCGCCTACTAGAGATCGCTTTTACCCTTCATACACCTAGGCCAAAGAGCAACTTTATGCTTTCTTTTGTTATTATTATCGTTATCCCCTAATTTTCAATGCAATATTTATTAAGAATGAAAATTCCACTTTTTGCAAACATAGAAGAAAATAAATGTGACACACGAATTGATGAAAAAGATTTTTATTGATGATAAAGTGACCCATAAATGGGTAATTTTACATAAGGATACAATTCCTAAAAGAGGTAATTGCAAAAAATATGATAAAAGCACAGTGGCAATGTGAAAAGGATCGGATTTCCATTGAGTTCCAATTCTGCTATGATCCCTATGGCCTTGAAGCTTCTCGTACATTGCCTTGGAAGAAGGTGGATGGATTGATCTTCCCCATGTGTGATTCTCTTTATTCTAATAATGAGCTCACAAACCTTTCGCAGACCTCAGTCTTTTTTTTTTTTGGTCTCTAACTTTTGCCTAGACCGCCCTTTCGAGTTTTCAGTCTACCGGGATACCCATTTTTTGCCTAAGTTGCCCCTAAGGGTTTTTAACTTATCAGGTATTATTTTATTTTATTTTTTAACCCTAATTTTTGCCTGGACTTTTCTTTTTATTGTCCACCGGGTCTGCTCTCAAGCGTGGTATTTTTTGACTGCGTCTGCGTTTACAGGGGATGACAGATCTTTACCGTCCATGTTGGATAATATCAAGGCCCCTCCAGAGAAAACCTTCTTTACAACATATGGACCCTCATAGTTAGGTGCCCATTTGTCCCTTGGGTCTGTGTGGATTGGCAGAATCTTTCTCAATACCAAGTCTCCCATTTCGAAATCTCGAGGGCGAACTTTCTAGTCAAACGCCCTTTTTAACCGCTTTTGGTAAAGCTGGCCATGGCAGATGGCCGCCATGCGTTTTTCATCAATGAGATTAAGTTGATCAAATCTCGCCTGCACCCATTCTGCTTCGTCAAGCTTGACATCAGTCGGAATTCTCAGGGAAGGGATTTCTACCTCAATAGGGAGTACCGCATCCATGCCATACACAAGAGAAAATGGAGTTGCCCCAGTAGAAGTGCGCACTGAAGTGAGATATCCATGCAAAGCAAACAGTAGCTTTTCGTGCCAATCTTTATATGTTTTCACCATTTTCTGAACAATCTTCTTGATGTTTTTGTTCGCTGCTTCAACGGCGTCATTCATCTTCGGGCGATATGGTGATGAGTTATGATGCTCGATCTTGAAGCTTTCACACAATTCCTTCATCATCTTGTTATTGAGGTTTGAACCATTGTCAGTAATGATTTTATTTGGGACCCCATAACGACAAATGATTTCCTTTTTGATGAAGTGAGTGACCACTTGTTTGGTGACATTGGCATAAGATGCGGCTTCCACCCATTTAGTAAAGTAGTCAATGGCCACTAAGATGAAAAGATGACCGTTTGAAGCAGTTGGCTCGATGCGTCCGATCACATCTATGCCCCACATGACGAAAGGCCAAGGCGACGTCAAGACATTCAGAGGAACTGGCGTAACATGTATCCTATCTGCATAGATTTGGCATTTGTGGCATGTTTGCACGTGACGATAGCAATCAGTTTCCATCGCCAACCAGTAATAACCAGCTCTCAAAATCTTCTTAACCATCGCGTGTCCACTGGAATATGTACCAAAAGAACCTTCATGGATTTCGTTTATGATTCGGTCGGCTTTGTGTCTATCCACGCATCTGAGCAAGACCGAGTCATAGTTTCGCTTGTAAAGCATATCCCCACATAAGAAGAATTTGGACGAAAGCCTTCTTAAATACTTCTTGTCTGTGATGGAAACGTTTTCTGGATACTCTTGATTTTCTAGATATCTTTTGATATCATAGAACCAAGGTTGATCATCGGTTGTTAACTCTGCTTCTAAACAGTGAGCAGGCTCATCAAGATGTTCAATACGGATGGAGGGTGCCTCATTTTTCCATTTAACTTTGAACATGGATGACAACGTGGCAAAAGCGTCTGCCAATTGATTGCTTTCTCTAGGAATGTGATTGAAAGTAATCTCATCAAAGTATGGGATTAACTTCAATACGTGATCTCGATACGACACTAATTTGTTGTCACGTGCTTCCCATTCGCCTCTGATTTGACTGATGACTAGAGCTGAGTCCCCATATACCTCCAAAATCTTGATTTTATGGTCGATAGCGGCTTCAATTCTGAAGATACATGCTTCATATTCTGCCATATTGTTGGTGCATTCGAAACATAATCTTGCGGTGAATGGAATATGGAAACCGGTAGGAGAGGTGAGGATTGCCTCTATCTCATTGCCTTGAGCATTTGCGGTGCCATCGAACACGAGTGTCCATCGCGATCCTGGTTCAGGTCCTTCGTTGGGGCCTAACATCTCATAATCTCTGACAAACATGATATCTTCATCAGGGAAATCAAAACGCATGGGCTGGTAATCTTCCACGGGTTGGTGGGCAAGATATTCAGATAACACACTCCCTTTGATAGCTTTTTGTGAGACGTACTGGATGTCATATTCTGTCAGTACCATTTGCCAACGGGCTACTCGTCCGGTGAGAGCAGGCTTCTCGAAGATGTACTTGACTGGATCCATCTTTGATATTAACAATGTGGTATGGGTCAACATATACTGCCTTAAGCGTTTGGCAGCCCATGCGAGCGCACAACAGGTCTTTTCGAACACTGAGTATCTCGTTTCACAATCAGTAAACTTTTTGCTTATGTAGTAGATACCGTGCTCCTTTCTACCTGTTTCGTCATGCTGCCCCAACACACATCCCATGGATCCTTCTAGAACGGTCAAGTACATGATGAGAGGTCTTCCTGGCACGGGAGGCATCAAAATCGGTGGCTCTTGCAGATATTCTTTTATTTTCTCAAATGCTTTTTGGCAATTGTTATTCCACACGATTGCTTGATCTTTGCGAAACAGCTTGAATATTGGCTCACAGGTGGCTGTTAGGTGAGATATGAATCTGGCAATGTAGTTTAATCTCCCTAAGAAACCACGAACCTCCTTCTCGGTTCTTGGAGCTGGCATATCTTGGATAGCTTTTACTTTGTCAGGATTGACTTCAATCCCTTTTTGGCTCACGATAAAACCTAGCAATTTACCAGATCTTACCCCAAAGGTACATTTATTCGGATTGAGCCTTAGCCTGAACTTTCTTAGCCTAGTAAACAACTTTTCCAAGTGGATGAGATGTTCCTCTTCAGTTTGGGATTTTGCGATCATATCGTCTACATAACATTCAATCTCTTTATGTATCATGTCATGAAAGAGAGTCACCATTGCTCGTTGATATGTCGCGCCAGCGTTCTTCAGACCAAATGGCATAACCTTATAGCAGAAGGTTCCCCAAGGGGTAATGAAGGTAATATTCTCCATATCCTCTGGAGCCATTTTAATCTGATTGTATCCAGAGAAACCATCCATGAAAGAGAACACAGAGAATTGGGCCGTATTATCCACTAACACATCAATATGTGGCAGCGGAAAGTCATCTTTTGGATTGGCTCTATTTAGGTCTCTGTAGTCAACGCACATCCGCACTTTACCTCCTTTTTTAGGCACAAGTACAATGTTGGCGACCCATTTAGGGTATTTTGATACTGCCAAGAATCTGGCATCAAGCTACTTTTGTACTTCCTCTTTAGTCTTAAGGGCCATGTCAGGTCGAGTTCGTCTCATCTTCTGCTTTACCGACGGACTATCTTCCTTAAGCGGCAATTTGTGCACCACGATGTCTGAATCCAATCCGGGAATGTCTTGGTATGACCAAGCAAACACATCTGCATACACGCTTAGGAGCTCGATCAGTCTTCTTTTTACACTCTCTTCTAGGGCAGCGCCTACCTTGACCTATTTCCTGTCCTCTTCGGTTCCAAGATTGACAACTTCCAATGACTCTTGATGCGGCTAAATGATCTTTGATTCCTGCTTCAATAGTCTGGCTAACTCCTCGAGGAGTTCACAATCTTCCTCACAATTCTCGTCAGCATGGTAGATTGGGTTATCAAAGTCATATGGAACCATAACAGTATCGTTATCAATGGAATCTGGGGTAGATCTGCATGATTGGTGATTTTATGCTTTATTTTGAGAAGATGAAAAAGAAAAATGCGAGAAAACATTGCCATTTATTTATGCAAAAGTAAAAAAAGAAAGACAGGGAACACAATTGAATGCAAAGAGGTTCATTTCATTCATGATAAACATTATTTGAAAACATGGGGGCCCTACAAAATAATCCTTATGCCTTGGGAAGAGCATAGGATTTGAAAGCAAAGCAAGGAAAATTACTCTTCGACAAGGGTGACCTCCGGTATCTCTGTGATAGTCCAATTGTTGAGTTGTTGATTCGGTGCCCTTGGGTACACCATGCAGACTTCCTTTAGTGCATCATCTTCATCTTCCACAACAGCTACCTGATCATCCACCATATGTCCATCACTAACAAAGGCAAGTGGGGGAATGAACCCTTTGTCCTTGCCAACGGTTGTCCTCTGCTGAACTTTGCCAAGGTAACCCAAACCAGCTCTGTTTTTGTTGATGGGTAGCTCCAACACTCTTCCCCAACCTTCAGGGTGACCGGCCTCAATTACGGTCCTGACGTCTTTCCAAGTAACCATGGGGGATCCCGACCTTTCTGATTTCTTCATCTCCTTCTTAGCAGGGATCATTTCCACACTTATCACATCAAATGCTTGAAAAGGTGTCTCATGAACTCCCCCCCCCCCCCCACTTCCACATAGCAAAATGAAGACAGATGACTTACTAGCATATCCTCTTCTCCTTCGATGACAACAAGCTGGTTGTTAACCATGAACTTTAGCCTTTGGTGAAGAGTGGATGTTACAGCACCGACTGCATGAATCCAAGGACGACCTAGCAGACAATTGTACGTCGGGTAGATATCCATCACATAGAATGTGATAATGAAAGTGTGAGGTCCTATTTTGATAGGGAGATCAACTTCCCCTATCACAGTCCTTCTCGCTCCATCAAAAGCTTTCACTATCACCGAACTGGGCTTCATCATCAATCCTTCAATGGTCAGTTTGGCCAATGAATTCTTTGGTAATACATTCAAGGATGAACCAGTATCCACCAATACTCTGGATAAAACAACATCGACACATTCGATAGAAATGTGCAAAGCTTTGTTATGATTCTTCCCTTCGGGGGGCAACTCTCCATCATTAAAGCTCAGAATATGCGCAGAGGCAATATTCGACACAACTCCTTCGAATTGCACAACCGATATTTCTTGGGGAACATGAGCGGTTTTCAAAAACTTGATCAATGATTCCTGGTGGGCAGGGGAGCACATTAACAGTGACAACATGGAAATCTTTGAAGGTGTTTGGTTGAGCTGGTCAACCACCTTATAATCACTTTTTCGAATGATTCGTAGGAATTCTTCAACTTCTTCACTGGAATTTCCTTTATGAGTAGAAATCTGTCCCTGCTCGACTGTTGGCTGCTTCTCACTTGTACCATTTGGTGGTGGTACGGGCGCAAAAATCCTCCCACTTCTGGTTATTCCACTGGTCCCAACCATGTTCTCTACAGAACTATCAACTTTCACAGCATCCTCTTCCACCTTCTGCCCATTAATGTAAACAGTTGGCTCATATTTCCAAGGGACAACCTTGGTGCTCTCGAAAGGGAAAAGAGCAGGTGTGGATATCACTAATGGAGCGAGTGAAGGCGGAGAAAATGGAATTTCTACTTGATCATACGGTATTTACAACGGTTTACGAACTTGATTGTATGGAGTCTGAATAGAATGCCAATCATAATCACATGGGATTTCCAAGGGCGCACGCGGCTGATCGCATGGAATTGTTAGCGGTGCAACATCATACGGGATTTGTAGTGGAACTTAGGTAAGATACCAATCTTCATCGTATGGAATTGTCAAAGGCATATGAGGTTGCTCATACGGAATCGTCAATGGTACACGGTTTTGACCATACAAATTGTTCAACAGTTCTTCATCATAAGTAAGTTCCATAGGATCATAGGGAATATCAAGAGTGGCCACTTCTTCAGCACTGGATATCTGTTCTATCAATATGACACCTTGATCTAACAAATTTTGGATACCCATCTTCAATTCACGACAGTTTTGGGGATCTTTCACACAGTGTTGACAATCCTCGGTACATCCTGGGATAATATTCTTCATTAACAATTGTTCTTTAACAACAGCAAAGGGGTCTTTATTTTATCAACTTCTGACACCAACTTCTTTCCTCTAGATTCTTCAATCATGTTTGTAGTGTGGTTTGGCATTGGATTATTAGTCACATTGGGAGTATTTCTAGTGAAATTGATGGCCTTTGAACCAATGAGATCTTGCACCACGTACTTCAAAGCTTTGCAGTTTTCAATATTATGTCCGGGGGCCCCAGAATGGAACTCGCAGTGGGCATTTGCATCATAGCCAAAAGGTAGGACAGTGGGAGGAGTTTTCATTTCTCTCAACTATACTAAGGAACCCTTAAGCAATAGTGGAAGCAACCTAGCATACGTTGTCGGAATAGGATCAATTTTTTCTCAGGTCTCCTTTGTCTTGGCGGACCCTGATAATAGCCTTGACGTTGTTGTTGGTAGGGAACTTGAGCAGCCGGTTGACTTGCAGGTATAGAGAGAGGTTGATTTGGAGTAACAGCAGCCACATGATGATAAGAGCCTTGGTATGCTTTGGCTTTCCCTTTATCCATCAAGGCAGCGCTTGTTTCACCTTCTCTTTTTCTAGCAAAACCTTGGTAGGGCTTCTTAGATCCACCGGAAGCTCCATCAGCATTCTGAATCTTTCCAATCTTTATCATGTTCTCAATCCTCTCACCAGCCATCACTAAATCTGAGAACATAGTAGATGTGCATCCTTCCAAGCGTTTTAGGAAAGGACCTTGAAGAGTCCCCATGAACATGTCAGTCAATTCTCTTTCAAGAAGAGGAGGCTGAACTCTAGCAGCTAAGTCCCTTCACCTTTGGGCATAGTCCTTGAACGCTTCACCAGATTTTTGGGTCAAGCCTTGGAGTTGTGTGCGATTAGGCGCCATGTCAGAATTGTATTGGTAGTGCTTCAGAAATACCTCGGCTAACTCTTTCCATGTCTTGATATGCGTACCTTCTAACTGCATGTACAATTCAAGGGAAGCTCCTCTGAGGCTATCTTGAAAGAAATGCATTAATAGTTTTTCATCATCGGAGTAGGCAGCCATCTTCCTATAATAAGATCAGATGTGGGTTCGGGGACAGCTTGTCCCTTTGTATTTTTCAAAGTCAGGGACTTTGAACTTGAGTGGAATCTTAACACCGGGTACCAAACACATATCCGCAGCATCTAACCCAAAAGTGCTTTGGCCTTGTAGTCCTTTGACCGTCTCTTGCAAGGCGAGCACCTTCTTTTCCAAGTCAGTAGTTGGTATCCCAGAAGCGTCTACAACCAAGTTGTCGTGAGGGTTGTAGAAACCTTCGTGATCATCAAAGTGGATCGTAGGGGTAGCCGCACCACTACCAGGAGTAGGGATTGCGCCTGCGCCAGCAGGAGTAGGGACCGTGCCACCAGAAACGGGGATTGCATTTGTAGGAGTAGGAATGACATTGTCAAGGGTGGGGTTTGAGGCCACAGTGGTAGGAATTGGAGCGTTGGTAGTGTTTCTCTCCATAGCTTGTCTCATTTCTTCTTGTCCTTTGGCCATAGCCTGGATGACTTCCATCAACTGGCCCATCTGAGTCTTCATGTGGGTCATCTCCTCCCTGAAAGCGGCTTGAGTCTGCTCAATTTGATCCATTAGTAATCTTTTCTTGCCACGAGTGTAGTAGGGATGTTGGGAAGTCAGCTTGTTTACTACGAATGGAGGTCAAGTTTTCGTAAGTTTTGGTTTTGTTTTTATGAAATGCGATATGATGCGTATGGAATGCATATGAACAATGTTATGTGCAAAGATCGTAGTAACCTTGTTAGTTATTGTTAAGAATATAAACATTTTCCATTGCAATTAATCAGAAGAGACATAATAGAACAAAAACTCTCATTTCATTAAGGCTTGAAGCCAAGTTCAAATACAAAATACAAAAGATACACTTCTTAAACAAATTACAAATCGACTCTAAATGTAACTCCTTGGGCTCTGCGAACCGCCTCTAAATCTGTAACAAGTTCCCCCATTGTTTCCTTGCAAAACTTCACAAAGTCGAACACAGGGACAAAAGTGTTTTCAGGAGTCATCACTTGATCGACTACCTTCAATCTTTCAGGGATCTGCTGAAGCACAAAGTTGGAGAATCCCACCAAGTTTATGAATTTGTTCTTCCACTCCTCATAGAGAATTTGGAGATCATGGATGATGTCATCTCTCTGAAGTACTGCAGCTTCTGCCTGACGACAACTTTCTTCCTAATAGTGGCAACTATCCTTCAGCTCCAGATATAGATCATCATATATTCCATCTTTCAGTCTTCGAATTTCTTCGATAGCTCTACCCAACTGGTACTCTACTTGCACGAAGTCTCGCTGCGCATTCTCCTTTTCCAAAAGTGTATGAGCTAACTGATCTTCGCAGCCTTTCATAATGTCTTTCAACTTGTGAATCTGAGCTTCAAAATTTTCCCTTTCATCTTTCTTCATCTGGGTGGCTATTCTCACATCATTTTCTAAGTCTCTGACCTTTCGCCACACTTGGTCCAATTTTTCATTTTGGTGATCCAAGTCGGTGTTGGCGTTTTTGAGAGCTCCACCAACCCATTCTTTCTTTCCTTTCTCTTCCCTAGCCCTTTTCTTGCTATCCTCAAACTTTTCTTTCAACTCTTTGCTTTTGTTTTCCCAAGATTCACTTTTCTGCTTAGTCTCATTGAGTCGAATTTGAAGCTGAGTATTCTCATCTTCAAGTTCTTGGATTTTAGCCTTAAGTTTCTGCATATCTTTGGGTAGGATAGGCTCAGGCTCAGGATTCGATGGGAAAGCAGATGCATCAAAGACAAAAGGTAATCTGACCTCTTTCACTTTCTCTTTCACCCATTTGACATAAGGTTCACGGGCAAGGATGTTCTTCCGCCCATTGTCTGAATTGCTTCTTTGGATGTTTACCCATGCTCTTCTTGCCCTTCGTACAGATGGATCACTTGGATCGGCCGTATTGACAAGGAATGGCACCAAATCTTCCTCTTTAGGAGGGCCATCCATGGAGTGTCCAAACTGTCTCTTGAGTAACACCGGGTTGTAATTGGTGCAACCTCGCGTCCCCACAAGAGGCACGTTGGGAAATTCTCTACAAGAAAAGATAATATCTTTGGTTTCTCATTCCCTCTTGTACCATGTGATGGAACTAGCGGTGAGTGAAGTGAATCTTTGAGGCCATGAGAGTTCCTTGGAAGCAAAAGGGCCTTTTTCAGGCATGTGGGTCCTTAGCCACTTATGCAGGAGTGGGGCGCAACAAAGGAACATTCCACATCCTTTTGTATGTCTTGTATGGAGTTTATGGTAGAAGTCACCTAAGAGGAAAGACACAGGGTTCTTGGTCAAGAAGATTTCCACAGCTACTTGGTCCACAAAATTTTCCCCATTTGGAAACATCACAATTCCATAGACTAAGAGTGCCATAATTGAACCACATATTTCCTATTTCTCTTCCTTGGCATACTTCCACGCTTGTTCTTCCAAGAATTTCCTCGAGAAACCCTTAGCTCCTTTGGGTGCCCAATTGGCTATCACATCTGATGTGGGAATCCCTAAGGCAGAAGCCACTTTCTTCAAAGTGAACTCTTCTTCGAGCTTGGGAAAAGGATTGCGATCTTTGATGTAGAGGTTCAAAATCTTCTCAAATTCTTCCAAAGTAGGAGCTATCTGAAAATCGGCGAAGGTGAAACAACGGAAGGAAGTGTCATAGTACTGAGCCAAGGCTGTGAGAGCTTCAAACTCTGTCTTCTCTGTCAACAAATCCAAAATTCTCCCATAAGAAGAGTGAAATTTGTTGTGCTTGATGGGAGTGATCTTAGCACTTAGCGCTTTCAAACTGTCAATTGAAGGATCTTTGTATTTGAAAGTGAAAGTACTCTTTCGGTCGGTCTTCTTGTTTAGCTTCATTGTTCCTAAATTCACATTCATCATAACTGCTTCTGAAAAATGCTTATATCTGCAACAAGAACAAGACACTAAGAGCTTTGTTTTTTATGAAGTATGTATGTATGAACGGATGCAGAATTCGAGCATATGGATTCATAAGTCTGTGGTATGGATATGGTCGATATTGACTGCTTTATGAAAAGGTTCTCACAAGGTGTGATCTAGGGTTTAAAAGGGATCCCAAAGTCATGGATTCACATGACTGTTCATCATACATGACATGAATATGTCGGAAGATGACTTCATCACATGAATCTCTTTTGGGTGAGGTCCTCGTATCGACCCACACGAGAAGAACTTCTTGGGGACCCATACTACGAGACACATCGACATTGGGTTTTAGACAAGGATTTCAGAGTCATGGACTTCCTTGATTGTTTGTTATGTATGTCAGTTATTTCCAGGCAACAACTCCATCAAGAAAGTCTCTTTTGAACAAGGTCTTCATATCGATCCACACGAGAAGAGCTTCTCGAGGACCCATACTACGTGACCATCAATCTTAGTTGGCCAAAAGTTTAGGGTTCTAAAAGGTATTTAGAGTAATGGATTCTCAAGAGAACGTTGATCAAACACGCCAAGAGCTTGACGGTTCTCATCATTCTCAAAAGAATCTACTCTAAGCGAGGTTCTCGTATCGACTATCACGAGATGAGCATCTCGGAAGCCTATACTACTCAACCTCTCCTATCTCAATTTTAACACTCTAGACTCGGGTATAAAGTCTCTCCCTCAAGTTTACAACCAAAGTTTCCAATCCATACCAAGAACCAATGAAACCAAACACGGTGAGATACAATTGAAAAAACAAGGAAAGCGATAAACAAGCAAAAGGGAAAGAACCTAAACACGCAAAAACAACCTAGGTTAGGCTTGACTCGCTTAGGAAAATATCCCCAGCAGAGTCGCCAGCTGTCGCTACGCGAAAAATGGCACAGAGTCGCCACCGGATTTTATTTATCCCAAAGAGTGAAAGGAAAATAGCGATAAAACCTTTAGGGAAAAAGCATGATCATCGCAACCAAGTCTTAGGGTTCGGGAGTCGGTTATATGAGGGGAAGGTATTAGCACCCTCTCGTATCCATCATACTCGATGGGAACCTCCTAGATTGTTTAGCGTGAATGGGTGTTTTTATTAAGAGTTTGCTTGCTTAAGGAAAAGAGGGTTGGTTTATTTATTTTAATGCTCGCCAAGGATTGTGGCCCTTGTGCCTACGTATCCTCACTTAAAATAAGTGAAGAATCAGAGCTCCGTAGTTCGGAGGCTTATGAAATAATTGTTGGTTGGTTGGTTTTATACCTTGAAAAAAGGGTTTTTGATTGATGCCCTAAGGCGAAAAAAGATAGTTTGATGAGTTGATGTTATTTTTAGTTTTTTGAAGAGAAATGGTTCTTGATTAGGGTTACACAAAAGGACTTTGGATGGAGATGAATGTTTCGAATAACCAAGTTGAGCGCCTTGTATCTAAAACATTCGGAACGAGTGTAGAATGATTCCATTCTCATTCCTTCCCCACCACCTTAAAATCCATGGTGTACAACCCTAACCATATATTTATTGTATTTTGGGTTTTTTATGAGAAAAAAGGATCACTTGATGTTGGATCAAGGTTTATTGTTTGTAAAGATATATTTAAAGTGATACGCTCAAGGTCGATGGTGATGCACAAGGCAATCGACTTACAAGGTTAAAAATGGCTCGATAAAATCGAGAGTTTGTTTTTGAAAATAGTTTTTTAGGAATCAAAAGTCACTAAGGACAATAGTAATATTCACACTAAAATCATACAAACATATGGGGTTAGTCGGCTAAAAAAATCGAGATATGCAAAAAAAAACGGCGAACTCCTTGAGAAAATTTTTTTAGAGGTAAAATATCAAAAAAGTGGGAAAACAGTGGTGTGACACGGGCGGCCGTGTTGTGTGACACGGGCGGCCGTGTTGTGTGACACGGCCCGTGTCTTAAAGTACATGCAATATGAGTTTTAAGGCTTGACAGAGGTGTGACACGGGTGGCCGTGTTGTGTGACACGGCCCGTGTCCTAGGGACTGAGAGAAAAAAGATTTTTGAGGTCAAACAGCGGTGTGACATGGGTGGCCGTGTGTTGCACCCCAAAATTTGACCAACAATTATTTACTCATTGAGTGTTTGGAAGTTGATACCTTCATCAGAAAGTTCAAGAGATCCTCAGAGGAAAGGGTTGAAACCAGGGTTGTGTGCTTCACAGTTTGAGAGTTGTGGGTGCCCCTCAGATGATTCTGAGACTTTGAGAATGAATTAGATGTTTTGAGAAAGCTGATGAGATGTCTTGAAAGCCATCATGAACCCCAGAGAGGTCATTGTGTAAGAGTTCAGAAGATTCAACCATGAATGGTAGAATTAGGGTTTTTGACTGGGTCAACCCTAGATCAGCTGGAGATTTGGAGAAGGTTGAGACTCAATCCAAGGGCCATGAGATCATGGAATGATGTATAGAGATGTTATAAAGATGATTCCTAGACCAACTCATCATGATTGAGGAGTTTGAGAAGTTTCAAGTCAGGGTTTCCAAGGATTGTCAGTGAAAAACCCTAATTTGATCCCTATTTTCCAGGCAGTTTTAGCTCTAGATGTGATTGATATCTCATCTTCCCCACAACATGAATGTTGTAGAGCTTGTTCTAAGCTTTAATTTGAGTGGTGGAAGTCCTTGATAGGAGTTGCAGAGCTCAAGTTATGGTTTGGACAAATTACAGGTCAGTTGAGGTGTGTGAATCTGGGTCCTTGAAAGTCACTCAACTTGCAGACAACTTTTGCCCTAGTAGGATGATTCCTATGGTTTCTTGGTCAACATTAATGTTGAAGAGCATCCTCTTAGCTTTAATTTGAGTGGTAGAAGTCCTTGATTGGATTTGTGGAACTCAACTTATGGTTTGAACAAGGCAGGGGTATTTTGGTCATTTGTCAGTTATAGGTCATTTTAGCCAATGCCTAAAACTCCTATTTCCAAGCCTCAAATGGAAAAACTCAAAACATGAAAGTTGCTCAAAATGTGATTTTTAGTCTAGAAAGAAGGTCACAAAGTGTTGGAAAAGCTCATAGCATGAGATTACATGATTGGTCAAAAATGAACTAAAAATGGCTTATAACTTTGAAAAGTTGAAATTGAAAAGTGATTTGGGAGATCCACAAATCCAAAATAGGTCATCCAATATATCATTTTGATTGGAAAAACCATTTTGAGAACATTGGTTTAGCTAGAATTTTCATTTGAGGTCTAAAAATGGGTGATGCTTTGAAAAGTTGTTACTTGAAAAAGAAGGCAATGTTGAAAAACCCTACATAAGCCAAAAATGAACTTGTTTTTCACTCATCCCTTCTCAATAACTCATGTAAGGAGAATTTAAGACAAAATGGCAAGGCATAACATATGAGATATGAGATATCCAATATGGCATGTCATGGAATTTTCAAGAACTTTCCACACTTTTCTAGATGAATCTAGAAGCATCCAACTTCTTCCATCCATCATTATAAGAAGGATGAGCTTCATAGTTGGTAGGGTTGGTGATAGAGAGCATTTTCAGAGGGGAGAGAGAGGGAGAGATAGCCATTGAAGCAATTTCTTCAAGTTCAAGCAACTCAAGAATTCTTCCACCACAAGCCTTCTCTTTCACAACAAGTGCAAACAGAAACTTGTACATCCTCAGAGGATCTCATTGAAGCCATTTCAAGCCTTGGAACCATCTCCACGAGCATCTACCACCTCTCTTTGACAGGTTGGTTTTTCTCTATGATTCCCCTAATTTATGCACTTTTCAGTAGTTTCCTAGGTGTATAATTGATGCATTAGGTTAGTTGATGTAACCCTAAGAGTTAGAGCAAGATTTGTGAGGTTTCACACCAGAGCCATGGTTCTTTAATCTTCAAGAATTAGTTGTTTAGGGCGTTTTAGTTAACATGAATTAGATTAGAATGACCAGGATAACATCAAGAACATGATTGCATCATTAGACTGAAGTTTGGTGAAGGTCGATACCAGTTGATATCAGATGAACATGGTTGTGCCAAGACATTGAAGCCTTCTGTTGGAATTATTGAGAGCGAATCAAGAAAAACTAATCGTACCATTTTATTCCTCTCATTGAGTAGAGCATTTTTCATTTTTGAATCAAGTGAAACCATGGCCTGAGCAGAGAGATAGGGGAGCTCGAATTTGAGTGCATGAGAGGAGGGTTCTGAAAACCCTAGTTCTTGTTTGGGACGATGAGGGAGAGCCACTAGATCATTCTCTAAGTTTGACAAATTCATCAAATCCAACGGCCGTGGATGAGTCTGAGAGTTGGAGGGAAAATTCAAAGAATAATGAAACGCGGCGTTTCATTAAACCGCTTCTGGGCTCAACGCGCTATTCGCACCCCCCTTCTTATCTGGCCCAATTGTTTTAACCAGCGTGAGTTGCTGTTCATACCCCCCCTCCCTTTAATTCATTTAATTATTTTATTTTCTTCTTTTATTTTTTTCTGTTTTGTTTAATTCATTAAAAATAGATAAAAAATGATTTTTTAATTCTTCTTTTTTCTATGATTAGATGAAAATGTGTAGAAAATTATAAAAATAAAAATGAGATTTTATTTTTAGGTTTAATATTTTTAATAGATTTTCCAAATAAATAGCTTTTTAATAGTCTTAACTTGGTATTTGATTTTGTAGGAATTGTTTTAGAACCTTCCCTTAGGGTTTTTAATCCATTCTCTTTTGTGCAATTAGATGATGAATCATAGTTCCCCATAGGATTTTTTCTAGATTTTTAGAATTAAATTTTGATTAGTTTAATTAGGGTAGATTTAGGGTATCCTAATTAGGGTTTAGATTGTGTTTAGGTGATGAATCACTTTCTTTGATTGAGTTTTGTCTGGATTCTTAGGTGGAGGCCTATGTAGATGTTATGAGTAGGTGTTGAGGACCCTTGTGAATAATTGTTAGATTTTTCCCCATTAGTTTAGTATTTTTAGGTATTTTCTGAAGTTGCCTATTGATTTTGTCTACCCTGTGGTTATCTGTTCATCTTTGGGGTTCTTTGTGGGGAATTTGTTGAGGGGCTTGTGTTGCCTTAAAGACCTTGATGGAGAGCATCATGAAGTGAAGATTGTAGATCAAGATTCAGAGACCCAGAGCTTGGCTTGTCCCCTGTTTGTGAGGTTTGAGATCCTGAAGTTTGAAGGAAGTTCATGGTACTTTCCTGAGGAAGGCACTATGAATAACTTTCATTCTTTCTTCTCACCTCTTTCTCAAGTATCCAATGATGTTGGAGCCAACTTGTGAGTTTAATTTCTCCTGAGGAGGAATGTAAACTGATCACATGTTGTTGAGCCACATGGGATACAACTCCTAAGTGAAAGCCTCCTAGTACTTTCCTGAGGAAGGTCCTATGGGTCTATTCACTTAGTTCCCTTAGTTTGTCTAGGATTTCTCAAGTATCCAATGATGTTGGAGCCAACTTGTGAGTTTAATTTCTCCTGAGGAGGAATGTAAACTGATCACATGTTGTTGAGCCACATGGGATGCAACTCCTAAGTGGAAGCCTCCTAGTACTTTCCTGAGGAAGGTCCTATGAGTCTATTCACTTAGTTCCACTAGTTCAGATAGGATTTCCTAAATATCCAGTGATGTTGGAGCCTGCTTGTGAGTTTAATTTCTCCTGAGGAGGAATGTAAACTGATCACAGTGGTTGAGCCACATAGGGTATGACTCCTGAGTATACACCTCCTAGTGTTCTCCTGAGGAAGACACTATGAGTCTGCTTGCTTAGCTCCCTGTCTTTGGTAAGCTTGTTCTGAAGCTTGAAGACTGGGATTGATTCTTTTGTTTAGAGTTTTGCTTGAGGGCTTTGCTTAGATTTTGATCAGATTTTGTTTTAGAATTGGAGAGTAGATGATTCTTTCTCAAGCATGTGTGTTTTGTTTACCTGATGGTACTTCATTTCCTGTATCTGGTTCATTGCTTGATAGCATGTTGATTACTTTCAGTATGATTACTGTTATTTCATGACTGGCTTGAGGTTGAGACGAGCTTGTGGAGGCTGAAGCCCCACACACATTTCCTCCCTCACTTGCATTGCATGCATTTTACTGTTAAAGCTGATGTTTTTGCCTGTGTTGGTGTATCATTGACATGATCCCTTAGGACTCTCATTTCCTTTGATAAGGATTTGATGATAGACTTTTAGGTTGAAACCTATGCATGACAACATCTAGGAGTTCCCTGTTCAAACCTCAACCATAGGATGAATCCATGGCATGATAACAGTAGGACTTGATAGTCTCCCTCCTAGTTGGGCCATTTTTTCCAGTAGTTTCCCGAACTACGTTTGCTCTGATCTTTCATACCAGATGAAAGTACGTAGGCATAGGATGCGACATCCTAGCGAGCAACCTTCCCCAACCTTTCCCCGTAGTTAGCCGAACTACGTTGACTCTGATTTCTCGTTCCAGACGGGAATACGTAGGCATAAAGCGCGATGCTTTGCCGAGTCATTTTTCTTTTCTTCTTCAGCCAGCCTTGATAGGTAGATAGATTATAACCAACCTGTCCAAGTAAACAAACAAGCGAGGATCCCGTCGAGTACGACGGACGTGAGGGGTGCTAATACCTTCCCCTTGCGTAACCGACTCCCGAACCCAGACAATGGTTGCGATGACCTTGTCTTACCCTTTTTTCGTCAGGTTTTTCCGATCGTTTCCTTTCCCGCTCTGAGGGATAAATAACGAAAGGTGGCGACTCTTCTGTCATGCCGGCACCATATTTTCGCGCAAGCGACAGCTGGCGACTCTGCTGGGGACTTCGAACCCAGAACCTCTGGTTCTCCGGTTCCCCATGAGAGTCAATCCTATCGTTTGTGTGTTTGCTTGTTGGGTTGCGTTTATTTATCGCATTTTTACTTCTCGCACTTTACTTCCCGCATTTTATTTCCCGCATTTTATTTCCAGTTCGATATGATTATCTGTGCTGCTGTGGGAGAAGGATGTTACTGTGAGTGAAAAGCCGGACCTGGGCTTTGAGTACACACCTAGATATAGTTGCGGAGAAGTAGTAGACGAACCTGTCTGCTGAGCAGGCACAGTTCCCTACGAAAATCTGCGCTCAGACGAGATTCTTGCAGAGGTGCTCCTTTCCGGTCCTGAGGATCTGAGGGGAGTCCAGACGTGAGGATTGTCGACTCTGGGGACCGATCATTTGGAAGTCAGCTAAGAGAGGCCTCTTCATGACTTGACGATGCCACTCCTTCCGGGAATCGTATTGTCACTCATGAAAGTCTGTAACGCTGACGACCGCATAGGATGCCGTACCTTTGTCCATGGATTAGGTCCATCATACCTGTGAGTGGGGTTGGGATGTTGCAGGAAACTTTGACCTCCAGACTACCTGGTTTTCTTGACAGTGAATCAGTTATGTTGGGTTCTCAGTTGCAGAGATGTTCTTGATAGAGCAAAGGTTTGATCAGAGGATCTTATCATCGGGTGTTTGTTTGTTCTTGATAGAGCAGATTCCGATCAGAGTATTGTTATCAGAGGTTTGTTCTGGATGGAGCAGATTTTTGAGTGAGGTCTGAGGATCTCGTCAGCAGTTGTTGTTTGTTCTTGATAGGGCAGATTTTGAGTGGGGTTTGAAGATCTCATCAGCAGCTGTATTTTTGTTCTTGATAGGGCAGATTTGTGATTTGGGGTCTGAAGACTTCATCAACAGATATTCCTTAATCTTGCATCCGGGGTCTTTATTATCATGCTTTCGTTCTTGCCAGGACAGAATTTTGATCTCGATCCTACCAGACGGTTATTCACAACAGATCAGATCAGTGGGTTTACACCGGGGTTTCCTTCTCATCAGTGACTGTTGACACCGAATCTCCACAGCAGCCACCTGGATATACTGTTGCATGCCTGCATTTTGCATTATTGCATATTCATGTTTGCATTCCATTAGCATGTGTCTGTGCTGCAGGCGCGTTTCGTACCCTAATCCTGGTGTCCCGAGCAATATAAGATATTTTCTTCTATGAATGGATCCAGTCTTATCATTGCATTGACACTATGTTGGCACGTCGACACCAGAATTAGGGGTGATCTCCTAAACGTACAGACACCTATGGCATTAGCATAATTGATCTTGCATGACAGAAGCCGGGGCTTGTCTTCTAACCTTTGTGTTTGCAGGTTTGACTCAGAATCGAGCAGCTCAGACTAATGGAGCAGATACAAGCTGAACTGGGGAAAGTCCAAAGCCAGCTGGGGCAGGTCATGAATGACATACAGGCAGTGCGTCTGGACCAGCAAGTACTCAGAGAGGAGAATCAGCAGCTGCAGAATCAGTTGAGCTTTCTCATGGGAGTGGTGAGAAGTATGCTAAATAAGGAGAGTGGTCAAGCACCCAAGGAGGAGACCAAAGTGCTTCCCCCATTGCCGTCCGTGCCACCTGTGCTGAAGCCAAATGGACCTCGTGTGTCCTCTACATAGCATGAAGCTCGAGGCCTGTCTCGTTGGCAGCCGCGCCAGGCATCTCAGAATAACCTTGAAGGTTATAATCAAAAGAAGAAGCTACTTGATAGAGCTGTAGACCCACTACCTGTGAGTTATGCCCAGCTGCTGCCGCTGTTGGTTCAGAACCGTGTTCTCAAGCTTCGGACCTCAAATCCACCAGATGACGTGTCACCAGACGTTGATCTAAGCATGCGTTGTGATTTCCACTCAGGAGCACCAGGGCACCATGTTGAAACATGCAAGGCTCTCAGGAATAAGATTCAGGACCTTATTGACTCGAGGACAATTAGGCTTGTGCCGGGCGGCATGAGAGCATCGGGAAAATTTATCCCCTACCCTGCAGGAGAGGTGGATGATTCCACTCCTTTGCCCGAAGCTGGGAAAGATCTTGAATATGTCCCGCGACCTTTGGTGACTGAATCGCCTCGCTCGCAGTTTCTACCTGGATCAAGTTCAAGGACGCAAGCGTCTAAACAAGGGATCGTCGCCATTCAGAAACGACGACCTCTTGCTCCTGGGCGGAAGGAATACCAGCACCAGGATCACAAGAGACCTCGCAACCACGTGGAACAAAGGAATGCTTCTTTCCATCCAGTGCCTGTGCCGTATAGCCAGATTCTTCCACAGTTGATTCAGAATACCTTGGTGGAACCGAAAGCTCTCAAGCCCGTGCCAGAGCCTTACCCTCCAGGGCACGATCCTCATGCTCAGTGTGGCTACCATGGTGGATCTCTGGGGCATTCAACTGAAGATTGCAAGGCTTTCCAGGCGAAAGTGCAGCAATTAATCGACCAAGGGCGTATTTCCTTTCCAGACGGAATTTTGGTTGTACGTGACAACCTCTCAGCTGTTTGAGCCCGCAAATTCAGAGGGTTGTTTCCAGAAGCCAGTGATCCAGACAGGCAGACGTCCTCAGCATTGGCAGTCCTCGGGCTTTTTACCATTTGCATTTGTAGTTTCTTTTCTGTTAGTTACTACTTGCTGTTAAACATTGTATGTTTCGAATGGTGATGATAATAAAGTGACTATGCATTTTTTCTGAATTAGTTATGTCGTTGTCACTCATTTACTGCATTGCACTGACACTTGCATTTTATTTACTCCACTTTATTACTATGATTAGCAATGAGCGGAGGGAGGATGACGAAACTGAATACCCATAGCCAATGATCGTATTGCTTTCTGATAAAACCTAGCCGATGACGTACAAGGCATTGTTTCAAACCCCTAAACACCGGAGAGATAAGGAAGAGAATCCTTTGTTAACCACTTCGAGCCGAGAAGTAGGAGTTTTCTTCGGACTTTTTAACCCTCGCATCTTAAACCGGGGCAGGGTAGTTGTCAGTTAGCTTGATCGAGCGTTCAAGTCTTATAGAGGAGTGTTGTCCTTCGAGGACCAATCACATCATATTCCTCCCCAGAGGTCGTACCTCATCAACCACAATGGTTAAACCTTACCAATCAGGAGTGAGACAGTTATAATCCTTTCGAAGCAATCAAGACAACCAGTGTCGCACGACTTGTTCCAAGAAAAAAAGAGAAATAAGAAAGCCCGCTAAGTAAAAAAGAAAAGCTATAAAGCAAATACTTAGGCGAAAATCAGGGCATCCCGCTGGACTTCAAAAGAAAAAAATCGAAAAGAACTCAAAAGGAGTCAGTCCAGGCAAAAGTTAGGGAATCAAAAGAATGAAAAGAAAGGATATAAAAAGAAAAATCCTCGAACAAGGACGAAGTCGTGTAGATGCAGACACCGAAAACGAAAAGGAGTAACTGTCACTCCGGAACACCTTGAGAATTCTTTAACCAGTGGTTCCCAATGTTCAACGTACCTCTCGAAGAGGCGAGCGCTCGACCCAAGTTAACTGAACTTTAGGATCGGAGAACATCACGTAGAAGGGGTGGGTACAAATCATAATTTGAGCCAAATATCCCTTGTTTCACGAACCGTGAACCCGACCACGATACAACCCTTAAAAGACCTAATTGAGGCAGGGTTTATTCTGAGAGCGCATTACGATAAGGTTGAGTAACCTGACTCCTTCATGATTTGCT
Source organism: Lathyrus sativus (assembly GCA_963859935.3). NCBI lineage: Eukaryota > Viridiplantae > Streptophyta > Magnoliopsida > Fabales > Fabaceae > Lathyrus > Lathyrus sativus. Next base: position 50,575,795 of record OZ012740.1, on the reverse strand, counting down.
AATCATATCCTTATTGCATTTTTCACTGATCGCATCAGTACTACGTTTGAACTCTTTGGTTCATTCGTCACTCACTAGCATGACACGTAAATGAGTGACAGTATAACATTTTTTCGAAATTTGCATGAACACTGCATTAGAATTACCATTCGTGAATAAACAATTTTGATTGCAGGTTGGTAGCTGATACGAAGGAACTTCAACAGGGAATAGTCAATTAGGACTGAATCGTCAGAGGTCTGGGTCAGAACGGTATGCTGTGAAACCCTGTGAACCTGGGGCAATGACTTCCTGTGAGTTTGGAATCGGTTTGTCTGAGGACAAGTCCCGGAGCATCAGTTGATTATGGGGCAGTTTATGCAAGCAGCGGTTGATCGGAAGTGAATCTTCTCAAGACCCAATCAGGGGCAGTTATCCAGAATTCTTGATTTAAGGGCAGATCCCTCCAGTGTTCGATCAGAGCATGTTGAGTCGCTCATCGCTCGTTCAGGGGCAAACTACTTCAGAGATATTGAAGCCGACCATGCTGAGAGTTGATTAGTTGAGGATGAATCCTCCCGTTGTGCAGATGCTGGGGCAAGCCCTCTGAAGATTGTCTTGTTGCCAGTTGTTTTCGGCTCAGAATGAATTATTCCCAAAATCCGGATTGAGGCAAGTTGAAATGCACTGGGGCAAGTTGTTCAAATGAGTTTGTTCACCCTAGCAAGAATTGAGCATCGGGGAATCGTGTCATTACCCCGTCAAAACCTGAACCTTCTGAAGAAGCCTTGCGGTCATTGGGTTGCTATCCTACAGCATAACCTGTTACTTGACTCCATGATTGGTAGCCTGTATTCCCTGTGTTGGCGTTGTTGAATTAAGATTGTTTCTCCGCAGAGATGTACGGTTCGAGGTTGTTCCCCCGTACAGTTGGAGACTGCAGCAGATTGAGATGGCGTTTATCCCTCATCAGATTAGGGTCAAGATTGCCCTCAGTAGACCAGGATCGATATCCCCGAAGCAGGATGAGTCCTCCTTCTTCAGCAGAGTTCAGTAGTCTCTCTTCCGCAGAATCAGAATCAGAATAGTGAGCATTGATATGTCTCCCCCAGGTAGAGGTGATTCTCTTCCCCAAGCAGACGCATCCTGAAGGAATGTCACCTCATCAGCTGAGTCAAGCACCGAAGAATGATGTCGTCTCTCCCCCAGCACCGGGTCACAAGTGCAGGTTTCGCAAAAGGCTGTTCGTATGCCGAAGGATGCAGTAACTGATGGTGCCAGACTGAAGTCTCCAGTGGAATTGAGATTCCTCACCAGAGTCATGCTCTCTCCTGAAGTTGGATGATTCCCTCTTCCCCAGTAGAATGTTGGTACAGCTGATGTTGTATTCCCTTGCAGAGTTGTACTCTCCCCCGAAGTCAGATGATTCTTTCTTCCCCAGCGGAATTGAAATTCCCCACCAGAGTCGTACTCTCCTGTTGAAGTAGAATGATTTCTCTCCCCGGCTAAGTCCGCAGAAAAGCAGAATCCTTGGAAGTCGATCAGATCATGATCAATTTTCCCCAGCAGAGCATGGGGCAGCTAATGTTGTGTTTCCCCAGAGTCGCACTCTATCCAGCGAAGCAGAATGATTTCTCCTTCCCCAGCCAAGTTTGCAGATGTCCAAGAGATCCGAATCCTTGGAAATTGATCAGATCATGATTGGTTTTTCCCCAGCGGAGTATTGAGCAGCTGAAGTTGGTTCCCCACAGAGTGGTCATCCCCAGAAGAATAGCCGAGACGGCCGCACAGTTTATTCTCGCGATAGATACCCGCAGGTCCGAGTTCTCGTAGAGCTTCGTTCCCCCGCAGCAGATCAACTGAAGTTGTTCCCCTGCAGCAGTTCGCGGAAGATCAATTCCCCAGACAGAGCCCAATTGGTATTGGCGTGTTCACATTCTCCTCAGCAGGATGACTCCTCTACCTGAGTGGTTCTTTCTCCTTGACAGGAAGATTTCCCCCTTCGGCATTTATTTTGCTGACGGGATCGCATCATTGTGCATGATTGCATGTCATTGTGCATGAGTGCATAGCATTGAGCATGATTGCATGTCATTGTGCATGAGTGCATAGCATGGAGCATGATTGCATAACGCTGAGCATGATTGCATGGCATTGAGCATGATTGCATAACAGAAGCATATGCATCATAGGCATGATCTAGATCATTATCATTCTTGTACAGATGTACTACCGAAAGACCGGTTGCTCAGGACGATTCTTGATGTTCTCCCCAGCAAGGTTGTTTTCTTAGATGATTCTAAAAAACCCCGGTGTGGTCCCCGCAGTCGCTCGCTCAAGATGATTTTTGAGATCCCCAGCGAAGTCTTCGGTTCAAGATGATTCTCGAATTCCTCAGCAGGGCCAGTTGCTTAAGACGATTCTTAAGACCTCAGTACAGCTTCCCGAGTTGTTCGCCTAGTACGATACTTGAGCTCCCCAATGGCACCTCCAGCAGGAGTTGCCCAGGAAGATTCCTAGAATACCCAACAGAATGTTTGCTCCAGAAAGGTTAGCAGTTCAGGACGATTCTTGAAGGTGCCCGACGGATCTGGTTGTTCAAGTTGATTCTTGAAGTCCAGAGCAGCATGATATGTCTGCTCCAACAACGATGTCTAATCTGAAGATGGATTTCGTAAAGCGCCCGAAGGCGATATCAGAAGGTTCCTGTGAAGCCAGATTTCCGTGTGGATGAATCAACGGGTGGCTGAAGACAAGGTTCCGGAGTTGTAGATACAACAGAGTGATTCGTGTGAGTCTGAAGACCAAGTCAGTTGTCCTGAGGAGATGATTGATTGCGATCAAGTGAATAGTGTTTCTTCTGACTGAAGTCGAAAATGTTTCTCCAGCTGAAGCGAAGTTTTTGCCTGAAGGCAAAGTGTTTGAATCCCCGTAGAGTCATGAATGGCTCAGGACACCATTTCTCTGACTGAAGTCACAGATTTCCTAAGCTGAAGTGAAGGTGCCTAAGGGCAAGGTTATCCCCCAAGGTCATGAATGACCTAGGATTCATTTTTTTCGGACTGAAGGCCGAAGTATATCCCTGACTGAAGTCACGGATACTATATAGCAGAGGAGGAGTTGCCTGAAGGTAGATCCATGTATCCTTGAAGGCCAAGGATCATTTTCTTCAGACTGAAGTCAAAGATACCTCCTGCAGAGTTGCCATCCTTGAAGGCCGAAGATGCTTATCTTCAGAAGTACTTGAAGGTCTTTTCTAGCTGAAGCTGGAAGTGGCCAGGGGCCAGGGTTTCATATAGTTCTTATGTTGAAGTTCTACGGCAGGCAGTGTGCAGCAGTATTCCGATGTTCGTTATGGTTCTGAGGGTGAACCCCAGATCAGAGTGTGCTCGGTTAAGTCTCTCATTCCCAGCAGAGTAGTTTCAAATACGCAAGTGTACCTTTTGTTCCATTTACCAGGGGTGAACCCCAGGTCAGAGTTGTTCAGTGTTGTAGTTTCTCCAGCGGCAATGCGGGGTATTTTGATTATCCGTCGGCGAGGTCAGATTATGTTTGTTTCCGGCAGCGAGGTTGGATGTTTGTTTGACGGCAATGTCAGACTCCTTAAATCCCCAGCAGAGATGATGTTGGTACGACGGCGATGTCGAGTGTCTCTCAGAATGATGTTTGTTTCCGGCGGCGATGTCAGATCAGTATCTCTCCAGTTAGTTGTTGAGCAGCTAGTGTTGCAGTATTCAGAGATTTGTTCCCCGCAGAGTACCGTGTGCTCGTGCAGTTGGCAAATTTTCGGGTTTACCGGTATTCAACCGTCTCGCACCTTGATTGGTTGAGAGCCGTTCGCTTCTCACCCAGTCAGGTTCAAGACGTTTGAATAGGGGCAGCTGTTGCACCCCAAAATTTGACCAACAATTATTTACTCATTGAGTGTTTGGAAGTTGATACCTTCATCAGAAAGTTCAAGAGATCCTCAGAGGAAAGGGTTGAAACCAGGGTTGTGTGCTTCACAGTTTGAGAGTTGTGGGTGCCCCTCAGATGATTCTGAGACTTTGAGAATGAATTAGATGTTTTGAGAAAGCTGATGAGATGTCTTGAAAGCCATCATGAACCCCAGAGAGGTCATTGTGTAAGAGTTCAGAAGATTCAACCATGAATGGTAGAATTAGGGTTTTTGACTGGGTTAACCCTAGATCAGCTGGAGATTTGGAGAAGGTTGAGACTCAATCCAAGGGCCATGAGATCATGGAATGATGTATAGAGATGTTATAAAGATGATTCCTAGACCAACTCATCATGATTGAGGAGTTTGAGAAGTTTCAAGTCAGGGTTTCCAAGGATTGTCAGTGAAAAACCCTAATTTGATCCCTATTTTCCAGGCAGTTTTAGCTCTAGATGTGATTGATATCTCATCTTCCCCACAACATGAATGTTGTAGAGCTTGTTCTAAGCTTTAATTTGAGTGGTGGAAGTCCTTGATAGGAGTTGCAGAGCTCAAGTTATGGTTTGGACAAATTACAGGTCAGTTGAGGTGTGTGAATCTGGGTCCTTGAAAGTCACTCAACTTGCAGACAACTTTTGCCCTAGTAGGATGATTCCTATGGTTTCTTGGTCAACATGAATGTTGAAGAGCATCCTCTTAGCTTTAATTTGAGTGGTAGAAGTCCTTGATTGGATTTGTGGAACTCAACTTATGGTTTGAACAAGGCAGGGGTATTTTGGTCATTTGTCAGTTATAGGTCATTTTAGCCAATGCCTAAAACTCCTATTTCCAAGCCTCAAATGGAAAAACTCAAAACATGAAAGTTGCTCAAAATGTGATTTTTAGTCTAGAAAGAAGGTCACAAAGTGTTGGAAAAGCTCATAGCATGAGATTACATGATTGGTCAAAAATGAACTAAAAATGGCTTATAACTTTGAAAAGTTGAAATTGAAAAGTGATTTGGGAGATCCACAAATCCAAAATAGGTCATCCAATATATCATTTTGATTGGAAAAACCATTTTGAGAACATTGGTTTAGCTAGAATTTTCATTTGAGGTCTAAAAATGGGTGATGCTTTGAAAAGTTGTTACTTGAAAAAGAAGGCAATGTTGAAAAACCCTACATAAGCCAAAAATGAACTTGTTTTTCACTCATCCCTTCTCAATAACTCATGTAAGGAGAATTTAAGACAAAATGGCAAGGCATAACATATGAGATATGAGATATCCAATATGGCATGTCATGGAATTTTCAAGAACTTTCCACACTTTTCTAGATGAATCTAGAAGCATCCAACTTCTTCCATCCATCATTATAAGAAGGATGAGCTTCATAGTTGGTAGGGTTGGTGATAGAGAGCATTTTCAGAGGGGAGAGAGAGGGAGAGATAGCCATTGAAGCAATTTCTTCAAGTTCAAGCAACTCAAGAATTCTTCCACCACAAGCCTTCTCTTTCACAACAAGTGCAAACAGAAACTTGTACATCCTCAGAGGATCTCATTGAAGCCATTTCAAGCCTTGGAACCATCTCCACGAGCATCTACCACCTCTCTTTGACAGGTTGGTTTTTCTCTATGATTCCCCTAATTTATGCACTTTTCAGTAGTTTCCTAGGTGTATAATTGATGCATTAGGTTAGTTGATGTAACCCTAAGAGTTAGAGCAAGATTTGTGAGGTTTCACACCAGAGCCATGGTTCTTTAATCTTCAAGAATTAGTTGTTTAGGGCGTTTTAGTTAACATGAATTAGATTAGAATGACCAGGATAACATCAAGAACATGATTGCATCATTAGACTGAAGTTTGGTGAAGGTCGATACCAGTTGATATCAGATGAACATGGTTGTGCCAAGACATTGAAGCCTTCTGTTGGAATTATTGAGAGCGAATCAAGAAAAACTAATCGTACCATTTTATTCCTCTCATTGAGTAGAGCATTTTTCATTTTTGAATCAAGTGAAACCATGGCCTGAGCAGAGAGATAGGGGAGCTCGAATTTGAGTGCATGAGAGGAGGGTTCTGAAAACCCTAGTTCTTGTTTGGGACGATGAGGGAGAGCCACTAGATCATTCTCTAAGTTTGACAAATTCATCAAATCCAACGGCCGTGGATGAGTCTGAGAGTTGGAGGGAAAATTCAAAGAATAATGAAACGCGGCGTTTCATTAAACCGCTTCTGGGCTCAACGCGCTATTCGCACCCCCCTTCTTATCTGGCCCAATTGTTTTAACCAGCGTGAGTTGCTGTTCATACCCCCCCTCCCTTTAATTCATTTAATTATTTTATTTTCTTCTTTTATTTTTTTCTGTTTTGTTTAATTCATTAAAAATAGATAAAAAATGATTTTTTAATTCTTCTTTTTTCTATGATTAGATGAAAATGTGTAGAAAATTATAAAAATAAAAATGAGATTTTATTTTTAGGTTTAATATTTTTAATAGATTTTCCAAATAAATAGCTTTTTAATAGTCTTAACTTGGTATTTGATTTTGTAGGAATTGTTTTAGAACCTTCCCTTAGGGTTTTTAATCCATTCTTTTTTGTGCAATTAGATGATGAATCATAGTTCCCCATAGGATTTTTTCTAGATTTTTAGAATTAAATTTTGATTAGTTTAATTAGGGTAGATTTAGGGTATCCTAATTAGGGTTTAGATTGTGTTTAGGTGATGAATCACTTTCTTTGATTGAGTTTTGTCTGGATTCTTAGGTGGAGGCCTATGTAGATGTTATGAGTAGGTGTTGAGGACCCTTGTGAATAATTGTTAGATTTTTCCCCATTAGTTTAGTATTTTTAGGTATTTTCTGAAGTTGCCTATTGATTTTGTCTACCCTGTGGTTATCTGTTCATCTTTGGGGTTCTTTGTGGGGAATTTGTTGAGGGGCTTGTGTTGCCTTGAAGACCTTGATGGAGAGCATCATGAAGTGAAGATTGTAGATCAAGATTCAGAGACCCAGAGCTTGGCTTGTCCCCTGTTTGTGAGGTTTGAGATCCTGAAGTTTGAAGGAAGTTCATGGTACTTTCCTGAGGAAGGCACTATGAATAACTTTCATTCTTTCTTCTCACCTCTTTCTCAAGTATCCAATGATGTTGGAGCCAACTTGTGAGTTTAATTTCTCCTGAGGAGGAATGTAAACTGATCACATGTTGTTGAGCCACATGGGATACAACTCCTAAGTGAAAGCCTCCTAGTACTTTCCCGAGGAAGGTCCTATGGGTCTATTCACTTAGTTCCCTTAGTTTGTCTAGGATTTCTCAAGTATCCAATGATGTTGGAGCCAACTTGTGAGTTTAATTTCTCCTGAGGAGGAATGTAAACTGATCACATGTTGTTGAGCCACATGGGATGCAACTCCTAAGTGGAAGCCTCCTAGTACTTTCCTGAGGAAGGTCCTATGAGTCTATTCACTTAGTTCCACTAGTTCAGATAGGATTTCCTAAATATCCAGTGATGTTGGAGCCTGCTTGTGAGTTTAATTTCTCCTGAGGAGGAATGTAAACTGATCACAGTGGTTGAGCCACATAGGGTATGACTCCTGAGTATACACCTCCTAGTGTTCTCCTGAGGAAGACACTATGAGTCTGCTTGCTTAGCTCCCTGTCTTTGGTAAGCTTGTTCTGAAGCTTGAAGACTGGGATTGATTCTTTTGTTTAGAGTTTTGCTTGAGGGCTTTGCTTAGATTTTGATCAGATTTTGTTTTAGAATTGGAGAGTAGATGATTCTTTCTCAAGCATGTGTGTTTTGTTTACCTGATGGTACTTCATTTCCTGTATCTGGTTCATTGCTTGATAGCATGTTGATTACTTTCAGTATGATTACTGTTATTTCATGACTGGCTTGAGGTTGAGACGAGCTTGTGGAGGCTGAAGCCCCACACACATTTCCTCCCTCACTTGCATTGCATGCATTTTACTGTTAAAGCTGATGTTTTTGCCTGTGTTGGTGTATCATTGACATGATCCCTTAGGACTCTCATTTCCTTTGATAAGGATTTGATGATAGACTTTTAGGTTGAAACCTATGCATGACAACATCTAGGAGTTCCCTGTTCAAACCTCAACCATAGGATGAATCCATGGCATGATAACAGTAGGACTTGATAGTCTCCCTCCTAGTTGGGCCATTTTTTCCAGTAGTTTCCCGAACTACGTTTGCTCTGATCTTTCATACCAGATGAAAGTACGTAGGCATAGGATGCGACATCCTAGCGAGCAACCTTCCCCAACCTTTCCCCGTAGTTAGCCGAACTACGTTGACTCTGATTTCTCGTTCCAGACGGGAATACGTAGGCATAAAGCGCGATGCTTTGCCGAGTCATTTTTCTTTTCTTCTTCAGCCAGCCTTGATAGGTAGATAGATTATAACCAACCTGTCCAAGTAAACAAACAAGCGAGGATCCCGTCGAGTACGACGGACGTGAGGGGTGCTAATACCTTCCCCTTGCGTAACCGACTCCCGAACCCAGACAATGGTTGCGATGACCTTGTCTTACCCTCTTTTCGTCAGGTTTTTCCGATCGTTTCCTTTCCCGCTCTGAGGGATAAATAACGAAAGGTGGCGACTCTTCTGTCATGCCGGCACCATATTTTCGCGCAAGCGACACCGTGTTGTGTGACACGGCCCGTGTCATAAGTCCTGGGTATTTTACACGTTGAAAACTCAAACAGAGGTGCAACACGGCCGACCGTGTTGTGTGACACGACACGTGTCATGAGACCTGGGGTTTTTATGCTATGAAAAAGCCAACAAAAGTGTGACACGGGTGGCCGTGTTGTGTGACACGGCCCGTGTCAGGCTACCAGAGTGAAAAAACCTAACTTTTTCCTTTGTTCTCTTTCGTTTTTGTGGTTCTTTAAAAAATGGTTTCTTGGTCCCTTTGGAACCTTACATGATATACACAACACAACAATACTTAAAAGAAGAAATAAATGAATACAAAAAAGCAAAATATAAAGAGAAAAAGGTTTGAAGAAATGGATACCCAAGAGCTTTCTATCCTTCTTGCAAGCCCTCCACTGGTTTTGGTTGGATGTGCTTCACTCTTCACTCTATGTTGTGAAGGTTCTTCTCTTCAAGGATGCTCTTGTGTTTCTATGTCACTCTTTTTTTTTCTTCTGGTTTTTCTTCCTTTCTATTTTTCTGGTTTTTAAGGTTTCTCTTGCTCTCTCTATTTTCTGGTTTTTTGCAATGTGTGTAGATGTTTGAATGTGTCAAGAGTGATCTCTTTTTGTTTACAACCTCCTCCTTCTTATCTCTCCCGTATAGGGTTTTCTCTTCTCCCCACATATCAGATTTTTTCATGGGGTAATGTCTCTTACCACCTTTTCTCATGTCACTCTATTTCTTTCCATTTCCATGCAAGATGCTATGCTGCATTTTTGCTGTTGCACTTTGCCTATGTTGTTTTTTCTGCAGCACCTTGTGCGTTGCACCCATTTTGTTGGCTTGTGCTTGGACAACTCCTCTTGGTCAATGCTACTACTTTTTTGACAGCATTTTAAAAATCTGATATTTAGATGTATTATCATGCTATTCTCTTGATTTTGTGACATGAGGTAATTTGCCACCTTTTGCATGAGACTGTTTTGCCCGTGATTAAACATGCATATTCTTGGTCTTAAAACATTCCAATGTTGATTTAATTCTTGCATATTTCTTGGATGTTTGTAAGCACAATGTGGACTTGGTGTAGCATTACCATAACATGAATTTGGTTAGAGACTTGAATGAAGATTAGAAATAAATTAATTTCTAAACATTACTTAGAGTTGGAAATCTTGCAACAAATGACATTCTTGTAATGTCATAAAATTTCTCTTTGTAATATTCTTGCCTCTAATTCATGAATTCATGATGGATTTCCCTAGAACCATTAAACTTGAAATGGATGAAGTCTTGAATTATGGACTTGTGATCTTGACTCGTGCTTTGCAAATTTGGACTCCACTTGATCAAGAATTTGAAACAAAATTGGATGAAGCAATCTTGAATTTGGCCTTGAATTTCATGTTCATTAGGAATATATTTTGAATATCCTAATATTTTTTACAAGTAACTTCTCCTTGAAGAAATTTAGATGAATAGATTTTCCAACTTAGATCAAACCTTAGGTGATAAACCTTTTCCTCCATATAGTCCAAGATAGACAAGTTATCTCATTTGAAATGAAAAATGACAAACCAACCCAATCCGTACCCACATGCTCGATATGCAATAGAACGATGTATGATATGGCGAATGTAGGGTATAAAGGCTAAAGGCGAAAATGAGGGTGTGACACCGGGTAGTAAAAACTAGATCACGGGTACCCTAACCTGCCCAGATGACACACATGCTAAACTAGACCATTTTGTACTTGGGTTACTACTCCTTCAACCATCCTCTCTCATTCACTCATGTTCACTTTCATTCAGCATTTCTCTCACTGCAGCTTGGAGAAACCCCAATAGCTCTTTTCCACTTACCAATCGCTGTCACTCATCACCACCACAACTCCACCATACAGAACACTTGTCCACCACCATCACTCACCACCATTAACTCCATCACGACGAACATCACCACCGCCAATCTCATCTCATTTTTTCACTACTTTCACGATGAACAACAACATTTGAACTTGTGATCTGATCTTCTTTCTTCTATTGTTTGATTTTTGGTTCCAAGGTTTGAAGATTTTATTCAATTTCAGAATTTTTTTTTTACTTTTAGGTTTTTCTATTTAGGATTTTTCTAATGTTGTTCTACTTTCAAATAACTTTTGTGTTTATCTTCTGTTTTCTTTTTATCTACAAGGTAAAGATTAAGATTATTTGGATAGATGGTTATTTCAATAAAAGTAAAGGTATAATCTTGTTTAACTTCATATTATGAAGGATGATTTGTCGTATACAATCTTGTTTGAACTGAGTGTCTTTTTTTAAGTGATAGAGTTTATGGGGTGCTAAACTTTGCTGAGATGACATTTCTAGTAATGCAGTTCATTGAAAACTATACAAAAAAAATAACATGGCTCATTTCAATGCAAATCTTGGACACTCATCTCCCGCTACTGCTATTGCTCCTACCACACATGCAAGAGGTGATCTTAACTTGAAAAAGATTCAAACTTATGATTATTGAGTTTATTAGAGTTGTTATATAGTTGAAAGTATCAATTTTTTAAAATATTTACATATTGTTATTTATGTTTGTAGAACACCTGCCTTAATACCGGTTCTGCAAGGCAAGGCCTCCATCCTTCAAAAAGGTGTCCTTCAAATTCACAAACATGTATGCATACATTATATCTATTGTGTTTTTTTAGATGTTTTTCTGGTTGTTTTTTCTTCTGCATGTTTTGGAATTTTTTATTTTTACACAGTTGAGATCATCAAGATCGAGAGTTGGTGATGTAGCTAATCCTCAAGGTAAGATTGTTTAGCTGGACCAGACACGTGTTAGTTTGATGTGATGATTGATTTTAAGTTTAATGTTTGTAAATTGTAATGATGATGGAGTTCTATAATACAATTGTAAAAGCAGTGTTGTATAAAGATGTAAAAATTTCATAATACTTCATTTTTATGTGATTCATATTCCATTGCTTTCATATTTGGAAAAATCATAATGCTAATGTGAAACTTGTTAAGTCCACTTTGAAGTGCACGCAAAAGGAACCTAATTCAGGTAACATGATGCTAATGTGTTTTGTTTTTTTATATTTCATTTTAGATTGGTTCATTTCTTATGGGATGGTTTACTGTTGAATTCAAAAAAGACATATCTCACATGTTAGTGCATCTAGCCCTAGGAATAACAACTGGTTACTTGGGGAGACTTACAAACTTCAGTGACTAGAATAAAAAAATGCTTGAACTTTGTGCTTCTGGCCACTGGGCTGCATTAGGCTTTTTAATATGTAAGGCAGTTCATTTCATGAAGGTGTACTATTATTTTCAGGTGTAGAAAGTAACAAATGTAGAAGTAACTATTGTGTTTAATTTTGGATCATGTAAGAAGAAACACAAAACATGAATTGTGCATAATGCTCTACTTAGTGAAACATTACTATTAATTATATCCAATTGTGTTTTTGATAATTTGGATTTATGTTTGATTTAATTTAATTTGTAGCTCAAAATGTATGGTCTCAACAAAAAAAAACCAATAACTCGCCTAAACCGTTTGTCTAAACATGCGATTTGTGTTAACCCAACCCATTTAAACCGATTAAGAAAATGGACAGAATGGGCTTATAGTTTTCAACCGTGGGTTAGCATGGGTGAGGCTTTTGGGCCCAAAACCACCCAACCCAACCAATTGTCCAGCCCTACTTATATGACATCCCATTGCATGTGGCATATACATGCATCCAATAGGATCATGCGCCACAGGCATTGCCTACTGGGTTGTTTACGAGTTTTTTTTTAAAATTATTGTATCAATAAAATAATTTTAAATAAAATGGAAAATCAAAAATAATTTATAATATTATTTCATAAAATTGAATTACACAACGATTGAATTGAAAATCAATGACCTTCTTGATCGTAACGCCTCGTGGTTCCATAACCCGATGCATTTGCTTGTGTCACACCCTAATTTTGACCCTAAATCACCGAATAAAAGCCTCTATCATAGCATTAACATCATATGCACATCATAACAAATATTGCAAACCGCACAATGCCTAAAATGTCAACCAGAATAATTTCTCATATTTACAGACAAATTGGTCAAACTAATTGTCAACTATACATGAAATTAGTGTACGGAAAATTTCAAAACAGAGCTTGCAGACGTCAGTATTGTTAATCTACGATTCACGTAGTTTAAATTGGTGTGCTCGTTTTATTTTTTCGACGACTTTTTTTCAGGCACATCTTGATCAGCTGAGCCTTTTAACCGGTCAAAATTTATTTTAAAATATGATAAAATGCTATATGTTTTTTAGTGGTTTATTTCGCACTGATCATTTTAAAGCATTCGTTTTATTTTTTTCGTGCAAATTTGCGTCTGACTGTTAGTCTTTTTTTGATTAGTTTATTTTCGTTTTTAGCCAAAGTAATCAGAATACTTAATTAAAATTATTCTAGTATTTGATTAATATATTTTGTTTTTTTAGGTTATTTATTAAATATTTTCTTTTATAATTAAGAAAAAAATATTGATAATAAAGCCAAAAGAAATTGATACTTTGGATACCCTTTTGCTAATGCAATACTCGGTACTAGCTCATATTTTGGATTTGAGTGCTTTCAAATATTAAAGAGGAATCCAATGTACTCTCTCCATGCGCGCGGACAACTAAAAGTGGATTTAAAATTAACAAGGACACCCCACTCACAGAATAACCAGCTGGCATTTTGGCGAAAAGTGAATAACCACCACCACGTTTCCCATGCTCCCTCACTCTCTCTTAGATTGAGGACCCACCCACATATTTCTCTCATTTTGAGAATTAATAAAAAAATAAAAATTAGAGAAAACGAACTTGATCCACTCCTCCAATTTCCTTCTATTCTTGCTTCCTTTTTTAATTCCATCAGACAACACATCATAAAAAGGTCATCCTCATAATTTCTTCTTCTTGACTCTGCAAATAAAATAAAATCTCTCTCTTTCTCTCTCTCTCTCTCTCTCTCTCTCTCTCTCTCTCTCTCACACACATACACACACACACACATACACACACACACACACACATTAAATAAAAGAAGATATTATTCACTCTTCGCCTTGAGCAAAGAGATGATTTTTCTACAAAATATTCTTCTCCATCATACTTTATCTCTCATTTTAGTGGAAAGAAGGAAGGATCAAAATTTTATTCTTCCTCTTAACAAAACCATCATAACCATTCTCCATTTCACTCAAACAACAACATTACGATAACATTGTTCAAGCAAACCACGAGCTTGTAACACTACCACTTCGAATCCTTGCTTACGAGAATTTCAACATCAAACAACACCTTCAGCTCATCCCGTTTTCGACGCTAAACAACAACAAAAATAGAACAACAACAACTTATGGTTGTGTTGTTTGGTTTTTCGATGTTTCCATTCACTTTTGAACCAACATTTCAACATAAAGATCTGATTTTGTGAGCATTGTGATCCGCCTCCACAAACAACACGTAGATTTCTCCGAAAAAGCACTCACGGTTTCGCAGCTCCAACAAAAACATGGTAGACCACTCTCAATCTTTGGTTTTTGATTCTAATTTGATTTTTCAACTAGATTTGTTTTTTGTTTTTCATATGTTCAAAATCTTTTTTTTTTGCTGGAAATTATTTTAGTTATTGGTGAGAAGAGATATATTGATTGGTGTTTTTCTTTGATTGCCATTTCCATGTCGTGTGTTGCTTCATCATTGGTCCTTTGTGGAAATTTGAGAGAAATAGTTTGTTGACTTCCTTTTGGTCTCCACTTTTATTGTTTTTATTTTTTTGTGTGTAATTTAAATTCAATTTTGTTTTATATATACTTATTTTATTTAAAGTATGAATTGGGCTAAAAAGTAGTAATTTGAAGTCCATGTATCATATTCTATTTGCTTCTCTTGTATTTTATTTTCTCCCCTACATGTTGTAAATAAATTGGTAATATTGTAAATAATTTGGTTGTTACTCTTTAATCTTGATGCCTGGTGAGAAATCAGATTTTTTTCCATTGAATTCGACAATTCTATGTCGCATCAGTACTCTTTTGAGTGGAGATAGACATTTGCATGAATTGGTTAAAAGTTTCCTTAATCTTTGAGCTTCCACCTTGGTTTTATGGATACTGAGTTATTGGTGAGAAGAGATATATTGATTGATGTTTTTCTTTGATTGCCATTTCCATGCCATGTGTTGCTTCCTCATTGGTCCTTTATGGAAATTTGAGAGAAATAGTTTATTGGCTTCCTTTTGGTCTCCACTATTATTGTTTTGATTTTTGTGTTGAATTTTGTTTTATATATACTTATTTTGTTTAAAGTACGAATTGGGCTAGAAAGTAATAATTTTAAGTCCATGTATCATATTCTATTTGCTTCTCTTGTATTCTATTTGCACCCCTACATGTTGTGAATAAGTTGATAATATTATAAATAATTTGGTTGCTAATTTTTAATCTCATTACCTGGTGAGAAATTAATTTTTTTCCATTGAATTCGATAATTCTATGTCATTACGCTGCCAAATTTTCTATACATTGATTGGGAATTTTCGTTGCATTATGATATTTGCGTGTGATATGCTATCCATGTTGTCATTACGAAAAAACCGACTTTGAGCACATTCTGACTTGCTCTTAGGCCTTCTTACAATGAGGTCGGTTTATTCTCGGTCCCGGGGTTTACTCATGGGCCTTCTTACATTGAGAACCTTTTATTTACACGTACTTGTTTTTTGGGTTTGCTTTTAATCGCCTCACCTCACATCCCCATTCGACAAATGTGCCCCCATCCCCATGACGTGTAATAATTTTATCTCTTTATTTTGATTGCTTTTTTTTTGTTTAGGTAGTTTCTAGCTCAAGAATAAAATCGACCCTTTTTTCAAAAAGAACAAAAATAAACTCGATCCAACATCAAGCAATTCCCACAAAATATAAAACCATTTCAATATCATTCAATAATCATTTTAAAACCAAACTTTTTCTATCTCATTCAATTTCAATCATTTCCAAACTTTCACACTTACCTTTTTACAAACGACCATGAAATTCTTGATCCAACGCCAATCCCATTTTCCCAAATTAAAAATCGAAAACACTTAACAACTATTTAACACTTTTAAATAAAAGGATGAAAAAGGAGCGGGGTGTAGTTAACGATCTCCCAAGGGAGAGTGAGGATCTGAAATGTAGCTCTTGTGGTTTAAGCTCTCGTCATCCTACAATCAATTCAACATGTAATAAACCTCGACTAGCTTTGAATTGCTTTTTCTAAATCAAACATCAAAATACATAAAAATATTGAAACTCTTTCTCAAATAAGATGAAAAATGGGCGGGTGTATTCAACGATCTCCCAAGAAGGAGAACATGAGGTGTAGTTCTTGACCGTCCAAACTCTCTCATCAATAAAAAATACTTTAACACATCAAACTCTTTTTTCTCGCCGATGTGGGATCCTTCAAACCCTTTTCATAAACATGAGATGTTGTGTCTTGAGACGACACAAAACATTTCTTCGTCGATAACTATTTAAGTTGAGATAAGTGGTGTTTCCCGTGAATGTTGATTTATATATCCATTGTGTTGTGATGCAAACATCTGCTCCTCTCCTTTCTTGAGTAAACCGATGTTTTTCTGTCAAATGCGACTAAATATCTTTTGCTAAAATTAACCAACAAACAAACATTTTCTACCCGGACTACGATTGCTCTAATTTCCTTATTGCACTATGAGGATACGTAGATACGAGATTGCGAAGTCTTGGCGAGCACCATAATAAAAAATAAATCATTTTTTCATTTTCTTTCCCCTTTCAATAAATTGAGAAGCCTAACATGGGTAAGCTAACACTAACGCACACAACTAACCAAACAGTTACCTTTGAGTACAAAGGACGTGAGAGGTGTTAATACCTTCCCCTTGTGTAATTGACTCCCGAACTCGATATTGGTTGCAATGACCATTTCTTATCCTTTCATTTAGGGGTTTTATCAATTTTTTCCATTTCCCTCTTTGGGAAAAAATAAAATTCGGTGGGGACTCTGTTAGTCCATCTTGCAAGCGTGCATTTGCACTTTGTGAGGTTGTAATTATTTTTTGAGGTACGACAGTTGGCGACTCTGCTGGGGACTTTCCCCTAAGTGATTCAAACCTAGTTTAATTTGTGTGTGTGTGTGTGTGTATGTTTACTTTACTCATATGGCTTTTCTTTATCTTATTATTGTTATCTATATTGCTTCATTATTATCTACTATATGGTTACATCACGATGTGGTATTGGATTGATACTTTGATTGCAAAACCTTGTGGGAAAGACTCTCTACCAGAGTCTATAGCATAAACATAAGATACGATGATGATTGAGTAGTGCGGGTCTGCGGGATTTAGATCTCGTTAAGGCCAGCATGTGAACCTCACTTAGAGTATATCCTTTAAGAATTTTTGCGCCCGACATGTAGTTATCGTAGGCCTCGGTGTTTAGATACAGATTCATGACTCTAAGGACCTTTTTAGAACCTTTAACCCTTGGCCTAATAGGAAAGATGTTCATGTAGTGCGGGCCCCGAGATGTAGCTCTCGTAGGGTCGGTACGAATATCTTGCTCAGAGTAGATTATCTCGATGGAGTTGACGTCCGACATGTAGTTTTAGTAGGCGACAAACATTCGTGTGAATCCATGACTCTAGGAACCTTGTATAAAACTGAAGTCGATGGTCATGTAGTGCGGGCCTCTGAGATGTAGATCTTGTAGGGTCGGTACAAAGATCTCGCTCATAGTAGATTCTCTCGATGGAGTTGACGCCCGACATGTAGTTGTCATAGGCGACAAACATTTGTGCAAATCCATGATTTTGGGGTTCTTCTTATAAACCTTAGACCATGCCTAGTGAAATCCTTGTTCTAAAAGCAATCAGACTTATCCTCCATCCATACCTCATACCTTTGAACCCATATGCCAAAAAAACATTGCATTGCATCCATTTCATTACATGTGCATTCATGCATTTTTAGACAAGTTCTCATTCCATCTCTCTTTTTTAAGTTTACACATTGAATCCTCAACATTGATATAATACTCGATCTTGTTCTCATCAGAGGATGTCTAACCAAGAGGAAGACAACGCCAGACTCAGGTTTAAGCTTGGCGACCTTCAGGGGAACACAAACCAGATTAAGGAGATGCTTCAGGTTCTGACAACTAGGAGCGAGCCTTCTGAAGTTATTGTCATCTCAAAGATTTCGAGTCTTACTGTTGAGCCCTAACCTGCAAGGTTTGTACCTTCCACATGGCCTCCATTTGGGTTACTTTACGACTTTGTACCTCGAGCAGAGGGAGTACTAGAGATCGGGCAATCAATTCAACAAGCAGCACCTTTGCCACTATTTACTAAAGCACACCCAGTCGTCCACATTGTGGCACCGCCGACTGTCCATGCAAGGGTCATACCACACTTTGAAGACCATCATCAAATATACCGTATCGTTGAATTGTTAATTATATATGATAATTTGAGAGATGAAGACATCCGAAAGGTGAAAGAGAGTTATCAGATCCTCGAGAAAAGACTTCGAGCTATGGAGAGAGATCAAGTTTTTGGTGCTGCTACCAAAGAAAAGTGTCTAGTATCTGGTTTGGTAATTCCTTAAATGTTCAAAACACCATATTTTGACAAATATAAGGGTCATATTTGCCCAAAGAGTCATATCATAATGTATTATTGCAAGATGGTCGTCCATGTTGAAGATGACAAACTGATGATACATTGTTTCCAAGACAGTATGAGTGGCGCATCTTCTAAGTGGTATTTGAGCCTCGACCAGAGCAGAATAAAGTGTTTCCAAGACCTATCTGACGCATTCACCAAGCACTTGTAGTGGTTAAACAGGATTGCAAAGGTGAGTATGAATAAACATATTGTTTCAACAGTGCCGAGTATGTACTTTGCAAATATATAATAAAAATATAGAGATATAAGTTGTATTGCATGATTGTGATGTGATTGTAAATAGACAATTGCTTAAAAATATTGTTAAACAATACATGGGAAAGTGGCGTGGGTATGGACCAAAACCACAGAAGCAGATGGTTTGATGTCTTGATAATCACATGATATTTTATCATTTTATGCCACAACAGGCTATTTTCTAGTCTGCATGTGATGATGAGTAATTAGTTACATCAGAAATTGGAACCGAACTAAACATGAATTAAAGCAAAGTCTTTTATTAAGTGAAATAAGCTATTTCGAATTACTAGAATTTCAATACATTACTTGAGAAACTTTTACAACATTACTATTATACACGTTACAAAATGTAAAACGAATAATATCTCCATTGTTAAATCCATTAAATTTTCGAAATTCCATCCATCCCTGACCCAATTTGAAAAAAAATGAGGGCCCCCATCTTGATAATCAATCCAACATATAACAGGTTGGTTGGAAGGTCCCACCAAAATTAGAGTGGTGTATTCATGGTCTACAATAATCTTCAATAATGGTCTATCCAATTTCTGTAATTACACAATGGTATCAGTTGTGAATATAAAATAGGTTGAATTACTATAAAGGGAAATCCATAACTATTGAATATTTACCAGGGTTCAGATACCGTTTCTGTTTGTATGTCCAGAAAGAACAATTTCAAATGAAAGTTTAGTTGGATTTGATGGTGCCAAAGTGTGCCAATAAGGAAAATTAGAATCACATCCTTTATGGTCTAGATCCGAAACCCACAAAAATAATCCATTCCCAAAATATTGTAGATGAATAATATTAAAGTTGATTAGAAAATCTACACACTGAAGTAGCTCAGTTCATCCTTGAGTAAATAGTGGATCCGTAAAATCTCGATTGCATCGAACGTGAAATTCATACAACCTGTCATACAACTTACACAATGTAGGTAGTTCGTGACCAACTTTATGGACAAATAAAGGATCAATTTCCATATATGGTTGTATGAATGATATAAAATGATATATAAGTATGATGTGGTAGAATTTGTGGAATAACTTGTGATTTAATAAATAGGAAAAATGAATACATTAAATCAAACAAAATAAAAAATATAACAGAATATGCTCTTACAACTATTAGAATTGCAAGAGAATTAAAGGATTTAATAACATATAGGTCACCTAGTAAATATCAAAGTGAACCTTCAAATAACTTAGCCATACGAAAGCGGAGTAGGCTGCCAGTGTATATCTCGAAAAGATGATTGTGAGTAAGTGAACTTGGTATGACGTTATTATATAGGCAAAGGAAAAGTGTACAGGCCTAAATAAATGGGCCATATGTTGGAGAATCACTGTATTAATATGCAAGAGTATGTATAATACATAGTAAGGGTAAAAAACCAAGAATTTTGAACAATATTCCAAGTAACCAAACTAAGACATTAAAAAAAGTTAGTGGTTCAACCATAAAACAAATAACAATTACAATAAGATATGAAAAACAACAGCGTGGTGATATCCATACAACATTGATTATAACAGTCAAATAGGAAAACACAAAAGAGATGCAAAATCACATCTACGATTTCTCCATTTTTATCAGCTTGTTAACTTTGGTTGATGAGTGTTCACCATCAGCCAGGTTGATGACCGTAGTGGATTTACTTGTTCCATTAGGATTTGGTCTCTTTGTCGTCGGTGTTACAGGATCAGGGTTGGGTTTTGATGTAATTTTGAGTTCCTGCAATATTTTTCAGGCACATGTATCAGATGCATGGGATACAACGTATAAGAAAATAAAAATACATGTGGTAGTATTAGTTGTTGACATACATTAATTACTTCAAAATCATCAATAGCATTAGCTTCGTCGACACTCTCTTTGATCTAACAACACATACAACCAATGTCAATAAAGCCAAACATCATTGACACGTAACATATAATAACAATACAATAATCAACATCGCATATATTTCAGATATACCTGCAAAATAGGTGTGGGTGGGATATCAATCATACGCACGCTATCCCTTTCCCATGGAGCTTTTAGTTGTTGTATCATGACAATGTCTTAAAATATAGAGACAACAAAATAACTCTCCCGCCGAGGTTGCCACTTGACCTTCCAAGCAATTTCACCAACAAGTGCTAGGGGATACTCAAGTGGATAACTTATCCCATCACAAACAATGGTGTTAAGTGGTTAACATGACTAATAGGAATGACTTTCATCAAAACTTGATTAAAAATAACATCAGTATCTAACCTCAATCATTGTGCTGCGCATTTGAGCAGCAGATAGACCCAATAATTGTTCACTTTCACGGTCCCATAATACAAACCTGCAACGACTTCCGCATAGAACCACATCTACTTGTATTTTGTACCTAGTGAATGGTAAAAACATGAAAGTATTAATGAAAGTCATGTATATAGGGGAGAATACTATATGCTTATTAACTTTTGGAAAAAGATATAACATAAAAATTTCAGCTTCTCATTTAAAAGGAGGTTTGTCTCCCCTAGTTACTTTAGGACATTGATGACATGCCCGATAATACCATTTTTATTGTGATGCAATGAGCTTATCAATTATTGCAATTGTAAACAGAAAGTTATTTGCAAAGCAGGCACGATGTGAGAGTTAAACATAAGAATATATTTTGGCAGTCATAGAAAAAATATGTCAGGAAGAGGTGAAAAAGTCATTAATAAAAATCAACACTGCACTAAGTTGCTTAATTTCACTGATATGAAGATCAACAACTTTTAACATGAACTTCTGGTAAGGAGTAAGTTGAGAGCCAGATGAATTATATGACCACACCTGAGATTGGGAACTTAATTGGCTGGACCGGTTCACCGGCGTGTCATTAGGGATGTTAACAAAATAAATCAATCAAAACATTTTATAGGATTTGGTGAAATGTATGTAATGAAAAGAAAACAAAATGTAGTTTTCAAGAATCAGACCTTTGAATGAAGTCATTGATTGACCCGATATCATCGTTGATGTACAATTTTATAACATTGCAAGTGTTAGAAACGAAAAGAGGATACTTTATATGGACAATAAAGATTGTATGTGTATTAGACCATTAAAAAGAAAATACAAAAATAAGCATACTACAATATATAAAAGCGAAGAATGGCAAACCTTCCTCTTTGACTATGGCGTATTGGAGTAAGATGATAGTTGGCAAGGCAAAATCAAAAGATTTGGTTATATAGATGAACAAAAGTTGAAAGTTGAGAGAATAACAAAAGTTGCAAAACCTAAAAAAAAAAAGAAGAGATAAAAGGATTTGGTCTGTAGAGAAGCTACATGAAGAAGAAAGATTATGACATGATGTTCGCCTTTTGAATATATAGTAAGTATGAAGTGATGTTTTAGTTAAAAAAATTTAAATTCAACGCAGATGGTGTTGTAGCGGAACAAATGCAATGCATAGTTGGTTCCACATGAACTAAAATACCAACTTCAGACATTTTACCGATATATCCTCCAAACAGTAACTTTAGACCAATAAAAAAAATAAAAAATACTATTTTTACACTAAAAAATGACACTACATCTAATTCACTATTCACAAATACGTGAACAATGTTTTTATATTATTTTGACTTTGTAATATATTTTTCTTTAAAAATAGTTTGGTTAGTAAAATATTAAAACTTGCTTAATACAATTCAATGTTTGGTTTATATATATATATCGTTCAAATTTTTATTAATTTTATGTATATATTTATAATTTAGTCCCAGAACATGGTTAATAGTATCCATTTTATTGGTTAATGAAGTAGTGAAAGTGGTTAATGAATTAAATATAAAAATAATTTGTTAATGATAGAGAGATTTTTGTAGTTAATACAATTGTAAAGTTGGTTAATGACTAAATCTTATATTTGTGTTATAAAATAAATTTTAAAAATGAATATATGTATTTTTTAAAAATTATATTTCAAAATTATATTATTTTAATAAAAAATATTGTTTATATATATTATAAGGTGTGTGGTGTAAAAAATGGTATGAAAGTATCTGTAAAAAAAAAAAAGAAAAAAGAAAAAAAGGTTAATATAGTATTTTCTAGAGCATACACTTATATATATATAAAATAATTTTTTCTTGCTTTGATTTTTGTGTCACATTTAAAATATTTTGAAAAAATTACGGTAGGAGTTATTCATTGGCGTCGTAGCACACCACTTATAATTTAATACAAAGTCCCCTTATTTTGTTGGTCATGTTTTAATTGTTTGTTTTACTTTCCTTGATTAAAAAAAAAAAAAAAATATAACAAAGATCCCAGTCACATTATTACAACTCTCCCTCTATATCGCTGATTAAACCCTCACTTTTGCACGCTCCCAACCATTTCAAGTTCGTTCACTGCTCTCTCTCTCTCTCTCTCTCTCTCTCTCTCTCTCTCTCTTTTTCTGATGGCGACAGCGCGTGAAGAGAACCGTTACGAAGGCGGTGGAGGCTATGGCAAGTTCCGAAAAAGACCTCTCCGGAAATCACAACCAACGCCGTACGATCGGCCGCCGACAGCCCTCAGAAACCCTAACCAAAACAACGGCTGGCTCTCGAAGCTCATTGATCCCGCTCAGAGGTTCATCACTTATAGCGCTCACAAACTCTTCTCCTCCGTTTTCCGCAAACGCCTTCCTCCGCCACCTCCTTCAGGTTTCTCTTTGCTCCTTTATGTATTTTTGAAATATATAAATCATTAATTTATCCAATTGATTGAGAGTATTTAAGGCGGTGTTAATTGTCTGTTTTGCTGTTAGGTTATTGTTATGATTTTGTTAACTAATTGAATTTTAGTTCATGAATTGTTGAATGTTAGTTTCTGAATCTGAATTGTTTGAGATTTTGTGTTGTGGTGCTTACCAACTCGAAATTCATTGCATTATATTTCTGCATATTTTCCTGGTAGTGCTTGAGGGTACTGTAAATGTAACTGCATTGTTAAATTTAACTTGATGTGTTGGTTAGGTTAATTGACGAGGATGCTAGGCCTTTATCTTTTTTATTTGGAATGTTAGGATTGAGCACGAGATATGAGTTTGTCTATTGTCTATAAGAAAGGGTTGCTTTTGCAAGAGAAGTGCGTGTGCAGTTATCAAACTGGACTGTATCACTGAACACACTTCAATTGGATTCAGCTTGTAGGTTTAATGTCACGATCTGAATGGTTTAGATGTAGAGAACATGATAAGAATAGTATAATTTGTACACTTGAATCAGTGTGAATGAAAATGGGGAACATTGGCTCTGCGTGTGCGGTTATCAAACTGGACTGCATCACTGAACACACTTCTATTGGATTCAGCTTGTGGGTTTAATAACGCGATCTGAATGGTGTAGATCTAGAGAACATGATAAGAATAGTATAATTTGTACATTTCAATCAGTGTGGATGAAAATGGGAAGCAATGGCTTTGTGTGTGCGGTTATCAAGCTGGACTGTATCACTGAACACACTTCAATTGGATTCAGCTTGTAGGTTTAATAACACAATCTGAATGTTTAGATGTAGAGAACATGAAAAGAATAGTATAATTTGTACACTTGAATCAGTGTGAATGAAAATGAGGAGCAATGGCTTGGCTATGAAAATTTTCTGTGAGCTCTATTTGGTCCTTATATATTTTTATAAATTGTCATATATATGCTTAGTAACTTGTTAGTTGTAACTTCTCTGTGATTTTTCAGTTTTTTCTTCCTATTTTCTTTGTTCGTGATACTTCTCAATATTGAAGCAATCACTTGATTCTATGTTTATCCTTTGTGATTTTTTTTGGCACAGAAACAGTACAAGAAGCAAGTGACAAACGCCAGAAAGCAGCTACCTTTGTAAGTATGCTTGCTTCTGATATATATTTATCGTTTGCTTTTCTTTAGGAGTCATTCCACAGACGTGCTTGGCTTATATTCCATTCTATATTAGATTGTGTGTTATTGTGTGTTTTCATAAAAAATACTAATAATATTTTGGTGACCCCTTTGTTTAATCACAGTTTAATGAAATTCGTAATTTATGCATCTTGTTAGTCCGTGTATTTTTCAACTTTATTCTCTCATATGTGATTTTATCTTGTTAGTTAAGGACTCTAATAATTTGTCAATGCCATGAGTTCTTGTGGCATGTTCAACAACCGATGTTGATTGCATGTACTTCTACATTGAGTAGAAATCCGTGCTTAGGATTAGTGGACATTACATTATTTATAGTAGGTTTGTTAGATTTCTCCTGAAAAAGACTGCTTAAAACTGTGATGATACGTACTTAATTACAACATGTTTTGCAAAGAATC
The DNA here is from genome assembly GCA_963859935.3 of Lathyrus sativus. NCBI lineage: Eukaryota > Viridiplantae > Streptophyta > Magnoliopsida > Fabales > Fabaceae > Lathyrus > Lathyrus sativus. The sequence continues at coordinate 50,550,899 of OZ012740.1, read as the reverse complement.
AAGTATTCATGGAACAATTTAGTTGTGTTGATCTTGTATTACAGTGTTTTGAAATATGTTCTAGCACATTTGGTTGAATATTTCATTTTATTTTAAGTCATCTGTGTGGCAAAGTAATTAAAAAGTGTTTATGTTTGGAATTGGAATATAACTGAATTGGTGCTTGTAATCTGCAAATAAGTTACTGCTTAATGCTTGGCACATGAAAATATAAGCAAGCAGTGTTGTCAAATATTGACTCTGGCAGTGCTGTATCAGCCGTCGATAACACCAATCTTGAAGTTTTAATAGTTACTAGCATTTGTAAGGTATATAAAATATAAATTGTGTACGGTGAAGTGCAATATTTTGGTTTTTGAAATGAACTCCTCAAAATAATCAGATTTTGCTCTTGTGGTGCTTTAAAATTACAAAAGCCCTATTTTTTTTTTTTTTTGAAGATTTGAAGATTGGAATGCATGATAGTTGGCTAATAGCTAGTAATAAAACTTCTCGTTCACTTCGTCTCTACTCACCGAACACAATATAATTAAAAAGTAATTTTATCAATGAGCCATGTTTATATGGCAGATAATTGGCTGGCCGTAAAGATCCACCATCTGTTATTGATGACAGTGTGTTCGAGAGCATTATTCATCATTTGGTTGTGGACTGGTCACTATTATTATTGATATGAGCATGGATGCTCTAAGCATGTGGAAAGGAGGTATTTTCAGATCTTGTTTAAGAGATCGATAGCATATGTGCCCTTCCTCTCTAGGAAATGACTTGGACTCTTATACTAGAGATAATGGGCATCCTTCAAGCAAACTCTCAAAACTTGATCAATGAGAACTTGGGCTGGATCCGGAGATTTTTACTTCGATATACAGAGCCATCCATGCTCAAATTTGTCACTGCATATTATTGACTAATTTAATTATTTATCTGAACGATGATTCTTCAAGTTTGTTGGTTGCATCATTGATGGTTCCGGTTATTGTTGTTTTATGAGGAACAGGTTGCAAATGAGTTGTCTGGCAAGCAACAAGGAGTAGTTGGTGAAAGTAGTGATCAAACTAACCTATCGGATAGAGTTTGTTTACCTGAACTTGAGAAACTGTTGAAGCAGAAGACTTTCACGAGGTATGTTTGGTATGAAGTGCATGTGGCATAATTGATTTTGGTGTTTGGGTTGCCGGATAAAATGTATTTATTTTTTTGCAGACTGATTTTGAATAATCTTATTTGCATTGATTTCTTGGATTTGTTATTTCTTCTATAAACTTGAAGACAAACACAAATGCAAACACATTGGACATATTTGGTTAGAAGTGAGAAGAGCCAATCTTGATTGTCCAATCTTACGTGAATAATTAAGATTATTTCACTTGATCCCAAATTTCCTATACTATATTATTATTAGGATTTACATCCTCCCATGGAAGACCATGGATGTCCTTTGTTGCATATTGTGATGTCATTTAGTGAATTATAGGCTTTATCAGCGGTTTAAGCAGATAATCATGGGATTTTCAATTTAATCTCTTATGATGATGTACATTTACTTGATTTTTCTAAATTGAATGACATTCAATTTTAGCTGGTTTGTACTGTTTGTGTCAATGAAATAATTTTGGTTTGTTTGTATATTTGTTTGTTTGTTTATTTATATATAAATAAAAGAGAAGGTTTCCATTGGGTTGGTTGCTGCTGATAATTGACATAAAACATTTTTTTGAATCTCAATGAAATTCATTGGTGAACAATAGCGCAATCCTTCTTTTTGATACAATCCGATGCCAATGTTGATCCATGTAGTGGAGTCCATTTGGTGGGTTATGCTTGATGGATATGTAATTCACATTTCCTTTCTAATTTATTGAAGCTTATTTCTTGTTAAATTTGCAATCTGTCTCTTCTATTTTTCATGCCTCTTGTGTGATAGCTTCTTGTTGATTTTTAACATCTAACTGTTTATTTTTCAACAGATCGGAGACTGATCACTTGATAGAGCTTATGCGCTCAAGGTCTGTAGATACGGCTGTTGGGGAAGAAGGGAAGATGACAGAAGTGGTTCCATTAGAATCAATGTTGCATTGTAACCAAAAGGAAGAGCATCCCCAAACTCCTGCACTAGAAAATAGAATTGAAAACCATCTTGTTTCACCCCCACACGCCACTTCCAGTGTATGACAATTTTCTTCATACCTACCTATTTTTTATGGATTTGAAATTAATACCTATCATGATCTATTTGACATCTACAAACATATACTGTGTATAGATTCCTGTGGAAGATGTTGCTTCACCTGCACAACTAGCAAAGGCTTACATGGAGAGTAGGCCTTCCAAGGTATCCCCATCAGTGTTAAGCTTGCGAAGTCCTACCGGGGAGGATTCAACTCTACTAAAAGGCCACTTTGCTCAAAAATCCCCTGTTATGTCAATTGTGCCAAGGGCTACTAACCATGCCAGGGTTTATGAAAATGGTTTTTTGACCCCAAGATCTCGTGGAAGATCAGCAATATATACTATGGCTCAAACACCTTATCCTAAAGTATACCCTGCCTCCACACTCAAGGTTTGCCATTTACTGAAAATATTTTGAATCACGATGTTTCTAAAGTTGAAACTAATATCTTATTTCTCTAACTTTACAGGGTGCTGGGGTTGGTGTTGAGGATGGGCCATCATCTTCAACTCAGCATGCACTTAGTAATGGTATACTCTCTGGAACTACTAAACAAGGGGTATGATTACTGTTGATTATTTAATCTCTCCTTTTATAATATTTAAGAGTTTCTTTAAGGGATATGTAAATGATTTCCCCTTGCAGGGATTAAAACGTAGAAGTTCTGTATTAGGTAATGATATAAGATCTTTTGGTCGTATACGCCGAATCCGTCACAAGTCTAATCTTATATCCTCTAAAGGATTGACCTTGACTCACTCAGACGGCCCTCTATCTATTACTAGTCATGGGGTTGCTAGTAATACTGCTCAGCAACCTTCATCTTTCATTCAGAAGCCTATTTTGTCGGATGAAGTTAATTACAGTCATAGAAAATCGCCACCGGAAAATGTAGGTGACACCATGCCTAGCAGCAACTTTCCTCCTTTACCATCCAAATCTAGTGAGATGGCCTCCAAAATACTGCAGCAACTTGATAATATGGTTTCTCCCAAAGAAAAATCATCAGCACTAAGGCTGCCAAATGTGAATGATAAATCTCCAACAAAGTTGTCATCTTCCATGTTACGAGGACAAGCTCTTCGAAGCATGGAGACAGTAGATTCTTCAAAATTATTGGATAATGTAAAGGATAATAAATTAGACGGCAATCTTAAAAGTTTGTCGGCTAGTTCTCAAAAGTTGGCATCAAAGATAAATAAGGTGGAAAATGGTCTGAAGCCTGTTTCATCGAATGGTGGATTAACTACTGAAGTAACTGGTTCAGTCTCTACTGTCCCAAGTAACCAAGTCATATCTATTGGAAAGTCTGGAGATTCTTCTGACCCTCCTTCAAAAAAGTGGGCGTTCCGTATGAGTGCACATGAGGTAGATTATGCTTAATTGTTATCAAGTTATGGTCTGCTGCAGTTATCTTTAAGTGTTTATATTATGAGTCTTTATGACTACTGTGTGTAGTTTCTTTGCATTCTTGTTTTTAATGAAAATGTGTTTCAAGTTGATGTTTCTTCAAACTAAAAAACCGTACAAAATCTATCACTGCTTTTCTTGGAACTTAAAATTGTAACTTCTGAGCCCTTGACCATGTTTATATTGATTTTTTTACTTCCTTCCATTTTGTTATCTCATAATGATGATTGGAGCAGTTGCCTAGCATAAAGTTGACCATATTTACACCTTTGATTTTTGGTTCCTGATAGTATAAAGTGAGTCGAGGTTTCAACTGAGACATTTTTTATTATCTTAAACCGTAATTATTGACTGTTATTTTTCTTTCCCTCTTTCTCTCAAAGGATTATCTGGAGTTGGATGATGAGGCCTATCCTAATGAAGCTGTGTCTCCTTTTTCTACATCCGAGAAAGAAACAAAAGGCTCTACTGCTGCGGCTATCAAAACAGTCTCTGCTCTTGAAAAACCTGTACAGAAGATACCAGGTTCATCTGTAGTGACGCCGTCCAAAAGTTTTATAGCAGATGGTAAACTTAGTACTGCTGATGTTCCTATAGTAGCTAAGGTTGACACACCGACTTCAATAACTTCATCTATTGCCACTGATCCTACTGTTAAGCCAAGTATGGGTGAAGTTAAATCATCGGCAGTCACTATTTTAGGTTCCGACAAGTCCTCTTCACCAAATGGATCAGCTGCTAATCTTCCCCTGTTTAACTTCGGGAATAATTTTGTTTCTTCAACAGAGTCCACTAAAACAGGTCCAGTATTTGGTTTGGATAAAGCGGATAAAGCGGCTCTATCAAAGGAAACAAGTCCTGATGCTAAATCTGTTAAATTTGGTTTCAACAAAAATATTGACAGTGTTCCACAAGCATCATTTACTTTCTCTCCATCTGCTGGTGGTGAGTCTACTTTTCTCAAATTTGGCGGGGCTTCTGACTCAAAGCTGAGCTCAATCAGGTCAGTGTAATTGTGTTTTGTTCTGCCTGTTCTATTGACATTTTCGTCAGTGAAGAATTTGTCTCTGGACTAATAATCTCATTAGGAACTTAGAAGCATACATTTTCTTTCAAGACTAACCTCTACCTTCATAGTATGAGTACGAGTTTAAACAAATTTATCATGCTGTGTTGTATTATCTCTTCAACTTCGATTTTATCGTGTCTTGTTGAAAATGTGTTTTGAACTTATTTCATGTTTACTTAATACAACCTGCTGATTTCTGGGATGTACTAGTATCATTGGCAAATCATGGTACTTCAATTAAGCAAATACTTTTTATAGTGGGATAATGCTTGATTGTTGTTGTATTCTAAATATTGCAATCACTATTTTGTATGTATCACATTTAGATTCTAAATAAAAACTATTCATGTCATGCATTAGTGACAAACATTTGTCCCGATAATGGTTTGTACAGTCAACTGTAATATTTATTTTATAATAGTTTTCCTGACAAAGTCTCTAACAAATCATCTTCACTTCCGATTAAGGGAATTTTTTTAATCAATACAGATGCAATAATCATTATTTTACACATACGTGCAGGTTCCAGCCAAAAACTTTTCATTTTATATGACAAATATTTGGTACATATAGTTTATACAATAAGTTATAATTAGTTTATTGTTATAACTTTACTCATATATATAAAATTCAGTATACTGATTTGATTGCTTACATTTTTTAAATACTAAATTATAATTTTTTGCGAAACTAAATTATTGGTATTTACACGTCATGTTAAAATATTGGCCTCATATTTTTGAAAATGACTTGAAATCAAAATGAATCGTTAATTACAGATTGGTTGCTGCAGATTTCCCCCCTCCCCTTTACAGTAGTTTTTCTTCATTTTTATGTCTATTCTTACTCTTCGTATTTTGTAGTTATTTCCTATTCACTTTATACAGTCTGGCTTTGATTTTTGTTAAGTGTATCATAATTGTAATTTAATTATACTGGTTTAATCTGATGCGCAGTTCAATTAAAAGAGATATATCTGCATCTGAATATATATTACGTGAAGTGATACAATATTCATTGCACTAACTACACCTTCATTTACAGCTCAATTACTGCTGCCGGTATTGTTGATTCAGTGCCAAAAGTTCTTGAATCAAATAGTGCTGATGTCAAGGCTAGTATGGTTTCCAAAGTCTCTGCTCAATCATCAGAACCATCTGCAGCATCTACGTCATTGTCAACATCACCCGCAAATATATTTACTTTTGGCAACAGTTCAAGTCAAAATAATGGATCTGCTGCTTCAAGCCCTACACTGTCCTCCCCATTTCTACCTGTGGTTTCAAATAGTCTTACAAGTCAGAATATGCTCAGTAGCTCATCGCTTGCCACAAGCAGCAGCAGCATTAATGTGACTGCTACTTCCACCACTAGCATGACAACCAGCACCTCCGTTGTAAATGCGTCCAGCAATAGCAGTTCCTCTACCTCAGTGATGACATCTTTATCTCCAACAACTTCCCTTTTCAAATTTGGATCCACCCCATTACCATCAACAAGTTTACCTGTTTCATCTTCTCGCTCAGAACCCGTGGAAACCAAGGACGGGCAAAATGCTGGAATTGGTAAAATTGAAAGCACCTCCTTTGGAAGCTCTTCTGCTGCTGCTGCAAATGCCGGGAATGGCATTTTTGGGCTTAGTTCATTGGCAACATCTGCAAATAGCCAGTCCCAGACACAGGGTTCTATCTTTGGCACTGTAGGTGGGTCTACCATTGGTACTCTGGCACCTAGTGCTACTAGTGGGTTTGCAACTTCGACTCAGAGTCAGTCTGTGGCATTTGGTTCATCTACACCATCCCCGTTGTTTGGGTTGGCTGGAAGTTCATCGCTCCCTTCTTCAAGTCCTGTAACAAATATTTTTAATTCTGGTTTAAAGGCTGGACAAAGCACCCCCGCGTCTTCTTTGGAAGCCAACCCTGTTAGCTCCAATAATGGCACAAATTCAACCTTGTTTGGGGTTCCTAGTTGGCAGCCCAGCAAATCGTCTCCGTTTGGCACCCCCTTCAGTTCATCATCATCGTCTTCATCTACCTCTGTGTTTTCCTTTGGAACATCCGCTCCATCTGTTGTTTCCACCAGCTCTCCCATGATATTTGGATCATCTACAGGTGCATCAGGTTCTCAATTCTCATTCACTTCAGCTGCAGCCACTACCAATACGCAGCCTGCTTTTGGAAATTCTAGTCCCGTCTTCGCATTTGGTTCAGCTTCTGTTAACAATGATCAGATGAGCATGGAGGACAGTATGGCTGAGGACACAGTTCAAGCAACTCAACCCGCCACTCCTGTATTTGGTCAGCAACCAGCTCAAGCACAATCAAATTTTGTATTTGGAGCACCAACTCCAACTGGAGCTAGCCCTTTCCAGTTTGGGGGTCAACAGAATATTGCTCCACAGAATCCATCTCCATTTCAGGCTTCTGGCAGTCTAGAATTTAATGCGGGAGGGAGTTTCTCATTGGGCACTGGGGGTGTTGATAAGTCTGGTAGAAAGCATATTAAAATTAAACACAGGCAGCGTAAGAAGTAAGACTGTTTATGGAAACAGTTAAGGTGGGTGATTCCCTAATTTTGTTGTTGAGGTTGCACTCTAGACGAGTGCTATTGAAAGCAAATCAACTCGGACATACTTGTAAGTCTCCTTTGTCTTGCTTGCTTCTTATAGAGGAATGCAAGGCGTAACTTTTGCACAATTTTGTAATATTATGATCTGTAGGAACATTAGTTGTTGTACTTGTAATATCAAGATCTGGTCTGTTATGATGTTCACAAGATCCCTGTGTTATCTTTTACTTGTATCATAGTCCGAAATAGGCATGGATTGTATTTTTGTCTTAACTGATGGTCCAATCATTTGCTATTAAGCTGATTACTGATGATTTTTAGCTGGTAGGTCTTTTGTTTTAAAAACCACTGGCCGGTCGGACCAGGAATAAAAATTTCTCATTTTATTTTGTTATAATTTTTATAAAAAAGTTCTTAGAAAAGCACTAAATGAAAAATTAATTAAAAAATTTATTTTTTCTTTGTATATAAATGTATATAAATCAAAATAACACATTTTAAAAGACATTATTTAGATTAGTCTTTTTTTTTTTGATACCAATCAAGAAAATGAAAATAAACTTTAATTTAGATAGGAAATGTTATCGAAGAGGATTTTTTGAAAATATATTGAAAGACTTTTTAACTAAAAGATTCAAAAACTAAAAGATTCAAAAGAATAGTATAAATGTTCAAGTTTGCAAGCTAATTAGCACTCTTAATTCCTTTATGATTTTCACATTCTACTCCGCCTTCAACAATTTTCGAATACGAACGAACTAAAATATGAATTCACCATTATTAAGTTGTAATTTTTTAAAGATCACGTGGATCAAAAGCTTCGAGTAATTTAGAATTTCTTACGTTACTCCATGAGTTTCTTTTCCACCGTTTGCTTTTTCACAAATGTTTTTAAATTGTGAAAACATATTTTCAAAGCAATTTAAATTTTAAATGGTTATAACATATTTTCCATAGCTTATTTTTATTCGAATTTGTTTGAAGATGTATTTATGGAAAAATTTTCAGAGATACATATCCGAAGTGTTTTAGATCAGGTTTATTTATTTATTTATTTTTAAAACGCATTGTGTATTTGTTCGTAGATGAATTATAAAATAATAAGACACACAAAAATAACATAACATTATAGTAATAGGATGTCATACGTCACGTAACATAACATTATAATAATAGAGTGTCATACGTCACGTAAATCTAAAATGTAATAACAATGTCAGGAAAAACGTACAAACTACAATACTGAAACAAAATAAACACAGACAATTACTGGATGTGCCTGACAACCTGCCTCCTGTACCTCCTCTGTCTAGTCTGCCTCCTCGGCCATCGATCCCACCGTCCTCGCGCGATGTCTGCGGTACAAAAGTGTCCCATGTGCCTCCACAATAATGTCATCCAATACTCGTCTGATAGCAGACCCCTCAGAGAAGATATCCTCGTCAATACCTGCCCGTGCTGGGCAACCCGTCCATGCCTCAATCGGTTGGTTCTGTTCAGCCATTATGCCTGCAAGATATAATATAATTAATCATACAATGAATTTATAAAATAAGAAAAATTATAAAACAAAACGAAAAAAAAACAGACTGAGAAATTATGGAGATACATCTCCGAAAATATTCAACGTCTCATGTAATATGCGTGATTCCGGAGATACAACTACGAAAATATTTGGCATATGCATATCTAGAATCATCCAGAGTACATGAAACATTGAATGTTTTCGGAAATGTATCTTCAAAACATTCTGCAATTCAAAGGTCGCGCCAATGGCGTTCTCTGCCCCTCAGAATCACAAATTTGAAGCTCTGATTGTCCGTTTGAGCCAACAAACAATACATGCAGTTACTCTAAACTATGTTTCATCTGATTTCTAAACATTTCGACACCTAACAATAGAATCTAACTCATTTACAACAAAACTCGAATATTTATCGGAAACTAGAAAAACTTATCCGCATTATATGATTTAGAAGATGTTGAATGATGCACTAGATGCAACTTGATTACTTGATCCTCGGACGGAAGAAATCAAATTTGGTGAAGTTTGGAAAATTTGGAAATGAGAGAGATGAATAAGTTTGTGAATAGAAATTAAAAAGTGTGGGAGGAGAAGAGTCTGGCGCGACAATATGCTCCTAATTGTTCCAAAGATATATCTCTAGAATATTTTAACATTTAATTGATATTTGGTGTGTCTGGAGATATATCTCCAGAATATCTTAACGTTTAGTTATAAATAAGGTGCGTTCGGAGATATATCCCCAGAAACTAGAGACATTATAGGAAATCCGCATGGTGTCTAAGAAACATATATGGTGCTTTAAGAAATTCTCATACATATGACATTGCTTTCCACATACGAGAATAGTAAGATTGCACAATAATACTTAAGGATGACAATTTGACCCACCTTAGTGGGTACCCACAAAATTATCCACAACGGGTAGGATAAAATCTCGCAAAAATGGGTACGGGGACAGACTCAGGTAATTATCCACTTAAATAAGCGAGGATGAGCGCGAGTATGAGCACCTTAGTATCCACCCGCCCCATACCCGCACAATATATTTATATATTTTAATTTATATTATCATATAAAAATAAATATTTATAAAATAAAAAAAACATCAATTTTAAACTGCTACATATTTAATATAAGTAATCATTTATTTCATAATTCAACAATATTTTTTTTTTAAACTTAAAATATTATGATATTTTATACTTGATATATTTATTTTTATTAGAAATGCGGGTAACAGGTACAAACACTTATATATCCATAGGGTACGAGGATGATTGTCAATGTTGATATCAAAGCGAATATGAGCTTGGGAACGAGGATTTTTTTCAATAGTGGGTATGGGGATGAGTACTATAGTACCTTACCCAAACCCTACCCATTGCCATCCCTACTAATACTAGCAATAAAATCATTATCACACTAATATTTATTTAAGGAAATTTCTTATTCCACTCTATGAGGTGAAAAAACTCCTTATGAAAAATAAAAAATGTCAATTAGATTGGAAATACATCTCTAGACGCACCATGCACTACTTTTGTGACACACCAAACGAGTGCCACTTCAGAGCGGAACAAAATTTTATTTCGGAAATGCATATTCGGTAGTTTCAACAAATAAATAGATACTTGAGCAGTCCAGTGGAGTTTCTGGAGATGCATCTATGGAAGTTTGTGGGAGGATTTTGAAATTTCGGTCACCTCTGCTTGTTAGATATTTTCAGAGATGCATCTCCTAAATAAGTTGATAAAACACTCACCTGCATGATCACACAACCATACTTGTTTTCTACTCCAAACCCTTATCAAAACCCTTCCATTCTTAATCCATATTTTCACTATAAATCTTCAATCTTGTGTTTCATCACATCAAAGAGAGTAAAAGAAGTTTGAATTCCAAGTAAAAATCTTTATTTCGCGCCTCATTGCTCATATTAATCTTGTTTTAAGTCTGTAAAACGTGCGTTTAATCCGGAGATACATCTCTGAAACCTGTATGACCTCTTCTAGAAATGCATCTATAGTATCTATATGTTATCATTTTTCAGCTATGGTGCACCCCGATGTTTTACTGTAACTTCTTCCATTAGATATGGTGCACCCCGATGCTTTCTATAAACACGTGCCTCCAGATGCCAAATGTATTGTTGTGAAGACGGTAGATATTGACAACCAATTTAAAAATGAGTAAGAGTTTGAAATTTGTGATCACATGCTTCAATGGATTCATACAGGCCTCTGTCATACCTTAAATTTTGATCATAAGACTTCAAACCATTTTGCAAATCATAACCATAATATGAATGTATTTTCATACCTCACCAATCTTCTCAAAGATTATTGAGTATTCACCTTAACCAATGATTAAGGTTTTGAGCCCTCTCAGAGCATTCAAGCAAGGGATCAATCAAGAATTTACATGATCTTCAACTTTTCAAGCCTCTCAAACATTCATGAAGGATCAAGAGATCCTCCCCATCAAGAATTTAACACAAGATTGCACCATTCCGAGTTAATCAAGCCTCAAGACCATCAGTGTCACCAAATTAGGATTTTAATCGACCAAGACTTTCAAAGAGAAATTTTCATCTGGGAATGAGCCAATAATTTAATACGTGACTCAAGAAGATCAAAAGAACCTCATGAGTCCATTCATAAGTTCAAAATAACCGCAGGGGTTTGCATCTATAAAAAAATAAGAATTAGGGTTTTAACCTAATTCAACCCATAGGTTGACTTTTGAAGTAAAGCATGATCCAAGACCTCAAGATATGTTTCAAGGACCTAAAATACATCATATTTATATATTCACAAGATTTTATTGATTCAAATAACTTGATTCATAAGCAATACAAGGATTCAAATTCATCTGGACCACAAACTAGGGTTCCTGAGAAAGTCAACCATATCTTTGACTTTTGACCAAAACATGATCTCAACTCTTAGGAAATGATTCAAGACCCTCAAAAAAACCTTTGGAATCGATCCATTAGGTTCAATTTAGGCCAAGGACTTGATTTCATAAAGGATCACAAAATTCAAGTTTCATCTAATGTAAAAAGTCAACTGTGATAAAAGCCAAGTTTGACTTTTGGGATTTTTTGGCAAACATGACCTATTTAAGTCAATAAAAATGTTAAATTATGATTTGGATCATGATCAATCAAGAAAAATCAAGAAAAGTGAGGTTACTTGCAAAAAGGGCAACCTTGAGAAACTTGAAATTTCACTAAGTTATGGAAGGAACTTGATTTTTATCCAACTTTGAAAGGCCATAACTTGTGATCCAAGCAACCATTTTCTCCCATTCAAATCTGAAATGATAGATCTTCTTACATACAACAAGGTTTCAAAGCAGAAGTACCCCAAAAAATGCCTAGATTTTGAGATATGAAGCATTAAAGTTAGGGTTTCATGAGATTTTGAACTTTAACACTTAGAAATTTTTAGGCAGAATTTGCCTCATGTTTTGCCCAGCTTTGGAGGCATTTTTCATTATGATCCAATATGAATCAAGACCAAATGTAAATATTAAAGTTGAAGTATGATATACAAGCTTTCCAAAGGGTACAAGAATATCCATTGATTCAACTTGAGCAAGAAGTTATGAACCTCACAACATGCCTTGATGCAAACTGTTTTTTGACAGCGTTTGTCACATAACTTGCATCCCACGATTTTGAAGCCAATTTTGGACACTTACATCATTGAATTTCTGTCCAATATCAACACAAATGATGAAGGAATTTGAACCATAACAAAAGGGGTAAAGTATCTATCCTAGCATGTGCAAATCCATCATGGCATGAACCTTGAATTTCAACTTTGGCATCAAGCATTAATGTGATGCATTAAGGTGGCATGGATCAAGCACAAGCCAGCCAAGACTCAGTCCAAAACCATGAGTGTTCAAACCTGCAAAATTGAATTGGAGTCAATGCCTAGCTATGATAGGAGGAGACTTTGACTACATGACAAAATCCATTGGATAATAGTATGCTCCTTCATCCATTCACTATTCCTCCCAAAACAAATTTTTTCTCCTATAAATAGAGCTCATTTCTGATCATTTGAAGAACACCAAAATATAACAACACTTGTTTTCCACCATTTCACTCATCATTCCAAAATTTCAAGTTCATGAGGTGTGAGAATCCAATTTTGCAATAAGGAGCAATTCAACTCAAACCAATGGTCTTAACACCTCACATACATCATATATGAGAGATCCACTCCCTTGAACAACATCTATAACACCAGATTCATCAAGTTCATATCTCATCCCAAGCCACCTGCAGTTGGATTAGAGCCCACTAATCCAGAGGTTCTAAATTCCTCCAAGCATCTCAACACACTTCTTGAGGTCTGGTGACTCGATTTCGTATCTTTTAATTCGATTCAATTTGCGCATTGTTACTTGTTGTTTTATCGAGTCTTTACTATTTTCTTTGTTATTTGCTTATGTTTTCCTTTGTTTTGCTTTGACATGTGCCATATCAGTCATGTAGAAGAAAAGTATCAAAGTAAGTTGAAGAATGAAGGAAAAGTGAAGAAAATCACAAGTTCTAGCCCGTCCAAGCTGAATCGCGCTTGCCATGTTTATCCCTTCATCCAAATGACGCTCTCCATGCTAAAAAAAGGAGGGAATTCTGATTCAAGCAAATGGCACTCGCCATTAGGAGACGGCGATCGCCGTTACTAGTGGGAGCAGTTTTCAGAGGCTGTTTATGACAATTTTCTTTGGTTTGAATTTGAATTCAAACCTCTGTTCTTGGAGCCAAAATTCCTCTATAAATAGGACTCTAGAGGCCTGCATTTCATATCCAAGAACCCCGCGAAGTGCTGCCGAATTCTATACCCGAAATGTATATTTACTTTCCACAGTAACAATTGTTTACACTGAGCAATTGTTACATTATTGTATTTCCTTTTTCTGCTGTTGCTAATGTACTTGGATCAAAGTTTAAATTAATAAAAGTTTCAATTCAGTTTATATTCCTTGCAATTTACAGGTTATTATTTCTTGCATTTATTTATTGATTTACTATTTGCATGTGTGTGCTATATAACTAAATTTTACCCCAAAAACTTAATTCTGAATTTTCACTTAGAATTAATCGACATGTATGTTTTAATTTCCAACAACGTCAACATGTTAGTCTTACAATTTAATATGTCAGACTAAATTTGTATGAGCCCGTAGTTTGAGGACGTCGTTTCGACGAGACTCTATAGAAACCATCAATGTTAATTATGCATGTCTTATAATCTGGCTTTAGTGTCTAGTTCTAATTTAGGTTGCTTTGTCGTGCGAGCAAGAAGCCACTTAACAACGTTTTGTCACGAGAGTGAGAAATGCATTAAGGTGTGTCCAATAGAGCGAGAGTTTGAGGTAATCACCGGATAGTAGACACTGGGCACTGGACTTAAACACAGTGAGAGCGCTTTAGGCTTCAATTAGGCTTTGTTAGTTTACAAAATACGTCTATTAACTATCGAGCGAGCGAGAGCAAAACTTAGGGTTATTAGGTGTGGCTTGGTCAATAGCGCAAGAGTGTGAGATTGAGTTTTTAAGGCGACAATTCCTACAGAACTATACTTGAGACCCTTGTTAGCACCCGGAATCTATAGAGTCCCTTAGGAGTGCAAAAATCATTCTTCGGTCTCGTTTCATTATTTATTTTAAACCAGTCAGTATTAGTTATTTTTCTGTCCCTTTTTATTCCGTGACATTAAGCCTTAGCTTTACAATGCAATATAGATCACTTTAGATTGATTATGAATCCCTGTGGGTTTGACAGTCTTTTAAAACTACGCGATACACTGTATGCTTGCAGTTCTATCCGACTACCACATAAAGTCGCGATCAAGTTTTTGGCGCTGTTGTCGGGGATTAACTTTAATCAATATTGTGATTTCTTTGTTGCACAATATAGACTAAGGCAACTATTTTTCTTTCCAATCTGTCGATTGTATGCCAAACAATCGCTCTCAAGGCGAAGAGTTAGAGCAACCAATTGAAGAAATCGAGCATTTTATTAGCCTAAGGCGTCGAATTCAAGAATTCCATATTAGATATAACCTTCCAGACCCTATCGTTCCTTATTCAGATTCGGAAATCGAAACCGAACCAGAACAAATCATGGCTCAAGGACCATATTGTCATACCCCAAATTTGTCCTACTTTGGTATTTAATAAATGTCCTACTGCCACATGACTTCTGGCCACGACTCTCTGAGACTTCTCTTTAAATAAATTGCTTGTATGCACATCTAACTCAAGTTATCCAAAGGTACTTCACACAGTCGATTTAACCTCAGGCTTTGTTCGATTTGATTGCAAACATCGAGCTATATTTGGATTCTAAATCAGTTTGTGACAAACTTAGATTTACCTTGCCAATTTCAAAACATAATTAAGTTAGAAAATCAGTTTGTGACAAATTTAGATTTAGCTAGCAAAATTCAAGTCATCAGTTTGTGACAAACTTAGATTTGACTTGCAAATTTCGGGCCATAATTAAGCTGGAATTTGGATGCATTGGAGGAATGAATCGTCCATATTACACAGATCAATTAGCTTGCTTTAAGGCCAATCTCGTTGGTATAGAAAAGATTAAAAGAATGTTTGTCTAAAAGGGCCAAGACATAATCAGGACGTGATCGTGATCAAAACATGTGCTGGATTTGAGTCATGCGTAATTAAAGTTAAGATCATTTTTTTTCAAGTCACAAGAAAAATTACGATGTTCATATACGGTGAAACACTTGGGTTTGATGCAAAACTGGTCACATACGTATAGACATACTTCTTTTCGAAATACAATTAACAAACTATAAGGATCAAATTAGTAAGTCGCCAATAGGTTTTGTTTCTGTAAGGCATTAAACCTGTACTATTTAAAAGGAGGAGCTATGGCCCATTCATGTGAGGCCCATTACCTAAGGAAAATATGTAAACAAGTGTTATCAAAATAAGGAGAGTACATGATCATGAAGGGATTATGCACCGTTCCACCAACATTTGCAGTACCAACCAACATAAGGTGCATATGCAAGTTATTAAAGAAACATGTGCAAGTAATACCAGGACCAAAGACTATCATCACAAAAATGAGAATAAATTGAAGGAGAAAAGTCATGGAGTTGCTACTAAAGAATAAACATGACATGGCCTACGAAGTTGCGTTACATACAGCCAAATGATTCCTAAAAATGACCAACATCAACCATAATTCTTTCACACCGTCCTATCAACATTAAAAGATGTTTAGATCTTTATCACCAATTTGTCTTGACAAAATGATGCCAGAAAATTATAGCATGCGGTGTAGTACATCCGACAACAGCCTTTGGATAGACTTCAAAATATCAACCGATGAAGCCAGATTGAAAGCCAGATTGAATTAGTTGATAATCGGCGATACTGAGTGGAGCAATTTGTTGCTTGAGATTTCCAGAATATGTGAATTCAGGCTTACGGAAGCTGGATGCGGTAACCATAATGGGTGCAGCAGCAATCGTGATGTATGCGGCAGCTTCAACTAATGCGAAATGAACAACAAGAGCTCCATTCTTACAGCAATCCAGCCGATCCGTGATAAAAAGTCAGTGATCATCTTCACCCCCATTATGCACATGAAAAGAATGATGGAGACAGATTAGTATGGGTGAATCAATGGTAGCATAATAAAGAAGATTATTTGTATATGCTAATGACGGTAAGCATGGACCGCAAGAATTATGTTCAGAGAGTCCAAATATGGCACTAAGCAAGATTCAATATTTACACTATCACACATGTTACAAGTGTGGCAGCTGCAGAAATGGTACCTTGTGTTGTATTGCTACAGCCCAAAATCAACTTCTCGCAAACTCGCTATGATTGATTAAACTCATGAAAAGCTTCTTGTTGCGCATCTCGAGCAGCAAAAGATCCACATGGTGAGCCTGTAATCGAGGAAGAATACAGTGTAAAAGAACTAGGCAATGCTTAAACTTGGAATAAAACCTGCTACTGGTGTTAGCCAGATCAAGGACTTGAGTTCGTAACTACAAACAGCAGAGCAGTTCAAGGCTCTTAATTTGAGCAATATTGATGCGAAGCCAGAATACCAAATATGTATAATGCTTTCACTTGGCCCGCATCCTAGAATGGCTTGAAGCTGTGTCACCCTAACGTCCTGCATTTCACCTGAAACAATTCACACTGTCAGCACACACATGCATCTAAAAGTTCCAACAGTATAAGATGGAAGACACTCCTCAGCTTTAACTGTCGGAATCGCCTACTGTTGACCGGTACACCCGTTCAGAATAATATGGCTGAGTTATGGGCTCTTCTTTACTCCATTATGCCAACTTTATTTGACAGCCATGAGCAGTTTAATGAGTGGTTTTCAAAAGGAATTAAGAACCATGCAGAACATGGGGGTACTTTAAATGAGCACCAACTTAATCGATTGCATTCAATTATAAAGCCTTCCATGCTTCAGCGTGTTAAAAAAGGGATGTAGTTTCTGAGCTGACTAGCAAAACTGAAGTTACGGTGCACTGCAAGTTAAGTTCTCGGCAACAAGCTTTCTATCAAGCAATTAAGAACAAGATATCTCCTGCTGAACTGTTTGATAGTAATCGCGGACAGCTCAATGAGAAGAAAATCTTGAATTTAATGAATATTTGAGAAAGGTTTGCAACCATCCAGAGTTGTCTGAGAGAAGTGAGGGAAGCACATACCTTTACTGTGGAAAGATTCCAAATTCCCTTCCTCCTCCTCTATTTGGGGGAGTTAAAGGATGTATATTATTCGGGTGGTCACAACCCCATCTCATATGAGATACATGAACTTGTCCATCAAGAAACTTTGCGGAGTTCTGTATCTCTCAGTTCGGATGTTGGTCATGGTATCTGCAGAGAATCTTTTCAAAAGTATTTAGAGCAGAAGACACTTACCAATCTGTCTTCTCAGAAGATATGCATGTTAAGAGTGGAGCCTTTTGGGTTTACTCATTTGATGGGTTTATCTCCTCAAGAGGTGACATTTCTGGTTACTGTTTCTTTTATGGAGCGGCTGTTACTTTCTATGATGAGATGGGAACAAAATTTTTCAGTGAGGAAGTTATAGACTTTCTTACGGAGACCATAATTGATGACCTGGGATGTAGCTACTGTTACACGAATGTTGTTGGTACCGTCGGGATCTGAGAGTAAGTTTCTTCAAAACAGATTGCCAACGGGACTCAACCTTGCTCCTTTTGAGGCCTTGGTTGTCCCACATCAGGAAAAGATTTTATCAAATGCAAGGCTTCTCCACTCAGCTTACTCATATATTCCAAAAGTAGAGCACCCCCAATTGGTGCTCACTGCTCTGATAGGAACTTCTACTATAAAATGATTGAGGAACTACATGATCCATGGCTTAAGAGGTTGTTTGTGGGATTTGCCCCTACATCGGATTGTAATGGGCCTAGAAAGCCAGATGGTTCTCATCATTTAATTCAAGAAATTGACTCTGAACAACATGTCTGTAAACCTGCTCTTCAGTTAACACACAGTATTTTTGGGTCTTCTCCACCTATGCGAAACTTTGACCCAGCAAAATTGCTTACTGACTCTGAGAAAACTATACCGGCAATGAATGCGGCAAAATCCCTTGAGAATCGTGAAGACATCTTAGCACACATAATTATTGTTTCCTGCTCAAAACGTGCTTTAGAGAAGGTCCCAATTATTCGCCAAGAACTTGCAAACCATATAACTGAAGCTATAAACCACGCACCTTCTGTTGTCATATTTGATGATCTTGGTAGTATGATTTCTACCCCTGATTCCGAAGGATCCCAGCCATCAACGTCTGTTGCTGGACTCACAGATTTTCTTGCTGACATTATGGATGAATATGGGGAGAAGAGGCAGAAACCATGCGGGTTTGGACCAATAGTTTTCGTAGCAACCATACAGTCTCTAGAGAAGATGCCACAAATCTGGTTGCGGAGTTGCGAGCTTATCACCATCCTGCACAAGTTTTGACAGATAAAAAGCACTTATCAAAACATGAAGTTCAAAAGCTTGAACACCGACAGCTACAACTCTGTGAGGATGCAAACCGAGCACTTGAAGTTCTGCATAAGAATTTTGCAACCCACCATCTTGGAAAATCAAGAAACGGCTGAAACCATGTCGAAAGTACTGTCTGAAATAAAAGACTTGGTAGCTGCTAGTCCTATAGCAGAAGAAATTGTGAAGACAGTAAGACCCAACATAGAAGGAACAAAAATCTCCCTTTCAGCTTAAACAACAGCCCCAGTATGCAACACATAATACGAGCTCCTTGCTCGCCTTTCTCTTCTTCTCGTAAGGCAATGGAACGTGAAATTGAGAACAGAGTACCCAACATTTTATCCCCTGGCGGTAATACTTCTGCAGAGTGGTTGCACAAAGATACCCCACGAAAAGATGATGAAAGCTGTGGCTCTGTTGTATCACAGGAAAGTAGCCCTGCTTCATGGCAATCAAAATCGGTGAATGTGAAGAAAATTCAGAAAATGTTCAAGAATACTGATGAGGAAAACATTTGAAGTTTCAGAGTTTATATTACTAAGTTAAAAGAGCTAGTGGCTAACCTGCATTACCGGAAACAACTTCTGGTTTGCCAAGTTTAGGAGCTTGAAGCAAACAAGTCTGTGACCAAAGAAATGGATGCGACCGATCAATCTCCTTTATCGTGGCACCTGCAATTTGCACAGCAGAGAAATCAAATTATCATGTTATGGTACTTATGCCACATTTCTTTGGTGCACCGAACACAATTTTATCTTTTGATTAAGAGGAGATCCTTCTGATCAGGTGTATGTGGAAGTTGAACTTAGAAGGATGACTTGGTTGGAACAGCATCTGGCAGGGTTTGGGAATGCTAGTCCTGCTCTTCTAGGTGATGAACCTGTAGATTCAGTTTCAACTTTGGTGGTTTTGTTGATTCTGTAAAATGGTTGTTGTGAATCACGATCATGTTTCCTGCAAGTCATAGAGATCATAAGTCCAAAGCTGAGAGGTTACGATTACAATAAGCAATAATGAAACACGGTTCAATTGCTACCAAGGATGAACTAACGAAAGATGAAATCGAAACTAAAACCTAAACTTACCAAGCTGGTCATTGATTATGTCGATGTCAGGAATTCTCTTGTCCCTGTCATCATATCCTTCACCGTAAAATTCTTCTGAGCATTATGGCTGCACAGTGGGTGCACCAACCTTGTTATTTGCCTCGGGCTTCCACAAACAAACTAAGCACGCATCATCATAGTTCTCAGAACCATATTACGCCTATTCTTTTTTGTCGCAAACTCCAAAGCTTTCAAATGACCCACGTGGAAGAAGGTTAACCAAACCCCTTGCATTTGCAGCCACAGAAACACAATATGAACAACCCAGCATTCGACCACTCATTGATCTCTTAAAGTCCTGCGAGCAAAGTGGGTCTCTGAGACAGGCCAGTTGCATTCATGGGCATGTTCTAAAATCCGGTTTTAGTGATCGAGACAATTTGGTGTGTTTGAATCACATAGCTCATGTCTACTCAAAATGCATGGATTATGATTCTGCTCGTAAGGTGTTCGATGGTATGTCTAAGAGAAATGTGTTTTCTTGGACTGTCATGATTGTTACATCGAACCAACACGGCTACTGCATCTTGTGTTGGATTGGATTCCTTTAAGTTGGGTGAGATAGTTCATGCTCAAATTGTTGGTTTTCCGACGCATGCCTCTATTGGGACATCTCTTCTCAACCTGTATGCAGAGTTTGGAAAGTGTGAGCGTTCTATTAAAGTGTTCAACAACATGACAGAGATTAATGATGTTTCTTGGAATGCAATGATTTCTGGTTTTACCTCTAATGGTTTATACCTGCAAGCATTTAATTGTTTTCTCAACATGATTGAAGTTGGTATTTCGCCTAATAAAACCACGTTTTTATGTGTTTCGAAGGCAGTTGGGCTGTTAGGTGACATTACCAAGTGCATTGAAGTTCATAGACACGGTTCTAACTGGGGATTGGATTGCAAAGCTTCCGTTGGAACAACTCTTATCAATATGTACTCCAAGTGTGGGTTTTTGTCTGATGCATGAGCATTTTTTGACTCAAAATTCATGACTGGTCTGGTTAGCGCGCCTTGGAATGCAATGATAACAGGCTATTCACATGCTGGTTGTCACCTAGAAGCTTTGAAAACGTTCATAATAATGCATGAAAATGGCTCAAACCAATGCACCTGAAAACAAGTTGAAACAAGGAGTATTATAAACAGTCAAATCATTCATTCTTTCACGAAGAACACCAACTCAATCGTTAAAAAAGGGGTTGTAAAAGAACATGACAGTTATAACAGAATGTGGCAGCAAGAACAAAAAGCATTAAGTCAAAAAAAGAGAGTCCCACATCAGCAATTGGTGAGTAGTAAAAGAGCAGAATTTACACAGTAAAAAAAATAGGGTAAAAAGCAATTTTTTTTCCAATTCACTACAGACAAACACAGAAGTCACTATCAAGTCTCAGAAAAGCAGAAATCATGGTATTACCTCCTAACAGAATCGTACCACCCCAAATGCTCCTCACTGTCCTACCTCACACGGATTAAGCCCTTCCTTCAGCAAAAATTCAAATTCTCACACGTATCAAAAAACCCTAAAAAACCCCCTATAAATATGGTCCTATTCATTGGCAAAAAGAGGAAGAAAAACCTAAAAAAACTCTGTCAAAATAGACCCCAACCCCCATTAATCACTAGAGCTCAAAATTTCAAGAGTCACTCAGGTTCAACACTAGAACCTGAGCTTACTCTGAGCTAGAGACCACAACACGCAAGTTTCGAAAGGAAGAGAAAAGAACGAGGGACTCGAAGCAAGGAGAGGAAATCACTCACCGTATCGTCGATACACCCAAATCGGTAAAATCTTCATCGCCTCTAAACTTTTTTTTCTCCGCTTTTGATATCCTTACACCGTTTCCATGAGTCATCTGTAATGCTTGATGTTTTTTTCGCTTGCTGTGATTTTCGTGTGAGATTGTCGGTAGAGTTAGGGTGTGGTTTGTTGTGAAGAAAAGGGATTAGGTTTTTCTAAGGATTTAGGAGTATGGTCAGAGCAGAGGTTTTGTTTGAAAACGAGAGGAAAACGGCATATCAACGGTGAGGAGATGTTGGCAGAAGCTCGGTTGAGTTTCGAGGGAGAGAGGTGGGCGTGCGTATTAGCCATATGATTATGTTTTATTAACTTTTATTTTTAGATAATGTTATAGTAACATTTGTTTTAAGTGAGGTTTAGTGAACTTAATAAGGTTATTTTAGAACATTTTTTATGATAAGTTATTAAGTATTATTATAGCACGTTTTTAAAAAAATATTATTAATAGTATTATCATGGTATATTTAAAAGTTTATTATCAGTAGTGTTATTATAGTATATTATTATTAAGAGTACCATTAGTGATATTATTAGTAATATATTTTTACTAGGATAATGTTTGCCTCACAATATCACCTTACCCAAAATTATTATTTTTAGAATGTTATCAATTTATTTTTATTATTATTATAAATATTTTAAAATTTCAAAATATTTTATTTGTTTAGAATAAATAAAAATCTTTTCAAAATTTATATGAAAGTGGTGGGTCCTTGGAGTCTAGCACTCCTTGGATCCTTAAGTGACCGCTCTCGAGGTGCACACCTTGAGTTGTGGTCGCTTCGTCTTTCATCTTTAAAAAAAATACCCAACCTCGTTTAAACCTTTCAAAAGCCGCAAACCCTAATTCGAGCAATACGCTCACCCTAGTTCAATCTACACACTAATATTTTCAAATTATTTTCATAATTAAATTACGAAAGTATCGAGTTCTTGGAGTCGTGCATTCCTTGAATTCGAGAATGGTTACTATCAAGGTGTACACTTTGAATAGTATATCATTCGAACTTTCGTTCCTAAAACACTTCTTAATTATTTGGACCAATACTTTCACTGTCCAACAAACATATTTCATAATTAATGGAATGAAAAAGATGTCGTTGGGATCTAGCATTCCAATGATATCCCGATTAATTGGTTGCGAGGCCGACGTCTCGTTTATCGATTAGTCGTCATTCCTCCTAAAGTTTTCAACCCATCTAACCTCGTTCCTCACCCTCGTGCGATCGAGTCTAAACCCTAATACGCGTCTAAACGACCGTCAAACACAGTTTTCGAAAATGAATGAAAAAGGTATCGTTGGAATCTAGCATTCCAGTAATATCCCGATTAATTGGTTGCGAGGCCGACGTCTCGTTTATCGATTAGTCGTCATTCCTCCTAAAGTTTTCAACCCATCTAACCTCGTTCCTCACTCACGTGTGATCGAGTCTAAACACTAGTATGTTTCTAAACCATACGTCAAATCATTTTTCTTAATCAAATTACGAAAGAACTGAGTTCTTGGAGTCTCGCACTCCTTGAATTCTTGAATGACAACTATTGAGGCGTACGCCTTAGGTAGCGTGTCATTCGACCTTTCGTCTAAAACACGCGCCTTAACTATTTGGACAAGTATTCATTATCCATTCAAATACAATTTCCTAATTAATTGAATGAAAAAGGTGTCGTTGGGATCTAGCATTCCAACGATATCCCGACTAATTGGTTGCGAGACTGACGTCTCGTTTATCGAGTAGTCGTCATTCTCCCTCAAAATATCTAACCGACCTTATCTTCTTCGCCTCCGTGCAATCGAAACCCTAACCACCTATTCAACCTAACTCTCTCTTTCTCGCCCCCGTGCGATTGAACTATCCTTTAAACACAATTCTCCTTCCTCGCCCTCGTGCGATTTCCAACTCAAACACCTTACCTAGAACATTGTTTAGTCCCTTCTTCCGCGCATAACAAACTCGCGCTTCAGCCTCCCCTAGCGAGCAGACAAGCCAATGTTTAGCAGTTAGAATGCGACCTAAACACTCGTTCGTTCCCATACCAAACCTTTTTACCGTAGTTAGCCGAACTACGGCTGCTCTGATTTCTCATTTGTCAATGAGAATACGTAGGCACAAGATTGCGATGATCTTGGCGAGCACAATCCCCTCTTTTTCCCGTAGTCCCCTGAACTACGAATGCTCTGATTTTCCACTTCTTATAAGTGAATATACGTAGGCACAAGGGCCCCAATCCTTGGCGAGCATCCTATCTTTAAACCATCCGTCCCCCCATAGGAGAAACCTTAGAAGAAAATAATCAAGCATAGTTAACTTTACTCTCGAATCGATCAAGAGGTTCCCGTTGAGTACAACGGACATGAGGGGTGCTAATACCTTCCCCTCATGTAATCGACTCCCGAACCTAGAATATTGGTTGCGATGACCATGTTCTTATCTCTCTTAAAGGTTTTATCGATATTTTCCTATTCCATCCTTGGAATAAATAAAGTTCGGTGGCGACTCTGTTTCGAACAGTATTTTCCGCGGCCATCGCGAGGATCGTATTTTTTGAGGTACGGCAGATGGCGACTCTGCTGGGGAATGCATTTCCCTATGCAAGAGAGAGTCAAGCCTAACTTGACTCGATTCGAGAATACTAGTCTTTTCTTAATTGTTTTCTTATGTTTATTTTCTCTTATTGTGTATTTATTGCTTTCTCTTTCTATTATATGCTCTGTATTATATTTACTTGTCGGATTCTGGGAAAATATCACAAGTAAAGCTCTACACCCGAGCTTTGGAAAAAGAAGAGAGAAAACCTAGTTTAAAATTGGTAGTAATTAGTGTTAGTCCCCAAGGACTCGCTCCTTCTGGGCCTAGCATGAAAGCTCCTCCAGAATAGATCTTTTCGTAGATCCTATCGTAACGCAGCTAGCCTGTTGCACGATTTGATTCATGAAGGGTCCGTGACTCTGGGAACCGCTCTTAGAACCAGTTTCTATATTGGTAGTCGCGTAGTGTTAGTCTCCGAGGACTCGCTTCTCGTGGGCCTAGCATGAAGACTCCTCTCGAGAGAGATCCTTTGGTATTACCATCGTAATGCAGCTCGCCTGTTGCGTGATGGTGGTATCATTGGTATTTATGACCTTGAGAACCCCATCCGTCAACGTAGAAACTATCCCGTGAGTGGGTCATTTTGGGTAAAGAATCTAGAGCTATCTTTGTACCTATTAGGAGGGTGGGAGATACTTGTGATAACCTGGATCCTGCACTGTTGCATTCATAAGCATTTACATATGCATCATAACTTACACTAGCTTTATTTTCAGGGAAGCATTTATATTGACAGGTTGACATACATTCACAATGGCCACGAGTTCAGAAAAAAGAAAGACTATTCAGCTTAAAGCACTCAAACCCGATGTCAGTGCAATCATGAATTGTTTGAAAGAAATGCCTTCGGTCTTCACGAAGACTTTGATAGGAAGGTTCGGTCAAGTAATTGATCTGCTAACAATGGAAGTGCAGATTCCCGCTATTACAGCCTTAACACAGTTCTATGATCCGCAAATGAGAAGCTTCTTGTTCCAAGATTTCTACTTAACACCCGCTATTGAAGAGTTTGAGGGATTTCTAGGCTTCCCTGTCAAAGGTAGGGCACCCTATACCATGATAGGTCAGACTCCAGAAGTGGAGGAGTTGGCAGACGCTCTCCAAATCTCAATTTCAATAGCCAAGGCTGGATGGAAGAAAAGAGAAGAATTCTTTGGATTTAGAAGTATTATGCTAGAAAAGGAGGCAATTAAGATGTTGAAGAATAAACAATGGGATGCTTTGGTAAATATATTGGCTCTTATCATATATGGGCTAATATTATTCCCTACTTTCGAAGATTTTGTCGATTCTGCGGCTATCAGTGTTTTTTGGGCTGTTTGGAAGAAAGAGAAAAGCCCAGTATATCCTCTCTTGGCCGACGTTTTTTACACCTTGCACCTTCGTCATGAAAGAAAGGGTTCGGTGTTGACATTCTGCCTCCCTATTCTCTACAAATGGCTTACTTCTCATGTATTTAAGCGTCATGCTACTATCCCTAATTTGAACAGTGGGGAATGGGCTCAATTGCTAATATCTATTTCTGAGAGAGACATCACTTGGTACCCTAACAAGTTGGGAGTAGGTGAAATTATCATGAGTTGTGGTAGCTTCTGCAATGTGCCATTGATTGGGTCTAAGGGTTGTATAAGCTATAATCCTATGCTAGCGATACGACAATTTGAATATCCAATGTTGGGGAAACCTGAAGATAAAGAGCTAGGAGAAATGATCCTTCATGAGAGAGGTGTTGAGGATCCCTCACTTCTCTGCCAGATTGTACGATCTTGGCAGAAAATTCATACTAAAGGATCTCAGTTGAGAAAAAGGGATGGGGTGGCAAGAATGCCTTATCGACAATGGGTTCTGGAAAGGGTCAAAATGGTTAAGCTACCCTTTTCTGTTGAGGCACCTCCTAGACCCACCACTCCGCAGCCTGTGCCCATATCAGTTGAAGAAGTGGAAGAGATGAGGCTCAAAATAGCCCGGCTAGGGAAAGAAAATGAAGACTTGCAAGTAAGACTTCAGGATGTGGTTAATGAAAAGAATCATATGAAGTATGAGATCGCAAGAAAGGATAAGCAAATTGAAGAAATGGGAAGCAAGATTGATGAAGAGGAGGGAAAGAGGAAAAGGACCAAAGTATGTATCAATCAAGCTGACAGTTGCTTAGATTCTCTCAAGGAGCAGCTAGAGTATGCTCATGCAAAATGGCGAGAAAATGAGCAATGGTACATTTTAGCCACTAAGAAGAGCAAGGAGCTCAGAGATACGTTAGGAGCTGAAGTTAAGACACTGAGTGCTGCGCTACGCCTTTCAAGAGCTGGCGAGGATAGAGAACGTCAACTCAAGGAAGAAGCCTTAAACGCATCTCGGATAACACCGGAGAATTGGCATAAGACTTGTGCTAAAATAGATGAGCTCGAAAGATTCATAAAATATCAAGAGAACAAGATAGGAGCTGTTATGGAAGACAAAGCCATTTGGTCTGCTGCAAGGGACCAGCTAGCTCAAGATGTTGCCACATATGAGCAATCCATTCACATCATGAGGAACAACCGAGACATATACCGCAACAAGCTAAATGGATTGATAGAATTTTGCAATTGGTTGACCAAGGATCTAGTTTGGAAACATAGAGATGCTATGGAGGCCATCGATGACTCCACCGCTCCGGCCATTTGCGAGTTCATATATGTGTGCCGGGAAATGTTAGCAAGGTTCAAAGAAGAGCTCAAGGAGCGAGAAGCAAAAAGAAATGAAGTTTGAAGTTTTCTTTGTCTTATTTTCCTGTTGTTTGTTTGGAATGCTAACTTGTTTTCCTTGTTAGCTTCTACTCTTGTTATGTTGGAACAATTTGAATGAATGAAGAGTAGTTATTTTGTTTTATTTGTTCTCGTGTTGTTTGAATGTCTGATAAATAACTAATCGTTATAAATGCTTCCCTAAAAAGAATAAAAATGCAATCATACTCATAAGCATAAGCATTTTTGCACCTTCACCCGACATTGCAACTCATGGGACTTTTTTTCTTTCAAAACTCAGAAAACTGAAAGCTGACTATTCGACATCGTTACGAGACTCGGCACAATTACCAAATGACGTTGGAACAGATGGAAGAGACTCAGAACATCATGAGAGGTGACATTGACGCCCTCCGGGCGAAGATGGACCAGCTGCTGGAGACGATGATGACGTTGGCCCAAAAGGAAGACAATGCTGCAATTTTGGCTGATGCCAGGAAGGCGGCTGACAATATAGGAACTTCTGGGATTGTTAAGACCCCACCTCCTGTTCATGTGGACCTTACTAATCATTCTACGTCCGCACATCATGGCTCAGAAGTGGAAATTGATGAACAATATGATGCTTTCTTCCAACCTCCTCCGCCACCTCATCCCCAACATAATGCGGGAGCTGCAATTGATCATTCTGCTGATAGACTGTGAACTGTTGAAGAGAGGATTAGGTCCTTGGAGGTCCAGAAGACTCCAGGCTTAGATGCTGTTGATATGTGCTTAGTTCCCGGGCTGGTAATACCAAAGAAGTTCAAAGTCCCAGACTTTGAAAAGTATAAGGGGGTCAGCTGTCCAAAAACCCATCTGAGAGCATACTGTCGCAAGATGGCTGCTCACATTGACAATGACTTGCTCTTAATACATTACTTCCAAGATAGCCTCAGTGGGGCATCGTTGGAATGGTATATGCAGTTAGAGAAGGGGCAAATCAGTACGTGGAGAGACCTGGCGGACGCGTTTTCACAGCATTATCAGTATAATACTGACTTGGCACCGAATCGTACACAGCTGCAAGATATGACTCAACGTAGCAATGAGTCGTTTAAAGAATACGCCCAAAGGTGGAGGGAGTTGGCTGCCCGTGTTCAACCACCATTGCTGACTAAGGAGTTAACTGACATGTTTATGGGAACTCTACAACCCCAATACTTGGACCGCATGCTCGGATCCAGTTTCCCTAACTTTGCTGAGGTGGTGACAGTGGGTGAGAGAATCGAGAGTACTTTGAAGAAAAACAAGGTTGCGGTCCCGATGAATGGGGGGAGGAAGCCTTTTGTGAAGAAAAGGGAAGATGAAACTAATGCCGTGATAAGAGGACGAGGAGATAGGGCTCCAGTGAACATCCAGTATCCACAGGTAGCCGCAGTAGCCCATGCTCCTTATCAACAATCAGCTCAACAACAGAATCAGCAGCAGAATTATCAGAGAGTTCCTCCACCGCAATATCATAATGCCCCGGCTCAAAGACAACAAAGGCCAAGACAGCCAAGAAGACAACTTGACCCGCTGCCTATGTCATATGGGCAGATCTTTGCTCAGCTAAATCAGAGCGGACACTTAACGTTGCGAGATTTACGTCCAGCAACCTTTCCATACCCCCCGGGTACGATGCGAACGCCCATTGTGAGTTTCATAAGGGAGCCCCTGGACACTCCATAGACAACTGCTATGCGTTTCAAAACAGGGTGCAGGACTTAATAGAATCCAAATATCTCACTTTTACACCTAGAGGGGCCAACATTACGAAGGATCCGTTGCATAAACATGGGGGTCCTTCCGTCAATGCTGTGGAAGAAAACAGTGGTTTGAGGCTAATTACGAGTGTTGAAGATGTCCGTACTCCGATGGCCGTTATCGGAGAGCAATTGAAGAAAAGTGGGATGATTCCCCAAGAGGAAGAGGAGAATTTGACTGACGACGTGGTAAAGAAACATCTACAAAGGTTCTTAGAGCAGGGGATAATACAAATAGAGCGAAGAGATTCGAACGTATCTGCTATTGATATTCAGTATGATGAAACAAGTGCTTATCCGACAAGGCGACTTCGACCAGCGCCAGTAGTCTTACAGTACGATCCTTCGGAAGCCTTTCAACAGAGGCCCGCCCGACCAGCACCCGTAGTTATGCAGTATGATGAAGATGACGTCAACAGACAAAGAGCAGCGCGACCAGCCCCGGTGGTAATAGAATATTCTGTCAATGAATCTGAGCCCAAAGTTTTTAAACAGGGGCCAGAGAGACTAGTGATTGAGAATGACGCTGCCAAATGCGATGCAGTAGTGGGGCCTAGTGGAATGACCCGTAGCGGTCGTTTATTTGCCGCCAAGCCAGTGGAAGTGCCAGCCAGAAATAAAGAAAAAGCTACAATTGAACCACCAAGTGTTGAGCCACCTGTTGAGGTGTCATCACCAAAAGCAGCAGTAACACCAAAAGAAGCTGAGGAGTTTTTGAAGATCATCAGAAAAAGTGATTACAAAGTGATTGATCAACTAAACCAGACCCCTGCCAGAATTTCCATGCTCTCGTTGTTACTGAATTCAGAGGCCCACAGGTTGTCTTTGATGAAGGTGTTGAGCGCTGCGCATATTACTAAAGACATCACCGTAGCCCAGTTCGATGATGTGATAGCTAGCGTAACTACCAGAAACTTTCTTGGATTTAATGATGATGACTTGACTGCAGAGAAAAGAAACCACAATAAAGCTCTCCATATTTCTATCAAGTGCCAAGACACATTGATATCCCGAGTCTTAGTGGATACAGGGTCTTCTTTGAATGTGCTTCCCAAGGTCACCCTGGAGAGAATGCCGGTAAAAGGAGTAAGCATGAAGCCAAGTGCTCTAGTGGTCAAAGCTTTTGATGGTTCCAGGCGTGCTGTGATTGGCGATGTAGACTTGCCAATAAAAATCGGGCCAACTGTCTTCACTATCACTTTTCAAGTAATGGATATTTATCCAGGGTACAGCTGTCTGTTAGGGAGACCTTGGATACATTATGCAGGAGCTGTTACCTCTACCCTTCACCAGAAGCTAAAATTTGTCAGTAATGACAAAGTAGTTCAGATTGGAGGAGAGGAGGATATCTTGGTTAGCCACTTAACATCCTTCAGGTACATTGAAGTTGAAGGGGAAATGGTGGAAACGCCTTTTCAATCTTTCGAAATGGTGAATACATTAGCGGTGCAACGAATTTCAGAGGGTCAGAGTTCAAGATCAGCAATGGCCTCTTATGAAGAAGCTAAGATGGTTGTAGACAAAGGAAACGCCCAAGGCTGGGGCAAAATGGTGGAAGTGGCTGAAAAGTTCGACAAATTTGGGCTAGGATACCATCCTTCATCCAACACTGTGACGATTGCATATGGCAAGAAGCAGATTCCTTCTGTGGCAGAAGTCTTCAAAAGCGCTGGGCATATCTTCGATCATACCTCCGCCATGGTAATTGAAGATGGGATGGGTGACAAAGAAGCCTCTGCAAGCTGGATCCGACAGGCTGAACCTGGTGAAGAATTGAAGAATTGGAAGACCATCGAAATACCCCAGTTTTCCCCCCTTCAAAAGTAATGTTTTAATTGATTTTCAAAAACCCTACGCTCTGCCCAAGGCGTAGTGGAGCTTTGTATCGGGCCCCCTGATGTTTCGAAACATGTTTGACATGAATAAAATTTTGATTTGCATTCAATTTTTGATCATTTTCTTTTCTACTCTTTCATAATTAATGGCATTTCTTTCGCACACTCACTTTCCTAAATAAGCTACATAAATCATAAACATGCAGAGACACTACCGAGGTCCTTGATATCGACACTGCTATAGGCCTTTATGATTTTGATTGTCCAATATACCAAGCGGATGAGGAAGACGAGAATGAGCTCCCCAACGAATTGGCTAGGTTGTTGCAGCAAGAAGAGAAGGTCATTATGCCGCATAAAGAGGATGTCGAGGTTATCAACCTAGGTTCAGAAGAAAATAGAAAGGAGATAAAGGTTGGAGCGTCTCTTCAAGATGTTGTCAAGGTAAAGCTGGTAGGGCTCCTCCGAGAGTATGCTGATGTATTCGCATGGTCATACCAGGACATGCCTGGTCTAGATACAAACATTGTTGTACACAAACTACCACTCAAAGAAGGGTGTCATGCCGTCAAGCAGAAGTTGAGAAGAACTCGCCCTGATATGGCTCTGAAAATCCGTGATGAGGTCCAAAAACAATTCGATGCAGGGTTCTTAGCAGTGGCCAAATACCCACAGTGGGTTGCAAATATTGTTCCCGTACCAAAAAAAGATGGAAAGGTCCGTATGTGTGTGGATTACCGCGACTTAAACAGAGCAAGTCCTAAAGACGATTTTCCATTGCCTCACATTGATGTGTTAGTAGATAATACGACACAGTTCTCTGTTTTTTCCTTCATGGATGGGTTCTCTGGTTACAATCAAATTAAGATGGATCCAGATGACATGGAAAAAACCACGTTCATTACACCATGGGGCACATTCTGTTACAAGGTAATGCCATTTGGGTTAAAGAACGCTGGGGCAACATACCAACGTGCAATGGTAACGCTCTTTCACGATATGATTCACAAAGAGATCGAAGTGTACGTTGATGACATGATTGCTAAGTCCCAGACTGAAGAGGAGCATGTGGGTAATCTGGAAAAGTTGTTCGCCAGACTGAGGAAGTTCAAGCTGAGACTTAATCCCAACAAATGTACAATCGGGGTGCGGTCCGGAAAGTTGTTGGGCTTTATCGTAAGCCAGAAAGGGATTGAGGTAGATCCTGATAAAGTGAGGGCGATTCAAGACATGCCTGCACCAAAGACTGAAAAGGAGGTCCGTGGATTTCTAGGGAGGTTGAATTATATCGCAAGATTTATTTCACATCTCACGGCCACTTGCAAGCCAATTTTTAAATTACTCAGGAAAGACCAACCAGTTGTGTGGAATGATGAATGCCAAGGGGCATTTGATGCAATCAAAGAATATTTGCAAGAACCACCGATCTTGATACCACCAGTTCCTGGAAGGCCGCTCATTATGTACTTAACCGTGCTAGAAGAGTCCATGGGTTGCGTGTTGGGACAACAAGATGATACGTGCAAGAAAGAGCATGCTATATACTATCTCAGCAAAAAGTTTAACGACTGTGAGACAAGATACTCTTTGCTTGAAAAGACTTGTTGTGCACTTGCATGGGCTGCTAGACGACTCAGACAATATATGCTGACGCACACCACATACTTAATCTCCAAGATGGATCCAATCAAATACATCTTCGAGAAACCTGCTCTTACCGGTAGGATAGCCCGATGGCAAATGCTTCTATCTGAATACGACATCCAATACACCACTCAGAAAGCTATAAAGGGCAGTGTGTTAGCAGATCATTTGGCCCATCAGCCAGTGGAAGAATACCAACCTTTAAGATTTGACTTTCCGGATGAGGATATCATGATGGCAATAGATTGCGAAGAGCCAGGACCAGATGAAGGGCCAGAACCAGGGGAGCGATGGACTCTTATGTTCGGCGGCGCTTCTAACTCTTATGGACATGGAATTGGGGCAGTGATTACATCTCCCAAAAATTTTCACTTACCGTTTACGGCCAAGCTCTGTTTCCCATGCACTAACAATATAGCAGAGTACGAGGCATGTATACTGGGGCTAGAAGAAGCCATTGACTTGAGAATCAAAACTCTCGATGTGTTCGGGGATTCTGCTCTAGTAATTTACCAGATAAGAGGCGATTGGGACACCAAGCATGAAAACTTAATTCCATACCGGGATTATGTAGCAAAATTGCTTCCTCGATTCGATGATATCACTTTTTCTCACATACCTCGAGAAGAGAATCAAATGGCTGACGCTTTGGCAACCCTGGCATCCATGTACAAGTTGATATGGCCAAATCATAGACCATCTATTGATTTGCGACGCTTTGAAGAGCCCGCACATTGTCTGACTGCTGATAAAGACGCAGAGGAAAAGCCGTGGTTTTACGATATAAAGCGATATCTTGAAAAGCACGAATATCCTGAAGGAGCCCTGGGTATAGACAAAAGAACTTTGCGAAGATTGGCATCTAACTTCTTCCTCAACGGAAATGTATTGTACAAGCGCAACCATGACACTGTTTTGCTTAGGTGTGTGGAGAAACGTGAAGCTGAACAAATTATAAAGGACATTCATGAGGGCTGCTTTGGAACTCATGCGAATGGACACACCATGGCAAAGAAAATATTAAGGGCGGGCTATTATTGGCTTACCATGGAAGCAGATTGTTACCATCATGCCCGAACTTGTCACAAGTGCCAAATATACTCTGATAAGATCCATGTACCCACCACTCCATTGAACGTCTTAACCTCACCATGGCCCTTCTCCATGTGGGGAATAGACATGATTGGGATGATTGAACCAAAAGCTTCAAACGGTCATCGCTTCATACTTGTGGCTATAGACTATTTCACCAAGTGGGTTGAAGCTGCTTCGTATACCAACGTTACTAAGCAGGTGGTCGCCCGTTTCTTGAAATACAACATCATATGCAGATATGGAGTGCCCAGCCGCATCGTCACCGACAATGGGTCGAATCTCAACAACAAAATGATGGACGAGTTGTGCGCCAGCTTTAAAATAGAACATCATAACTCGACACCATATAGACCCAAAATGAATGGAGCCGTAGAAGCAGCCAATAAAAATATCAAGAAAATCATCCAGAAGATGGTGGTCACATACAAAGATTGGCACGAGATGTTACCTTTTGCATTACATGGCTATCGTACTTCCGTACGAACTTCAACAGGGGCAACTCCCTACTCGTTGGTTTATGGCATGGAGGCAGTTCTCCCAATAGAGGTCGAAATCCCTTCTCTGAGGGTTTTGATGGAAGCTCAACTTGACGAAGCCGAATGGGTAAAAACGAGGTTTGAAGAACTTAATCTCATTGAGGAAAAGCGCTTGACGGCCATATGCCACGGCCAGCTTTACCAGAGAAGAATGAAGAGAGCCTTCGTTAAAAAAGTACATCCCAGGACATTCGCGCAAGGAGACTTAGTACTCAAGAGGATCATGGCTATGTATAATGAATCTAGGGGCAAATGGACGCCGAATTATGAAGGCCCATATGTGGTAACAAAGGCATTCTATGGTGGCGCCCTAAAGCTCGCAACCATGGATGGGGAGGAATTACCTTATCCGGTGAATGCAGATTTGGTCAAGCGATACTTTGCCTAAAAAAGTGGAATAATAAAGCCGCTAAGTCGAAAACCCGAAAGGGCGACTTAGGCAAAATTGGCTATCCCAGTGAACCGAAAACCCGAAAGGGCGGTTCAGGCAAAAATTAGGGATAAAATAAGAATAGGCCCGCTGAGTTGAAAACCTGAAAGGGCGGCTCAGGCAAAAAAGGGTGTCCTGGTGGATTGAAAACCCGAAAGGGCGATCCAGGCAAAAGTTAGGGGCAAAATTCCAAGGCAAAGTATCCATCCTGCATGATCGTTCGACCCTAGTACATAATCAAGAGACGTAATTGATCCGGCCATCTTTCTACGAAGCAAGGTGTTGAAGACTTCCCAAAGTTATAGGGACTATAGCAGTGTCAAGACTCAAAAGGGGCTCTAATTTTCTGCCATTATGTTTTTTCTCGCACTGTGATCACCTCATTAAGGGATTACATCTTTGTATATCTACCCATTCAAGGGTCAAATCAATATAAAGAGAGATTTCTCATTAAATTGTGTTCACTCTTTTACTTTATCTGATTGTTTGCAAATTAATTTTATTTTTGATAATTTATGCTCGAAACTTCAGCTAAAAAATATATAATAATAAAATATAACTTTTTGACAAGGTATAGAACTTGTTTTGACGTTTGAAGATATTGGGGAAGATAGATGGTCTCCAAGAAACATATCAGCAGGTAGAAGCTTTGAGTTAGTCGTCAGCTGCCCCGACTTGTCATCATAAAAAGACTTGCTGTTCTAAAGGGTTTGTATGAGGTGGTTCCCTCCAGCACCGAGATCAAGAATTAAACTGGGGCAATCAATTCCCTGGTCGTCTTGGAGTGTCTAAATTTGGGATGTCGAGTAGTCTAATTCTCTCACTACCCCATAGAAAGTCCAATCTTTTATTGGCTAACCACAAAAAGCCACTCCAATTGGCACCTTCAATTTACCCTAAAAGTCCAGTCTTCATTGGCAACCACTAAAGGTCCACCCTCGCTAGCATCCTCAATAACCGAAGTCCAAACCATTTGGCAACTACTGAATTCAGCCCCTGGTGATGTCCCCGACAGGATTTCATCCCCAGCATACCTGGTCGTTGCATTATCATAAGCACGACATACAGATTCATATTATAGTCATATCGATCATTAACATATCATTTGCATTCGCATCATTCACTCCCTAGCAGTTACATCTTAGTTGCATGTTTGGGCATCATAAAACATTGCATTACATAACAATATGGCAGGATCCAGGATCAGTTCGCGAGTATCTTGGTCAGTCCTCTAGTGAAGTTGGCAGTATGACTCCGAAAGGGTTTAACACCTCACGAGTTCAGGGAATTCTACTCCCCAGCAAGTCAGTCTTCAACCATGCAGTTGATGATGATGATCCCCAACAACTATTGCTCTAGTGGCTCCCCAAGCAGAGGTTATCCTCAAAGGAGTTTCTTGAAGGCTTTCTCCCCTGCAGAGATTGGACAACGCTGTTCCTTTAAATGGGAATTTTAGCTCAGCTATTCCTCATCAAAATTATCACTCGAGATACTGCTTTGGTATCATCGAAGAGCCTTAATGGATAAGGTACTGCTTCGATCACCCGAAGAATCTCAAGTTTTGTTCGAGATACTGCTTTGGTATCATCGAAGAGCCTTAATGGATAAGGTACTGCTTCGACCACCCGAAGAATCTCAAGTTTTGTTCGAGATACTGCTTTGGTATCATCGAAGAGCCTTAATGGATAAGGTACTGCTTCGATCACCCGAAGAATCTCAAGTTTTGTTCGAGATACTGCTTTGGTATCATCGGAGAGCCTTAATGGATAAGGTACTGCTTCGATCACCCGAAGAATCTCAAGTTTTGTTCGAGATACTGCTTTGGTATCATCGGAGAGCCTTAATGGATAAGGTACTGCTTCGATCACCCGAAGAATCTCAAGTTTTGTTCGAGATACTGCTTTGGTATCATCGGAGAGCCTTAATGGATAAGGTACTGCTTCGATCACCCGAAGAATCTCAAGTTTTTATCCGAGATACTGCTTTGGTATCATCGAAGAGCCTTAATGGATAAGGTACTGCTTCGATCACCCGAAGAATCTCAAGTTTTTATCAGAGATACTGCTTTGGTATCATCGAAGAGCCTTAATGGATAAGGTACTGCTTCGATCACCCGAAGAATCTCAAGTTTTTATCAGAGATACTGCTTTGGTATCATCGAAGAGCCTTAATGGATAAGGTACTGCTTCGATCACCCGAAGAATCTCAAGTTTTGTTCGAGATACTGCTTTGGTATCATCGGAGAGCCTTAATGGATAAGGTACTGCTTCGATCACCCGAGGAATCTCAAGTTTTTATCAGAGATACTGCTTTGGTATCATCGAAGAGCCTTAATGGATAAGGTACTGCTTCGATCACCCGAAGAATCTCAAGTTTTGTTCGAGATACTGCTTTGGTATCATCGGAGAGCCTTAATGGATAAGGTACTGCTTCGACCACCCGAAGAATCTCAAGTTCTACTTTGGTACCGCGAAGGACCTTAACGAATGAGGGACTGCTTCGACCACCCAGAGAATGTCAGATTATCCCATTTATCTTTTACATCATGCTACCCTGCTCTAGTATATCTCACTGCAGTTTACTTGCTTATCGGACAAATTTCGGGGTCTTCTTATATCTAATTGACTTCCACCTTTGAATGAACGTCATACATCGATTCATTCTCTCAGGTTTAAGGCAATTAGATAGGGGCATCTGTCATACCCCAAATTTGTCCTACTTTGGTATTTAATAAATGTCCTACTGCCACATGACTTCTGGCCACGACTCTCTGAGACTTCTCTTTAAATAAATTGCTTGTATGCACATCTAACTCAAGTTATCCAAAGGTACTTCACACAGTCGATTTAACCTCAGGCTTTGTTCGATTTGATTGCAAACATCGAGCTATATTTGGATTCTAAATCAGTTTGTGACAAACTTAGATTTACCTTGCCAATTTCAAAACATAATTAAGTTAGAAAATCAGTTTGTGACAAATTTAGATTTAGCTAGCAAAATTCAAGTCATCAGTTTGTGACAAACTTAGATTTGACTTGCAAATTTCGGGCCATAATTAAGCTGGAATTTGGATGCATTGGAGGAATGAATCGTCCATATTACACAGATCAATTAGCTTGCTTTAAGGCCAATCTCGTTGGTATAGAAAAGATTAAAAGAATGTTTGTCTAAAAGGGCCAAGACATAATCAGGACGTGATCGTGATCAAAACATGTGCTGGATTTGAGTCATGCGTAATTAAAGTTAAGATCATTTTTTTTCAAGTCACAAGAAAAATTACGATGTTCATATACGGTGAAACACTTGGGTTTGATGCAAAACTGGTCACATACGTATAGACATACTTCTTTTCGAAATACAATTAACAAACTATAAGGATCAAATTAGTAAGTCGCCAATAGGTTTTGTTTCTGTAAGGCATTAAACCTGTACTATTTAAAAGGAGGAGCTATGGCCCATTCATGTGAGGCCCATTACCTAAGGAAAATATGTAAACAAGTGTTATCAAAATAAGGAGAGTACATGATCATGAAGGGATTATGCACCGTTCCACCAGCATTTGTAGTACCAACCAACATAAGGTGCATATGCAAGTTATTAAAGAAACATGTGCAAGTAATACCAGGACCAAAGACTATCATCACAAAAATGAGAATAAATTGAAGGAGAAAAGTCATGGAGTTGCTACTAAAGAATAAACATGACATGGCCTACGAAGTTGCGTTACATACAGCCAAATGATTCCTAAAAATGACCAACATCAACCATAATTCTTTCACACCATCCTATCAACATTAAAAGATGTTTAGATCTTTATCACCAATTTGTCTTGACAAAATGATGCCAGAAAATTATAGCATGCGGTGTAGTACATCCGACAACAGCCTTTGGATAGACTTCAAAATATCAACCGATGAAGCCAGATTGAAAGCCAGATTGAATTAGTTGATAATCGGCGATACTGAGTGGAGCAATTTGTTGCTTGAGATTTCCAGAATATGTGAATTCAGGCTTACGGAAGCTGGATGCGGTAACCATAATGGGTGCAGCAGCAATCGTGATGTATGCGGCAGCTTCAACTAATGCGAAATGAACAACAAGAGCTCCATTC
Organism: Lathyrus sativus; assembly: GCA_963859935.3. Classification (NCBI taxonomy): domain Eukaryota; kingdom Viridiplantae; phylum Streptophyta; class Magnoliopsida; order Fabales; family Fabaceae; genus Lathyrus; species Lathyrus sativus. Next base: position 50,512,435 of record OZ012740.1, on the reverse strand, counting down.
TTACAGCAATCCAGCCGATCCGTGATAAAAAGTCAGTGATCATCTTCACCCCCATTATGCACATGAAAAGAATGATGGAGACAGATTAGTATGGGTGAATCAATGGTAGCATAATAAAGAAGATTATTTGTATATGCTAATGACGGTAAGCATGGACCGCAAGAATTATGTTCAGAGAGTCCAAATATGGCACTAAGCAAGATTCAATATTTACACTATCACACATGTTACAAGTGTGGCAGCTGCAGAAATGGTACCTTGTGTTGTATTGCTACAGCCCAAAATCAACTTCTCGCAAACTCGCTATGACTGATTAAACTCATGAAAAGCTTCTTGTTGCGCATCTCGAGCAGCAAAAGATCCACATGGTGAGCCTGTAATCGAGGAAGAATACAGTGTAAAAGAACTAGGCAATGCTTAAACTTGGAATAAAACCTGCTACTGGTGTTAGCCAGATCAAGGACTTGAGTTCGTAACTACAAACAGCAGAGCAGTTCAAGGCTCTTAATTTGAGCAATATTGATGCGAAGCCAGAATACCAAATATGTATAATGCTTTCACTTGGCCCGCATCCTAGAATGGCTTGAAGCTGTGTCACCCTAACGTCCTGCATTTCACCTGAAACAATTCACACTGTCAGCACACACATGCATCTAAAAGTTCCAACAGTATAAGATGGAAGACACTCCTCAGCTTTAACTGTCGGAATCGCCTACTGTTGACCGGTACACCCGTTCAGAATAATATGGCTGAGTTATGGGCTCTTCTTTACTCCATTATGCCAACTTTATTTGACAGCCATGAGCAGTTTAATGAGTGGTTTTCAAAAGGAATTAAGAACCATGCAGAACATGGGGGTACTTTAAATGAGCACCAACTTAATCGATTGCATTCAATTATAAAGCCTTCCATGCTTCAGCGTGTTAAAAAAGGGATGTAGTTTCTGAGCTGACTAGCAAAACTGAAGTTACGGTGCACTGCAAGTTAAGTTCTCGGCAACAAGCTTTCTATCAAGCAATTAAGAACAAGATATCTCCTGCTGAACTGTTTGATAGTAATCGCGGACAGCTCAATGAGAAGAAAATCTTGAATTTAATGAATATTTGAGAAAGGTTTGCAACCATCCAGAGTTGTCTGAGAGAAGTGAGGGAAGCACATACCTTTACTGTGGAAAGATTCCAAATTCCCTTCCTCCTCCTCTATTTGGGGGAGTTAAAGGATGTATATTATTCGGGTGGTCACAACCCCATCTCATATGAGATACATGAACTTGTCCATCAAGAAACTTTGCGGAGTTCTGTATCTCTCAGTTCGGATGTTGGTCATGGTATCTGCAGAGAATCTTTTCAAAAGTATTTAGAGCAGAAGACACTTACCAATCTGTCTTCTCAGAAGATATGCATGTTAAGAGTGGAGCCTTTTGGGTTTACTCATTTGATGGGTTTATCTCCTCAAGAGGTGACATTTCTGGTTACTGTTTCTTTTATGGAGCGGCTGTTACTTTCTATGATGAGATGGGAACAAAATTTTTCAGTGAGGAAGTTATAGACTTTCTTACGGAGACCATAATTGATGACCTGGGATGTAGCTACTGTTACACGAATGTTGTTGGTACCGTCGGGATCTGAGAGTAAGTTTCTTCAAAACAGATTGCCAACGGGACTCAACCTTGCTCCTTTTGAGGCCTTGGTTGTCCCACATCAGGAAAAGATTTTATCAAATGCAAGGCTTCTCCACTCAGCTTACTCATATATTCCAAAAGTAGAGCACCCCCAATTGGTGCTCACTGCTCTGATAGGAACTTCTACTATAAAATGATTGAGGAACTACATGATCCATGGCTTAAGAGGTTGTTTGTGGGATTTGCCCCTACATCGGATTGTAATGGGCCTAGAAAGCCAGATGGTTCTCATCATTTAATTCAAGAAATTGACTCTGAACAACATGTCTGTAAACCTGCTCTTCAGTTAACACACAGTATTTTTGGGTCTTCTCCACCTATGTGAAACTTTGACCCAGCAAAATTGCTTACTGACTCTGAGAAAACTATACCGGCAATGAATGCGGCAAAATCCCTTGAGAATCGTGAAGACATCTTAGCACACATAATTATTGTTTCCTGCTCAAAACGTGCTTTAGAGAAGGTCCCAATTATTCGCCAAGAACTTGCAAACCATATAACTGAAGCTATAAACCACGCACCTTCTGTTGTCATATTTGATGATCTTGGTAGTATGATTTCTACCCCTGATTCCGAAGGATCCCAGCCATCAACGTCTGTTGCTGGACTCACAGATTTTCTTGCTGACATTATGGATGAATATGGGGAGAAGAGGCAGAAACCATGCGGGTTTGGACCAATAGTTTTCGTAGCAACCATACAGTCTCTAGAGAAGATGCCACAAATCTGGTTGCGGAGTTGCGAGCTTATCACCATCCTGCACAAGTTTTGACAGATAAAAAGCACTTATCAAAACATGAAGTTCAAAAGCTTGAACACCGACAGCTACAACTCTGTGAGGATGCAAACCGAGCACTTGAAGTTCTGCATAAGAATTTTGCAACCCACCATCTTGGAAAATCAAGAAACGGCTGAAACCATGTCGAAAGTACTGTCTGAAATAAAAGACTTGGTAGCTGCTAGTCCTATAGCAGAAGAAATTGTGAAGACAGTAAGACCCAACATAGAAGGAACAAAAATCTCCCTTTCAGCTTAAACAACAGCCCCAGTATGCAACACATAATACGAGCTCCTTGCTCGCCTTTCTCTTCTTCTCGTAAGGCAATGGAACGTGAAATTGAGAACAGAGTACCCAACATTTTATCCCCTGGCGGTAATACTTCTGCAGGGTGGTTGCACAAAGATACCCCACGAAAAGATGATGAAAGCTGTGGCTCTGTTGTATCACAGGAAAGTAGCCCTGCTTCATGGCAATCAAAATCGGTGAATGTGAAGAAAATTCAGAAAATGTTCAAGAATACTGATGAGGAAAACATTTGAAGTTTCAGAGTTTATATTACTAAGTTAAAAGAGCTAGTGGCTAACCTGCATTACCGGAAACAACTTCTGGTTTGCCAAGTTTAGGAGCTTGAAGCAAACAAGTCTGTGACCAAAGAAATGGATGCGACCGATCAATCTCCTTTATCGTGGCACCTGCAATTTGCACAGCAGAGAAATCAAATTATCATGTTATGGTACTTATGCCACATTTCTTTGGTGCACCGAACACAATTTTATCTTTTGATTAAGAGGAGATCCTTCTGATCAGGTGTATGTGGAAGTTGAACTTAGAAGGATGACTTGGTTGGAACAGCATCTGGCAGGGTTTGGGAATGCTAGTCCTGCTCTTCTAGGTGATGAACCTGTAGATTCAGTTTCAACTTTGGTGGTTTTGTTGATTCTGTAAAATGGTTGTTGTGAATCACGATCATGTTTCCTGCAAGTCATAGAGATCATAAGTCCAAAGCTGAGAGGTTACGATTACAATAAGCAATAATGAAACACGGTTCAATTGCTACCAAGGATGAACTAACGAAAGATGAAATCGAAACTAAAACCTAAACTTACCAAGCTGGTCATTGATTATGTCGATGTCAGGAATTCTCTTGTCCCTGTCATCATATCCTTCACCGTAAAATTCTTCTGAGCATTATGGCTGCACAGTGGGTGCACCAACCTTGTTATTTGCCTCGGGCTTCCACAAACAAACTAAGCACGCATCATCATAGTTCTCAGAACCATATTACGCCTATTCTTTTTTGTCGCAAACTCCAAAGCTTTCAAATGACCCACGTGGAAGAAGGTTAACCAAACCCCTTGCATTTGCAGCCACAGAAACACAATATGAACAACCCAGCATTCGACCACTCATTGATCTCTTAAAGTCCTGCGAGCAAAGTGGGTCTCTGAGACAGGCCAGTTGCATTCATGGGCATGTTCTAAAATCCGGTTTTAGTGATCGAGACAATTTGGTGTGTTTGAATCACATAGCTCATGTCTACTCAAAATGCATGGATTATGATTCTGCTCGTAAGGTGTTCGATGGTATGTCTAAGAGAAATGTGTTTTCTTGGACTGTCATGATTGTTACATCGAACCAACACGGCTACTGCATCTTGTGTTGGATTGGATTCCTTTAAGTTGGGTGAGATAGTTCATGCTCAAATTGTTGGTTTTCCGACGCATGCCTCTATTGGGACATCTCTTCTCAACCTGTATGCAGAGTTTGGAAAGTGTGAGCGTTCTATTAAAGTGTTCAACAACATGACAGAGATTAATGATGTTTCTTGGAATGCAATGATTTCTGGTTTTACCTCTAATGGTTTATACCTGCAAGCATTTAATTGTTTTCTCAACATGATTGAAGTTGGTATTTCGCCTAATAAAACCACGTTTTTATGTGTTTCGAAGGCAGTTGGGCTGTTAGGTGACATTACCAAGTGCATTGAAGTTCATAGACACGGTTCTAACTGGGGATTGGATTGCAAAGCTTCCGTTGGAACAACTCTTATCAATATGTACTCCAAGTGTGGGTTTTTGTCTGATGCATGAGCATTTTTTGACTCAAAATTCATGACTGGTCTGGTTAGCGCGCCTTGGAATGCAATGATAACAGGCTATTCACATGCTGGTTGTCACCTAGAAGCTTTGAAAACGTTCATAATAATGCATGAAAATGGCTCAAACCAATGCACCTGAAAACAAGTTGAAACAAGGAGTATTATAAACAGTCAAATCATTCATTCTTTCACGAAGAACACCAACTCAATCGTTAAAAAAGGGGTTGTAAAAGAACATGACAGTTATAACAGAATGTGGCAGCAAGAACAAAAAGCATTAAGTCAAAAAAAGAGAGTCCCACATCAGCAATTGGTGAGTAGTAAAAGAGCAGAATTTACACAGTAAAAAAAATAGGGTAAAAAGCAATTTTTTTTCCAATTCACTACAGACAAACACAGAAGTCACTATCAAGTCTCAGAAAAGCAGAAATCATGGTATTACCTCCTAACAGAATCGTACCACCCCAAATGCTCCTCACTGTCCTACCTCACACGGATTAAGCCCTTCCTTCAGCAAAAATTCAAATTCTCACACGTATCAAAAAACCCTAAAAACCCCCCTATAAATATGGTCCTATTCATTGGCAAAAAGAGGAAGAAAAACCTAAAAAAACTCTGTCAAAATAGACCCCAACCCCCATTAATCACTAGAGCTCAAAATTTCAAGAGTCACTCAGGTTCAACACTAGAACCTGAGCTTACTCTGAGCTAGAGACCACAACACGCAAGTTTCGAAAGGAAGAGAAAAGAACGAGGGACTCGAAGCAAGGAGAGGAAATCACTCACCGTATCGTCGATACACCCAAATCGGTAAAATCTTCATCGCCTCTAAACTTTTTTTTCTCCGCTTTTGATATCCTTACACCGTTTCCATGAGTCATCTGTAATGCTTGATGTTTTTTTCGCTTGCTGTGATTTTCGTGTGAGATTGTCGGTAGAGTTAGGGTGTGGTTTGTTGTGAAGAAAAGGGATTAGGTTTTTCTAAGGATTTAGGAGTATGGTCAGAGCAGAGGTTTTGTTTGAAAACGAGAGGAAAACGGCATATCAGCGGTGAGGAGATGTTGGCAGAAGCTCGGTTGAGTTTCGAGGGAGAGAGGTGGGCGTGCGTATTAGCCATATGATTATGTTTTATTAACTTTTATTTTTAGATAATGTTATAGTAACATTTGTTTTAAGTGAGGTTTAGTGAACTTAATAAGGTTATTTTAGAACATTTTTTATGATAAGTTATTAAGTATTATTATAGCACGTTTTTAAAAAAATATTATTAATAGTATTATCATGGTATATTTAAAAGTTTATTATCAGTAGTGTTATTATAGTATATTATTATTAAGAGTACCATTAGTGATATTATTAGTAATATATTTTTACTAGGATAATGTTTGCCTCACAATATCACCTTACCCAAAATTCTTTTTTTTAGAATGTTATCAATTTATTTTTATTATTATTATAAATATTTTAAAATTTCAAAATATTTTATTTGTTTAGAATAAATAAAAATCTTTTCAAAATTTATATGAAAGTGGTGGGTCCTTGGAGTCTAGCACTCCTTGGATCCTTAAGTGACCGCTCTCGAGGTGCACACCTTGAGTTGTGGTCGCTTCGTCTTTCATCTTTAAAAAAAATACCCAACCTCGTTTAAACCTTTCAAAAGCCGCAAACCCTAATTCGAGCAATATGCTCACCCTAGTTCAATCTACACACTAATATTTTCAAATTATTTTCATAATTAAATTACGAAAGTATCGAGTTCTTGGAGTCGTGCATTCCTTGAATTCGAGAATGGTTACTATCAAGGTGTACACTTTGAATAGTATATCATTCGAACTTTCGTTCCTAAAACACTTCTTAATTATTTGGACCAATACTTTCACTGTCCAACAAACATATTTCATAATTAATGGAATGAAAAAGATGTCGTTGGGATCTAGCATTCCAATGATATCCCGATTAATTGGTTGCGAGGCTGACGTCTCGTTTATCGATTAGTCGTCATTCCTCCTAAAGTTTTCAACCCATCTAACCTCGTTCCTCACCCTCGTGCGATCGAGTCTAAACCCTAATACGCGTCTAAACGACCGTCAAACACAGTTTTCGAAAATGAATGAAAAAGGTATCGTTGGAATCTAGCATTCCAGTAATATCCCGATTAATTGGTTGCGAGGCCGACGTCTCGTTTATCGATTAGTCGTCATTCCTCCTAAAGTTTTCAACCCATCTAACCTCGTTCCTCACTCACGTGTGATCGAGTCTAAACACTAGTATGTTTCTAAACCATACGTCAAATCATTTTTCTTAATCAAATTACGAAAGAACTGAGTTCTTGGAGTCTCACACTCCTTGAATTCTTGAATGACAACTATTGAGGCGTACGCCTTAGGTAGCGTGTCATTCGACCTTTCGTCTAAAACACGCGCCTTAACTATTTGGACAAGTATTCATTGTCCATTCAAATACAATTTCCTAATTAATTGAATGAAAAAGGTGTCGTTGGGATCTAGCATTCCAACGATATCCCGACTAATTGGTTGCGAGACTGACGTCTCGTTTATCGAGTAGTCGTCATTCTCCCTCAAAATATCTAACCGACCTTATCTTCTTCGCCTCCGTGCAATCGAAACCCTAACCACCTATTCAACCTAACTCTCTCTTTCTCGCCCCCGTGCGATTGAACTATCCTTTAAACACAATTCTCCTTCCTCGCCCTCGTGCGATTTCCAACTCAAACACCTTACCTAGAACATTGTTTAGTCCCTTCTTCCGCGCATAACAAACTCGCGCTTCAGCCTCCCCTAGCGAGCAGACAAGCCAATGTTTAGCAGTTAGAATGCGACCTAAACACTCGTTCGTTCCCATACCAAACCTTTTTACCGTAGTTAGCCGAACTACGGCTGCTCTGATTTCTCATTTATCAATGAGAATACGTAGGCACAAGATTGCGATGATCTTGGCGAGCACAATCCCCTCTTTTTCCCGTAGTCCCCTGAACTACGAATGCTCTGATTTTCCACTTCTTATAAGTGAATATACGTAGGCACAAGGGCCCCAATCCTTGGCGAGCATCCTATCTTTAAACCATCCGTCCCCCCATAGGAGAAACCTTAGAAGAAAATAATCAAGCATAGTTAACTTTACTCTCGAATCGATCAAGAGGTTCCCGTTGAGTACAACGGACATGAGGGGTGCTAATACCTTCCCCTCATGTAATCGACTCCCGAACCTAGAATATTGGTTGCGATGACCATGTTCTTATCTCTCTTAAAGGTTTTATCGATATTTTCCTATTCCATCCTTGGAATAAATAAAGTTCGGTGGCGACTCTGTTTCGAACAGTATTTTCCGCGGCCATCGCGAGGATCGTATTTTTTGAGGTACGACACATATACCCATCCCTTGAAAGATTTCGCTGTTCCATCGCAAGATGAACCTCATAACAACATTGCTGCCCCAACAATCTATCGAAATGATTTCTAGTTGAAACCTTCGCTGTTACAAGCCGTTCAACATAACCAATTTTCAGGTAGCCCTACGGACGATCCAAACTTACATTTATTAATTTTCGTTCAATATGCCGACACAGTAAAAGAAAATGGTGCCAGTCAAGAAGCAATAAGATTACGTCTTTTCCCATTTTGTTTAAGAGATAGAGCTAGAGCTTGGCTCTAGTCTCTACCTCCAAATTCTGTCACAACGTGGGACGAACTGAAGAGAGTCTTCTTAACCTGTTATTTTCTACCAAGAAAAACAACTATGCTGAGAGCTGAAATTAATGGATTTAAGCAAAAAGATAACGAATCTCTTTTCGATGCTTGGGAAAGATACAAGGACATGATGAGGCTTTGCCCGCATAAGGACTCGAGCAATGGCTGATAATCCATACTTTTTACAATGCTCTATTGTACAACACCAAAATGAACCTAAGTGCCGCAGCTAACAGTGATTTAATGGATAAATAGTACGAAGAAGCCATTGAACTCATAGAGAACATGGTTCAAAATCACTTCCAATGGGGAAGAGAACACCCTTCTCAAGAAAAGTAAACTTCGAAAGGCGGAATGTACGAAGTTAATGCCATAGACCGCATAAATGCTAAAGTGGGCACATTAACTCAAAAGATTGAAAGCTTGGCCTTGACATAACCAGCGTCTACCGTAGCTGCTGTGTCACCAAATTCTGAATTATGTGGAACCCCTGGACATATGAATGCTGAATGTCAGTTACTGACTGGTGTTCCCACCGACCAAGTGAACTATACCCAAGGAAACCCATACTTCAATATTTATAATCCTGGTTGAAGAAATCACCCGAACTTTTCATACAAAAATGCCCTGCATCCACTAAGTTCAGCACCTACTGTTCCACCTGGGTATCAAAAAGGAGGACCTTCAGCTCCACAGGCACCTAGAAAGCCAAATATGGAGATTATGATGGAAAACTTTATGAACACTCAGATGCAACAAAACAAGGAATTTGCGAACCAAAACGCTTATACGAGTAAATTGATGAGGCATATGACTAGAAAACTTGATGCAATGGCCACCCACAATAAAATGTTAGAAACCCATATTTCTCAAGTAACCCAACAACAACCAGCCATAGCAGCCCCGACTGGAGCATTTCCTGGCCAAACTCAACCAAACCCGAAAGGACATGCTAATACCGTCACATTGCAAAGAGAAATCAAATATGATGGACCTGTTGATCCTAGACTCAAAAATACATCCATGTACCAAAATCCTAAGAAAGGAATTGAGGGGTTAAATGAATAAAAAACCAAGGATATTAATGATAAAAGTGAAGAGGCCGTAGAGAAAGAAATACCATATGTGCCTCCACCACAGTATAAGCCACCTGTGCCCTATCCTCAAAGGTTAGCCAAAACCAAAAATGAAGGACAATTCAAGAAATTTGTAGAAATTCTGAAGCATTTGAATATCACTATTCCTTTCACATAAGCTATTACGCAAATGCCTTCATATGCCAAATTTCTCAAAGAAATCTTATCAAATAAAAAAAGCTCGAGGATGATGAAACTGTTACGCTCACCGCAGAGTGTAGCACTATAATTCAAAACAATATGCCTCCTAAGCTGAAAGATCTAGGTAGTTTTTCAATACCTTGTGTGATAGGAAAGTACGTCATAGACAATGGTCTATGTGACTTAGGAGCTAGTTTAGTCTAATGCCGTTATCCACATGTAAGAAACTCAAGTTAGGTGAACTGAGACCAACTAAGATGTCTTTATAACTTGCAGACCGTTATGTTAAATATCCCGTGTGTATGTTAGAGAATGTGTCTGTTCGCATTGCTCAGTTTTACATTCCTACTGATTTTGTGATAATGGACATAAAATAAGACTCCAATATCCCTATTATATTAGGTAGACCATTTTTAGCAACAGTCGGAGCAATAATTGATGTTAAGAAGGGAAAGCTGACTTTTGAAGTTGGTAAAGAAAAAGTCGAATTTATTCTGGCTCAATTCCTAAAAGCTCTAGCTATTGATGGTTCATGCTATTTATTAGATGTTATTGATGAATGTGTTAAAGAAATAGAGATGCAACCATTCGTATACCGTGATGCGCTTAAAACTCCAGCACCTCCTATATTCAAAGATGATGATTGGAAAATACCATTCACCAATGATAGTCTAAGAGAATGTCTTGCACTAACACCCGATCCAATGCCTAGCCCTCAAAACCCGCTATAGAACTAAAAACACTACCTAAAAATCTAAGGTATGAATTCCTAGATGCCAAGTTTGAGAGACCAGTGATAGTCAATGCTGACTTGGGACATATAGAAACTGAAAAGTTACTGAGCGTTTTAAGGAAGTATCCGACAACACTAGGCTACAATATCTCTGATCTAAAAGGAATAAGCCCATCCATTTGCATGCACCGCATTATGCTAGAAGATGCTAGTAAAACCTATAGAGAACATCAAAGAAAAATAAATCCTATCATAAGCGATGCAGTCAAGAAGGAGGTGCAAAAGCTGTTAGAAGCCAGAATTATATACCCGATATCGGATAGCAACTGTGTTAGTCCAGTACATGCCGTACCAAAGAAAGGTGGTATAACAGTTGTTAGAAATGAAAAATGCGAATCCATTGCGAAACGTGTTCAGACTGGATGGAGGATGTGCATAAACTTTAGAAAGCTAAATAAAGCCACTCGTAAAGACCATTTTCCTTTACCCTTTATTGATCAAATGCTTGAACGATTGGCCAAACACTCTTATTTATGCTATTTAGATGGATACTCAAGATTCTTTCAAATTCCTATTCATCCTGACGACCAAGAGAAGACAACTTTCACTTGTTCATATGGTACATTCGCATATCGATGAATTCCGTTTGGGTTATGTAACGCTCCCACAACATTTCAGAGATGCATGGTGTCGATCTTTGTTGACTTTATAGATGATATAATGAAAGTATTTATGGACGATTTCACTGTTTGTTGGCGAAGTTTCGAAGATTGTTTGAAGGCTTTTGAGCTCCTTAAAAATGCTCTGACTACTGCACCTGTTATGCAACCACCTGATTAGAATGAGCCGTTCGAAATAATGTGCGATGCTAGCAATTTTTCCCTTGGCACTATTTTAGGACAAAGAAAAGATAAGAAGCTTCATGCTATCTACTACGCAAGTAGAACCTTAGATAATGCGCAATTGAACTACGCAACCACAGAAAAAGAACTCTTAGCTGTTATGTTCGCTCTAGATAAATTCTGATCTTACTTAGTAGGAGCAAAGAAAATTGTCTATACCGATCACGCTGCAATTAGGTATCTATTGAGCAAACAGGACGCTAAACCAAGACTTTTAAAATGGATCATGCTTTTGCAAGAATTCGATTTGGAAATTAAAGATAAAAAATGAACTGATAATGTAGTTGCATATCATCTTTCTAGAATTGAGGACCAAGAACCCAAACAAGTTCCCATCAATGATGATTTTTCCTGCAATAGACTTGTAGCTCTGTTAGAGAGCGAAAATGAGACGATAGAATATCCTTTATTATTTAATAACACAAAAACTAATGAAGCAATATAAGCAATTTGTACATAAACTACACTGCCTTTGTATGCTGACTTTGTTAACTACCTAGCAGCTGAGGTGCTTCCACCAAACTTAAATTACCAACAAAAGAAGAAATTCTTTCACGACCTTAAACATTACTATTGGGATGAGCCCTTGCTTTTCAAGAGAGGCACCGATGGAATTTACCGTCAATGTGTCCTTGAATATGAAGTTAATAACATCATATCTCATTGCCATGCTGCACCCTATAGAGGGCATGCGAGCACTTCTAAGACTTGTGCAAAAATTCTGCAATCCGGCCTATTTTGGCCCAACCTTTGGAAAGACGTTCATATCACTGTTCTAAATTGTGATCGGTACCAACACACTGGAAATACTTCTAGACGCGATGAGATGCCACAGAGAGGTATTTTGGAAGTAGAAGTCTTCGAGGTATGGGGTATATATTTCATGAGCCCATTTCCTTCTTCTTTTGGAAATAAGTATATACTCGTCGCAGTCGATTACATGTCAAAATGGATTAAGGCGATAGCTTCTTGATGCGTCCGCAAGTGCACGGAAATATCGAAGTAATATAAAAGATTGTCGAACCCACAGAGACCAATGTCAACCTACCGTTATCTATTGTTACGACGTAAAGCTAAGGCTAATAGAATTTGGAAAGTTAAATGCGAATGAAATTAAATGCAAAGAAATAAAGATTTTTCTAATTTTAGAAATAGCGGTAAAGGGATGTCGGTATGTAATGTTTTAGTTTTCGGGGATTCGACAGGTCGCTGATGCTTTTTAGTCTTTGCAAACACTTTTTAGAAGAAAATACTCGTTTAAAGACCTTCGTCTCACGATGGTTGTTGACTCTAGTCATGACTCTAAGGCGGAATGTACGCTTTCGCTGTCCCATTCGGGGTTAAAATCACTTTTTAAAAACAAATAGATTCTAATTTCTTTTAAAGTGTTTTCGCTGTATTTAAAATAAATGCCTAGTTTTTACTATCTAGTTTGAACCCCAGCTTTCGCGTGCTGGTTCATGCCTTAATGAGTTTCCCACTGTCATGGCGAAACTACTGAAAATAATTTCTCGCTTTCGCGACGAAGGTTTATTTAGAGGATTTTGATTAAAAACTACGGTCAAAAAGGTGTTTGTAGAAAGGGAAGGAAAACACCGGTTACTATCGAATCGTCCTACTAATTTATTACATACCGACTTAGGCGGTTTAGCTAGACATGATAATTAATGCAAACGGAAATAAACATAAACAAGAAGACGATAAAACATACATTATGACAGAAAATAAAGTAATAATTAAATTAAGAAGAACATGGAAAGTAGTACTGAAATTGAAGAGTAGTCCTCCACAATGTCGGCAGGATTCTACTTTGGCCAAATAAAATTGCAGAAATAAATACAATGCTCTGAACTAAAAGGGAAAAGGAAAGGAAATAAAAGGAATGATAAAAATGGGAAAATGACTTCAACGGAACCTTGGCAGCCCTTCGGGACGTAGAATCCACCCCCCCTCAATGCTGTGAATCTCAGGCCTATTTATGGAGATATTTCCTTTCTCAACTTCCAGCGATCATGCAAGAGTTATGGGGATAATGGGAGTAACTTCCAGTAGTGGGCAGTTGGTGGAGAAAGTGTAGGAGAAAAGGAGGAAGTCGTAGGAAGAAATTAAGTTGGACGTGCTCGTGGTCACTTCTGTTTTTGCACGTTACTGAACTTAGGGTCGTGACGGTCGTGACACTTTTGTGACGATCGTGTTGCACGTGACGTCCGTGAGGGTCTGTGACGACCGTGACGATCGTGAGGAAGCTGTGACGAGCGTCACACGCACAAAATCCATTTCTCTGTTATTTTCTATTTTTCTTCTCTCTTTTCCTTCCATTTCTTCTTCTTTTCTTTATTTAATCCAAATTCTCCATAATCTGCACAACGAAGTAAATTAACCGTAAACTAGAACATAAATCAAGATAAATTAACAATAGTCACAAATAAATGCATGTAAATCAAGCCAAATAAACGATACGATTTCGCGTCATCAAACACCCCCACACTTAAACCATTGCTTGTCCTCAAGCAACCAACCAACACGGTAAAAAGAAATAAGCATAGTTCGAAACAAAAACATGATGAGACTCTAATCATACGTGGCTGCTAGGCTAATGTTAGATCGATAGGTACTAAATATCAATACCAAGGATACCGTAACGACACAATTTCAAAAACTCGCTACTTATGCAAACCAATCGGAATCATGCCATTACAACTCAACCTATATCTCATGCTCTCTTTCACCCCATTTCTTTATAGTGCAATCACATTAAGCCCGTTATCCATACACATTCATGGCAAGTAAACCTGTTAGTGACTATGATCTCGATGCTATTTCATTTTTTCTCTGCAAATATGCTTAAGCATCAATTGAACTTAAAGAGTTTGTACCGTTAGGCTAAGTGCTCGGGTGAGGAGCACCTAACTTAGAAGGAACATGTCTTTTTCTTCATAATTTTTTTTCTTTCTTAATTTCTCATTTTACACTAGAGATCATACACTTATTTGCATCAGTTTCTTACTTAGTGTGTTTAGGATGGTGCTGACTGCTTAAATAAACTACTTAGGGATTACTACAAGAACCTGGAGCTTTAAGGTTTCGGCATAATGGATACTCAAATTGATTTTGCATATTTAGGGGGTTAAGGGTGTCAGGACGATATCAATTTTATCAAAACTTTCCCACGTTTTTCTAACATAGCCTGGACAACCTATATACTTTTAGAGAACCGTGTCATGAATCGAAGCAAACATTTGTTGGAAGGTAGAATTTTGAAAATTTGAAATTTTGGGGGAATTGAATAACAAGCGAAAACCACACATAAAGACTCGACAGCACATGCAAAGACTTTGACATAATGTTAAAAATAGATAAAATTCTTAGAAGCATGAAATAAAATGTAAAAAAATAGAGTTCCTCCCCCACACTTAAACCAAATATTGTCCTCAATGTTTTAGTAAAAGGTGGAAAAGGAAAGATAGAACCTGTATGAATGCTACTGCTCTTGCTATCCTTGTCTTTGTTGATCACTTCTACTTCGGAGGAGGGCATTTTGAGATACCTTTGTTTGTGTAATTCTCAAACCAGCTCATCATGTTGCTCGCGTCAAGAGGAAATACTCATCGTCAGTGTTCCCACCAGCAACGACACTCGTAGGAATGTCCGTGGGCATAGCTCATCTTCTCAGATCGTGATCTAGAGAGTTTTCGCTTAGATATAGCTAAAGAGTAACAAGCGATACATTTCTTTATTTTCTGCAAATTTAAACAAACAAATTAGAATAAAGACCTTGTGGGTTGCCTCCCACACAATGCTTTGTTTAACGTCGATAGCTCGACGACTAAGGAGTGCAGGTACTCATGGAGGTTCTCTCGAGAATGATTCCTCTATCGAACTTTGAATGGTATTAGGTTTCCATGGCCACTTATCAAGCCATCTCTCATATCCCTCACCTTTTCTTTTCTTTCTTCTATAGGGTGGTTCATTGTTTTGAACTTGTGGTGGTGGTTCTGGATCTATCCTAAGTATCAGTTTTTCAAATTTGGGCTTAGCTATTTCATCCACCACCTCAAAGTTTAATCTTACCCTTTTAACAGTAATGGTGACCCTAGTTTCATGGTCTTTGAATTTTCTTTTGTTATGAAGGACCTTAGACAAAGGTGCATTAGTGTGGATATTTTCCAATACCTCCACATATGTTTTGGATTTGGAGTTTACCTTAGCTTCCACAACCCTTTGTAGGAAAGAAATAGGTGGGGTATAGGGAGGAGGGGCAACAATAGGTGCTTCCTTCTCTACCTCTTCGACAACCTCCCTTTCGGGTGGTGTCGGTGGATTTTTCTCAATAATTATGCTTTTCTCACAAAAACTCTCCTCAGACTCATGATCACTCTCCCTAGGATTTTCTAACTGTTCTTCCTTAATGGTTGTTACGACATTCACATGTCCTTCTGGGAAGGGTCCTAGAGGTGTTTGTCTAAGCAGGGAGGTTTGAGTCTCCAAAGCCTTGCTGTGAATCGCGAGAGAATCGACCATATTGCTCATCTGCTTGAGATTTTCATTAATTTGGAGATGTTGCTTTCTTAAATCTTCATTTTGGAGAGTTTGTGTCTCCACAAAGCGTTCCATCATAGATTCTATGCTGGAGTGAGTAAGCGTCGCATCAAATTCTTCTAGTAATTGTTTGAGGTTAGACGTGTCGAAATCTTGCGGCTCCTCACAATATTGAGAGTCTTCATTGTAGAGGGAATTTGGGTGAGAATGCGTCGAATTGAAATCTTCTAATAATATTTCGAGGTCAGATTTAAGCAGATCTTGTGGTTCCTCAAAACATTGGGGTTGGTGGTTATAGTATTGGGGATGGTAGTTATAAGGGAAATATGGGTTATACATAGTGATTTAGATAAGAGCGCCTTAGTCTATACTATGCAACAATGGAATCACAATATTGACTGTTGGTCCCCGACAACGGCGCCAAAAACTTGATGCATCCGCAAGTGCACGAAAATATCGAAGTAATATAAAAGATTGTCGAACCCATAGAGACCAATGTCAACCTACCGTTATCTATTGTTACGACGTAAAGCTAAGGCTAATAGAATTTGGAAAGTTAAATGCGAATGAAATTAAATGCAAAGAAATAAAGATTTTTCTAATTTTAGAAATAGTGGTAAAGGGATGTCGGTATGTAATGTTTTAGTTTTCGGGGATTCGACAGGTCACTGATGCTTTTTAGTCTTTGCAAACTCTTTTTAGAATAAAATACTCGTTTAAAGACCTTTGTCTCACGATGGTTGTTGACTCTAGTCATGACTCTAAGGCGGAATGTACGCTTTCGCTGTCCCATTCGGGGTTAAAATCACTTTTTAAAAACAAATAGATTCTAATTTCTTTTAAAGTGCTTTCGCTGTATTTAGAATAAACGCCTAGTTTTTACTATCTGGTTTGAACCCCAGCTTTCGCGTGCCGGTTAGTGCCTTAATGAGTTTCCCACTGTCGCGGCGAAACTACTGTAAATAATTTCTCACTTTCGCGATGAAGGTTTATTTAGAGGATTTTGATTAAAAACTACGGCCAGAAAGGTGTTTGTAGAAAGGGAAGGAAAACACCGGTTACTATCAAATCGTCCTACTAATTTATTATATATCGACTTATGCGGTTTAGCTAGACATGATAATTAATGCAAATGGAAATAAACATAAACAGGAAGACGATAAGACATACATTATGGCAGAAAATAAAGTAATAATTAAATTAAGAAGAACCTGGAAAGTAGTACTGAAATTGAAGAGTATTCCTCCACAATTTCGGCAGGATTCTACTTTGGCCAAATAAAATTGCAGAAAGAAATACAATGCTCTGAACTAAAAGGGAAAAGGAAAGGAAATAAAAGAAACGATAAAAATGGGAAAATGACTTCAACGGAACCTTGGCAGCCCTTCGGGACGTAGAATCCACCCCCCTCAATGCTGTGAATCTCAGGCCTATTTATAAGAGATATTTCCTTTCTCAACTTCCAGAGATCATGCAAGAGTTATGGGGATAATGGGAGTAACTTCTAGTAGTGGGCAGTTGGTGGAGAAAGTGTAGGAGAAAAGGAGGAAGTCGTAGGAAGAAATTAAGTTGGACGTGCTCGTGGTCACTTCTGTTTTTGCACGTTACTGAACTTGGGGTCGTGACGGTCGTGACACTCTTGTGACGACCGTGTTGCACGTGATGGCTGTGAGGGACCGTGACGATCGTGAGGAAGCTGTGACGAGCGTCACACGCACAAAATCCATTTCTCTGTTATTTTCTGTTTTTCTTCTCTCTTTTCCTTCCATTTCTTCTTCTTTTCTTTCTTTAATCCAAATTCTCCACAATCTGCACAACGAAGTAAATTAACCGTAAGCTAGAACATAAATCAAGATAAATTAACAATAGTCACAAATAAATGCATGTAAATCAAGCCAAATAAACGATACGATTTCGCGTCATCACTTCTCCTACCAACGATGCATGAGTAGTTATCAAATTTTCAAGAATGTTATCTTTCCCAGATTCGGAGTGCCAAGAGTCGTCATAAGCGATGGAGGATCCCACTTCATTTCAAATATATTTAGGAAGTTACTGCTCAAATATGGGGTCCGACACCGAGTAGCGACACATTACCACCCCCAAACCAGCGGACAAGTTGAAATCTCAAATAGAGAAACCAAGCAAATACTTGAGAAAACCGTTGCAACATCTAGGAAAGATTGGTCAACTAAACTCCATGAAGCTCTGTGGTCGTATAGAACTGCTTACAAAATCCCTATAGGAACCACTCCGTTTAAACTAGTTTATGGTAAATCATGCCACCTGCCCGTAGAACTTGAGCATAAAGCTTATTGGGCCATAAAGACCTTAAATATTAACTACGCTGCAGCAGGCAAGAAAAAAATTCTAGATATCCATGAACTAGAGGAACTAAGACTTGATGCTTATGAAAATGTCCGCATTTATAAAGAAAGAACAAAAAAGGGGCATGACAGAAGAATAACAAGAAGAGAGTTCAATGAAGGAGACGTAGTTCTTCTCTTCAACTCTCGACTTAAGCGTTTTTCAGGGAAGTTACATTACAGATGGTCTGGCCCCTTCGAAGTTATTAAAGTTCTGCAAAGTGGAGCAGTTGAGATTAGAGGAAAGTCGAGCGATACGTTCATTGTAAACGGAAAACGACTCAAGCATTATCAGTCAGTAGAGAACAACACGTTCTACACTAGCTACAGGTTGGAAGAGCTTCCCTCTCCTATCAATGAATGATGTCTCATTCCTTTTTAATGTCGAGCTTCCGATGTTAAACGTAGCGCTCCGTGGAGGCAACCGCGATCCTTAACCTTTAGTATTGTGTTATTAGTTTAGATTTTGCATTTCGGTATAATGCAGTAAACTTGTTATTGTATAGTTACTTAAGTTAGCATGATTATTATTATTGTCATTATTACTATTACTACGTTTATTTTTATAATTATTATTGTTATAGTTATTATTGTTATTACTAGCATATGTTTGCGATATACTATATATTTCCCTAATAGTATACTATTTTTGATTTTCAGGTTCACTGTCCTTAGGATAGTTCAGCTACTAGGACCGTGCATACTTTTGAGAATCACACCGTTGTCTTTAAGAACGACATCCAGAGACGCCGCTTTGAGGCTCTCTCTCAAAGAGACTTTGCTGTGTCAATCTATCATGATGATCCTACCATGACTACCCTTAGCATTCGGGACAGTGTTGTATATCTTTTTAACAAAATTGGCTGGAATGATTTTGCTATTACTAGGAAATTCAGCACTTACCATAATCAGACTTTGGAATTTCTTAGCTCTCTTTATTATGAGCCCACTCGTGGATATGGTTTCGGCCGTGGATTGGCCACTTTCCGGCTATTCAGTAACAAGTACCGTTTCACCCATCATGAGATGGCTGAATTATTGGAACTTCCTAATGATCCAGATGCTGTCACAGAAACTCCTGAAGATGCTTTCACAGATTATGATCTTGAACAATTCTAGGGTACCATAACTGGAATTTGTGATACTGAACTGGATGGTATGTTCTCGAAGAGCATCCATAATCCTGGTATTCATTACTTCCACAAGATTTTAGCTCACACCCTTTTTGGTAAGGAAGAGAATATTAATGTTGTGTCTAGAGATGAGTTGTACATCCTGCTCTGTGCTTCCCAAGGGAGACCGGTTAATGTTTCCCCATTCATGCTTGCTAATTTCCTTAAGCTGGTCCGAGATTCCTTTCACCCTGTTATCATAGGAGGCTTGGTCACAATGATTGCTGATGCCATCTGCATGTGTTACCATTTGAACCGTTCTGTTATTATTGGTGATATTCTCCCAATGGACATCAGTTTCTGTTTCAACCGTGGCATAATTGCAAATCTAGGCCCTGTGGAATTTTAATTACTTATCAATAATGTCGTGGTCCATGCCTTTACCTTGCCTAACCATGAAAGGACAAGTTTTCACAATAAGAACAACTGGTTGTATGACTTAGAGGTTTTGAATGAGACTTTTACCCCACCATATTCTCCTCAGCCATATGAGCATATGGAGACTAGCTTGTTTCCTGCTGCCACCCATGGTTCGGCCACTGGCCTACAGTGCCCTTATAATTCTACCATCGTTATGCCTGGTGCCATCGTTGCTATCCAAAGTGAAGTGGACTACCTTCGTTCTGAAATCGAATCTCTTAGGTTGGACTATATTAGCTTGATAGACGCCGTGACTGAGCAGTTTGATCACCTTTATCAGACTATTTACTCGATGATGCGCCACGATGTATGAGTCCGAAGTTGTTATTTTTTTCATTTTCTTTTTGTTCTTAGGATAGTTTTCATTCCATGTATCAGTTTTCCCTTTCCGATACTATTGTTTTAATTCACTGTTATATCGTCGGAATGTCGACGAGTAATTGTACCATTCTTAAATCTTCAATCAATGCAAATTCCCCTTTTCTTTAGTGTTTTATATTTCATCTTTGCAATTAATATATGTTGACTCTAATAAAAAACAAGAAAAACTTAAAAATACTCTTTAGTTGCATTTTGATGTGCCAAAATCAGAATTCCCCCACCTTAAGCAAATGGCACTCGCCATTGCCTAAAGGCGATTGCCATCTGTTCATGGGAGGACAGAGGTGGGAAATTCAAATTCTGCACACGTTTTTAAGTTCATTTTCCCATAAAACCACCCTTTTCACCTTCCAATGCACCATAATCACCATATTTACTCGTTATTAACATACCATAACTTCCCAACCACCCAAATTCCTTGAGTTATCCCTATTTAAACCCTTAAATGCAACACTTTTCATTATCACTACCAACCCCGCTCTCCCTCTTTCAAAATCACTCTAACATTCTTTGTTTTTCAAAGCCTTTTCCCAAAAATGGAAGCCAATCAAGAGATTGACTATATGGGTATCGAGTTCCCAGAGGGAGAAATCGGAAACAATCAGCGCACAAACTATCACCGAGTTTTCAAAAGATCCATTGATGCAACGAGGTATCCTGACCCAGAAGCCCTTCGTTCCCTAGGTCTCATGCAAAGCGTCTCTTGGATGCTGAGGAATTTAGGTATGAATCACTTTGCTCTATGTCTAATAATACATGTGTTAGGTTAACTTATGAATTTCTTAGTTTGCTCCTCTATGTCCATGAACTTTCCCATACCACCAAAACCATTCATTTCCAGATGTTTAACGAAGATTACTCGCTGTCCCATGAGCATATTAGAGACAATTTTGGTTTCCCTACTGCTGAGGGACTTGCCACCATAGGACCCCTTGAGAGTGAGTGGCAAGCCAATGCTTTTGAATTTTGGCGAAACATTACCAACACCACCACTGACCGATGGGAAAGCCTCAAGGCCACTACCATCCATAACCCAACAATCCGTTACTTACACCATATCCTTGCTTTCACCATATTTGGACGCGAGAACACATGGAATGTGAACTCCAAAGATCTATTATTTATTCACTGTGCTCTCCACCAAACCCCAATGGATCCTACACCATTCCTCATAGCCTACCTTATTAGTGTTTCGAATAGAGCCGGTGGATCCATCTGTGTCGGCGACATCATTACCGCCATAGCTAACTCTCTAGATTTAAAGGCTGATTTGGAAAATGCTGATAGTACCCCTTGTCTTTTTGCTGATCTTGATTACTGCCGTAATATGCGGCTTATCAAAAGCTTGCCCAATGGAAAATATCATATCATGGTGCGTACCAGTGAGGTCCGCAGTTTCTCCTTGCCTAACCCTGAACGCATTAATGTGCGCGTTCAGGATAATTGGTTGTTTGATTTAGATGTGCGTGATTTAGAGGTAGAAAATGTTGATGTTAGAAGGCAGGCTGCTGCGCAGTCCTGTGCCCGTAGTTGTATTTATGATGCACCCTGTCCGAGCACCGCATCATACACCGTACCTTTGTCTGATGATTTTGCAGGTATGCGCACGACATTGAACCATATCCTATCAGAGCTCAGGCAACAAAAAGAGAGAGAGGACGAGTGTGATGTGACCTTGCACGATATGCAGGGGAGGTAGTTGGAGTTCATGGAGAGGACTCAGATTGACTTGAGGGATATTGTATCAGGTATGGAAGGATTACGTGGAGAGGTGCAACGTATTGAAGAACACATTCAGCATATTCCATAAGATGAACCAGATGTCCGAGGAGACCAGCATCAGCGTCGAGGCCGTGCCCTCCGCCACTAATTCACATCAGGTTCCATCGCTTCTTCTTTCACCTTAAGCTAAAACATTGAGGACAATGTTCAGTTTAAGTGTGGGGGAGGAGTCATTTACAGCTTTATTTATTTCATGTTATTTCCTGCTTTCTAGTTTTAGTTTGTTTTCATTATCGAGTCATATGCACATTTGAGTCATTTTTACTCTACATCTTCGCATTGTCTAATAAACTCCCTTATTTTGACCCACCATAATTTTTTTTGGTTAGTTTTGACCCAATTGCATGACACATTTAGTATGGATTGTTTCATTTTATGATTTAGGCTAGGTAGTCGGACTTGGGAAAGTTTTGATTAACGTCGGTACCGTTCCTACACCCTAGAGTTCCTAAATATACGATATTAGTTTGAATACATATTATACCGAGACCTTGTTCTTATTTTCTTTAGAAGTAGCTTCTTTAGTAGTTTATATTAGCAGTCAACACCATCCTCATATATGAACTAAATAATGAACCGATACAAATATGTGTTGATCTCAGTTTAAAATATATATATATATATATATATATATATATATATATATATATATATATATATATAATAATAATAATAATAATAATAATAATAATAATAATAATAAAAAAAAAAAACTTGAATAAGAGATCAGATGACACAAACAAGTTCACTTACCATGTAAATACATAGGATAACGAGCTTAATGTGATTGCACTAGAATGAAAGAGAGGCGAATAAGAACAAAGTTCTTAGGTCAAGTTATAATATCATGATTTGAACCGGTATCGCATTGGAAGGAACTCTTTGTCCGCTTTTGTGGAATCGTGTCGTTACGGTGTCCTTGTTTTCATTATTTAGTACCTATTCGTATTACTTTAGCCTAGCGACCTTGTGCTTAGATTATTTTTTTCGTGCCTATGAGTCGAACACTGTGCTTACTGTTCTTATTCCATTAGGATCTTGCTTGGGGACAAGCAAAAGTCTTAGTGTGGGGGAGTTTGATGACTCGATTTCATATCGTTTAATTCCATTCAATTTGTGTATTGTTACTTGTTGTTTTTTCGAGTATTTACCGTTTTCTCTGTTATTTGCTTATGTATTCCTTTGTTTTGCTTTGACAGATACCTTATCAGTCATGTAGAAGAAAAGTATCAAAGTAAGCTGAAGACTGAAGGAAAAGTGAAGAAAATAACAAGTTCTGGCCCATCCAAGCTGAATGGAGCTTTCCATGTGTCTCCCTTCATCCAAATGGCGCTCACCATGCTAAAAAGAGGAGGGAATTCTAATTCAAGCAAATGGCACTCACCATTAGGAGACGGCGATCACCGTTACTAATGGGAGCAGTTTTCAGAGGCAGTTTATGACAATTTTCTTTGGTTTGAATTTGAATTTAAACCTCTGTTCTTGGAGCCAAAATTCCTCTATAAATAGGACTCCAGAGGCCTGCATTTCATATCCAAGAATCCCGCGGAAGCGCTGCCGAATTCTATACCCGAACTATATATTTACTTTCCACAATAACAATTATTTACACTGAGCAATTGTCACACTATTGTATTTCCTTTTTCTGCTGTTGCTGATGTACTCGGATCAAAGTGTAAGTTAATAAAAGTTTCGATTCAGTTTATATTCCTTACAATTTACAGGTTATTACTTCTTGCATTTATCTATTGCTTTATTATTTGCATGTGTCTGCTATATAACTAAATTTTACCCCAAAAACTTAATTCTGAATTTTCACTTAGAATTAACCGACATGTATGTTTTAATTTCCAGCAACGTCAACATGTTAGTCTTAGAATTTAATATGTCAGGCTAAATTTGTATGAGCTCGTAGTTTAAGGACCAACGTTTTGACGGGACTCTGTAGAAACCATCACTGTTAATTATGCATGTCTTTTAATCTGGCTTTAGTGTCTAGTTCTAACTTAGGTTGCTTTTTCGTGAGAGAGAGAAGCCGCTTAACAACATTTTTTCACGAGAGTGAGAAATGAATTAAGGTGTGTCTGATAGAGCGAGAGTTTGAGGTAATCATCGGATAGAAGACACTGAGCACTGGACTTAAACACAGCGAGAGCGCTTTAGGTTTCAATTAGGCTTTGTTAGTTTTCAAAATACGTCTATTAACTACTGAGCGAGTGAGAGAAAAATATTGGGTTTATTAGGTGTGGCTTGGTCAATAGCGCGAGAGTGTGAGATTAAGTTTTTAAGGCGGAAATTCCTACAGAACTATACTTGAGACCCTTGTTAGCACCCGAAATCTATAAAGTCCCTTAGGAGCGCGGAAATCATTCTTCGGTCTCGTTTCATTATTTGTTTTAAACCCGTCAGTATTAGTTATTTTTCTGTCCCTTTTTATTCCGTGACATTAAGCCTTAGCTTTATAACACAATATAGATCAGCTTAGGTTGATTATTAATCCCTGTGGGTTCGACAATCTTTTAAAAGTATGCAATACGCTGTATGCTTGCATTTTTATCCGACCAACACATAAAGTCACGATCAAGGTCCAAGGAAACTATCCAGATCATCACTTGGCATATGTAACACCCCTACATCAAAGTTTGATTTCCTCTTGCATAGTTAAGCCTCAAGCTCTCAAAATCTATGATCCATGCATCATAAATTTATTTTCAAGTTACCAACATGTTTCTGATAGTTCATAGAGTGCCTCCCCTCAATCTATTGCTATGTTCCAATCGTGTATAAAAGTTTATGATATTTTTTGTAAATTCTAGGGTTTCTGTGTTCATGCGTGATAACTCTCTCTACACTTAAAAGAAATGAAATTAATTGCCACCATCACGTTCCTTGTTAAAAAACGAACAAAATCCCTAGGATCATCTAACATATCTAGATTGCTAAGAAATCTTGCCATTCTTCCTTAGCAAACTCCAAAGCCTCTTTCCTCAATTTGTTTTTATGTCTGGATCTAGAAGACTTCTTTCTTAAGTGTGTCTTCACAAAGGATGCTGGAGAGGAGAGCACTTCTGGAGCTGTCTGCTTGCTTGTAGGTTCTTCAGCTGGTGTCTTGCTTTAATTTGCTTGAGTTGCTGCATTCAGTAATACTTCTTTTCTGAAATCTCTCTTTGGAACCCAAATCTGCTTCTGCTTATACATCTTGGTGTTTTAAGGATTAAGTGATGATGGAAGAAAGCTTACTAGAGTGCTTTTATAGACGTATTACATTTATTGTCTTGAGTTTAGTATTATTTAAGTACTGATTAAATCATCATTTTAATAATGACTCTTGGTAATATAATCTAATTTATTAAGATTCTCTAAATATGTATGAGTTTATGATTAATCTGTTCTAACTGTCGTTTCTGTGCCAGTTTCACTTTATTAACTGTACCTTTAGATTATATAAAGAAAAGTTGTGGAATGTAAATGCGTGATAGAGAAGTATTGGTCTGAAAATCTTTTCATTATTTAATTAAGGATTACAACTTTTTAACACAAAAAATAAGGTACAATTTGATGTCTAGAATTTATGCACAGTCATTGAATCACGTGTCTAGCGGCGTCCACTGTTGTTATAGTCCATCTCCTCGTCCTTTGAATCAATAACTTCTACTCTTCTATATCTGGAAGAGAGCGGTAGAACAACTTATTGACCATCCTTTTATTCTTCCTTGATCTCTTCATGCTTCTTTTCTGAGGCTTCAAGGCAGCTACTGCTAAACCACCTTCTGATGGTCGTTCAGGTGCTACTGAAGTAGCTTCTTCAGAATTAAGTTGTGTTGAAAGCAGAGTTATAGTTGTAGAGGACTCAGAAGCAGCTCATCTCTGAGGGGGTTGAATAGCCAAAATTGTAGAGCTCTCAGTTGCTTCTGTTATGACAGATGAATTATGACTCTCAATTGCTGATGCCATATCCTTAAGTTGGTGATAGATGAAAATGACCTAGGAGTGGGATGTTTTTATAATGACTTCTATGGATATCAAGCGTCTAAAATTAATCCTTGTTTAATTCTTAGAGTAGTAAAAACCACTAAGACTTAAATGCGTACACTTTACAAACCTTAATGACTTTTATTACTTGATTAGTCTTCCTTCTTAGAAACTGATCTTGTAATGATGATCTGAGTTACATTTTTAGTGATATTTTTTCTCTTTCCTTCTTTATTTTTTTTAATTCTTTTTGATGTGACAAAAGGGAGATAAATAATAGTAAGTATTTAAGTGGAAACTGAACCCATTGAATATATATTGGTCATTTATTTTCTTGTCATTTATTTTTCTGTTACTTGCTCAGGACGCATTTTAAATTTCTTGTACATAGGTCTAAGTATGAGCTTACAAACCTCAGACTTAGCCTATCAGACCCAGAAGGAGCTTACAAAGCTCATATTCTGATGTTGCCAAAGAAAGTAAAAAAGGGCGACATATTTTAACTCTCTTGTACATAGTGTTAAGATAGAGCTTACAAACCTCTGACTTTTCCTATGAGACTCAAAAGGAGCTTACAAACCTCATATTCTGGTGTTGCCAAAAGGAGGTAAAACACAGTCATTTTAGTGTTCTTAAATATGGAACTAAGGGGGAGCTTACAAACCTCAACCTTGGAACTGTTTGACTCAGGGGGAGCTTACAAACCTCAGACCCTGATGTTGCTAAGAAGACTAATTTATTTTTCTTGAAAAATAGTTCTTAATGCTAGAGCAAGCTCAGCTGTGAACTATCAGACTCAAGGGGAGCTTACAAACCTCATACCCTGTTGTTGTAGAGAAAATTAAATGCCCAACATTGTCCTTTAAATACTTGTGTTTGTCATCATAAAAAAAAGGAGGGATTGTTAGAACAAGATTTGTTCTTGATATATTCTCTTTTAGATTTGATGATAACAAAAGTATTAAAAGAACAATGGTTTATTTGATGTGTATTTTATTTATGCAGATTCTTGTTCTTGTACATAAATAATCAAAATCTTTTATTTAAGACTTGGAGTTTCTTCATTGCTAGCTTCTAGTGGCAATGTCTGAAGAACAATTTTTAGTGTGGTTTGACGAAGACTCTGAACTGAAGGCCTCAACATTCAGACGAGTTTCTACACTTAGTAATTGTATATCAGCTTCTGGTACCATTCGGAGTTGGTAATAAAGCTGTGGACTATTCGTACTACTGAAAGCATGTTGTATTGTCTTATCAACCTGTCAGCTCGAGTCTACAAGATTACAAGGATCAAGAAAAGCTGGTACGTTTTATAGATGTTTGCTCCCAACGACTCTATTAGTACAGAACCTCTTGAAGACTCAAAGGTTAAAGGTGTTACACAAAGGATTCAGAAATCTGCTGTGCATCCATCTTCAACGTCTCTTGTACTATGGAGTAGAAGTAAAGACACTTGATCAAGTCACTTTCTCAACGGCTAGTTTCTGGAAAGGCTATATATATGGCTGAAGATTCAGACCTGAATTTTTAACAAGGATTCTTCTGTTGAAGGAGTAGTAAGATCAAGCAATTTTCAACTCTATGTAATATGCATATTTTCTGTTGTAGGTTGTAATTGTAGAATCCTTAACATTTCTTACCCCTGTATATATTTATAAATCTTAAGAGCTTTAGGTCTTTGTCATGGTGATCTCACGTACCTCAAATGCTTGCATACTGTACACTTTGATCTCTATTCTACTAAGCCTTTAGTACTTTAGGTTAAGTCTACTGCTATGTGCTAAAGTAAAAAGTCTTTACTCATTGGGATTCAAGCAACAAGTCTTGAGCCAAGATGTTTAAGCCACGTAAGTCTTATTGCTTAAGTGCCTAACCTGTAAAAGTCTTATTCATCTAGTATGATTGAGCAAAAAGAACGTCTTAGACATGTGGTAAAAGAAAAGGTAAGTCTCAGCCAGAAGACAGATGAGCAGGTGGCTCAGTTTGATGGTGTAAGCAACGAAAGTTTTAGACATGAGCTCTAAGCAAAGGAAAGTCTCAGCCAGAAGACAGATGAGTAGGCGACTCAGTCTGATGGTGTGAGCAAAGAAAGTCTTAGACATGTGCTCTAAGCAAAGAGAAGTCTCAACTAGAGGGAAGATGAACAAGTGGCTCAGTCTGATGGTGTAAGAAAAGGGTAAGTCTTAGACACGTGCTCTAAGCAAGGTGTAACACCCCCTTTCTATACCCCCAAATAATCAATTAAATCATTTAGGCACATATTAAATGTTTCCATCAGAGTATAATTAAAACATGGTATAAAAGAGGTATGTCACATTATTCATGAAATTAAAACATACAACACCTGCTCAACATATGATATGCAACAGTGGGGTAACTTTGGCATCGTAGGAACTTAGTCCTTACACCCACATCTCAATATTTAGAATGAAAGTGGAAAATCTAAACATTGAATCACAACCATCATGTATATACATATATACATATTCACATCGTCCATTATAAGTCATCAACATCATTCATGTTTACATAAACATGCATCACCAAAAATACATATACAAATGTATCACCTAAAAAAGCCAAAGGCTTCCTAGCTACCCGATGTTACATATCAAAGCCATCTGACAAAAACAATGAAGACACACTTCACAAAAAGGGATCACCAGCATACCTAATCTGCAATGCCTCAAGGGCACCATAAAACAGCAGAAGGGTGAGAAATATTATCATAATAACATTGCATATAATTATATATCTCAATATAACATATACACATATCCCGTTCTCACCACGACTCTACATCACACCTCTCATATACATCGCCATGTATATATATATATATATATATATATATATATATATATATATATATATATATATATATATATATATATATATATATATATATATATATATATATATATATATATATATAAAAAATCCAGGCATAACAATCCTGCACACTCCACAATTATCATCATTCATATAAACACACAGCTTATGTTCATTCCAAATGTATCATTACAATGATACAATCCTTACCATTCCCTCTAAACACACACACACCCACACACCCACCCCCACACACACACACACACACACACACACACACACACACACACACACACACACACACACACACACACACACACACACACACACACACACACACACACACACACACACACACACATATATATATATATATATATATATATATATATATATATATCCATGCTTCTACGCTCATTCATCAATACAATGATGCTATTCTCATCATTCCACATCACATATATACATATAAATGTTGATTCAATCATCAATGCACACACACAAGGATGACAAATGCAAATCATAGAGACCGACTCACGACTCTATGCAGATGCAATGCGGCACCTACTCATTTAACAGGTTCAATTGAAGAACCAAATAGAACCATCGCTTGTTACCGAAGTAACTCCCCGTCGGGCCTACGATGTTCACCCATCGCTCACACCCCACATGGGCACACGATGTTTCGGGATTGCTTACACCCCACACGGGTACACGATCTGATCGCTCACACCTCACATGGGCACACAATCTGATTGCTCACACCCCACACGGGCACACAATTATTCAGCAGATTCTACGCGGAATCAATCAGCACAAGAATGTATATCATGATGCTTCACATGCAAAATGACTCCATACACTTCTTGAAATGCATACATATACATAATATTTTCATGCATTCATCTAATATTATCACATGCAATCCATATGCATTCACATCAATTAGGCCAAACGACAATCAAACACTCTAATTATTTAAGCCTCACTACTTAAAATAATTAATCTCGATTAATCGGTAAAATTAGCTAAAAGTTGGCTAAAAATAATATTTCTTTTCACCAAGTTATAGAACATATTATTAGCTTCAGTTTGATATAAAGAATGACAAAATCCAATAAACGGTGAAGAAGTTATGAGTTTTCAAAGTTTCGAAAAAAATAATATTTTCTCACACTTACAGCGTTAACGGTTAACGCATTCCGTTAACCGGTTAACGGCTCCAAAAACTCAGTTTTTGGCCATTTTTAATACCGTTAATCGGTTAACCCATAGCATTAACCGGTTAACACCTGAAAAAATTAGAAAAACAGCTATGGGTTTGTGTCAAAAACCCCCAAAAACCCGACCAATTTAATTATTTTCTCCCGATTAAATACCTACTCATCATTACCAATCATATAGTAACAATTTAGGACCATAAATTCTACGACTTCCGATTTTCATCCAAAATCTTAACCTCCAGTTATCCAAAAATGTCAAAACTCACAAATTCAACCGAATTCAATCAAACGAAATTCACTAATCACGGCTAAACATTACCCGACTAAACTATGCAATTTATTTCGAGTTTCATCCGCGAAAACATCGGTTTCTATCGATTGTCCTAATTCGACCTAAACGGAACTGTGTCGAAAACAACCAAACAATTCCAACCAAAACATACATAATCATACACAATGATAAGATAATAAAATTTCACACCCTTACCCGATTATTCGATTCCTAGCAAGTGTTCTTGAAGAATTCCTAGCTTTCTCTCTTTTTCTTCCCTTCTTCCTTCTTTCTCTTCTCTTTCCCTCTATTTCTCTTTTTCTTTCTTTTCTTTTCCTCTCACCTACTCTTATATCTCTTTCTTTCTATTTCTATTTCTTTTATATTTTCTTTCCTCACTATTAAATGTAAAATGACCAAGATGCCCTCCAATCTAATTTTACCCGAAAACTCTCCGAAACGGTAAAATATCAAAACATACCATATTAACACATCAAATTCACAATTAACACAATTATTACTCAAATTAAATAAAATACTCAATAAAATGTAATAATCAAAATCGGGGCGTTACAATTCTCCTCCACTTTAGAAATTTTCATCCTCGAAAATATTACCTGATTCAAACAAGTCCGGATACGAATCTCGCATCTCACTTTCCAATTCCCAAGTCATATTGCCTTCAGAAGCGCCTCCCCACGCTACTTTCACAAGCGCAATATCCTTGCCTCTTTGTTTCTTAACTTCACGACCCAAAATCCTAACTGGTAAAACTTCAACCGTAAGGTTATCTCTCACCTCAACCTCGTCCATAGGAATAACATGTGACGGATCCGAAACATACTTCCGAAGTTGCGAAACATGGAACACATCATGCAAATTCAAAAGATTCGGAGGTAACGCCACATGATAAGCCACCGTACCCACTCGTGCAGTAATATGATAAGGACCAATAAAACGAAAAGTCAACTTCTTCGACTTCAAAGCACGACCCACACCCGTAACCGCTGTAACTCTCAAAAACACATGGTCGCCCTCTTGAAACTCAAGATCTTTCCTTCTCTTGTCATGATAGCTCTTTTGTCTATTCTGAAAAGCTTTCATCTTTTCTCGAATAAACTTCACTTTTTCCGTCGTTTGCTGTACCATCTCCGGTCCAACTACCGACTTCTCACCCGTTTCATGCCAACACAAAGGTGTTCGACATCTCCGACCATACAAAGCCTCAAATGGTGTCATACCAATACTTGAATGAAAACTGTTATTATAGGTGAACTCAATCAATGCTAAATAACTATCCCAAGCACCACCTTGTTCTAGCACACAAGTCCGCAACAAGTCTTCCAATGATTGAATTGTCCTCTTGGTCTGACCATCAGTTTGCGGATGATAAGCCGAACTCAATACTCTTAGGAACTCCATGTAACTTCACAATCACGTGAACATAAATCTCAGCTAACTTCTCCAAAGGATAACTAATATCAATCGGAACAAAGTCAACAGATTTAGTAAGCCTATCAACAACTACCCAAATAGCATTATGACCTCTTTGTGTATTCGACAATTCCGTAACAAAATTCATAGATATACTATCCCATTTCCATTCTGGAATGTCCAACGATTGCATCAATCCGCTAGGCTTCTGATGTTCCACCTTAGACTTCTGACAAGTCAAACACGAATACACGAAACTGTCACACCCTAATTTTTGACCTTAAGATTCCACCTCCTTGTGCATTTTCTTACGTGTTATCTTTTTTTTTTTTTGCTTTTGTATACATGTTTATTAGGACTAACGAGTGTGTGCAAGACTATTTTGCTTTAAAGACCTCTCAGGTGGATTCTCACAATCACGCGCTCTTTAATCAAAGTTTTGACCCTTCTCAAGGTTTCTTCCTCTCTATCAAGAAGGCTCGTTGAAGTGAGAGATGAGACCACGGGCTTGTGGACGTCTAAGTGGCGTATGTTGGCATTGATTTTAGTTTCTATTTGTTTTGGATTCAAGTGGTCTGAAATTTGGAGATTAGGAACTAAGCATATCAAGTTTGGAAATCATGTGTGTCTCTTGAGACACTTAATCCACATTCGAGATCCAAAGAACACCATGCAAGAATATTTCAAGACTGTGGTTCATCCCATTGTTCAAGGCAAGGATCCACGCCAATTTGCAAGATCGCCACAAATCCAAATGTTGCTATGAAGGCCCGTTTCAAGAAATTAGAGTGTCCATTAAACCATTTAATTCAGAAAAGGTTCAAATATGAGGTTCGCAGTTCATTATTGAAAGTCGGAGTTTAGATTCATACGAAGAGATTTTGATTTAAACGCTACCACCCAAGCTACAGGCTTATCTTCAAATCAAAGGAAAACAAGCCACTATATCTTGTGGATTTATTTTTATAAGATTGAAACACAATTCAATCCACACCCATAATTTCCATGATTATTATTCATGCATGGATGTCATTTTAAGATCCAAGCTTTAAGCTCTACTTAATTAAGAGAAACTATATTTCATGTTACATAAGAAAGAGAGTTGTAAGAAATTCATGCCCATTATACAAGACTTTGGATTCTTACAAGATTTTCAAAAGAAACATTTGTGTTCCTAAAAATTATTCGTCTTTAAACCAAGACATCAGCGGTTTATTTTCTGAGTGCACAAGAGGACATAGACAATTAAAGTTCAAATTCTAATTACAGAACATTCGGTTTTATTGAAAGTAACTAAATACGCTATGGAAGTTCGACTCTACAAGATTCCCAATACAAGAATGCCATCCAGTTTTACCTAAGAGAAAAACAACAGGGAAGCACACGAGGTTGCTAACCAACATCAGGTCCAAAACCTTCTAAACAATCCTCTTGTTGGAGTTTGAACTCTTATCGTCGACTTCGTCGCCCACGAATTGAGGAAACTTAAACAACCGAGAATCCAAACATTAAGCAGACACCATTTACTGAACTTGCCAAGGCTTGCGTCATCTTCGCTCAATGACAGTCTGGAAGATTGCATTGTTGAGAGCAAACCGTGATCTCACCTACAAAACAAAACCGTGATGTAACCACAGTAACAACTTGCTCTACCCGAAGACCGCTACTTTGGCTTAGAACATTCACCAACGGAGACAGTTTTTCTCCAAACATTGGCAAACCATCACTATTGGCGAGGAATCGCGAGCAACTTTAACCTTCAGCAAAATCAAGCCGTGGGATCTCCGACTTGCCTCATCATTTATCAAGCGAAGCGTGAGCCTCAAGTTGATATACAGAGGGAGTGAATGCTGCATCATAAAGCATACAAATTACCATCCTTAACATTCCTAAAAAAAACAGTATTGAAATATAAAGGTACAAGGAGAAATCTCACTCACGAGGGCACGATCAGAGCAGCTCCATGTCATGACTGTTGAGGAATTTGGCAGTTTGCTTCATAGAAAAGGAACCTATCATTTACAAATCCAAAACCAAGCAGAACTCAGTAATAATGTCATGAATAACCTTATTTGTTTTATGAGTTCAGTAAGCAATGACAACATGAAATTTTAGACAGGCAGGCCTTTTTTTTCCATGTTACAGCATGAGTTTTAATAGAAGGGAAGTCCCGACTCCGGTTGTCATTATTGGGAATAAAACCAGCAGGGTGCTGCTTTCCAAAGTTATGAACCTCACGCTTCTCTCTAACCCGGCCTGGCCACAACGTATAGCTTTCATTGGAGATGCAACGTCTACAAATTGAACATAGTCTCCTTTACCTCTGTTATCAACCGTTTGCTGAAGATTCAATACGGCAACCACAACAAACCATGTTTTTATTAGGCATTGTTAATAAGAAGGAAGTCAAAACATAGCAGGCAACAAAGTTATAACAGAAATAGGTGAACGACATAGGTCGTGTACCTCAGATTGCTTCAAGACATTCAGCATAATCAATTTGGTTCTTCGGATATTTCAAAGTTTGAAGATGACTGTCGTGTTTATCATTGGGACTCGGTCGTATTATCTTGTTCATCTTAGACAAGCTGCCACACCATCCATACCAACTTCTGCAAGAAACTTCAAGTAATGTCATCAATACATCAGAGATATGCTCAACTAAAAGAGGAAAGGTTTTAAATCGCAATCACACCTGCATCAAACGAACTAAACATGGTTATCAAACCATCAAGTCATAAACGTATTTATAAAAAATCACAAACATGTCACAGACATATTCAAATCACAATGGAAAGCTCATTTAGAACGCAATCCAGATATTCATGACTCTCCAAAACAACTTTTAGACATGTCGGTTTTAAAATAGGAAAGCATTTTCTCAAGATTGAAGGACTGAAATTGAGACAGCCTATAAAAAGAAGGAGAAATTGAGATGAAGGGGACGATACACATACAAAAAACAGAAATCACACAAATTCAACAGCCATAAAATCCCCAAATCGGAATCCTCAACCGAAAGGAAGAAAATTTACCTTCCTTACCGTCGAAACCGGCCATCCATCAAACTTCCGTCCACAGACTCCACCGCGAGACCATTCGGAAGTCACCGTCGGAATCATCGCAAAAGAAACCCCCGCGCTTGCAAAACCCAATCGCCACAACCGCGGATCCATCGCTGTTGAAGCATTGGTCGCCGGAAATCACCACTTCCACCTCCGACCACCACACCTGCGAAAGAAACCATTAAATTGTAAGATGTTTTTCGCTAACATTTAACTTTTTGTTTGATTTGTGTAGCGCAAAAAGCAGTCACGATGAGAAGAGAAGAAGAGTCAGCGACGGAGAAGGGGGAAATCGATTGGGATTAGGGTTTTTTAGTTTTGGTTTTTATTTGTTGTAATCTGATAACGCACGCACATGGTTCATACGGTGCACCCTCACGATCACTACCCTCCATCACACATCACACAACCCATATCGCACATCCATCGCACGCCCCTATCCAGCCTGCCACACAGAACCCATCACCCCATTAACCTCTCACTTAATCCCTTAATTAACCACCTTAACCCACGCTTAATTCACTAATCCTCATTTTAACATTACGTTAATTAATTTGACTATAATTAATCATCAACCTTTTTTTATTTAAATAATTAACCAATTAATTAGTTAATCTTTCTTTTTATCTGTTTTCTACTTGAACTTTTTATTAATCTTTTATAAATCTAATTGAATTAAATTAATCTTTTTTATAATTTAAGTAAATAACTGGTATAATAATCAACTTTTATTTAATAAAAATCTTTTAATAATATTAAACCAAAACCATCATGATAAAAAGTTTTTTAACTTAACCTTTTATTTATCTCATATTAATAACTAAATCTTTTATAACAATAAAACCCATTTTCACATTTTAAATAACTTTTATAATAACAACCAACTTTTATTTAATAAGAGAACTTTTCTTTATATTTATAATTTATTAATTTCAATTAATCTATAATTTAGTAATTCGTAATGCTTATTTGAAATAATAACAAAATAAAACTTTTACTAAAACGAATCCAACATAACTTTTATTTAAATTAATATAATTAATACAACTTTTTTTATAAAAAACAATCTCACTAAAATAATAAATCAAATAACTTTTCTCAAATTAATTTATTATCTAAAACTTTTATTAAAACTAATAAAATCAATCCACATAAATTAATACAACATCTTCGTAAAATCAATTAACCTCACCATTTAATTTAACATTTCCCCTAAAACCAATCTCACAAAATAATATATTTTCTTATAAATCAATCCCGTCTAAAATTAATCAACATCATAAAACTCAATCAATCGTGCATGCTCCCGCATCCGCATCGATCCCACTCACATATGCACCATTCACACACTTTAGCGCTTTCATGCGTTTATGTATGGATTTACTTATTTGCCTTTATTTTCCGCAATTTATCATTTCCACATTTATTTTATCGCAATGCATAACGTCCAAAGGAAGAACTTGCGCGTAACGTAAAACTTGCGCGTATGCATTTCATTTGCATCATACTCCCCATATGATCCTTGATCCCACTCAAGTCGATCTTCTAAGTTTAGATCCTACCCCATAAGGAGGACCTTTTATCTTTACAACTTAGACAAACACATTCAACAACTCAATTCAAACTATTCAAACATATTAGAGAATAAGATGTTAATCATCTTAAGTGAGATAAAACTCCTACCCCATAACAATTCAATCAATATGTAGGGACTTTGCCTTAGGAGAGATAGAGGCGTACTTGTTGACAATCTGAGTACTTGAGCCCTTCTTTTAAGACGATGCAAAGACTATTTTTCTACAAAGTTGTGGTGGTTAAATCAAGTAATCTCCCTTTAAATGACAACTCATATTTTCTCCTAAAATCAATCAATCCACTACCTTTATCCCGTAGGAACTTTGACCACAATCAAAGAACTCCTCAAACCCTTTAGGGGAACTACAAGTACTCTGATTCAACTCCCGTCAGGATATGTAGGCACAAGATGTGATATCTTGTCGAGTATACTTAGAAATAAACCCCTAGGTCTTTTACCCCTTAAGCAGATAAACCCTTAGCAATAAAATAAAAAATAAGAGGTTCCTGTAGAGTACTACAGAAACTTAGGATGCTAGCACCTTCCCTAAGTTTAACCAACCCCCGAACCTAAACTCTCTAACTTTTGCATTTGCATTGCATTGTGGATAATTCGATCTTTTTCCCTTCCTTTGGAAAAATTAAAGTTCGGTTGCAAATGAATTAAGATTCAAGCTCATCATAGCTTGGTATCCAAATTTCACCGCAACAGAAATGGCGACTTCACTGGGGACCTCCTTGTGGGTTTCCCTAACTTGTTTTATTTTTGCTTGTTTATCGCTTTACATATTTGCTTATTTGCTTATTTGTATATTTGTTATTTATGCTTTTGGGTTGATATCTTTGAGTGGTGAGACAAAGTCCTACACCCAGACTTGAGTGAACTTAAGATAGGATTGTGATATATTCGACGAGGCTTATAGGGGGTTGAATCCCGACCAAGCTGACTTGAAAATCACGCTCAATTGAGGCCCTCTCGAAAGCTGTAATGTTGAACGAGTACCCGTGAAAACATTCACTATTTTCAATTGGAGCCTATGATATTGAGGAGCGTAGTTACCATTAACCCCACTTTGGCCTTTATTAGGATGTAGTGCGGGACTATGATGGAGTACTCCCGAAATAGTGCTACGCGATGCTACACTTAAAAGAAGTTCTCTTGAGAATATTATCAATCACTGAGTAATTGGGAAGTTGATAATATCCGAAAGATGGACTAATGATTTTGGGAACTCTTTAGAACCTTGTTCTATAGGTACAATCAACCTTTAGTCCACATCCTTTGGGAATGGGTATACCCTTTGGCTCCATGCTCGTTGCAAACCTAGGACCTTCTTGTTTGTTTACCTTTGTGTCCTTATGTGCTTACTTGTGTTTGATTCATTCATAAAGCATCACATTGCATTGGTTTCATGGAATCCCGAGTTTATTTATAAACATTATAGAACCAATAGGGATTACAAAAGAAAAATAGTTTTGAAATATTCTTTTAAGAGTCCTAACCTGGATGACCTAAGGAAGTTAGAAGCTCTCATCGAAGATCGATAGAAGTTCAAAAAACTTTCGTCAATATTGAAGATCCAAGTAAACAAGGGTTTCCTTCCTTATTTTCCAACAAGAGATAGAGGATTTATTTTTCTCTATCACACTACTCCTTAGAAGTCGATCATGGACAACTTATATTCAAGAAAGTCCAACACGATGAAGGACTTCCTTAGGACTTTATTAGCTTTTATTTAGCTATTGGGTCAGGACTCTTATGAGAATGTTTATTTGTAATCGATATCAAAAATAATAAACGAGTTTTCTTTGGGTACTCTGTGACGTTTATAAATACATGAGTTCCATGAAACCTTTCGTTCTGCATTCTTGCATTTGCATTTCGCATTTTGCATCAGCATAACATCCTTTGCATTCCGGGGGGTCACACTCTCTCTTCATCTTCACAGACAACCTGAATCACCAATACAATACTCACGCCAGTCAACGTCAAAAGATGGATCAATTGGAACAAGAGAACAGAGTGCTCCGTGACGAAGTTGCAATCCTGAAGGAAAATTTGGAAAGGTTAAATGGTTTAGTTGAAGCTCTGTCCAACCAGTCTGCACTCAACAATCAAGAAGTTCCGAGGACTGTTCTCTCCGAAGTTGTGTCTGCACCGATCCCAGTGGTGCCTACTGTTGCTGAATTGACCTACAGTATGCCGCCAGGTTTCTCGTGGGGGATGCCTCCTTATTTTACTCCGGCTGGTTATCGCCCGCCTGTTCCTGAGGTCTCTGCCAGGACCACTGTTCAAGCCATTCCTGCAACTACTGCTATGATGACTGCGACACCTCCACGTGTGAATGCTACTCCGTACGTTCTAGACGATCCAATTCTCCATAGTACACCCAGCGAAACTGTGGGTTTTGGAGAAAGGATGAATGAATTTCAAGACCAGTTTTCTGAGATTCAAAAAGAATTAAAAGCTCTTCGTGGAAACAATTTGTTTGGGAAGAACACTTCTGA
This sequence comes from Lathyrus sativus, assembly GCA_963859935.3. Classification (NCBI taxonomy): domain Eukaryota; kingdom Viridiplantae; phylum Streptophyta; class Magnoliopsida; order Fabales; family Fabaceae; genus Lathyrus; species Lathyrus sativus. Next base: position 50,473,716 of record OZ012740.1, on the reverse strand, counting down.
CTTGTGCTGGGTCCCAAATGTCAAGGTTCCGCCGAAATTTAAGGTCCCTGATTTTGAGAAGTACAAGGGGAACACCTGTCCTCAGAGTCATCTTATTATGTATGCTCGGAAAATGTCTTCCCAAACTGACAATGATCGATTGCTCATTCATTATTTCCAAGACAGTCTAACAGGTGTTGCGCTCAGGTGGCATATGGGATTGGATAGTGCGAAGATTCGAACTTTTAATGATCTGGGTGGAGCCTTCATCAAACAGTACAAGTATAATGTGGATATGGCTCCTGACCGAGATCAGTTGAGGGCCATGGCTCAGAAAGGCAAAGAGAAATTCAAGGAATATGCTCAGCGTTGGCGGGAGTTAGCCGCTCAAGTCATACCGCCATTAGAAGAAAAGGAAATGACCAAGATTTTCCTAAAGACTCTGGGTCCTTTCTTTAATGAGAAAATGGTAGCAAGTGCACCCAGTGACTTCACCGAAATGGTAAACATGGGAATGCGCTTGGAAGAGGGGGTTCGTGAAGGAAGGCTCGTCAAGGAAGGGAGTGCTCCCAATAATGCTCAAAAGTATGGGAGTGGTTTTGTGAAAAAGAGAGAACACGAGGTAAGTGTTGTGCAGCAGGGTTTCGTAGAAATCCTCTAGCTACTAACCTTAATTTGTGTTTTCCAATCGATCCATTTGGTTCAATTTCAACTTGTAAACCCATCTTACACTGATGGCTTTCTTGTTCTTTGGAGGCTCAATCAACTCCCAAGTCTTGTTTCTTTCTATAGCCTCAAGTTTTTTTTTCATGGCATTGAACCACACTTTCTTCTTAAGAGCTTCTTCATTAATGACTGGTTTAGAGTCTACCAACATGGCACATTGAATAACTTCCCTTTCAGAGTCTATCTCAGTATAGTGTAACATGTTAAACTCTGTAAATCTTCTTGGTACTTGTTTGATTATTTGTGGTCTCTAGACTTGTTCAAAATCTTCTTCAGATGTTGGACTAGTGTCATATGCTAGACTACTTTCAGAGGCTGGACCACTTTTAGATCTATGATTACCACCAGATTCTAGATCATCATCAGAATCTAGATCAGAATCATATTCATCTTCAGAGTCAGACTCACCTTTAGACTCATTTTCAACATCCGAGTCACCTTCAGACTCTTACTTATCTTTAGATACATAATTTCCTTTAGAGGCAGATTCTCCTTCAGAATCTGAAACATGTTTAGAAGTTAACTCAGGTGTTAATACTGCACCTGAGTTGGATTGAGACTTGTTCCAATCTCATGCTTCTATTTCCTTCGCAATGACATCTCTACTTAATTAAACTTTATTGGTGACACGACAATAGAGCTTAAAAGCACCTGTACTATGGTACCCTACAAGCAACACGATTATGCTTTTGTCATTCAAGTTGCTTTTCTAGGCATCTAGGACATGTTTATAATAAACAGAATCAAACACCTTCAGATGGCTCACACTTTTCTTTTGAATAGGAAATACTCCCTTCAGCTTCTTGGTTGGACAACTATTGAGCACATATGATACAACGGCAATTGCTTCTTCCCACAATGTGTGAGGAAGCTTCTTCTCCTTCAACATGCTCCTTGTCATATCAGTCAATGTTCTATTTCTTCTTTAGTAAGACCATTTTTCTGAGAAGTGTTTGGAGAAATAACCTCATGCTTAATTCCATTATCCTCACATAACCTTTTGAACTCTGTAGAGTTGTACTCACCTCCACCATCAGTTTTGAGAATTTTCAAATTCTGACCACTTTGTTTTTCAACCTTCACCTTGAACTTCTGAAACTCAGCAAACACCTCATGCTTAAACTTGATGAGTGCTACTGATGTCATTCTTGTGAACTCATCCACAAATAACATAAAGTACTTGTTTGCTCCAAGTGAAGGTACTTCAAGTGGTCCACAAACATGAAAATACATTACTCCCAAAGCATGTTTTACTATTGAGGACACTTCTGATGAAAATGGAATATTAGGTTGCTTGCCTTTCATACATATCCCATATGACTTCTCAAACTTCATAATCTTAGAAATGCCATGTACCAGCTTCTTAGAACTCAGATTCCATAATCTTCTGAAGTTCAGATGCCCCAATCTCTTGTGCCACAACTCACTGTCACCTTTAGTACCTTTTGCACTAAGGCATTTAGTTTAAGCTATTTACACACTCACCTTGAATATTTTGTTATTTCCTTGTTCATACTGCATAATCAGCTTCTAACCAAAACCATACAACTTCAAGAGATTGTCCTTCATGGTAATTGAGAAAACTTTCTCAATTAGCTGACACACACACTCATCAGATTGTTCTTCATGCCAGGAACATACCAAATATCCTTAATCATAATAGTTTTCCATTCTTCACTCTGATCTTAACATTTACCATTCCTTTAGCATTCAAAATTTTATCATCAATACATATGTATTTTTTCCTCTTTTTAGAGTCAAAATTAATTAGCCATTTTTTGTTTCTAGTTAGGTTATTTGTGCAGCCAATGTCTATATACCACCAGTCTACCAAATATCCACCATCAGATTTAGAAGCCATCAATAAGACAGTTTCATCATCAGACTCTCATCTGGCTATGTTTTCTTCTTTTGATTTCCTTTCCTTGTTTGACGAATAGTCAGCAAGAAAGTGACCAAACTTCTTACATCAGTAGCACTAAACCCTCTTCTTGTCAAACTTCTCCTCTCCCTTCTGATGTTTCTTCTCATCAGAATCAGAGGCTTTTGACTTCTGGTAACCACCATCGTGTCTCTTCTTGGTAGTGACCAATTCTTGGCCTGTGACCAAGACAACTTCTGATTCTTCTTACCAGAAGACGCCTCTAGAGCCTGCTCTACCTCTCTTTTAGAGGTTCTCTCATTCAGATGCAACTTTTATGCCTCTAGACTACTTTGCATATCTTCAATTCTCATGGTTCTAAAGTCCTTAGAGTGTTCAACTACTACAACAATGTAATCAAACCATGGAGTAAGTGATTTCAGTACCTTTCTCCATAAGATTTCATCTCATTTATGATCATAATCACTCTGGAGATGTAATCAGGTACCTTCTCATTGTTCTTCATGTTGATATTCTCATACTGCTTATGTAGAGACTAAAGCTTCACCTTGTTCACTGATGCATCACTTACGTAGCACCGTACTAGTATGCCCCATGCAGCCTTCACTGTAGTTGAATCAACAGCCTTCTCAAACACATTCATATCCATATACTGATGGATATATAACAACACCTTATGATATTTCTTTGTTTATCTATGCGTGTTTCTTTGTGCTTCATTTGCATCTACTGCAACCGTTGCGTAATCGTCATTGACGAGATTAAGAACACCTTGAGCGCCAAATAACACACGCATTTGAATCATCCATCGATTCCAATTCTTTCCATTAAATACTGGAAACTTTGTGTTCAAGTTATCATTTCCATCGTTCATCTTTGATCTTGTGCAAATTCACTAAAATATCACAAACACTTGTGTTTCCCAATCCCTCAGAATCAAGAAACGTGATTCTGTTTTGATTTCGAACTTCAATTCACTGTGAATTTCAGAACTGAAATCAATCACACAGGCTTCACGTACGCTCGTGTTTCTTGATCTAAATCAGAACCAAAACTCTAGATACCAATTATTAGGGCACAAGGTTGAAGATAAAGAAGATGAAGAGGGGATATGGGGGGAGAGAGAGGGAGAGATAGAGAGAGAGAGAGAGAGAGAGAGAGAGAGAGAGAGAGAGAGAGAGAGAGAGAGAGAGAGAGAGAGAGAGACTCTAACTAACTTTTGATGAAAATTGATTACACTACAATCCTGTTATGAATCTGTTACAACTTTGCTTTTATACACAAGGCTAATTTAAATGAAATTCAAATATAAAATGAAATGAAATCTAATTTAAATATAAATTTGGATTACACTTTAACAATAATCACATAATACCAAGAGACAAGATCCTCCATGATCATATTCAATACCATATATTCATTTGAGAGACACTAGCTAGAGATAGAAATATGTAGGATTCTTCAACAAGAAAGAAGCTAGTTATTGCTCATCAAACAATAAGGTGAAAGAAGTTTGAGATTGAAATAAATATAAAGATGCAATTTATTGAATTTAAGTCAAACGAAGCTCACTAAATTTCAAAGGAAAACCATAATTTTGAGCAATTAACAAAATACACTGAAATGAATGAATGTTTGCTTATAACAAAAAAAAAATACATTGAAATTCTTTCATTTTTGTTTCACATTTTTGTCAAAATTTTTTATTTACGTTTCCCAATTTTTTTATCATAAATTTTTTTTTGTTTCACGTCAATTTAAGCACCTTTGGCTTTTTAGAAAGTTTATTTTCAAATTTGAACCAAATATCACAAACAAAAATGAGTATTACCTCAAATAAAACACACAATATAAGATCAAAAGAGAATGATACTCTTGATTTACAATTAAAACACGATTTACAATTACAACCTTTTAGTTAGGTTCAACTTGAAAATTTTATAGCAATTACAATGATACAAGAGAGTGATACTCTTGATTTACAATTACAACACGATTTGATTCAAACATCATATGCAACATGCTAAGTAGTATGGATCGAAATGTTGCTTGAAGAGCTCAAGATAATGGAACCTAAGAAAATGAAGTTGTTTGTCAATAAAAATTCAGCCATCGACCTGGCAAAACACCCAGTGTGACATGGTCAAAGTAAGAACATAGAAAGGAGGTACCATTTTTTGAGGGATCAAGTTAACAAAGGAAAAATTGAACTCGAGCATTGCAAGACAGAATGACAACTAGCTGATATACTCACCAAACCCTTAAAGAAAGTCAGGTTCAACGAGTTGAAGAGAAACATCGGGATGAGAAGTCTCGAGAACATGAATTAGGGGGTCTTTTAGAAGTTGTAATTCAATGTTATGTCGAAATAGCTAGTCTGATGTATAGTAATAAGCTGTATTCGGCTCTTTCGAATACAATATTTAGTTGACATGTCTAAATATTTTGGGGAGGTGTTGAATTGTATAGTTTTAGGACTTGGATTTAGTTTCCTATATAAAGGGTTTTGTAAGATGTAAACATTCAAGACATCACTCAATATGAATCCTATTTTTTCAATTAAGTTTATAGTTTTCTCTCTTTTCTCTTTTCTTCTTCTCCTTTCATATTTCTTGAAAACCCTTTTGTTCCAACAAAATCGAGATAATCCTTATTTAGTTATTTCATAAATTGTGTAGTCATGGTGGCAGAGTTGTGGGGCGTATGAAAGTGCATTTAGATGCTGCAAAACAACGACTACAAGAATGTTGTGATTCAAGTGGAGAGTAAAGAGAGACATCATACGTTTATTAATGACAATGTCAAGTTTAGAGAAGGGATGAATATTCCTTACTAAATCAAAAGTAAAATGAAACAAGATTAGGAGATCTATATGGTTCATATGATCGAGAAGCTACCAAATGCGCTAATGGTCTTAAAAAATTAGGAGTTAATCTTATGCATAACATTATTTACTACTATTTACTATGTTGTGTATTCTCATGAAGTGTATGAAAGCTATATAGCTAGTATATTTGAATCCTCCACTATGAGAAATAATAATATAATATGTAATTTTGTTTTTTTGTTTTGGGACTCAATCCTCTCAAATCACGAAAAAGTACATAATAGAAAAATAATTAATAGCAAAATCTGTAAAATTTAACTCAACTAACAAATATCATTATTTGTTAGATTGACACCATGCCTTGAGTTTGAATTTAGAACCTTATAATTGTGTTAAATTTATGATATTTATTGTGAGTTGTATATTGTACTTTCAAGATTATTTAGAATATATTCCCATCAGAAGAGATTTAAGGAACCCTAAGGAACCTAAGGGAATCCCAATGTCAAACAAAGGGCAGAGCAATGAATCCCATAAATCTTATATGGAGGAAGAATACCAAAAGGATTACAACACAAAGAGGATGAAAAACCATGGAGGAAAAATTATCTCGTATAAGGAGATGGTAACAAGAGAGTTGTTCATGATGCGAGAAGGTTTACTAAAGCAATCTTAATATGAAAATTCCACAGACTCACTGGCGGAACTGAAGATAGAGGAACACAAATTTGGTTACTGTTGGTGTAAGCCCTAGAGGCCAATACTTTTTGGTACTTGTATCGGATTATTCGTTTAATAATAAAAGGCATTTCTTTATTATGTTTGTCTTTCAGAATAATAAAGTCCCTAGAATAGTTAGTCTGTTTAATGAAATGTTAAGTGTGACTTAATCATGAGATCCCATTAAACATAAAGACATTATTCTTAAAATATCCGTAGTCAAGCTTTATTGCAAAGTGGGATAACATTAAAAGCATTGAGACTATTATGAAGATAGACTGATGATCACATCTCATGGATCATGGATAAAGAGTTATCAAGTCTTGACATAGGTATAAATATTAGGAGTAATATTTATACCGGATTGACCCGCTATGAGAATACTACATAGTATGTTATGCAAAGTGTCATAAGTTATTCTCATGGTGATAATGGTGTATTACCACCCTTCGACCTGAAACCACTATGGACCCTAGATGTAGAGTCGGGTGCTTTATTGCTGATCAAACATTATCCGTAACTGGATGATCATAAAGACAGTTGATGGGCACTCCACGAAGCATGCTGAGGGACATGAGTGTCCTAGATGGAATTTGCCAATCCTGCATAACAGGAGAAATGTCTAAGGGCCCAATATTGAACTGGACAAGAATGACACAGTGTATGCCTTGTGTTCAATATAGACATAGGGGCAAAAGGGTAATTGTACAAACATATATTATCACGAAAAAGGTTTTGTCAGATCACATGACATTTTCGTGACTTGGGTAGCAGTGATGTGTTGCTAGATACCGCTTACTGTTTATTATGTTAAATATATAATTTAATATAATTACCAACGTTACGAAATCCTACAGGGTCACACACATAAGGACAGTTTGATGAGAGATAGAGAAATAAAAAAGGAACACCGTAAGGTACGGTGCACTTAAGTGAAAAATAGAAATTCGGATAATATAATAATAATTATTGTTATTTTATAATGGTTATAAAATAATAATAAAATAAATATATTTATTATAATAATAGTTATTATAATAATATATAATATTATTATGGATCATGTGAATTGGGTTTTAGCCCGCAGCCCACAAGAGAGTCTATAAAAGGAACCCTTGTGATGAAGCTTTCACTTGATGCAATTTCGTTTTTGATTCTCTTTTCTCACTCAAATAATTCCGTTCGTAAGCAGCTAGCACTGTGACCGGAAGCTGTTCGTGTGGACTGAGTAGAGGCGTTGCACTTCATCAACGCTTGTGATCGCTGCATCAAAGATCTGAATCGCCACAAAGAGGTAACGATTCTATCACTGACCATGCTCATTCGTAAGGATCACTAAAGGAAATTTTCGTTTTCCGCTGCGTTTAGATCGCCATTTTCCTTCAGTTACTACAAATGTCTAGAAATTATTCTCTTGGAGGAAGAAGAAAGAAGAATCTCGATACCTTGGAAGAAACGAGTAATAGTCAAGATGTTGGGACAGCGCATCCGGCACAAAGCGCTGGAAAACCGTTTGAACCAAACGTGGGAAAGGAATGGAGTCTTGAACATTGTGGATTTAGGTCAAGATTATTATATTGTTACCTTCACCACTGAGGGAATGGAAACCAAACTTTTGCCCGATGAGTGATACCATTGAACAGGTTGCTATGTGGGTTTGAGTATTAGGATTACCAATCAAATACTATGATGCTAGAGTCCTTACATTCAGAGGTAACCGTATTGGTGATACCATTAAAATGGATAGGAATACCCTGAACAAGGAACAAGGAAAATATGACCGGCTTTGTATGCAAGTTAATCTGTCAAAACCCTGCTAGCGATGTTTTACATAAAAGGAATGCATTATAAGATTTATCATGAAGGATTGCATCTCCTTTTCTTAAGGTGTGTTCGGTTAGGACGCTTTGAAGAAGGGTTTGATGATCAGTCAGTGTTGAAGGGCAAAAGTGCGTCAACAAAAATTGATAACTAAATTGAAGACGAAAGGGCTCTCACCATGAAGCATGGAGTGTCTCATAAAGAGGATGGCCTTTGGACAGTGGTGCAAAAATATAGAAGAATAAAGAAAGGAAAAAAGTGTAAATAAAATGGTGTTCTTTCCAGTATGGTAACTACCGAGCTAGAGCGACGACAACTTTTAATGGCAATAAATTCAAATTGAATGCTAATGGTTCTAATTTTATTTCTCTAAACGAGGAGGTTATGGATTTGGAAATTGCAAATTCACAGGATGACGTCATTAAGAGCAATAATGGTGAAGATAACAGGAGCAATAATGACGAAGAAAATATGGGAGATCTTGAAAAGGGGGGGTCGAAAAGTCACATTAAATGATCAAAGTAATTCAAAAAAGGAGGTGACAAAAGTGGAAAACAAAAAACAAAATAAAGTCAAAATTTTTAAAAAGGTAAGAAATATATGCACGTGGAGTAGGAAAAGAAAAGAGACACGTGAGGCTATATGGAAAGAATAAGGAATTGTATGAGAAGATGTTTGAAAAAGTGTTGATATTTATAAATATATAGTGTTAGAAATATTTGTATATAGAATAGTCTCAGAACAACTATATCACGTAATTAGTTGTAATCTCTCTCTATATAATATATCTTTGTAGTACTTTTCAAAACACACGGTTTATTCAAATGTCTCTTAGTCTCTTGTACTTTAACATGGTATCTAGAGCCTAATGAGGGACAACCATTCACCACACAACTGATTGATCCACTGTCTTTCGGTGAATTTTTTTTGGCAAACTGTGTCATAACTCCGGTTTTCCTTCCATACACTGCCGCGACTCATTATGGCATTACTTTTCAAAATTCTCCGATCATAACCGCACTGCCAGCGCTTTCTATCTCTATCGCTATTTTTCACAGTGACCTGTCGGCAAACTTAACCTACCGGAAGAAGTGTCTCCTCCGATCCGGTCGTTCCTCACTTTTTTATCGACATAAACCTCCACACGCGCCACCTAAGTCTCCGTGCGTAGGCCTAACGCGCAACCCTCTGAATTGCACGTGACAACATGTTTGGCGGCCGATCGTGTGATATTTATCTCTTCAGATACTCATGGCTACTCCTCAGAACTTTACGCCAAACTATGATGATTTCCTCAAGTGGTATCAGAATTATCAGAACTCAGATTCTACTATTTTGATAACACACTGGTAATTCATCTATTTTCCTATTTCAATCATATTCTCTTCGGCCTTGGATCCTTGATTCTGGTGCGTATGATCATGTTACTAGTAATAAAAATCTTTTCTCTTCCCTCTCTAACTCTTGTTTCTTACCTACTATAACTTCTGTCAATGGTTCTCAATCCCGATCTGAAAGGATTTGTACTGTTCAAATTCTACCTTCTCTCTTTGTTACTTCTGTCTTCTATTTATCTAATTCCCTATTTAATTTACTTTTAGTTAGTCATTTAACTCGTTCTTTTGATTGTAGTGTCACCTTCATTTATTTCTCAAAATTTTTTGTTTATGTTTCCCAATTTTTTTTATAATTTGTTTTTTTCCACATCAATTTAAGCAAAATAAAAAAAATCAATATAATATTTTTTTTATAATTTGTTTTTTTCCACATCAATATAAATTTGTTGTTTATGTTTCCCAATTCTATGTATCTAATTGCTCATGTAAGTTTGTTAATTGATTTAAGTGAGGGACCAAAATATAGATAATCTCATATTAAATTTATGTATAAAACCTTTGTTTTCTTTAGAGGGATTATTTTCAAATTTGAACCAAATACCACAAACAAAATAAAACACACAATATAAGATCAAAAGAGGGGTACACACAATTTCTTTTGGTGTATGCATATGCATGCTACTACATTCTAGTATTCCTAAACAAAATAGAAAAATCAAAGTGTTTCTTATAAGAATTCCAATGAAACTCAATTTCATCACCTTCCTTCAATCTCCTTCTCACAACAAAATCACAAACTCAATTGTAAAAAAAACCATAATTTCCTGAAAAACCACATTTCTTAAAAATCAAGTATCAACACATGCCTTGTTTCAGTGTCATGATCATAAACCCTAACAAACATTCATCTTTCAAGATCAACACTAGCACCTAACATAGGCAACATCAATTCCTCAACCAAATCTTTAGCTTACAATAACTTATCTTCAAGATCACTCACTTGAAGCACTTTCTTGATTTTTCAAGGATCATCATATAACACTAAGTTTGTTGTGTAGCTCCACCATCTCCTTCGAATATGATAGGTGTGTGTTTTTGATATGGGATATGGACATATACCTAATGATAAATGAGTGAACGTTGTGTTGAAAGGATAAATATTAATCATAGAGAATAAAGAAGTTATTTTTTGTTGCATAAAATTTTTTTCTTTGTAGAATTATTTTTTTTGATTTACTTATGATTTTATAGAGAATAACTAAATGGATTTACATGTTTCAAAAAGAGTTTATAGGATAAGTGATATAAATGCAAAAGAATCACTAATATTGTGATTTACATACACAATAAATTATGAGGTTTCTAAAACTTTAAGTATTACTACTTTATCTTAAAGAATATAAGATTCTAGTAATAAAATTATGTGAATTAAATATATTTATTGTAATATTATATTTATTAACATTTTAAATTAATTTTTCTTTAAGGAGGCAGAAACAAATTATTTTTTACTTTATAGAATTATTGTTTACCAAAAAGGGATAGTATAATTATGAATATATTAATAAAGAAATAATTAGTATTGGATATTTTAATAAAGAAATAATTAGTATTGGGTAAAAATTTATAGGGATCGCAAAAGAAAAGGAAACAAACCAATTTCAAAATAATATCATTTAAAATGAAGGTATTATTATGTTATGTTTAAATATTTCTCATTACGTCTCATAATCATTGATTTATTTATAAAGTAAAATAAAAAATAAAAAATAAATTAAATTTAAATATAATATAATAAAATTTTAATTGTATTATCTAATTAATTAATTTTAATTGTACTATCTAATTAATTAATTTTAATTGCATGACAATGAAATTAATATTTTTCATTTAAGTTTATAAAATAGTAAGTCCAACAATTCTTCATATTTTAGTAAAAAATATTCTTTTGACTTTGAAGGTGTGAAAATACACAAAAAAGGGGCGTTGAATTGTATTTCACGTTTTCTTTTAATTTAACTTTTGATCAGAGTTTCAGAGTCAAAACAGATGTTCAGATTCTAATTTAATTCATTGGCATCGGATATAACAGAAGTAAACAAAAATAACAACAGAAGACACAAAAGATATATCCTGGGTCCTCCCTTAAATTAGAGTAGTCCAATCCCCTTGCCACAAAAGAGATTTTCATTATAGCCACTTCATGATTACAACCGCTTATGCTTCTACATGAGTCTTTTATACGTGCTCAGACCATCTGTCTGAGAGTTCCTAGGCTTAAAGCATATGTCTAAAACTTCCCTTGCTCACACCTTTTGCTCGAGCCACCTGCTCCAAAGGTCTTCAGGTTGAGACTTCCCCTTGCTCAGAGCACATGTATAAGACTTCTTACTCACATCCCCTTGCTCAATCAGACTAGCTAAATAAAACTTTCACAGCTCAAGCACTTAAGCAATGAGAGTTATGTGGCTTAAGCATTTTGGATGAAGACTTGTTACTTGAATCCTAATGAGATAAGACTTCTGCTCAAGCACATAGCAAGAGACTTTGAGCTAAACTACTGAAGGCTCATTATAATAGAGAACAAGATTTACATGATACAAGTATCAGAGGTATGAGAAATCACCATAACAAAGATCTAAAGCTCTTAAGATTTCTAAGATATTCAATGGTAAGAAATCTTAAGGCTTTTCTAATTACAACATACAACAGAAAATCTGCATATTACCATAGAGTTGATAATTTCTTGATCTTGCTACTCCTTCATCTGAAGAATCCTTGTTAATATTAAAACTTAAATCTTCAGCCATATTTATAGCCTTTGCAGAAACTAGTCGTTGGTGAGGTAACTTGATCAAGTGACTTTGTCATTGCCGCCAGGTTTCTCGTGGGGGATGCCTCCTTATTTTACTCGGGCTGGTTATCGCCCGCCTGTTCCTGAGGTCTCTGCCAGGACCACTGTTCAAGCCATTCCTGCAACTACTGCTGTGATGACTGCGACACCTCCGTGTGTGAATGCTACTCCGTACGTTCTAGAGGATCCAATTCTCCATAGTACACCCAGCGAAACTGTGGGTTTTGGAGAAAGGATGAATGAATTTCAATACCAGTTTTCTGAGATTCAAAAAGAATTAAAAGCTCATTGTGGAAAGAATTTGTTTGGGAAGAACACTTCTGACTTGTGCTAGGTCCCAAATGTCAAGGTTCCGCCGAAATTTAAGGTCCCTGATTTTGAGAAGTACAAGGGGAACACCTGTCCTCAGAGTCATCTTATTATGTATGCTCGGAAAATGTCTGCCCAAACTGACAATGATCGATTGCTCATTTATTATTTCCAAGACAGTCTAACAGGTGTTGCGCTCAGGTGGTATATGGGATTGGATAGTGCGAAGATTCGAACTTTTAATGATCTGGGTGGAGCCTTCATCAAACAGTACAAGTATAATGTGGATATGGCTCCTGACCGAGATCAGTTGAAGGCCATGGCTCAGAAAGGCAAAGAGAATTTCAAGGAATATGCTCAGTGTTGGCGGGAGTTAGCCGCTCAAGTCATACCGCCATTAGAAGAAAAGGAAATGACCAAGATTTTCCTAAAGACTCTGGGTCCTTTCTTTAATGAGAAAATGGTAGCAAGTGCACCCAGTAACTTCACCGAAATGGTAAACATGGGAATGCGCTTGGAAGAGGGGGTTCGTGAAGGAAGGCTCGTCAAAGAAGGGAGTGCTCCCAATAATGCTCAAAAGTATGGGAGTGGTTTTGTGAAAAAGAGAGAACACGAGGTAAGTGTTATGTAGCAGGGTTTCGTAGAAATCCTCTAGCTACTAACCTTAATTTGTGTTTTCCAATCGATCCATTTGGTTCAATTTCAACTTGTAAACCCATCTTACACTGATGGCTTTCTTGTTCTTTGGAGGCTCAATCAACTCCCAAGGCTTGTTTCTTTATATAGCCTCAAGTTTTTTTTTTCATGGCATTGAACCACACTTTCTTCTTAAGAGCTTCTTCATTAATGACTGGTTTAGAGTCTACCAACATGGCACATTGAATAACTTCCCTTTCAGAGTCTATCTCAGTATAGTGTAACATGTTAAAATTTGTAAATCTTCTTGGTACTTGTTTGATTACTTGTGGTCTCTAGACTTGTTCAAAATCTTCTTCAGATGTTGGACTAGTGTCATATGCTAGACTACTTTCAGAGGCTGGACCACTTTTAGATCTATGATTACCACCAGATTCTAGATCATCATCAGAATCTAGATCAGAATCATATTCATCTTCAGAGTCAGACTCACCTTTAGACTCATTTTCAACATCCGAGTCACCTTCAGACTCTTACTTATCTTTAGATACATAATTTCCTTTAGAGGCAGATTCTCCTTCAGAATCTGAAACATGTTTAGAAGTTAACTCAGGTGTTAATACTGCACCTGAGTTGGATTGAGACTTGTTCCAATCTCATGCTTCTATTTCCTTCGCAATGACATCTCTACTTAATTAAACTTTATTGGTGACAAGACAATAGAGCTTAAAAGCACCTGTACTATGGTACCCTACAAGCAACACGATTATGCTTTTGTCATTCAAGTTGCTTTTCTAGGCATCTAGGACATGTTTATAATAAACAGAATCAAACACCTTCAGATGGCTCACACTTTTCTTTTGAATAGGAAATACTCCCTTCAGCTTCTTGGTTGGACAACTATTGAACACATATGATACAACGACAATTGCTTCTTCCCACAATGTGTGAGGAAGCTTCTTCTCCTTCAACATGCTCCGTGTCATATCAGTCAATGTTCTATTTCTTCTTTAGTAAAACCATTGTTCTGAGAAGTGCATGGAGAAATAACCTCATGCTTAATTCCATTATCCTCACATAACCTTTTTAACTCTGTAGAGTTGTACTCACCTCCACCATCAGTTTTGAGAATTTTCAAATTCTGACCACTTTGTTTTTCAACCTTCATCTTGAACTTCTGAAACTCAGCAAACACCTCATGCTTAAACTTGATGAGTGCTATTGATGTCATTCTTGTGAACTCATCCACAAATAACATAAATTACTTGTTTGCTCCAAGTGAAGGTACTTCAAGTGGTCCACAAACATGAAAATACACTACTCCCAAAGCATGTTTTACTATTGAGGACACTTCTGATGAAAATGGAATATTAGGTTGCTTGCCTTTCATACATATGCCATATGACTTCTCAAACTTCACAATCTTAGAAATGCCATGTACCAGCTCCTTAGAACTCAGATTCCATAATCTTCTGAAGTTCAGATGCCCCAATCTCTTGTGCCACAACTCACTGTCACCTTTAGTACCTTTTGCACTAAGGCATTTAGTTTAAGCTATTTACACACTCACCTTGAATATTTTGTTATTTCCTTGTTCATACTGCATAATCAGCTTCTAATCAAAACCATACAACTTCAAGAGATTGTCCTTCATGGTAATTGAGAAAACTTTCTCAATTAGCTGACACGCGCACTCATCAGATTGCTCTTCATGCCAGGAACATACCAAATATCCTTAATCATAATAGTTTTCCATTCTTCACTCTGATCTTAACATTTACCATTCCTTTAGCATTCAAAATTTTATCATCAATACATATGTATTTTTTCCTCTTTTTAGAGTCAAAATTAATTAGCCATTTTTTGTTTCTAGTTAGGTTATTTGTGCAGCCAATGTCCATATACCACCAGTCTACCAAATATCCACCATCAGATTTAGAAGCCATCAATAAGACAGTTTCATCATCAGACTCTCATCTGGCTATGTTTTCTTCTTTTGATTTTCTTTCCTTGTTTGACGAATAGTCAGCAAGAAAGTGACCAAACTTCTTACATCAGTAGCACTAAACCCTCTTCTTGTTAAACTTCTCCTCTCCCTTCTGATGTTTCTTCTCATCAGAATCAGAGGCTTTTGACTTCTGGTAACCACCATCGTGTCTCTTCTTGGTAGTGACCAATTCTTGGCCTATGACCAAGACAACTTCCGATTCTTCTTACCAGAAGACGCCTCTAGAGCCTGCTCTACCTCTCTTTTAGAGGTTCTCTCATTCAGATGCAACCTTTATGCCTCCAGACTACTTTGCATATCTTCAATTCTCATGGTTCTAAAGTCCTTAGAGTGTTCAACTACTACAACAATGTAATCAAACCATGGAGTAAGTGATTTCAGTACCTTTCTCCATAAGATTTCATCTCATTTATGATCATAATCACTCTGGAGATGTAATCAGGTACCTTCTCATTGTTCTTCATGTTGATATTCTCATACTGCTTATGTAGAGACTAAAGCTTCATCTTGTTCACTGATGCATCACTTACGTAGCACCGTACTAGTATGCCCCATGCAGCCTTCACTGTAGTTGAATTAACAACCTTCTCAAACACATTCATATCCATATACTGATGGATATATAACAACACCTTATGATATTTCTTCTTCGTTTATCTATGCGTGTTTCTTTGTGATTCATTTGCATCTACTACAACCGTTGCGTAATCGTCATTGACGAGATTAAGAACACCTTGAGCGCCAAATAACACACGCATTTGAATCATCCATCGATTCCAATTCTTTCCATTAAATACGGGAAACTTTGTGTTCAAGTTATCATTTCCATCGTTCATCTTTGATCTTGTGCAAATTCACTAAAATATCACAAACACTTGTGTTTCCCAATCCCTCAGAATCAAGAAATGTGATTCTGTTTTGATTTCGAACTTCAATTCACTTTGAATTTCAGAACTGAAATCAATCACACAGGCTTCACGTACGCTCGTGTTTCTTGATCTAAATCAGAACCAAAACTCTAGATACCAATTATTAGGGCACAAGGTTGAAGATAAAGAAGATGAAGAGGGGATATGGGGAGAGAGTGAGAGAGAGAGAGAGAGAGAGAGAGAGAGAGAGAGAGAGAGAGAGAGAGAGAGAGAGAGAGAGAGACTCTAACTAACTTTTGATGAAAATTGATTACACTACAATCCTGTTATGAATCTGTTACAACTTTGCTTTTATACACAAGGCTAATTTAAATGAAATTCAAATATAAAATGAAATGAAATCTAATTTAAATATAAATTTGGATTACACTTTAACAATAATCACATAATACCAAGAGACAAGATCCTCCATGATTGATAACACGAAATCGTATATATATTTTGATGCATAATTCAACTGATGTTTAACTGTTTTCGATCCGATTTCGGGTTATTTCCGTGTTATTTGTCTGATACTTTGCAGGTATTTGATGATCATGTCTAAACAAGGCAATATGAAGAAAAGAAGCAATCTCAGATGAAATATGGACGAAAACCGGATGAAAACAACATGAAAAACGCAGAATGCAGATTTTGCTGCTGTGACGACCGTCACAGCTCCATGACGACCGTCACACGGGTGACGACCGTCACACACCGTGACGACCGTCATGCAGGAAAAAACGCCCCACTTCAAATGCACGTG
This sequence comes from Lathyrus sativus, assembly GCA_963859935.3. Lineage (NCBI taxonomy): Eukaryota > Viridiplantae > Streptophyta > Magnoliopsida > Fabales > Fabaceae > Lathyrus > Lathyrus sativus. Next base: position 50,456,943 of record OZ012740.1, on the reverse strand, counting down.
AAAGAAGCAGTTCCAAGTCCCAAATAGTGGACCACTACTCCCTGATAATTCTGCCTTAAAGTCCACCTTCTTCAAGTTATAACCGTTAGAATTCCATTTCTATAAAAGGGGAAGAAGGGGAGCAGACAAAGGGAGCCGCATTCAGACAACGAAGTGCTGCCCAATTTCATTTCCAGAGCAAACAGTTTTATTTTCTTTCCTATTTTTTTGTTGCCTTTCATTCCTTCTGTAATTCTTATTTCCCTTGTACGATCAATTGGCACAAAGACCAGAATCCTGCCAACATTTGTGGAGGATCTGCCCAAAGGTCAATTGGAATATTTACAGGTTTCTCATTTTAATCGTAATTCCAGTTTTTATTATGATGCATGCTATTATTTATTGTTTTTATTTATGTTTTACCTTTCCCAAATCCATGTCTAGCTAAATCAAAGTAATCGATATGTAATAATAATTCGGAAGGGATTTGATAATAACCGGTTGAAAACTATCTTTTTCAAAAGTTGTTTATGGTCTGAGTGTTTAAATTAATTTACTGAATAAACTTCGTCGCGAAAGCGAGAACTTATTTAAAAGTAGTTTTGCCACGAAAGTGGGAAATTAATTAAGGTACGAACCAACAAGCGAAAGCTGCGGCAAGACCAGATAGTAAACACTAGTCATCCATTTTAATAACAGCGAAAGCACTTTAAAATGAATTAGAACTTAGAGATTTCCAAAAAATAGTTTTAACCCCGAATGGGACACGAAAGCGTACGTTTGGCCCTTAGAATTATGATTAGCGTCAATAACCATCGTGAGACGAGAGTCTTCAGATCACTGTTTTCTGCTTAAATAAACTCTGAAAAATATTTCATATACCGGTAACTTGTCAAATCCCCAAAGAACATAATTACTACATATCGATTCACGTAATTATAATTTAAATAACATTTTTAGTTCCCTTTAGTGACAATCTTATTCCCTTAAGCATTATCTACCTAGCTAAACATAGTAACTCCCGAGAACACTAGTTTGATTACGAGTCCCTGTGGGATCGATATCTATTATTACTACGCGATAGACTGTGCACTCGCAGTTAAGTTGTATTAGACATAGAAAGTCGCGATCAAGTTTTTGGCGCCGTTGCCGAGGACCCGTTTAGTCAATAGTGTAACCTTCTGTTACGCCGTATAGACTAGGTTAACAATTTCATTTTTCCTTTACTAGTGCTGTCGATTGTATGCCAAGTAATCGTCCACAAGGCGATATCTTGAAACCTTCAGTCGCAGAACTAGAACGCTTCTTACATCTAAGAAGCTGAATCATTGAGTACCAACTCAAACATAACATTCCCGATCCTCTCACTCCCATTCCCAAATCCGAAGAAGAATCAAACATGGCCGAAGGACCTCCAAACAAACCACTGAAGGCATACGCTACACCATCTCAAATGGAGCCTAGAAGTAGCATTGCTGCCCCAGCTATTACTCGAAACGATTTTGAGCTGAAACCATCATTGCTGTCAGCTGTACAACAAAACCAATTCTCAGGAAATGCAACTGAGGATCCAAACGAACATTTAACGAAGTTTGTATAATACGCAGACACAGTGAAAGCAAATGGAGTAACTCCCATTCTCTCTTAGAGACAGAGCGTGGACATGGTTACAATCCTTACCATCCAACTCCGTTACGACGTGGGAACAATTGAAGAACGTCTTCTTAGCAAGATATTTTCCGCCAAGCAAAACTGCTATGCTTAGAGCTCATATCAACAGATTTCGACAAAAAGATACTGAATCTCTTTACGAAGCATGGGAACGATTCAAAGATATGATGAGAACATGTCCTCACCACGGTTTAGAAGACTGGGTGACAATCCATACTTTCTATAATGGGCTTTTATACAATACCAGATTGACAATAGACGCTGCCGCGGGCGGTGCACTTATGGATAAGCCATACGACGAAGCCTACCAACTAATCGAAAACATGTCTCAGAACCACTGCCAATGGGGAGGTGAACGCACTCCAACAGAGAAAACCACAACGAAAGGTGGGATGTACGAGATCAGCAGCCTTGAAAAGTTCAACGCTAAAGTAGATGCTCTAGCACAGAAGATTGACAGTCTGACCGTTAACTCCACTGCAATCGTCGCTGCCGTAACTCCAAATTGCGAGTTATGCGGAAGCACCACTCATAATGCGCCCGAATGCCCATTGCTAGCCGGAATCCCACCAGACCAAGTAAATTATGCTCAAGGAAATCCTTACGCAAATACCTATAACCCAGGTTGGCGAAATCATCACAACTTTTCTTACAAAAGCGAAAACGCATTGCAAATGCCTACTGCTCCACCAGGATATCAGAAACCAGCTACTGCTCAGACTGCACCTAGAAAATCAAACCTCGAGTTGATGATGGAAAAATTCATAGCTACTCAAGCTCAAACAAATAAAGAATTCCTGAATCAAAACATACACACTAGCGAGCAAATCAAACAGCTTACCGGAAAAGTAGACGCTTTAGCCACCCACAACAAAATGTTAGAAACACAGATATCACAAGTGGCTCAACAACAAGCCTCTGCTGCCGCACCCGCTGGCACATTTCCTGAACAACCCGAACAGAATCCAAAAGGTCAAGCAAATGCTGTAATACTAAGAAGTGGAAAAGAATTGGACGAACCGATCGATCCGAGGACCGAAAACTCAGCCATGCAACAAAAACCAACTGAACAAGCAGAAAAGGAGTCCGAGTTAGAGAAGAGGGAAGACAACGAGAAGGAGGATACCGCAAGTGAAAAAACTCAAGCACCTCCAGCGCCATATAAACCACCTATCCCTTATCCTCAAAGATTAATAAACTCCAAAACTTCAGGACAGTTTAACAAATTTGTAGAGCTCCTTAAACAGTTGAATATCACTATTCCTTTTACAGAAGCGATAACTCAAATGCCGTCATACGCTAAATTTCTCAAAGAAATCCTGTCAAATAAGAGAAAGATCGAGGATAACGAAACAGTTACACTTACTGCAGAGTGTAGCGCTATTATTCAAACCGCATGCCTCCTAAATTAAAAGACCCAGGTAGTTTCTCCATACCCTGCATCATAGGAAAGTTCGTGATAGACAAAGCTCTATGCGATTTAGGAGCCAGTATCAGTGTTATGCCTTTATCTATATGCAAAAAGCTGAATATGGGAGACCTCAGACCAACCAAAATGTCCGTAAAATTAGCTGACCGATCAGTAAAATACCCCGTCGGAATACTGGAAAACGTTCCAGTATGCATAGGACAATTCTACATCCCAACCGACTTCATAATCATGGACATCAAGGAGGACACTGTTACCCTAATTATCCTAGGAAGACCGTTCCTAGCTACAGCCGGAGCTATTATAGACGTGAAGAAAGGAAGGCTAACATTCGAAGTAGGAGAAGAAAAGATAGAGTTCATTCTCACCAAGTTCTTACAAGCACCAGCCATAGACGATACCTGCTATTTAGTAGACGAAATTGACGAATGTATAAGAGAACTTGAAAATGAAGAGACCACGTATTCAGAAATAATAAAGATTCAAATACCCGATATTTCTGAAGACGATGATTGGCGTAAACCGTATAAAGACGACAGCCTAAGCGAAAGCTTAGCACTGACCCCAAACCATATGCCAGGTCCGAAGAACTCATCTTTAGAACTTAAAACACTACCCAAAAACCTTAGATATGAATTCCTAGATGATGAACTAAAAAGACCAGTGATAGTCAACGCCGACTTAGGACAACCAGAAACCGAAAAGCTATTAGAAGTCCTAAAGAAGTACCCCACCGCGTTAGGCTATAACATAAGCGATCTAAAAGGTATAAGCCCTTCAATCTGTATGCATCGAATTACAATAGAGGAAAACTCTAAAACCTCTAGAGAGAATCAAAGAAGACTGAACCCCATCCTAAGCACTATAGTCAGAGATGAAGTAAAGAAATTACTAGATGCAGGAATCATCTATCCAATCTCCGATAGTGAGTGGGTTAGCCCAGTTCATGTCGTACCAAAGAAAGGAGGAGTCACAGTAGTTAAAAACGAAAAAGGAGAATCAATAACAAAAAGAGTCGTGGCTGGAAGCAGGATGTGCATTGATTATAGGAAGCTTAACAAGGCCACACGAAAAGATCACTTCCCGTTACCCTTCATAGACCAAATGTTGGAAAGATTAGCCAAACATTCATATTTCTGCTATCTAGATGGTTATTCAGGATTTTTCCAAATTCCCATTCATCCTGATGACCAAGAAAAGACTACATTCACCTGTCCTTATGGTACTTTTGCTTACCGCCGAATGCCGTTCGGACTCTGTAATGCTCCAGCAACCTTCCAAAGATGCATGATGGCAATCTTCGCAGATTTCATAGACAACATCATGGAAGTATTTATGGACGATTTCTCGGTATGTGGACAAAGTTTCGAAGGATGCCTACAAAACTTAGAAATGGTATTAGAACGATGTGTAAAAGTGAACCTCGTCCTAAATTGGGAAAAATGCCATTTTATGGTCCGACAAGGAATAGTTCTAGGACATGTCATATCAAATAAAGGAATTGAGGTCGACAAAACTAAAATAGAGATTATAAAAGATCTCCAACCTCCAAAATCCGTACGAGAAATACGGAGTTTTCTAGGACATGCCAGTTTCTACAGAAGATTTATAAAAGATTTTTCAAAAATCACAAAACCTTTGACCGACCTGTTGATGAAAGATGTTGAGTTCGTCTTCGACGACGACTGTCTAAAAGCATTCGAAACATTAAAATCAACCCTTATCACCGCACCGATTATGCAACCACCCGATTGGCGACTACCGTTCGAAATCATGTGCGATGCGAGTGATTATGCCGTAGGCGCGGTTCTAGGACAAAGGAAGGACAAGAAACTCCATGCCATCTACTATGCCAGTAGAACCTTAGATCCTGCCCAAATGAACTACGTTACAACAGAAAAGGAACTTCTAGCAGTTATATTTGCGCTTGACAAATTCCGTTCTTACTTAGTAGGAGCAAAAATTATCATATACACAGACCACGCTGCCATTAGGTACCTGATAAGCAAAAAGGATGCCAAACTAAGATTATTGAGATGGATCTTGTTATTACAAGAGTTTGACTTAGAAATCAAAGATAAGAAAGGAACCGAGAACATTGTTGCAGATCACTTATCCCGAATAGACGACATCAAACATGAACCAGTACCGATAAACGACGATTTCCCATACGAACGTCTGATAGCCAAATTAGAAAGTGACACGTCCAACTCAATCTCGGAAGATCCAAAATTCGAAAAAGCTGTAGAAGCCGTCTATGCCCAAGTCACATTACCTTGGTATGCTGACATCGTTAATTACCTCGCTGCAGGCGTGCTTCCACCGGATCTCACTTATCAGCAAAAGAAGAAATTCTTCCATGATCTGAAACACTATTATTGGGACGAACCTCTACTCTTCAAGAGAGGGGCCGACAACATATACCGTCGCTGTGTCCCAGAGGAAGAAATAGAAAATATCATTTCCCAATGCCATTCAGCACCATATGGTGGCCATGCTAGTACATCCAAGACGTGCGCTAAGATTCTCCAAGCCGGCTTATTCTGGCTTAACCTCTGGAAAGACGTCCACATCGCTGTGCTAAAATGTGATCGATGCCAACGAACTGGCAACATCTCACGACACGATGAAATGCCTCAGAAAGGAATCTTAGAGGTAGAAATCTTTGACGTATGGGGAATAGATTTCATGGGACCATTCCCACCTTCTTTTGGTAATAACTACATACTCGTCGCTGTAGACTATGTGTCTAAATGGATAGAAGCCATTGCTGCTCCAACAAATGACGCACGAGTAGTAATCAAACTTTTCAAAAACACAATCTTTCCTAGATTCGGTGTACCCAGAATCGTCATTAGTGACGGCGGATCACACTTCATATCGCGAATATTTGATAAACTTCTTTCTAAATACGAAGTCTGACACCGAGTAACTACACCCTATCATCCGCAAACTAGCGGACAAGTAGAGGTCTCGAACAGAGAAATAAAACAGATATTGGAAAAGACTGTCGCTACCTCAAGGAAATTGGTCATCAAAGCTACATGAAGCTTTATGGGCTTATAGGACCGCTTTTAAGACACCAATAGGTACTACACCCTACAAATTAGTTTACGGTAAATCCTGTCACCTCCCTGTAGAATTAGAGCATAAGGCCTTTTGGGCCATTAAGACACTCAATTTCAACTACACTGAGGCAGGAGAGAAGCAAATCTTGAACTTACACGAATTGGAAGAACTTCGATTAGACGCTTACGAAAATGCCCGTATCTACAAAGAACGAACTAAAAAGTGGCATGATAAACGTTCAGTCAAGAAACAATTCAGTGTGGGAGACATCGTATTGTTATTCAATTCAAGATTAAAACTCTTCCCAGGTAAACTAAAATCCAGGTGGTCCGGACCTTATGAAGTGACTAAAGTACTTCAGAGTGGAGCTGTTGAAATTACCGATAAGACGAATGCACCGTTTATCGTAAACGGGCAACGTCTAAAACATTATAATAAGAACGAAAACAGCCCTCAAGTCTGCAGTATAGCATTGCTTGAGCTTCCAGCTCAAACACTCGAATAGCTTGTCACCAAGCTTTCGTCAGGCTTTAGACATTAAAAACAGCGCTTACTGGGAGGCAACCCAATTTTCCCGCATTTTTCCTCGTTACTGTATTTCATTTTTATTCTACTTTGAAACTTTAACAAAAATTCTAAACTTAAAATTACTACTATTTTTACTTTCTTCTATTTTCCTATTTTATTTTATTTTATTTTTCTCTTTTATTTTTGTTTTTACCGCCTTTCGCTTTTCTTAAAATCCTGACTTCAAATTTCTGTTTTAAACTTTTCAGGATTTTAAAAGTCTTCAAAACCTTCCTCCTGTTTTTCTCCGACTTACCTGCGAGTATGGCCGCGTACGACTTCACCAAGGTTCATTTTCGAGGACTAGCTCAAAAGGCAAGATTTGAAGCATTGACTGAGAGAGAACTAGCCTTAACACTGTACTATGATAAGTCTACCATGGAGAAACTCGGAATCACGGATAGCATCCAATACCTGTTCAATCAACTGGGTTCGGAGAACACTGCTTTGAAAACCCGTTTTGCTACCTATAAGGACCTCACCTACGAATTCCTTAGTTCCTTCAGGTACCTACCCAACTATGGTTTTGGATCCAACACAGAGCTGATCACCTTTAGGATGTTTGGAATGGACCAAACCCATAGCCGGATGTCATTAGCTAACCTCCTAGGATTTCCTAGCGGACCGCATGTGTTCATCAGTGCAGAAGATGACGATATTGATTTTGAACTCAACCAATTCTGGGGTAGAATCACAGGCGACTATCACCCTGAACCAGACAGAATGTATAATGATGATATTCATAACCCAGCTTTCAGATACTTTCACAAGATACTAGCTCACACCCTTTTCGGGAAAGAAGAAAATATTACTACAGTATCTAAAGAAGAGTTATTTATCATGTTCTATGCTTCTCAGGGCCGTACAGTAAATGCAGTACCTTTCATGATGAGATCTTTCCGACGCCTCACTCAGGACCCACAATCACCTATCCTAATAGGAGGCCTCGTGACAATGATTGCCCACGAGCTTGGCCTTAGATTCCACTTAAATGCAAACACTAGTTTTGGCACCACCCGACCCATGAATATCCAGTTTTGCTTTAACAGGCGCATCTTAAGAACTATGGGACCTGGACCTTATGAGTACCTCATCAATGACAAACCTGTCCAGCTATTCACATTGCCAAATCATCAGATGACAAGTATCCACAACAAGGACAACTGGCTTTATGAATTGGATGAGCCTATGGGACCTCCTTCACCTCAATCAACACCACAAAACTACATGTACGACAGTGATCACATCTCTGAAGCACACAATTATATGTACTATGAGGATGCTATATCAGAAGCTGAAGTAGACCCTACGACTCCCCCGCATTACAACACCTATCCTGAGCCCATTCCTGAGGAGACCACTGATAAAATGGATACTGTTCTGCACCGATTGGACAACGTTGACGCAACTCTGACTACTGTAAAAGACGACATCGCAGGCATACACAGCGAACTCGTAGTCTTCATGGACTTAGTCTGTGACCAGCTCGACTACTACGCATGAAAGTTCGATGAATTGAAGGCACAAAAAGACTAGATATTAGCTTTAGTTTAGTTTAGTTTAGTTTTTCTACTTTCCGTCCATTTTCAATTATTTTCAATTTCTGCATTGTTAATTTCTTTATGTATTACATTACAATCATTCTAATTAATTGTTATTTCAATTATAGTCTTTATTCATTTATTCTGTTTTTACATTATTCTTTGTTTATTGGCTGATATAATACAATGCCATATCCTTTATAGGCCTAAAAATCACTACAAGAACACCCTCAAATCAAAATTCTGCGTTCTGCAGATTTTGTTGGTGTGACGACCGTCACGGGAGCATGACGACCGTCACGCGGGTGACGACCGTCACGCGGGTGACGACCGTCACGAGCCCAAAACTGTTATCTGATATAACAGGGGTTGTGTTTTCTCTCCCACTCATCTCCTTTCAACTTCCAATCATCAGAAACTCACACCCCACTCCCAATTTTCGTTTTCCCCACCTTGCACCATTTATTCCAACTCCCGTCTCAACTTCCTACCACACTTCTGTTTCATTTTTCCACTCCACAGAACCAACTCAATCCTCCAACAATGGCGAGAAACAACGAAACCCTAGACCTCAGCAACATTGTATTCAGCGACAGTGACTCCGGAGAAAGACAGCGGGCCAACTACATCGCATTCCATCAACGGCCGCTACAGCCGACCCATTATCCACATATCCCATCGCTCACGGAGCTCGGACTCCTTGAAGGCGTCACTTGGATGCTTCAAAGAGCCGGCATCTGGAACCTCTGCACCAATCCACTGCCGACGTACGAACAACTCACCCTCGAGTTCCTAAGTTCGTTTACCTACGTCACTTCCAGCGGCGACCTCAGCCAACACTCCGGTGCCGCATGCTTCCAGATGTTCGGCACAAACTATCAAGTGAACCAGAACTAGATTGCCGCCATCCTACAACTCCCTCGAGGCGACAATGCTCACCGCCGCCTCACCGATCAGTTCCAGCACGAAGCCTTCGCGCTCTGGTACCAGTTGACCGGCATCAATGCCGATGGTTGGGATTCTCTGCACGCAACGCATATCCACAACCCGACCATCCGGTATTTCCACCGAGCATTGAGCAACAGCATCTTCGCCCGGGATAGCAACCATAAGGTGAACTCGAAAGAGCTCTTCTTTCTCAGCTGTGTCTTCAACAACGAGCCCATCAACGCTGCTCCGTTCCTCCTGGCCCACATTCAGGCCAACTGTAACCGTGGCTCCAAGCCATTTTACTTTGGCGGGATTGTCACTGCCATTGCACTTGGGCTGAACCTCAGTGGCCGCCTCCAGCACCTCCATGCCATCCCTGTAAGAACACAGATTGTTTCTTAGTTATATCTCTATGTTTTGATGATAACACTTATGAATTTTGTATTCAAGAATTATATACTCTAAATTTGTTCTAGATTGTTTGCTACAGGTACTAAAGAAAATATTCTTAAAAGAGTAAATTTGGATTTGAATAATGTTATTATGAAAGGCTTCAAAGGTTCAAGAGCATCTTAAATGAAGATCTGAACGCTGCTCCCAGAAGAATCTGATTGCTGTCTTTTGAAGATTCTGAAGCAGGAGCCTCTAAAGAATAGAAAACTCTGCTCTGATGGATTTACACGCTCAAGCACACATGCTGCATATACTCTGATTAAGCTCAATCTGAAGAACATCCAAGACTCTGAAGATCCAGAAGATCTCTACTCTGGAGATTCTGAAGATTCAGACTCTAATGTTGAAAGCTGAACTTATTTAGTGAAGAAGATTTAAATATGAACGTTGGCATATCTCAACAGCTCTTTCCTCTTTTGTGCTAGACACAAGAACACAGACAAAAAGGTTTTATCTGTGCATTCCATTCTAAGGAAAGTTTCTGCAAAGTGAAGACAAAAGGCATCAGGCTTTTACAGCACAACCTTCAATGAAAAGACAAAAGGCTCCAGGCTTTTCAGCACAACCTTCAATGTTGAGAAGACTTCATGGATCTAAGTGCCTATATAAAGAAGTCCACTCCATCTTCTTCAGTATCGAACTTCTTGCAAAAATCACTCATCAAAGCAAATCTCTCAAATCTCTTATAATTTTATTTTGCTATAACATTGTTCTTAACTTAAGCGAAATATCACAGTTGTGATAACAGCTTATTAGAAGCATTTTTACTCTTGTAATTGTTTTACATTGTTTGTAAAAGGTTTTCCTTAAGAGGATCCAGTTGGGATCAGTAGCTCTTGAGAAGACTAAGAACTGTAGTTCTTAGGTGTTACTATTGTAATCTGTTTGATTAAATAGTGGATTAAGTCCTTGACAGAGAAAGGCAAATCACTCTCGAGAGGGTGGACTGGAGTAGTTGAGTTCAACGAACCAGGATAAAAATAACTTTGTTAAATCTTTGAATATTTGTCTTACTTATTCAACCCCCCCTTCTAAGTAATTTTCTCACCTTCAGTTGGCATCAGAGCTCCGGTTCTGCGTGTGCTACCACTTAACCGTGTCAGTAAAGATCCAGTGAGAAAAGTTACTTTGTTAAATATCTGTTTGTCATTATGGGTGGCACATCTACATCTAACTGTAACAAATATGAAGGGGATAGAATCAGCACAAAGCCTCTCATGTTTGATGGAGAAAAATTTGATTACTGGAAGGACAGGATAGAAAGTTTCTTCCTGGGGTATGATGCTGATTTGTGGGACTTGGTTATTGATGGCTATGAACATCCTACAAATGAGGATGGCAAGAAAGTTGACAGAAAATCAATGACAGAAGTCCAGAAGAAGGATTTCAAAAATCACCATAAAGCTAGGACAATATTGCTTAATGCAATCTCTCATACTGAGTATGAAAAGATTACTAACAGAGAAACAGCTCATGGAATGTTTGAGTCACTTAAAATGACTCATGAAGGAAATTCTCAAGTGAAGGAGACCAAGGCTCTGGCGCTTATACAGAAGTATGAAGTGTTCAAAATGGAAGAATCTGAAAATATAGAAACTATGTTTTCTAGATTCCAGATCCTTACTGTTGGTCTAAAGGTTCTAGACAAGGGATACTCTACATCAGATCACGTAAAGAAAATCATTAGAAGTCTGCCTACCAGATGGAAACCAATGGTGACTGCCTTGAAGATGGCTAAAGATCTGAACAAGATCTCTCTAGAAGAACTCATCAGCTCACTGAGGAGCCATGAGATTGAGCTTGAGGAAGATGAACCTCAAAAGAAAGAAAAAGGTAAATCTGTTGCATTAAAATCTAACAAAACTGCTAAAGCTTTGCAGGTCATTCAAGAAAGCTCTAAAGAATCTTCTTCTGAAGAAGAAGATGAGTTGTCCATGCTGTCCAGAAGGATCAACAGGCTCTGGAAGCACAAGGGAAAGAAATTCAACAACTTCAGAAAATCTGATCATAGAAAGGAATCTTCTGGGCACAGAAGATCTGGCAAGAAAGAAGTTGTATGCTATGAGTGCAAAGAGCCTGGGCATTATAAGAATGATTGCCCCAAACTTCAAAGAGAAAAACCCAAAAAGAAGGTTGGCAAAAAGAAGAAGGTTCTGATGGCAACATGGGACGACTCAGATGATTCTGAATCATCTTCTAAATCAGAAGAAGAATGTGCTAATGTTGCACTGATGGCCAGCACAGAAGATCAAGAGGAAGGAACCTCAGGATATGAATCAGATTCTGAATCTGATGATGATGCAGAAGAGGTAATGGCTAAACTTACCAAAGAAGAACTTACAAAAGTTTTAACAGAAGTTCTTAAAAGTTATAACAATATCAAACTCAAATACAAGAAGCTGAAAAGCAATCTTGAATCTGAGATTGATCTTCTGAAGACAGAACTTGTTGAGCAAAAAGAAATTAATCTGAAAATCAAAAATGACTTTGAAATAACTCAACAAGAATCTGAATCTGAGGCTAAGTCATGTGAAAACATTTTAGAAAAATATGACTCTAGCTTTCAGAGATTCCTTACTAAGAGCATAGACAGAAGCAAGATGGCTTCTATGATCTATGGTGTTAGTGGGAATAACAGAAGAGGTATTGGATATGAATCTTCATCTGGAAGTAATCCAAAATCTGTTGACAAACTTCTCATCAAGAAGATTCCTCTGTATTCTCAATTTAAATTTGGTCACTTAAATGATATTAAACACACAAGCTCTGAGAAGAATACTTATGTGTTTAAACCCAAGGTAAGTCAGAATAAACATTATGTTCAAAAACAGAAGTTTAGACAAACCTATAAACCAACTAACCCCAAAGGACCCAAGAAGATCTGGGTACCTAAAAACAAAATAATTCCTGTTGCAGATGTTCTTAGCAGCAAGATCCGGACGCCAGTCATGGTACCTGGACTCTGGATGCTCACGACACATGACAGGAGAAAGGTCTATGTTCCAAAGCCTGAAACTTAGATCTGGAGGTGACGTGAAGTTTGGAGGGAACCAGAAAGGCAAGATCATTGGATCTGGCACTATTGGAAATGGTAAACTTCCCTCTATAACTAATGTTTTACTTGTTGAAGGTCTAAAACATAACTTATTGTCCATAAGTCAATTAAGTGACAATGGTTATGATATTACCTTTAATAAAAAATGTTGTAAAGCTATATGTCAAAAGGATGGCTCTATCCTATTTAGTGGTAAGAGGAAAAACAACATTTATAAAATAAACCTTTCAGAACTTAAAGTTCAAAATGTTAAATGCCTCTTGTCTGTTAATGAAGAGCAATGGGTCTGGCACAGAAGATTGGGCCATATTAATATGAGACGTATATCTCAGATTAATAAACTTAATCTTGTCAGAGGACTCCCTAATCTGAAGTTCACTTCAGATGCTCTTTGTGAAGCATGCCAAAAAGGGAAGTTTTCTAAAACATCTTTTAAATCAAAAAATGTTGTTTCTACTTCCAAACCACTAGAACTACTTCATATTGATCTGTTTGGACCAGTGAAAACTGCATCCATCAGAGGCAAGAAGTATGGATTAGTCATTGTTGATGACTATAGTAGATGGACATGGGTAAAGTTCTTAAAACACAAGGACGAGTCACATTCTGTGTTCTTTGACTTCTGCAAGCAAGTCCAAATTGAAAAAGATTTCAAAATTATAAAAGTCAGAAGTGATCATGGGGGTGAATTTGAAAATAAATATTTTGAAAAATATTTTTCTGAAAATGGCATTGCTCATGATTTTTCCTGTCCTAGAACTCCACAACAAAATGGGGTTGTAGAGAGGAAAAACATGACTCTGCAAGAAATGGCCAGAACCATGATCAATGAGACAAATCTGGCAAAACACTTTTGGGCAGAAGCAATCAACACAGCGTGTTATATTCAGAACAGAGTGTCTGTAAGGCCTCTTCTAAAAAAGACTCCATATGAACTATGGAAGAACAGAAAGCCTAACATCTCTTATTTTCATCCCTATGGATGTACTTGTTATATACTTAACACTAAAGAAAATCTTAACAAGTTTGATTCCAAAGCACATAAGTGTTTCATGCTTGGTTATTCTGAACGCTCTAAAGGCTACAGAGTATTCAATACTGAAACACAGATTGTGGAAGAATCTATTCATGTAAGATTTGATGATAAGCTTGGCTTTGAAAAGCCAAAGCAGTTTGACAATTCTGCAGATAGAGAAGTGATTCTCACAGACTCTGAAGGATCAGAGGCAGAAAAGGCTAAAGAAAAGGAATCTGAAGCAACTCCAGATGCTATTCACCTATCTTCTCAATTGGACAACTTACACATTTCTGAAAGATCAAATGTCAGAGGATCTTCTTCCAGAATCAAGGCATCTCACCCAGAAGATGTGATTATTGGAAAGAAAGATGATCCAATCAGGACAAGATCCTATCTCAGAACATCTGAATCTTCATTGTTTGGCTTAGTGTCAATAATTGAACCAACATCTGTGGATGAGACTCTGAAAGATAATGAATGGATTATTGCCATGCAAGAAGAGCTAAATCAATTCACCAGAAATGAAGTTTGGGATCTGGTTCCTAGACCTAAAGGATTCAATGTTATTGGAACAAAATGGGTCTTCAGGAATAAGTTGAATGAAAAGGGAGAAGTTGAAAGGAATAAGGCAAGGCTGGTTGCTCAAGGATACAGTCAACAAGAAGGTATTGATTACACTGAGACATATGCTCCAGTGGCAAGGTTAGAATCTATACGTCTTCTTATTTCATTTGCTGCACAAAATAACATCACTCTGTATCAGATGGATGTTAAAAGTGCCTTTCTTAATGGTATTATAGAAGAGGAAGTATATGTCCACCAACCTCCTGGTTTTGAAAGTGAAAACTTTCCAGATCATGTTTTTAAACTAAAGAAATCTCTTTATGGATTAAAACAAGCTCCCAGAGCTTGGTATGAAAGGTTGAGCAACTTCCTTCTGAAGAAAAATTTTATCAGAGGAAAAGTGGATACAACTTTATTCTGTAAAACTGTTAAGAAAGATTTGTTGATTTGTCAAATTTATGTAGATGATATTATTTTTGGATCAACAAATATTACGCTTGGAAAGGAGTTTGCTAAATGTATGCAGGAAGAGTTTGAAATGAGCATGATGAGAGAATTGAGATTCTTCTTGGGAATCCAAGTCAACCAGACTCCAGAGTGCACCTACATACATCAAACCAAATATGTTAAAGAGCTTCTGAAGAAGTTCAACATGGTTGATAGTAAAATAGCAAAGACTCCAATGCATCCTACAAGCACTCTAGGTAAGGAAGAGGTAAGTAAGAAGGTAGATCAGAAACTCTACAGAGGTATGATAGGATCTCTTCTATACTTGACTGCTTCTAGACCTGATATTCTGTTTAGTGTCTGCTTATGTGCAAGATTCCAATCAGATCCTAGAGAATCACACTTAACAGCTGTTAAGAGAATTCTAAGGTATCTGAAAGGTACTACTAACATGGGTTTGTGTTACAGAAGATCTGATGAATTTTCATTAGTTGGATTCTGTGATGCTGACTATGCTGGAGACAGAGTTGAACGTAAAAGCACTTCTGGAAGCTGTCAGTTTCTTGGAAGTCATCTGATCTCATGGTACAGCAAGAAGCAACCCACTATTGCACTATCAACTACAGAGGCAAAATACATTGCTGCTGCTGGATGTTGTACGCAGATGCTCTGGATGAAGAGTCAATTAGAAGATTATCAGATCTATGAGAGTAATCTTTCTATCTTCTGTGATAATACTTCTGCTATATGTT
Source organism: Lathyrus sativus (assembly GCA_963859935.3). Lineage (NCBI taxonomy): Eukaryota > Viridiplantae > Streptophyta > Magnoliopsida > Fabales > Fabaceae > Lathyrus > Lathyrus sativus. The sequence goes on along the minus strand of OZ012740.1, from coordinate 50,441,468 downwards.
TGTCAAAAAATCCAATCTTGCATTCTAAGGCTAAACATATAGAAATTAAACATCACTTCATCAGAGACTATGTTCAGAAGGGTGTAATCAATCTAGCTTTTGTTGATACAGACCATCAATGGGCTGATATTTTCACAAAACCCCTTGCTGAAGATAGATTTAAGTTCATTCTGAAAAATATTTGTATGGATTTTTGTCCAGAGTAATATTTCTCAGAGGCAACTTCTCAGATGCAAAATGTTTAATGATCTGAAGTATTTCATCTGACTAATTGTTCATTTATCTTTATTCAATTTTATTTGTGTGAAACTCTGAACTAACAAGCTCAGAAGATATGAAAGTTGGAAACGTTTTATTTCTTGAGAGACATCAGATGCACATACAAAGCAAACACGTGTCACTCAGTATCTGAAACGATGGAGTGCTCAACTGAATTGACGTTTGAGGTATTGCTTTGAAAATCTCATTTTTCTTGGTTTTCCCCTCAGCTGTCATAAATTTAAAGTGAAATGATTATTTTCATTAAATGCTGTACAAACGTGCGTATGTGTCTTTTGTTGTGCCCAATGCTTGATTTTTGGTTCTCTATATATACCACCTATCACACTATTTTCACACTTTCCACATTCACTACATTCATGCGTTTCTGTTCTCTTTTCAACCTCTACCAAAACCCTAAACCCAAACCAAGATCTTCTTCATCAATGGCTTCTACATCAAACACTGCTGAAAAATCCAACAAGACTATAATGTACAAAGAACCAGAACGAACCCTATTTACTCCAGTAGCAGATCTTGAGGTTCTGTGTGAGAGCTTCATTGATCTTGATTCATTAAAGGAAAATGGGTTTGACCTAACTCCTGCCATTAAAGCTCAAGGTTGGGAGAAATACTTTGAAAGATTGATGGGTTCTGTATATCCAACACTTGTAAAGGAATTCTGGATTCACGCTAGCGCTGGTCCTAAGTTTATTCACTCATCTGTTCTTGGGATGGAGATAGTAATTACTGAGAAACTGATCAGGCAACTGTTCAGTTATACCGAATCTGATGGAGTTTCAAACCTTGCTTTTTCACGTATTGATATGGCTAGGGTTTATGAAGAAATCACTATAGCTGGAACGCCATCAAGTAAGGTTAAAGATCTGAAACCCATCTATAGGATCTGGGCAAAGATATTTATGAGTACATTTTTTCACAGGAAACCATCCAACTCACCAGACTATGTGAGTTCGGAACATCTGTATCTCATGTACTGCATCAGCCAGAATGTTAAAGTGGATCTACCGTATCTGATCTTCAGTCATCTTCTAACTCATGTCAAAGAAACTAGAGAAGAAGTCAGAGCTAAAGCTGGGAAAGTTAGAACTTGGATACCTCTGGGAAGATTGATTTCAGACATCCTTGTTGAAAACAAGCTGGTAAAGCATCTGACAGATGCAAAGATTACAGAAGATCTATCTTACATCATTGGATCTGAAATAAATGGACTCAATCTGAAAAGGATGAAAATCATTTTAGAATTGAAAGGACAACTAAGGAAGATAAACTCTGAAGAGGTCCAAGGCAGAAGAATTCCTGTGGAAGACTTTCCAATGTTCAGTGCAGATGAACCAAAGGAATTTGTCTGGATGTACATTGCAGAATGTCTAAAGGAAGGAATTCCTCTACCTGCTAATCTTGTTCAGAAACCAGGAGAAGAATTGCCCAATCTGATGAAGGAAAGGCGTAGTAAGAGGAAAGCTGAAGAAGGATCAGTTCAGAAGAAAAGGAAAGTATCTGAAGTTCAAAGAAAGAAGAAGAAAGAAGGAAAGAAATCCAGAATCAGTTCTAGAGAAGCCACTCTGGAAGAGATCAGAGACACCATTCATCAGGTATTAGCATCTGATTCTACACCTGCTGTTCATTCACCCCTTTCATCACCACAACTCTCTCCAAACCTTAGACAAAGAACTTCAAAACCCAAACAATCTGCCAATCTTTCATCTGAACCACCCTCCTCTGAACCAGTAAATTCACAACCATCTCCTGTACCAATTCCCTCTGAACCACAACCTCAAACAATTCAATCAGAAATTCCACCAACAGAACCAACTCAACCAGAAACACTCAAACAGAAATTCCACAACCAACAATGTCACAACCAGAGAATCCCCAATTAGAGACTCTCCAACCAGAAACAATAATTTCAGAACCAAACCAACCAGAGACTGTTCAAACTAAACACTCTGAACAAACAATTCTTTTAGAAGATCCAAATCTTTCTGACAATATTCTTGATATACAACCCCTCAATCAATCAATTATAATTTCTTCAACATCTGTTCACTCAGATGAATCTTCTGATTCATCTGATTCATCTAATTTTGAATCAGAGTCACTCAAACAAGCTCGCTCTGAAAGTGTTATGAAGAAACATCTTAACATTTCCATGTTTCATACTCCACCAAACTCTCCATCTCATCAACAACCATCTGAAATTCAACCATCTGAAACTCAAACTTCTGGAACCCAAACCATTCATCAACCACCTGAAACCAATCCATCTGAAACTCAAACCATTCCTCAACCATCTGAACTCCCTCAACCTGACATCCACACATCTCAACCACCATCACCACAACCATCCGAACCTACTCCTGTTAACACCCCTAATCCTTTTTCCTCTGAACAGTCTGAACAGTCAGATCTAGGATCATGTGTTAATACTATGTTTGAAATTTTCAAAAAGGAGTTAGATTCTGAATATACTCGTGTTAAGGATGTATGCATGTCTAGTTTGGATCCAACTGTTTCAAATGCTGCTCGGAAGCGCTTCATCTGGATGTTCAACAAAGCTGCCTTAAAAGTTAGAGCTAAATGCTCTAAGCTTGCTAAGACTAAATTTGCAGAATTAATCAAGGTAACTCTGATGAACATGCCTCCTCCTCCTCCTGTGTTACTTTTGGAAGCTGCTCCTCCAGTAGTTCCTGAATCTGAATTGGTTGAACAAGCTTCTGACGAAAACCAATCTGAAGGGAACCCTGCTGCTACTGCATCTGCTCCGTCTTCATCTATGGTTGCAGAACTTGTGAATGATGTGAAGGATATAAAGGACTGGATGATCAAGCAAGAGAAGACAACTAATGAAATCAAGACCTGGATGTCTAAGCAAGAAGAGTCAGCTGCCAAGATGACAGAGCTTCTGACCCTTATTGCCTCTCGCCAGACTTAGTTTTATTTGTTGTTTTGCACATGAACTGCCTTTGCTGTTTACTTTTTGTTGTGTTATGTGTTTTGACTTCTGCCTGTTTGAATGTGAACTTTGGTTTGTTTAATTGCATGATGATGTGTTTGCTCCTATATGCCTCTTTTCTTCTGTATCTTTCTGTTTTTAAAAATCTTTTTGATTATGACAAAAAGGGGGAGAAAAAGAGAAACTGAGTGTTCAACCTATAAGCAATTACTAAAACTGAAATTCAGACATTTTTATTAACTTACTTTGAATTTAAGTCTTTCAGATTACATTGATATATCTGACATAATTCATTGAAGTTACCCTGAGACTTTTCCAACCAGAACCTGATCCTCCAAAGAAAATCTGAGTATTCAATCAACTCTGATAACTCTGATATCTTACTCTGATACATTTACTCTGAAAGAGAAGTCAAGCTAGATGATAACCATGCGCTCTGACTAAAGGAAGTCATAATTATCTGGCATCAAGATTTGATTCTGAAAATCAAAACTCTTTCATCAGGCTCTGAATCTGAAATATACTTAATCAAAGGGAAGTGTTTTCTTTTATTAGAGTATTTTTTTCAAGGGGAGATTGTTAATCTCAGGGGGAGTTATAATTCATACTTTTTATTAAACAAAATTTCTCATGTTTTGTCATCATCAAAAAGGGGGAGATTGTAAGAACACAGATTGTTTCTTAGTTATATCTCTATGTTTTGATGATAACACTTATAAATTTTGTATTCAAGAATTATATACTCTAAATTTGTTCTAGATTGTTTGCTACAGGTACTAAAGAAAATATTCTTAAAAGAGTAAATTTGGATCTGAACAATGTTATTATGAAAGGCTTCAAAGGTTCAAGAGCATCTTAAATGAAGATCTGAACGCTGCTCCCAGAAGAATCTGATTGCTGTCTTTTGAAGATTCTGAAGCAGGAGCCTCTAAAGAATAGAAGACTCTGCTCTGATGGATTTACACGCTCAAGCACACATGCTGCACATACTCTGATTCAGCTCAATCTGAAGAACATCCAAGACTCTGAAGATCCAGAAGATCTCTACTCTGGAGATTCTGAAGATTCAGACTCTAATGTTGAAAGCTGAACTTATTTAGTGAAGAAGATTTAAATATGAACGTTGGCATATCTCAACAGCTCTTTCCTCTTTTGTGCTAGACACAAGAACACAGACAAAAAGGTTTTATCTGTGCATTCCATTCTAAGGAAAGTTTCTGCAAAGTGAAGACAAAAGGCATCAGGCTTTTACAGCACAACCTTCAATGAAAAGACAAAAGGCTCTAGGCTTTTCAGCACAGCCTTCAACGTTGAGAAGACTTCATGGATCTAAGTGCCTATATAAAGAAGTCCACTCCATCTTCTTCAGTATCGAACTTCTTGCAAAAATCACTCATCAAAGCAAATCTCTCAAAGCTCTTATAATTTTATTTTGCTATAACATTGTTCTAAACTTAAGAGAAATATCACAGTTGTGATAACAGCTTATTAGAAGCATTTTTACTCTTGTAATTGTTTTACATTGTTTGTAAAAGGTTTTCCTTAAGAGGATCCAGTTGGGATCAGTAGCTCTTGAGAAGACTAAGAATTGTAGTTCTTAGGTGTTACTATTGTAATCTGTTTGATTAAATAGTGGATTAAGTCCTTGACAGAGAAAGGCAAATCACTCTTGAGAGGGTGGACTGGAGTAGTTGAGTTCAACGAACCAGGATAAAAATAACTTTGTTAAATCTTTGAATATTTGTCTTACTTATTCAACCCCCCTTCTAAGTAATTTTCTCACCTTCAATCCCCTCGGTGTTCCTTGACACCGACCACTGCTGAGCCTCTCACCTCATCCGTTCCAGAGCCGATGGCAAGTACCACCCGATAGTGCGTGGCAAAACCGTCCGAAGCATCATCCTTCCATCACGCACCCGGATACACCCAGAGGATCGTACCAATTGGTTATTTGACCTCACTTCCCCTCCTGCTGCCGCTGCTCCAACTCAGGACCACACCCAAGGTTCTGACGACGAAATCCAAGCTGAGTTGGACAGACCAGAGCACCCGGAGGCATCGCAACCACTTCCTTCCGAGGGTACATCCTACCGCCGCCGCCATCGTCCAGTGCCCGACTACTCAGAAGAGGACCTCCGTCGCTCTCTCAACCAGCAGGCCCAGATACTCGCTATGATGCAGCAGGAGAATCAGCGAGCAGAGCAGTTCGAAGCTTGGCATCGGACCCAAATGCAACAACTATAAACCAGCCAAGAAACCATTACTGAGAACTTGGCGAATCTGACCTTGCAGTTCGAAGGACCCCGTGACTATGTCTACCATACCGGAGCTATGAGTTTTGAGGACCGAGTTGCCCAAGTCAGAGCCAGAGGACGCGAGCGCGGACGTGACCGAGGCAGAGGACGTGATTAGTTATCATTTTCCTTATTTGTTTACTATATTTGCAGTTTCTATGTACTTTCATTTCCGTTGTATCTCCCTCTTGCATTCTTTCAAATCAATGGGGACACTGATTGAGATAGTGTGGGAGCGGAGCATTTATTTCCCATTCCTGTGTACTTTTATTTTCGTAATTTATATTCAAACATTTTCTATTTTTAGCAAATAAAGCTCGTTTATATATCCTTTTTCCGTTACGCAAACATCCTCACGTTATTCGACGTAAACAACAATTTTTTTCGTTCGTTCCTCAAAAGCAAAAGCATCACGAGAATGCACCCGAGTTCAAACCAAGTTTTGAAACTCCGAGGAGATGACAATTATAACAAAACCAGTACCATCCTGACACCTTAGATCTCCGGTTTATGCGAGTCGGTTTCACTACCTACGTGTACCAAAGTCTCAAGTGTCTACGCAAACTCAGCCCCAAGTAGTTTATACTAGCAGTCAGCACCATCCTAAAACACTTCTAAGCGAGCGACCAATGCAAATAAGTGTATGATCTCCAAAAAGATGAAAAATCATGAAAAGAAAGCTAGATAGCCAAAAATATACAAACACGTTTCCTTCTAAGTTAGGTGCTCCTCACCCGAGCATTTAGCCCAACGACATGAAAACTCATTGAAAAATCAATGATATAAGCTCATGATCAATGAAGAAGATCAAAACAGAAATGAGATCATATTCACTAACAGGTCGACTTGCCATGAAAGTGTATGGACAACGGGCTTAATGTGATTGCGCTAGAACAAACAGGGTGAACTTGCCGCCAGGACCTTGACACCAAGCTACAGTAGCATGACTGGGACCGATTTGCCTAAGAAGGAGACCTCCGAAGACTTATAGTCCAGTGTCGTCATCGTACTCGTTTTGTTCTTACTAAGAATCCCGGTTTTTCCCAACTTTGCGAACGAAGAAGCTGCCTCGTGCTTGCCGACTTTTTCCTGTTTTACTTGAGGACAAGCAAAAATTCAAGCTTAGGGGAGTTTGATAACACGAAATCGTATATATATTTTGATGCATAATTCAACTGATGTTTAACTGTTTTCGATCCGATTTCGGGTTATTTCCGTGTTATTTGTCTGATACTTTGCAGGTATTTGATGATCATGTCTAAACAAGGCAATATGAAGAAAAGAAGCAATCTCAGATGAAATATGGACGAAAACCGGATGAAAACAACATGAAAAACGCAGAATGCAGATTTTACTGCTGTGACGACCATCACAGCTCCATGACGACCGTCACACGGGTGACGACCGTCACACACCGTGACGACCGTCATGCAGGCAAAAACGCCCCACTTCAAATGCACGTGAAAGAAGCAGTTCCAAGTCCCAAATAGTGGACCACTACTCCCTGATAATTCTGCCTCAAAGTCCACCTTCTTCAAGTTATAACCGTTAGAATTCCATTTCTATAAAAGGGGAAGAAGGGGAGCAGACAAAGGGAGCCGCATTCAGACAACGAAGTGCTGCCCAATTTCATTTCCAGAGCAAACAGTTTTATTTTCTTTCCTATTTTTTTGTTGCCTTTCATTCCTTCTGTAATTCTTATTTCCCTTGTACGATCAATTGGCACAAAGACCAGAATCCTGCCAACATTTGTGGAGGATCTGCCCAAAGGTCAATTGGAATATTTACAGGTTTCTCATTTTAATCGTAATTCCAGTTTTTATTATGATGCATGCTATTATTTATTGTTTTTATTTATGTTTTACCTTTCCCAAATCCATGTCTAGCTAAATCAAAGTAATCGATATGTAATAATAATTCGGAAGGGATTTGATAATAACCGGTTGAAAACTATCTTTTTCAAAAGTTATTTATGGTCTGAGTGTTTAAATTAATTTACTGAATAAACTTCGTCGTGAAAGCGAGAACTTATTTAAAAGTAGTTTTGCCACGAAAGTGGGAAATTAATTAAGGTACGAACCAACAAGCGAAAGTTGCGGCAAGACCAGATAGTAAACACTAGTCATCCATTTTAATAACAGCGAAAGCACTTTAAAATGAATTAGAACTTAGAGATTTCCAAAAAATAGTTTTAACCCCGAATGGGACACGAAAGCGTACGTTTGGCCCTTAGAATTATGATTAGAGTCAACAACCATCGTGAGACGAGAGTCTTCAGATCACTGTTTTCTGCTTAAATAAACTCTGAAAAATATTTCATATACCGGTAACTTGTCAAATCCCCGAAGAACATAATTACTACATATCGATTCACGTAATTATAATTTAAATAACATTTTTAGTTCCCTTTAGTGACAATCTTATTCCCTTAAGCATTATCTACCTAGCTAAACATAGTAACTCCCGAGAACACTAGTTTGATTACAAGTCCCTGTGAGATCGATATCTATTATTACTACGCGATAGACTGTGCACTTGCAGTTAAGTTGTATTAGACATAGAAAGTCGCGATCAATGATCATATTCAATACCATATATTCATTTGAGAGACACTAGCTAGAGATAGAAATATGTAGGATTCTTCAACAAGAAAGAAGCTAGTTGTTGCTCATCAAACAATAAGGTGAAAGAAGTTTGAGATTGAAATAAATATAAAGATGCAATTTATTGAATTTAAGTCAAACGAAGCTCACTAAATTTCAAAGGAAAACCATAATTTTGAGCAATTAACAAAATACACTGAAATGAATGAATGTTTGCTTATAACAAAAAAAAAATACATTGAAATTCTTTCATTTTTGTTTCACATTTTTGTCAAAATTTTTTATTTATGTTTCCCAATTTTTTTATCATAAATTTGTTTTTTTTGTTTCACGTCAATTTAAGCACCTTTGCCTTTTTAGAAAGTTTATTTTCAAATTTGAACCAAATATCACAAACAAAAATGAGTATTACCTCAAATAAAACACACAATATAAGATCAAAAGAGAATGATACTCTTGATTTACAATTAAAACACGATTTACAATTACAACCTTTTAGTTAGGTTCAACTTGAAAATTTTATAGCAATTACAATGATACAAGAGAGTGATACTCTTGATTTACAATTACAACACGATTTGATTCAAACATCATATGCAACATGCTAAGTAGTATGGATCGAAATGTTGCTTGAAGAGCTCAAGATAATGGAACCTAAGAAAATGAAGTTGTTTGTCGATAAAAATTTAGCCATCGACTTTGCGAAACACCCAGTGTGACATGGTCAAAGTAAGAACATAGAAAGGAGGTACCATTTTTTGAGGGATCAAGTTAACAAAGGAAAAATTGAACTCGAGCATTGCAAGACAGAATGACAACTAGCTGATATACTCACCAAACCCTTAAAGAAAGTCAGGTTCAATGAGTTGAAGAGAAACATCGGGATGAGAAGTCTCGAGAACATGAATTAGGGGGTCTTTGAGAAGTTGTAATTCAATGTTATGTTGAAATAGCTAGTCTGATGTATAGTAATAAGCTGTATTCGACTCTTTCGAATACAATATTTAGTTGACATGTCTAAATATTTTGGGGAGGTGTTGAATTGTATAGTTTTAGGACTTGGATTTAGTTTCCTATATAAAGGGTTTTGTAAGATGTAAACATTCAAGACATCACTCAATATGAATCCTATTTTTTCAATTAAGTTTATAGTTTTCTCTCTTTTCTCTTTTCTTCTTCTCCTTTTATATTTCTTGAAAACCCTTTTGTTCCAACAAAATCGAGATAATCCTTATTTAGTTATTTCATAAATTGTGTAGTCATGGTGGCAAAGTTGTGGGGCGTATGAAAGTGCATTTAGATGCTGCAAAACAACGACTACAAGAATGTTGTGATTCAAGTGGAGAGTAAAGAGAGGCATCATACGTTTATTAATGACAATGTCAAGTTTAGAGAAGGGATGAATATTCCTTACTAAATCAAAAGTAAAATGAAACAAGATTAGGAGATCTATATGGTTCATATGATCGAGAAGCTACCAAATGCGCTAATGGTCTTAAAAAATTAGGAGTTAATCTTATGCATAACATTATTTACTACTATTTACTATGTTGTGTATTCTCATGAAGTGTATGAAAGCTATATAGCTAGTATATTTGAATCCTCCACTATGAGAAATAATAATATAATATGTAATTTTGTTTGTTTGTTTTGGGACTCAATCCTCTCAAATCACGAAAAAGTACATAACAGAAAAATAATTAATAGCAAAATCTGTAAAATTTAACTCAACTAACAAATATCATTATTTGTTAGATTGACACCATGCCTTGAGTTTGAATTTAGAACCTTATAATTGTGTTAAATTTATGATATTTATTGTGACTTGTATATTGTACTTTCAAGATTATTTAGAATATATTCCCATCAGAAGAGATTTAAGGAACCCTAAGGAACCTAAGGGAATCCCAATGTCAAACAAAGGGCAGAGTAATGAATCCCATAAATCTTATATGGAGGAAGAATACCAAAAGGATTACAACACAAAGAGGATGAAAAACCATGGAGGAAAAATTATCTCGTATAAGGAGATGGTAACAAGAGAGTTGTTCATGATGCGAGAAGGTTTACTAAAGCAATCTTAATATGAAAATTCCACAGACTCACTGGCGGAACTGAAGATAGAGGAACACAAATTTGGTTACTACAAATGTCTAGAAATTATTCTCTTGGAGGAAGAAGAAAGAAGAATCTCGATACCTTGGAAGAAACGAGTAATAATCAAGATGTTGGGACGGCGCATCAGGCACAAAGTGCTGGAAAACCGTTTGAACCAAATGTGGAAAAGGAATGGAGTCTTGAACATTGTGGATTTAGGTCAATATTATTATATTGTTACCTTCACCACTGAGGGAATGGAAACCAAACTTTTGCCCGATGAGTGATACCATTGAACAAGTTGCTATGTGGGTTTGAGTATTAGGATTACCAATCAAATACTATGATGCTAGAGTCCTTACGTTCAGAGGTAACCGTATTGGTGATACCATTAAAATGGATAGGAATACCCTGAACAAGGAACAAGGAAAATATGACCGGCTTTGTATGCAAGTTAATCTGTCAAAACCCTGCTAGCGATGTTTTACATAAAAGGAATGCATTATAAGATTTATCATGAAGGATTGCATCTCCTTTTCTTAAGGTGTGTTCGGTTTGGACGCTTTGAAGAAGGGTTTGATGATCAGTCAGTGTTGAAGGGCAAAAGTGCGTCAACAAAAATTGATAACTAAATTGAAGACGAAAGGGCTCTCACCATGAAGCATGGAGTGTCTCATAAAGAGGATGGCCTTTGGACAGTGGTGCAAAAATATAGAAGAATAAAGAAAGGAAAAAAGTGTAAATAAAATGGTGTTCTTTCCAGTATGGTAACTACCGAGCTAGAGCGACGACAACTTTTAATGGCAATAAAGTCAAATTCACAGGATGACGTCATTAAGAGCAATAATGGTGAAGATAACAGGAGCAATAATAACGAAGAAAATATGGGAGATCTTGAAAAGGGGGGTCGAAAAGTCACATTAAATGATCAAAGTAATTCAAAAAAGGAGGTGACAAAAGTGGAAAACAAAAAACAAAATAAAGTCAAAATTTTTAAAAAGGTAAGAAATATATGCACGTGGAGTAGGAAAAGAAAAGAGACACGCGAGGCTATATGGAAAGAATAAGGAATTGTATGAGAAGATGTTTGAAAAAGTGTTGATATTTATAAATATATAGTGTTAGGAATATTTGTATATGGAATAGTCTCAGAACAACTATATCACGTAATTAGTTGTAATCTCTCTCTATACAATATATCTTTGTAGTACTTTTCAAAACACACGGTTTATTCAAATGTCTCTTAGTCTCTTGTACTTTAACATGGTATCTAGAGCCTAATGAGGGACAACCATTCACCACACAACTGATTGATCCACTGTCTTTCGGTGAAATTTTTTTGGTAAACTGTGTCATAACTCCGGTTTTCCTTCCATACACTGCTGCGACTCATTATGGCATTACTTTTCAAAATTCTCCGATCATAACCGCACTGCCGGCGCTTTCTATCTCTATCGCTATTTTTCACAGTGACCTGTCGGCAAACTTACCCTACCGGAAGAAGTGTCTCCTCCGATCCGGTTGTTCCTCACTTTTTTATCGACATAAACCTCCACACGCGCCACCTAAGTCTCCGTGCGTAGGCCTAACGCGCAACCCTCTGAATTGCACGTGACAACATGTTTGGCGGCCGATCGTGTGATATTTATCTCTTCAGATACTCATGGCTACTCCTCAGAACTTTACGCCAAACTATGATGATTTCCTCAAGTGGTATCAGAATTATCAGAACTCAGATTCTACTATTTTGATAACACACTGGTAATTCATCTATTTTCCTATTTCAATCATATTCTCTTGGGCCTTGGATCCTTGATTCTGGTGCGTATGATCATGTTACTAGTAATAAAAATCTTTTCTCTTCCCTCTCTAACTCTTGTTTCTTACCTACTATAACTTCTGTCAATGGTTCTCAATCCCGATCTGAAAGGATTTGTACTGTTCAAATTCTACCTTCTCTCTTTGTTACTTCTGTCTTCTATTTATCTAATTCCCTATTTAATTTACTTTTAGTTAGTCATTTAACTCGTTCTTTTGATTGTAGTGTCACCTTCATTTATTTCTCAAAATTTGTTGTTTATGTTTCCCAATTTTTTTTATAATTTGTTTTTTTCCACATCAATTTAAGCAAAATAAAAAAAATCAATATAATATTTTTTTTATAATTTGTTTTTTTCCACATCAATATAAATTTGTTGTTTATGTTTCCCAATTCTATGTATCTAATTGCTCATGTAAGTTTGTTAATTGATTTAAGTGAGGGACCAAAATATAGATAATCTCATATTAAATTTATGTATAAAACCTTTGTTTTCTTTAGAGGGATTATTTTCAAATTTGAACCAAATACCACAAACAAAATAAAACACACAATATAAGATCAAAAGAGGGGTACACACAATTTCTTTTGGTGTATGCATATGCATGCTACTACATTCTAGTATTCCTAAACAAAATAGAAAAATCAAAGTGTTTCTTATAAGAATTCCAATGAAACTCAATTTCATCACCTTCCTTCAATCTCCTTCTCACAACAAAATCACAAACTCAATTGTCAAAAAAACCATAATTTCCTGAAAAACCACATTTCTTAAAAATCAAGTATCAACACATGCCTTGTTTCAGTGTCATAATCATAAACCCTAACAAACATTCATCTTTCAAGATCAACACTAGCACCTAACATAGGCAACATCAATTCCTCAACCAAATCTTTAGCTAACAATAACTTATCTTCAAGATCACTCACTTGAAGCACTTTCTTGATTTTTCAAGGATCATCATATAACACTAAGTTTGTTGTGTAGCTCCACCATCTCCTTCGAATATGATAGGTGTGTGTTTTTGATATGGGATATGGACATATACCTAATGATAAATGAGTGCACGTTGTGTTGAAAGGATAAATATTAATCATAGAGAATAAAGAAGTTATTTTTTGTTGCATAAACTTTTTTTTCTTTGTAGAATTATTTTTTTTTTATTTACTTATGATTTTATAGAGAATAACTAAATGGATTTACATGTTTCAAAAAGAGTTTATAGGATAAGTGATATAAATGCAAAAGAATCACTAATATTGTGATTTACATACACAATAAATTATGAGGTTTCTAAAACTTTAAGTATTACTACTTTATCTTAAAGAATATAAGATTCTAGTTATAAAATTATGTGAATTAAATATATTTATTGTAATATTATATTTATTAACATTTTAAATTAATTTTTCTTTAAGGAGGCAGAAACAAATTATTTTTTACTTTATAGAATTATTGTTTACCAAAAAGGGATAGTATAATTATGAATATTTTAATAAAGAAATAATTAGTATTGGATATTTTAATAAAGAAATAATTAGTATTGGGTAAAAATTTATAGGGATCGCAAAAGAAAAGGAAACAAACCAATTTCAAAATAATATCATTTAAAATGAAGGTATTATTATGTTATGTTTAAATATTTCTCATTACGTCTCATAATCACTGATTTATTTATAAAGTAAAATAAAAAATAAAAAATAAATTAAATTTAAATACAATATAATAAAATTTTAATTGTATTATCTAATTAATTAATTTTAATTGTACTATCTAATTAATTAATTTTAATTGCATGACAATGAAATTAATATTTTTCATTTAAGTTTATAAAATAGTAAATCCAACAATTCTTCATATTTTAGTAAAAATTATTCTTTTGACTTTGAAGGTGTGAAAATACACAAAAAAGGGGCGTTGAATTGTATTTCACGTTTTCTTTTAATTTAACTTTTGATCAGAGTTTCAGAATCAAAACAGATGTTCAGATTCTAATTTAATTCATTGGCATCGGATATAACAAAAGTAAACAAAAATAACAACAGAAGACACAAAAGATTTATCCTGGGTCCTCCCTTAAATTAGAGTAGTCCAATCCCCTTGCCACAAAAGAGATTTTCATTATAGCCACTTCATGATTACAACCGCTTATGCTTCTACATGAGTCTTTTATACGTGCTCAGACCATCTGTCTGAGAGTTCCTAGGCTTAAAGCATATGTCTAAAACTTCCCTTGCTCACACCTTTTGCTCGAGCCACCTGCTCCAAAGGTCTTCAGGTTGAGACTTCCCCTTGCTCAGAGCACATGTATAAGACTTCTTACTCACATCCCCTTGCTCAATCAGACTAGCTAAATAAAACTTTCACAGGTCAAGCACTTAAGCAATGAGACTTATGTGGCTTAAGCATTTTGGATGAAGACTTGTTACTTGAATCCTAATGAGATAAGACTTCTGCTCAAGCACATAGCAAGAGACTTTGAGCTAAACTACTGAAGGCTCATTATAATAGAGAACAAGATTTACATGATACAAGTATCAGAGGTATGAGAAATCACCATAACAAAGATCTAAAGCTCTTAAGATTTCTAAGATATTCAATGGTAAGAAATCTTAAGGCTTTTCTAATTACAACATACAACAGAAAATCTGCATATTACCATAGAGTTGATAATTTCTTGATCTTGCTACTCCTTCATCTGAAGAATCCTTGTTAATATTGAAACTTAAATCTTCAGCCATATTTATAGCCTTTGCAGAAACTAGTCGTTGATGAGGTAACTTGATCAAGTGACTTTGTCATTGCCGCCAGGTTTCTCGTGGGGGATGCCTCCTTATTTTACTCAGGCTGGTTATCGCCCGCCTGTTCCTGAGGTCTCTGCCAGGACCACTGTTCAAGCCATTCCTGCAACTACTGCTGTGATGACTGCGACACCTCCGCGTGTGAATGCTACTCCGTACGTTCTAGACGATCCAATTCTCCATAGTACACCCAACGAAACTGTGGGTTTTGGAGAAAGGATGAATGAATTTCAAGACCAGTTTTCTGAGATTCAAAAAGAATTAAAAGCTCTTCGTGGAAAGAATTTGTTTGGGAAGAACACTTCTGACTTGTGCTAGGTCCCAAATGTCAAGGTTCCGCCGAAATTTAAGGTCCCTGATTTTGAGAAGTACAAGGGGAACACCTGTCCTCAGAGTCATCTTATTATGTATGCTCGGAAAATGTCTGCCCAAACTGACAATGATCGATTGCTCATTTATTATTTCCAAGACAGTCTAACAGGTGTTGCGCTCAGGTGGTATATGGGATTGGATAGTGCGAAGATTCGAACTTTTAATGATCTGGGTGGAGCCTTCATCAAACAGTACAAGTATAATGTGGATATGGCTCCTGACCGAGATCAGTTGAGGGCCATGGCTCAGAAAGGCAAAGAGAATTTCAAGGAATATGCTCGGTGTTGGCGGGAGTTAGCCGCTCAAGTCATACCGCCATTAGAAGAAAAGGAAATGACCAAGATTTTCCTAAAGACTCTGGGTCCTTTCTTTAATGAGAAAATGGTAGCAAGTGCACCCAGTGACTTCACCGAAATGGTAAACATGGGAATGCGCTTGGAAGAGGGGGTTCGTGAAGGAAGGCTCGTCAAGGAAGGGAGTGCTCCCAATAATGCTCAAAAGTATGGGAGTGGTTTTGTAAAAAAGAGAGAACACGAGGTAAGTGTTGTGCAGCAGGGTTTCGTAGAAATCCTCTAGCTACTAACCTTGATTTGTGTTTTCCAATCGATCCATTTGGTTCAATTTCAACTTGTAAACCCATCTTACACTGATGGATTTCTTGTTCTTTGGAGGCTCAATCAACTCCCAAGTCTTGTTTCTTTCTATAGCCTCAAGTTTTTTTTTCATGGCATTGAACCACACTTTCTTCTTAAGAGCTTCTTCATTAATGACTGGTTTAGAGTCTACCAACATGGCACATTGAATAACTTCCCTTTCAGAGTCTATCTCAGTATAGTGTAACATGTTAAACTCTGTAAATCTTCTTGGTACTTGTTTGATTATTTGTGGTCTCTAGACTTGTTCAAAATCTTCTTCAGATGTTGGACTAGTGTCATATGCTAGACTACTTTCAGAGGCTGGACCACTTTTAGATCTATGATTACCACCAGATTCTAGATCATCATCAAAATCTAGATCAGAATCATATTCATCTTCAGAGTCAGACTCACCTTTAGACTCATTTTCAACATCCGAGTCACCTTCAGACTCTTACTTATCTTTAGATACATAATTTCCTTTAGAGGCAGATTCTCCTTCAGAATCTGAAACATGTTTAGAAGTTAACTCAGGTGTTAATACTGCACCTGAGTTGGATCGAGACTTGTTCCAATCTCATGCTTCTATTTCCTTCGCAATGACATCTCTACTTAATTAAACTTTATTGGTGACAAGACAATAGAGCTTAAAAGCACCTGTACTATGGTACCCTACAAGCAACACGATTATGCTTTTGTCATTCAAGTTGCTTTTCTAGGTATCTAGGACATGTTTATAATAAACCGAATCAAACACCTTCAGATGGCTCACACTTTTCTTTTGAATAGGAAATACTCCCTTCAGCTTCTTGGTTGGACAACTATTGAGCACATATGATACAACGGCAATTGCTTCTTCCCACAATGTGTGAGGAAGCTTCTTCTCCTTCAACATGCTCCTTGTCATATCAATCAATGTTCTATTTCTTCTTTAGTAAGACCATTGTTCTGAGAAGTGCATGGAGAAATAACCTCATGCTTAATTCCATTATCCTCACATAACCTTTTGAACTCTGTAGAGTTGTACTCACCTCCACCATCAGTTTTGAGAATTTTCAAATTCTGACCACTTTGTTTTTCAACCTTCATCTTGAACTTCTGAAACTCAGCAAACACCTCATGCTTAAACTTGATGAGTGCTATTGATGTCATTCTTGTGAACTCATCCACAAATAACATAAAGTACTTGTTTGCTCCAAGTGAAGGTACTTCAAGTGGTCCACAAACATGAAAATACACTACTCCCAAAGCATGTTTTACTATTGAGGACACTTCTGATGAAAATGGAATATTAGGTTGCTTGCCTTTCATACATATCCCATATGACTTCTCAAACTTCACAGTCTTAGAAATGCCATGTACCAGCTTCTTAGAACTCAGATTCCATAATCTTCTGAAGTTCAGATGCCCCAATCTCTTGTGCCACAACTCACTGTCACCTTTAGTACCTTTTGCACTAAGGCATTTAGTTTAAGCTATTTACACACTCACCTTGAATATTTTGTTATTTCCTTGTTCATACTGCATAATCAGCTTCTAATCAAAACCATACAACTTCAAAAGATTGTCCTTCATGGTAATTGAGAAAACTTTCTCAATTAGCTGACACGCGCACTCATCAGATTGCTCTTCATGCCAGGAACATACCAAATATCCTTAATCATAATAGTTTTTCCATTCTTCACTCTGATCTTAACATTTACCATTCCTTTAGCATTCAAAATTTTATCATCAATACATATGTATTTTTTCCTCTTTTTAGAGTCAAAATTAATTAGCCATTTTTTGTTTCTAGTTAGGTTATTTGTGCAGCCAATGTCCATATACCACCAGTCTACCAAATATCCACCATCATATTTAGAAGCCATCAATAAGACAGTTTCATCATCAGACTCTCATCTGGCTATGTTTTCTTCTTTTGATTTCCTTTCCTTGTTTGACGAATAGTCAGCAAGAAAGTGACCAAACTTCTTACATCAGTAGCACTAAACCCTCTTCTTGTCAAACTTCTCCTCTCCCTTATGATGTTTCTTCTCATCAGAATCGGAGGCTTTTGACTTCTGGTAACCACCATCGTGTCTCTTCTTGGTAGTGACCAATTCTTGGCCTGTGACTAAGACAACTTCTGATTCTTCTTACCAGAAGACGCCTCTAGAGCCTGCTCTACCTCTCTTTTAGAGGTTCTCTCATTCAGATGCAACTTTTATGCCTCTAGACTACTTTGCATATCTTCAATTCTCATGGTTCTAAAGTCCTTAGAGTGTTCAACTACTACAACAATGTAATCAAACCATGGAGTAAGTGATTTCAGTACCTTTCTCCATAAGATTTCATCTCATTTATGATCATAATCACTCTGGAGATGTAATCAGGTACCTTCTCATTGTTCTTTATGTTGATATTCTCATACTGCTTATGTAGAGACTAAAGCTTCACCTTGTTCACTGATGCATCACTTACGTAGCACCGTACTAGTATGCCCCATGCAGCCTTCACTGTAATTGAATCAACAACCTTCTCAAACACATTCATATCCATATACTGATGGATATATAAAAACACCTTATGATATTTCTTCTTCGTTTATCTATGCGTGTTTCTTTGTGCTTCATTTGCATCTACTGCAACCGTTGCGTAATCGTCATTGACGAGATTAAGAACACCTTGAGCGCCAAATAACACACGCATTTGAATCATCCGTCGATTCCAATTCTTTCCATTAAATACTGGAAACTTTGTGTTCAAGTTATCATTTCCATCGTTCATCTTTGATCTTGTGCAAATTCATTAAAATATCACAAACACTTGTGTTTCCCAATCCCTCAGAATCAAGAAACGTGATTTTGTTTTGATTTCGAACTTCAATTCACTGTGAATTTCAGAACTGAAATCAATCACACAGGCTTCACGTACGCTCGTGTTTCTTGATCTAAATCAGAACCAAAACTCTAGATACCAATTATTAGGGCACAAGGTTGAAGATAAAGAAGATGAAGAGGGGATATGGGGAGAGATAGAGAGAGAGAGAGAGAGAGAGAGAGAGAGAGAGAGAGAGAGAGAGAGAGAGACTCTAACTAACTTTTGATGAAAATTAATTACACTACAATCCTGTTATGAGTCTGTTACAACTTTGCTTTTATACACAAGGCTAATTTAAATGAAATACAAATATAAAACGAAATGAAATCTAATTTAAATATAAATTTGATTACACTTTAACAATAATCACATAATACCAAGAGACAAGATCCTCCATGATCATATTCAATACCATATATTCATTTGAGAGACACTAGCTAGAGATAGAAATATGTAGGATTCTTCAACAAGAAAGAAGCTAGTTGTTGCTCATCAAACAATAAGGTGAAAGAAGTTTGAGATTGAAATAAATATAAAGATGCAATTTATTGAATTTAAGTCAAACGAAGCTCACTAAATTTCAAAGGAAAACCATAATTTTGAGCAATTAACAAAATACACTGAAATGAATGAATGTTTGCTTATAACAAAAAAAAATACATTGAAATTCTTTCATTTTTGTTTCACATTTTTGTCAAAATTTTTTATTTATGTTTCCCAATTTTTTTTATCATAAATTTGTTTTTTATGTTTCACGTTAATTTAAGCACCTTTGGCTTTTTAGAAAGTTTATTTTCAAATTTGAACCAAATATCACAAACAAAAATGAGTATTATCTCAAATAAAACACACAATATAAGATCAAAAGAGAATGATACTCTTGATTTACAATTACAACACGATTTACAATTACAACCTTTTAGTTAGGTTCAACTTGAAAATTTTATAGCAATTACAATGATACAAGAGAGTGATACTCTTGATTTACAATTACAACACGATTTGATTCAAACATCATATGCAACATGCTAAGTAGTATGGATCGAAATGTTGCTTGAAGAGCTCAAGATAATGGAACCTAAGAAAATGAAGTTGTTTTTCGATAAAAAGTCAGCCATCGACCTGGCGAAACACCCAATGTGACATGGTCAAAGTAAGAACATAGAAAGGAGGTACCATTTTTTGAGGGATCAAGTTAACAAAGGAAAAATTGAACTCGAGCATTGCAAGACAGAATGACAACTAGCTGATATACTCACCAAACCCTTAAAGAAAGTCAGGTTCAATGAGTTGAAGAGAAACATTGGGATGAGAAGTCTCGAGAACATGAATTAGGGGGTCTTTTAGAAGTTGTAATTCAATGTTATGTCGAAATAGCTAGTCTGATGTATAGTAATAAGCTGTATTCGGCTCTTTCGAATACAATATTTAGTTGACATGTCTAAATATTTTGGGGAGGTGTTGAATTGTATAGTTTTGGGACTTGGATTTAGTTTCCTATATAAAGGGTTTTGTAAGATGTAAACATTCAAGACATCACTCAATATGAATCCTATTTTTTCAATTAAGTTTATAGTTTTCTCTCTTTTCTCTTTTCTTCTTCTCCTTTCATATTTCTTGAAAACCCTTTTGTTCCAACAAAATCGAGATAATCCTTATTTAGTTATTTCATAAATTGTGTAGTCATGGTGGCAGAGTTGTGGGGCGTATGAAAGTGCATTTAGATGCTGCAAAAAAACGACTATAAGAATGTTGTGATTCAAGTGGAGAGTAAAGAGAGGCATCATACGTTTATTAATGACAATGTCAAGTTTAGAGAAGGGATGAATATTCCTTACTAAATCAAAAGTAAAATGAAACAAGATTAGGAGATATATATGGTTCATATGATCGAGAAGCTACCAAATGCGCTAATGGTCTTAAAAAATTAGGAGTTAATCTTATGCATAACATTATTTACTACTATTTACTATGTTGTGTATTCTCATGAAGTGTATGAAAGCTATATAGCTAGTATATTTGAATCCTCCACTATGAGAAATAATAATATAATATGTAATTTTGTTTGTTTGTTTTGGGACTCAATCCTCTCAAATCACGAAAAAGTACATAATAATTAATAGCAAAATCTGTAAAATTTAACTCAACTAACAAATATCATTATTTGTTAGATTGACACCATGCCTTGAGTTTGAATTTATAACCTTATAATTGTGTTAAATTTATGATATTTATTGTGAGTTGTATATTGTACTTTCAAGATTATTTAGAATATATTCCCATCAGAAGAGATTTAAGGAACCCTAAGGAACCTAAGGGAATCCCAATGTCAAACAAAGGGCAGAGCAATGAATCCCATAAATCTTCTATGGAGGAAGAATACCAAAAGGATTACAACACAAAGAGGATGAAAAACCATGGAGGAAAAATTATCTCGTATAAGGAGATGGTAACAAGAGAGTTGTTCATGATGCGAGAAGGTTCACTAAAGCAATCTTAATATGAAAATTCCACAGACTCACTGGCGGAACTGAAGATAGAGGAACACAAATTTGGTTACTACAAATGTCTAGAAATTATTCTCTTGGAGGAAGAAGAAAGAAGAATCTCAATACCTTGGAAGAAACGAGTAATAGTTAAGATGTTGGGACAGCGCATCGGGCACAAAGCGCTGGAAAACCGTTTGAACCAAACGTGGGAAAGGAATGGAGTCTTGAACATTGTGGATTTAGGTCAAGATTATTATATTGTTACCTTCACCACTGAGGGAATGGAAACCAAACTTTTGCCCGAAGAGTGATACCATTGAACAGGTTGCTATGTGGGTTTGCGTATTAGGATTACCAATCAAATACTATGATGCTAGAGTCCTTACATTCAGAGGTAACCGTATTGGTGATACCATTAAAATGGATAGGAATACCTTGAACAAGGAACAAGGAAAATATGACCGGCTTTGTATGCAAGTTAATCTGTCAAAACCCTGCTAGCGATGTTTTACATAAAAGGAATGCATTATAAGATTTATCATGAAGGATTGCATCTCCTTTTCTTAAGGTGTGTTCGGTTTGGACGCTTTGAAGAAGGGTTTGATGATCAGTCAGTGTTGAAGGGAAAAAGTGCGTCAACAGAAATTGATAACTAAATTGAAGACGAAAGGGCTCTTACCATGAAGCATGGAGTGTCTCATAAAGAGGATGACCTTTGGACAGTGGTGCAAAAATATAGAAGAATAAAGAAAGGAAAAAAGTGTAAATAAAATGGTGTTCTTTCCAGTATGGTAACTACCGAGCTAGAGCGATGACAACTTTTAATGGCAATAAAGTCAAATTGAATGCTAATGGTTCTAATTTTATTTCTCTAAACGGGGAGGTTATGGATTTGGGAATTGCAAATTCACAGGATGACGTCATTAAGAGCAATAATGGTGAAGATAACAGGAGCAATAATGACGAAGTAAATATGGGAGATCTTGAAAGGGGGGGTCGAAAAGTCACATTAAATGATCAAAGTAATTCAAAAAAGGAGGTGACAAAAGTGGAAAACAAAAAACAAAATAAAGTCAAATTTTTTAAAAAGGTAAGAAATATATGCACGTGGAGTAGGAAAAGAAAAGAGACACGTGAGGCTATATGGAAAGAATAAGGAATTGTATGAGAAGATGTTTGAAAAAGTGTTGATATTTATAAGTATGTAGTGTTAGGAATATTTGTATATAGAATAGTCTCAGAACGACTATATCACGTAATTAGTTGTAATCTCTCTCTATATAATATATCTTTGTAGTACTTTTCAAAACACACGGTTTATTCAAATGTCTCTTAGTCTCTTGTACTTTAACATGGTATCTAGAGCCTAATGAGGGACAACCATTCACCACACAACTGATTGATCCACTGTCTTTCGGTGAATTTTTTTTGGCAAACTGTGTCATAACTCCGATTTTCCTTCCATACACTGCCGCGACTCATTATGGCATTACTTTTCAAAATTCTCCGATCATAACCGCACTGCCGCCGCTTTCTATCTCTATCGCTATTTTTCACAGTGACCTGTCGGCAAACTTACCCTACCGGAAGAAGTGTCTCCTCCGATCCGGTCGTTCCTCACTTTTTTATCGACATAAACCTCCACAGGCGCCACCTAAGTCTCCGTGCGTAGGCCTAACGCGCAACCCTCTGAATTGCACGTGACAACATGTTTGGCGGCCGATCGTGTGATATTTATCTCTTCAGATACTCATGGCTACTCCTCAGAACTTTACGCCAAACTATGATGATTTCCTCAAGTGGTATCAGAATTATCAGAACTCAGATTCTACTATTTTGATAACACACTGGTAATTCATCTATTTTCCTATTTCAATCATATTCTCTTGGGCCTTGGATCCTTGATTCTGGTGCGTATGATCATGTTACTAGTAATAAAAATCTTTTCTCTTCCCTCTCTAACTCTTGTTTCTTACCTACTATAACTTCTGTCAATGGTTCTCAATCCCGATCTGAAAGGATTTGTACTGTTCAAATTCTACCTTCTCTCTTTGTTACTTCTGTCTTCTATTTATCTAATTCCCTATTTAATTTACTTTTAGTTAGTCATTTAACTCGTTCTTTTGATTGTAGTGTCACCTTCATTTATTTCTCAAAATTTGTTGTTTATGTTTCCCAATTTTTTTTATAATTTGTTTTTTTCCACATCAATTTAAGCAAAATAAAAAAAATCAATATAATATTTTTTTTATAATTTGTTTTTTTCCACATCAATATAAATTTGTTGTTTATGTTTCCCAATTCTATGTATCTAATTGCTCATGTAAGTTTGTTAATTGATTTAAGTGAGGGACCAAAATATAGATAATCTCATATTAAATTTATGTATAAAACCTTTGTTTTCTTTAGAGGGATTATTTTCAAATTTGAACCAAATACCACAAACAAAATAAAACACACAATATAAGATCAAAAGAGGGGTACACACAATTTCTTTTGGTGTATGCATATGCATGCTACTACATTCTAGTATTCCTAAACAAAATAGAAAAATCAAAGTGTTTCTTATAAGAATTCCAATGAAACTCAATTTCATCACCTTCCTTCAATCTCCTTCTCACAACAAAATCACAAACTCAATTGTCAAAAAAACCATAATTTCCTGAAAAACCACATTTCTTAAAAATCAAGTATCAACACATGCCTTGTTTCAGTGTCATAATCATAAACCCTAACAAACATTCATCTTTCAAGATCAACACTAGCACCTAACATAGACAACATCAATTCCTCAACCAAATCTTTAGCTAACAATAACTTATCTTCAAGATCACTCACTTGAAGCACTTTCTTGATTTTTCAAGGATCATCATATAACACTAAGTTTGTTGTGTAGCTCCACCATCTCCTTCGAATATGATAGGTGTGTGTTTTTGATATGGGATATGGACATATACCTAATGATAAATGAGTGCACGTTGTGTTGAAAGGATAAATATTAATCATAGAGAATAAAGAAGTTATTTTTTGTTGCATAAACTTTTTTTTCTTTGTAGAATTATTTTTTTTGATTTACTTATGATTTTATAGAGAATAACTAAATGGATTTACATGTTTCAAAAAGAGTTTATAGGATAAGTGATATAAATGCAAAAGAATCACTAATATTGTGATTTACATACACAATAAATTATGAGGTTTCTAAAACTTTAAGTATTACTACTTTATCTTAAAGAATATAAGATTCTAGTTATAAAATTATGTGAATTAAATATATTTATTGTAATATTATATTTATTAACATTTTAAATTAATTTTTCTTTAAGGAGGCAGAAACAAATTATTTTTTACTTTATAGAATTATTGTTTACCAAAAAGGGATAGTATAATTATGAATATTTTAATAAAGAAATAATTAGTATTGGATATTTTAATAAAGAAATAATTAGTATTGGGTAAAAATTTATAGGGATCGCAAAAGAAAAGGAAACAAACCAATTTCAAAATAATATCATTTAAAATGAAGGTATTATTATGTTATGTTTAAATATTTCTCATTACGTCTCATAATCACTGATTTATTTATAAAGTAAAATAAAAAATAAAAAATAAATTAAATTTAAATACAATATAATAAAATTTTAATTGTATTATCTAATTAATTAATTTTAATTGTACTATCTAATTAATTAATTTTAATTGCATGACAATGAAATTAATATTTTTCATTTAAGTTTATAAAATAGTAAATCCAACAATTCTTCATATTTTAGTAAAAATTATTCTTTTGACTTTGAAGGTGTGAAAATACACAAAAAAGGGGCGTTGAATTGTATTTCACGTTTTCTTTTAATTTAACTTTTGATCAGAGTTTCAGAATCAAAACAGATGTTCAGATTCTAATTTAATTCATTGGCATCGGATATAACAAAAGTAAACAAAAATAACAACAGAAGACACAAAAGATTTATCCTGGGTCCTCCCTTAAATTAGAGTAGTCCAATCCCCTTGCCACAAAAGAGATTTTCATTATAGCCACTTCATGATTACAACCGCTTATGCTTCTACATGAGTCTTTTATACGTGCTCAGACCATCTGTCTGAGAGTTCCTAGGCTTAAAGCATATGTCTAAAACTTCCCTTGCTCACACCTTTTACTCGAGCCACCTGCTCCAAAGGTCTTCAGGTTGAGACTTCCCCTTGCTCAGAGCACATGTATAAGACTTCTTACTCACATCCCCTTGCTCAATCAGACTAGCTAAATAAAACTTTCACAGCTCAAGCACTTAAGCAATGAGACTTATGTGGCTTAAGCATTTTGGATGAAGACTTGTTACTTGAATCCTAATGAGATAAGACTTCTGCTCAAGCACATAGCAAGAGACTTTGAGCTAAACTACTGAAGGCTCATTATAATAGAGAACAAGATTTACATGATACAAGTATCAGAGGTATGAGAAATCACCATAACAAAGATCTAAAGCTCTTAAGATTTCTAAGATATTCAATGGTAAGAAATCTTAAGGCTTTTCTAATTACAACATACAACAGAAAATCTGCATATTACCATAGAGTTGATAATTTCTTGATCTTGCTACTCCTTCATCTGAAGAATCCTTGTTAATATTGAAACTTAAATCTTCAGCCATATTTATAGCCTTTGCAGAAACTAGTCGTTGATGAGGTAACTTGATCAAGTGACTTTGTCATTGCCGCCAGGTTTCTCGTGGGGGATGCCTCCTTATTTTACTCAGGCTGGTTATCGCCCGCCTGTTCCTGAGGTCTCTTCCAGGACCACTGTTCAAGCCATTCCTGCAACTACTGCTGTGATGACTGCGACACCTCCGCGTGTGAATGCTACTCCGTACGTTCTAGACGATCCAATTCTCCATAGTACACCCAGCGAAACTGTGGGTTTTGGAGAAAGGATGAATGAATTTCAAGACCAGTTTTCTGAGATTCAAAAAGAATTAAAAGCTCTTCGTGGAAAGAATTTGTTTGGGAAGAACACTTCTGACTTGTGCTAGGTCCCAAATGTCAAGGTTCCGCCGAAATTTAAGGTCCCTGATTTTGAGAAGTACAAGGGGAACACCTGTCCTCAGAGTCATCTTATTATGTATGCTCGGAAAATGTCTGCCCAAACTGACAATGATCGATTGCTCATTTATTATTTCCAAGACAGTCTAACAGGTGTTGCGCTCAGGTGGTATATGGGATTGGATAGTGCGAAGATTCGAACTTTTAATGATCTGGGTGGAGCCTTCATCAAACAGTACAAGTATAATGTGGATATGGCTCCTGACCGAGATCAGTTGAGGGCCATGGCTCAGAAAGGCAAAGAGAATTTCAAGGAATATGCTCGGCGTTGGCGGGAGTTAGCCGCTCAAGTCATACCGCCATTAGAAGAAAAGGAAATGACCAAGATTTTCCTAAAGACTCTGGGTCCTTTCTTTAATGAGAAAATGGTAGCAAGTGCACCCAGTGACTTCACCGAAATGGTAAACATGGGAATGCGCTTGGAAGAGGGGGTTCGTGAAGGAAGGCTCGTCAAGGAAGGGAGTGCTCCCAATAATGCTCAAAAGTATGGGAGTGGTTTTGTAAAAAAGAGAGAACACGAGGTAAGTGTTGTGCAGCAGGGTTTCGTAGAAATCCTCTAGCTACTAACCTTAATTTGTGTTTTCCAATCGATCCATTTGGTTCAATTTCAACTTGTAAACCCATCTTACACTGATGGCTTTCTTGTTCTTTGGAGGCTGAATCAACTTCCAAGTCTTGTTTCTTTCTATAGCCTCAAGTTTTTTTTTCATGGCATTGAACCACACTTTCTTCTTAAGAGCTTCTTCATTAATGACTGGTTTAGAGTCTACCAACATGGCACATTGAATAACTTCCCTTTCAGAGTCTATCTCAGTATAGTGTAACATGTTAAACTCTGTAAATCTTCTTGGTACTTGTTTGATTATTTGTGGTCTCTAGACTTGTTCAAAATCTTCTTCAGATGTTGGACTAGTGTCATATGCTAGACTACTTTCAGAGGCTGGACCACTTTTAGATCTATGATTACCACCAGATTCTAGATCATCATCAAAATCTAGATCAGAATCATATTCATCTTCAGAGTCATACTCACCTTTAGACTCATTTTCAACATCCGAGTCACCTTCAGACTCTTACTTATCTTTAGATACATAATTTCCTTTAGAGGCAGATTCTCCTTCAGAATCTGAAACATGTTTAGAAGTTAACTCCGGTGTTAATACTACACCTGAGTTGGATCGAGACTTGTTCCAATCTCATGCTTCTATTTCCTTCGCAATGACATCTCTACTTAATTAAACTTTATTGGTGACAAGACAATAGAGCTTAAAAGCACCTGTACTATGGTACCCTACAAGCAACACGATTATGCTTTTGTCATTCAAGTTGCTTTTCTAGGCATCTAGGACATGTTTATAATAAACAGAATCAAACACCTTCAGATGGCTCACACTTTTCTTTTGAATAGGAAATACTCCCTTCAGCTTCTTGGTTGGACAACTATTGAGCACATATGATACAACGGCAATTGCTTCTTCCCACAATGTGTGAGGAAGCTTCTTCTCCTTCAACATGCTCCTTGTCATATCAATCAATGTTCTATTTCTTCTTTAGTAAGACCATTATTCTGAGAAGTGCATGGAGAAATAACCTCATGCTTAATTCCATTATCCTCACATAACCTTTTGAACTCTGTAGAGTTGTACTCACCTCCACCATCAGTTTTGAGAATTTTCAAATTCTGACCACTTTGTTTTTCAACCTTCATCTTGAACTTCTGAAACTCAGCAAACACCTCATGCTTAAACTTGATGAGTGCTATTGATGTCATTCTTGTGAACTCATCCACAAATAACATAAAGTACTTGTTTGCTCCAAGTGAAGGTACTTCAAGTGGTCCACAAACATGAAAATACACTACTCCCAAAGCATGTTTTACTATTGAGGACACTTCTGATGAAAATGGAATATTAGGTTGCTTGCCTTTCATACATATCCCATATGACTTCTCAAACTTCACAGTCTTAGAAATGCCATGTACCAGCTTCTTAGAACTCAGATTCCATAATCTTCTGAAGTTCAGATGCCCCAATCTCTTGTGCCACAACTCACTGTCACCTTTAGTACCTTTTGCACTAAGGCATTTAGTTTAAGCTATTTACACACTCACCTTGAATATTTTGTTATTTCCTTGTTCATACTGCATAATCAGCTTCTAATCAAAACCATACAACTTCAAGAGATTGTCCTTCATGGTAATTGAGAAAACTTTCTCAATTAGCTGACACGCGCACTCATCAGATTGCTCTTCATGCCAGGAACATACCAAATATCCTTAATCATAATAGTTTTTCCATTCTTCACTCTGATCTTAACATTTACCATTCCTTTAGCATTCAAAATTTTATCATCAATACATATGTATTTTTTCCTCTTTTTAGAGTCAAAATTAATTAGCCATTTTTTGTTTCTAGTTAGGTTATTTGTGCAGCCAATGTCCATATACCACCAGTCTACCAAATATCCACCATCATATTTAGAAGCCATCAATAAGACAGTTTCATCATCAGACTCTCATCTGGCTATGTTTTCTTCTTTTGATTTCCTTTCCTTGTTTGACGAATAGTCAGCAAGAAAGTGACCAAACTTCTTACATCAGTAGCACTAAACCCTCTTCTTGTCAAACTTCTCCTCTCCCTTATGATGTTTCTTCTCATCAGAATCGGAGGCTTTTGACTTCTGGTAACCACCATCGTGTCTCTTCTTGGTAGTGACCAATTCTTGGCCTGTGACTAAGACAACTTCTGATTCTTCTTACCAGAAGACGCCTCTAGAGCCTGCTCTACCTCTCTTTTAGAGGTTCTCTCATTCAGATGCAACTTTTATGCCTCTAGACTACTTTTCATATCTTCAATTCTCATGGTTCTAAAGTCCTTAGAGTGTTCAACTACTACAACAATGTAATCAAACCATGGAGTAAGTGATTTCAGTACCTTTCTCCATAAGATTTCATCTCATTTATGATCATAATCACTCTGGAGATGTAATCAGGTACCTTCTCATTGTTCTTTATGTTGATATTCTCATACTGCTTATGTAGAGACTAAAGCTTCACCTTGTTCACTAATGCATCACTTACGTAGCACCGTACTAGTATGCCCCATGCAGCCTTCACTGTAATTGAATCAACAACCTTCTCAAACACATTCATATCCATATACTGATGGATATATAACAACACCTTATGATATTTCTTCTTCGTTTATCTATGCGTGTTTCTTTGTGCTTCATTTGCATCTACTGCAACCGTTGCGTAATCGTCATTGACGAGATTAAGAACACCTTGAGCGCCAAATAACACACGCATTTGAATCATCCGTCGATTCCAATTCTTTCCATTAAATACTGGAAACCTTGTGTTCAAGTTATCATTTCCATCGTTCATCTTTGATCTTGTGCAAATTCACTAAAATATCACAAACACTTGTGTTTCACAATCCCTCAGAATCAAGAAACGTGATTCTGTTTTGATTTCGAACTTCAATTCACTGTGAATTTCAGAACTGAAATCAATCACACAGGCTTCACGTACGCTCGTGTTTCTTGATCTAAATCAGAACCAAAACTCTAGATACCAATTATTAGGGCACAAGGTTGAAGATAAAGAAGATGAAGAGGGGATATGGGGATAGAGAGAGAGAGAGAGAGAGAGAGAGAGAGAGAGAGAGAGAGAGAGAGAGAGAGAGAGAGAGAGAGAGAGAGAGAGAGAGAGAGAGAGAGAGAGAGAGAGACTCTAACTAACTTTTGATGAAAATTGATTACACTACAATCATGTTATGAGTCTGTTACAACTTTGCTTTTATACACAAGGCTAATTTAAATGAAATACAAATATAAAACGAAATGAAATCTAATTTAAATATAAATTTGATTACACTTTAACAATAATCACATAATACCAAGAGACAAGATCCTCCATGATCATATTCAATACCATATATTCATTTGAGAGACACTAGCTAGAGATAGAAATATGTAGGATTCTTCAACAAGAAAGAAGCTAGCTGTTGCTCATCAAACAATAAGGTGAAAGAAGTTTGAGATTGAAATAAATGAATGTTTGCTTATAACAAAAAAAAAATACATTGAAATTCTTTCGTTTTTGTTTCACATTTTTGTCAAAATTTTTTATTTATGTTTCCCAATTTTTTTTATCATAAATTTGTTTTTTATGTTTCACGTTAACTTAAGCACCTTTGGCTTTTTAGAAAGTTTATTTTCAAATTTGAACCAAATATCACAAACAAAAATGAGTATTACCTCAAATAAAACACACAATATAAGATCAAAAGAGAATGATACTCTTGATTTACAATTACAACACGATTTACAATTACAACCTTTTAGTTAGGTTCAACTTGAAAATTTTATAGCAATTACAATGATACAAGAGAGTGATACTCTTGATTTACAATTACAACACGATTTGATTCAAACATCATATGCAACATGCTAAGTAGTATGGATCGAAATGTTGCTTGAAGAGCTCAAGATAATGGAACCTAAGAAAATGAAGTTGTTTGTCGATAAAAAGTCAGCCATCGACCTGGCGAAACACCCAATGTGACATGGTCAAAGTAAGAACATAGAAAGGAGGTACCATTTTTTGAGGGATCAAGTTAACAAAGGAAAAATTGAACTCGAGCATTGCAAGACAGAATGACAACTAGCTGATATACTCACCAAACCCTTAAAGAAAGTCAGGTTCAATGAGTTGAAGAGAAACATTGGGATGAGAAGTCTCGAGAACATGAATTAGGGGGTCTTTTAGAAGTTGTAATTCAATGTTATGTCGAAATAGCTAGTCTGATGTATAGTAATAAGCTGTATTCGGCTCTTTCGAATACAATATTTAGTTGACATGTCTAAATATTTTGGGGAGGTGTTGAATTGTATAGTTTTGGGACTTGGATTTAGTTTCCTATATAAAGGGTTTTGTAAGATGTAAACATTCAAGACATCACTCAATATGAATCCTATTTTTTCAATTAAGTTTATAGTTTTCTCTCTTTTCTCTTTTCTTCTTCTCCTTTCATATTTCTTGAAAACCCTTTTGTTCCAACAAAATCGAGATAATCCTTATTTAGTTATTTCATAAATTGTGTAGTCATGGTGGCAGAGTTGTGGGGCGTATGAAAGTGCATTTAGATGCTGCAAAACAACGACTATAAGAATGTTGTGATTCAAGTGGAGAGTAAAGAGAGGCATCATACGTTTATTAATGACAATGTCAAGTTTAGAGAAGGGATGAATATTCCTTACTAAATCAAAAGTAAAATGAAACAAGATTAGGAGATATATATGGTTCATATGATCGAGAAGCTACCAAATGCGCTAATGGTCTTAAAAAATTAGGAGTTAATCTTATGCATAACATTATTTACTACTATTTACTATGTTGTGTATTCTCATGAAGTGTATGAAAGCTATATAGCTAGTATATTTGAATCCTCCACTATGAGAAATAATAATATAATATGTAATTTTGTTTGTTTGTTTTGGGACTCAATCCTCTCAAATCACGAAAAAGTACATAATAGAAAAATAATTAATAGCAAAATCTGTAAAATTTAACTCAACTAACAAATATCATTATTTGTTAGATTGACACCATGCCTTGAGTTTGAATTTAGAACCTTATAATTGTGTTAAATTTATGATATTTATTGTGAGTTGTATATTGTACTTTCAAGATTATTTAGAATATATTCCCATCAGAAGAGATTTAAGGAACCCTAAGGAACCTAAGGGAATCCCAATGTCAAACAAAGGGCAGAGCAATGAATCCCATAAATCTTCTATGGAGGAAGAATACCAAAAGGATTACAACACAAAGAGGATGAAAAACCATGGAGGAAAAATTATCTCGTATAAGGAGATGGTAACAAGAGAGTTGTTCATGATGCGAGAAGGTTCACTAAAGCAATCTTAATATGAAAATTCCACAGACTCACTGGCGGAACTGAAGATAGAGGAACACAAATTTGGTTACTACAAATGTCTAGAAATTATTCTCTTGGAGGAAGAAGAAAGAAGAATCTCAATACCTTGGAAGAAACGAGTAATAGTTAAGATGTTGGGACAGCGCATCGGGCACAAAGCGCTGGAAAACCGTTTGAACCAAACGTGGGAAAGGAATGGAGTCTTGAACATTGTGGATTTAGGTCAAGATTATTATATTGTTACCTTCACCACTGAGGGAATGGAAACCAAACTTTTGCCCGACGAGTGATACCATTGAACAGGTTGCTATGTGGGTTTGCGTATTAGGATTACCAATCAAATACTATGATGCTAGAGTCCTTACATTCAGAGGTAACCGTATTGGTGATACCATTAAAATGGATAGGAATACCCTGAACAAGGAACAAGGAAAATATGACCGGCTTTGTATGCAAGTTAATCTGTCAAAACCCTGCTAGCGATGTTTTACATAAAAGGAATGAATTATAAGATTTATCATGAAGGATTGCATCTTCTTTTCTTAAGGTGTGTTCGGTTTGGACGCTTTGAAGAAGGGTTTGATGATCAGTCAGTGTTGAAGGGCAAAAGTGCGTCAACAGAAATTGATAACTAAATTGAAGACGAAAGGGCTCTCACCATGAAGCATGGAGTGTCTCAGAAAGAGGATGACCTTTGGACAGTGGTGCAAAAATATAGAAGAATAAAGAAAGGAAAAAAGTGTAAATAAAATGGTGTTCTTTCCAGTATGGTAACTACCGAGCTAGAGCGATGACAACTTTTAATGACAATAAAGTCAAATTGAATGCTAATGGTTCTAATTTTATTTCTCTAAACGGGGAGGTTATGGATTTGGAAATTGCAAATTCACAGGATGACGTCATTAAGAGCAATAATGGTGAAGATAACAGGAGCAATAATGACGAAGTAAATATTGTAACAGCCCAAATTTCATTAAATAATTAATTGTAGTAATTAATTGATTTAGTGGGATTTTATTTAATGTTGGAATTAATTTTATTAATTGGAATTAATAGAGAATTGAAAGGAAATTGGAAGGAAAGAAAATAAAAGGAATATATAAGTGAGGAAGAAAAGAAAAGAAAGTTAGAAACATTTGGAGAGAAAGAGGAAAGAAAGAAGAAAGAAGAGAAAGAGAGGAGAAGAAGAGGAAAAGTGGAAATCATCAAGAACCAACATCAAAGCTCCGATTAATCGAGGTAAGGGTGAGAAATGTTTCTATTTGATCATTGCATGATGTTATGTATGTTGGGTTGGGGTTTGGTAGAGTTTTCATCACTTCCCAATTAGGGCAAATGTTGGATAAATCGGTAGATTGATGATTTAATCGGTTGAAACTGAGCAATAATGCCATAGAATAGTCGGGTAACATGTATTGATGTTATTTGTACTGATTTGGATGTTTGAGGTTTGGTTGATGATGGATTGATGAAGGGAAGGCAGAATAGGGTTCTGTTCTGCGCAGGTTCGCTGGCTCTCGCCAGGCGAGTGAAGGCGAAGCTTCGCCAGGCGAAGCCTAGCGAATGCTGGAGAGTAATTAAGTTTAAGTTCCAGTGGACTTCGCTGGCGAGTTCGCCAAGCGAAGTTGGATAGCGAAGGTTCGCCCAGCAAAGGTGCTGGCGAATGAAGTCAGTAGCTACTGACTTGGGCTCGCTGGGAAGTCTCGCCAGGCGAAGCCTAGCGAGTGTTCGCTGAGAGAGTTCGCCAGGCGAAGGCCAGGAGAAGGTTCGCTGCGAGGGTTCGCCAGGCGAATGAAGGCGAATTTGACAGCATTTCCCTTTTGCTGTGTTGCTCATGTGGTGATAGTTTGGTAGTTTCACATAGATTGATATTCTTATGATATGATGTAGATATGATCTATTGTGATAATGTGTGCTGTGGGTAGCCTACGGGCGTGAATCCTAGAATTATGATTCAAAGGTAATTGCATCAAGTGTAAATACATGTGAACATAATAAGTGATTATGTGTGTATTATTTAATGAATTTGCGAATGCTCGATGTGTATACAATTATGTAATGAGTATGCATGAGAACATTGTGAATATGTGTGTGTAACTTATAATTGTATGATTGGTATTGCGATGTGAATACCTTGATTGTTGTGATAATTAGAGATACACGGGAATACAATGAGGAATGTATGTGTATCGTCTAATGAATTGTGAGTGCATATATGTATGCGATTGTTGTGTGAATGCATGGGAACATATGTGATATGTGTGCATTTTGTTGAATATGATGATGTGTGAAATGAATACATTGATAAATGTTTGATATATGTTGTATGTGCAATCATGATGAAATTCTCGAAGGGGTGAATTATTCGAATGCATGGGATTAAGACGCGGGAACGGTCTTAAGTGCATTTATTGTGTGTTGCACCCTAATTTTCGACCATAAGATCCCACCTCTTATTGTATTCTCATGTTTTTTATCTGACCTTATTTTAACATTTAATATTTATCATAACTAACCATTTTATACAACCACATCAAATTTTAAATTGAGATAATACATATTCGCACAATCAAGTTTTCCTTAAGGGTACAAGTCTTGGTGCTGTCTCGTTTGCTTTTGCTTTAGAATTCAATTCAATGAAATCAAGAGACAAACATGCCAAGTTTGGAAAGGAGATATATGGTTTAAATTTCAAGCTTCAAGTTCAAACATAACCATCCAAGTCGTTAACATTCAAGTACCCAAGGCTGCAAATATCATTGATTGTTCGTGTTTGAAGATTTTAAGTCCAAGCTAATTCCTCAAACCGAGATAATTCATGAGCCCAAGATTACAAGGTGTCACCATTCCCAAACTCAACTTGGTACACCGTTATGGCTATGGTTATTATATCGTATCTTTCTTGATGCACCACGCAAACACGACATGTCGCAAAGGAGCCAGGCTTCTTAGAAGTACTTCCAGGCTAGTCAAACTTGCCACGGTGGGATCACAAATTTTATTACAAAACAAGCTATAGATTCATTGGAGTTAACACACCGTAGTTTGGCAGAAGAATAATTACATTACAGACTATCCTGAGCATACACGAGCGTGATAAAATCTGTGTCCATGACACGATCCAAATCCTTGAACTTATTTAATTATTGTGGCAGAAGTGTTTTCTTCAAAGCAAACTTTGTTTTGAGTATGAAATTAAAGTTCTAAGTATGAAATCTTAAGACATCCAAGGTGGCCCTCGTGATGAGTTCGAAGTTCTATTGCGAAGTCAGAAGCTTTTCTTAGGGCATTTCATTCAGGCCAATTATGATAACTCTGGAAGTTAAAAGCATAAGGCATTTTGACTTTAGTATCACAAGCTGGCGTATATATTTAGCATATGAGAATATTCATTACAGGAACTTCACAGTTACACTTTGGTCATTTACAAATTATCAATTATGATACGATACAATTAACTACAAGAGGGTTGCGGTGCTTTGAAGCGAGAGCCAACTTAGATGATTTTTGAAGCAAACTTAGACGAGCCTCTTGAGTTTTGCAGTGCCATAGCTGGCGAACCGCAACTTTCATTGAAGGAAAAACCGAAGAAATAGCTGATACGCAGCACCTATACCGAACCACCTGCATCAGAACAGAAACAGAACCACATCGTGTTTAAGGGCCGAACACTCTCATTGTTCCAAAACCGTTCTCAGACCCGGTTAAGGCGAGCTTTAAAATACGATCAGAATAAAGACAAGCCTGTTATCATAAACTCAGGACATAAATATTCTGTACACATAAGTCGCGAATCGAACTTAAAAGTTACCTTTCGAACTGAATCTAACTCCCTCGGATATATCTAGTAAGCAACCTGTAAGAGAAACAGCAGGGGATCATACTAAGGAATTAAACCTTTCAGTTATCAAGACAGAAGTACAAATAGACAGGAGGCTAGTATAGAAGTGGACTTTGATTCTTGAAATTAATGGCAAACAAGCAGTGAACCACTAGAAAGACCTTCATCTCCTTTCATTCAGGAACTTTAAACGGGAGCCCATACGAGTTGCCTCACTTTACAACATAGTTCTTCAGTTGTTAAGCCGCCACGTAATTGCTTCCGGACTTTGTTCGTTGTACAGATCGTTTGAACCAAAACCACTATAAGTAAAAAGGCAAAGGTGGTCAGAAATACAAGTGGCAGAAAAATTCAGAACATCAGTACCAATTCACGACAATGACGGTGAACGTTCACACCAGAAATACAACATACATGTCATAAACACTAAAGGCCAAGCATTAAGGAGAAACATCTCAGCTTACACGAGTACGCAGAGAGTGTATCAGTACACAAAGAGGAAAATCAGAATACCACGCAACAATGCCACACGCGTATACGATGTTCATCTGAAAAGTCAAGCATTCCACAAGGTCACACTATGGGGTACGGTTTCATCCAGAGAGTGTTGCAACCTGTCATGGAAGTCAAATATTCAAGAATTTTGGAGAGATTATAGAGGATTATTGGCTGAGATTTAGGTCATCACGCAAGAAAGCTCCAACATACCAGAACAGGCCTCTATCTGGACCACCGACATTCCTTCAACTAAGGACTACCGCAACCTGTATAATGTTGAGTGAAGAATGAGACTAAATTCGTGATGTTTGAAGACTACTTTCAAGATGTAAATAAAAAGCTGAATGGACATTACTAACCAAGTCTCAGAGCAAGACGAAGGTTAATCAGCCAACATCCATGGCAGCATCATTCAGAAGAGGAATTGCCTAAACCGCTATCATATAGATGAAACTCTGCAAGTACGACTTTATTGGGACCATTACATTACCGTTGAGGCCATCCTCTACCTGGTTATTCAAAACAAGGTTCAATATCTCTAAAAGAAAACAAACGAAAACTCAAAATGCAGAGAATGAGAATGAAGAATTACCGAGTATCCCACCACCGTCTTCATTAGTACCACTGCTGAATTTGGAGAACAATTTGAAGGAACGACCTTACTCCTTGAAGTACAACGCTTGGCCCTCATTTCACATACACCATAAAACCTCAAGGAATATGACAATAGCTAGTGCCAATGATTCAGCGACCTGTGCTTCCATCCAACAAATTGTCCTGGCAATCCCTCGTATAAACCTAATCCTCGTCTAACTCTTACTTCAGGACCATCCTCGGAGGTATCATGTTATCAGCGGTTGGAACTTGTTGGGGATGAAATTTTGCACGTGTTACAGTTAAACACGAATCCCCCCTCTGGGCTTCTAATTCTTGGCCCAAATCACTCACTACCAGCACCTGTCAAATACCACTTGCAAGTTAGTAATTGGAGAATAACTGATAAAGAATATTCAGGGGAATCAAATCAAATCCTATCCCAATTGAATCACAGGATTGGAATAGCAATTAAATGAATCATCATGGCAATCAGACAGGAATCACCGAATTTAGAAAGCTTTTTATCACACATCAATCCAGAAACTAAGTGATAAGAAGGGCAAATCGGCTATAAAAAGGGGAGGGAACCTACAATAGAAAACCTAACATTCCAAAACCGCGAAAAATCAGAGAAAGATGAAACTTAGCTTTTAGGATCCACCGGCCATCCGTCCAAACCGCGATCTGAGCCGTCATCTTCACCATCCGTCGCGGCATCTCCGACATCACAATCCACCGTTGGACGCCGTCACGAACCTACCGTCAGAAGCCCTTCAGCGAACGGCGTCGTCATTGCTCCAACACCGCCGCTCCCACCAATTCTCGGTAAACTCTATCCTTATCCATGTTATTAACTTATTGATGCTTCTGATGTGATTTCAGGTTCGGGAAATGGAAAGAGATGGAACGAAGGAGGACGATCGCGTTTGAGGGAAGACGATCGCGTTTGAGGGAAGACGATCGCGACGCCGAGAGAGGGGGGGGTGTGATTTGGGATCTAGGGTTTTCACGTTGTTTTTGTTTTTTATTATTCTTGTAATTTGTTAAGGTATTACAATCACTAACCACACACACACTCTTAACAAACCGTAAATCACTAATCTTTTAAAACCTAATCATCATCTTTTAAGTTAATTAACTAATTAAATAACCTTTTCTAATTAGTTCTTAAAATAATTAAAACCTTTTAACTTTTTTTTTCACTATTTGAATCTTATTTATTTAATAATAATCTGCCAACTTTTATTAGATAATGATATAAATAGAAGGGGAGATTTTTTTTTTTCATAATTTATTTAACTAACTCCTTTTATAAATAATAATGTATTTCTATTTTAAAATTATCTCACACTTAAAACTACTTTTTAAAATAAATTAATAAGCTTTTATTTAACATCCAAAGTTCTTGCTAATAAAAATCGAATTAACATTTTCAGCTCCATCAATCCTTTTTATTAAAACTAATAAACAACTTTTTTATAAAATTAATATCCTTTATGAAATAATCACTTCAGTTAAGTTTTTATAATAAACTATGATCATTATGGAATTTTATTTAAAACTTAGGATTTAATTTATATTCAATCTCATTTAAAATAATTCAAACTAAATCTCACTAAACAAAATGATCAACTACTAAATCAAATCCACAGCGTAAAATAAATCGTGCACACCCACCTCACGACACATTCACCTACACTTCAGCGCTTTCATGCGTATGTGTATGATTCTATTTCCGCAATCTATCTTTCGGCTATTTACATTATCATATCTACTCTCATGCATCGCATTCCGTCCAAAGGAAAAACCTACACATAATTCAACGTTGTGTGTAGTTGCACATCGTTTGCATCATACTCCCTTCGATCCTTGATTCCATTCAAGTTGATCGCTTAGGATAGATCCTACCCCATAGGAAGGACCTTGTCTTTATCTTTACAATTTAGACAAAACAATTAAACACAATACAACTTTTTCAAACACAAATAGAGAATAGATGTTAATCATCTTAAGTGAGATATAATCTCCACCCCACAACAATACAATCAAACATGTAGGGACTTTGCCTTAAGAATGACAAAGGCATACTTGGCGACCATCCGAGTATGTAAGACCTTTTCTTAAGATGATGCAAAGACCATTTCCTACGACCCCCTTTTTACATTTGTGGCGGTTATCTCTCCCTTAAAATGAAGACTCATCTCTTCTCCTAGACCCAATCAATCAACTACCCTAAACCCGTAGGAACTTTGACCACAGTCAAAGAGCTCCTCTAACCCTTTAGGGTGAACTACAACATACTCTGATTCCACTCCCGTAAGGATATGTAGGCATAAGATGCGACATCTTATCGAGTATACTTAGAAATAAACCACTAGGGTCTTTCAACCATTAAGCAGATAACACTTAGCAATAAACAAACATAAAACAAGAGGTTCCTGTAGAGTACTACAGAAACTTAGGATGCTAGTACCTTCCCTAAGTTTAACCAACCCCCGAACCTATAACTCTCTAAACCTTGCATTTGCATTGCATCGTGGGAATTTCGATCTTTATCCCTTCCTTTGGACAAAATCAAAGTTCGGTTGCAAAATGAATTAAAGATTCAAACTAGTCAATAGTTTGGTATCCGAATTTCACCGCGACAGAAATGGCGACTTCACTGGGGACTCCTTAGTGGGTTTCCCTATCTTATTTTATTTTGTTTACTGCTTTATATATCTGTCTACTTGATTAACTGTTTACATGCTTTCTCTTGTTTTTCTTTTGGGATTATTGTTCTTGAGTGGTGAGATAAAGTTCTACACCCGAACTTGAGAGAAATTAAGATAGGATGGTGATATAGTCGAGGAGGCTTATAGGGAGTGGAATCCCTACTAAGTTGAATCGAGAATCCCGCTCAGTTGAGGCCCTTTCGAAATAGTACTGTTGAACGATTAATCGTGAAGACACTCACTATTTTCGACTTTGGAGCCCATGATATTGAGGACCGTAGTTACC
This sequence comes from Lathyrus sativus, assembly GCA_963859935.3. Classification (NCBI taxonomy): domain Eukaryota; kingdom Viridiplantae; phylum Streptophyta; class Magnoliopsida; order Fabales; family Fabaceae; genus Lathyrus; species Lathyrus sativus. The sequence continues at coordinate 50,401,288 of OZ012740.1, read as the reverse complement.
TTAACCCAACTTTGGCCTTTATTAGGACGTAGTGCGAGACTATGAGGAAGTACTTCCGAAATAGTGCTACGCGAAGCTACACTCAAAAGAAGTTCTCTTGAGAATATTATTAATCCTCGAGTAATTGGGAAAATTGATAATATCCGATGGATGGGCTGATGATTCTGAGTCCCTTTAGAACCTTGTTCTGCAGGTACAAACAACCTTTAGTCCTTAAACCTTTGGGAAGGGTACACCTTTACTCCATGCTCGTTGCAAACCTAGGGCGCCCCTTTGTTTGTTTATCTTTATTGTCCTTATGTGAATACTTGTGTTTGCTGCATTCATATAGCATCATTCTGCATTGGACTTCATGGGATTTACTTTCGTTTATGGACATTGTAGGTCACTATGACTTCAGATAAAAGACATACTATGAAATATACTTTTAAGAGTCCCAAATTGGATGACCTAAAGAAGTTGTGGGGTTTCATCAAAGATCAAGAAGAATTCAAGAACAAGTATGGGAAGCTGATATCTTTGTTGGGTTGCTCAGTGAATGAAGGACTTCTTGCCACTTTGCTACAGTTTTATGATCCTCTCTACCATTGTTTCACCTTCCCAGATTTTCAGTTACTACCTACATTGGAAGAGTATTCTTTCTTGGTTGGTCTACCTGTCCTTGAGGAATCTCCTTTTCCCTTCTTGGAAAAGGACCCTGATGAGAAAGATATTGCTAAAGCCCTCCGTTTGAAGGTATCTGACGTCAAAGCCAACCTAGTTACTAAGGATGGAATTCTTGGTTTAAAGACAGGTTTCCTAATCGAGAAGGCTTCATTCTATGCTGATTATTCTAATAAGGCTCCGTTTGAGGCGATCTTTGCTTTGCTTGTTTATGGGCTGTTCTTATTCCCAAGTTTCGAAGGTTTCATCGATCTCAAAGCATTCAAGATCTTTATGAAGAACAACCCAGTACCAACTCTGTTGGGAAATGCATATCACTCTGTACATCTCCGAAACCTTCGTGGTGGAGGGATGATTACTTGCTGTGTACCTTTGCTTTACAAGTGGTTTATTTCGCACTTGCCGAAGTCTAGCTCTTTTACAAACATTGGCAAAGAGCATTGGTCTCCAAGGGTTATGGCTTTGACCCATTCTGACATTGATTGGTACAATCGAGTGTATGATGGAGTATTAATCATTGATAGCTGCGGTGACTTTGCTAATGTACCATTGCTCAACTTTAATGGAGGAATCAGCTACAATCCTATTTTAGCTCGCCGACAGTTGGGATACCCGTTGAAGGAACCTCCCAAGAGTGTTCAAGTAGAGGGTATGTTCTTCAAAGATGATATGGAACTCCGAGGAAAGATTCTGCATGCATGGCGTAATGTACACAAGAAAGGGAAGAGAAGTCTAGGGAAGCTTAACTGTGTATCTCTAGAACCATACCTCCAGTGGGTCAGAAAAAGGGCAACCAAGCTAAAGATGCCCTATTCCCGTCAAGATCCCATAGCTCCAAGGAGAGAGCCCACTTATGTCTTTATGTCTAAAGCCGAGGAGTTGGAGGTGTCTTTAAGGAAGTCTCAACATGAGCTGGAATCTTGGAAGAACAAGTACCACGTAGCAGTGGCAGAAAGTGATGAGTGTCAAAAGCAGAATGCTGAACTTCAAAACAGAATGCTGAACTTCAAAAGCAGAATGTTGAACTTCAAAAGCAGAATGCTGAACTTCAAAAGCAGAATGCTGAACTTCAAGAGGAGAAGGATGAACTTCAGAAACAGCTACAATTGAAGGATGAAGAGCTACTCCCCTGCAAGAAGAGGAAAGTCATGGAGGATTTATTTTTCTCCGACCCACAATGCACTATTTGGAAAATAATTGTGGACAACCTTATCCGTGAGAAGGCGCAACTAGAAGAGCAGCTCAAGCAGCAGCATTCAAAGCTTCTTTAGTGTCTTTACTAGCTTTTATTTAGCTTTTATTTGGGACTCTTTAAAAGAATATTTACGTAGTCCGTTTCAAATTTAATAAAACGTTTCCTTTTACCGCAATGCCTATAAATAGAGGAATCCCATGAAGTTCTAATCATCTTGCATTGCATTCTTTTCCATTGTTCACTTCAAGAAACTCAAATTCGTTCTGTAGGTGTTGTAATCATGGATTTCAGAAGAGAAACCCTGAAGTACACTTTTCAGAGTCCCAACCTCGAAAGCTTGAGAGAACTAGCCAAACTCGTCGAGGATCGCTTTGCCTTCGCAGCAGAATATGGAGGAGTTTTCTGTTTCCTCGATCTAAGGATGAAAGAAGGATTGTTGGAAACATTGGTTCAATTTTACGACCCGATGTATCACTGCTTCACTTTTCCGGACTACCAATTGATGCCGACCTTGGAAGAGTACTCAGAACTCTTGAGGATGCCTGTGACTGTTCGACCTCTATTCACCGGAAGGGAAGACACGCCTAGTCACCAAGAAATTGCAAATGCCACTCATCTTAGCCTTGAAGATGTTCAAGCACACCTGATCACCAAGGAAGGAGTCCTTGGGTTCCCCGCCGACTTTTTGATCGAAAAAGTCCGTTACCATGCTGAAAGAAAGGAGGCTCTCATCTTGGAAGCCAATTTCGCTTTGTTGGTCTATGGGACTTTTTGGTTCCCTAAAATTGACAATTTTGTTGATATGGATGCAATCAAGCTCTTCACACTTAAGAATCCAGTACCCACCTTGCTTGCTGATACGTACTTTTCGATTCACTCGAGGAATGCTGAAGGAGGAGGACACATTGTATGTTGTACCGCCTTGCTGTACTCATGGTTCATCGCTCGTTCGACCTGGTATCCGTCCCTTTGGGATGAAGTTGCAACACCTCGATGGTCCGAGATACTTATGGCCCTCACCCATTCGGACATCGTTTGGTATGATCCCGCTTATGGAGGCGTGCCTATGATTCCTAGCATCGGAGGATTCCCCAACGTACCGCTTATTGGAAGAGAAGGATGTATAAGTTACAATCCCGCCTTGGCCCGTAGACAGTTTGGACACCCTATGATCCAAGTGCCTGACCCAGTTTCGTTGGAAGAGATCTATTTCAAAGGAGAAGAGGACCTAGACCTCAGGACCGTCATCATTTATGCATGGAAATACATTGATATGGAAGGAACAACTGTTTCAGGATACCCCAACTGTGCTGTTTCTGAGGATTATCTACATTGGGTGCGAGAAAGGGCTCTCGATCTCAAGATGCCTTTTCCTTTTCATGAACCTATGGTATTATCTCCTCACGACCCCGACTGGTTCGATGTGGATGAAATTGAACAAGTAAGGATTGCTTTAGATGAAGCCCGGAAATTGAGGACTGCCTGGAAGAATAAGTTCCTCACCCTCAAAGTAGAGAAGGAAATACTTCAGAAGACTCCAGAATTAGAAGTTGCCAAAAAGAGAAAGGCGCAAGGAGATTTATTTTCTCCTCATGCCTCTTCAAGTGCTGTCACCAATGATGATTTCCCCTCAACTACCATGGCTTGGAAGGAATGTGTGGAACGACTCATCATCAAGAAAGCAGCGCTACAGGAGCGCATTGATCAGCTAACCGAGGAGCTCCGTACAAAGGAGAAGACTGTGGAGTAGAGTCCTAAGTTTTCTTTTGCTTTCGTTGTAATAAACTCTTAAAAGAGTACTTCGCTTTACAGAGTTTCTCAAAAAGTTTTTCAATTATCCTACATTATAATACTGAAAAACACTTTGAGTTTCTTGAAGTCTCCTCCTACATCTGCATTTTCGCATTAGCATCCTGCATTTAGCATGGCATTTTACATCTGTGCATGTGTCTTTCCTTTGTTGTGGCTCATTTCGGTTTCCCATCTTTGCTGTCAGTCGCCGTCTCTACCATCTGACCAAGCCGGAAGTATCATTAAAGGATAGTGAGGAGAACAAAGACATGGATCGCATGACTAGCTTCAGAGTAAGGTCTAATCCGACACTTCGCCGTCCCTCCGACAACTTTGTTCCTATGCAACTTCAGCCTGTGCAAGAAAAAGAAGTGGACGACCCTGGGCTTATAGCATTCGAGAATGAGTTTCGTGACTTCAAGGAACGATGGAAAATGATGAAGAGGAACCGTGCGCCTGATTTTCGTGCTCGTGACCCGCACCTAGTTCCAAACCTAGTTGTCCCCCCAGGATTCCGGATGCCCGCCTTCGAAGTGTACAAAGGTACAATTTGTCCAAGGTACCATTTGATGATGTTTTGTCAGAAGATGATCGCTTACCTTGGGAACGACCAACTATTGATTCACTGCTTTCAAGAAAGTTTGGGTGGAGCACCGTTAACATGGTATATGAAGCTACAAGTGAATCACATCCAATCTTGGGAAGACTTAGCTGTTGCTTTTGTAAAGCAGTACAATTACAGTTTGGGAATAGCTCCCGATAAAACAGGTGATAAAGGATCTCCCAGAGAATCCACAGCTTCGGTATCCCGTCCTCAACATGAGTACGCAATGCCCGCTCAGCGCCAGCAGCAATTGCCTCCTAAGCGAAGGATGCCATCTCCAGATCAGCATCGACATGTTCGAAGACAGTTTCCGAATCAGAAAATACCTCTGAATACTCTGAAAGAAGAGACCCATTGGTTTGATCTTATCCCATTGACCTACCGTCAATTATGGTTTTATTTCATCCGAAACTCGGTAATGACACCTAGAAAAACTAGAACCATGAACTCTCACCCACCGTGGTTCAACCCGAACACCAGCTGTGAATTCCATGATGGAGTGTTGGGGCATTCGATCGAAGATTGCAAAGTTTTTCAAGGGAAAGTTCAAGAAATGATCGATAATGAAGTGCTAACATTCAAAGGAGAAAGACCGATCCTGAATGGAATACCATTACGCTGATATAAGCGAAAACTCCAGAAGAACTTTCCATCTCTTTCGTTTGTTTGTGTGTTTATTTCTTTGATTTAAAGCATATTTTGCATGTAAGAACTTTCTGTTTTGAATAAGTAATGCAATAACTGTTTGTCTTGAAGAAATCCATTCGTTTTCACTCAAATAGTTTTTCAAAATTATTTATAATGTCGACTTTTACCCGATCTCTCGCTCTGACAGAGAATTGGAAGGAGGATGATGAAGTAAAACACATGATCTCTTGTTGTATGCTTCGAATGAAAACCCTACTGATGTAAGGCATTATTTTAAACCTCCTGAAAGCCAACATAGTCAACCCTTTCTTTTAAACCTTGATTGAGGATCCGTTCTTTTTCTCCCAAACCCTTTCTAACCTCATTTTCTTAACCTGGGGCAGGGTGATATCAAAAATAATAAACATCTTCAAAAATTGGGTGGGCATAAATATACTAACCCTTTATTCCTCCATCTTACAAGTCATAAACATATCCTACATATGATCCTAAAGTCCTAATTGAAGTAAAGTTTAGTTCGAAAGCATACTCGATGAGATATTGTTTCCTGACTCCTTGAGCTATGCTCAAATTTAAATCGGCTTTATAAATAACGATTCAATCTGTATCCTAACTAGTGGTTCCAATCACAAGTTACTGCGATACCCCTTTTCAAAACTTCAATACAAACGCGTGTTACATTAACCATTTCAAAATGGACATTTCAAACGTGCTGAATACACTTGACATCTTGGAAAGACCACATACAGACATTGATGATGATATTTGAAGACCTTGCTGACTTGGGGCAAGTCGTTCTTCCTAAGAAAATTTCATCCGTGCAAGTCTTGGATTCAACTAGAAGAAATTCAAGGACTCACTTATCGCCAATCAGGGGCAGTTACGTCGAGATTCGGCGAATCTCTAGAGAGTTTGAAAACAGTGGGGCATTGGGACATCATGTTTTCTATAAAATCCTCTTGAGACTTTTCTCTTAAAATATGTGACTTGGGGCATTTGAAGATTGGAGCAAGATTGTATATCTCATCCTCAGGAAGCTCAACCCCAACATATTCAACAACTACGAAGACCCAGGATATTTATTTTATCCCCATGAAACTTCGGGATGGGTGCCTCCGTCTATAATTTCATACAACATTTCAAACTTATCAAGATGATACGTCCCCAACTGGATTGATCACTTTGTCTCAAGAGAATTGTGAAGTTTTGAAGCAGTATTGGGACCCTACATTTGGTTCTCCATCTATCCTCAGTGATACCTCTATCTTTGAAGATTGGTCGGATGTTTGTTTCGAGATGTTTATCCCGTATTCGGTCGTTGCTTTCATCTGTCTTGTCAGCATAAGCATACTCATATCATATAAGTAGATAGCATAACATTTGCATTTTGTGCATCCTTTGTTTGTTTTACTCTATCTCTCCGATCGCGTTTACCCTTGGGTATTTGGGCGTGTCTTATTCCTTCCAAATAGAGTTGTCAACCCTAAGCAAAAAACTCTCAATATTTCTATTTCCCCACGAAGTTCGATCCTCATGGAAGACAGTTGTTTCAGTACATTCCCATTGGAGTTTATGCCTCTATGGTTGAATCTTGCTTGACAGTTTCTCTCCGGTTATTTCCCGAATTGAACTTCGGTCTTTGACAATCACGCTATGAACATCTCCAGCGTTTGAGCATGGATCAGGAGTGCATTTATTTTGCACTTTGACATTATGAGGATCACCATTTGAAGACACAACGTTTCTTCAACAACATTACAAGATCTCCTCAACAACTTACAGTCGAAAAACAGAAGATCTCTTTATTTGAGCAACTCGCTTTGGGCAGATCTATTCTCAAGACGACAAACAACAATTTCCTCAAGACAATTTGTCCTTCCCCAGCGGATTATTTCAAGATTATCAAGTCAAAATAGAGGACATTACAGATACTTCCCCATTTGAGGATTTCTGCTACGACAAATTCACACATATCTTTACAATTACAACAAAGATACTCCTCAAAAAATGATCTTCCCCAGAGAGTTCATTACGAGTACAATTAACGACATATCTCCTTACAAGAGGACACTCCACGTATCAACTGGTTTACAACTCTTTTGAAGATCCCCGGTGCATGCTCTACAAATTGCCAATACAATACAAATTGCATCTACAATTACAAGTACAAGATCACAGCCACAAAATTCTACAATTACAGATTACATCGACAACATTTACATCAACAATTCTACAGTGTTACAATTTACAACATACAATCTACAATAACACTATGGCTCACAGCCGAACATCTACATCAACGTCACAATTTACAACTACAGTTACATCTACAATCAACAAATTTACAACCCCTCTTTGAAGACGCTCTCACGAGTCTCCATCATTTTGGGTAGGAACCGAGACCAGCTCATGGTTCCCATACCATGGTGCAAGGGGAAGTTCGGCATCAGAAACCGAGACCAGCTCATGGTTCCCATACCATGGTGCAAGGGGAAGTTCGGCATCAGAAATCGAGACCAGCTCATGGTTCCCATACCATGGTGCAAGGGGAAGTTCGACTTCAGGAACCGAGACCAGCTCATGGTTCCCATACCATAGAGTAAGGGGAAGTTCGGCATTAGGAACCGAGACCAGCTCATGGTTCCCATACCATAGAGCAAGGGGAAGTTCGGCATCAGAAACCGAGACCAGCTCATGGTTCCCATACCATGGTGCAAGGGGAAGTTCGACATCAGAGACCGAGACCGGCGCATGACTCCCATATCATGATGCTTGAGGAATCTCAACAACTACAACAACATCTACAACTACAATGACATTAGAAACCGAGACCAGCTCATGGTCCCCGTACCATGATGCAAGGGGAAGTCATACATTTTACTATTTCAAGTTGAGTTCCAAAAGAAAAGATATACAGAAAAACAAAAAAAAAGAGAAAAAAAGGAAAATAAGGATGAACCATCAACTCAATTCATCTGGATTATTACCAACCACAACATTATGATAATAAGCATATCCTTCGACTAAAAGTTTATTTCCCATCACCACGTCCTTGGTGTATGAGATACTGTTTTACTTCTGAGGATTCCCCAGTGATGTTTGTTTCCCGTCCTCGTGGAGTCTCCTTTTGTTGAGTTTGTCCTTCCCACATGTCGTATCTAGTTCCTCCCCTGTGGCGCCCTTTCTCCACAGGATCATTTGTCTTGCATTCTCATATCATTGCATACCATTTGCATTCGGTGGCCTCTTAGGGCCAAAAATTCGTGCAATGTTTGTATTTAAGTCCCTCCTATCTCGTCGAGACGAAGATTTTAATCTCCATATCTCCAGATAGAAGTAACTTAAATAGGGGCATCTGTTGCACCCTAATTTTCGACCATAAGATCCCACCTCTTATTGTATTCTCATGTTTTTTATCTGACCTTATTTTAACATTTAATATTTATCATAACTAACCATTTTATACAACCACATCAAATTTTAAATTGAGATAATACATATTCGCACAATCAAGTTTTCCTTAAGGGTACAAGTCTTGGTGCTGTCTCGTTTGCTTTTGCTTTAGAATTCAATTCAATGAAATCAAGAGACAAACATGCCAAGTTTGGAAAGGAGATATATGGTTTAAATTTCAAGCTTCAAGTTCAAACATAACCATCCAAGTCGTTAACATTCAAGTACCCAAGGCTGCAAATATCATTGATTGTTCGTGTTTGAAGATTTTAAGTCCAAGCTAATTCCTCAAACCGAGATAATTCATGAGCCCAAGATTACAAGGTGTCACCATTCCCAAACTCAACTTGGTACACCGTTATGGCTATGGTTATTATATCGTATCTTTCTTGATGCACCACGCAAACACGACATGTCGCAAAGGAGCCAGGCTTCTTAGAAGTACTTCCAGGCTAGTCAAACTTGCCACGGTGGGATCACAAATTTTATTACAAAACAAGCTATAGATTCATTGGAGTTAACACACCGTAGTTTGGCAGAAGAATAATTACATTACAGACTATCCTGAGCATACACGAGCGTGATAAAATCTGTGTCCATGACACGATCCAAATCCTTGAACTTATTTAATTATTGTGGCAGAAGTGTTTTCTTCAAAGCAAACTTTGTTTTGAGTATGAAATTAAAGTTCTAAGTATGAAATCTTAAGACATCCAAGGTGGCCCTTGTGATGAGTTTGAAGTTCTATTGCGAAGTCAGAAGCTTTTCTTAGGGCATTTCATTCAGGCCAATTATGATAACTCTGGAAGTTAAAAGCATAAGGCATTTTGACTTTAGTATCACAAGCTGGCGTATATATTTAGCATATGAGAATACTCATTACAGGAACTTCACAGTTACATTTTGGTCATTTACAAATTATCAATTATGATACGATATAATTAACTACAAGAGGGTTGCGGTGCTTTGAAGCGAGAGCCAACTTAGATGATTTTTGAAGCAGACTTAGACGAGCCTCTTGAGTTTTGCAGTGCCATAGCTGGCGAACCTCAACTTTCATTGAAGGAAAAACCGAAGAAATAGCTGATACGCAGCACCTATACCGAACCACCTGCATCAGAACAGAAACAGAACCACATCGTGTTTAAGGGCCGAACACTCTCATTGTTCCAAAACCGTTCTCAGACCCGGTTAAGGCGAGCTTTAAAATACGATCAGAATAAAGACAAGCCTGTTATCATAAACTCAGGACATAAATATTTTGTACACATAAGTCGCGAATTGAACTTAAAAGTTACCTTTCGAACTGAATCTAACTCCCTCGGATATATCTAGTAAGCAACCTGTAAGAGAAACAGCAGGGGATCATACTAAGGAATTAAACCTTTCAGTTATCAAGACAGAAGTACAAATAGACAGGAGGCTAGTGTAGAAGTGGACTTTGATTCTTGAAATTAATGGCAAACAAGCAGTGAACCACTAGAAAGACCTTCATCTCCTTTCATTCAGGAACTTTAAACGGGAGCCCATACGAGTTGCCTCACTTTACAACATAGTTCTTCAGTTGTTAAGCCGCCACATAATTGCTTCCGGACTTTGTTCGTTGTACAGATCGTTTGAACCAAAACCACTACAAGTAAAAAGGCAAAGGTGGTCAGAAATACAAGTGGCAGAAAAATTCAGAACATCAGTACCAATTCACGACAATGACGGTGAACGTTCACACCAGAAATACAACATACATGTCATAAACACTAAAGGCCAAGCATTAAGGAGAAACATCTCAGCTTACACGAGTACGTAGAGAGTGTATCAGTACACAAAGAGGAAAATCAGAATACCACGCAACAATGCCACACGCGTATACGATGTTCATCTGAAAAGTCAAGCATTCCACAAGGTCACACTATGGGGTACGGTTTCATCCAGAGAGTGTTGCAACCTGTCATGGAAGTCAAATATTCAAGAATTTTGGAGAGATTATAGAGGATTATTGGCTGAGATTTAGGTCATCACGCAAGAAAGCTCCAACATACCAGAACAGGCCTCTATCTGGACCACCGACATTCTGTCAACTAAGGACTACCGCAACCTGTATAATGTTGAGTGAAGAATGAGACTAAATTCGTGATGTTTGAAGACTACTTTCAAGATGTCAATAAAAAGCTGAATGGACATTACTAACCAAGTCTCAGAGCAAGACGAAGGTTAATCAGCCAACATCCATGGCAGCATCATTCAGAAGAGGAATTGCCTAAACCGCTATCATATAGATGAAACTCTGCAAGTACGACTTTATTGGGACCATTACATTACCGTTGAGGCCATCCGCTACCTGGTTATTCAAAACAAGGTTCAATATCTCTAAAAGAAAACAAACGAAAACTCAAAATGCAGAGAATGAGAATGAAGAATTACCAAGTATCCCACCACCGTCTTCATTAGTACCACTGCTGAATTTGGAGAACAATTTGAAGGAACGACCTTACTCCTTGAAGTACAACGCTTGGCCCTCATTTCACATACACCATAAAACCTCAAGGAATATGACAACAGCTAGTGCCAATGATTCAGCGACCTGTGCTTCCATCCAACAAATTGTCCTGGCAATCCCTCGTATAAACCTAATCCTCGTCTAACTCTTACTTCAGGACCATCCTCAGAGGTATCATGTTATCAGCGGTTGGAACTTGTTGGGGATGAAATTTTGCACGTGTTACAGTTAAACACGAATCCCCCCTCTGGGCTTCTAATGCTTGGCCCAAATCACTCACTACCAGCACCTGTCAAATACCACTTGCAAGTTAGTAATTGGAGAATAACTGATAAAGAATATTCAGGGGAATCAAATCAAATCCTATCCCAATTGAATCACAGGATTGGAATAGCAATTAAATGAATCATCATGGCAATCAGACAGGAATCACCGAATTTAGAAAGCTTTTTATCACACATCAATCCAGAAACTAAGTGATAAGAAGGGCAAATCGGCTATAAAAAGGGGAGGGAACCTACAATAGAAAACCTAACATTCCAAAACCGCGAAAAATCAGAGAAAGATGAAACTTAGCTTTTAGGATCCACCGGCCATCCGTCCAAACCGCGATCTGAGCCGTCATCTTCACCATCCGTCGCGGCATCTCCGACATCACAATCCACCGTTGGACGCCGTCACGAACCTACCGTCAGAAGCCCTTCAGCGAACGGCGTCGTCATTGCTCCAACACCGCCGCTCCCACCAATTCTCGGTAAACTCTATCCTTATCCATGTTATTAACTTATTGATGCTTCTGATGTGATTTCAGGTTCGGGAAATGGAAAGAGATGGAACGAAGGAGGACGATCGCGTTTGAGGGAAGACGATCGCGACGCCGAGAGAGGGGGGGGGTGATTTGGGATCTAGGGTTTTCACGTTGTTTTTGTTTTTTATTATTCTTGTAATTTGTTAAGGTATTACAATCACTAACCACACACACACTCTTAACAAACCGTAAATCACTAATCTTTTAAAACCTAATCATCATCTTTTAAGTTAATTAACTAATTAAATAACCTTTTCTAATTAGTTCTTAAAATAATTAAAACCTTTTAACTTTTTTTTTCACTATTTGAATCTTATTTATTTAATAATAATCTGCCAACTTTTATTAGATAATGATATAAATAGAAGGGGAGATTTTTTTCTTCATAATTTATTTAACTAACTCCTTTTATAAATAATAATGTATTTCTATTTTAAAATTATCTCACACTTAAAACTACTTTTTAAAATAAATTAATAAGCTTTTATTTAACATCCAAAGTTCTTGCTAATAAAAATCGAATTAACATTTTCAGCTCCATCAATCCTTTTTATTAAAACTAATAAACAACTTTTTTATAAAATTAATATCCTTTATGAAATAATCACTTCAGTTAAGTTTTTATAATAAACTATGATCATTATGGAATTTTATTTAAAACTTAGGATTTAATTTATATTCAATCTCATTTAAAATAATTCAAACTAAATCTCACTAAACAAAATGATCAACTACTAAAAATCAAATCCACAGCGTAAAATAAATCGTGCACACCCACCTCACGACACATTCACCTACACTTCAGCGCTTTCATGCGTATGTGTATGATTCTATTTCCGCAATCTATCTTTCGGCTATTTACATTATCATATCTACTCTCATGCATCGCATTCCGTCCAAAGGAAAAACCTACACATAATTCAACGTTGTGTGTAGTTGCACATCGTTTGTATCATACTCCCTTCGATCCTTGATTCCATTCAAGTTGATCGCTCAGGATAGATCCTACCCCATAGGAAGGACCTTGTCTTTATCTTTACAATTTAGACAAAACAATTAAACACAATACAACTTTTTCAAACACAAATAGAGAATAGATGTTAATCATCTTAAGTGAGATATAATCTCCACCCCACAACAATACAATCAAACATGTAGGGACTTTGCCTTAAGAACGACAAAGGCATACTTGGCGACCATCCGAGTATGTAAGACCTTTTCTTAAGATGATGCAAAGACCATTTCCTACGACCCCCTTTTTACATTTGTGGCGGTTATCTCTCCCTTAAAATGAAGACTCATCTCTTCTCCTAGACCCAATCAATCAACTACCCTAAACCCTTAGGAACTTTGACCACAGTCAAAGAGCTCCTCTAACCCTTTAGGGTGAACTACAACATACTCTGATTCCACTCCCGTAAGGATATGTAGGCATAAGATGCGACATCTTATCGAGTATACTTAGAAATAAACCACTAGGGTCTTTCAACCATTAAGCAGATAACACTTAGCAATAAACAAACATAAAACAAGAGGTTCCTGTAGAGTACTACAGAAACTTAGGATGCTAGTACCTTCCCTAAGTTTAACCAACCCCCGAACCTATAACTCTCTAAACCTTGCATTTGCATTGCATCGTGGGAATTTCGATCTTTATCCCTTCCTTTGGACAAAATCAAAGTTCGGTTGCAAAATGAATTAAAGATTCAAACTAGTCAATAGTTTGGTATCCGAATTTCACCGCGACATTGTGATTGGTTGATTGTACATGCATCATTCAGTCAAGAGGCAATGTCTGTTAGTTTCGTGGAAACTAGTGGCTTGTCCCAAACCTAGAAGGGTGGGTTTGAAGCCTAGGGGACGGGCTTGGTTGTTATCGGTCTAGAAGGGTGGACCCGGTTTAAAGTAAAAACCGAAAAATGATAATGAGTTATCGGTCTAGAAGGGTGGACCCGGTTTAGAGTGAAAACCGAAAAAAAGATAACAAGAGTCGGTACCGCATTGCATGAGTTGCATTGAGTTGTGGAGTCACATTGATATATGACATATGCATGAAGGGATGCTTATGTGTGAATGATGAGATTGTGGAAATTGTAAGTGTATGCATAATGTGGGAATGCTTTGTGAATATCCATGTTTGTCTATATATGTGTGGTAAATATATATGACTAAGAGAATGAAGTGTGGTGAGAAATATGAATATGTGTTACATGATTACCTATATATATATATAATCTTATGCTTTGATTATTATGGTTATATTTCTCACCCTTCTGCTGTTTTATAATGCTCTATGAGGCATTGCAGATTAGGATGCTGGAGTCCTTTTGTGAAGTTAGTCTTTCATTCTTTTGAGTCGGCTGCTCTGATATGTAACACCGGGTAGTTAGACTAGTATAGTCATTCTTTGTGATACATAGCGATGTATCAGTTGATGTGATCGTGTAATCTAACTGATATGATGTATTAATTTGGATTAACTTGTGTGTACGTGGATTAATATTTTTAAAACGATTAAATGATTTGATCTTCCGCTTAATTTTGAAAATGTTACATATCTTGTGGAGAAAAATGTGAAAGTGTTTTATTGGTGAAACTGTGGCATTCTTCTTTTATACCTTATTATAAAACCTTTTTACTCTGATCATTTGTATGTGCTTAATTGTTTTATATGCATTTATTTGGGGTATAGAAGGGGGTGTTACAATAGTGGTATCAGAGCAGGTCGGTCCGTCCGGCCAAGTTGATTAGAGTGTTTTTCCCTGTGTGTTATTGATATGCGTGTGATGCATTATCAATATTGGTTGTTTTTACGTAGTTCTGTTGTTGGAATTAGTAAGATGGTTGCAGGGAGGAACGAAGAAGCGATTGCGGAGGCATTGACGAGATTGGCAGGGGCAATTGGGCAGAATCCTCCGGCCAATGTGAATGTGAGGAATCATGCTGATGATGGATTCCTTGCTTTGGGGAAATTCCAAAAGAATAACCCTCCGGTCTTCAAGGGAACTCATGAACCGGACAAGGCACAAATTTGGTTGAAAGCTGTGGAAAAGATTTTTCGAGTTATGAATTGCTCGGATGCACAGAAGGTGCAGTTTGGGACTCATATGCTCGAAGAAGAATCTGAAGATTGGTGGGGCAATACTCGCCCAAGATTTGAGGAAGATGATATTGTGATTACGTGGGATTTGTTTAGAGAAACCTTTCTGGAGAAGTATTTTCCAGAGGATGTGCGGGGGAAGAAAGAGATCGAATTTCTTGAGTTGAAGCAAGGTAATTCGACGGTTGCTGAGTATGCGGCGAAATTTGAGGAGTTGATCAAATTTTGTCTTCAGTATAATACTGGTAATGCTGAGAGGTCTAAGTGCCTCAAGTTTGTGAACGGTTTGAGACCCGAGATTAGACAAGCTATTGGATACCAGGAAATCAGACGGTTTTCTGAGTTGGTTAACAAGAGCAGAATTTATGACGAAGACAGTAGGGCTAGGTCTAGCCACTACAAGAGCCTAAGTGATAAGAAAGGAAAAGGTCAATTCAGAGGAAAACCTTATGTGACTCCTGCAGACAAAGGGAAGCAGAGAATGGGTTATGGCAAGAGACCAAGTGGGGGAGTTTCTACTCCGGTGAGATGTTATAGGTGCGGTGAAGCGGGACATCGTGCTCCCGAATGCAAAGGTGTTGAAAAGACGTGTTTTAAGTGTGGCAAGCCAGGCCACAAGGCTCTTGAGTGCAGAAGTGGTACGGGTGTGACTTGCTACAATTGTGGTGAGCAAGGACACATTAGTACAAAATGTGATAAGCCGAAGAAGAATCAAGGGAGCGGGAAAGTGTTCGCTCTATCTGGATCTGAGACTGCTAGCGACGATCGATTGATCAGAGGTACGTGTTTTATTAATGGTATACCTTTGATCGCTATAATTGATACCGGAGCTACGCATTCTTTTATTTCTTTGGATTGTGTTAGAGGGTTGAATCTTGAGTTGTCTGTGATTGGTGGCGGTATGGTTATTGATACTCCTGCTATGGGTTCGGTAACTACACCGTATGTTTGCTTGAATTGCCCGTTGAGTATTTTCGGTAGAGATTTTGGGATTGATTTAGTGTGTCTTCATTTGGATCAACTGGATGTCATTCTTGGAATGAATTGGTTAAAATTCAATCGTGTTTATATTAACTGTTTTGACAAAACGGTTATTTTTCCCGATTCGGATGTTGAAAGGGATTTGTTTATGACGAGGAAACAAGTGAAAGAATCGGTGCAGGATGGGGCTAAGGTATTCATGTTTATGGCAACTTTGAGGATTGGTGGAAGTGAGGAGATTGATGCCTTGCCCATTGTTAGAGATTTTCCGGAAGTTTTCCCTGATGAGATAAAGGATTTACCGCCGGAGCGAGAAGTGGAGTTTTCGATAGATTTGATTCCTGGAACTAGTCCGATATCGATGGCTCCTTATCGTATGTCGGCATCAGAATTGAAAGAGTTGAAGAGTCAACTTGAGGATTTGCTTGAGAAGAGGTTTATTCGTCCGAGCATGTCACCGTGGGGTGCACCGGTGTTGTTGGTTAAGAAGAAAGAGGGTTCTATGAGGCTCTGTGTGGATTACAGACAGTTGAACAAGGTGACTATTAAGAATAAGTATCCACTTCCGAGGATTGATGATTTAATGGATCAGTTGGTTGGTGCAAGTGTGTTCAGCAAGATTGATTTGAGATCTGGGTATCATCAGATCCGTGTGAAAGCTGAGGATATTCAGAAGACGGCCTTTAGGACGAGGTATGGACACTATGAGTATTCCGTGATGCCATTTGGTGTGACTAATGCACCAGGTGTATTTATGGAGTACATGAATAGGATTTTCCATCCTTATTTGGATAAGTTTGTGGTGGTGTTTATCGACGACATCTTGGTTTATTCGAAGAGCGAAGGAGAGCATGCCGAGCATCTGAAGATTGTGTTATCTGTGTTTGAGAGAGAAGCAGTTGTTTGCGAAACTTTCTAAGTGTGAGTTTTGGTTGAAGGAAGTTAGTTTCCTTGGTCATGTGATTTCTAGTAGGGGTATTGCGGTCGATCCGTCGAAGGTTGAAGCGGTGTCGCAATAGGAGACTCCGAAGTCAGTTTTTGAGATCAGAAGTTTTCTTGGTTTAGCCGGTTATTATCGGAAGTTTATTGAAGGGTTTGCTAAGTTGTCGTTGCCGTTGACACAGTTGACTAGGAAGGGTCAAGCCTTTGTTTGGGACGCCAAGTGTGAAGCGAGTTTTCAAGAACTTAAGCGAAGGTTGACGACAGCTCCTGTTTTGATTTTGCCAAATCCGGAAGAACCATTCGTTGTGTATTGTGATGCTTCTTTGATGGGTTTAGGAGGTGTGTTGATGCAGAATAATCAAGTTGTAGCTTATGCTTCGAGGCAACTCAAAGTGCATGAGAAGAATTATCCAACGCATGACTTAGAGTTGGCCGCCATTGTGTTCGTGTTGAAACTTTGGAGGCATTATCTGTTTGGCGCAAGATTTGAAGTGTTTAGTGACCACAAGAGTTTGAGATATCTTTTTGATCAAAAGGAATTGAATGCGAGACAAAGAAGATGGCTTGAACTTTTGAAGGATTTTGATTTTGGCTTGAACTACCATCCGGGTAAAGCAAATCTAGTAGCGGATGCATTGAGTCGGAAATCATTGCATATGTCGGCGTTGATGGTGAAAGAGTTAGAATTGGTCGAGCGATTTCGAGATTTGAGTTTGGTATGTGAGAGAACTTCTTTTGGATTTAAGTTGGGTATGTTAAAGCTTACAAGTGGTATTTTGGATGAAATTCGAGAAGGACAGAAATCGGATTTGAGCTTAGTTGATCGGTTGACTTTAATCAACCAAGGCCAAGGTGGTGATTTTCGGATTGATGAGAACGGTATTATGAGATGTCGGGATCGAGTTTGTGTTCCGAACATGGTTGAGCTTAAGAAGAGCATCCTTGAGGAAGGACATCGTAGCGGATTGAGTATTCATCCGGGTGCTACTAAGATGTATCAGGATTTGAGGAAAGTATTTTGGTGGCCTAGTATGAAGAAGGATATCGCGGAATTTGTATATTCTTGTTTGACTTGCCAGAAGTCAAAGATTGAGCATCAGAAGCCATCAGGTTTGATGAAGCCGTTGTTTATTCCTGAGTGGAAATGGGATAGTATCTCCATGGATTTTGTATCGGGTTTGCCGAGGACGCCGAGTAATTTTGAGGCTATTTGGGTTATCGTGGATAGGTTGACTAAATCTGCTCACTTTATTCCTATGCGTATGGATTACCCTTTGGAGAAGTTGGCTAAGTTGTATATTGAAAGGATTGTGTGTCTGCATGGTATTCCGTTAAGTATTGTTTCGGATAGAGATCCGCGGTTTACTTCGAGATTTTGGGAGAGCTTGCAGAGTGTTTTGGGTACTAAGTTGCGTTTGAGTTCAGCGTGTCATCCTTAGACTGATGGTCAGACGGAGAGGACGATTCAGTCGCTTGAAGATCTTTTGAGAGCTTGTGTATTGGAAAAAGGAGGAGCTTGGGATAGCTACCTGCCTTTGATTGAGTTTACCTACAACAACAGTTTCCATTCGAGTATTGGTGTGGCACCATTTGAGGCGTTGTATGGTAGGCGGTGTAGGACACCATTGTGTTGGTTCGAGTCCGGAGAGAGTTCTGTTGTTGGACCCGAGTTAGTTCAACAGACTACTGATAAGATCAAGATGATTCAAGAGAAGATGAGAATTACTCAGAGTCGTCAGAAGAGTTATTATGACAAGAGGAGGAAGGCACTTGAATTTCAAGAGAGAGATCATGTGTTTCTTCGAGTCACTCCGATGACAGGTGTTGGTAGGGCACTGAAGTCGCGCAAGTTGTCACCGCGTTTCATTGGTCCTTATCAGATTTTGCAAAGGATAAGAGAAGTGGCCTATTGTGTGGCTTTACCACCGTCGCTTGCTAATCTTCACGACGTATTCCATGTATCTCAGTTGAGGAAATACATTGCGGATCCGTCTCATGTAGTCCAAATAGATGATGTGCAGGTGAGAGATAACCTGACTGTTGAGACATCACCTATGCGGATTAAGGATCGGAAATTGAAACAGCTTCGAGGTAAAGAGATTGCTTTAGTGAAGGTCGCTTGGGGAGGACCGGCTGGTGGAAATGTTACGTGGGAGCTTGAGAGCCAGATGAAGGAGTCTTATCCAGAACTGTTTGAATCAGGTAACATTTTCGAGGACGAAAATTCCTAAAGTGGGGGAGAGTTGTAACAGCCCAAATTTCATTAAATAATTAATTGTAGTAATTAATTGATTTAGTGGGATTTTATTTAATGTTGGAATTAATTTTATTAATTGGAATTAATAGAGAATTGAAAGGAAATTGGAAGGAAAGAAAATAAAAGGAATATATAAGTGAGGAAGAAAAGAAAAGAAAGTTAGAAACA
Source organism: Lathyrus sativus (assembly GCA_963859935.3). Taxonomy (NCBI): domain Eukaryota; kingdom Viridiplantae; phylum Streptophyta; class Magnoliopsida; order Fabales; family Fabaceae; genus Lathyrus; species Lathyrus sativus. The sequence continues at coordinate 50,382,184 of OZ012740.1, read as the reverse complement.
TTTGGAGAGAAAGAGGAAAGAAAGAAGAAAGAAGAGAAAGAGAGGAGAAGAAGAGGAAAAGTGGAAATCATCAAGAACCAACATCAAAGCTCCGATTAATCGAGGTAAGGGTGAGAAATGTTTCTATTTGATCATTGCATGATGTTATGTATGTTGGGTTGGGGTTTGGTAGAGTTTTCATCACTTCCCAATTAAGGCAAATGTTGGATAAATCGGTAGATTGATGATTTAATCGGTTGAAACTGAGCAATAATGCCATAGAATAGTCGGGTAACATGTATTGATGTTATTTGTACTGATTTGGATGTTTGAGGTTTGGTTGATGATGGATTGATGAAGGGAAGGCAGAATAGGGTTCTGTTCTGCGCAGGTTCGCTGGCTCTCGCCAGGCGAGTGAAGGCGAAGCTTCGCCAGGCGAAGCCTAGCGAATGCTGGCGAGTAATTAAGTTTAAGTTCCAGTGGACTTCGCTGGCGAGTTCGCCAAGCGAAGTTGGATAGCGAAGGTTCGCCCAACGAAGGTGCTGGCGAATGGTGGCGAATGAAGTCAGTAGCTACTGACTTGGGCTCGCTGGGAAGTCTCGCTAGGCGAAGCCTAGCGAGTGTTCGCTGAGAGAGTTCGCCAGGCGAAGGCCAGGCGAAGGTTCGATGTGAGGGTTCGCCAGGCGAATGAAGGCGAATTTGACAGCATTTCCCTTTTGTTGTGTTGCTCATGTGGTGATAGTTTGGTAGTTTCACATAGATTGATATTCTTATGATATGATGTAGATATGATCTATTGTGATAATGTGTGCTGTGGGTAGCCTACGGGCGTGAATCCTAGAATTATGATTCAAAGGTAATTGCATCAAGTGTAAATACATGTGAACATAATAAGTGATTATGTGTGTATTATTTAATGAATTTGTGAATGCTCGATGTGTATACAATTATGTAATGAGTATGCATGAGAACATTGTGAATATGTGTGCGTAACTTATAATTGTATGATTGGTATTGCGATGTGAATACCTTGATTGTTGTGATAATTAGAGATACACGGGAATACAATAAGGAATGTATGTGTATCGTCTAATGAATTGTGAGTGCATATATGTATGCGATTGTTGTGTGAATGCATGGGAACATATGTGATATGTGTGCATTGTTGTTGAATATGATGATGTGTGAAATGAATACATTGATAAATGTTTGATATATGTTGTATGTGCAATCATGATGAAATTCTCGAAGGGGTGAATTATTCGAATGCATGGGATTAAGACACGGGAACGGTCTTAAGTGCATTTATTGTGATTGGTTTATTGTACATGCATCATTCAGTCAAGAGGCAATGTCTGTTAGTTTCGTGGAAACTAGTGGCTTGTCCCAAACCTAGAAGGATGGGTTTGAAGCCTAGGGGACGGGCTTAGTTGTTATCGGTCTAGAAGGGTGGACCCGGTTTAAAGTAAAAACCGAAAAATGATAACGAGTTATCGGTCTAGAAGGGTGGACCCGGTTTAGAGTGAAAACCAAAAAAAAGATAACGAGAGTCGGTACCGCATTGCATGAGTTGCATTGAGTTGTGGAGTCACATTGATATATGACATATGCATGAAGGGATGCTTATGTGTGAATGATGAGATTGTGGAAATTGTAAGTGTATGCATAATGTGGGAATGCTTTGTGAATATCCATGTTTGTCTATATATGTGTGGTAAATATATATGACTAAGAGAATGAAGTGTGGTGAGAAATATGAATATGTGTTACATGATTACCTATATATATATATATATATATATATATAATCTTATGCTTTGATTATTATGGTTATATTTCTCACCCTTCTGCTGTTTTATAATGCTCTATGAGGCATTGCAGATTAGGATGCTGGAGTCCTTTTGTGAAGTTAATCTTCATTCTTTTGAGTCGGCTACTCTGATATGTAACACCGGGTAGTTAGACTAGTATAGTCATTCTTTGTGATACATAGCGATGTATCAGTTGATGTGATCGTGTAATCTAACTGATATGATGTATTAATTTGGATTAACTTGTGTGTACGTGGATTAATATTTTTAAAACGATTAAATGATTTGATCTTCCGCTTAATTTTGAAAATGTTACATATCTTATGGAGAAAAATGTGAAAGTGTTTTATTGGTGAAACTGTGGCATTCTTCTTTTATACCTTATTATAAAACCTTTTTACTCTGATCATTTGTATGTGCTTAATTGTTTTATATGCATTTATTTGGGGTATAGAAGGGGGTGTTACAAATATGGGAGATCTTGAAAAGGGGGGTCGAAAAGTCACATTAAATGATCAAAGTAATTCAAAAAAGGAGGTGACAAAAGTGGAAAACAAAAAACAAAATAAAGTCAAATTTTTTAAAAAGGTAAGAAATATATGCACGTGGAGTAGGAAAAGAAAAGAGACACGTGAGGCTATATGGAAAGAATAAGGAATTGTATGAGAAGATGTTTGAAAAAGTGTTGATATTTATAAGTATATAGTGTTAGGAATATTTGTATATAGAATAGTCTCAGAACGACTATATCACGTAATTAGTTGTAATCTCTCTCTATATAATATATCTTTGTAGTACTTTTCAAAACACACGGTTTATTCAAATGTCTCTTAGTCTCTTGTACTTTAACATGGTATCTAGAGCCTAATGAGGGACAACCATTCACCACACAACTGATTGATCCACTGTCTTTCGGTGAAATTTTTTTGGCAAACTGTGTCATAACTTCGATTTTCCTTCCATACACTGCCGCGACTCATTATGGCATTACTTTTCAAAATTCTCCGATCATAACCGCACTGCCGGCGCTTTCTATCTCTATCGTTATTTTTCACAGTGACCTGTCGGCAAACTTACCCTACCGGAAGAAGTGTCTCCTCCGATCCGGTCGTTCCTCACTTTTTTATCGACATAAACCTCCACACGCGCCACCTAAGTCTCCGTGCGTAGGCCTAACGCGCAACCCTCTGAATTGCACGTGACAACATGTTTGGCGGCCGATCGTGTGATATTTATCTCTTCAGATACTCATGGCTACTCCTCAGAACTTTACGCCAAACTATGATGATTTCCTCAAGTGGTATCAGAATTATCAGAACTCAGATTCTACTATTTTGATAACACACTGGTAATTCATCTATTTTCCTATTTCAATCATATTCTCTTGGGCCTTGGATCCTTGATTCTGGTGCGTATGATCATGTTACTAGTAATAAAAATCTTTTCTCTTCCCTCTCTAACTCTTGTTTCTTACCTACTATAACTTCTGTCAATGGTTCTCAATCCCGATCTGAAAGGATTTGTACTGTTCAAATTCTACCTTCTCTCTTTGTTACTTCTGTCTTCTATTTATCTAATTCCCTATTTAATTTACTTTTAGTTAGTCATTTAACTCGTTCTTTTGATTGCAGTGTCACCTTCATATATTTCTCAAAATTTGTTGTTTATGTTTCCCAATTTTTTTTATAATTTGTTTTTTTCCACATCAATTTAAGCAAAATAAAAAAAATCAATATAATATTTTTTTTATAATTTGTTTTTTTCCACATCAATATAAATTTGTTGTTTATGTTTCCCAATTCTATGTATCTAATTGCTCATGTAAGTTTGTTAATTGATTTAAGTGAGGGACCAAAATATAGATAATCTCATATTAAATTTATGTATAAAACCTTTGTTTTCTTTAGAGGGATTATTTTCAAATTTGAACCAAATACCACAAACAAAATAAAACACACAATATAAGATCAAAAGAGTGGTACACACAATTTATTTTGGTGTATGCATATGCATGCTACTACATTCTAGTATTCCTAAACAAAATAGAAAAATCAAAGTGTTTCTTATAAGAATTCCAATGAAACTCAATTTCATCACCTTCCTTCAATCTCCTTCTCACAAAAAAATCACAAACTCAATTGTCAAAAAAACCATAATTTCCTGAAAAACCACATTTCTTAAAAATCAAGTATCAACACATGCCTTGTTTCAGTGTCATATCATAAATCCTAACAAACATTCATCTTTCAAGATCAACACTAGCACCTAACATAGGCAACATCAATTCCTCAACCAAATTTTTAGCTAACAATAACTTATCTTCAAGATCACTCACTTGAAGCACTTTCTTGATTTTTCAAGGATCATCATATAACACTAAGTTTGTTGTGTAGCTCCACCATCTCCTTCGAATATGATAGGTGTGTGTTTTTGATATGGGATATGGACATATACCTAATGATAAATGAGTGCATGTTGTGTTGAAAGGATAAATATTAACCATAGAGAATAAAGATGTTTTTTTTTGTTGCATAAACTTTTTTTCTTTGTGGAATTAATTTTTTTGATTTACTTATGATTTTATAGAGAATAACTAAATGGGTTTACATGTTTCAAAAAGAGTTTATAGGATAAGTGATATAAATTCAAAAGAATCACTAATATTGTGATTTACATACACAATAAATTATGAGGTTTCTAAAACTTTAAGTATTACTACTTCATCTTAAAAAATATAAGATTCTAGTTATAAAATTATGTGAATTAAATATATTTATTGTAACATTATATTTATTAACATTTTAAATTATTTTTTCTTTAAGGAGGCAGAAACAAATTATTTTTTACTTTATAGAATTATTGTTTACCAAAAAGGGATAGTATAATTATGAATATTTTAATAAAGAAATAATTAGTATTGGATATTTTAATAAAGAAATAATTAGTATTGGGTAAAAATTTATAGGGATCGCAAAAGAAAAGGAAACAAACCAATTTCAAAATAATATCATTTAAAATGAAGGTATTATTATGTTATGTTTAAATATTTCTCATTACGTCTCATAATTATTGATTTATTTATAAAGTAAAATAAAAAATAAAAAATCAATTATATTTAAATACAATATAATAAAATTTTAATTGTATTATCTAATTAATTAATTTTAATTGTACTATCTAATTAATTAATTTTAATTGCATGACAATGAAATTAATATTTTTCATTTAAGTTTATAAAATAGTAAATCCAACAATTCTTCATATTTTAGTAAAAATTATTCTTTTGACTTTGAAGGTGTGAAAAATACACAAAAAAGGGGCGTTGAATTGTATTTCACGTTTTCTTTTAATTTAACTTTTGATCAGAGTTTTAGAATCAAAACAGATGTTCAGATTCTAATTTAATTTCCTTGGCATCGGATATAACAGAAGTAAACAAAAATAACAACAGAAGACACAAAAGAGTTATCCTGGGTCCTCCCTTAAATTAGAGTAGTCCAATCCCCTTGCCACAAAAGAGATTTTCATTATAGCCACTTCATGATTACAACCGCTTATGCTTCTACATGAGTCTTTTATACGTGCTCAGACCATCTGTCTGAGAGTTCCTAGGCTTAAAGCATATGTCTAAAACTTCCCTTTCTCACACCTTTTGCTCGAGCCACCTGCTCCAAAGGTCTTCAGGTTGAGACTTCCCCTTGCTCAGAGCACATGTATAAGACTTCTTACTCACATCCCCTTGCTCAATCAGACTAGCTAAATAAAACTTTCACAGCTCAAGCACTTAAGCAATGAGACTTATGTGGCTTAAGCATTTTGGATGAAGACTTGTTACTTGAATCCTAATGAGATAAGACTTCTGCTCAAGCACATAGCAAGAGACTTTGAGCTAAACTACTGAAGGCTCATTATAATAGAGAACAAGATTTACATGATACAAGTATCAGAGGTATGAGAAATCACCATAACAAAGATCTAAAGCTCTTAAGATTTCTAAGATATTCAATGGTAAGAAATCTTAAGGCTTTTCTAATTACAACATACAACAGAAAATTTGCATATTACCATAGAGTTGATAATTTCTTGATCTTGCTACTCCTTCATCTGAAGAATCCTTGTTAATATTGAAACTTAAATCTTCAGCCATATTTATAGCCTTTGCAGAAACTAGTCGTTGATGAGGTAACTTGATCAAGTGACTTTGTCATTGCCCCATAGCACAAGAGACGTTGAAGATGGATGCACAATAGATTCTGAATTCAACGTGTAACACGTTTAACCTTTGAGTCTTTAAGAGATTTTATACTGATAGAGCTTTTGAGAGCAGATATCCATATAGCATGCCAACCTTTCTTGAACCTTGCAATCTTGTAGACTCTAGTTGATAGGCTAATAAGACAGTAAAACTCACTCTTTGTAGTACGAATAATCCACAGCTTTATCACTAACTCTGAATGATATCAGATACTGATATACAATTACCAAGTGTAGTTACTCGTTTGAATGCTGAGGCGTTTAGTTCAGAGTCTACACTAAGCCACACTAGCAATTTTTCTTCATACTCTTCCACCTGAAGCTAGCAATGAAGCAACTCTCAAGTGTGTTTATATAATACAAGTTCTGATTATTTATGCACACTGATGAGAACCTGCATAAATAAAACACACATCAAATAAACCATTGTTCTTTTAATACTTTGTTATCATCAAAACCAAAAGAGAATATGTCATGAACAATTTTTTTCTAACAATCTCCCCCTTTTTGATGATGACAAACACAAGTATTTAAAGGACAATGTTAGGCGTTTAAGTTTCTCTACAACAAAAGGGTATTAGGTTTGTAAGCTTCTCCTATGTCTGATAGTCCACAACTGAGTTCTATTGACTCTAACACCAAAAACTATTTTTCAAAAAATAAATAAATCAGTCTTCTTAGCAACATCGGGGTCTGAGGTTTGCAAGCTCCCCCTGAGTCAAACAGTTCCAAGGTTGAGGTCTGTGAGGACCCCCTTAGTTCCATATTTAAGAAAACCAAAATAACAATATTTTAACTTCCTTTGGCAACATCAGAATACGAGGTTTGTAAGCTCTTTCTGAGTCTAATAGGTTAAGTCATAGGTTCGTAAGCTCTTACTTATAATTATGTACAAGAGAGTTAAAATATATTGCCCTTTAAAATTTCTTTGACAACACCAGAATATGAGGTTTGCAAGTTCATTCTGAGTCTGATAGGCTAAGTCAGAGGTTTGTAAGCTTTTTCTTTGACTTATATACAAGAAATTTAAAATACGCCCTGGGCAAGGTAACCATAAAAACAAAAAATAAATGACCAATATGTACAACTAAATAGGTACTCAATGAGTTTAGTTTTCACTTAAATACTTACTATTATTTCTCCTCCTTTTGTCATATAAAAAAGAATAAAAGGAAAAGAAAATAAAAAAAGAAGAGAAAAAGTTTCACTAAAAAATGTATCTCAAATCATCATTACATGATCAGTTTCCAAAAAGGAAAAGTAATCAAGTAATAAGAATCATTAAGGTTTGTATAGTGCATGTTTTAAAGTCTTAGTGGTCGTTACTATTCCAAGAATTAAACAAGAATTAATTTTATACTCTTGTATCCACATAAGCCATTATAAAAGCATCCAACTCCTAAATCACTTTCATCAATCATCTTCCTAGAGATATGGAGTCATCAACTGAGAGTCATAACACATATGTTATAACAAATGCTACAGAGAGCTCTATGAATTAACAAATTTACACTACTATAAAACGCGTAAACAACAACGCCAAAGTAACAACGGTGTCCTATTCATAGTAGGAATATGTGATATTTAGGAGCGTGCATTTTTATTTTATTTTATTAAAATACTTTTAATCATAGTTAAAATTCCAACCGTGGTGAAAAGTGACACCTTTCACTATGGTTATTTAAAAAACTGTGATTATAGGTAGCGCTGTTCATGGGTTCAAGTCCCAGTACCAGCATTTTTGGTTTTTTACTTATTTTTTCAAAATGCTAACAGACCTTTCACCATGGGTATTTAAAAAATCGTGATTATATGTAGCATTTTTTACTTATTTTTTCAAAATGCTAACAGACCTTTCACCACGAGTATTTAAAAAACCGTGATTATAGGTAATGTTTGGTCACAGGTTCAAGTCCCAACACCAACATTTTTGGTTTTTGACTTATTTTTTCAAGTCTCAGCACCAACATTATAGGTGACACACTTATTGAGTTTATTCACTGTTCTTAAACAAATTTTAGTTGTCCATTTAGTGATTATCAACGGCCAAGACACTATTATTAGTGATCCGGGTGAAACGTAAAACTTAAGCGGATTTCTAACTTAGACGAACTACATCTTCTACCTCTAAACATCATCTTTCATTTACGATACTCTATTTTTTCACTAAACCAAACTCGAAAACAACATTTCTTTCATAAAAAAACTCAAAAATATCATTTCTTTCATTAACAAATTTTAGAACTCCATCATCTCTTCTACAACTTGAATGAGACAAGGAAAATATGGATTCGAGTTAGGAATGTTAGTTATTGATGCTCTTTTTTTTTTGTCGTTCTTGTTATTATTATTGTTGTTCTTGTTATTGTTTCTGTTGTTGTTGTTGTTGTTGTTGTTGTTGTCGTTCTTCTTCTTCTTATTGTTGTTGTTGTTGTTGTTGTTCTTGTTTTTGTTGTTTTTGTTGTTGTTCTTATTGTTGTTCTTGTTGTTCTTGATGTTGTTGTTGTTGTTGCTGTTGTTGTTGTTGTTCTTGTTGTTCTTGATGTTGTTGTTGTTGTTGTTGTTGTTGTTTTTGTTGTTGTTGTTGTTGTTCTAATGCTGTAATTTTTTTTTAAATTTTATTAAACGACATACAACAATGAGTATCTGAAATAGCCGTGATTATAGGTAGTTATAATGCTGTATTTTTTAATAAATTTTATTAAAAGGCATACAACAACGGGTATTTAAAATAACCGTGATTATAGGTAGTGCACTTTCTAGTTTATTATGATGGTTACTGGACCGTGGTTGTAAGTATCATATATACAATGACACTCTACATAATAACGCTTGGGCCCACTGATTATATATCTTTCCCAACCGTTGTTAAATGGATTTTTCGTAGTAGTACCAATCCCCTCAGAAGCGAGCTACTTCTGATTCCTCTACAACTGAGTCTTTGCCCTCAACAATACCTACTTCTTAAGAGGCAATTTCAGTAGTACCTGAACGAACTTCAGAAGAGGTTCATTAGTAGCTAATTTGAAGCCAAAGAAAAAAAGTATGAAGAGGTCAAAGAAGAAAAGGAAAGCCAACAAGCAATTCTACCGCTCACTCCCAGTCATAGAAGAGGAAGAGGTGAATGATTATGAAGATGAAGAGGTGATTGATTATGAAGATGAAGAGGTGGACTATGGCAAAAGTGGACGTCGTTGGGAACAAGATGCTCTAGCTAGGGATCTCTTATAGAATCATCTTGTCCCCTTTTTATTTTAAAATATTTTTGTAATCCACCAATTTAATATCAATGAAATAATTTATTTGAGCAAGATTTCTTTTCAGCATGCAAGTACGTTCTAGTAATTTTTCTTTAAATTTTCTGAAAGTACATTAATAAAGTGAAACTGATACAGAAACAACAGTTAAAACAGATCAAACATAAACTCATAGTTATTCAGAGAATCTTAATAGGTTAAACTGTTAGATCACATTTCCAAGAGTTATTATTAGAGTACCAATAAGATTTAATCAGTACCTAAATAATATTAAACTCAATATAATGTAAGTGACACTTCTATAAAAAGGACTCTAGTAAGCTTTCTTCCATCATCACTTAATCCCTAAAACACCAAGATGTACAAGCAGAAGCAAATCTGGTTTCCAAAGAGAGATTTCAGGAAGGCAGCACTACTGAATACAGCAACTCAAGCAATCCAAGGCAAAGCAACATCTGAAGGATTTGCAAGTAAGCAGACAACTTCAGAAGTGCTCTCCTCTTCAGCATCCTTTGCGAAGACACACAGAAGAAGATCTTCTGGATCCAGACGCAGAAACAAACTGAAAAAGGAGGCTTTGGAGTTTGTTAAGGAAGAATGACAAGATTTCTTAGATAATATGGATATGTCAGATGATCCTAGGGAATTCCTTAGAGTCAATCCAACAGACTAGGAAATCCAATTGTCTTGTAATAACAACTTCCTTTTTATTAAAGAAATAAGTTGCATGCATTGAGTTCTTTCTCCTATTACTTAGAGAATTCCATTGAACAACACAAAATTAATATTAAATAGTTTAAAACTGAACACAAGCATGTAAAAACCTTGAATTTATTAATAAGCATCTTAACACAAAGTTTTCAACAAAAATACAAAGCATACCTATGCAAAAATCTAACATAAAAAACTTTCATAAATAACTTCAAACTTGTCTCTCCAAATCTTGGAAGAACTAGCCTCAGAACTTATATTAACCCCATCCAGAACAAGTATCTCAGAAATAACTCGTCTAAAAGGAATAGAGAAGTTCTTTCCCTTTTGAAAAGAATAAAAAGACCTCTTTAGATGGTCAAACATAACTTGAGGAAGATCAATCTTCAAATATGAATTGAGAAGTAGAAGCAGGTCTTTTTCAATTGGATCCACTTGGTCTAAATCTTTATCCTTAAGAACTAAGTTTAAATTCAAAATCTGAATCTAAACAACAACATCAAGAAGAAGATTTGAGACCACTAATGTATTAGATGGATCTATAAAGATACACCAAGTAGGAAGATAGTGTTCCCAAACAAGAGTTCTTGGGATTTCTCCAATCTCCTCACAATTGGTCACATTTGCAATCGTTTTAGAGGTTAGTGTAATAGAAACATCAATTACCCTAGACAGAATGGCATACTTAGAATTCAGTTCAACAATGGAGGCATTAATCCAAAGCTCTTTAACAAGACTTAGATAAGTGAAACCATAGAGCATCTCAAAGTAGTCATTCCAACCTTGTTCAGACACAATCTTCCAGAAGTTGAAACCAATCTTAAGAAACTCATCAAATCCAAAAAAAAATTCATTGATGACAACCAGCTGATTCAAAGGAGAATTAACTGAATAACTCATCTCAGCTTTGGTTTGATCAGCACACAAAAAAGAAGAAAAGAAGAAGAAGAAGAAGAAGAGAAAAAAAACTGAACAAGAATCTCACAAGAATAAGAATCTTGTCAGAAAAAGGATATAATGATGTTTCACAAGACATGGAATAGTAACATAAAGTACTAAAAGAGAAAACATTAGTTACCCTAGACAGAATGGCATACTCAGAATTCAGTTCAACAATGGAGGCATTAATCCAAAACTCTTTGACAAGACTTAGATAAGTGAAACCATAGAGCATCTCAAAGTAGTCATTCCAACCTTGTTCAGACACAGTCTTCCAGAAGTTGAATCCAATCTTAAGAAACTCATCAAAATCCAAAAAAATTTCATTGATGACAACCAGCTGATTCAAAGGAGAATTAACTGAATAACTCATCTCAGGTTTGGTTTGATCAGCACACAAACAAGAAGAAAAGAAGAAGAGAAAAAAACTGAACAAGAATCTCACAAGAATAAGAATCTTGTCAGAAAAAATATATAATGATGTTTCACAAAATAGGGAATAGTAACAGAAAGTACTAAAAGAGAAAACATCATTACACAAAGGTTCTTATCCAACAAATATTTCAATTCCACTAGATGAGTTTCACCTTTATGAAAATTTACGTATTATAAAAGTTTTTGAAAAACTTTTTACTTAAACTGCTATATCAGAAGTAAGAGATCTTCATATGAATCTCAGAATCTGACAACTTTCAGAATTTATCATCAATCACAGTTTAGTAGATCTAGATTTAGACAGAGATATCATCTGTCAGTTATAAGCCTCTAAGATTCTATTCAGAACTAGCACTTTATCTTGAAACAAAATTCACGAGTGATAGATTGAATATTTAATTATCTTCTTTAGACAGCTAATAAGTAACAATATCAACTCAAATTGAGAAAAAAATGTTTCCATAAATATGATCATCATCTGGCTTAATAAGACATTCAGTACAAACAAATACAACAGAGTTTCCTCTTAAAGATTTCTGAAGTTCTTTGTTTCAAAAGAACTTCTCTAGAAGTCTAACAGAAACTTTGTATTTATATCTATACAAATGTTTCATTAAATAAAAAGATAAACCAGAAAAGAACAAAAATACCATTTTTTAAAAATTATTCTCAGTTAAACTGGATTCCGTATTCAGACTTCACCAATAGAGTCTGAACACCGCTTTGAGTGGATTCTGAGTCAATGACTATCTAATAGTTGACTCCACTACTCTCACCAAATTTAGTACCACCAGTACTTAAATCTGGGTGGTTGGCTCTTTCTCCAATAAAAGTTGTAAGCAACCTTAAGGAAGATACCTCTGCTATTTTCCTTGATATCTGTAGCATATACATTATGATACTCATATTTCTATAAGACCACACATGTAAGTACAAAAAAACTCTTATTTAATTTATGTCTCTTCCTATTAGAAAAATTATAAATCACTCCAGAGTATAAGTCTAGGATGAGATATGATAAGAACAAAATCTTGTTCTAAGAAGACTCACTAATCTCATTGTCTAGGATTAAATCTTTTGACTCTGAAATTATTTACAAGCTTAGAACCAAATGGTGTTAGCTATCAGAATTTGACACAAAGCAAATTAAAGTACTGTCTTAGTACAACTGACCGGACTCAAAGAGAAATTGAAGACTTCTCATAAAAATGTCTTTTAAAAACAAGTTCCATGATGATCCTCAATTAATAAGCAAATGGAGTTCCTAAGATATCACCTTAAGGAACAAGCTTCATAATCAAATATTTTGAAGTAAGATTGATTTGACACCATTTCTTACTTTTTAATACTTGATTTTTATTTTAGAATACAGATGCTTCTTTTCATCTGCATCCTGCACTAATATCAACTTCAAAAGAAAAACATCTGATATTAGGTTCTGGTAGTGTTTCTTCTCGCTTTTAGATCTAAGAATTCAGTTGAAGTACAAATATTTCAGAAGCTTCTGAAGTTACTCTTCTATCAACATATATCACAATCCATTCAGCTAGTATGGAAGTCCTTCTGACAAGAAACATAAGTTTCTAATCATTAGTCATTCCAAAGAATTTGAGCTAAAAAGAGAAGGAGATCTGTTGAATAGTTTTTCATCATCTAACTTCATTTCTTTCCTTTGAAGAGTGAAGACAAATCTTCAGAGCACAGAAGATTCAAGATGTAAACATCCTGAGTAACTGTGATCTTAGATTTAAGTCTCAGAGCAATCTTCTCATAATTTGCTTGAAGAGATTAAATGAAGCGTAACTGTTCAAGCTTCAGAAACTGATCCCCATAAATCCAAGCACAAGAATTCAAATATTGTCCAAGAATCAGACACATCAATGATGTTGATATACTCAGAAGTGAGATAGAGCAACTACCAGAATGCAACTACCTCTGAAGATATCTGATATGCATCTTTTGAGCTGGTGAAAGAGATTTCCAAAAGATCATCTTTACACCATCAACCTCTATAGTATTACCTCTTTCAAGGATATTATGTAGATCTTCAGCAACCATTTATCAACATGAACGAGTTAAAAATATGTTTAGCTTTTCCATTATTTAAATTCAGTGGAATCATCCGTTGAATATGGTAGGAAAAGTCATATGATATTTTTCATGTGACACTTGATTCCTTCTTAAGAAAGAAATATACTTTTGTTATTGGATCATTACCCGCACCACTGTTAAGTGTTAAGTACAGACCATGCTCTGATACCAATTGAATGTGTGAAAAGTACACAAGAAGGGGGGGTGAATTGTGTTTCACGTTTTCTTTTAATTTAACTTCTGATCAGAGTTTCATAATCAGAACTGATGTTCGGATTCTAGTTTAATTCATTGGCAACGGATATAACAGAAGTAAACAAAAATAAAAATAGAAGATACAAAAGATTTATCTTGGTTCCTCCCTTAGCTGAGAGTAGTCCAGCCCCCTTGTTTCACAAGAGATTTTCATTATAACCACTTCATAATTACAATTGCTTATGCTTCTACATAAGTCTTTTACACGTACTCAGACCAACTGTCTCAGACTTCCCATGCTTAGAGCATATGTCTAAGACTTCCCTTGCTCACACCTTCTGACCGAGCCACGTGCTCCGAATGTCTTTAGGTTGAGACTTTTACTTGCTTAGAGCACATGTCTAAGACTTCTTTCTCACATCCTCTGGTCGAGCCACCTGCTCTTCTGACCATCAGATTGAGACTTCCCTTACTCACGCCCTTCAAACAAAGACTTACATGGCTTAATCATCTTGTCTCAAGACTTGTTGCTTGAATCCCAATAAGACAAGACTTCTGCTCAAGCACTTAGAAAGAGACTTTAATCTAAACTACTGAAGGCTCAGCAAAATAGAGAACAAGGTGTACATGATACAAGTATCAGAGGTACGAGAAATCACCATAGCAAAGACCTAAAGATTTCTAAGATATTCAATGGTAAGAAATCTTAAGGCTTTTACAATTACAACCTACAACAGAAAATCTGCATATTACAATAGAGTTGATAATTGCTTGATCTTGCTACTCCTTCATCTGAAGAATCCTTGTTAAGATTCAAACTTGAATCTTCAGCAATATTTATAGCCTTTGCAGAAACTAGCCGTTGAAGAGGTAACTTGATCATGTGACTTTGCCTTTGCCTCATAGTACAAGAGATGTTGAAGACGAATGCACAACAGATTCAGAATCCAGTGTGTAACACGTTTAACCTTTGAGTCTTCAAGATGTTCTGTACTGATAGAGTCGTTGATAGCAGATATCTATATAGCATGTCAACCTTTCTTAAGCCTTGCAATCTTGTAGACTCTAGCTGACAGGCTGATAAGACAGTACATCCTACTTTTTACAGTACGGACAATGCACAACTTTATCACCAGCTTTGAATGGTATCAGATGCTAATATACAATTACCAAGTGTAGTTACTTGTCTGAATGCTAAGGCCTTCAGTTCAGAGTCTACTTTAAGTCATACTAACAATTGTTCTTCAGTCTTTGCCACCAAAAGCTAGCAATGAAGCAACTATCAAGTCTCTTCATGTAATACATATTCTGATTATTTATGTACAATGATGAGAACCTGCATAAATAAAACACACATCAAATAAATCATTATTCTTTTAATACTTTATTATCATCAAAACCAAAAGAGAATATGTCATAAACAAATTTTGTTCTAACAGACTTGATTATACGGTTTATAAGACTATTTTACTTTATTTAGGAAATAAACTTTCTATTTTAAGTTTAAATAATAAGGTGTCTTTCTCATATTTTTACCCTCAAAATTAATAACGTATTAATTTTTAAATGACAACTCACTTGTAAAATGTGATAAGTCATCACATATAAATCCTTGTAAAACTTAAAAGATACAAAATATAATTTAGCCGCCATTAACAAATAGACATGTCTTCATTTTTTAATGCAAAATTATGAGCGAAAAATTAAACTCTTTAAATTTAAAATACAAATATTAATTTAGTAAGTCAGCTAAAATTGAGACTTTAAAACTATAATTAAATATATTATTTTTTATTTATAATTCTTAAAATAATCAAATAGATTATTTATTTTAAAAGGAAAGAATCATTGTTGCATTTCATTTTCTATTTGATATTTTTATTCATAATAAATTAATAATTCTTCTCTTTTTTTAATATAATTTTTACTTATTGATAAAATGACAGACACATATTTAAATAAATACATAGGTAAGCAATATGAAAATTCGAATATTTAAATAAATACACATTTTAAAACAAAATCAATATTTATATCTCTAGAAGAAAATTAATTACTAATTTGATAGATATGCAAAATATTAAATAAAAATATTATTAATTCCTTAATAATATAATTATATAAACATTAATTAAAATAAAAATTGAATACTTATCCAAGTCATAAAAGGACTAGTTGGATAATCCATACGAAATTGGTTAGAAGTTGTAATTCAATATTATATTAAAATAGCTAGTCTTAGGTATAAGAGTAAGTTAGATTTGACTTTGTCGAATACAACATTTAGTTGACATGCTGAAATGTTTTGTGCATGTGTTGAATTGTATAGTTTTGGGTACGAGCTTTAGTTGCATATATATTAAGCGCTTTGTACGATGTAAATATTTAAGGTTTCACTCAATACGAATTCTATTTTTTCAACTCAGTTTATAGTTTTCTCTATTTTCTCACTTCTTCTCCTTTCATCTTTCTTGAAAATCCTTTTGTTCAAACAAATTGGTATCAAGGAGTCCGATTACGATTCAGAGGAGAATCTGTAATGGCAAACGGAACAACAACATCAACACAATTTCCAATGAATCTACCAGTTTTAAAAGGGAAGGACAATGAGTGATAGGTTGAGTAGATGAAGGTCATCTTCAGATTTTAAGATGTGTCTGAAATTGTGAACGATGTGGTACCAGAAACGAATGTAGATGATATTGAGCAAGCTGTGCGCAAGGAATGAACAAAGAAAAATGGAAATGTGTGTTCTAGATTTAGTAGTGTGTGGATTCAAATGTGTTTGAGAAGATTATTGAAGAAGAAACGACAAAAGGAGCGTGTGACAATTTAAAGAGCCTGTACAAAGAAGATGAAAAACTGAAAGGGTGAAGTTTCAGACATTGAGAAAGTAATTTGAGATGACTCAGATGAATCAGTCTCAGAATATCTTTCACGTGTAGTGTTGCCAACGAACAAGATGAAGTCAGATGGTGAATCAATCAATGATTTGCAGAAGATTGAGAAAGTGTTGAGATCTCAGACATTAAAATTCGATTACATTGTATTCTCAGTTAAAGAGTCCAAAAACCTAGCTGAGATGAAGTTAAAAATACTTCCAGCTTCATTAGAGGCTCATGAGATAAGGATGAAGCAGAGGAACTCATAAAGGGAGAAGGTGGTTGAACAGGCACTACAAGCAAGATTCATCAAAAAATCTGGGAAAAAGAAGGGTAAGAATCTTACTAATGATGAGAAATCTAGAAAGAACTTAAAGAATCATTTTGATTCAATTAAGAAAGGCAAGGGCATCAAGTATTTTGGGAATAAAGTTGACATGAAGGAGGTGCAGTGTTACAACTATCAAGGATTTGGTTACTATGCTTGAGATTGTCAGAAAAAGAAGAAAGAACAAGGGAACGACAGTGATGAAGTGCAATATGCACATGCTAAAGATATTGATTCTAATGATGTGTTACTCATGGCCAACACTCAGTCAAACACTGAGTAAACCAACATGTGGCACCTAGATTCAGATGAAGTAACCACATGGGCAAAAAGACTGGTTCACCAAGCTATATGAATTAATTGAGAAAGTGATAAAGTTTGCAGATGGCAGGCATATTACATCAGGGGGGAAAAGGAGACATTTCGTTTGTCAGGAAGGATTGTCGAAAAGCCAACATCACTGATGTGTTGTATGTATCATTGATGACAAGTAACTTAATAAGTGTAGGTCAATTACATGCAAAACGGTACAACATGAAGATAGAAAAGAATCATATGAAGGTGTATCATAGTGATGGCAGGATAATTTTGAAGGCACCCTTGTCATACAACGAGACCTTAAAAGTAGAGATCAACCTAGTTGATCACAAGTGTCTTGCTTTGACTGTAGAAGAAGACAAGGAATGGCTGTAACATCATAAGTATGGGCATCTAAACTTCAGAAGTTTAGGTATGCTCAACTAGAAGAAGATGGTGTCAGGCTTACCTCAGGTGAAAGAACCAAGTCAGGTGTGTAAGGAATGTTGCAAAGCAAAGCAGGCTAGAAAAGCATTCAAGCATGATTTGCCAATGAGGTCAAAGGAAAAGCTAGAATTAGTTCACTCTAGTGTGTGTGGACCATTTGAAGTGATGTCGAATAGAGATAACTACTACATCCTAATCTTTATAGATGAATTCACTAGATATGTGTGGATTTATCTTATTGAAAGGAAGAGTGAGGTATTTACACAGTTCAAGAAGTTCGAATTGTATGTCGAAAAGCAAAATGGATGAAAGTTGAAGAAATTAAGAATTGATGGCGGTGGTGAATACACCTCTAGATAATTTGCAAGATTTTGTGATGACAAAGGTATAGAGCATTAGGTCATTGGACCCTATACACCTCATCATAATGGCATAACTGAGAAGATGGTCGAAAAGACTCCTTATAAGGCTTGGATGGGTGTGAAGCCACATTTTAGTCATCTTAGAGTGTTTGGATCAATGTGCTTAAGGCATGTACCTGAACAATTGAGGAAGAAACTAGATGGTCAAAGTCAGACTATGGTGCTCATAGGTTATCATTCGGCAGATGCATACATGTGTTACTCACCAAATGATGATAAACGAGTGACCAATCAAGATGTTCTAGTGGACGAAAGCAAAGGGTGGGATTAGAGTCATGGGTCAGTTTGACAGGAGTAATATATAGTTACAACTGTGTTTGAAGAATACTAACAAACTGGAGTCCAAACAAATTGAATTAAGGAAACATCTGAGCAAATTGTTAGAAGATTGAATAGAACAAGAACTGAGTCGACAAGACTAGATGGACATTAAAGATTTATAAATCAAGCAGTCGATGTAGATGGTGACTTAATAGAAGAAGCAACGATGATGGTTGAAGTAGAACTAATCAATTTGGATCAAGACATGAAAAATTCGAATTGGTTAGCACCAATGAAACAAGAACTAATGTCAATTGAGAAGAATAAGACCTAGAAGCTTGTCGAAAAGTCAGTCAAGAAGCCAATTAATGTGAAGTGGGTTTACAAGCTGAAACAAAGGCCTAATGGCGATATCGCCAAGCATAAGGCAAGACTAGTGGAAAAAGGTTTTCTGCAGAAACCTGTTATTGATTTCGAGGAAGTGTATGCACCTGTGGTGAGTCTAGAAACAATCATAATTGTTGTGTTGACAACAACATAAAAAGGGTGAAAGATACATCAGTTAGATGTAAAATTAACATTTTTAATGGACCTCTAGAAGAGGAAGTCTATGCCAGTCAACCACCAGGATTCAAAATCAAAGTTCACGATTCGAAGGTGTACAGAATGAGGAAAGCTCTTTATGGTTTGAAGCAAGCTCTAAGAGCTTGAAATGAAAGAATAGATGATTTCTTAACCGAAGCAAGTTTAAAAAAGTGTGTATTTAAACATGGAATGTATGTCAATGATGCAGACAGAGTTAGTCGAATCATTATATGTCTGTATGTAGATGATTTATTTATTACAGATGCAGATGAAGTTGAGATAAGAAAAGATAAGTCAAATCTGATGCAAGAGTTTGAAATGTCCGACCTAGGGAATTTATCATATTTCTTAGAGATGGAGTTCAATGACATGTGTGAAGAACTGTTCCTGCACCAAAGGAAGGATGCCTAAGATATCTTAAAGAGTTTCAAGATGAGAAACTGTAATGCAGATGCTACGCCATTAAAAACTAGAGAAAAATTGAGGAAGGAGACAAATGATGAGTTTGTAAGTATGACACTATACAAACAAATCATTGGATCCTTGAGGTATCTTTGCAATACCAGGCTAGACATTTGTCAAAGTGTCGGATTGTTAAGTAGAATCATGGAGGAACCCCAAGAATGTCATCTCACTGTAGTTAAGAGGGTGTTGAGATACATAAGGGTATGGTTTATTATGGTGTGATGATGCTAAGGCAGAAGAAAAGCAACATAGATGCAAAATAATATGGATACACTAATTCAGATTTTAATGGAGATCAAGAGAAAAAAAGAAAAGTACTGGAGGATACATATTCATGATCGAAGACACTCTAATCTCATGGAGCTCAAGGAAGCAAAGCATTATGGCTTTCTCATCATGTGAAGCTGAGCACGTGGCTGCATCATATGCAACATGCCAAGAAACATGGATCGAAATGTTGCTTGAAGAGCTCAAGATCATGGAACTTAAGAAACCGAAGTTGTTTGTCGACAAAAAGTTAGCTATCGACCTGGTGAAACATCCAATGTGTCATGGTCAAAGTAAGAATATAGAAAAGAGGTACTATTTTTTGAGGGATCAAGTTAACAAAGGAAAACTTGAGCTTGAGCATTCCAAGGCAGAATGATAACTAGCTGATATACTCACCAAAATATTGAAGAAAGTAAGGTTTGACGAGTTGAATAGAAGCATTAGGATGAGAAGTCTAAAGAACATGAATTAGGGTGTGTGTGAGAAGTTGTAATTCATTGTTATGTCAAAATAGCTAGTCTAAGGTATAGGAATAAGCTATATTCGGCTTTGTCAAATACAACATTTAGTTGACATGTCTAAATGTTTTGGGGATGTGTTGAATTTTATAGTTTTCGGCATTGACTTTAGTTACCTATATAAAAGGCTTTGTATGATGTAAGCATTCAAGACTTCACTCAATACGAATCCTATTTTTCAATTAAGTTTATGATTTTCTCTCTTTTCTCACTTCTTACTCTCCTTTCATCTTTCTTGAAAAACATTTTGTTCCAAAAAAATCGAGATAACCATGATTTAGTTGTTTCTTAAATTGTGTAGTTATGGTGGCAGAGTTGTGGGGGCGTATGAGAGGGCATTCAGTTGGTGAAAAACAACGATTACAGAAATGTTGTAATTCAAGTGGATAATAAAGAGATGCATCATATGTTTATTAATTACAATGTCAAGTTTAGAGAAGGGATGCATATTCTCGATTGAATCAAAAGTAAAATCAAACAAGATTAGGAGATCTATATGGTTCATGTGTATCAAGAAGCTACCAAATGCTCTGATGGTCTTATATATCATTATTTGTTAGATTGACACCATGTCTTGGGTTTGAATCTGAAACCTTATAATTGTGTTGAATTAATGATATTTATTGTGAGTTGTATATTTTACTTTCAAGATTATTGAGAACATATTCCCATTAGAAGAGATTCAAGGAACCCTAAGGAACCTAAGGGAATCCCAATGTCAAACAAAAGGTAGAGCAATGAATCCAATAAATCTCCTACCGAGGAAGAATACCAAAAGGATTGCAACATATAAAGGGTGAAAAATCATGAAGGAATAGTTATCTCGTATAAGGAGATGGTAACAGGAGAGTCATCCATGATGCGAGAAGGTTTACTAAAGCAAGCTTAATAAGAAGAGCCCATAGACTCACTAGCGAAACTGAAGATAGAGGAACACAAATTTAGCGACTACAAATGTCTAGAAATCATTCTCTCGAAGGAAGAAGAAAGAAGAATCTCGATACCTTGGAAGAAAGGAGTAGTAGTCAAGATGCTGGGACAACGCATTAGGTACAAAGCGCTAAAAAATCGTTTCAATCAAACGTCAGAAAGGAATTGAGTCTTGAACATTGTAGATTTAGGTCAAGAGTATTATCTTGTTACCTTCACCAGTGAGGAAAATCAATAATCAAAATTAATGGATGGGCCTTGGTTCGTATATGGTCACTATCTATCAGTGAGGGAATGGAAACCAAAATTTTGTCCGGCGAGAGATGCCATTGAACGGGTTGCTGTGTAAGTTCGAGTCTTGGGATTACCAATCGGATACTATAATTCTAGGGTCCTTACATCCATAGGTAACCGTGTTGGTGCTACCGTTAAAGTGGATAGGAATACTCTGAACAAGGAAAGAGGAAAATATGTATGGCTTTGCTTGCAAGTTGATCTGTCAAAATCCATGGTAGTGATGTTTGCCATCAAAGGAAGGAATTATAAGATTGAATATGAAGGATTACATCTTATTTGCTTAAGGTGCGTTCAGTTTGGACACTTTAAAGAAGGGTGTGATGACCAGTCAGTGGTGAAGGGCAAAAGTGCGGCAATAGAAATTAATAACGGAATTGAAGATGAAAGGGATCTCACCATGAATCATGGAGTGAATCAAAAAGAGGATGACCTATGGACAATGGTGCAAAAAGATAGAAAAATAAGGAAAAGAAGTGGAAATAAAATGGTGTTCATGCCGGTCTGGTGAACTTCCGAGCCAGAGCGCCGACAACTTTTAATGGAAATAAAGTCAAATTGAATGCTAATGATTTTGGATTTATTTCTCTAAACGAGGAGGTTATGGATTTGGAAATTGAAAATTCACAGGTGGAAGTCATTAAAAGCAATAATGGCGAAGATAATAGAAGCAAATGATTTCCTCAGGTGGTATTAGAATTATCAGAATTCAGATTCTACTATTTCGGTAACACACACTGGTAATTGATTTGTTTGTCTCTCTCAATCATATTCTTTTGTAACTTTGATCCTTGATTTTGGTGTGTATGATCATGTTACTAGTAATAAAAATCGTTTCTCTTCCCTCTCCACGTCTTGTTTCTTACCTACTATAACTTTTGTCAATGGTTCTCAAACCTCATCCGAAGGGATTAGTACTGTTCAAATTCTACCTTCTCTCTTTGTTACTTTTGTCCTCTATGTATCTAATTGTCCATTTAATTTACTTTCAATCAGTCATTTAACCCGTTCTCTTGATTGTAATGTCACCTTCATTTTTTTTCTCAAAATTTGTTATTTATGTTTCCCAATTTTTTTATCATAATTTATTTTTTTCACATCAATTTAAACAAAATAAAAAAAAAGTCAATATGTTAATATCAAGACATGTAAATTTGATGATTAATTTAAGTAAGAGACCAAAATATAAATAATCTCATATTATATTTATGTATAAAATCTTTATTTTTTTAGAGAGATTATTTTCAAATTTGAACCAAATACCACAAATAAAATAAAACATAAACAATATAAGATCAAAAGAGAGTACAAAGATTTTTTTTTTCTAGTGCCTACATTCTAACCGTTCTAAACAAAATAGAAAAATCAAAGTGTTTCTTATAAGAATCCCAATGAAATCCAATTTCATCACCTTTCTTCAATCCCCTTCTCATAACAAAATCACAAACCCAATTATTAAAAAAACCATAATTTCCTGAAACACCACATTTCTTAAAAATCAACACATGCCTTGTGTCAGTGTCAGAATCATAAACCCTAACAAGAGTTTCTCTTTCAAGATCAACACTAGCACCCAACACAGGCAACACCAATTCCTCAGCCAAATCTTTAGCTAACAATATCTTATCTTCAAGATCACTTATTTGAAGCACTTTCTTGATTTTCCATGGATCATCATAAAGCACTAAGTTTGTTGTGTAGCCCCACCATTATGATAGGTGTGTGTTTTTGATATGGGACATGGACATATACCTAATGATAAATGAGTGCATGTTGTGTTGAAAGGGTAAATATTAGTCATAGAGGATGAAGAGTTTTTTTTTTTGTTGCATAAACTTTTTTTTTCTTTGTGAAATAAATTTTAACTTACTTATGATTTTATAGAGAAAAACTAAATGGATTTACATGTCTCAAAAAGAGTTTATAGGGTAAGTGATATAAATACAAAAGAATTACTAATGTTGTGATTTACATACACATAAAATAAATTATGAGGTTTCTAAAATTTTAAGTATTACTACTTTATCTTAAAAAATATAAGACTCTAGTGACAAAATTATGTGAATTAAATATATGGATAGTAATATTATATTTATTAACATTTTAAATTAATTTTTCTTTTAGGAGGAAAAAACAAATTATTTTTTACTTTATAGAATTATTGTTTACCAAAGAGAGATAGTATAATTATGAATATTTTAATAAAAAAATAATTAATATTGGTTAAAATTTTGTAGGAATCGCCAAATCAATTTCAAAATAATATCTTTTATATGTTTAGGAATAAAGGCATTATATATATATATATATATATATATATATATATATATATATATATATATATATATATATATATATATATATATATATATATATATATATATATATATATATATATATATATATATATATATATATATATATATATATATATATATATATATATATATATATATATATATATATATATATATATATATATATATATATATATATATATATATATATATATATATATATATATATATATATATATATATATATATATATATATATATATATATATATATATATATATATATATATATATATATATATATTCTTTAAAAAAATGAAGGTATTACTATATTTTGTTTCACTATTGTTTCTTCCGTCTCATAATTATTAATTTATTTATAAAAGAAAATAAAAAAATCAAAATTCAATCAAATTTTAATACAATATAATAATTTTTAACTGTATTATCTAATTAATTAATTTTAATTGTATTACTATGAAATCAATATTTTTCATTTAAATTTATAGAAATAGTAAATCAAACGATATTTCATACTTAGTAAAAATTATTCTTTTGACTTGATTATAAATTTGATAAGACTATTTTACTTTATTTAGGAAATTAATCATTCTATTTTAAGTTTAAATAATTTAGGTTCTCTCTCACATCTTTACACTTAAAATTAATAACGTATTAATTTTTAAAATATAAATTATTTGTAAAATATGATAAATCATCGTATATAAATTTTTTTAAAATTTTAAAAATACAAAATATAATTTACCCGCCATTAAAAATAGACATGTATTTATTTTTTAATGCAAAATTATGAGCTATAAGTTAAAACTTATTAAAATAACAAAAGAAAATTAATTTAGTAAATCAGCTAAAATTTAAAACTAAAATGAAACATATTCTTTTTTATTTATAATTCTCAAAGTAGTCAAATAGATTATTTATAATTCTTTTTCATTTTCTATTTGATATTTTTACTCAGAATAAATCAATAATTCTTCTCTTTTTTTAAATATAACTTTTACTTTATTGATAAAGTGACCGACACATATTTAAATAAATATATAGGAAAGAAATATGGAAATTTGAATTCGAACCCATAATTTTAGGTGAAATACCCATATAGAAAAACTAGTATGTTCTTGACAAAAAAAAAAGAGAAATAAGAAATAATGACTTTTAGGTATATTTTTTATAAAAAAAAAATTGATTAAAATAAAAAATTTCTCACTAAACATTATATATACTTTATATGCAAATATACATTTTAAAACAAAATCAATACTTATATCTCTAGAAGAAAATAATTTACTAATTTCATAAATATGCCAAATATTAATTAAAAATAATAATAATTCCTTAATAATATAATTATATAAACACTATTAAAATAAAAAATTGAATAATTATTCGAGTCATAAAAGGATTACTTGAAAAATCCAAACAAAATCGAGATAACCATTATTTAGTTATTTCTTAAATTGTGCGGTCATTGTAGCTGAGTTGTGGGGCGTATGAGAAGGTATTCAGCTTGTGCAAAACAACGATTATAGGAAAGCGGTGATTTAAGTGGCTAGTAAAGAGATGCATCATACGTTTATTAATGACAATGTCAAGTTGAGAGAACGGATGAATATTCTCTACTGAGTTAAAAGTAAAATGAAACAAGATTTGGGAGATCTATATGGTTCATGTGTATCGAGAAGCTAACAAATGCGCTGATGGTCTTACCAAATTAGGAGTTAATCTTATGCATTTAACATTTACTATGTTGTGTGTTCTCATTAAGTGTATGAAATTTTTATAGCTAATGTGTGTGTGTGCGCGCGCGTGCGTGTGTGTGTGCGCGCGCGCATATGCGTGTGCGTGCGTGTGTTCTCTTCTATGAGAAATAGTACTATAATATGTAATTTCTTTTTCTGTTTTGGGATTCAGTCCTCTCAAATAACGGAAAAAAAAAACGTAATAGAAAAATAATAAATAAAAAAATCAGTAAAGTTTAACTCAACTCACAAATATCATTATTTGTTAGATTGACACTATGTCTTGAGTTTGAATCTGAAACCTTATAATCGTGTTGAAGTTATGATATTTATTGCGAGTCGTATATTGCACTTTCATGATTATTGAGAATATATCCCATAATAAGAGATTCAATGAGCCCTAAGGAACCTAAGGGAATCCTATTGACAAACAAAGGGAAGAGAAATGAATTCCTCAAAGCTCCTATGAAGGAAGAAGACCATAAGGATTGCATCACAAAAAGGGTGAAAAACCATGGAGTAACAGTCTTCTCATACAAGGAGATGGTGATATGAGAGTCATCCATGATGCAAGAAGGGTCACCAAAGAAAACTTCCTATGAAGAGCCCATGACTTACTAGGGGAACTGATGAAGAGGAACACAAATTTGGTGACTACAAATGTCCAGAAATCATTTTGTCGGAGGAAGAAGATAGAAGAATCTTAGTGCATTGGAAGAAATGAGTTATAGTTAAGATGTTGGAATGACGCATAGGATAAAAAGCACTGGAAAACCGTTTGAATCAAATGTGGGCAAGGAATGAAGTCTTGAACATTGTGTATTTAGGTCAAGAGTATTATCTTGTTACCTTAACTAGTGAGGAAGATCAATACTCGACATTTATGAATGAACCTTGGCTCATATATGAATACTATTTATCAGTGAGGGAATGGAAACCAAATTTTTGTCCAGTGAGTGATGCCATTGAACAAGTCGCTGTGTGGGTTCGAGTCTCAGGATTACCAATTGAATAATACGATGCTAGAGTCATTACATTCATAGGTAACCGCATTGGTGCTAACATTAAAATGGATAGGAATACTCTGAATAAGGAAAGAGGAAAATATGACCGACTTTGTGTGCAATTTGATCCGTCAATACCCTACTAGTGATGTTTACCATAAAAGGAATGCATTATAAGATTTAATATAAAGGATTGCATCTTCTTTTTTTAAGGTGTGTCTGGTTAGGACACTTTAAAGAAAGGTGTGATGATCAGTCAATGGTGAAAGGCAAAAGTGCGACAATAGAAACTGATAACGCAATTGAAGACGAAAGGGCTCTCACCTTGAAGTAGGGAGTGGCTTAGAAAGAGGATGGCTCTTGGACAGTGGTGCAGAAAGATTGAAGAATACGAGAAGGAAAGTAACTGGAAAAAATGGTGTTCATGTCGGTTCGGTGAACTTCTGAGCTAGAACGTTGGTAGCTTTAAATGGAAATAAAGTCAAATTAAATGCTAATGATTCTAGATTTATTTCTCTTAATGTAGAGATTATGAATTTGGAATTTGCAAATTTGCAGAAGGAAATCATTAAGAGAAATAACAACGAAGATAATAGGGGAGATCCTGAAAAGGGTGGTTGAAAAGTCACATTAAATTATCAACGTAATTTAAAAAAGGAGGAGGCAAAAGTGGAAAAAAAAAACAAAAGGAAGTCAAAAGTTTTAAAAATGTAACAGAAATAGATGCACACTGAATAGGAAAATAAAAGAAACATGTGGGGGCCATATGGAAAGAATTAGGAATTGTATGAGAAGATGTTTGAAAAAGAGAAGCTTAGTGAACTTGTTTCTGGGTTACGTTTGAATAACAAGGCCAAAACGAGGGGCCCTGTTTAATCCAAGAATGGTATTGAGCCTGATATAGGATCCATGCACCTGTTAAAAAACTTAGGCCAAAAAAAAGGGCTAAAAGAACAACAAAAGGCATCAATGAGATATCTTCTATTGAATCTGAGAACCTAAACACAGATAAGTGCAAAGGAAAGAGAAATAAAGATGATTCCAATGATGCAGTAGATCATCAGGCACGAACGAGATTAGAAGAAGACGACTCAGATGTGGATGTTATAGAGGAGACACCAAGTCGAGAACAAGGGCTTGAATCTTTTCAGTAATTTATGGTTGATTCAAGTCATAAAATTATGTTATGGAACTGTAGAGGAGTAGTGGGTAGAGCATTTGTTAGAGTATGGAAGCAATACCTAACATCGGCGTGTCCAGATATCTTAGTTATCATGGAAACGAGAACAGACTTAGGAAAATTGGTCAATTCTTTTAAAAGATTGGGTTTTGACAGTTTGGTTGTTTCGCAGGCTAGGGGCTTTTTCAGGTGGAATTGCCTTAGCATGAAATGCTGACAAGGTGGATGTTGAGGTCATGGAGAAATACTTTTAGTACCTGCATGTTAATTTGAAGTTCAGTGCTAATGATGATTTCCTGTTTACCATAGTATATGCTAGCTTGGGGGAAGAAGGGAGGAAAGAGTTGTGGTAGGAGTTAACAAGGTTCTTGAAATCCATTAATCTGTGATGGCTTTTGGGAGGAGATTTTAATGACATCCTGAATGGGATTGAGAAAAGAGGAGGAGCTAATGTCTCGATGAAGAAATGTGATCATTTTAGGGAGCAGATAGAAGCCTGTAACTTGATGGACCTTGGATATATGGGGTACAAGTACACTTGAAGGGGTCTATTTTATGAAGGAGGCTCTAGAATTTATGAGCGGCTTGACAGAGCCTTGTGCAATGATACTTGGAGGATCCATTTTCCTGATGCTTTTGTCAAAGTCCTCACTAGAATGGATTTTTGTGATCATCACTTGATCCTCGTTTCTCTTAGGGGGGATGCGACTCAAAGGAGAGTAAAAAGGTTTTGTTTAAAGTTTGCATGTCTCCTTGAAAATTCATATGATGATTGAATCAAAGAGGTTTGGAATGAATATTACTCCGTTTTGAGGAATTTTCTTAGCTTTAAGAACCAGATTTCTTCCTAGAAAAATATTACTATCCATAATGTGCAAGTCTAGAAGAAGATGCTTCTTAAAAAAATTCGAGGAATCCAAAGAAGTTTTCAGGATGGAAGGAGTCACAATGGTCTTAGAAAGTTGGAAGAAAATATTCAAAAGGATTTGTCCAAGGCTCTTCACCAAGAGGAATTGCTATGGTTTCAGAGGTCTAGAGCTCACTGTTAATAGAGTTATGATGATGAAAAATGAGAGTGGAGAGTGGATTGAATATCATGTTTAGATTTAAAATTTGTTCAAAACCTTATTCTATAACATGTATACCACTAATACTAGAACCAAACAGTGACAAGTAACCAAGCTATCTTTTCCTAGAATTAAGGAGCAAGATATGCTCAAGTTGCAAAAGGATTTAAGTTACTTTAAGATCAAGAAGGCTTTTATCCTAATGGCCCCTTGGAAATCTCCAGGTCCAGATGGTTTCTTGGCGAGTTTCTTTCTAAAATCTTGGACATCAATTGGAGATTCCATTGTTAGAGAAGTTAAATAGATGTGGAGTACTCCTTAAATCATAAAGGAAGTCAACCAAAATGAATTATGTTTGATCCCTAAAGTCCCTAATGTAACACCCTATTCCTGACTTGACAAAAAAATAATTAAAACATGAATAACCACCAATATTCACTAAGCAGGATAATACTCACAACCATAAACACATTTGAACCATATAATAAGGAAACAACTCGTTTGATAAGCTGCGAAACATTGTAAAATGTTCGACATTAAGGAGCAAGATATGCTCAAGTTGCAAAAGGATTTAAGTTACTTGGAAATCAAGCAGGATTTTTGCTAAATGGCCTCTTGAAAAGCTCCATGACCACATGGTTGCCCAATGAGTTTCTTTCAAAAATCCTGAACATCAATTGGAGATATCGTTGTTAGAGAAGTTAAACAAATACGGAATACTTCTAAAATCATAAAGGAAGTCAGCCAAACTGAATTATGTTGATCCCTAAAGTCCCTAATGTGACACCCTATTCCCGACTCGACAAATAAATAATTAAAACATGAATAAATCACCAATATTCACCAAGCAAGATGCTACTCACAACCATAAACACATTTTGAACCATATAATAATGAAACAAATCGTTTGATAAGCAACGGAAAAATGTAAAACGTTCGGCAAACCTCAACAATATGATTTATTTTAAAACACGGTTCAAAATATCACGGATTAATTGAAAGATATGCAACATTAAATAAATAACAGAACAACCAATCCCCTTGTGTTACATATCAAAGCGACTCCAACTATAGACCCGAACGACAAGAAACTAAAGAGGCGCAACAACGTCTTCAACCTCAAGCTTCTACTCAGATACTAGATTATCTGTACTTCAGAGGAGCATAGACACAACAACACAAAAATGGAGAGGAAAACATTCAAATAATAAATGGTGCATAAACATTCAAGATAGATTCACATATCAATAAAATCCTCCACACATTAGAGTGCACATCAACATCATGTTTTCCCATCTCACTCACATCATAGCCACTGTCGCGGTGAAATTTGGATACCAAACTATTGATTAGTTTGAATTTTCAATTCAATTTGCAACCGAACTTTGATTTGTCCAAAGGAAGGGATAAAGATCGAAATTCCCACAATGCAATGCAAATGCAAGGTTTAGAGAGTTTAGGTTCGGGGGTTGGTTAAACTTAGGGAAGGTACTAGCATCCTAAGTTTCTGTAGTACTCTACAGGAACCTCTTGTTTTATGTTGTTTATTGCTAAGTGTATATCTGCCTAATGGTTGAAAGACCTAAGGGTTTATTTCTAAGTATACTCGATAAGATATCGCATCTTATGCCTACATATCCTTACGGGAGTGGAATCAGAGTATTTGTAGTTCTCATAAAGGGTTTGAGGAGTTCTTTGACTGTGGTCAAAGTTCCTACGGGTTTAGGGTAGTTGTTTGATTGATTTTAGGAGAAGAGATGTGTTATCCTTTTAAGGAAGATTTAACCGCCACAAGTTGTAGGAAAATATTATTTGCATCGTCTTAAGAGAAGGGCTCAAGTACTCGGATATGGATCAACGAGGTACGCCTCTATCTCTCTTAAGGCAAAGTTCCTACGGTATTGATTGTATTGTTGTGGGGTGGAGATTCTATCTCGCTTAAGATTATTAACATCTATTTCTCTATGGCGTTTGAATATTGTATTGATTTGAGTTGTTTGTATTGTATTTATTTCTATGTTGTGAAGATAGAAGACACGGTCCTTCCTATGGGGTAGGTCCTAAACTTAAGTGATCGACTTGAGTGGGATCAAGGATCACGGGGAGTATGATGCAAATGTGAGTGCACTACACACGATTGCTGAATCATGTGTAGGATTTTCCTTTGGACGGATGCAATGCGATGAAATAAATTACGATAATGTAAATTACTGTAAAATAAATTGCGGAACTGATAAAGCCATACACATACGCATGAAAGCGCTGAAGTGTGGGTGAATGTGTCGTGAAGTTGGTGTGCACGATTGCGTGGGATGCGATGTTGATTGATTTTAATCGTTTGATTTGATTTTTAGTTTGAATTATAAGAAAGTGTTAATTTGAGTGAATTGATTTTAGTGTGAATTGATTTTTTTTTTAAAAAAGAGATTGATTAAGTTGTAGGATTGATCTTAAGTGGACTGATTAATGAGAAAATATTGATTTAAGGGAGGACTTGATTAATTTTAGACGATGTTGAATTTGTTTATTTTTTTAGATGAAAGTTTGGTGAGAAATTGGGTTTTAATAAAAATTGGCAAACTAATTAGTTTATTTTGAATAAAAGGAGTTAGAAGATTTTTTGTTATAAATATGAATTGATTTATTATAATTTAAAGTTATAATTATTATTGTGAAAAGGTTTCTTTTTAACATATAAATAGTTTTAAAACAAGTTATCTTAGAAATGATTTTTTTGGTGAACAATTATACTATTATCTTAAAAGATAAATAAATAAAAAACATTAATTTAAACTTAAAAGTTTTATTAATTGTTTTCTAAAAGAATCAGATTAAGTTAAATAAAATAAAAGTTAATCATATTAAGTTAATGGGCAAGTTAAAAGATTTATTAAATAAAAGTTTTAATTAAGTTATTTAATTATAAGAAGGATTAAGTGATTAAATTAGAGTTAATTAAATGATTAGTACCTTAGTTAACAAAAAAAGTTAATTAGCTGCAGGTTAGAGGTTTAATTAGGGATTAAAGGGAGAGATTAGTGTATGTGTGTGGCAAAGGGTGTAGTGTGGCATGTGCATCTCATTACAGCATTACAACCAGGAAAAAAAAATAGAACAAGCAAAAACGAAATGGAACCCTAGCCCCCCCATATCCCAGACTGAGAACAAAGAAACGCCCCTCTCCCTCTCGATCGTTACTCTCTCTCCCTCAATCCATCTCTCACTTTTCGTTTCTCAAATGTATTCCTCGTTTCCTCCTCGTTTATACCTTGTTGAAATGCGCAGGTAGGTTGTTGGTGTGGTCTTTGTTTGCAGTGTTATTGCTGTTGAAGAACAACTTGTTGTTTCCCTTGCATTTGTCTCCGAGAAGTGTTCAACATATTTGAATGTTGGAGCTTGGATGCTGGAGTTCTGGCCAACAGGTGGAAGCCTGAATTAGATCAGATATAGCTGGAAGGTTGGGTTGGGATATTATTTGAATGTTTTTGAGGTAGAAACTGTTGGCGTTGAGGTCTAATTGGGCACTTGGATAGGATGTTACTGGCCTCGATTATGAACTTGAGACTGCATACCAAGTCCTAGATCAGGAGGTTTATTGCTAGGGCCAACTAGGTTCGATGCTGTATTGTTGGTCGTAGCGCCCTGAGATTTAGTCTCCATTGTAAGCATCTTCGGAGATATTTTCCTTAGATAACCAGCCTGGCTGCCACGATCCATTAGTAAGGGCAAGGCTTTCCGAAATGTTCTTGCTAAATGAATCCAAGATCGACCATGCTTCTGTCATAGATGAATTTCATGGATCGGGCTGAACATAATATGGTGGAAGAACTGGATGTTGCTGTTTAGAATTCTTGCTCTAAATTTATTCTTCTTTTGCATCTCTTGATCAACTTGAACACGCTTTGTTTGTTGTTGAGTTATTCCAAAGGTTTATTGACTTTGTCCATTGTTGCTAACAGGTTGTTGCTGATTAATTCAGAGTCCACTTGGTCTGGACTTCGGTGCCGAGGGAGGTATAACGGTAATGAAGACTTGATGGTCTGAACCGGGCGGTTTCTGAGAATATGTTTGCCTTGTGTGGAAACTGTCGGAAACTGGTTGTCTTTCTTGTCCCAAATTTGATTCTTCCGATGTTCGGTAAGGAGTTGGGGGCAGCCTTGGCTGCCACTCTTCTGGCCGCTCGGTTTGCCCGATGATGAGCTTCCTGAGGGCTGAACTTAAATCACCTCCCTCTCTTCTTTTTCTAAATCTCAGTTATTTCTTTTAATAGCATCCTAGTTGACGACTGTGCTCCGCAGGTTACGGCACGTGAGTCGCAAGCTGCGGCGTTGCGGTTACGGTTACTAAAGTCAAAGACAAGCGCTACTGCTAAAGAAAGCCTGTGTTACCATGGAGAACCAATTATTGGGTGCTATAATGAGGACACAACCTAAAACACTCCGAGACCGTAGTTTACTCATGCGTGCCATTTTATTGTTGATGTAACTATTGCTGGGGCATAGATCTTGTATAGGGTATTTACATGTCCGTCGAATACATTCCAGGCTGCAGCTTTAGTATTGGTTGCAGCAAGCTCTTGATTACTCTTCAAAAGTGTTAAGCTTGGTTTTTTTATAATTAAATGTTCCTCCAATATTATCTACCACTTTAGGAAGAATCCTTATGTTTCAAATTGTTATGAAGACATTGTTTGGTTTCATAGTATCAGCGGTATCTTAAATATAGTCTCATGAGTCCTTTGATTGAGCCCCCTTACTTTATGTGGTACTTAGTATAAGATATGTGCCCGGCGTGAATGTAGAAAGAATTCAAAATGAGTACTTCCTGGCGTATTCGTAATTATAAAATGTTGCTTTAAGAGGCAAGCACGAGGGTTCTTGATGGTTCTTTAATAAACTTCGAATTTGTGTATCTTAATGTGAAATCCTCTTGAGCTCATAAGTCGAGTATTTGATTAAAACTGGCCTTGAATTAGGTTTCCACGTTAATCTGAGTTCATGCCCTTTATAATAAACCCCCTTAGCCTTGAAATTGTCTTAAGGACGCGAACTTCTGATTCACATATTCTCGAGTCTACAACCTTTGAAATTTACACGCCTGCACACACTTGTTAGTGACAATAACATAAATATGAAAAATAAAAGTCAAACAATGTAAGAGACGCACAAAAGAGGTGAGATCTTATGGTCAAAAATTAAGGTGCAACAGATGCCCCTATTTAAGTTACTCCTAACCGGAGGTGTGAAGATTGAAATCTTCGTCTCTACGAGATAGGAGGGACTTAAATACAAACATAGCGCGAATTTTTGGCCCTAAGACACCACCGAATGCGTATGATATGCGATGATATGAAAATGCTAGACGGACGGTCCTGTGAGGGAAAGATGTCACAGGGAAAGAACCAGACACATCATAAAGGGAAAAACGAGACCGATGACAGGTGACCCTTACGGGGACGAGGAACAAACACTACTTGGGAATCTCCAGCAGTGTAACAGTATCTCATACACCAGGGATATGGCGGTGGGAAAGGAACCTGTAGCCGAAAGATATGCTTATCACCATAATGTGGTGGTCGGTGACAATCCAAATGGATTTCTTGATCAAGTCTATAATTCAATTTTATCTTGTATTTTCTTTCTTTCCTCCTGTATTATTTTGTTCTCTTTCCCTCTTTTTCTTGTTTTTGTATATCTTTTCCTTCCGGAGCTCAATAGTAAAGCGTACAACTTCCCCGAGCGTCATGATAAGGGTACCACGAGCTGGTCTCAGTCTTTGCCCGAAATGTCAAAATTTTGTAGATGGTAGAATCACCGCAGTTTGTAAATGTAGATGTAAATACCGTTGTAAATGTTGTTGTAGTTGCCCAAGCGCCATGATATGGGAATCATGAGTTGGTCTCAGTCCCTTATGTAGAACTTCCCCGAGTGTCATGGTATGGGAACCACGAACTGGTCTCAGTCCCTTATGTAGAACTTCCCCGAGTGTCATGGTATGGGAACCACGAACTGGTCTCATTCCCTTTCTGAAATAATGAAAACTCGTGAGAGCATCTTCACGGGGGGTTGTAATTTTGTAGATTGTGGATGTCGTTGTAAATGTTGTTGTAAACTGTAAATGTAGTTCGTTGTAGAACCCTGTAGTTGTAGTTCGTTGTAGAACCCTGTAGATGTAGTTCGTTGTAGAACCCTGTAGATGTAGTTTGTTGTTGATGTAATTGTAAATTGTAGATGTAGTTGTAAAGCTTCACTGGGGATCTTCAGAAGAGGTGTGAGTCGGTTGAGTTATAAAGTATGTCTTCTCGAATGAAGGTAGACCGATATGGTAAATTTCCTCGGCTTCTTCGGGGAGATGTCATTTGACGGAAGTAAACTTGCGTGATGAACTCACTGGGGAAATCAATCCTGA
This sequence comes from Lathyrus sativus, assembly GCA_963859935.3. Classification (NCBI taxonomy): domain Eukaryota; kingdom Viridiplantae; phylum Streptophyta; class Magnoliopsida; order Fabales; family Fabaceae; genus Lathyrus; species Lathyrus sativus. The sequence continues at coordinate 50,347,098 of OZ012740.1, read as the reverse complement.
GGAATGTCCCTGTTGTAGTTGGAGAATATTATGTAAGCTCTCAAACAAAGAGAGATGCCTTGTAATGTCTTCGGTAAACTTCCCTGACGGGTTTATGAAACGATGCCATTTGACAACTCAATAATGTTGAAGGAACCATTGGGGGCAAATAAGCTGTCTTGTAAAAATGTTGTTTGTCGTTTTGAATAAGATCCTGATCAAAACGAGTTGCTCAAATAAAGAGATTGTTTATAATCCATATGTAAATTGTTGAGAATATCTTGTGATATTGTTGGAGAAAATCTATCTTCAATAGTTATCTTCATAAAACTCTTCCTGGGGAGCCGAGTGCAAAATAAATGCACACTGAATCCGTGCTTAAAAGCTGGAGATGTCTGTGATGTGATTGCCAAAAACCGAAGTTCGATTCGGGAAGTAGCCGAAAAGAAACTGTCAATCAAGACTTGTCCAATGAGGTATGAGCTCAAATGGAATTGTACTAAAATAACCGTCTTCCATGAGGGTTGAACTTCATGGGGAAAATGAAACATTGTGCTCTTTTTGCCTAAGGTGGGCGATCTACGTGGAGGGATGAGACACACCCAGACACTTGGGGATAATTATAGCCAAAGCGATAGAATAAAACAAATACAAAGAATGCGAAAAATGCACATGCCATGCCATCTACTTATATGCCATGCTTATGCTGACGGACTGGAGAAGCGAAAATAGACGCCTCAAACGAAAGGGTGCTCAAGCAAAATCTCCATGGATCCTTTATCGCCTGCGAAGGAAGTCTTTGAACAGAGGCAACCTTCGTGTCTGGATAAAAAAATCCTCTTGCCCTGGGGAAGCATATAATATTGTTGTTCATCCTCAGACGAAATAAACGTCTGTGGTCATCCTCTTGTTATTCATATATCAAGCAAAGCATAAGGTTTCGAAAAAAGTTTAAGTCGCTCTAGATTTTGCTATCAATACTACGGATTTTTGATAAATGAAAAACTTTTTATTGAATGGTGGTCAGCAGAAAAGCATGACCCCGATGTTATAGTGTTGGAAAACAGTATTGATTACATAAAGGGAATAATGACTCGCTTCTATTAAATAAAATATTTCTTAACAGTATTCGTGTTAACCGGGCGAGTGATCTCTTCTCCGTCCATTGTTGCTAACATCAGAGCGCCTCCTGTCAAAACCTTTTTTACTACATATGGTCCATCATAATTCGGGGCCCATTTTCCTCTGACGTCGGTGAGGAAAGACTGAATCTTCTTAAGCACAAGGTCACCTTCTTTGAATGCACGGGGTCGAACTTTCTTGTCAAATGCCTTCTTCATCTTCTGCTGATACAACTGCCCATGGCATAGCGCAGCCATCCTCTTTTCTTCGATTAAGTTCAACTGATCATATCTGTTCTGGCACCATTCAGCTTCTGATAACTTTGCCTCCACCAAGATCCTCATAGAAGGAATCTCGACTTCTATCGGGAGTACTGCTTCCATACCGTAGACAAGTGAAAATGGAGTTGCCCCAGTCGATGTGCGTACCATCGTACGATATCCCTATAGGGCGAATGGGAGCATTTCGTGCCAGTCTTTGTAAGTAACAACCATCTTCTGAATGATCTTCTTGATATTTTTGTTGGCGGCTTCAACAGCCCCATTCATCTTTGGTCTGTAAGGGGAAGAATTATGATGCTCAATCTTGAATTCTTCGCACAACTATTTCATCATCTTGTTGTTCAGATTGGAATCGTTGTCTGTAATAATTCTGATTGGCACACCATATCGGCAGATGAGCTGATTCTTGATAAATTTGACAACCACATGCCGGGTTACATTAGCATAGGAAGCCGCCTCGACCCACTTGGTAAAATAGTCAATGGCTACTAAGATGAATCGGTGTCCATTAGACGCTTTCGGCTCTATTATTCCAATCATATCAATTCCCCACATAGAGAATGGCCACGGTGATGAGATAACATTCAACAAAGTTGGAGGTACATGAATCTTATCTGCATAAATCTGACACTTGTGACATTTCCTAGCAAACTTGTAACAATCTGATTCCATTGTGATCCAATAATAACCAGCCCTTAAAAGCTTCTTAGCCATAGCATGTCCGTTGGCATGCGTGCCAAAGGATCCTTCATGGATTTCCGTCATTAACATATCTGCTTCTTGTTTGTCAACACATCTCAGCAAGACCATGTCAAAATTCTGTTTATACAACACGTTGTTACTCAGGAGAAAGTTTCCAGCCAACCTTCTCAAAGTTTTCTTGTCTTTGTTGGAAGCTCCCAAAGGATATTCTTGAGTTCTAAGAAACACTTTGATGTCATAGTACCAGGGTTTGCCATCTTCAACTTCTTCGACAGCGAAGATGTAGGCAGGTCTATCAAGACGTTTTACTTCAATCTGAGGACACTCGTTCCAAAAGTTTACCACGATCATTGAGGCCAAAGTTGCCAGCGCGTCTGCCATTCGGTTTTCATCACGAGGGATATGATGAAACTCAACCCTATCAAAGAACGGTAGTAGTCTTCTAGCATAATCCCTGTATGGGACCAAATTATCATGTCGAGTTATCCATTCTCCAGTAATTTGATTGATTACCACTGCAGAATCACCAAACACATCTAAATTCTTGATTCTCAGATCGATAGCTTCTTCGAGACCCATAATGCATGCCTCATACTCAGCTTCATTATTAGTACACTGGAATGTTAACCTGGAGGTAAATGGGAAGTGGGTCCCTTGAGGAGTCACAATAACAACAGCTATCCCTTTTCCATGAGCGTTGACAGCTCCATCAAAGACTAAACCCCATTGAGACCCTGGCTCTGGTCCTTCACCGTGTACGGGTTCTTCACAATCTTTCATCTTTAAGAACATAACATCTTCATCGGGAAAGTTGTCGTTCGAGGGTTGATGATCCAAAATGGGTTGGTGAGCCAGATGATCAGCCAAAACACTTCCTCTAACAGCTTTCTGAGTATGGTACTCGATATCATATTCGGACAACAACATCTGCCATCTAGCAATTCTCCCAGTCAAAGCGGGCTTCTCAAAAATATACTTGATAGGATCCATCTTTGAAACTAACCAAGTAGTGTGATTCAACATATACTGGCGCAAACGCTTAGCGGCCCACGCTAGAGCGCAACAAGTCTTCTCTAACATAGTGTACCTTGTTTCACAATCAGTAAATTTCTTGCTCAAGTAATAAGTGACATGATCTTGCTTTCCTGTTTCGTCTCGCTGACCGAGTACACAACCCATTGAATCTTCTAAAACGGGCAAATACATAATCAAAGGTCGTCCTTCAACTGGCGGTATCAGGATAGGTGGTTCAAGCAAGTACTCTTTGATACTATCAAAAGCCTTTTGACAATCTTCGGTCCAATCATACCCTTGTTCTTTCCTCAGAAGCTTGAAAATAGGTTTACATGTAGCAGTCATGTTGGATATAAACCTGGAGATGTAGTTCAAACGTCCTAAGAATCCTCTGACTTGTTTTTCGGTGGCGGGAGCTGGCATCTCCCAGATAGCTTTCACTTTGTCAGGGTCCACTTCAATCCCTCTTTAGCTGACAATAAAACTCAATAGTTTCCCTGATCGTACTCCAAATGTGCATTTTTTGGGGTTCAAACGAAGCTTGTATTCCCTCAAACGACCAAACAGCTTAGCCAGGTGTTTAACATGATCATCTTCGGTCCTTGACTTAGCTATCATATCATCCACATACACCTCGATCTCTTTGTGCATCATATCATGGAACAAAGTAGGCATAGCTCTATGATATGTTGCCCCTGCATTCTTTAATCCAAACGGCATAACTTTGTAACAAAAGGTGCCCCAGGGCGTGATGAATGACGTTTTCTCTCTGTCCTCGGGAGCCATTCTAATCTGGTTGTAACCTGAAAAGCCATCCATGAAGGAGAAAACCTCATATCTTGCAGTATTGTCCACCAAGATGTCGATGTGAGGTAACGGAAAATCATCTTTCGGACTGGATTTATTCAAATCCCTGTAGTCTACACACATGCGAACTTTACCATCCTTTTTTGGAACGGGTACAATGTTAGCCAACCATAGTGGGTACTCGGCAGTAACAAGGAAACCTGCGTCAATCTGTTTCTGAACCTCTTCCTTAATCTTTAGAGCCATGTCAGGTCGAGTCCTTCTGAGCTTCTGTTTTATCGATGGGCATTCTGGCTTCAAAGGCAGACGGTGTTCAACTATAGCTGTGTCCAATCTAGGCATATCCTGATATGACCAAGCAAACACATCAACAAACTCTCCAAGCAGATCAATCAGCTGTTTCTTCGCATTGGGTTTGAGCAGAGCCCCAATTTTCACTTCTCTACGGATTTCTTGTGATCCCAAGTTGATTACTTCCACCGGCTCTTGATGAGGTTGGATAGCTTTCTCTTCCTTCTCAAGTAGTCTGGAAATTTCTTCTGGGATATCATCTTCTTCATCCTCAGCTTCATACACGGGAAACTCAAAATTCGGAGAAGGTAGCGGATCATTATTCCCAGGATGTAATTTATGTAGCAATCTACGCAAGTGATGTGATTTCCGATAAGTTTTTTTTTGTAAAGTGGAAAGTGTGTGTACGCGAAATGCTACTTATTATTTTCTAACATTGTGAATAAATATAAAACACAAATGTGAATGAAAGTAGTTTATTGATGATAGCAAAACCAAAAAGACACGTCCAACAGAGTCACCTTTGCCTTGGGCAGAGCAAAGGGAATTATTGAAAATAAGCCCTAACAAATGCAATTTCGCCTTGGGCAGAGCGAAAAAATTTTAAAACAAATGCTTTACTTAGATATATGAATGGCGGTAGGGGCTTCAACCGCACTCCAATTCTTGACTACAATGCCTGGGGCCACAAAGTCTGGGATGTCCTCATCTGGATCTTCCTCGGTGACGGCATAAACTTCAAAGGTATAGTCAAATCCATCTGACACGTAGCCTGGATCTTCCATATAGGGCTCATAGTCTTCGTAAGGAATGGAGGACCTTGTAGAATCGTCTGATATGTAGCCCTCAAGTTCGTCCTCTGACACAACATTAATCTAAGGATGATGGACGACTCCTCCACTACGGAACACTTCATTGATCAGCGGGAACCCTTGACTTTTGGTAGTTTGTTGGGCAGAACTACTGGTGAAACCGAGACCTTCCTTGTTTTTGTTCTCTGGCAAAGACAACACCTTTCCCCATATTGTTTGGTGACCACTGTTCCCTACTCGCTGTGTGTCTTTGAATGATGACATGGATGCTTGAGACTTCTGGGCACCCTCACCCACAATGGACAAGGCTTGGAATTGCATGCCAACTTCTTCCTCGGCTTCGACATATGAGAATGATGACAAGTGACTTACCACCAAAGCCATTTCTCCACAAACTGTAACTATTTTCCCCTCAAAAACATATTTCAACTTCTGATGCAGGGTAGAAGTAACTGCTCCAGCTTCATGTATCCATGGCCTCCCTAGTAAACAGCTATAGGCGGCACGAATGTCCATGACTTGAAACGGGATCATAAAAGTCTGTAATCCAATAGTCATGGGCAAATCAACCTCACCAATTACTGTTTTCCTTGACCCATCGAAGGCTTTGACAATAACGCGACTTGGCCTCATCGGTGGTCCTTGGCACGACAGCTTAGATAGAGTAGTTCTAGGCATTACATTTAGGGACGATCCAATATCAACCAACACACTGGACAGAGAGTCATTTCCACAGTTCACAGAAATATGTAGAGCCATGTTATGTTTCCTTCCTTCTTCTGAGAGATCGTCTTCATTGAAACCCAGATTGTCACTTAAAGTAATACTACCAATGATGTTATCAAATTGTTCCATAGTCACATCCTGCTCGACATAGGCTTGTTCCAAAATCTTCTGAAGCGCTTCTCTATGAGCCTCAGAACTCATCAGCAATTGTAGCACAGAAATCTTCGACGGGGTTTGCAGAAGCTGATCTGCAACCTTATATTCACTTCTTTTAATTACTTTCAAACATTCATCGGAGTTGGATAAATTAGACCCACCAGATTGCCCCACAGTTGGGTCTTTTGAGCCTGATGGTTCGAACAAAACTTCTTTTTCTTTCGGTGGCACAGTCGGGTAGACTCGACCGCTTCTTGTCACCCTACTAACATCTGCAATATTAACTACTGAGGGTATAGTGGGCAAAGGCACTTCTTTCCCATTCTCCAACATAGTAGCATTGTACCTGTATGGGATAGCCTTACTAGAAGTGTAAGGGACAGGCCCAGGCACGTTGATTACTAAAGGGGTAACAGTCGGTTTCTTACTATTGTAAACGATCTCTATACGTTCCACTTCCTTAAAGTGGGGTACTATGACACAAACTTCTTCAGCCTCTTCATTTGAAACTTCTTGATTATCACTTCCCACACAATCTTCGATCATATTGACAGAGGGCGACACATGCGGTGGTAATGGATTCTTCTGTACATTAGGGTCGGAATCCCTAAAAGACAAGATTCCATTTTTAATGAGCCTCTGGACATCCATCTTTAAACCGAAACAACTCTCAATATCATGTCCTGGAGCGCCCTGGTGGTAAGGACAAAACTTTTCAGCTCTATAAGAAGAGGGAGGATTCGTGGGAGTTGGAGGTGGAACTCTCGTCTGAATGTGACCCTTTTTAATCAAAGCGGGGAATAGATCAGCATATGTCATTGGGATCGAATCAAAATTTATTTTTCTATACACACGACCTTGATTGCTGGATGGCAGATTCTGCTGAGGGTACTGTGGACTTTGCTGAAGTTGGGGTTGTTGAGCAACGGGAGACTGAGGTTGCTGATAGGGTTGCGGAGACTGTAGCTGATAAGACGGAGCATTAAACACTGGCGATACCGCTGCAACTTGATGTGGGGGCATGTACCTCTTTCTGAATTGTCCCTTTTGAATGGCATTTATACCTTGCTCCTTTTTCTTCACAAAACCGCTCCCATACCTCTTAGGAGCACTCTCTTCTTTGGTCAATCTTCCTTCACGAACACCTTCCAAGCGCATCCCCATATTGACCATTTCAGTAAAGTCACTGGGTGCACTGGCTACCATCTTTTTATAAAAGAAAGGACTCAGAGTCTTCAGAAAAATCTTGGTCATCTCTTTTTCTTCTAATGGTGGTGTGACTTGTGCGGCCAACTCGCGCCAACGCTGAGCATATTCTTTGAAATTCTCCTTATCTTTTTGTGCCATTGCTCTCAACTGATCTCGGTCGGGCGCCATGTCTACATTGTACTTATACTGCTTGACAAAGGCTCCTCCTAGATCATTGAAAGTTTGAATCTTCGTACTATCCAACCCCATATACCACTTGAGTGCGGCGCCTGTCAAACTGTCTTGAAAGTAGTGAATGAGTAGTTGATCATTATCAGTTTGGGCAGACATCTTCCTGGCATACATAATGAGATAACTCTGAGGGCAAGTATTCCCCTTGTACTTTTCAAAATCAGAGACTTTGAACTTCGGTGGGACCTTAACGTTTGGAACCAAGCACATCTCAGAAGCACTCTTACCAAATAAGTCCTTTCCACGAAGGGCTCTCAACTCCTTTTGTATTTCAGAAAACTAGTCTTGAAATCCGTCTATCTTCTCTTCTAAACCCACAGTTTCGGTTGGCGACCCATGTAAAATTGGTTCATCCAGAATATACGGGATAGCGTTCACGTGCGGAGACGCGGTAGTCATCACAGCAGAAATTACAGGAGCAGCTTGAACAGTGGTCACAACAGGGATCTCAGACACAGGTAGACGGTAACCGGCCGAAAATAAATTAGGGGACAATCCCCACGGGAAACCTTGAGGCATACTGTAGGATACTTCAGCAACAGAAGACACCACTGGGATCGGTGTTGGCGTCACTTCGGATACGACAGTCCTTGGAACTTCTTGGTTGTTGATCGAGATTTGACTAGACAAGGCTTCCACTAGACCATTCAACTTCTCCAAACTTTCTTTCATACTTGCAACTTCATCACGGAGCACTCTGTTCTCTTGCTCTAGTTGATTCATCTTCTGGCGTTGGCTAGCTCGAGTGTTGTATCGGTGATTCAGCTTGTTCTGCGGAGATGAAGCAAGAGTGAGACCCTAGAATGCAAATGATGCTATGCTTATGCAAAATGCAAATGAGTATGAGACTTTCAAGAAACTCAAATTATTCTGGTATTGTAACCTTGGAGAAAAACTTATTTTATTTTGATGATCGAAGCATTACAAAACGGAGTACTCTTTTAAGAGTTTATTACATTGAATCAAAAGCAAAAGAGAAACTCGGAGATCTACTCCTTATGCTCCTTCTGTGTACGAAGTTCTCTTTCTAGATGACTGATGCGTTCCTGCAACTCGGTCTTCTCTCTGATGAGTCGGTCGACACATTCCTTCCAAACCACAGTATCTGTGGGAAGATCATCACTAGTGATAGCACTTGAAGAGGTGTGAGGGGAAAATAAATCCTCTCGCGCCTTTCTTTTCCTTGCAAGTTCTACTTCTGGAAGCCTCTGGGACTTCTCTTTCTCTACCTTGAGTATAAAAAACGTGTTCCTCCAAGCGGCTTTCAGTTTTCGAGCTTCATCCAAAGCATCCTTCAATTGATCTACTTCACTCACATCAAACCAATCTGGATCGTGAAAGGCCAACACCATAGGTTCATGGAAAGGGAACGACATCTTGAGGTCGAGAGCTCTTGCTCGCACCCAATGTAGGTATTCTTCAGAGACAGCACAGTTGGGGTATCCTAAAGCAGCTTTTCCTTCCTTATTGATGTATTCCCATGAGTAAATTATGACGGTCTTCAGGTCTGGGTCTTCTCCTTCTTTGAGAAAGATTCCTTCTAACAGAGTCTGGTCAGGTACTTCAATCATGGGATGCCCAAATTGGAGACGGGTCAAAGCAGGATTGTAACTTATGCATCCTTCTCTCGCAATGAGCGGTATGTTAGTAAATCCTCTGATGCTATGGATCATACATATACCTCCATAGGTAGGGTCGTACCATACAATATCGGAGTGAGTAAGGGCCATGACTATCTCGGACCAACGAGGTGACTCCTATTCTTCCCAAATAGACGGGTGTCGAGTTAGGCGAGCAATGAACCACAAATACAGCAGAGATGTACAACAAACGATATGTCCTCCTCCTTCAGCATTCTTCGAATGGATAGAATAGTATGTGTCAGCGAGCAAGGTAGGGACTGGATTCTTGAGTATGAATAGTTTAATCGCATCCATATCAACGAAATCATCGATCTTTGGGAACCAGAAAATCCCATAGACTAACAGAGAAAAGGTAGCTTCCACGATAAGGACTTCCTTTCTTTCAGCATGGTAGCGAACTTTTTCAATCAAAAAGTCAGCAGGGAATCCAAGGACTCCTTCCTTGGTGATTAGGCGCGCTTGCACATCTGCCAAACTGAGATGAGTAGCATTGGCAATTTCTTGATGACTGGGTGTGTCTTCCTGGCCGGTAAATATGGGACGGGCCGTTACAGGCATCCTTAGGAAATCATAATATTCTTCCAGTGACAGCATCAACTGGTAATCCGAGAAAGTGAAGCAGTGGTATAACGGATCATAAAATTGAACAAGGGTCTCCAATAGCCCTCCTTTCATCCTGAGTTCGAGAAAACGGAAGACTTCTCCACATTCTGTTGCGAAGGCGTAACGGTTCTCGATGAGGTCTGCTAGTTCTCTCAAGCTTTCAATGTTAGGGCTCTAGAAAGTGTACTCCAATACTTCTCTTTTGAAATCCATGGTTACAATACCTGAGAAATAAAATTGAGTTTCTTGAGTAAAGAAAGAATGCAATGCAAGATGAGTAGGAATTCATGGGATCCTAACTATTCATAAACATTGTAGTAAAAGAAAATGTTTTTTATTAATTTCGAGACGGAATACAAATAATTGCTTTTAAAAGTCCCAAATAAAAGCTAAATAAAAGCTAATAAAGACACTAAAGAAGTTTCGAATTCTGCTGCTTGAGCTGCTCTTCTAGTTGCGTCTTCTCACGGATAAGGTTATCCACAATTAGTTTCCAAATAGTGCATTGCGGGTCGGAGAAAAATAAATCCTCCATGATCTTCCTCTTCTTGCAGGGGAGTAACTCTTCATCCTTTAACTGTAGCTGCTTCTGGAGTTCCTCTTTCTCTTTCTGGAGTTGGTCAATCTCTGCAACAGACACTTGGTACTTGTTCTTCCATGACTTTAACTCTTGTCGTAACTTCTTCATAGCAACCTCTGACTTCTCAGTTTCGGACATAAAGACATAAGTGGGCTCCCTTCTTGGAGGTAAAGGATCTTGACGAGAATAAGGCATCCTTAGCTTGATTGCCCTGTCTCTTACCCACTGGAGATACGGTTCTAGAGACACACAATTAGGCTTTCCCAGACTTTTCTTTCCCTTCTTGTATACATTACGCCATGCATCCAGAATCCTTCCTCGAAGCTCTACATCATTGTTAAAGAAAATACTCTCTACATGGGCACTTTTAGGAGGTTCCTTCAACGGGTATCCCAACTGTCGACGGGGCAAAACGGGATTGTAGCTGATTCCTCCATCGAAACTGAGCAATGGTACATTAGCAAAGTTACCACAACTATCAATGATTAACACCCCATCATACACCTGGTTGTACCAATCAATGTCAGAATGGGTCAATGCCATAACCCTCGGAGACCAAAGCTCTTTGCCAATGTTTGTAAAAGAGCTAGTCTTTGGCAAGTGTGAAATAAACCACTTGTAAAGTAAGGGTACACAACAAGTAATCATCCCTCCACCATGAAGGTTTCGGAGATGTATTGAGTGATATGTATTACCCAACAGAGTTGGCACTGGGTTTCTCTTCATAAAGATCTTGAATGCTTTGAGATCGATGAAACCTTCAAAACTCGGAAATAAAAACAACCCATAAACAAGCAAAGCAAAAATTGCCTCAAACGGAGCCTTATTAGAATAATTAGCGTAGAACGAAGCCTTCTCGACTAGGAAACCTGTCTTTAAACCAAGAATTCCGTCCTTAGTAACTAGGTTGGCTTTGACGTCAGATACCTTCAAACGGAGGGCTTTAGCAATATCTTTCTCATCAGGGTCCTTTTCTAAGAAGGGAAAAGGAGATTCTTCTAGGACAGGTAGACCAACCAAAAAGGAATACTCTTCCAACGTTGGTAACAACTGAAAATCCGGAAAGGTGAAACAATGGTAAAGAGGATCATAAAACTGTAGTAGGGTGGCAAGAAGTCCTTCATTCACTGAGCGGCCCAACAAAGATATCAGCTTCCCATATTTGTTCTTGAATTCCTCTCGATCCTTGATAAAGCCCCACAACTTCTTTAGGTCGTTCAATTTGGGACTTTTAAAAGTATATTTCACAGTACGCTTTCATTTGAAGTCATAGTGACCTACAATGTTCATAAATGAAAGTGAATCCCATGAAGTCCAATGTAGAATGATGTTATATGAATGCAGCAAACACAGGTATTCACATAAGGACACAAAGATAAACAAACAAAGGGGAACCCTAGGTTTGCAACGAGCATGGAGAATAGGGTATACCCATTCCCAAAGGATGTGGACTAAAGGTTGATTGTACCTGCAGAACAGGGTTCTAATAAGGTTCCCAAAGTCATTAGCCCATCTTTCGGATATTATCAACTTCCCAAGTACTCGGTGGTTAATAATATTCTCAAGAGAACTTCTTTTGAGTGTAGCATCGTGTAGCACTATTTCGGAAGTACTCCCTCATGGTCTCGCACTACATCCTAATAAAGGCCAAAGTTGGGTTAAGGTAACTACGGTTCTCAATATCATAGGCTCCAAGGTCGAAAATAGCAAGTGTCTTCACGATTACTCGTTCAACAGTACTATCTCGAGAGGGCCTCAATTGAGCGGGATTCTTGATTTAACTTAGTCGGGATTCAACTCCCTATAAGCCTCCTCGACTATATCACCATCCTATCTTAATTTCTCTTCAAGTTCGGGTGTAGAACTTTATCTCACCACTCAAAGACAAATAATCCCAAAAGAAATACAAGAGAAGGAATATAAACAATTAATCAAGTAGGCAGATATATAAAGCAGTAAACAGATAAAATAAGATAGGGAAACCCACTAGAGGGGTCCCCAGTGAAGTCGCCATTTCTGTCGCGGTGAAATTTGGATACCAAACTATTGATTAGTTTGAATTTTCAATTCAATTTGCAACCGAACTTTGATTTGTCCAAAGGAAGGGATAAAGATCGAAATTCCCACAATGCAATGCAAATGCAAGGTTTAGAGAGTTTAGGTTCGGGGGTTGGTTAAACTTAGGGAAGGTACTAGCATCCTAAGTTTCTGTAGTACTCTACAGGAACCTCTTGTTTTATGTTGTTTATTGCTAAGTGTATATCTGCCTAATGGTTGAAAGACCTAAGGTTTATTTCTAAGTATACTCGATAAGATATTGCATCGTATGCCTACATATCCTTACGGGAGTTGAATCAGAGTATTTGTAGTTCTCCTAAAGGGTTTGAGGAGTTCTTTGACTGTGGTCAAAGTTCCTACGGGTTTAGGGTAGTTGCTTGATTGATTTTAGGAGAAGAGATGTGTTATCCTTTTAAGGAAGATTTAACCGCCACAAGTTGTAGGAAAATAGTCTTTGCATCGTCTTAAGAGAAGGGCTCAAGTACTCGGATATGGATCGACGAGGTACGCCTATATCTCTCTTAAGGCAAAGTTCCTACGGTATTGATTGTATTGTTGTGGGGTGGAGATTCTATCTCGCTTAAGATGATTAACATCTATTTCTCTATGGCATTTGAATATTGTATTGATTTGAGTTGTTTGTATTGTATTTATTTCTATGTTGTGAAGATAGAAGACACGGTCCTTCCTTTGGGGTAGGTCCTAAACTTAAGTGATCGAATTGAGTGGGATCAAGGATCACGGGGAGTATGATGCAAATGTGAGTGCACTACACACGATTGCTGAATCATGTGTAGGATTTTCCTTTGGACGGATGCAATGCGATGAAATAAATTACGATAATGTAAATTACTGTAAAATAAATTGTGGAACTGATAAAGCCATACACATACGCATGAAAGCGCTGAAGTGTGGGTGAATGTGTCGTGAAGTTGGTGTGCACGATTGCGTGGGATGCGATGTTGATTGATTTTAATCGTTTGATTTGATTTTTAGTTTGAATTATAAGAAAGTGTTAATTTGAGTGAATTGATTTTAGTGTGAATTGATTTTTTTAAAAAAAGAGATTGATTAAGTTGTAGGATTGACCTTAAGTGGACTGATTAATGAGAAAATATTGATTTAAGGGAGGACTTGATTAATTTTAGACGATGTTGAATTTGTTTATTTTTTTAGATGAAAGTTTGGTGAGAAATTGGGTTTTAATAAAAATTGGCAAACTAATTAGTTTATTTTGAATAAAAGGAGTTAGAAGGTTTTTTGTTATAAATATGAATTGGTTTATTATAATTTAAAGTTATAATTATTATTGTGAAAAGGTTTCTTTTTAACATATAAATAGTTTTAAAACAAGTTATCTTAGAAAGGATTTTTTTGGTGAACAATTATACTATTATCTTAAAAGATAAATAAATAAAAAACATTAATTTAAACTTAAAAGTTTTATTAATTGTTTTCTAAAAGAATCAGATTAAGTTAAATAAAATAAAAGTTAATCATATTAAGTTAATGGGCAAGTTAAAAGATTTATTAAATAAAAGTTTTAATTAAGTTATTTAATTATAAGAAGGATTAAGTGATTAAATTAGAGTTAATTAAATGATTAGTACCTTAGTTAACAAAAAAAGTTAATTAGCTGCAGGTTAGAGGTTTAATTAGGGATTAAAGGGAGAGATTAGTGTATGTGTGTGGCAAAGGGTGTAGCGTGGCATGTGCATCTCATTACAGCATTACAACCAGGGGAAAAATAGAACAAGCAAAAACGAAATGGAACCCTAGCACCCCCGTATCCCAGACTGAGAACAAAGAAATGCCCCTCTCCCTCTCGATCGTTACTCTCTCTCCCTCAATCCATCTCTCGCTTTTTGTTTCTCAAACGTATTCCTCGTTTCCTCCTCGTTTATACCTTGTTGAAATGCGCAGGTAGGTTGTTGGTGTGGTCTTTGTTTGCAGTGTTATTGCTGTTGAAGAACAACTTGCTGTTTCCCTTGCATTTGTCTCTGAGAAGTGTTCAACATATTTTAATGTTGGAGCTTGGATGCTGGAGTTCTGCCCAACAGGTGGAAGCCTGAATTAGATCAGATATAGCTGGAAGGTTGGGTTGGGATATTATTTGAATGTTTTTGAGGTAGAAACTGTTTGCGCTGAGGTCTGATTGGGCACTTGGATAGGATGTTACTGGCCTCGATTATGAACTTGAGACTGCATACCAAGTCCTAGATCAGGAGGTTTATTGCTAGGGCCGACTAGGTTCAATGCTGTATTGTTGGTCGTAGCGTCCTGAGATTTAGTCTCCATTGTAAGCATCTTCGGAGATATTTTCCTTAGATAACCAGCCTGGCTGCCACGATCCATTAGTAAGGGCAAGGCTTTTCGAAATGTTCTTGCTAAATGAATCCAAGATCGATCATGCTTCTGTCATAGATGAATTTCATGGATCAGGCTGAACATAATATGATGGAAGAACTGGATGTTGCTGTTTAGAATTCTTGCTCTAAATTTATTCTTATTTTGCATCTCTTGATCAACTTGAACACGCTTTGTTTGTTGTTGAGTTATTCCAAAGGTTTATTGACTCTGTCCATTGTTGCTAACAGGTTGTTGCTGATTAATTCAGAGTCCACTTGGTCTGGACTTCGGTGCCGAGGGAGGTATAACGGTAATGAAGACTTGATGGTCTGAACCGGACGGTTTCTGAGAATATGTTTGCCTTGTGTGGAAACTGTTGGAAACTGGTTGTCTTTCTTGTCCCAAATTCGATTCTTACGATGTTCGGTAAGGAGTTGGGGGCAGCCTTGGCTGCCACTCTTCTGGCCGCTCGGTTTGCCCGATGATGAGCTTCCTGAGGGATGAACTTAAATCACCTCCCTCTCTTCTTTTTCTAAATCTTAGTTATTTCTTTTAATAACATCCTAATTGACGAATGTGCTCCGCAGGTTACGGCACATGAGTCGCAAGCTGCGGCGTTGCGGTTGCGGTTACTGAAGTCAAGGACAAGCGCTACTGCTAAAGAAAGCCTGTGTTACCGTGGAGAACCAATTATTGGGCGCTATAATGAGGACACAACCTAAAACACTCTGAGACCGTAGTTTACTCATGTGTGCCATTTTATTGTTGATGTAACTATTGTTGGGGCATAGATCTTGTATAGGGTATTTACATGTCCGTCGAATACATTCCAGGCTGCAGCTTTAGTATTGGTTGCAGCAAGCTCTTGATTACTCTTCAAAAGTGTTAAGCTTGGTTTTTTTTAATTAAATGTTCCTCCAATATTATCTACCACTTTAGGAAGAATCCTTATGTTTCAAATTGTTATGAAGTCATTGTTTGGTTTCATAGTATCAGCGGTATCTTAAATATAGTCTCATGAGTCCTTTGATTGAGCCCCCTTACTTTATGTGGTACTTAGTATAAGATATGTGCCCGGCGTGAATGTAGAAAGAATTCAAAATGAGTACTTCCTGGCGTATTCGTAATTATAAAATGTTGCTTTAAGAGGCAAGCACGAGGGTTTTTGATGGGTCTTTAATAAACTTCGAATTTGTGTATCTTAATGTGAAATCCTCTTGAGCTCATAAGTTGAGTATTTGATTAAAACTGGCCTTGAATTAGGTTTCCACGTTAATCTGAGTTCATGCCCTTTATAATAAACCCCCTTAGCCTTGAAATTGTCTTAAGGACGCGAACTTATGATTCACATATTCTCGAGTCTACAACCTTTGAAATTTACACGTCTGCACACACTTGTTAGTGACAATAACATAAATATGAAAAATAAAAGTCAAACAACGTAAGAGACGCACAAAAGAGGTGAGATCTTATGGTCAAAAATTAAGGTGCAACAGCCACCCACATATAATTATGCAAGAGTATTCATTATTATACAAACATCTCATAATCAAGTAATATAATGCAACCACGACTCAACTCATACTAGTCGCGACCCCCACTCTGAACTAGACTTGTAACTCAACTCTATATGCTTGTGGTACCAACTCAAAATTTGGTTCTTCATATGAACCGAGTTCTAATCTCTCCAAACCCCGAGCCCCCACTCAAGGCTTGTTGAAAAATACCAAACAATAGTCAAACATCAACCATACGACAAAGCCATCCAAAAAACCCAACTCAGCAGGTTAGAACACGTTTACTGACACGATGACGGGTAACCCATTACTAGGGTGACACCCGACATCCCCCATTCCCTTAATTCGTCAGACTCGTGACGATCGGTAAAGCTACACTTGACTGGAGACCATGATGGTCTCCCCATCATAAAGCTGACGTGTTTCAGTGCTTCATAGCACATGACGCCCAGAGCATCATACATGTGACATGTGTCATCATGTTAATAGAAACAAAATCGTGTTATGCTATTGTAGAACCTCCAAAATCCTGTTATGCTATTGTAGAACCTCCAAAATCCTTTCAAATCAACTTTAAACACTTCTAAACAATCCATAATCATTATCCAAATGATCATCACACATTAGCACATTATTTCCTATTAATCTAACATGTTATTCCAACAATTTAATCACAAAACTCAGAATTCATACATGCTTTAAAACTCCCAATTTCATGTCAAAACTCATGCTTATAAATGAGTAGCATATGAAACCATCACTATAATTAACGAGCACGAATTTGCAATAAAATCATGGCATAAAACAAAATTATATTCATATAATTCATCAAACAACACAATCAATTGAAAGGAAGAAAATCTTATGGGAGTTTAATGGAAACCTCTCTACTATTTCATGAATTAGGCACCCTTAGATGAAGAATATCCCCTTACCTTGTAATTCCAGCAAAAATTAGCAAAACAAGCTTCTAAGGATCCCTTCTCTCAAGCCCTAGCTCTTCTTTCCAATTTTCATTTCCCAAAGTCCCTTGTTTGTACGTACTGATAGAAAAGATCTCTAAAAACCTACTTTTTCTCTACACTTTAGAATATATATTATTTTAATTATCTTTTCTTAATTACATTTTTCTCAATTAAAATCCAATTTTTCTCCACTCACCACTAAATTCTACCATTTCACAAATTTGGCCTAATTCTTCACATTCTCTCCAATTTCTAATTAATTAATTAATCGATTCCCAACCAATGGCAAGTAACTGTCTTAATTACCTCCCTGCTCTAAAACACACGCTCTCAGCAAATCCTCCAAAGACTAAATTTTCCTCTCTGTCTGACCATATGTATGTGGAAGATAAGCATAACTCTAATTTAGCTTAGTAGCCATCGCTTCTTGCTAACTCTTCCAAAATCTCTACGTACATCTCATATATCTATCTGACACAATACTTGATGAAATACCTTGCAAGCTAACAATCTTTTCAATATACAACTCAACCAACTTCTGCAAAGGATAATTGATCTCAATTAGTATGATATAAGCTAATTTCTTCATTCTGTCAACAATCACCCATATGGAATCACATCCCTTCGTCGTCTTTGGCAAAATTGTCACAAAATCCACGGAAATGATGTCCCACTTACACTCAGGAATACTCAACAGTTGCATCAATCCCGACTAATTATGATGTTCAATCTTCGACTGCTAACAAGTCAAACAAGCTTACACAAACTCTGCTACTTTCTTCTTCATCCCTTGCCACCAAAACTTTTTCTTCAAGTCTTGGTACATCTTTGTGGCACCGGGATAAATACTCTGACCACTTATATGACCTTCCTTAAGAATACTTTTTTTAAGTTCTTGTACATCATGTACACAAACATTTTCTATGAAACGCGTCAAACCACTCTCATTGATATTGAAATCACCCCACTTCTCTTGATTAATTAACACTAGATGATCAACCAATCCCAAATTAACTTTTTGACCTTCTCTTATCTCTTCAAGGATACTACTGGTTAGCTTAAACATATCCTACTTCACACTATTAGGAGTCTCCTCACACACTAAACTCATGTCTCTGAATTGTTTGATTAAATTTAACTATCAAACCATGACCGTCGACATATGCAGCGACTTCCTACTCAACGCATCATCTACAACATTAGCTTTACCGTGATGGTAACTCAAGCCAAAATCACAATCTTTTAGGAATTCAAGCCATCTCCTCTGTCTCATATTCAACTCCTTCTAGTTGAAGAAGTACTTCAATCTCTTGTGGTCACTGAACACCTCAAATATGGAGCCAAACAGATAGTGCCTCCAAATTTTCAACACAAACATTATAGCTGCAACCTCTATATCATGCGTAGGATGATTCCTCTCATGAACCTTCAACTTCCTAGAGAATAAGCCACAACCTGACCATTCTGCATCAAGACACCACCTAGACCCATATTTGAAGCATCATAATACACAACGAAGGATTCACTTGGACTTGGCAAAATCAAAATTGGAGCAGAAGTCAACCTCTTCTCGAGTTCTTGAAAACTCTATTCATACTGACACGTAAGCTTGACCCTTTCAAGTCAACTGAGTCAAAGGAAATGCCAAATTTGAAAATCCTTTAATAAACCTCTGATAATAAACAGCCAAACCAAGAAAAGTTCTTATCATAGTAACAGATTTCAGTGTCTCCCATTACAACATATCGTCTATCTTAGATGGGTCCATAACAATACCACCACTAGAAATCACGTGACCAAGGAAACTCATTTCTTTCAGCCAGAACTCACACTTAGACAACTTCACATATACCTTATTCTCTTTCAAAGTCTATAATACAATTCTTAGATGTTCCACATGCTCTTAATCAAATATAGCAGAATATCGTCGATGAATACAACCACAAACTGATATAAGTACGGAAGAAATATTCTATTCATGTAATCCATGAACACTCCCGGAGCATTAAACACACTAAACGACATCACTGGATACTCATAGTGACCGTATCTCGTTCTAAAAGCAGTCTTCGAGATATCTTCTGGTTTTACATGAATCTGATGATAGCCGGAATGCAAATCAATCTTGATGAACATGCAAGCACCAACCAACTGATCTATTAGATCATAAATCCTCATAAGTGGATATTTATTTTTGATAGTAACGTTGTTCAGTTTTTGGTAGTCAAAACACAACCTCATGCTACCATCTTTCTTTTTTACTAATAACATCGACGCTCCCCACAGTGAAACACTTGGTCGAACAAGCTTCTTCTTGAGAAGATCCTCCAACTATTTCTTCAGCGCACCCAACTCTAAAGTAGACATCCTATAAGAAGCCATCGACATAGGACTAGTACCAGGTACTATGTCTATAAAAATATCGATCTTCCACTCTGACGGAAAATCACTAGTGCCATCTAGGAATACCTAAGAAAAATCACACACCATTGATAGATGCGTAATCATTCTATCGCTTCCCCCACTCAAGGATGCAAGCACCATGAACAGTTGAGCACTCTCACTCAAGGGCATCTTTATCATCCTCGCGGTCATGAAACTCGACTTTATACTTTCCTCGAATTCAATAAACTGCATCGACTTATCAAAACAATTGATAAACACATGGTTGAACTCCAACCAATTCATTCCAAGAAAAACATTAAGCTAACTTAGAGGAAAACCATATTAAGTCAATCCCTAAATATCTACCATAAATCTTCAAGGACAATTCCGGCACACCAACAAAGTAGTCACTGACCCATTGGCGGGGGTATCAATGACCATGCTACCATTCATAACAGATACTTTCAAATTCAACACTGACACACACTCAACATATATAAGCAAATGAAGGTAAGAAAAATAGACAAGAAGTGAGGTTGAATTGTGTTTTCTGTTTCTTAACTTTTCCACAGATCAGAGTTTAGAATCTAAACTAGTGTTCAGATTATGGTTATACGTTGCAGCAGAATGTTAATAGAAGCAAATAAAAGATAAAGAACACACAAATAATTGTACTAGTTCCTCCTAAATGAGAGTAGACTAGTCTGTTAGAACACAAATTGGTGTTTAATATATCTCATAGTTTTGATGATAACATTAATGAAATTTTGTATAGAGAATTTATATACTCTAATTTTGTTCAAGTGTTTATTTGTTTCAGATATCAAAATTAATATTATTCTGGAAGCAAGAACGCCTCTGAACATTAAAGAACAAGAAAGCTCTGAACATAAGAAGCAACACATCAGAAGACTCTGATCTGCTACAGTGACTCTGAGCGAAGCTGAGAAGAACTTGAGTAAAGAACATACGTAAAGCTTCAGAAGACTCTGGAAGTACTTAACACTGCAAGTACAGAAGCTCTGATAAGCAAGTATGCTCTGATAAAGAATTTCACGCTTAAAGCACTTTGCTGCAAACTCTGATAGAGAAACTCTGATTGAGTTAACTCTGATCTGAAGAACTAGGAACATCATCAGAAGTTCTGATGCAAGACGTTCCAAAGTTGTTGAAGAAGATGTTGTTCAAATAAAGATCTGTTGGCATATTCCTTGTCATTATCCAAACGGCTCTTTCCTCATTCGTGCATGACACAGGAATTCAGACAAAAAGGATTTGTCAGAACATTCCTCTTCTGAGAAAGGAAAAGTCAATAGAAGACAAAAAGAACAGAATACACAGATTGCACAGTCTTTGAGAAATGGATTTCAAAGTACTATAAAAGCAAGTCTCAACATCAATTCAAAGGATAAAGAACTACCAACGAACTTGAAACAAACTTCAAACAAATTATTCAACAAGCTACTCATACAAACCTTCTTCAAGCTGAATAGTTTTATTTCGTTCTAAAACTTGTGTAAAAATCACTGTTGTGATATAGATTTTTAGAAGAACATCTTAAACACATTGTTAGTTTTTCTTTGTAAAAGATTCCTTAAGAGACCAAGTGTGGTCATATTTATTAAGAAGACTAAGACAGTTGTCTTAGTGGTTAACACTGTAATCAGTTTGATTTAGTGGATTAAGTCCTTGTTGAGAAAGGTAAATCACCTTGGTAGGGTGGACTGGATTAGTTTGAGTTCAAACGAACCAGGATAAAAATACTGTGTTATTTTTCTATCATCTTAATTGTTTTTAAACCCTTATTCAACCCCCCCCCCCCCCCCCTTCTAAGTGTTTTTCCTAACTTCAGTTGGCATCAAAGCTCCAGTTCTGTAAGTGCTCTCACTTAACCGTGACAGAAAAAGATCCTGTTGGGAAAAACTCTTAATCTATTGTTCTTGATTCATCATGGCTGCTGAAGCTTCAACTTCAACTTCATACAACAACAAATACGATGATAGAGACAGAATCAACACCAAACCTCCCATGTTTGATGGTGAGAAGTTTGATTACTGGAAAGATAGAATAGAAAGTTTCTTTCTAGGCTATGATGCTGACTTATGGGATTTGGTTCTGATGGTTATATTCATCCTACAAATGATGAAGGCAAAAAGGTTGACAGAAAGTCTATGTTTGATCAACAGAAGAAGGAGTTTAGAAACCATCACAAGGCGAGAACCATTCTATTAAATGCAATATCCCATACTGAGTATGAGAAAATAACAAATAGAGATACTGCATTTGATATGTTTGAATCTTTAAAAATTACGCATGAAGGAAACTCCCAAGTAAAGAAGACAAAAGCCTTGGCGCTTATTCAGAAATACGAAGCCTTCAAGATGGAGGAATCTGAATCTGTAGAAACTATGTTCTCAAGATTTCAGATTCTAACTGCTGGTCTGAAGGTTCTGGACAAAGGTTACTCTACTGCTGATCACGTCAAGAAGATAATCAGAAGCTTTCCAACAAGGTGGAGACCAATGGTGACAGCGTTGAAGCTTGCAAAGGATCTGAATAAGATCACTCTGGAGGAACTGATCAGTTCCTTAAGGAGTCACGAGATTGAGCTGGAAGAAGACGAACCTTAAAAGAAATTTAAGTCGGTTACGCTAAAATCTAACAAATCTACTAAAGCTTTGCAAGTTATTGAAGAAAGCTCTAAAGAATCTTCCTCTGAAGAAGATGAACTATCTTTGCTGTCCAGAAGGATAAACCAACTCTGGAAGCACAAACAAAAGAAGTTCAGAAACTTCAAGATATCTGATCAGCATGGCGAATCTTCTGGACATAAGAAATCTAGAAAGAAAGATGTAGTGTGCTACGAGTGCAAGGAGCCAGGCCACGATAAAAATGAATGTCCCAAACTTATGAAGGAGAAACCCAGAAGGAAGTTTTAAAAGAAGAAGAAAGTTCTAATGGCCACGTGGGATGATTCAGATGCTTCTGAATCTTCATCAGAGTCAGAAGATGAATGTGCTAATGTAGTACTGATGGCTGGCGTGGAAGACCACGAAGAAACTGCTGAATCTGGACCAGAATATGATTCAGAAGAGGTATTTTCTGAATTTTCTAGAACTGAACTTACTGAAAATTTATCTGAAATTCTTGAAAGCTACAGCAAAATCAAACTCAAATACAAGAGGCTTCAAAGCTGTCTTGCATCTGAGAATGATCAGCAGAGATCAGAAGTGGCTGAGCTTAAAGCAAACAATCTTAAAATGAAAAATGATTTAGGAAAAGCTCAAAAATCTGACTCAGATCCTATATCATGCTCTAAAATAATTTTAGAAGAGTATGATTATAGCTTTCAGAAGTTTCTGTCCAGAGGCCTAGATAGAAGCAAGATGGCTTCCATGATCTATGGCGTAAGCAGAAACAACAGAAAGGTAATTGGATATGAATCACCCTCTGGGAAGGATTTAAATCCAAAACCTGTTGATAAACTGATCATTAAGTATTCTCCTCTGTATACTCACTTCAAATATGGTCATTTAAATGATATTAAGCACACACGTTCTGATCAGAACAAACCTGTGTTTAATAAACCAAAACCTCAGTAGAACAAAGATACTTTTAAGGGAAAGAAATTCAGAAAGAATTTCAAACCTACTAACCCCAGAGGACCCAAGAAAATATGGGTACCTAAGGACAAAATAATTTTTGTTGCAGATGTCCTTAGCAGCGAAGTTGAGACACCAATCATGGTACCTAAACTCTGGCTGCTCGCGACACATGACGGGAAGAAGGTCTATGTTCCAAAGCCTGAAACTTAGATCTGGAGGTGACGTGAAGTTTGGAGGGAACCATAAGGGCAAAATCATTGGCTCTGGAACTATTGGCAATGGTAACCTTCCTTCCATATCTAATGTCTTACTTGTTGAAGGATTAACACGTAATTTATTGTCCATAAGTCAATTAAGTGACAATGGTTATGATATAATCTTCAATAAAAAAATGTTATAAAGCTGTGAGTCAAAAAGATGGTTCAATCCTCTTTAATGGGAAAAGGAAGAACAACATTTACAAAATCAATCTTTCAGAACTTAAAGTTCAGAATGTAAAATGCCTTCTGTATGTTAACGATGAGCAATGGGTCTGGCACAGAAGATTGGGTCATATTAGTATGAGACGTATATCTCAGATTAATAAGCTCAATCTGGTCAGAGGACTTCCTCAGTTGAAGTTCAACTCAGATGCTTTTTGTGAAGCATGTTAGAAAGGAAAATTTTCAAAATCTTCTTTCAAAGCAAAAAAATGTTGTTTCTACCTCTAGACCATTAGAGCTGCTTCATATTGATCTGTTTGGACCAGTGAAAAATGCATCCATCAGAGGCAAGAAGTATGGATTAGTCATAATTGATGACTACAGCAGATGGACATGGGTAAAATTCCTGAAACACAAGGATGAGTCACATTCTGAATTCATTGACTTCTGCAAACAAGTCCAAAACGAAAAAGAATTTAAAATTGTTAAAGTCAGAAGGGATCATGGTGGAGAGTTTGAAAACAAATACTTTGAATTTTTTTTAAAGAAAATGGCATTGCACATGATTTTTCTTGTCCTAGAACTCCTTAGCAGAATGGAGTTGTAGAAAGGAAAAAGAGAACATTGCAAGGAATGGCCAGAACCATGATCAACGAGACTAACATGGCAAAACATTTTTGGGCAGAAGCAGTGAATACAACTTGTTATATTAAGAACAGAGTATCTGTAAGACCTCTTATGGAGAAGACTCCCTATGAATTATGGAGGAATAGAAAGCCTAACATTTCTTATTTCCATCCTTTTGGATGTGATTATTTTATTTAAAACACTAAGGAAAATCTGAACAAGTTTGATTCTAAAGCTCAGAAGTGTTTCATGCTTGGATATTCTGAACGCTCTAAAGGCTACAGAGTATACAATACTGAGACACAGATTGTAGAGGAATACTGAGACACAGATTGTAGAGGAATCAATTCATGTTAGATTTGATGATAAGCTTGGCAATCAAAAGCCAAAGCAGCTTGAAATTTCTGCAGATAGAGAACTCCTTCTCACAGACTCTGAAGAATCAGAGGCAGACAAAGCTCAAGTAAAACCACCAGAAGCAACGTCAGATGCTGCTCCCTTGACTGCTCATATGGATAGCTTGACAATTTCTGAAGAACCAAATGTTAAAGGATCATCCAGAATCAAAGCCTCTCATCTAGAGGAAATGATAATTGGAAAGAAGGATGATCCTATCAGAACAAGATCATTTCTCAGATCTTTTGGAACGTCATTGTTTGGATTGGTATCTATCATTGAGCCTACTTCTGTAGATGATGCTCTAAACGATAATGATTGGATACTTGCTATGCAAGAAGAGATTAACCAACTCACAAGGAATGACGTTTGGGATCGGGTTCCAAGACCAAATGAATTCAACATCATTGGAACAAAATGGGTCTTCAGAAACAAGTTGAACGAGCAAGGAGAAGTTATCAGAAACAAGGCTAGGCTGGTTGCTCAAGGATACAGTCAGCAAGAAGGTATAGATTACACAAAGACATATGCTCCTGTGACAAGGTTAGAATCTATTCGCTTGCTTATTTCTTTTGCTGCACAGAATAACATCACTCTGTATTAGATGGGTGTTAAAAGTGCTTTCTTAAATGGTTTCATAGAAGAGGAAGTTTATGTTCATCAACCCTCTAGTTTTGAAAATGAAAAATTTCCAGAACATGTTTTTAAATTGAAGAAATCACTCTATGGCTTAAAACAAGCTCCCAGAGCTTGGTATGAGAGGCTGAGTAATTTCCTTCTGGAAAATAACTTTATCAGAGGAAAAGTTGACACTACTCTCTTCCATAAATAAATTAAGAAAGACATTTTATTCTGTCAGATTTATGTTGATGATATTATTTTTGGAACTACCAATATTACGCTTGGAAAGGAGTTTGCTCAATCTATGCAGCCAGAATTCGAAATGAGCATGATGGGAGAACTCAGATTCTTTCTGGGAATTCAAGTGAATCAGACTCCAAAAGGCACCTACATACATCAGACAAAGTATGTAAAGGAGCTTCTGAAGAAATTCAACATGACAGAAAGCAAGCTAGCAAAGACTCCAATGCATCCTACAAGCACTCTAGGTAAAGAAGAGGTAAGTAAAAAGGTAGATCAGAAGCTCTACAGAGGTATGATTGGTTCTCTTCTGTACTTGACTGCTTCTAGACCTGATATCCTCTTTAGTGTTTGTCTATGTGCTAGATTCTAATTAGATCCTATAGAATCTCACTTAACAGCTGTTAAAAGGATTCTGAGGTATCTGAAAGGTACTACTAACGTGGGTTTGTGTTATAGAAAATCTGATGAATACAGATTAGTTGGATTCTGTGATGCTGACTATGCTAGAGACAGAATTGTTAGAACACAAATTGGTGTTTAATATATCTCATTATTTTGATGATAACATAAATGAAATTTTGTATAATGGAAATATATACTCTAATTGTGTTTAAGTAATTTATTTTCAGATCTTAAATTATATATTCATCTGGAAGCAAAAATTACATCTGCAACTGAAAAGAACGTTAAGACTCTGAGCGTCAGAAGCAACATTTCAGAAGACTCTGAGTGCTGCTTGAAGAGATTCTGGTCTGCTACAGATGACTCTGAGTGAAACTAAGAAGAATTTGAGTAAAGAGCGTACATCATTGTTTCAGAAGACTCTGGAAGTACTTCACGCTGCAAGTACAGAGGCTCTGATATTCAACTCTGCACTGATTGTAACATTCACGCTTAAAGCACTATTGCTGCAAGACTCTGATATGAAGAACAAGGAACTACATCAGAGGATCTGATGTTAGTATTATTTGAAGGATATATTTTATTCATTTGAAAAGATGCCAGCTCAAAGAAAAGATCTGTTGCTAATCCCAACATCTGCTCCAACGACACTATTCCTCATTTATGCATGACACAAGAATTCAGACACAAAGCACATGTTTGAACATTCCTCTTCCTGGAAAGGAAAAGTCAATAGAGGACAAAAAGGCAACAGAGGCAGCAGAATATACAGCAATGCACAGTCTTTGAGATAAGGACTTGAAGTAGTATTTAAACAAGCTTCAGCATCTTTCCAACATTGACGAATTACTTGAAAGAAAACCAACTCACAAGCTCTCATTCAAATATTATTCAAAGCTTAACAGTTTTCATATTCGTTCTTAATTTTGTGTAAACATCACTGTTGTGATATAGCTTGTTAGAAGCAAAACCTTAAACACAAATTGTTAGTTTATCTTTGTAAAAGATTTCCTTAAAAAGACCAAGTTGTGGTCAGATTTTCTTGAGAAGACTAAGACGGTTTTCTTAGTGGTTTACACTGTAATCAAGTTTGATATAGTGGATTAAGTCTTTGTTGAGAAAGGCAAATCACCTGGGTAGGGTGGACTGGATTAGTTTGAGTTCAAACGAACCAGGATAAAAATACTGTGTTATTTTTTTATCTTCCAATTTATTTTAAAACCCTTATTCAACCCCCCCCCCCTTCTAAGTGTTTTTCTCACCTTTAGTTGGCATCAGAGCTTCGGTTCTGTTAGTGCTCTCACTTAACCGTGACAGAAAAAGATCCAGTTGAGAAAAACTCCTAATATCTTATTCTTTATTCATCATGGCTGCTGAAGCTTCAACTTCAACTTCATACAACAACATATACGATGATAAAGACAGAATCAACACCAAACCTCCCATGTTTGATGGTGAGAAGTTTGATTACTGGAAAGATAGAATAGAAAGCTTCTTTCTAGGCTATGATGCTGATTTGTGGGATTTGGTAACTGATGGTTACATTCATCCAACCAATGATGAAGGGAAAAAGGTTGACAGAAAATCTGTGTCTGATCAACAGAAGGAGGAGTTTAGAAACCACCACAAAGCAAGAACCATCCTGTTAAATGAAATATCTTATACTGAGTATGAGAAAATAACAAACAGAGATACTGCATTTGATATGTTTGAGTCTCTCAAAATGACGCATGAAGGGAACTCCCAAGTAAAGGAGACAAAGGCTCTGGCCTTCATCCAGAAGTATGAAGCCTTCAAAATGGAGGAGTCTGAATCTGTAGAAACTATGTTCTCAAGATTTCAGATCCTAACTGCTGGGTTGAAGTTTCTGGATAAGGGCTACTCTACTTTTGACCATGTCAAGAAGATCATCAGAAGTCTGCCAACAAGATGGAGACCCATGGTGACAGCTCTGAAGCTTCTGAAGGATCTGAATAAGATCGCTCTGGAGGAATTGATCAGTTCCTTAAGGAGTCACGAGATTGAGCTGGAGGAAGACGAGCCTCAGAAGAAAGGTAAGTCAGTTGCTTTAAAAGCTAACAAATCTGCTAAATCGTTGCAGGTTATTGAAAAAAGTTCTGAAGAATCTTCAGAAGAAGAAGATGAACTGTCTCTGCTGTCCAAGAGGATTAATCAACTCTAGAAGCACAAACAAAAGAAGTTCAGAAACTTCAAAAGATCTGATCAGCGTGGCGACTCTTCTGGATGTAAGAAATCTGGAAAGAAAGACATAGTGTGTTATGAGTGCAAGGAGCCTGGCCACTATAAGAATGGATGTCCCAAACTTCTGAAGGAGAAACCCAGAAGGAAGTTTGAAAAGAAGAAGGAAATCTTAATGGCCACGTGGGATGACTCAGATGCTTCTGAATCTTCATCAGAATTAGAGGATGAGTGTGCTAATGTAGCACTAATGGCTAACATGGAAGACCACGAAGAAGCTGCTGAATCTGGATCAGAATCAGAATCAGATTCTGATGAGGCATTTTCTGAACTCACTAGAGCAGAACTTTCTGAAAGTTTATCAGAAATTCTGGAAAGTTACAGCAGAATCAAACTCAAATACAAGAAGCTTCAAAGTTGTCTTGCATCTGAGAATGATCAGCTGAGGTCTGAAGTTTCTGAGCTTAAGGCAAACAATCTTAAAATAAAAGATGATTTAGAAAAAGCTCAAAAATATGACTCAGATCATGTATCATGCTCTAAAAATATTTTAGAAGAGTATGATTATAGCTTTCAGAAGTTTCTGGCTAGAGGCCTAGATAGAAGCAAGATGGCTTCAATAATCTATGGCGTAAGCAAAAATAACAGAAAGGGTATTGGATATGAATCACCTTCTGGGAAGGATTTAAATCCAAAACCTGTTGATAAACAAACCATTAAGTATTCCCTTCTATATACTCATTTCAAATTTGGTCATTTAAATGATATTAAACACACACGTTCTGATCAGAACAAACCTGTGTTTAATAAACCAAAATTCCATCAGAAAAAAGATGCTTATAAGGGTAAGAAATTCAGAAAGAATTTCAAACCTACTAACCCCAGAGGACCCAAGAAAATATGGGTACCTAAGGACAAAATTATTTTTGTTGCAGACATCCTTAGCAGCAAAGTTGAAACACCAGTCTTGGTACCTAGACTCTGGCTGCCCGCGTCACATGACGGGAAGAAGGTCTATGTTCCAAAGCCTGGAACTTAGACCTGGAGGTGATGTGAAGATTAGAGGGAACCAGGAGGGCAAGATAATAGGCTCTAGAACTATAGGTAATGGTAACCTCCCTTCCATTTCTAATGTTTTACTTGTTGAAGGATTAACACATAATATATTGTCCATAAGTCAATTAAGTGACAATGGTTATGACATAATCTTCAATCAAAAATGTTGTAAAGCTGTCAGTCAAAAAGATGGCTCAATCCTATTTGATGGAAAAAGGAAGAACAACATTTATAAAATCAATCTTTCAGAACTTAAGGTTCAGAATGTAAAATGCGCTCTGTCTGTTAACGAAGAGCAATGGGTCTGGCACAGAAGATTGGGGCATATTAGTATGAGACGTATATCTCAAATTAATAAACTCAATCTGGTCAGAGGACTTCCTCAGTTGAAGTTCAACTCAGATGCTTTTTGTGAAGCATGTCAGAAAGGAAAATTTTCAAAATCTTCTTTCAAAACAAATAATGTTGTTTCAACCTCAAGAACATTAGAGCTGCTTCATATTGATTTGTTTGGATCAGTGAAAACTGGATCCATCAGAGGCAAGAAGTATGGATTAGTCATTGTTGATGACTACAGCAGATGGACATGGGTAAAATTCTTGAAACACAAGGATGAGTCTCATTCTGAATTCATTGACTTCTGCAAACAAGTCCAAAACTAAAAAAAATTTAAAATTGTTAAAGCCAGAAGTGATCATGGTGGTGAATTTGAAAACAAATATTTTGAAAAATATTTTAAAGAAAATGGCATTGCACATGATTTGTCTTGTCCTATAACTCTTCAACAGAATGGAGTTATAGAAAGGAAAAATAGAACATTGCAAGAAATGGCCAGAACCATGATCAACGAGACTAACATGGCAAAACATTTTTGGGCAGAAGCAGTGAATACAGCTTGTTATATTTAGAACAGAGTGTCAGTTAGACCTCTTCTGGAGAAGACTCCTTATGAACTGTGGAGGAATAGAAAGCCCAACATTTCTTATTTCCATCCTTTTGGATGTGTATGTTTTATGTTGAACACTAAAGAGAATCTGAACAAGTTTGATTCTAAAGCACAGAAGTGTTTCATGCTTGGATATTCTGAACACTCTAAAGGCTACAGAGTATACAATACTGAGACACAGATTGTAGAGGAATCAATTCATGTTAGATTTGATGATAAGCTTGGCAATCAAAAGCCAAAGCAGCTTGAAATTTCTGCAGATAGAGAAGTCCTTCTCACAGACTCTGAAGAATCATAGGCAGATAAAGCTCAAGCAGAAGCACCAGAAGCAACGCCAGATGCTACTCCCTTGGCTGCTCAGATGAACAACTTGAACATTTCTGAAGAACCAAATGTTAAAGGATCATCCAGAATCAAAGCCTCTCACCCAGAGGAAATGATAATTGGAAAGAAGGATGACCCTATCAGAACAAGGTCATTTCTCAGATCTTCTGGAACGTCACTGTTTGGTTTGGTTTCCATCATTGAACCAACTTTTGTGGATGAGGCTCTGAACGATAATAATTGGATACTTACTATGCAAGAAGAGCTTAATCAATTCACCAGAAATGACGTCTAGGATCTGGTTCTAAGACCACAAGGTTTCAACATCATTGGAACAAAATGGGTCTTCAGATACAAGTTGAATGAGCAAAGAGAAGTAATCAGAAACAAGGCTAGACTAGTGGCTCAAGGATACAGTCAGCAAGAAGGTATGGATTACACGGAGATTTATGCTCCTGTGGCAAGGTTAGAATCTACTCGCTTGCTTATTTCTTTTGCTGCACAGAATAACATCACTCTGTATCAGATGGATGTTAAAAGTTCCTTCTTAAATGGTTTTATAGAAGAGGATGTGTATGTTCATCAACCTCCTGGTTTTGAAAATGAAAAGTTTCCAGAACACGTTTTTAAACTTAAGAAATCACTCTATGGCTTAAAACAAGCTCCCAGAGCGTGGTATGAGAGGCTGAGTAATTTCCTTCTAGGAAATAACTTTATTAGAGGAAAAGTGGACACTACTCTCTTCCATAAATCAATTAAGAAAGACATATTAGTCTGTCAGATTTATGTTGATGATATTATATTTGGAACTACCAATATTACGCTTGGAAAGGAGTTTGCTCAATCTATGCAGGCAGAATTCGAGATGAGCATGATGGGAGAACTCAGATTCTTTCTGGGAATCCAGGTCAATCAAACTCCATAAAGCACCTACATACATCATACTAAGTATGTGAAGGAGCTTTTGAAGAAGTTTAATATGATTTAAAGTAAGTTGGCTAAAACTCCAATGCATCCTACAAGCACTCTTGGAAAAGAAGAGGTAAGTAAGAAGGTAGGTCAAAAGTTCTACAGAGGTATGATTGGATCTCTTTTGTATTTGACTGCTTCTAGACCTGATATTCTATTTAGTGTTTGTCTGTGTACTAGATTCCAATCAGATCCTAGAGAATCTCACTTAACAACTGTTAAGAGGATTATAAGGTATCTGAAAGGTACTACTAACGTGGGTTTGTGTTACAGAAAATCTGATGATTATAAATTAGTTGGATTCTATGATGCTGATTATGCTGGAGACAGAGTAGAGCATAAGAGTACTTCTGGAAGCTGCTAGTTTCTGGGAAGTCATCTGATCTCTTGGTTCAGCAAGAAGCAACCCACAATTGTGCTTTCAACAACAGAAGCAGAATACATTATTGCTGCTGGTTGTAGCACTCAGAAGCTCTGGATGAAGAGTCAACTAGAAGACTATCAGATTCATGAGAGTAACATTTCTATTTTCTGTGATAATACTTCTTCTATATGCTTGTCTAAAAACCCTGTTTTACACTCTAAGGCAAAGCATATAGAATTTAAACATCATTTCATCAGAGACTATGTTCAGAAGGGAATTATAAGTTTAAACTTTGTTGATACAGACCATCAATGGGCTGATATCTTTACAAAACCCCTTGCTGAAGATAGATTTAAATTTATTCTGAAAAATATAAGTATGGATTTCTGTCCAGAATAAAATGTTTATCAGAAGCAAATTTCCTCAGATGAAAAATGTTTTAACTCTGAAGTATTTCATTTATTTATTTATTGTTTAATTTTTTATTGTGTGCAAATTTGAACTGACAAGCCTCAAAGGATCTGAACGTTGGCTAACGTTTCATTTCTCAAAGAGTTTCAGAAGCACATGCAAGCAAATACGTGTCATCTGAATCTGAAATGATTGAGTGGTCAGCACTGAAACGCCGTTCAGAGGTACTGTTTGAATTAATTTAAATTCTCGTTTTCCCCCCACGCGTTGTCAGGATCATTAAATGTTTTTCTTGTCATGATTATGTTTGATGTGATTTAATGTTTAATTAAATGCTAAATGCTGAATGTGTGACTCTTGTGTGCCTTAACTTTCTCTATAAATTCCACAACACTTCACTTATCACACTTTTCACCCTCGTTCACATCTCTTATGCATTTCTGCTTATTGCATTCTTTCATCTTCTCCTCAAAACCCAAACCTCAATGTAACCCTAAACCCCTCTCTGCTTCATCAATGGCAATCTCTTCATCAACCTCTCAACAACTTCAATCAACAATGGCTGCTATTTCTTCTGCAAATCTGGGTACTGTTGCTTTCAAAGAACCAGTTAGAACCCTCCTTACACCGGTTGACAAACTTGAAGTTCTGTCTGAATCTATAGTGAATTTTGAATCTATTGCAGAAAATGGGTTTGATCTTCGTCCCATTGTTGATGCTCAAAGTTATTTGATAGATTGATGGGACCATTTTATCCATGCTTGGTGAAAGAATTTTGGATTCACGCAACTACATACCCTAAGTTTATTGTTCTTCAGTTCTAGGTAAGGAAATTATCATCACTGAGGATTTGATCAGGAAGCTTATTGGTTATGAAGAAACTGATGGTGTTACAAACCTGCCAACTGGGCGTATTGATATGATAGAGGTTTACAGTGAAGTTTGCACATCTGGAGAAGCATCTAACAAAGTGAAAGATCTGAAGCCAACCTACAGGATATGGGCTAATATCTTTATGGGATGCATACATCACAGGAAGTCTTCAAACTCTTCTGATTATGTCAACACTGATCATATGTACTTCATGTACTATCTGAGTCAAAGCACAAAAGTGGATCTGCCTTATCTGCTATTCAATCATCTGTGGACTCATGTGAAACAATCAAGAGAAGAAGTCAGAACTAAGCATCAGAAGATGAGAAATTGGATACCTATGGGACGACTCATCTCAGATATTCTGACTGAGAATGGTTTGGTTGGACATCTGATAGAAGCTGGAATGTAGGAAGAATTAGCTTCAGTGGTTGGCAAACTTCTGAATGGGAAAAGTCTTCAGAGGATGAAAATTTTAGAAGAACTCACTGCTGCGCCTGATCAGATCAACTCTGAAGAAGTCAGCAGGAGAAGGATACCAGTAGATGATTTTCCTCTGTTTTATGCCAATGAACCAAGGGAAATTATTCTGGCATATATAGCAACGTGTCTAGCAGATGGAACTCCTATACCAGAACATCTGATTCAGAGAGCAGGCGAACCTGAACCATACTTTTATGGGGACAGACACAGGAAGAAAATGAAGGTCTCAGAAGAAGGATCTTCTAAGCCAAAAAGGAAAGCTTTTGGCGAGGCAGCATCTGCAAAGCCAAAGCGGGTTAAGAAACAAAAAGGTAACCCTCCTTCTTCTAGTTTAGATTCCATTTTAGAAACTGTCAAAGAAGTACTAGCATCTGAACCCCTTCCTTATGAACCCATACCATCACCTTCTCCTCCTCATGAATCTGAAACCATTCCTTCTGAACCAGAAATATCTCAACCTATTCCTTCTACACCTAAACCACAACAAACTTCTCAACCACACCCATCTGAAAAACAAACTTCTGAAATTCCCCCACCAGAAACACAAACTTCTAACCCTCAACCAGAAGAACCCATTCCCTCTGATCCTCAACCAGATCAATCTAAAACTTCTGAATCATTTATACCTGATTCTGATATTCTTGATGTTCAACCCTTGAAAATTCTTTTTGACGTTTCCTCAACATCTTTTCACACTTCCGCATCATCTGATTCTTCTGAATCTGATTTACCTTCAGAAGTGAACTCACCCCCTTCACTCTGTGGTTATGAACCAAAACAACCAGATGTATCCATTCCATCTGAACCTATCCTTTCTC
This sequence comes from Lathyrus sativus, assembly GCA_963859935.3. NCBI lineage: Eukaryota > Viridiplantae > Streptophyta > Magnoliopsida > Fabales > Fabaceae > Lathyrus > Lathyrus sativus. Next base: position 50,312,909 of record OZ012740.1, on the reverse strand, counting down.
AACCAACTCCAAAACCTACATCAGCTTTTGTTTCACATTTTCCTATGCCTTCTGATGTCATTCCTTCTGTTAAACGAAAGATTGTTACTACACCTTCTACACCGTATCCTCGTCTTCTTTTCATCATTCCTTCTTTTTCCATACCTTCCACATCTGAAACCACCAAAACACCCTCTCTAGAAAACTTTCTGAAACCTAAATCTAGGATGGATGTTAGTACTTTATTTGCTGGTTTTAAAAAGGAATTAAACATGTGGCGGTCTACTGTCAAGAAGGAGTGCATGTCAAGTCTGAATCCTTATGATTCTGAGACTAACTGGAAAAGATTCATTTCAAGATTCAACTCTGTAGCTTCAAACCTTCAAACCATTTGCTCTGATGATGCAAAGGTGAGATTTGTTGAAGTTATCAGACAAACTCTTCTGAATATGAGTAGATCTCCAATTCTTCCTCTGGACAATGCACCTGTTGAAGAATCTAAGTCTGAAGATGCTCTTCCAGAAGCGTCTGTTGCTGAAGAAATTCTAGTGTCAACTCAATCTGCTCTGATGGTTCTGAATCAAGCTTCTGGCTCAGTGATTCAAGAGAATGCATCTGCTATGGTTGTTGAGACTGCGTCTGAATCCTCTCCTGCATTGTCTAAAGTTAAGAAAGAGAATCCAGATCTTGAAGAAAAGTTTGTTAAGCTTGAAGCCAGCAACACAGAGATCAGATCTTGGATGGTTAAGCAAGAAAAGACTACAGATGAAATCAAGACATGGATGGCTAGGCAAGAAGAATCTACTTCTGAGATCACAAACCTTCTGAAGATGATAGCCTCTCGTCAACCTTAGTTGTTTTTCTGTTGTTTGTGCACATTATGTTTGTTCTGCTTATATAATCATCCTCTGAATATTTTGTTTATCAATGCATCTGTTTGGTTTCTGTTTCTATCTGTTTTATCATATTCATTTTTCTCTGTTCTTCTTTTGTGTCTTAAAAAGTTTTTTCTTTTCGATATGACAAAAAGGGGGAGAAAATGGAAATTATAATTGTTCAAATAAATAATTACTAGAATGGAATTTAGACATAATAAATTATAACTAACATTGAATTTTAGTCTTTCAGAACTATAACATTGCATCTGACTTAATTCATAAAAGTTACTGAAAGCTCCTAAATCAGGCTCTGATCCAAATCAGGATCCAAACCAGGATCTGATTCTAAAAAGAATAAACCAGGCTCTGATTCTGAAAAGAATACTCAATTAAAAAGGGAAGTATTTATTTTTCTTATGCTACTCAATCTCAGGGGGAGATTCACAATCTCAGGGGGAGTTATTTTTTTCCTTATTATTGAACAAAATTTCCTATGTTTTTGTCATCATCAAAAAGGGGGAGATTGTTAGAACACAGATTGGTGTTTAATATATCTCATTGTTTTGATGATAACATAAATGAAATTTTGTATAATGGAAATATATACTCTAATTATGTTTAAGTAATTTTGTTTCAGATCTTAAATTATATATTCATCTAGAAGCAAAAATTACATCTGCAACTGAAAAGAATGTTAAGACTCTGAGTGTCAGAAGCAACATTTCAGAAGACTCTGAGCGCTGCTTGAAGAGACTCTGATCTGCTACAGTTGACTCTGAGTGGAACTAAGAAGAATTTGAGTAAAGAGCTTACAACATTGTTTCAGAAGACTCTGGAAGTACTTCATGTTGCAAGTACAGAGGCTCTGATATTCAACTCTGCACTGATTCTAACATTCACACTTAAAGCACTATTGCTGCAAGACTCTGATCTGAAGAACAAGGAACTACATCAGAGGATATGATGTTAGTATTATTTGAAGGATATATTTTGTTCATTTGAAAAGATGTCAGCTCAAAGAAAAGATCTGTTGCTAATCCCAACATCTGCTCCAACGATATTATTCCTCATTTATGCATGACACAAGAATTCAGACACAAAGCACATGTCTGAACATTCCTCTTCCTAGAAAGGAAAAGTCAATAGAGGACAAAAAGGCAACAGAGGCAGCAGAACGTACAACAATGCACAGTCTTTGAGATAAGGACTTGAAGTAGTATTTAAACAAGCTTCAGCATCTTTCCAACGTTGACGAATTACTTGAAAGAAAACCAACTCACAAGCTCTCATTCAAATATTCTTCAAAGCTTAACAATTTTCATATTCGTTCTTTATTTTGTGTAAACATCAATGTTGTGATATAGCTTGTTAGAAGCAAAACCTTAAACACAAATTGTTAGTTTATCTTTGTAAAAGATTTCCTTAAGAAGACCAAGTTGTGGTCAGATTTTCTTGAGAAGACTAAGACAGTTGTCTTAGTGGTTTACACTGTAATCAAGTTTGATATAGTGGATTAAGTCTTTGTTGAGAAAGTAAAATCACCTGAGTAGGGTGGACTAGATTAGTTTGAGTTCAAACGAACCAGGATAAAAATAATGTGTTATTTTTCTGTCTTCCAATTTGTTTTAAAACCCTTATTCAACCCCCCCCCCCCTCTAAGTGTTTTTCTCACCTTCAAGAATAGAACGTAAAAGTACTTCTGGAAGCTGTCAGTTTCTGGGAAGTCATCTGATCTCATGGTTCAGCAAGAAGCAACCCACAATAGCGCTATCAACAACAGAAGCATAATATATTGTTGCTGCTGGTTGTAGCACACAGATGCTCTGGATGAAGAGTCAACTAGAAGATTATCAGATACATGAGAGTAACATTTCTATTTTTTGTGATAATACTTCTGCCATTTGCCTTTCTAAGAATCCCATTTTACATTCTAAGGCAAAGCATATAGAAATTAAGCATCATTTCATCAGAGACTATGTTCAGAAGGGAATTATAAGTTTAAACTTTTTTGATACAGACCATCAATGGGTTGATATCTTCCCAAAACCCTTGCTGAAGATATGTTTAAATTTATTCTGAAGAATATTAGTATGGATTTTTGTCCAGAATAAAACTATTATTCAGAAAAAAATTTATTCTGATGAAATATGAATAATGTCTATTATCTGAAGTAATTCTTCTGATTATTTCTTTTGGTACATTATTTTTTGTGAAACTCTGATCTAACAAGTCTCAGAAGATCTGAGCGTTGCTTAACGTTTCTTATTCTAAAGAGATTCAGAGGCGCATCCACATCAAACATGTGTCACATGATATCTGAAAAGGTGGAGTGTACTAATGAGACGCCGTTTTGAGGTATTGTTTGAATTCTCAATTTCTCGTTTTCCTCCCCACACTTGTCAGTATCATTTAATGTTTTTAAATCATTATTCTTTTTTATGTGACTTTTTGTTTTAAATTAAATGAATTAAATGTTGATCGTGTGAATGTGTGCCCTAATTCTTGCCCCTATAAATTCTACAACATAACACCTCTCACACTTTTCACTCTCTCTCTCTCACACCTTTTATGCATTTCTGTTTGCTTCATTGCTTATTTCTCTCCTCCAAACCTAAAACCCAAAGAAGAACTCGTTATCTCACAAGACCAGAAATTGCAACTTCATCTTCAACCTCTCAACAGTTTGAATCAACAATAGCTGTCATTTCTTCTTCTGCTATGGGTCCTACTCCATTCAAAGATCCTGTAAGAACTCTCCTTACACCCATTGATGAACTGGAAGTTCTATGTGAGTTCTTGATAGATTTTGAAAGTATTGTTGAAAATGGATTTGATTTACGTCCAATTGTGTCATCACAAGGATGGACAAAATATTTTGATAGACCGGTTGGTCCAGTTTATCCTTGCTTGGTCAAACAGTTGTGGATTCATGCAAGCATTTTCCCCAAGTTCATTGTGTCTTCAGTTCTAGGTAAAGAGATTATTATCACTGAATATCTGATTCGCAAGCTGATAGGATATCAAGATTCAGATGGTATTACTCATCTGCCAGCAAGTCGTATGGATGTGGATGAGGTGTACAGTAAAGTCTTCACTTCTGGGGAAGCTTCAAGCAAGATAAAGGATTTGAAGGTTCAATACAAGATCTGGGCTAAGATCTTCTTAGGCTGCATACATCACAGGAAATCAACAAATTCTCCTGATTACATCAACTCTGATCAGATGTATTTTATGTATTGTCTGGGTAAAGGCATCAAAGTGGATCTGCCTTACTTTCTTTTCACTCATCTGTGGGGACATGTAGAAAAGTCCAGAGAATCTGTCAAGACAAAGCATGAGAAGGTGAGAAACTGGATTCCTATGGGAAGACTAACCTCAGATATTCTGACTGAGAATGGACTAGTTGGTCATCTGACAGAAGCTGGTATGAAAGAAGAGTTAGTTTCAATTGTTGGAAAACCTCTGAATGGAAAGAGTCTTCAGAGGATGAGAATAGTGGAAGAACTTACTTCTGCACCAGGTCAGATCAACACTGAAGAAGTAAGCAAGATAAGAATACCTTTAGATGATTTTCCTCTCTTCTATGCTAACGAACCAAAGGAAATCATTCTGGCTTACATAGCAGAATGCTTAGCAGATGGACCTCCTTTGCCAGAACATCTGATTCAAAGAGCATATGAACCTGGACTAGATTTCTATGGGGAGAGACATAGGAAGAAAAGAAAGGTCTCAGAAGAAGGATCTTATAAGCCCAAGAGGAAAGCTTCTGGCGAAACATCTTCTGCAAAGCCAAAACGCATCAAGAAGCAGAAAGGTAACCCTGCTACTAGTTTATCTTCTATTTTAGAAACAGTAAGAGAAGTACTAACATCTGAACCTCCTCCTTATGACCTAATTCCCTCACCCTCTCCTCCTCACAACTCTGAACCCATTCCATCTGAACCACAAAAATCTTAACCACCCCCTTCTACACCTCAACAACATAAAACTTATGAACCTCAACAACCACAACCATCTAAACCAAAATCATCTGTACCATCAACACCTTCCTTCAACATCCATCAGAAAACTACCCCTGATAAAACCCCAACTTTTGTTCCACAAACTTCTGAACCAAACCCTTTTGTAAACCAACCTTCTGAACATCTCCCATCTGAAAAACAAACCTCTGAACCACAACAACCAGAAACCATCCCATCTGATCCTGAACCTGTCGCTATTGATCTTCAACCTTTCACAACTGTCTATCTAGTTCCATCTGGATCATCTGAATCTTCAGATTCATCTGATTCCACTGATTCTGATAGACCAGATGTCATTTCATCTCTTCTCAAACCCTTTGTTTCTATCCCATCTGACCCTGAGGATAATGCTTTTTCTTTTGAAACAACCTCATCTGAACCTCAGATTGTTAATACTTCATTTGTCCTCACTCCATCTTCTTCATACCCACCTGTTATCATTATCCCTTCTTTTTCCATACCTTCAACTTCTGCACCCATCAAAACACCTTCATTAGAAGCCTACCTAAAACCAAAACCTAGGCTGGATGTTGGTACTCTGTTTGCTGGTTTTGAAAAAGAAATAAACATGTGTCTATCTTCTGTTAAGAAGGAATGTCTTTCAAGTATGAATCCTGATGATTCTGAAGCTATCTGGAAGAGATTCAAAAATAGATTCAATTTTGTTGCTTCAAATCTTCAAGAGATTTGTTCTGATGATGCAAAGGTCAGATTTTCTGAAGCTGTCAGACTCACTCTTCTGAGTGTTAGCAGAAATCCAACCTTGCTTCTGGAAAACACACCTGCAAAGGATGTGTGTCTTCCTTCTGAAGACTTTGTTGCATTTGAGACTGTTGAGCTGTCTAGACCTAAAGAAGTCGTTCCAGAAGTTTCTGCTTCTGGTCCTGAAGAGACTCTTGACTCTGCTCAACCTTCTGACATGATTGTCCAGAATGCTTCTGCTTCTTTGGTTATTCACGATGCCTCTGCTTCTGCATCTGCTCCTGAGTCATCTGAAGTGAAGAAAGAAGACGAAGATCTGCATGCTAAGTTTGCTGAGCTCAAGGCTAACAACACTGAGATAAGATCTTGGATGGTCAAGCAGGAAAAGACAACTGAAGAAATCAAGACTTGGATTGCGAAACAAGACGAATCCACATCTGAGATAACGAATCTTTTGAGGACTTTGGCTTCTCGTCCTTCTTAGTTTCTTTGTTGTTTGTGCACTTATGTGTTATCTGTCTGTTTATTTCTGTTTTTGGATTCTGTTTATCAATGCATCTGAATGTTGTGTTTTTCTGCCTGAATCTATCTTATGATTTATTATTTTTCCTCTATTATCTTTTTTTCTGTCTTAAAGTTTTTCTTAACCAAGATTCTTTTTTATATGACAAAAAGGGGGAGAAATGGTAATTTTGATAATTCACATAAACAGTTACCACAGGCAAATCATACATGATAAATTTCATCTAATCATATTTTTGAGTGTTTCAGAGCTAATAATTCTCATCTGACAAAATTCTAAGAATTAACCCTGAACTAAAGTCTGAGAATCTACAAGTTTCCTCTGACGCTGAAAAGAATACAGAAGGTGAAAGGGAAGTATTTAATCTTTTCAGAAGTATTCATTTCAGGGGGAGATTAATATTCTCAGGGGGAGAGATATTTCTTTTCTATTTAAATAAAATTTCCCAGAGTTTTTGTCATCATCAAAAAGGGGGAGATTGTTAGAACACAAATTGGTGTTTAATATATCTCATAGTTTTGATGATAACATTAATGAAATTTTGTATAGAGAATTTATATACTCTAATTTTGTTCAAGTGTTTATTGTTTCAGATATCAAAATTAATATTATTCTGGAAGAAAGAACGCCTTTGAACATTAAACAACAAGAAAGCTTTGAACATAAGAAGCAACACATCAGAAGACTCTGATCTGCTACAGTGACTCTGAGCGAAGCTGAGAAGAACTTGAGTAAAGAACATACGTAAAGCTTCAGAAGACTCTGGAAGTACTTAACACTGGAAGTACAGAAGCTCTGATAAGCAAGTATGCTCTGATAAAGAATTTCACGCTTAAAGCACTTTGCTGCAAACTCTGATAGAGAAACTCTGATTGAGTTAACTCTGATCTGAAGAACTAGGAACATCATCAGAAGTTCTGATGCAAGACATTCCAAAGTTGTTGAAGAAGATGTTGTTCAAATAAAGATCCGTTGGCATATTCCTTGTCATTATCGAAACGGCTCTTTCCTCATTCGTGCATGACACAGGAATTCAGATAAAAAGGATTTGTCAGAACATTCCTTTTCTGAGAAAGGAAAAGTCAATAGAAGACAAAAAGAACAGAATGCACAGATTGCACAGTCTTTGAGAAATGGATTTCAAAGTACTATAAAAGCAAGTCTCAGCATCACTTCAAAGGCTAACAAACTGCCAACGAACTTGAAACAAACTTCAAACAAATTATTCAACAAGCTACTCATACAAACCTTCTTCAAGCTGAATAGTTTTATTTCGTTCTAAAACTTGTGTAAAAATCACTTTTATGATATAGCTTTTTAGAAGCACATCTTAAACACATTGTTAATTTATCTTTGTAAAAGATTCCTTAAGAGACCAAGTGTGGTCAGATTTCTTGAGAAGACTAAGACAGTTGTCTTAGTGGTTAACACTGTAATCAGTTTGATTTAGTGGATTAAGACCTTGTTGAGAAAGGCAAATCACCTTGGTAGGTGGACTGGATTAGTTTGAGTTCAAGCGAACCAGGATAAAAATACTGTGTTATTTTTCTATCATCTTAATTGTTTTTAAGCCCTTATTCAACCCCCCCTTCTAAGTGTTTTTCCTACCTTCATAGTCCCCTTGATCATAAGAGATTTTCACTATAACCAAAACATGATTACAATCGCTTATGCACTCAAACATAAGACTTTTCTTTGCTCAGACCCTCAGCCCGAGACTTCCCTCTTAAACCCCTTAAGTCCAAGACTTCTGCTTAGGTTCCACAAACTCAAGACTTCCTTGCTTAAGCCCCTCAGGCCCGAGACTTCCTGCTCAGACCCTTGTTCCAAGAGTTCCATGCTTAGATTCCAAGAATCCAAGACTTCTACTCAAGCCCTTCAGAACCAAGACTTCCTTGCTTAAGTTATACAACTAAAGACTTCCTTTCTCAAGTTCCATGAACCCAAGACTTCTGCTTATAGTCTCAAGTACAAAAATTCTGCTCAGACTCACAGTCTAAGACTTTCTGCTTAATCAACAACTGATCAAGACTTTCAATGCTCTACCACATAGTAGGAGACTTACTTGATTCAAGCTTCTTAGCAAGAGACTCTGATGCTCAAGCACATAGCAAGAGACTTTATCTAAACTACTAAACAATCATGTTTAGCATAATAGAGAACAAGGTGTACTTTATACAAAATCAAAGGTACAGGGTAATCACCAAAACAAAGACCTTAAGCATTTAATATTTCTAAGATGTTCAACGTTTAAGAAATCTTAAGGCTTAATAAAATTTACAACATATAACAGACATTTTGCACACTCAATTGTGTTTCTTATTGTTGATCTTGTAATTCCTACATCTAGACAAAACTGTAGAACACTTCTATCCTTCTTGGCTTTTGAAATTCTGGCTACCCAACAGTGGATGTTATCACGGATGTTATGACATCCACTGTAACACAGACTACTGGACTTAATAATAAGCAGTAAATGGAAAGCAGTAAATGACACAAGTAATTGTTCACCCAGTTCAGTGTCAACCACACCTACATCTGGGGCTACCAAGCCAGGGAGGAAATTCACTATCAGTAAAATTAATTCAGAGTCAAACAACCAGTTTGCACTCTTCACTTAAGACCTACCCAATGACACTTCAGCCTAATACTAGACCAGAGTTTCCCACTCACTCCCCCTCAATCACCACAGTGATATCAGTACAAAATTACAATTGAGATATGAAGACACACTTCAAACACACCTTGATCTTGCTTCACAGCTTAGATCAAGAGACATAGCACTCTTGCTTAAAAGCTTCGAGTGACACACTAAACAACTTAACAATACTAAACCAAGGCAATCCTACAGCAGCCAGTTGCTTGGCTTACATGTATTCCTAAGGCACAATACAAACGCGAAGAACAAAACTTCTTCACTCATAAGGACACTCAATACACACTCTCTTAAATTACTATCCAGGCCACTTATTAGGATTGCTCCTTCTGTTATTTATAGCAGCAACTAGTCCTTGGGCCTTCGTGCATAAATTAGGTTTACCCAAGATAAACCTCTCTTCATGAATCTGCACACTTACCATTTAGGTCAGGGGCATTTTATGCTCTCCTCAGCCATGCCTAACATGTTGCCTGAGATAACTAGGCTTCCTAGAATTTTTCCTGAAGTATAGCCGGAGCTAATAATAGAAAACTAAAACATGTGTGCCCTGATGTCATACGCTTGATGTCATAACATCCAACATGACATTCAGCTTCACTTACTCTTAGCTCTCCCTGCAAAACACTCTTCATGTATGTCATAACATCAATTATGATATTCACACATACATTAATGTTTTGCCATAAAATGCAGCCAATCAAAAAGCATCTACAAACTCCGCCTTTGGCAAATTTTTGGCTAAAACACCCTGTTACCATATCAGAGTTTATAAGCAGCAGAAATCATACCATATAACCTATCATACAGGAAAGCTACTAACACACTATTAGAGTTGTCTACACATACACAGTTAGCTCTCAGCTACTCAGGATCAACCTGTTCACACATACTCATCTGTTAGTCAGCACTATAGATGTCACCAATGTTTTGAGTAGCATCATGGGTTACTCCTCCTCAACTTATGCATACTACATCAACTGGACACAACCTTCACAACCTGTTTGTCACACCTTTCTGTGGACTTTCCTGTGTTACTCCCCCTGAAGAGATGCACAACACATTCTACTGCAGACACACACACTCCTAATCAGCAGCTAGGAGCTCACACACATTTTAGCAGCTTTAGTAAAAACTCACACCTGCAAGCATGTTCAGTTCAAACATGCACACTAGTAGCAACAAACAATCAAGTCTTCCACCCGCTCTTCCACCTGTGAGTTGCTGTTGCTACCACTCTTCTCCCCCTTTTTAGCCACAAATTAAGATCAAAATAATTAAATCTAAATCATATGGAAGCACATATGTTAGGGGTTATTACACCAAACTGCTCATGAAGAGCATCACAAATCCAAATAGTCATAACAAAAACAAAATTCTAATTAAAGAACCAAAAAACTAGTTAAATCAGCAACACATCATCATCAGCTCAGACTCCTACATCCTAAGCCACACATCAGGCCCTCAGCACACTAGTCTTCCTACTCTTCAGCAGAACTAGAACTAGCTTCTTCAGAATCCCCATCACTGGTTTCCTCAGAATTGTCACTAGCCTTTTCAGCATCTTCATCACTGGTTTCCTCAGACCTGTCATCAGCTTCTTCAGATGCAGCATCCTAGTCAGCATCCTCTTTTGAACCATCATCCTTTTTCTCTTCATCAGTGTCAGTGAATTCAGGATCCTCATCCTGCTCAAGAGAATTGATTAAATTTTCAAGATCTTTCTTCCTTGTGTCCAACTTATTTCAAGTTTCTTTGAGCATTGCAATCACCTCAGCTTTTCTTGTCTTGGCACTCCTCTTGGATGTTTCAGCTGATGTCACGACAATGTCACGAACATGTGTCCCTTGAAACAGCTTGTAATGAAAGGACAAAGGGCTTTCTCTCTTGGATGTTGTGTCACTCTCTTTGAGAATATTAGGATGTTGATGCAAGATTATTCCACTAATGAGGGAAGGAAATCCAATGGGGCCTTTGACACTAAAGCTGCCAGTATGCTTCATGGTCTGATAAAAAATGTAGGTTCCATAATTAACTTTGGCTTTTGGTCCCCACAATATAGAAAAATTTCCCCAGGACAGTTACCACAGTTGACTTATGATTTGTGGGCACCTAATTGGCAGCTCCAATTTTGTGTAGCATCGCATATTTTACACTCAGCTTGCTGGCAACTAACTTTCCTTTTGATGGCCAGCTATTAACATGGTTAGCTGTTATCACTTGACACACCTTGTTATCAGACACAACTATATCAAGGTGAGCTCCACCTGATCTTCCCAGATATTTGTTGATGGTTGCTGGAGAAAAACTGACACATTTCCCTCTCACATAAACTTTGCCAAATTCATCAAATTTTCTATCTGCACACGCTCCTGATAGGTTGACTACAAATTCTTTGACAAGTATCTCATAGCAGGGAGAGAATTTTGTGACTGTCTTCATCAAACCAGCATCATGGATAAGGGTCATGATCTTTGTGCTTTCAAGAGCATTTTGAGCTAGCTCTCTCTCCAATGCCAGCCTCTTCTGAAAAACATATTTCCATCTGTTGACACTAGATGGAAAATGGAATGATATGTTATCAATCGGCACATCAGGAACACTAGCAGCAAGTTTGCTAGTTGGGAGTTTCTTCTTTGGTTGGATGTCTGTGACATCACCAGCAACATCAGAATTTGACTCTAATTTTATACTAGTTTCAGCCTTCCTCTTCTTTGGGACTACCTTGCTCTACGCTTTGGTAGGTCCAACCTGAGTTCTCTTTGACCCAGCCTTCTTTGTAGACGTATTCTCCACCAAGGCCTTCTTTCCTTTCCTAGTCATGAGCCTTTTGGCTATGCTTGGGTTGATTGTGGCTATTAGATCATTGTCTGAATACTCATCAAGATTCACTACATCAGCATTTTCCTCGTTATCATCATGGTTACCACATTGCATGTGATCATCATTATTTTTCAGAACCTTGACCTTGGTTATTATTCTCTTGTGAGGTGGTTTCCAATGTTTCAACATTGTGAGTGACATCACCTTATTCCTCCAATTCAGGTGCAGGATCCTTAGTGTTAGGGGGAAAGGATATTCTTGGCACATCATTTGGTTCATTCAATACCTTGGCTACCAAATTGGCAATGCTATTGTGGATTTTCCTGGCTTCTTCTTCATTACTTTCCTCATGAGGGATAGATGTTGAACAGTGAGGAGCTTGCCCTGATACTAGTTCTTTAGGTCTTCTTGCATGGGTGGTTCGAGGTTTCTTCACCATCTGACCTTCTGGTGTTAGCATTCTCAGGGGTTCTATCTCAAGAATCTGGTTAGGTTTGCTAGACTCAGTTCTAGCACTAGAATCGCTGGTGGACATCTTCTTGGAAGTAATCGATTTTGAATGTTGAGACATTATCGAAGACTTTGGTAGTGAGAGAAAGGGGTTTTTTGTGTTTGCTGGAAGAGGTATGGAAGATGAAAAGTTTGTATGAGCACCAAATGAAGTAAGTGTCTTGTATGTAGGTGTTCAAGGGGTAATATTGCAAAAGAGGAGGGAATTTAAACTTTTGACCAATCAGTAGATGATGAGCTTTCAAAATGTAATTCCCTATTATCATTAATTGCTATAATTTATCATTAAGCCAGGTCCTCAACTTACATTGCGTATTGTCAATTTGAGTAGCCTTAAGACCTCTTGTAATCATGTCATCATTATGTAGATCAGCGTTTACACGAACCTTTCCAAATTGATACATGTTATCACTATGCATGGATCTATTGAACTTAATGGAGTTCATATTGAAGTTACTAAGAATGTCACAAAATAATGTCATGACATCTTGAGTGACATTGCTCCTTTTATGCTGATCACCTTTCATGGACTCTATCAAATTCCAGTATAACATATCTAGATTTCTATGATATCCATCTTTTGAATGTGTTGTCTGGGCTTGCCTTCCAGCCTGATATTTATCACAACCTTTTCTTTCATCTGGAGTTAGATTAGGAATTCCCTTCACAACTTCCTTGGATATGGTCTTCTTTATCCTTTGAAGATGTCTACCTCTTTTAAGCCACCGTTTATCCTCATTTTCTTCTTCGATCATGGGACAGTCATTGAGGTTACTTTTAGACTCCCACAAGTAACAATTATTCTGAGCTCTAGTACCCCTCATGATTTCCTCATCTTCTTCATTTGTAACCACACATGTCTCCTTAGTGAATTTGACACTAAATCCTTGGTCGCTGAGCTAACTTATACTGATAAGATTAACAGTCAATCCTTTAACCAACAAGACATTCTCCAGTTCTGGAACACCAGGACACTCTAGTTTTCCAGTACCTTTGATTTCTCCTCTAGCCCCATCACCAAATGTTACATAACTTGAGGAATAAGGTTTGATGTTTACCAAAAGATTCTCTATTCCAGTCATATGTCTAGAAAAACCACTGTCAAAATACCAATCTTCTTTGGTTGGCATCCTAAGAGAAGTTTGAGCTACTAGAGCAACCTCCTTGGCAACCAATTGTTGTTTCTTGTTGGGACTTCCTTCTTGGTTCTAGCACGATGTTGTTTCTTGACTTGAGCACCCTGTTTGGATTTGCCTTGATAAGGATGACTAGGAAATCCATGTATCCAAAAACAGAAAGGTTTAATGTGTCCAAGTCTTCCACAGTAGTAACACCTATACCCTTGGAATTTTTTCTTGACTTGGTTCCAACTTTTGTTCCTCTGATGTTGTGACATTGGTCGTGACATCCATTTTGCCCTCTGATCTTCAGGCTTTGGCCTCTTGAACTCTAAGATGGGTTTATGTTCACCAACAAATCCTAGTCCAGACATGTTACCTGCTGTATGACCACTCTGTAGAATTTTTTCTAGAGTGTCAGTCCTAGGGTTCAGCATCCTTATGGATTTTGACATTTGATCCAGATTAGATTTCAACAAGATGGCTTCATGATCGGTGGTTTTTACACGTTATTTTACCGTTTATGTCAGTTAATCATTTGTTTTGTCTTGTCACATTTTAGTTGTTTTTATTACATTTTACGCGTCGATTTGGTATTTTCACTGTTTCTAGGTTCAGGTATACAATAAAGGAGAAGCAGAGCGAAAACCGGGAAAAAATGGCAAGATTTCGGAAGAGTTTTGTTGTGAAATCTTTAGCAGTCTGCACGAAAATGATCATAACTGGAGTTCTGGGAATCCTTTTGAGGCGTTCTAAAAACCGCCGAAAAGCTAAGAGAGAGAGAGAGCTATGACTTTCGTGTTGGAGTCGAAGTCAGATTCGAAACAGGGGTGCAACACGGGTGCCCATGTTGTGTGACACGGCCCGTGTTGCAGGATGTGCTATGAAAAGGCGATTTTTGGAGAAAAAACAGTGGCACAACACGGGTGCCCGTGTCGTGTGACACGACCCATATTGTGACACCTGGGACTTGCAAATTTCACGCGAAAAATGTGTCAAGAAGCCAACACGGGCGCCCGTGTTGCCTGACACGGCCCGTGTTGCAGGAAGCGCTTTTTTCCCTATTTTTCTTGTATTTTTTACTCTTGTGATCCACGGGGGTATTGGGGGTATTTCCCTAGTGATGAGTTTGAATTAAGACTATTTGATACGTGTTTGGAGAAAGAATAAGGGGCTTTTGGACAGAAAAGAATTTCACGATCAAGATTGCAGCAACCAAGGATTGGGGGAAACTGAAGGGTCTCATGAGCGGAAGCTATTGAAGATCAAGGCACCCCTATTATCTGTAATGTTGAATTTAGTTGTTGATTTTATTTTTAATATGAGTAGCTAAACCCCCCAATGCTAGGGGGTGTCCCTGATTTGACTATGTAATGACATTGACCTTAATAATGGATTTCTCTGCTCTCTAATCATCGTTGCTATCATATTTTGTTTTATGGCTTTTCTTATCTGACAAATGAGAATATGAATTACGGTTAACCTTAGGTTTGGAAAAACAATTGTTAACGCATTTATACAATATTACTATAGTAGATATTTCCTAGGAATGAGGATGCCCTATAGTAACCGTAATGTTTTAGATAATGTATATTGATTGGGATTGTTCCTATACTGCCAAGGAATTGGGGTATAGGGAGAATACCAAAGGGTTTTCTGCTAAGGAATTAGAGTCAACTAATCTTTAAACCCGGTCACGATTGAATTGAGCAAATATTTCTAAAAACTTAGGATTGAGGTTGTTACAAGGTTATTTCATACACCCTACTCTAGCATGCTTCTCATAACTGTCTAAAACCTTTATTTTACTGGTTTTGCCTTTTGGCCTTTAAAATTGTAATAAACAAACCAAAACCCCTATGACTTTTTGTTCAATTGTATTATTTTAGAACTTGTGTTCATACGCAATCCGCGAGATCGATATACGGGGAATTTCCCCTTATTACTACATCAGTACAATTAGTACACTTGCTAATTTACCGGTCAAGTTTTTGGCGCCGTTGCCTGGGACTGCCAGAATATAAGTTAGATCATAACTCAATTGAAATTTTGTTGTTCTGAGACCAAAATTTAATCTTCAGTTTTATTTTTTTATTTTTATTATTTTGTTACTACTAATCTGCGTCAAACATTTTCATGCGAGGAGACCCCTCAGCTAATTTTTCTTTGGACGCAGAAATTGAAAGGACTTTACGCGAAATATGTAGACAAGCGAGATTGTTAGCTTCAGAAGAAGAAATAGTTTTTATTCATTCAGATTCAGGTTCGGAACCAGAAGGAGACACTGAAGCTATGGCGGATCCCCCACCAGCGGAGAGACTTCTTGGAGACTATGGAGGGGCCCATGCTCAACCCAACCAGATGACCATCGTAAATCAACCGGTGAATGTGGCACATTTTCAGCTACATCCGTCTACCATTCGCCAGTTATAGAGCAAGTCTTTCTCTGGAAGAATCAACGAAGATGCAAACAAGCATCTACAGAGATTCCTAACAACTACCACATCTTTGAAGATAGAAGGCCATTCTGAAGAGGCCAAGAGACTTGTTATGTTTCCGTTCACACTGACCGATGATGCGGAAGAATGGTTCTACTTACTTCCAACTGGGAGTATCACAACATGGCAAGAAATGGAGAACGCATTCCTCAACGAGTATTTCCCTGCTTCAGTGTTTATTCGAAAAAGATACGACATTGTCAATTTCAAACAAAAAGAAGGGGAATCTCTGGGAGATGCATACAAGAGGTTTAAGAGGTGTCTGACTGCATGCCCAACTCATAACATGGATGCCACAGAGCAGATGCAGAATTTTGTGAATGGTTTGAGAATCAAGACAAAACAGCTTATTGATACTGCTGCCGGTGGCTCAACTAATTTCTCAACAGCCACTGGTATCAAGAGGATCATAGAAGCAATTTCCGCCAATGAGCATCTTGAGTTATATGATCGCACTGTGAACCAACCAGAGGGTAAGATTGATTTGAAACTAGCAGAACAAGTGGTGAACATGGAAGATCGAATCAAGGCTGAAGTGGAAAGAAGGCTTAAAGGGATGAATGTGAGTACTGAAACTATAGCTCAAGTTCAACCTGTCCAAGCTATTAGTTGTGAGGTTTGTAATGGTCCCCATTATACTGTGCATTATCTTGCAACTACTCAACAAGTTGAAGAGATAAAATTTTTGAGGCAAAACAATCCTTATTCCAATACATATAATCCAGCATAGAAGAATCATCCTAACTTTTTCTGGAAAGACCCAAATCAACCCCCATATCCGCAACATCAACAACAACAAGCTCCTCAAAAAGCAGAATGGGAGTTAGCAATTGAAAGAATGGCATCTCAAAGTATGCAATTCCAAGAAGAGACCCGAAACATTCAAAGGAACAACACAGCTTCCATCAAAAACCTTGAGTCGCAAATGGGATAGATAGCCCAACACCTCTCAACACACGCTCAAGGAACCCTCCCGAGTGCGACAGTACCGAATCCGAAAAATCAAGAGAGTATTAATGTTGTCACAATAAGAAATCAGAAAGTGATAGAAGAGGAGGAAACAAAGGAGGACGAATGCATAGAGGTGGAACTTGAGGTAAAAGAAAAAATAAAAGAACCAGAAGAAGTTGTACTATCTGAAAAGTCAACTAGGGAGAAAAAGAAATAGGAGATCAAACCGAAAATCAAATTACCGTTCCCTCAAAGAGTTACAAAGAGGGATCATAACGAGAAAGACTTCGGAAGGTTCAGTGCAATGTTCAACAAATTGGAAATCCACATGCCGTTCTTTGAAGCACTTGAGCAAATTCCTTTATACAAGAAATTCATGAAAGGGGTTATAGGCAAAAAGAGACCAATGGATGAAGAACCGAAGACCACAACTGAGCAATGCAAGAAAATATCACAAGAAAGGAAAATACCCATCAAGATGAAGGATCCTGGACCAGTTGTAATCCCTTGTACTATAAAGGATCGAACTTTTAAGAAAGTCCTAATTGATTCAGGTGCTAGTGTGAGTCTCATGCCGTTATCAATTTTCAAAAAGCTGGATATTGGAAAAGTGAGCGATACGGGAACAAGCTTGAAGTTTGTCGACCACACAACTAAGAAGGCATATGGGCTAGCAGAGGATGTTCTAGTGACAATCGATAACTTCACTTACCCAGTTGATTTTCAAATCATGGATATACCCGAGGATAAAGAAATTTCGATCATACTTGGCCGACCGTTCTTGCTTACTAGTCGGTGCAATATTGATGTGGAAAAAAGTACGCTCACTTTGAAATATTTGATGAGGAAATCACCTTAAAAGCTCAAGAGGTTCGAAAGAAAGGTAAGGAGAAAGATGTCAAACCTTTAGTTGGGAAGATCAACACAACTAAGAAGGGAAAACGATCGAAACCATTTCAAGTTTCTCTTATTTTTGAACCGGCACAATACTCTGTTGCGAAGAAGTCGAGCAATAGAGTTTGGAGGCTGAAGTACCCCCCATAATAGTGGGGAGTCGATCATCGAGCCATGCGACGTTAAACGAAGCGCTGCGTGGGAGGCAACCCACGGTTTTATGAATTGATGTTGTTTCTTTTTTTGTTATTGTTTTTGCAGGAATAAACGAGATTTTACAAGGGAAAACGTGGAAGCAGCGAAGAGGTACTGCATTACTTGTCGACCCCTATGTGAGGATCTCTGTGAGTACACCTCTTCTTCTCTTGATTATTGAACATTGAGACAATGTTTAGTTCAAGTTTGGGGGAGGTTTTACCGTTTTGAATTGTCTATTTAAACACTTTTTTATTTTTAAGTTCGGTAAAAATCACATCGAATTCGCCCATATGGAGACTGTAAATTTTTTTCTTGTGATTAGAAGGTGTGTAAGGTAGTCAAGAAAGTATTTAGAGTTCAAGGGAAGTAGAGTTTGAACTAAGGAACTTGGGAAAGTTTGGAAATTGAGGTATAACTTGAACACCCTAGGTTCCCCAGAGTAAGGAAACGAGTCCAACGTGTAGATTTGTGCCATAGTACTTGTATTTGAAAAGTATACCTCGATTAGTTCATTGTGATAGTCCTGAATAAAAAAAAATTGTTTTGAGAATGATGTGTGGCACCAAAAAAAAAAAAGAGTTGAATAATGACGGTAAAGACAACCTGTCCTTCTAAGTTGGGTAACCCTCACCCGGTTATTTAGCCTAACGGCGGTTGAATCTCTATATTCGTCCCAAAGTGGACTAATAAACGCCTGTGAGCGAGAAAAAGAATAAAGGTGCCACGGAAAAAAATCTCGAGCAAAAATGTGCATGCCTTAATCTGTTTATCCGAATGAAAGGGGTAGAAAATAGAAGAAAAGACTTAAGCCCAAAGCATAGTTGGAGAGGTGGCCAAAAGGGAGATTTAGGTCCGTAAGTTTACTGCGGTATGTGTTTATGTAATGCCTTCGTTAACGGATGAGTACCGAAAGAGCTGGTTTGAGCCGATTGGAACTAAGACTCACGTATGAGTATCGACACGCCTTACACCCTGAACCCTTCACTTGATGTGCTGTTTGACTTGAAAATTATTTATCCAAACTTTTTGCTTGAGGTCAAGCAATGGTTTAAGTTTGGGGGAGTTTGATCAGTGGTTTTTACACGTTATTTTACCGTTTATGTCAGTTAATCATTTGTTTTGTCTTGTCGCATTTTAGTTGTTTTTATTACATTTTACGCGTCGATTTAGTATTTTCACTGTTTCTAGGTTCAGGTATACAATAAAGGAGAAGCAGAGTGAAAACCGGGAAAAAATGGCAAGATTTCGGAAGAGTTTTGTTGTGAAATCTTTAGCAGTCTGCAAGAAAACGATCATAACTGGAGTTCCGGGAATCCTTTTGAGGCGTTCTAAAAACCGCCGGAAAGATAAGAGAGAGAGCTACGAATTTTGTGTTGGAGTCGAAGTCAGATACGAAACAGGGGTGCAACACGGGTGCCCGTGTTGTGTGACACGGCCCATGTTGCAGGATGTGCTCAGAAAAGGCAATTTTTGGAGAAAAAACAGTGGCACAACACGGGTGCCCGTGTTGTGTGACACGGCCCGTGTTGTGACACCTGGGACTTGCAAATTTCACGCGAAAAATGTGTCAGGAAGCCAACACGGGCGCCCGTGTTGCAGGAAGCGCTTTTTTCCCTATTTTTCTTGTATTTTATACTCTTGTGATCCCTGAGGGTATTGGGGGTATTTCCCTAGTGATGAGTTTGAATTGAGATTATTTGATACGTGTTTGGAGAAAGAATAAGGGGCTTTTGGACAGAAAAGAATTTCACGATCAAGATTGCAGCAACCAAGGATTGGGGGAAACTGAAGGGTCTCATGAGCGGAAGCTATTGAAGATCAAGGCACCCCTATTATCTGTAATGTTGAATCTAGTTGTTGATTTTATTTTTATTATTATGAGTAGCTAAACCCCCCAATGCTAGGGGGTGTCCCTGATTTGACTCTGTAATGACCTTGACCTTAATAATGGATTTCTCTGCTCTCTAATCATCGTTGTTATCGTATTTTGTTTTATGGCTTTTCTTATCTGACAAATGAGAATATGAATTACGGTTAACCTTAGGTTTGGAAAAACAATTGTTAATGCGTTTATACGATATTACTATAGTAGATATTGCCTAGGAATGAGGATACCCTATAGTAACCGTAATGTTTTAGATAATGTAAATTGCTTGGGATTGTTCCTATACTGCCAAGGAATTTGGGTATAGGGAGAATACCAAAGGGTTTTCTGTTAAGGAATTAGAGTCAACTAATCTTTAAACCCGGTCACGATTGAATTGAGCAAATATTTCTAAAAACTTAGGATTGAGGTTGTTACAAGGTTATTTCATACACCTTACTCTAGCATGCTTCTCATAACTGTCTAAAACCTTTATTTTACTGCTTTTGCCTTTTGGCCTTTAAAATTGTAAGAAACAAACCAAAACCCCTATGACTTTTTGTTCAATTGTATTATTTTAGAACTTGTGTTCATACGCAGTCTGCGAGATCGATATTCGGGGAATTTCCCCTTATTACTACATCGGTACAATTAGTACACTTGCTAATTTACCGGTCACTTCACTTTTGAGAGACTCTATTGTTGCAAGATGCTCCATCTTCTCAACCTCTAACTCCCTTATGAGTTTCTTGTGTTGCTCTCATTGTTGATATAATTCTCCACTTCTGATGCAAAGCTTCTTATATGAAGCTACAAGTTCCTCAACAATTAGCTCATCTTCACTTGAGTCATCATCAGATATGCATACACTGGTCAAATTATTAACATGTTTGGCAGACTCTTCTTCTGATCCACTTTCTGAGTCACCATCAGACCATGTGACATTTAGGCATTTCTTCTGTTTCTTTAGATAGGTGGGACATTCAGTTCTAATATGTCCATATCCTTCACATTCATGTCATTGGACCCCTCTGCCCTGGTAAGGTTTCTCTTCAGAGTTACCCCTTCTGCTGATGTCAGAGGAGCTATTCTTGACATAAGGCTTAGACTTATGGTCTATTCTTTTGATCAGTTTGTTAAATCATCTTCCAAGCAAGGCAACTGCTTCTGACAAATTTTCCTTATTGTCTTCCTCTGAGTCATCTGCAGTGTTTGAAGCAAGAGCTATGCTTTTGTTCTTTTTCTCCACAGCTTGATCACTCATTCCCATCTCAAAGATTTGGAGAGAACCAATGAGTTCATCCACCTTCATATTGCATATGTCTTGAGCTTCTTCAATGGCAGCGACTTTCATGGCAAACCTTTTAGGCAAAGATCTGAGAATCTTCCTCACAAGCTTCTCTTCAAACATCTTTTCTCCCAAAGCTCCTGAGGTATTGGCAATTTCAAGGATATTCACGTAGAATTCATGAATAGTCTCCTCCTCATTCATTCTCAGATTTTCAAACTTGATGGTTAGCATTTGTAATCTTGACATCTTGACTTTAGAGGTTCCTTCATGGGTTGTTTTAAGTGTATCCCAAACCTCTTTGGCCAGTTCACAATGATGTACCAGTCTGAAAATATTCTTGTCAATTCCATTAAATAAGGCATTCAAAGCCTTAGAATTTCCAAGAGCCAAGGCCTCTTACTCTTTGTTCCATTCCTCTTCAGGAATTAACACAAATATTCCATCTTTATCAGTCTTCTATGGATGTTCCCATCCTGAATTTGCAGCTCTCCATGCCTTGTTGTCTAAACACTTTAAGAAGGCTATCATCCTAGGTTTCCAGTAGTCATAATTGGATCCATCTAGAATTGGTGGTCTATTTGTGAATCCTATATCCTTGTCCATAGTACCAGAATTTATCTTCCCTAGATCTCACCCAGAAATAACAGGCAGGGTGCCTGCTCTGATACCAATTGAAATTCTGGCTACCCAACAGTGGATGTTATCACGGATGTTATGACATCCACTGTAACACAGACTACTGGACTTAATAATAAGCAGTAAATGGAAAGCAGTAAATGACACAAGTAATTGTTCACCCAGTTCAGTGTCAACCATACCTACATCTAGGGGCTACCAAGCCAGGGAGGAAATTCACTATCAGTAGAATTAATTCAGAGTCAAAAAACCTGTTTGCACTCTTCACTTAAGACCTACCCAATGACACTTCAGCCTAATACTAGACCAGAGTTTCCCACTTACTCCCCCTCAATCACCACAGTGATATCAATACAAAATTACAATTGAGATATGAAGACACACTTCAAACACACCTTGATCTTGCTTCACAACTTGGATCAAGAGACACAACACTCTTGGTTAAAAGCTTCGAGTGACACACTAAACAACTTAATAATACTAAACCAAGGCAATCCTACAGCAGCCAATTGCTTGGCTTACAAGTATTCCTAAGGCACAATACAAACGTGAAGAATATAACTTCTTCACTCACAAGGACACTCAATACACACTCTCTTAAATTACTTTCCGGACCACTTATTAGGATTGCTCCTTCTGTTATTTATAGTAGCAACTAGTCCTTGGGCCTTCGTGCATAAATTAGGTTTACCCAAGATAAACCTCTCTTCATGAATCTGCACACTTACCATTTAGGTCATGGGCGTTTTATGCTCTCCTCAGCCATGCCTAAGCCTGAGATATCTAGGCTTCCTAGAATGTTTCCTGAAGTATAACCTGAGCTAATAATAGAAAACTAAAACCTGCGCGCCCTGATGTCATACGCTTGATGTCATAACATCCAGTATGACATTCAACTTCACTTACTCTTAGCTCTCCCTGAAGAACACTCTTCAAGTATGTCATAACATCAGTTATGACATTCACACATACATTAATATTTTTCCATAAAATGCAGCCAATCAAAAAACATCTACAACTTTCCTTCTATATTTTCCCTTTTTATTGCTCCTTATTGAAGACTTCAGCAAGTGTAGAATACTAGCCGTTGGAAGAGATAACTTTAGCAAGTCTCTTTGTTTTTCTATAGTACAAGAGACATCGAAGAGATATACACCAAAAGATCTTAATCCATTGGGTAACATGTTTCACCATTGCGTCTTCCATGTATTCTTGTACTATAGATCCGTTTAAAGTAGATTTCTATAAAGCATGTCAACTCTTCTTGAGCCTTGTGAACATAGACTCTACCTGACAAGCGTTTGACAATGCAACTTGTTTTCTACAATATGGATAACTCAAGCTCTATTACTGAATCTGAATGCTCACCAGAAGCTGATACATTAACTTAGTATAGAGACAATATGTTACTCTTTTAATGATGAGGCCTTCAACTTCAAAGTCTATGTCAAACATCACTTAGAGAGTGTTCTTTAGGTTCTGATCCACCAGAAGCTAGTAACTCATCCCATCTCAAATGCATCCTTATATCACATTCTGAATGCCTTCTCTTCAAGCTTTTGAACCTCATACTTGGAACACATATTAGATAACACCATTGGTCTTTTAATACTTTGTTATCATCGGAATCTAAGAGATATATGTCATGAACAAATCTTGTTTTGATGATGTCCCCCTTTTTGATGATGACAAACATAAGTATTAAAAGGACAATGTTGGGGCAGTTATAATTTTTTTGGTAACATAGTGAAAGCGGATTTTTCCCGTCAAATTCATGATGTATTTGGGTGGATACCCGTGTGTAAGGGTTACGTTCCAATGTCTACGAGTAAGTGAGAAGAGTTTAATATCATATTTCTTATGTTGAGAAATGAACACAATACCTCTTTTACATAACAAAGAAAATTTGGTAAAAAAAGAAAGAAAAATGAGACGGAGCAACTCTCTAATCGATTAGACCTAGTTAGTTTGGAAAGAAAACAATCATGTTTAGAGTCTAATTGATTAAGAGAATTTCTAATCAATTAAGTGATAAGTTTTCCTCATAATTAATTAGACACATATTCTAATAGGTTAGAGACATGTTTAAATCAATTAGAGGTGTGTGCGCGCGTGCCCGCACCGCGTGCATGCGTGCGTGCGTGTGTGTATGCGCGTGTCTGCGTGCGTACGTGTGAAAATTCGAAACTGATAAAGTACACAATGACACAAATACTGATAAAATACACAAAGATACATGATCAATCGAGCTTTAAAAGACTTTAAGTTTTTTGATGTTGTTATTAACATTTGACTTTGCTCCAAACACCAAAATCTTCTAGATACGTTTGTTAAGCCTTACCATTACATCCATGATTTGATCTTCCACCTCGATCATAAGCCTTTTAGGTATCAAGAAACATTATCTAGTAATCTTGACTCATAAAATATGTTTGCAGGGACAATGATTTGTTCTTAAGAAACCGAAGAGAATACATTATCAATGGATGAAACCACGTAGAATTGATCATTCAAATCAGTAAAAAATTATATTATTTAGTCCTCAAGTATGAAATTTCTTTTTGAATGCTTTACATCTTCAAAGGTTTCATTTCATCCTGAAAGAGTTTTCATTTCTATAAAATATTCCAAAACAGATTTTAAACCTTGTTAGGGCTAACATTTATAGTAGAGAAAATAAAAAAATAAAAAATGATTTAAATGGTTTGAGCATATAAAGATAAAACATGTAAATTCTGTAATAAAGAAATTAGATCAGATGAAGAGAAGTCAAACAACTATAAAAAGAGAAAAACTTAAATACATTATAGGAGAAGCTATTAAGAAAGTATCGACATTAATGATTTGGATAAAAATAAGGTTTTGGATAGAACTCTAACGAAAATTGATCCATATGCTTTGTTCTCTTGAAGAAATAACTTGTAGCAATATATGAGTGTCAGCCATAAAACAAGGCAGGTTGTTAAAATGTTTAAGGCGATAAATTAACTATTTTGAATTTCACATACAATAGAGGCCATAGCTTTGTACTCGACTTCTGATGAAAATCTTAACCTTGATGGATGTTTACTAGACTTCTACAAGATTAATTGATCTCCCAAATATATACATTCCTCACTAACTGATTTTCTTCTGCCTAGACACCAGATGCAAAGGCCCAATAAGGGTCCATCTATATATAGAACCTCCCATGTTGGTCACCTCTAAGGTGTGAGTGCAGATTACCATCCCTAATATTCAGCTACATAAACCAAGGTGTATCATCCTTTCCTTTTGAGCCATCCAACCATGTCTGATGTATGTGCATCCATGTAAACTCATTTGGTGTATCAACCTGCCAAAAATCAACAAACTAGTAGTTGGAAATTTATATCAAAAGATCCATTTAAAAAGAATTTCTAAAAAATAGGGTTAATCATGCTTTTGGTCTATATTATTAGATAAATTTGACATTAATCAAAATATGGGCAGAAAAGAGTGAGTACAAATGTTCACCTTTGAATTCATCAAAACCTTTGTTAAACAACCCCTTAACTCATTCCCTGATTTTAGATGACAGAAATTAATACGTCAAATAAGAGCAAGTAATATAAAGAAAAGCCACAAAATCAAATTATAAAAGGAATGAGAATTGTTTAATACTTAACAGCCTTAGATAAGAACCCTAAAGTACAAGGTGAATGAGCAAAAGTTGAATAAAGAAACAAAAGGAAAATCAACATTCTTCGTTGAATTAGTAAATTTATAAACATAATAACGGTAAAATCAGGCAATCACTCTTATAACAATCACTCACCATCCGGTTTTAGTTTTTGCAGAATGAGCACTGATA
The DNA here is from genome assembly GCA_963859935.3 of Lathyrus sativus. Taxonomy (NCBI): domain Eukaryota; kingdom Viridiplantae; phylum Streptophyta; class Magnoliopsida; order Fabales; family Fabaceae; genus Lathyrus; species Lathyrus sativus. Next base: position 50,287,534 of record OZ012740.1, on the reverse strand, counting down.
CTCTCCACAGAACTAGTCATACTTTGAAAGGAAGCACTGCTAATACTAAATACTAGTTGGTCTTTTTCAAACCCAACCCACTCATGGTGAAAAAAGTCATGAAGGAAATGAAGAAGCAAAGTTATAAAAAGAAAGACCGAGGAGAGTAATATTTAACACAAGTAAAATAAAGTTAGAAAATAATCGTACCAGATAACTCCCACTTGTCGAATTTGACCATCCATGAGCCCAAACTAACCTCTGCAAAAGATACACGATCAATCCAAACCCGAAAGCCTAGGCCCTGCTTCTCACCAAACACCTTTGGTAAAGTATCTATAATTTGTTGCATAGGTCGGTCAACTCCTGAGGGATGGACAAAATTTCCAGTAGAATGCTACAGATAAACAAAAATGTGAGGAAAATAACATTGGCAGTTAGTTACCTCTTCAGTGTTTCAAAATCTACAGCCCTTTAGTTTCAAATAACAAAAAAAAGACATCTCTTCTCATAAAAGTATCATATAATCAGATAGAAAATAGTTGGTCATCTAAAAGTCAGCAATAAGCATTCAGGCATGCAAGAGATTCAGCTCTGGCCAGGCTTAGAAATGGATTTGTGATCAATTTTGCGACCGCACTTAAAACTGTGAAGTTGTACAATACTTACAAATATTGATTTTAGATTTTGTATATACTGCTCAGAATTCTCAATTTCTCCACGCATCCATCTCTCATAAAATAGGTAGAACATCACTACTTCATGACCAGGACTAAGAATTTTCATGTTTAACAATGAGTCTCTAATATCTCTTGGAGGAACATTTGGACCAAGAGTGAAGTTACCAATAGCTTGCACAATACCAGCTGCACATCTCTCCGTGGCATGAATTATTTGTGCATTGTCCTTTGCATTTTCTGCATACCATTCAACCAATTCTTCTTGCGCATTACTGACCTGCAAATTTGGGAGGTGAGCAAATATTTTTCATCGTACAATCATAATGAAAAAAACACGGCCGAAAACTGTGGACATGTATATGGAGAATTCAGTAATTCTTATAATGTTACAAACCATGACACCATATACATCAGGTACACCAAACAGTTCAGCGTCATTTCCAGAATCACCACAAACAAGAGTGTTGAGTGGTCCTAGTCCATTGGCTTTTAATTTCTCAAGCAGAAAAGCAAGGGCCCGTCCTTTGCCAGCAGCTTGAGGTAATATATCCAAAGCAACACCATTGCTATAAATTATTTTCACATCTAACTGGAAAATAAACGAGTAGTATATCATAAGTCACAAAATCATAAAGAAATATAATGAAACTGTAGCATTTAAAAAATATATTAGATTAAGCTTTTAAGCGAAGTAGACAAATTTGCGCCACTAAGGTTGTTTATGAACTACAATCTTACCCTGTGTTTTTATAGATAATGATAAAAGTCTCACCCCACGTTTTTCTAAATCTTTTGAGAGAGCTTGCATGACTTCTGATGCCTTCCCTTTCTCCAAATAGAAGCTAACTTTGTGAGGTCGTTGCTCTGTTTCTGACTGCAGTTACTCCAGAAATTTCAAAGATAACATATTGATAAGTAAATATAAATCCTCTTAAACTAGTTACATTAGTTAATACTGCATTACATTAAATTTAAGGTCATTCTTCCTATCATGATGACGTATTAGAATTTTGATAAACGATAAAGAGCAGCCAAATTTGGATAAAATCATGGTCCTGAATAGAACATTATGGTGGAAGTTGATCCATGTAGCCGACCCCACTTAGTGGGATAAGGCTTGATTGTTGTTGTTTGATAAAGAGCAGCCTAGTGCATGAGACTTTCACCGTGTGGGGTATGGCGAGGGTAGATGGGCACAACACTATCCTCGCAAGCGGAGAGGCCGATTCTAGGATCTGAATTGACGACCTCCAGGTCTACAAGGCAACAACTTTATCGTTGTGCTTTAAGGCTCACCCTTCTAATAATTGATAAGCATCTATTACATGATATACTATGATAGATATACTTACTTGACTAACAAGCTCAGGAAACTTGGCTGATTCCTCGACAACAATGTCCCTGTTCCATTTATGATCCAAATACCGTTTCCACCCTTCATCGAGCACCATAGATTCCCCGTATGTAATCTCAGTTCCCACAGACATTATCGTTATATCGGGAGTCAACAAAGGTTTCTGCTTTCTCAACTCTCCGTATATAGTAGGCGATCTCCCCGTGGAGAAAACTAGTAGAGAATTATGCCGATAATAACCTTCCCATAATGCATTAAACCTAAGAAGAGCAAGGTTTTCTGGATCATCATGGTCTACCTGCAATGAAACACACAGACTTCACCACCACATTTAATCCCAAGAATCATCCAAAGACAGATTCATATCGAAATTATATTTACCATTGTGTAATCAAGATCTGAAACTATCATTAGATTGGCAGAACCATTGAGCCGATCCATATGCAGTTATAAGCTCTTTTTAAGCTTTGATCCTATGGATAAACAACTTATTTTCGGCTTATTACAGAAGCGCTTATCTTGAGAAGTACTTATTTAACAAGCTAGGTCAATTACAATGTACTACAATTAAAAATAATTGAAAATTAAAAAACTATAATCATAAGAAGAAAATGGGAATTAATGAGAATAAGAGCAAAAAGCTACCTTCGTCGAAAAATTTATACATGCATCGATCGTAATTGAAACAGAGTTCAAAAATTAGGTCAATCAGAGAGTGAAAGAGACCATAAAATCAATTGCGTTCCAGCATGAAGTTTCAACATGAAATAGCACCGTTTTTTTTTTCTTCCTAGTTACACGCAACTGGTTCAATTTTAAATTTTTTTTTTTTCGAATTTCAATAAAAGAGTAATAAATCATTAAATTTGTCCGGGAATTTGTTAGGTGTATCAAATATATCTTTAAAAGAGATTAATTGTTATATACCCATCATGTTATAGTGTTATTTAATAAAAATATATTAATAAATTATATTATATAATTAATTTAAAATTTAGAATTTAATTTAACGGTGTAAAAAGAAGATTGATTGACGGTACAAAATAATTTTATTTAAAATTTAAGAATTAATTCTCTCGTTTTTAATGGTGAGAAATTATCCAATGTAAATATAAAATTATCTTTTATTAAGAAAGTTATATTTTCAAACATATTTATATCAATCAACTCATTTTCTTAGATAATTAAATTGAAGATGTGTTTTTCCATAATAAAATACGGATATACATATTCATAATATTTTGATATTTTATAAAATATATATTAATGTAATAGGTTATCAATTGAAGTATGTAATAAGATGATAATATCATATATTAAAATAAATTCTTAATATATATTTTAGTCCATTAATTTAATTTAATATTGTGTTTTAATCCTTTAATTAAAAAAAATGTTTTAAATTAATCTCATAACTTCACTTTTGTTATCCTGTTTAGTAATTCCTATTAATTTATAAATAAAAAAACGTTAATTATTGGTGACGTGGCGTGACAACAAAGTTATTGGTACAAATCTGAATTAACATATGTAATTAAAAACTGATACACTATTTAAACGGCAGGAATTTTGTTTTCAAAGATTTTTAACCCCCGCAATTTAAATAATGTATCAGATTTTAACTACATATGTTGGCTCATATTTGTACCAATGCACTTACTGTCACGCCACGTCACCAAAAATTAATGTTTTTTTGTCAGAAATTGACATAATGGACCAAATAGGGTAACTAAAATGTGAAGTTAAGAAATTAACTTGTAACATTTTTTTAGTTAAAGGACTAAAGTGGAACATTAAATTAAGTTAAAGGACTTGGTGACTAATTATACCTAAAATGAATCTATAATCCATAATACTATCAAAATAACAAGTTGCAAAACATAATACTATGTCATCCATAATACAAATACTATAAAATACTATTGGGTATATCAAACTTTTTGTTTCTATGTTGCTTCCTGTACTGCAATGTCTTTTGTGCCTTAGATAGAATGACATCTATAATGGCCCTCCCAAAAGTACCTTTTAGAAAGTCTCTTCTATCTATCTCGCTCGCGCAAGATCTGTAATACGACAACATACTTGAAACACATCAACAACATGATCTACCCTAGTTTGTTTCTCCTTTATTATCTCATGATAAGTTGGCCTAGGTGGATCTCCGTGAGCATCTGGTGTTATGTAAGGATGTGACACTTTGAAATACCACTGGATGTAGCCGAATGCACTACACAATTTGCGAGGAGCTACCATACTTTTTGCTTCATTTAGTACCAGGTAATTATAGAAATCATCATAAATCACATATACACCTCTACGTACCATAGCTAGAAAAGCATACATGAAAGGCTCTAGTGGGATAACATGTATAAACTTGAAATGGTGCATGATTCGGTCAGGCGAATGTGGATACATCAGACATATCCCACAAGCCAAGCATCAAGATTAAAAGGTCATGTCATCTAATGGATGTGTGACGAGAATCTTCGTACGATCGAAAGCGTATATCATCTACTGCAGTGCGGTCAAGAAACACTCTAAAAGGCTCTGTCGAATGATTCCCCCTGAGCATGACGAATGTATAAGCACATGGCTGGTCCTTAGTGTATTCATCAACATATGTCTAGAGAAGAGATGCGTGGAAAGTGTTGGAGAATCCATGCCAAAAAAATTGGTATATATGAAATATTAGTAATGGCATAGCACAAGTGTTATGAAAATGGTATGGTAACAGTAAAAGTGAAAATATATTACCATAAATAATGTGCAACTAATTTTCATCCATCTGGTCTTCCAAATACAACCTTCACTAACTTCGAGTACATGTAAGCCAAACAAGTGGTCCCCAATTGTACTCATTAATATGTTCAAAGTCAATGAAGTATATAAGATAAACCACATCAATGTAATAAGAATTTTTGTCCACAAAGATGGATGTGTCAACCAAGTACATGAGGTATGACCTCAATGCATATGCTTTATGATGAATAACATGTGCATCCTCACCAATGACATACATTATCATAGCCAGGAGATGTGTTTACATGTTCTCCAAGAATGGAAATCTAGCATGAGCCCCTTTTGTATCTTCCAGCTACTTTAGAACATATATTGGGTCAGATCCCAAATAGGTAGCCGTCATGTTCAATTCTTTAAGTCTGGTCATCTTAGAATGCTCTAATAATCTTCTATTAATCGGAATATGTAAATGGGATGACACATCATTCAGTGTGATGGACATCTCACCATGCGAAAAATAAAAAGATGACGTCTCAGAGTGTCATATCTCAATGGACGTTGATAGTATACCATGCTTAGTAGTATTATAATCGATCATGCATAAATATTGCAACTTAGATAGCTGCATGTCATCATGAAACAACTGCTCATCGGGCTGTTGCAGCATCGCAATCTTCTGACCATGGTTGATGCATTTTAAAACATCACGGTACTGCAATAAGTACATAATCGTCAGAAAATTCTAATATTGTATACCTCTCGAAAGACGAAACTAGAGACGTTTGAACCCAAGAATTTGACGCTTCTGCATCAAATGAGCTGGCACCGACCGATGGTCGCAAGAGTCTGGCTCTTTCCCTATGAACAAATGCATGTTTAGACACTCTACCATACCTTAGTCGTTCTCGATTGTCAACCATGTTACCTGTAATTAAATTAGACAAACCTGACAAAGCAAAAAAAATCAAAACTAGATGAGAGACATTTAAAATCAAACCAAACAATGCAGACAAACATATTATGAAAATGCACTTCCGTGTTCTTTGAAAATCAAATTATGAATAAATACGGAAGTGCATTTCCATAGTTACCTGAAACTCAGTAAACACGAAAATGGCAAAAACGCAAGGAAACCAAAAAGGGAAAAAACGAATTCCTCAATTACACTACCTAACAATGACTATAACTACCTATATAGTAATGTGGATTACACAACCTAATGTTCCTATTTCTTAATGAATGTATAGAAAATCATATGTGAAAAGACTTGGATTGAAAAATTACCAAATATGTAGTTGATGTTGAGCACTTCGATTGATTGAATGTTCAGAGTAGAAATTGACAACCACTTGAATTGAATGGAGCAGCAATGTAACTTGGATTGACAACAAGTTTTGGAAGTGAGGAATGAAAGTGAGAAGATTTTTGGTGTATTTTGGTGGAAATGAGGAAGGGGAATGTCTGACTTATATTTGATTAAAATCTCATCTTAAGGTATATTTCTGGAAGTTGTTATAAATATGCATTTTCGTACTAGTTTTTGGCAAAACTGAAGGTGTGGATCACTTACGAATGGATGTCGTGTGAAATGGTGTGCGTCCGAAAATGCATTTCTGAATTCCATGGACAATTTTGGTTTTTCACAAGGGTGTTTGAGCACCCCTAAGGGTGGGAGAAGTAATTCACTAAAATTATTTTATTTCACAAAAAGTATCTGGTTTTGTGAAATTTTGGTCATTTCGGCCCTTCTCATTAGAGCACAAATTGGTAGCAAGGGTTACATTGTCAAATATAATTAAATATCAATTAAACAATTTATCTTTAAAGAATCAACAATTTAATAGGACATGTTAAATAAATGTTTGATTGATATTTTTTGGTGTAGAGAGAAAATTCTAAAAAATGAAAGTTTTTTAGGAAAGGATGAGAAGAAAGATGAATGTTTTGTTTGAATCGATGAAATCAGATGGAGGAAAGCGGTATGAGATGGAATGAAGGGCTAGTTTATTGTTTGAATGATTTAAAATCAAATGGAGTAAAGTGAAATAAAGTGATATGAACTCCATTTCATTCCAACACTTATCATCATATTTATTCCCCTCACATTTAGGCGAAATGAAGAATTTGTCTCATCTCGTCCTAAAACTTTCAAATATATAATAAAATCTTCATTATGCTCTACTACATTTTAAATGCATTATAAGTTCGTAAATAAATTTGTGGTTTAGTGAATATTTGATTAAAATTTATAAAAATATATGTATTTTCATTTTAATTTTACAAACCCACTTTTAGTCTTCTAATATTTATCTTCACGATTATCTATCTCAAATATTGTATAAGGGTTAAGACTATTTTCGAAAGCTTGTAAAAATTCATGAAAGTATAGTGAATAAAAGAATTTCTCTCTCCTTTAAAGTAAATCAATTTGATCGAATTGAATAAACAAGTTTATTTATGTTCTTATTTATTACCTTCAAGTGCTTGTTGTAACTATCACTTATTATAAGCTATTTTAATTATTTGATGTTATTGTTTTTTGTTTCACACAATTTTTTTTACTACGAGTTTAATTTTTACTTAAGAATTAAGGTGATGGTGGTTGACTTGATTTCTGTTATATAGTTTTTTATTAAAAAAAACATTACTAATTCAAGTTACTCTTTTTATAGCTAAAGTACACTCTTTGTTTTTTTTTAATAAGCAAATTCTTTCTATTCAAAAGGAATGCAAGTAGCAAACCAAACTCCAACAGATATAATACAGAAGCTTGATTTACATAAATTTACAACCCTACCAAACCAATAAAACATTACAAAAAATCAGTAGAAAGTTTAGACCATTCATAGAAAGTACAAGGAATTCTATTGACCGCACCCATCGAAACTCAACACCACGAAGTATACATTATTTTATGGACTAAATCTTCGACACAATGTACATCATTGTTGAAAATAATTTAGTTTCTAACCCACCAAATACAAGTACAAAACCAAATGAAAGACGCGAATTTTTTCGACGTTCGATGAACCAACTTAATAAATCATTCCATCAAATGTTCCCAATAGTTATCTCTTTCGCACCAAGGAACACCTACCAAATCGAGACCGGTCTCCAAATCAAAGAAATCTTAGGACAAGATATCATAACATGGTCCAAAGTTTCTACATCGTTGAAGCAAAATACACAAAAAGTACACTCTTTGTTCTTTTTTGCTCCTTTAAAATGGATTCAAGATCCACAACTTTCATTTTCTATTTGATCATCCTTCATACATCTAAATTCATTAATTCACGAAATTGATGTGTGAAGAAGCAAAATATAGTCTTTTGAGTATTTTGAGGATTTGGATAGTTGTGTGTTTAGAGAAGATTTCCTATTTTTCCATTCAAAAATAGTTTGTTGAGAGGGTTTGCAATTTTTCCGTCCAAAAATTGCAATTGAGAAAGGGTTTGCAATTTTCCTGTCCAAAAATTATAATTGAGAGAAAGTTTACAATCTTTCCGTTTAAAAATTATAATTTGAAGGGTTTGCAATTTTCTCCTTAAATTTTGCAATTGTATGGGACAGTTTGTAATTTTGTCCTTGTAAAAATTACAAGTTGAAGTATAATTTTATGAGTTTTTGTTGGAAAAAAGCTGATGGGTCATCATGAGGGGGAAACATTCACATTGGATCAAACACTCATCTAAAGATCAAAGACTTGGACAAACAAGTGAGAGAGACACCACATATTCACCCAAAACCTTAAGGTGATAGGTGTGTGAGTCTTCTTACTTATAAAGTGATTAACCTCCACTTTTCTAAGTAATGTGAGACTTAGAACTCACACTTGTTTCTCAACAATCTTCCTCTCAAGTGTGAGTCCATCTACTCTGCTCCCCCTTAAGTGGAAGCTCTTTCATCCACATGCTTGTACTGACATTGAGAGACACCCTTATCTCATCATGTGCACTTCAATGCGATACGCCGCATGACCACCTGTTTACCATCGAAAATGGAAAACAACCGCTAGTCCTCCAAAGCTACTAAGTCTTTGGTCACTTACAGGGACATGTGTTGTTATATAGTTCTTGGTTTTAATGATCTTATACAATGTTCTTCAAATATTCTCCAAAGTTGTTAAGAGAATGTTGTGATTTCTTTTAAGTAAGAAAAGAAATGTAGATTGCAGAAAGATAAATTGCTTTAAGAGAAAAGACAAGTAAATTGCAAGTAAAGGTAAATGACTGAAATTTAAATGCATTTTATTGTAAAGATAGGTATTCAAACGTACATTCTCTCAAAATCACTCTTTTCTCATGTGCAGGTACTAGGAGTAAAATGTAGAGTTTTGTATAATTGTTGAACACCCTTATTCTAAATGTTACGTGCTCTATTTATACTAAATAAAAAATAAGCGTCATCTAACGGTTATTTCGGCATAATGCGTCACGTTCCACACCGTATGCATTTTGTCGCCTCAAAATCCTCCACGTGTCCTAAGAAATAAATAAGGTCAAAAGATAGTTATCATCCTCATTTAAACTCCATTTGTTGAAACGCTTCTTCCAATGGACGTCGTCGAGCTCCAATCTTGGCAAAAATCTTTATAAGTCTTAGATCATAGCGTCTTCTATGCAAAGATTTCTTCGACTAGATCATCACAAGGGGGAAGCATTCATATTGGGTCAAACACTCACTTAAAGGTCAAAGACTCATCCAAACAAGTGAGAGAGACACCACATATTTACCCAAAATCTTAAGGTGATATATGTATAAATCTTTTTACTTATAAAGTGTTTAACCTCCACTTTTCTAATTAATGTGAGACTCAAAACTCACAATTTTTTCTCCACACAATTCACACTTATTTTCTCTACAAAGATAAATCAAAACATAAAAACACTACTCGTAAAAAATAAAATATAAAACAATTAAAAAAATAAATAGCACAGTCAAACGAAATAATAACACCTTCCTTTCAAAAACATCTTAAAAAAATATATTATAAATCCATTTTTCTATAAAAACCTATCAATTAAAAATGAACTGAAAACACATTTGAAATCCAATTCAAAAACTATCCGGTTCTTTCTAAAAATTTGTTTGAAAAGGGTTTAAATAATACTTTGATTTGTCGAACTAGACAAGTTCCATGTCAAACTTCTCATACTTATTATTATTATTTTTTATTATTATTTACCCACAAAACAAACAAAGAAATTTAAACATTATGAGTTTCCTTCCACACAATGCTATTTTTAGGTCATAACTTGATCTCAAGTGCTCAATTTCTTTCCATGACAACAAAGAGCAATATTTGCACTTCCTTGTCATTGTTATTTGTTACCATTGCTCCCACGTGAAAACTTCCATTTTATTTTTGTCAAAGATTCCAAATGGATACTCAACACACAACTTATTACAAGTATTTTGACAAAAATTTAACATCAATATCAGGAAAAACTAAAGTTAAGTGGTCATCACCTATACAAAAAATACCCAGCGTAGCAAGAAGATTCTTACCAATAACAATGATGTGTAGACTGGGCAAAGTAACGTAGATCCGTCCGAACTTATCCAAACCTGTCTCGAAATTAATAGAGAAATTTCGATTTAATTGGATGCGAATGCAGGTAAAATTTAATTTTTTTATTACGGGTGTGGAGACGGGAGCGGAGATGCTACTACTCGTCCCGCACGCGGCTTCACCTCCGTCTTGTTTATTTTAATTTATTTTTATGTTTCATTTTAATTATTATTATTATTATATATTTATTAGAATTATTTTAATTTTTAAAAATAATTTTGCTAGAAATAATTAATTATTTAATTAAATTATTAATTTGTATTGTTATAAAAAAATATCTATTTAAAAAATAATAATTTTGCGAATGGGACGGAAAATTCATTTCCCATTAAAGGTGGGTTTGACTAGTAATTTTTTATCCTCAATTGAATGCAGGTACGGAATAAATCTATTTTAAAAAGACGATTGCAGGTACCTGCTTAAATCCGTCACGATCTGCCCCAATGCTATGCCCATGGTTTGTGGTAGGGGTGGACGGCGGTCGGTTATGGGTGGGTTCGGATTCAAAATAATTAACCCGAATTAATCCACGGTTGAAAAAGTTGAACCCAATTCCACCCAAGATTAAGTTCGGTTTTATCGGTTGGCGGATTATCGGTTTAACCGGTTTATTCGGTTGGGTTGAATCGGTTTGAACCAATAAATTCTAACATGAAATTCTGTCATATATATAATGTGCATCACAGTATCTTTTCATCCAAAACTAACTCTAACCTGTTTTCGCATAAGCTAGTTTTCACACAAAATAACCCAATGTTGTTTAACAATCAAGCCCAACTAACATTCAACATGTAGCACTAATTCCTAATAGGTTTTAAACTAAAAGTTAATTCATAGTGATAACAGTTTACCCTTTATATGCAGACACAGTAATAGATTTCACCAATCCAAACTTAATAGCCAATTCACATTTCAACATTCAACACAACTAACACCATACTTAGATTAGTTTCTAAATTCACATATTACGTTCCAAATTAAATAACACATTATCACCAGCTAGCATTTAATTGATCCAATAACATAACAGGTTTTAAGCTTTCAATAGGGCATCAGGCATATCATTATAGACCACAGGTGTTGCAGTTCGCTCCAAAACTGTCTGTACTGTTTTCATTCCTGTAACTTCTTGCTTACCACCTTTTTGTTGATCATCCACTGTGAGGGTTTCAAGGTGGCTTGTTAATGAAGACTCCGCTAGAAAACCAGAGAGTCCTTTGTGCCCATTGCTAGAGGCGAGATCTGCAGCTGTTCTACCTGAAGGAAACTCTAGAGATGGATCTGTCAATGCACCACAATCTGCACCCATGGATACAAGGACAACAACTGTCTGCTCTCTGAACAAAGGAAGACAGAAGAACAGAAGATATATGAACCGGTTTGAGTTATGCTTGAACATAATATTCTTGAGAAAAATTATAGAAAATTTTGTGATCTTCCTTTAACTGGACACAAATCAATTGCTTTGGGGATAACTTAAAGTGACTAATACATGCATAAGGAAAACTGCTGTAATGTTTAGCACCCAACAGTTTAAAAAATGGAAAGGAGGAGGGGAAGGCGAGAATTCTGATACGATCTTTGCAGGAAAAAACTTAAATCAGCTTCATATGCTAAGGACAAGCTAGATTTGTAAACAAACTCACAGTTCAAAAAGTCTTAGAATATTAAAACAAGGGTTGTAAGGGAACATCTAACCAAATTAGCACCCTAACCTGCCTCAAAATTTGTAATTGCTTCCATTGCATTTTATAGCAGCCTCAAAATTTGTAACTGCTTCTGCTACTCTTCTGCTTCTCAAGATATATATACCTGCTTCTCAAGATATATATACCACAATAAAATGAGATATGCCTGACTACCTGCATAATGAGAAGCAACTGAATTTCAATCCACATTGTGACTTGCTCTAAAATAATCTTTAACCAGATAAAGTCTGTAAAGAAACTTTCTTATGAGCACTGACTAAATGCTAGAGGTTCAAATCTTATTCTTACCCTAGCAAACAAAAAGATATGATAGTATAACACAAAAAGCACAGTTCTTTCAATATTAAAAATAGATCAAGTAAAAACACAACAAAGGCTTTAAAATTGAAATTGAAACCTGAGGATTTTTTGACACCCAGTACATGTCACCATCAAAATCACCTCCAGCTATCTCATCTGCTACAGAGCGAGGTCCAACACATGGGAAAAAAATTGCATATTTTCCATGGCCAACATAAGATTCGAGCCCCTCCACATGTGTGGCCTGCATTATGTGAATGTCCCCAAAATGTAAACCTGGATTTCGATAAACCAGCACATCTCCAGTAATTTGACCATTTTCACTACCAAGAAAAAAGGTTTAACCTGTCAACTCTCAACACAAGCCTGATAGTTTGAATTTCAAACATCATTTTCATAATAAAAACTAACTAGTACACATGGTTGAATATGATTGAAAGGGCACACATGGAGGGAATGAGAAGAAGGAGAATAACAGAATAGGGACAGGTGGAAGAGAGGAGTCTGGATAGGATATTCATGCTTACTGAATAATACAAACTTGATTCTCTTTCAGGCAATGGTTTTCTGTCGGATCAACAGTTCCCATCACATAGAAACAATCTTCTAAATATAATTTCCCTCCTTTGAGCTTGTTTTTTTTCAGCTTTTACTAGTCTAGATAGATAATGCTGAAGAAATGGTTCATCAAGAGGAATCCCACATAAAATCATTCCTGTTGCATTGTATTCATCCATCTCACCATGGTTGACAGAAACTGTGAGTTTAGCTCCAAAAACAATTGAAAATCACTGCACTCATGAATACAAAAGGTTAGTCTAGCTCCAAACAACTTTTAGCACTAAACAAGTTGCTTAGGCACAGATGCCACCATTCATTCACAGGTCTTAAGCAAAACTTAAAAATCAATACTAAAAAGAAGTTGGAAAAAGCAGTGAACACATGTTTAAAATTTACAATTAATGCAGGAGCTGTCAACAAGTATCGAATAGGTATATTACTTCAAACAAAATATTAAATTATTGAACATATATTCATTAGCTTAACCATATATTATAGAACCATATATTCGCAAAAATGTCATAAATAGATCAAATAGCTTCAACATCCAACATTCACACTTAGTCCACCATAGATCATTTGTATCACTTGTCCTCCATAACAGGAATGACATAAACAGCATAAACTGAAGAACATTAACTTAACAGCATAAACAGCAATGACATAAACAGCAAAATACACTCACCTAGGAATAAACAGCAATGACAGCATAAACTTAACAGCATAAACAGGATGAAACAGCAGATGCCACCAAAAAGAAACAGGACCACCAAAAAACAACTACATTTTGCTGCTGCAGATGCCACGAGAACGAAACAGGACTACCAAAACAAGTTGCACGATACAGCAGCACCAAAATAGTGAGTCATTGCTGATCTATATATACAAATGACTCCAAAAAACAAACTGAAATGAAACAAAAAATATATTAATACATTTCATAAACATAAATATAAGTAAAGCAGTATTAATGCACAAACCACTGCCAGCATTAAGTATGTGTTTGAGATGAACCAGCAACTGGTTCTTTTCCTCTTCCAACAACATTAGAATCACAACCAGATGTTGATCCACTAACAGATGAACCACCAAATTCTACAAAACAGTAAATAAAAACCAAACAATTAAATTAAAATCAAACCTAATATATTAGTAGACTAAATACACAACTTTATATACCTGATACAGTAGTGAAAGACACCTCAAAATCTTCATTTATATTCAGATCCTTGAATTGACTAAGTGTAGGTTTTAACCAGTTTTGTGCACAAATCAAAGCCTCTACCATTTCAGGGCTTAACGAGCTTCTATATGTGTCTAGAACTCTGCCCCCAGTACTAAACGTGCTTTCAGAAGCGACAGTTGACACAGGACTAGCTAAAACATCTTTCACCATTTTTGCTAAAACAGGGTATCTACAAGAGTTTTGTTTCCACCACACAAGGATGTCAAAGTTAACATCATCAGCACAATTGTCATCTAGGTACCTCTCAAGATCATTTTTTTTATCTATTGAATCTTTTTGTTTTAGGTGCTCCTTAAAAGCTTCAACTCTTGCATTATGAGATGGAATTTCAGTAGTAGGAACAACACCGTCACCAGATGAACTACCCTCAATAGGACTAGTACCATGTTGTTGGTCATGTATACCCTTGTACCAATTGAATAGTTTAAACAACTCTTTTTTTATCACATCAATCAGATTAGTAAAAGGCACAGACTCATCATTATACATATCATTAAAACACCACTCCACATATCCTAACTTGTACCGAGGGTCAAAAATCACACCAAAGTAAATAAACTTGTTGATATTTTCAATTTCTCCCCAATATTTGTCATACTTATGCTTCATTTCATATCCCATTGAGGCTAAAATTGTGTTCAAGTTCATGGATGATTTTTTAGCTCACAGTGGATTGAAGCTAGTTGGTGGAATGCCTTATGAAGGGACACTTGTTTTGACGAAGAAAACTCCATAGTAGCTTCATAGAAAATTTTGAAAAAACTTACAAGACACCTAACATTATCCCAATCATTAAGAGTAGGGGGACCAACTAACCCAAAAAATTCCAAATAGCTAAAATCTTCACCTTCCATTTTCTCAAATGCTGCTTGATACTTTTCAGCAGCATCTAACATCAAATAACATGAGTTCCACCTTGTTGGAACATCAAGACATAAAAGTTTCTTACAATTAATTCTAGCAAACTCAATACATTCTTTGAACTTTGATGATCTTTGGGGTGATGATCTCACAAATCTAACAGCATTTCTAATGGCACAAATAGATAATTCATTTTGTTTTAAACCATCACGAACCACCAGATTTAGAATGTGTGCACAACAACGAAGATGAAAGAAAGACCCATCACTCATTAAACCACCCATATTATTAATCCTCTTCTTCAAATAAGCAACAACTACATCATTAGATGTTGCATTGTCCACTGTGATTGTGGACACATTCCTTATTCCCCACTCCCTTAATATCTCTTCAACTTGCCTACCAATTGTCTCACCCTTATGATTAGGAACTAAACAAAAACTTAGAATTCTATTTTCATACTTCCAATCATTGTTAATAAAGTGTGCAGTTAGGGTCATGTAGCTAAGATTCTAAATGGATGTCCAACAATTAGTGGTTAAGGCTACCCTATTGCAATCAGATTTGAAATAACCTTTCAATCTTACTTTTTCATCAACAAAAAGTTGAAAACAGTCCCTCGCCACAGTCCTCCTCGATGGAATAGTTAATTGGGGTTGTAATTTTTTGCATAGCAACTTAAATCCCTCCCCTTCAACTACTCTAAAAGAATGTTCATCTAAGATCACGAATAGAGCAATAGCCTTTCTACAAGCTGCCAGATTAAATCGTTGGCTTGCGGCAACCAAGCCACCACCCTCTCCACTAGCAAAGGAAAGGACAGTTTGAGTAGGATCATTTTGTGGCCTCTTGGTGCATATTTTTGTGTGAGCAAGCATGTTAGATGTCCCATGGGATTTTGGATCACACAAATACTTTTTATGACAGTGTTTACAAGCAGCTACTGGTTCAGTTTCATTAGGTAATTTAATAAAGTGGTCCCATGCAGGAGACGATTTCCTAGGACCATTAGCATTTGGTTTTCTTTTCTTTCCAAGTATAATTGACAAACAAAAATTGTTCAATAAGTACAAGATATTTGAAATAAGGTAAAAACTATTACTTAAAATATGTCTATATATTCTTAAGTCATGTGATAAGCAAAAGAAAATAATGATAGCAGAGAGCACAAGATATTTGACAGTAATTCAAACAAGCATAAGATTTCACTCAAGCATACTTACGAAACACCCCTACACTTAAAAAGCACTCAAGCATACCTTGATTCACTCCTTGCAAACTATCTTCTTCAACTCCAGGAGAACTACCTTCTTCAATCACAAACGCCTTGCATAGCCGTCCTGGATAGTACTTGCCCACAATTTTTAGTGATCCCAACAAGTTCATAAAACCAGACGCCGATCTATAAAAACCTGAAATAATCAATCAAATTAAACAAAGAAGCAGAAATGAAAATCAGAGTTACTAAGGAAAAAGATCTAAACAAATTCAGCATGTGCCTGCGCATGCATGATACTGTTGTTTACATATACCGAGAAACAAGCTGCGGGCATCTTGTACGCACTCACCATTCCTAAGTAGCTTCCTATAATAAGTTTTTGCCTCCCTTCCCTATCGATTAAGTATAAAGCACAAAGGGCACCTAAAGAAAAGAATCAGTTCACAGCAATCAGGATCTGAGTTCAAGATGAAACTTATATTGAGATAATTAAATGCAATGAATACTGCAAACCTGCAAAGTTTGTAAGCCCAACAAACAAGCTTGCTAAAGCACTACTTTGAATTCTGACGTCATGAAAGGTCAATGATGAAAAATAAAGAACTTCATTTATGCCTGCAAACTGCTGAAGTACAAAAAGAGCACCTCCAATGAAGGCAACTGTAAACACAGAAGAAAACCCATTATGGATTGTTTGCTTCATGTGGCATGTAGGTAAAGATTATGAGTATGCGCCGCACTTGTTTATAAAAAATAAAATATACTAATACTGGTGTTTAACTAGCAGTGGCTAAACAGTACTTGAAAATAGACTAATACTAAAATAAGCCATGAAAGGAATTTGAATTGTGCTTGTTTACCTTTGATAACACGAAATCATATAGATATTTTCATGCATAATTCAACTAAAATCTAACCGTTTTCGATCCGATTTCGGGTTATTTCCGTGTATTTGTCTGATGTTTTGCAGGTATTCAACGATCACGTCTAAACAAGGCAACATGAAGAAAAGAAGCAATCTCAGATGAAATATGGACGAAAAAGGAGTGAAAATACAATGAAAAGCGCAGCAAGCTGTTTTTGCTGATGTGACGACCGTCACAGCTTCATGACGACCGTCACACGGGTGACGACCGTCACACCTTGTGACGACCGTCATGCAGGCAAAAACGCCCCACTCAGATTACACGTCAAAAGAGCAGTTCCAATTCCCACAGAGTGGACCACTACTCCCTAAATTATCTGCCTCAAGGTCCATCATCCTCAGAGATAACCGTTGGGATTCCACTTCTATAAAAAGGGAAGCAGAGGACTTCAGAGGGGAGCTGCATTCATACCACGAAGTGCTGCCGAATTTACTTTCCGGAGCAATTACTTTCCAGTTTTATTTGTATTCATTTCTCTTTACCTTTCCTTATTCCCATTTCCGCTCTTCTGTAATTTCTATTGTACTGTACGATCAAATTGACACTAAAGACCAGAATCCTGCCAACATCTGTGGAGGATCTGCCCAAAGGCCAATTGGCATATTTACAGGTTTTCATTTTGATCGACTTCAGTTTTATTATAATGCAAATTATTATTTATTATTCTTATTTATATTTTGTTTTTCCCAAATCCATGTATAGCTAAACTTAGGTAATTGATATGTAGTAATAATTCGAATGGGATTTGATAACCACTGGTTGGAAAACTTTCTTTTCACAAAAGTAATCTATGGTCTGAGTGTTTAATAACAAAGGGACGGAGGGTCAATCACAAACAATAATCATGACAAATACAAAGTTTACAGATTATCCAATAACTCTTTATTTCCAAAGACTATACATATTAGTGCTTAAACTATAAAATTAAAAAAAAAAATTCCCAAATCCAAAACAAAACTTCCATCAGCTATTTAAGAAATCTAAAAAAGAATAACAACTACATCATTAACATATAAGGAATTTTCTATTGAATCAAAAAATGAGAAAACATAAGGAATTTTCATTAGGGTTGGGATTCAAATTCAATATTAGGGGAAGAAGAAAAAGGAAATTTCATATTAGTGGTGGTGGAGAGACATAGCGAAAAAGAGAAGCAGAAAAATAATAAGGATGAAGGAGTGAAACAAACTTACATGGTGGTGTGGTGGTGCGGTGGCTAGAGCTCAAGTACGAAGACAGTGAAAACCAAACCCTAGAAAGAAACTTCTAATATAAAAGTAGTATAAATATATGTTGTGTTTTTGTTTTCGGCCATTGGTAGGTACCGTCTATTGATTTAAATTCAATCCACTAGTGCTGGACCGGTCGGATTCGGTTTCTAATGGGCTCAGACCTAACATCCGAAACCGCCCACTTGAACCCAGATAAAACCAATAATATATAACCCGCTAATCCGAATAAACCGGCCAAACCGAACCGTGTCCAAACGGGCCTAATGGGTCGGCCGGTTTGGGCTGGTTTTTTAAATTCTGTCCACCCCTAATTTGTGGTAATATTGAGTCAAATTTTAAAACCTCCTATATTTAATGATTTTGAGTCAAATTTTTACGAGACACTATTTTTTTTTCTTTTAATAATAAAATATTTATCAAATATACATGATATATTTTTCAATCTAAAGGGTTAGTACTTAGGACTAATATTCACATTTGCACAGAATGTGACAATAGATAAGTGAGGCGCACAAGCCAAATGTTTAACATCTAACATCAGCACACTAATAAAAAATTGTCATATATACATCTAACATTGACACTAATGAGAACCATCAACGGTATACAAAAGCTCAATAATGTTAGCAAAATCAGATTATATTGGACCGACGGCTCTAGCGGTTGAACCGAGAATTTAAATTAAATTCGGTTTGATTAATCTTAAAAAATACTAATAGATTAAAATTGAAGTAGAATAAAAAAAATTAAATTAAATTGTCTAAAACTATTTGAACTAAAAAATCAGAGTCAATTTTGTAAAACCATCTATTTTACTAAAATGCATAAAATTTTAATTTTTTTTTTATATTTTTTAAATTTAATATTTTAATATCGAAACTTAAAATCTCATTCACAAAAAAAAATTCTTTATTTTCTTCAATGATCTTACAAACTTCTAAGTTTTATGTTCAATTATAGTTTTTTTTTCTTCAATCAACACTTCATTATTATTACGTCGTTTCTTTTAAATATAGTCACGTCGTTCAACTTAATATAACTCATTGTTCAATTCAAATTATTTGTCGCCTTTCAATTATAATTTATTTATCGTTGTTCAACTCGTATTTGCTTACGATTGTTCGGTTAAATATATATATTTTTGTTTATTTTTAATAATTCGATCCTATTTAATTTAGATATTATGAATTATTTGAATTTTAATTTAGATGTTCTATAATTTTAATTTTAATAATTTATTTAAATTATTTTTAAATGAAGATTAATTATATTATTTTATTATTATATTAAATTTATAATGGATTTTTAAAATATATATTTTATTAAATTGTGAATGTTTAAATATGTATGACATATTTATTAAATTTAACTTCATGTTATTAATTTATTTAATAAACCGACGTTTAACAATCTTTGAGCACATATCCACACATACATGTCAATTCATTCATTTCAATTAAACACCATTGAATTACATGAATTATCATTAAATATCTAACAGTGAGACCGACATACAAATTACAATTTTATTTGTTTCAAAATAAAATACACAGGTTTTCAGGAAGTGTCCATAAGAGATATGAAAGTCTTTCTTCCAACTTCAATGGATAATTCTTAGACCAACTCCAATGGGAGTTCTTAGAGTGGGTTTGCCAACATGGCACTCATATTTGTTGTTTTCAAGATGGAAAAGTTCTTAAATATGCAACGGTTCTTCAATGGTTCTTATATTAAAATATTAATTTTATAATATAAAAACTATAATTTGATATAAAATTTTATTTATTATTTTAATTATCATTTTAATTAAAATTTAAATATTTAAATTATAATTTTAAATAAAATAAATTTAATATAAATAATATTTTTTAAGTAAAGTGGTGGGACCCAATATGGATTCTTTAGAGTTGCACCATTGGAGTGAAAATTGAATAAGTTGTTTTAAAAGAGTGGGTCCCACAAAGAACCTAAAAATGGGTTGCACCATTGGAGATGCTCTTAACATCATACACGTGGGTGTACATCATCGGGCGTTCTTCAAAGTTCCGGTTAAGACCAACTCTAATGGGAGTTCTTATAGTGGGTTTGCCAACATGACACTCATATTTGTTGTTTCCAAGATTGCCATGTTGTTGAACGGTGCTTAATTAAGCAACGGTTCTTCAACTGTTCTTATATTAAAATATTAATTTTATAATATAAAAATTATAATTTAATATAAAATTTTATTTATCATTTTAATTATCATATGAAAATTATAATTACAATATTAAAATATTGATTTTATAATATGAAAACTATATTTTAATTATAAGTTTAAATTATAAGTTTAATTTTAATTTTAATTTTAATTTTATTTTTATTTTATATCAAATTTAATTTAAAACACTAAAATTAACTAAGGAGAGATTGAAATATTTTTTAAAATTTAATCTAATTTTTTTTAAGTTTATATAGTAGAATGAAATATTTTTCCTTAAAACAACACTATATACCGGTTGGACTATATAGTAGATTGAAATAATTTTCTGTAAAAAAATTAAAATTATTATTTTAAGTGATATAAAATTTAATATGAATCAAATATTAACATATAAAGTAAACTTGTGGGACCCAATATGAGTTCTTCAGAATTGTACCATTGGAGTGAAAAATTAGTTGAGTTGCTTCAAGCTGACGTGGCTTAATAGGTCCCACAAAGAACCCAAAAATGAGTTCACGGTTGAAGATGCTCTAAGGTGCTAAAAGTTTTATGGAATTCTTTGTGAAATGGTTCTATGGAAAAGAAAGGTATTGCATAGATAAGTTGAGATAGAATTTGTATGCCGAAAGAATGTGGCGGGTTAGGAATTAAAGATCTCAAAACATTCAATATCACATTACTTTTAAAGTAAATTTAGCGTTGTATCTTTGAACCGTTTTTTATTTGTCGGGGTATTCTTGAAAGTAAGTATGGCTACCTGCACTCGAGAATCTTACGCAAGGTATCGTCATCGGTTTCTAAGGAGGAATCTTTATGGTGGAGGGATCTTATGGACACTGTTGATTCCAACTTGAGTGGTGGATTTTTGGACCATCTCTCGTGCATACTAGGCAACGACAAGAGAATATCCTTTTGGCTTAATTGTTGGGCTGACCAGGTACTCCTTCGTCATCTTTTTCCGTTGTTATATGATCTGTCATCACTGAAATTTGCTGTTGTTGCAGATATGAGGGAGTGGCGGGATGATGGTTTGCAATGGCATTTTGAGGCCATGATGAATCGCATATCTGCGGAGCTGTTGTAGGATTTTTCTGATATGCAGACCTTGATTAGGTTTGCTTGCCTACGGTTAGAAGTTGAGGATATTTTTGTTTGGAAATCAGGCCAATCAAGTTCATTTGTGGTTCGACCATGCTACCAAGCATTGCGACATTCTTCACGTGGTACTGTGATAGAGATTAATCTCAAGGTTGTAACTGCCATCAAAGGAGCAAACAAACTCACAATTTTGAATCTCGCAACATAGTTTGGAAAGCTGCAAGAGCACGAACAAATGCTTCTAAGCCTAGAGCAACATGAAAAGAAAGAAAAGAAGGACAAAACAAAGATAACTGAAAAGAAGTTTATTGCTCTCAAGACTTCTTCCTCAAAGTCTCAATCTAAGGAGTATAATGATTACACGTCGAGTGATGACGAAGAAGACGACAAGAGTGAGGACATAGGGTTGTCCATAAAGCGTTACAACCGCTATGTTAGAAAGAATGGCATCCAACACTCCGAGAAGAATCTTGTCAACTTTCGAAAACAATCTATGCACTCTAAAAATGATGACACCAAGGGGAACAAAACAAGAGGGTCATGTTACACTTGCGGAAAGACCGGACATTATAAACTGGATTGTCCCTTTGTCGCGGTGAAATTTGGATACCAAGCTATTGATGAGCTTGAATATTAATTCATTTGCAACCGAACTTTGATTTGTCCAAAAGGAAGGGAAAAAGATCGAAATACCCACAATGCAATGAAAATGCAAAGGTTAGAGAGTTTTAGGTTCGGGGGTTGGTTAAACTTAGGGAAGGTGCTAGCATCCTAAGTTTCTGTAGTACTCTACAGGAACCTCTTGTTTTATGTTTATTTATTGCTAAGGTTTGTTTGCTTAAGAATGAAAACCTAGGGGTTTATTTCTAAGTATACTCGATAAGATATCGCATCTTATGCCTACATATCCTTACGGGAGTGGAATCAGAGTATCTGTAGTTCCCCTAAAGAGTTTGAGGAGCTCTTTGACTATGGTCAAAGTTCCTACGGGATAAAAGTAGTTGATTGATTGATTTTAGGAGAAAAGATGAGTTGTCATTTTAAGGGAGATTACTTGATTTAACCACCACAACTTTGTAGAAAAATGGTCTTTGCATCGTCTTAAGAGAAGGGCTCAAGCACTCGGAATTTAATTGACAAGTATACCACTATCTCTCCTAAGGCAAAGTCCTTACATATTGATTGAATTGTTATGGGGTAGGAGTTTTATCTCGCTTAAGATGATTCACATCTTATTCTCTAATGGTTTGAATAGTTTGAATTGAGTTGATTTGTTTTTCCTATGTTGTAAAAATAAAAGACAAAGGTCCTCCTATGGGTAGGATCTATCTTAGAAGATCAACTTGAATGGGATCATGGATCATAGGGGAATATGATGCAAATGAGATGCATACGCACAATTATTTAAGTCATGTGCAGGTTCTTCCTTTGAATGCAATGCAATGCGATAAAATAAATTGCGGTAAAGATAAATTACAGAAAATAAAGGCAAATAAATAAGAGCATTCATGAACGCATGAAAGCGCTAAAGTGTGTGAATTGTGAAAGTGCGGATACGGAAGCATGCACGATTGGATTAAGTTTATGGGAGATTGATTTTAGGAAGAGATTAGTTTAAGTAAAAGTTGGTGTGAATTGATTTTATATGAATTGAGTTTTTGAATTACTTAAACTGCTAGTTAGAAATAAGTAGAATACTTAATAAATAAAAAAAGGTTTTTTTCTAAAAGATTATTATTAAGATTTAATCAAAAAAAGGTTCTCTTATTAAAATAGTTTCTTCTTTTTTTGTGATTATTATTAATAAATGAATATAAGTTCTTTTAAATTATGAAATGGTTTTTTTTGTTAAATAAAAAGTTAAATGATTTTTTTTATTTATAAAAGGTCACATATCATAAAAGGAGTTTTTTTTTATTAAGAAAAACGTAATCTTATTATACATAAAACAGGTAGTAAATTGATAAATTAGATTAAATAAATTACTTGAATAGAAAAGTTGTTTAATTAGAGGTTTTTTTTTTATAAAAAGGATTTAATTAGTAGTTGATAATTTAATGGTTAATTGAAAGGTTTTTTTTATTAACTTGATTAAATAGAAAGTTGTTAGAAAAAAAGGTTAATTAGTTAGTTAATTAAAATTTTAAAAGGGGTGATGATTAGGTGTAATTGAGACAGATTAAGATGAGATAATGAGGGATTAGAGGCGGACGGGTTCGGTGAGGCGCAGGTGTATGGGTTGTACCGTGAGGCTGCATTGTGACCGCCATATGTGAGGCCAGTGGAGGTGAACGGCTGATACTTGTGGGTGCGTGATAGATCCGGTGGGGGTGTGTGCGTGTGATTACGTTACAATACAAAACAAAGTTAAAAAGGACAAGAAAACCCTAATCCCAGTTCATCCCCCCTTCTCCGATCGGCTTCCTCATCTTCCTCATTCTTTCTCTTTTCTTCGTTCTCATCCGCCTCCACTGCTTTTCTTCATCCTCGTCTATTTTTCCCTCTATTTTCCTTCACCGATCTTTCACCTTCTTCGTTTTCAAATGGAATCTGAAACACAAAAGAAATTATCAGTAAAAAAAAACAACGCTTACGGTGTAATGGTTTGCTTGCAGGGGTTTCAATGGCGGATTTGCGGACAGAGGTGCAAAGGTTCTGACGGTTGGCCGGTGGCTGCGACAAGTACGATGACGATGGTGACTTTAAGTTCGTTTCGCGGTGGGATCAAAAGATAAGTTTCTCCTCTTTTCGGACTTAGGGTTTCGATTTAGGGATTCGGTGGAGAAATGGGTTTTTTTTGTTGAATTTGGGATTTTTGGGGTTTTCGTGATGAACTGTTGTGAATTTTGTGATTGGGATTTTGTGAGATTTGTTTGTGAACTGCTGTCCCCTTCTTGAAACCGATTTGTTCTCAATTTATAGTGTCAAACCTGGTTCGAAGAATTGATATGCTGATTAATATGTTTCCGTTTTGAGCTGAACAAGCTTTAACACTTTTGGAAATAATTGGATTTGTCTTAAACGTGTTTCAAAATTGTCTTGAAATTCCTGATTGTACGATTTATGGATTCTGCTCACTATGTCTGATCTTGTCTACCATTTGTTTTATGAATCCTTTTATAGTTCAACAATTCTTCTGCTAATAATTCTCGGTTAAAATCGTTACCAAATTCGTATGGACATGTTGGATATTATTTTGGCAAGTTGAAATTGTTATGTTTATGTCTAGAACATGTTTAAGGAATGCATTGATTATGTTTGGTAATCATTTTTGTTCTAAATCCTTGATTCTTTCCTTTTTGATTACAGCACGACCCAACATATTTCTCCATCCAATTAATTTCTCCTTAAATTTCCAATTTACTGCTGTTGGTTTTGCTTTGACAGGGTTGGAGGAAAAGCGGCGGTGCTTTGTTAACTCAAATTTCTTATCGACGCAGTGAAGAGTTGATGGTATATAAGACTCCGTCAATTTCATTCTTGGTGAAGATAAATAGGGCTGAGTCCTCCCTCTTCAATGGAATCCGTGCAACACCATTGTAACAAGAAACTTGATGTAAATAAATTGTTTCCAACATGTATAAGCAACCAGGGGTATCAGTGAGACTTGGAAGATCTCTTGTAAACTTCTTCTGATTTTTTTTGAAATGCGTAGCCGCTTTCTTACGTCTCGACCATTGTTTATGTTCTGCAGGTGAAAAATCTGGTGGCTGGAAACCTCTCGTTCGAGCCTTGTTTCCAGTTGAAAAAAAACTGGCATCCAGAGTACTTCATTCTTCAATCCAACGTGGTCAATGCCTCTCGTGTTTGTGTGGGCAGGGAGGGTCTCTCATGAATGCACTTGAATTACCGTCGATGCCAACATGCCTTAGGCTCTTGCGCAACTTCCCATTATCAACAAAGTGGATCCGAGTTGTGTTGTGTATACAGTTGCTTAGGGATAACAAAAAGGCTATCTTAGTATGAAGTGTTGTATGTGGATTATAATTGACTACTTACTGAGTCATTTGTGTCCCTTTGTTGTAGAAAATTTCTTGTCAGTGATTTAATATGGATCAATGTTACTTATCCAACTCTTTTACGCGGATGATTCACCGCATACTTCTGATGTATAATAGTCAATTAAATGAAATTGTGGAAAGTTTTCTTGCCAATGATTAATCTTTGGATAATGTCCACTCATGCTACATTATCTTTCTTTTCTTAGTGGATTTCTTGTAAATGGTAATTTCGGACAAACTTGCATCTTTAAAAGATGAGCTCAGATTATAAAGATAGTTGAATACGACCTTTGCACTTGTATTTGAAATAGGATTAGTTTTGATTTTATCAACAACACTCTTAGATAAACCTGGGACGAAACTCTAGGGTCAATAAATATCTTGAAGGGTCAAAGGAACAAATGTTGTTTCCATGTAGAATCAATAATATCGGCCAATGATGTGTTAGGGTCTTGACATATTCTTTTTTGTGAAATTTCCTCAAAGGATTCGAAGTTGTTTGAATGAGACCCAAATTGGAATTAAATGATTAACGGCGGTATTGAAATGTATTCCTTTGAAAATCGACTTGCAAACCCGGAATTTCGAATTCAATCCCGTAGTGTTTCGAAATATGAGCTTTTAGATTATGAGATGATGACCACTTGATTAGATTGCACCTGCTGGACTTCAAACGCATATGAACGATCCTCGAATTTTGAATCCATATTATTTTGCACTAGAAGGCCACATAAAACTTGTAAGAGGTGTCTTAAAACCAAAATGAACCTGCACACACTCGCTAGTTCTGATAAATACGTATATAAGAGCAAAAGATAAAACGCAAGAAAACGCACGAGGAGGTGGGATCTTAAGATAAAAAATTAGGGTGTGACACCCTTGAACAAAAAGGGCAAAGAAAAGGAATCAAATAGATTACATAAGAAGCAATCAAAGCCGAGGAGAGCATATATAGCTTGGGAAAGCAATAACGATTCCTCCGAGGATGAAAGCTCAAGTGACGAAGATGAATCTGTAAACTTGTGTCTTTCCGCTCACCAAAAGAACAAGAAAAAACAGGTACGACATGCTAAAGACGAAAATTACTTTAACATGTCTCATTTTGAATTACAAATTGCGTTTAATACTTTGCATTGTGAAGCAAAAGAAGCCTTTAAAAGGCTTGCCTCAAATAATCAAATTTTTGCTCACTTAGAGCAAAAGATTCGAGAGTCTGAAAAGAAACTTGAGGCACTTAAAGCTTCCATAATGGAAAGTACTAAAGCAGGTTGTGAGGATCTAAGAAGTAAAATAGTTAACTTTGGGTGTGACACTTGTTACATTTGGCAAAATGAAGTTAGAAACCTAAATGCCAAACTTAACAAGGCTCTAGATCCCAAAATTACTTTTGCCATCGATAAATCTAATTTTAGAAAGAGTATGGTTAATCCATATCAAAAATACAAATATGTTGTAAGAGATAACAATAGCAAAGGTAATTCAAAAGTTAACTTTTCATGTTTATATTGTTGCAAGAAAGACCATTCCATTGCTAAGTGCCGTTTTAGGATATTTTTGGTTCCTAAAGGCATTTATCAATGGTTACCCAAATGCGACCATTTTGTCACTCACGACTTAGGACCCAATAAGCCATTGGGTACCTCCTCTTGTTAATTGTTTTTTCATAGGTACAACGTCTTGATACCACCGATAGAAGATGGGTTCTCGATAGTGGCTGCTCAAGACACATGGCAGGAGACATATCTCTCTTCATCGACTTCGTGGCAAAGAAGAAGGGGTATCTAACTTATGGAGATAACAATCGCGGTGCAATACTTGGTAAAGGTAGTGTAGGTAACCCTTATTCCACTACTATATCTGATGTATTGCTTGTCGAGGGTCTTAAATATAATCTCATTAGCATTAGCCAATTATGCGACAAAGGACACAATGTATCATTTTCAAAAGAATGTTGCAAAATTATGCATAATGATGAAATGAAGAGTGTGTTTAATGGCCTAAGAGTAAACAATGTCTATATGCTAGACTTGAATGAAGTATCTTTGACAAGTGACAAATGTCTCATGATAATGAGTGAAGACTCATGGTTATGGCATAAACGTTTAGCACATGTCAACTTTGACTTGCTTAACAAAGTAGTCTCAAAAGATCTAGTCTTAGGTCTGCCCAAAATAAAGTTTACCAAGTATCACCTTTGTGATGCTTGTTAAATGGGAAAGCAAACAAGGATCTCTTTTAAATCTAAAAATTTCGTTTCAACTACGAGACCTCTCAAACTTCTCCGTATGGACTTATTTGGGCCATCTAGAATTAAAAGCTTATGTGGCAATTATTACGATTTCGTGATAGTTGATAACTTTTCTAGATTCTGTTGGACTATATTCTTGGCTAGCAAGAGCGATACATTCGCCGCCTTTGAAATATTTGCTAAGCTTTCCCAAAATAAATTAAACACAAACATTGTCTCAATTAGGAGTGATCATGGAGTTGAGTTTGAAAACTATTTGTTTGAAGAATACTGTGGTAAACACTGAATTGATCAAACTTCTCCGCTCCACGTACTCCTCAACAAATGGGGTTGTGGAGCATAAAAATCGTATTTTAGAAGAATTGGGGAGAACAATGATCAATGAAAGTGGATTACCTAAATATTTTTGGGCCGATGCCATAAGTACGACATGTTATGTTTTGAATAGGGTGCTCATCCGCCCCATTCTAAACAAAACACCGTATGAACTTGTAAAAGGGCGCAAGCCAAATGTATCTCACTTGCATGCCTTCGGTTGTAAATGTTTTTGTTGAATAATGGAAAGGAAAACTTAGGAAAATTTGATTCCAAGGCTGACGAAGGTATCTTCCTCGGATACTCTCATTCAAGTAAAGCTTATAGAATTTATAATAAGAGATTACTTACCGTTAAAGAGTCTGTACACGTAACATTTGATGAATCTTATCCGAGAGATGTCGGAAAAGGTAGTGTTGTTCATGGTGCAGGTACATCTATGGAAGACATACTCAAAGGTGCCGAGCCGGGAATTGATCAACCCGACCAAGCCAAAGTTGAGGAGGAGAAAGATGACCGCCATGAGGAAACCGAGGAAGTTCATCCGTCTACAAAAGATGATCTACCTCCAGCTTGGAAGTCTTCCAAAGATCATCCAATCGATAATATCCTCGGTGATATATCAAAGGGAGTTACGACTCGGTCTAAGATAAGTAATTTCTGTTATCACTTCGCTTTCGTTTCACAAATGGAACCTAAAAACCCTAAAGAAGCGTTACTTGATGAGCACTGGTTTTTATCTATGCAAGAGGAACTTAATCAGTTCAAGAGAAATGAGGTTTAGGACCTTGTCCCTCCTCCGCGAGGTCATCGAGTAATCGGCACCCGATGGGTATTTAGGAACAAGTTGGACGAAAACGGGGTAATAACCCGCAATAAGGCACGTTTAGTCACGCAAGAGTATAACCAAGAGGAAGGCATCGAATATGAGGAGATTTATGCGTCGGTTTCCCGACTCGAGGCTATACGCCTTTTACTTGCCTTCGCTTGTGCGAAAATTTTTAAGCTATTTCAAATGGATGTAAAAAGTGCATTCCTTAACGGTTATATTAATAAAGAAGTTTATGTTGCACAACCTCTGGGTTTTGAGTCTCATGAATATCCCGATCATGTATACAAGTTAAAACGTCCCCTGTATGGACTCAAGCAAGCTCCTAGGGCTTGGTATGAGTGCCTAAGCAAGTTTCTACTTGATCAAGGGTATTCAAGAGGCAAGGTCGACACAACCCTCTTCATTAAGTGTCAAGGAAAACACTTAATATTGGTACAAATTTATGTTGATGACATTATATTCGGATCAACTAATATAAATCTCGTAAGAGAGTTTTCTAACCTTATGCAGGGTGAATTCGAGATGAGTATGATGGGGGAGCTCACATACTTTCTTGGATTACAAATCAAACAGCTTGAGGAAGGAACATTTGTAAGTCAAACGAAGTATTGTCTGGAGCTTCTCAAGAGGTTTGACATGGCAAATTCCAAAGCCATTGACACACCGATGTCGACATGTGCAAATCTGAATAAAGATGAGAATGGCAAGGGTGTAGAGGTAAAAAGATATCAAGGTATGATCGGCTCACTTCTTTATCTTACCGCCTCTAGACCCGATATTATGTTTAGTGTTTGCATGTACGTTAGATATCAATCTTCTCCTAAGGAATCCCATTTAAAAGCTGTTAAGCGCATACTTCGATACCTTTCGGGTACTCCAAAGTATGGGCTATGTTATTCCAAAGGAAATGATTGTTCCTTGGTTGGATTCTCCGATTCCGATTTTGCCGGGTGCAAATCGGATAGGAAAAGTACTAGTGGTACGTGTCACCTATTTTCAAACTCTTTGGTTAGTTGGCATAGTAAGAAACATGTTTTTGTTGCCTTGTCAACCGCTGAAGCGGGATACGTTGCCGCTGATAGTCGTTGTGCTCAAGTCTTATGGCTTAAGTAACAATTGTTAGATTTCAACCTCAAACTTGAGCGTATTCCGATCTTTTGTGACAATACTAGTGCAATTAATCTTACTAAGAATCTCATGCTGCATTCACGCACTAAACATATCGAAATTTGACACCATTTTCTTAGGGATCATGTGGAGAAAGGCGATGTTGTTTTTGAACACGTTGACACTACAAATCAACTAGCAGTTATATTCACAAAACCGCTTGCTACTGAACCTTTCTTTCATATCCAACGAGAACTTGGTATTCTCGACATTTCGGATCGTGTTTAGTAATATTTCTTGCATATATTTTATTCATCTATGTTTATACCTACTTCAGTCATCAGATATCTAACCAATTGAATATGTTGTAAGTATAAGCGTATATTCATCAAGCTACTCTTGGCATGAAGGTGATATCTTTCCTTAACTCTCTCTCTCTCTCTCTCTCTCTCTCTCTCTCTCTCTCTCTCTCTCTCTCTCTCTCTCTCTCTCTCTCTCTCTCTCTCTCTCTCTCTCTCTCTCTCTCTCTCTCTCTCTCTCTCTCTCTCTCTCTCTCTCTCTCTCGATTTTTATGTTCACACAAAATGCTTCAAAACTGTGTGTTATACGTGTCATATATGTCATAATATATGTATCTTGTCTATTTGAATGCTTGAAGTTTGTTGTGGCTGGTTATTTATGCATCTTTGTTGCTTATATGTTCATAAATATGAAAGTATGCATGTTTTGTCTGCATGAGTCGACCCAAACAGGGTGCGGTCGACTCACAAAAATGTCCCCAAAATTGAAATTTTGTTTGGGCATGCTCAGGTCGACCTAGTCAACGCATACCTGTTGATTTTTGAACGTGGCTATTTTAACACAGTATGCGTCGACGCATACAAAGGAGCGGTCGACGCATCGCGTAAAAACTGTCAATTTTTTTTAAAACCGTTCAAAATCCCCATTATTTCAATTTTTGATGACTCATTAATTGTATATCATTACTTTTTGCATTGTAACTTAACATTACATTACATCTACCCTCTATAACTCTCCTCTCCCCAAAACCTAAATAGACTCTACAAAAAGGGTAAAGATCTTAATCTCTCCACACATTCAACAATCCTTTCAAATCATCATCATCCTATCTCTCTTATCATCTCTTTGAATTCAACAACCATGGCTGTAAGAAGAGTGACAGGTAAAAGAACTTCAAGGGCCTCCTCATCTGCTTCCATTCTGGTTTCCGCCGTATCCTTAGTGCCTCCGGAGTTTACTGAAAGCTTCACCAAGAATTTTAGTAAAAGATCTGTGGTCAAGCAACACATTTATTATCGTCTCTTGGCGGAGCGCATGCACACTCCTCGCATCATCGATCTTCTTGATTTTCAAGGGGTAAACAACTTTTTGGAGTGAAATGAAAAATATAATGAAGACATTGTACGCATCTTCTACACATGTCTTCACGGAAAATTTCTGGGTTCTCAATTTCACACTAAGATTGGCAACACAAAGGTTAGTGTCACTACTGTTGTCTAGAAAAAATACTTTGATATGTCTCTTGATTCGGACAAGCCTCTCTTTAAGGTCACTGACACCCGCACGGTGGAAAACTATGAGTTCAAGACAGCTTTGAACTTTATGTTGAAAAAGCCGTATGCTGATATTGTGGCAAGCGACTTATTTCCGAAGACCATTACCACAGGAAAGTTGAAACCACACGATAGCATTCTGCAATGGATAGTGACTCGCATTCTGCGGCCTAAGAAAGGTGATTTTTCTCGCGTTGATCAGGCGGAAGTTCACTTGATGTACATTTTGAGAAACAAGATTAAAATTAATTGGCCTTACTACATTGCAAGTAGGATTTACGCTTTAAAGGACTCAGGTCGTAGTACAGCTCTCTCTTATGGGTCAGTTATTCAAGAGTTCCTAACTAGTGCTAACGTTGCACTTCCGGCATTTTCGTATAAATTGCTCACTTCTGACTAAGAGTTTTGTAAGAAAACTCTTACCATGATGGGTTATATCTGGCTTCATGATGAACATCAGTACAAATTTGTTGTTAAAGCCACTACTTCCCGGGTAGAAGACTCCGATGAGAGTGAGGAGGAAAGTGAAGAGGATGATGAAGAAGAAGAAGAACTAGAGGAGCAAGATGATCGATAACCAATGGAGGCTGACGATCAAATAAATGAGGATTCGGTCCAACATACACCATCCATAGAAGATGGTAATGACCAAGGTTGGGGTTAGTGGCAACACACCGGGTGGACAACAATGCGTGAATACTATCAGCCTTCACAGTGGGGCTATGAAGAGCCAGCGAATTCCCCTCAGCCACAGTCTTCAGAGCTTCTAGATATGATGAGGGCCATGCAGTTAGAGCAACGTACCTTCATGAATGCTCAGGACGAGCGGTTCGCCCAAATTCAGAACCAATTCGAGACACACACTGAAAGATTCAACACCTTCTCCTCGAATATTAATGAACGGTTATATGCTCTAGTTGGATCGACTGAAAGTCAGGAGCAGGCCATTTCGCACAGCCTCAATACCTTGAACAATGTTATTTTGGAATTTACCGACATGGCAGATCCGTATCGTGGAAGAGGCCAACACTTCAAGGGGAGGGGATATTGAAGCCTCTGCATTGAAGCATCCTTGCATTTTATCCCTTTTTATATTGTCTTGTTATTTTGCATTGTATTAAATAATTTTTAATTGTTACAATGCTTTGCATTTTTGAATGTTCTATAACTTCCTGAGCACTAATTGTTCTGTGTTTTTATTAATATATGGTTTGTTTATCTATTCGTCTCTTGATCATTGACGTTATCATGTGTGGATAATTGTTCATGTTGATTGTTACTTGTTGAACATTCTTTTTGATTTGAGCCTTTATTTCTTAACTAATCTCTCCTTCATTTTGATGTTGTCAAAGGGGGAGAAGAGTGTGCCAAGATGATAGTAAGAACTATGAGAGTTGCAAATGGAAGATGTCGCAAATAGAGGCATCAAGCAGGGGGGGTTAATACCGCACATCACACAAGCCGGTTTCACATGTTTTGCCATCATAAAAAAGGGGGAGTATGTGAGGACAAAGCCTCATATACTATACACGCGTGTTTCAATAATGTCAAAATGCAACCACATGGAAGAATCGGTACTTGGCATTATCACCACAAGGCATAAGCATACCTTATCTCTTAAGTCTCATTTGCTTGCATGTTGTGTCATCAAATTAGCGTCATTCGAGTCAAACATCATTGGTGGAGTATGTGTTGCATTTAGAAGTGTCAAAAACATGAAAATAGGCATTTTTGCAAAATACAGGTCTTTGAGTCGACCACTCATTTTGCTCCGGTCGACTCATAGAAGGTGTCTACAAAGTGTATTTTCCACGGGTTGGCACACGTCGACCTCTGGTCGACGCATACTGATTGTTATTTCTGTTTTTCTAAAAATATAGGCTTTGCGTTGATGCATGATCCTGTTTTGGTCGAGACATAGCCCGTTACTTTGCATAGCCTGTTCTGTCTGGGAAGTTCCGGTCGACCACTCCTTTTGTATGGTCGATCGTTCGCTGTTTTTTCTGCATAATTCTGGTCTTTCCACTTATTTCGAAAAATGGTTTTGTCTGTTATTTTTTGGCATACTATAAATAGAAATTTGCTCATTTTTCATCAACAACAATTGAATCAATTGCAAAACAAGAAAAGTGAAAGAGGTGCCATTAGTTATCATCATCTTCATCTTCTACAATTCATACCACAACAATCACACACAATAATCTTTGCTGTGCATTATGGTTTGTTTGAAGTGATAATGTCTGAAGCTGTTGATTAGGAATCCGGTTCCGGTTGAGTTTTTGGTAAGTTTTTCTAGAACAAAACCTTGAGGGTTTTGTCCTCCAAGATTCACTGAATTTGGGGGTTTTTGGTACAAATCTTCTCAATATATATTCAGCTGAGCGAAGGTGATTGAGGAGCGGTGGGTTCCGTCGATCTAGTAGAGGGAATCAGTGAATTGTGAAGGAGAGGTTCAGGTTCGATTAGCAAGTGTTTGATATCAGCCGGGCTGGGGTTTGAAAATGAAAGGTTGTTAAACCAAGGAGCTGTAATCGGAGATTCATCTATAAGCAATCGAAGGACTTGATTCGACTTGAATCAAGGGACAAGAAGTGAAAGCATATTCAACAACAAGGGAATTTGTTTGTTTGTTTGCTATTCCATTCTTGTATAAACGATTCAACAACAGGTTACATTTATATTATACGAGCTCAATTCTATTGTTAGAATTGAGGGAAGACGTACCCCAAAGCGAGGACGGCGAGGGAACCGCCTCAACAAGTCTTCGTGCCTTTTACTTTCCGCATTTTCATTTTGCTTAATATTTGCGTGAATTTAGTTCAAACAATAATATCAAATTAAGGACTGTTGAGTAAGTGCTGAAGTAATTTTAACTATAGTACAATAGTTTATTATACAAGGAAACTAGTGCTACTTACTCAAGGCCGAAATCACTTGGAGAGCTCCACACGCCAAGTGTTTGATAAATTGTCTGAACCAAAATTCTCTTGTGCTGTCCAATTATTTTGTTGGCATATTAAGGCATTGGAACTAGTCATACCAAGTAGTGATATAAATCAATTGATAGTGTGACTAGCATGGTGATTCTTATTTCTCATTTCTCATTATCAATTTCCAAAGGCTAGACGCATATCCGGTCTTCTAGTAACGGTTTGTTATAGACAGTAATTTTTCCATGGCCGCTTTCGCAATTTAAATAATTTTTTTAAAACCAATTCTATTGGTAGCGCCGACTGATTTTTAATAAGGGATCTATTCAAATTTGAATTAGTGAAGCTTGAATATGTGATGATTTGGATTGAGTTGTGTTTGGAATTTCGGGAAGGGTTTTTGTGGTTGTAACTTTTCCTAACTCAATGTATTTCTGGGTTTTGTAGATGGCTCGCAGAGACGGTGATTGGCATGGCTTTAGGTGGAAGAGAAAGCATGAAGCTTTGGTCATGAAGGCTTAGGCATGAAGTCATTGTTTATGCATTATAGAATTAAGCTTTTGAAACTTAGAACTAGGAACTATGTAACTATGTGATATCATGAAGTTTTCTTGTAATACTTGTGCAATTGAACTTGAACTTGCAATCTTGAATTTATAAACTTGAATTTGAAATGATGGACCTCGTTTGGACAATTGATCTTTAAATGAAATAGGCCTTGAATCTTATGAGCTTGCAAATCTTGAATTATGCCTTACAAACTTGAATGCCATTTGAAAATGGAACTTGAAACAACATTGAATGATGAGATCTTGAATTATGTCTTGCAATACTTGTGCATTAGGAACATTGAATTTGAATACTTAAGGTTTTTTCAAGTCACTCGCATTTGAAGAAACCCACATGAATAAACATTCTCATTTCAATCCTTGAAATCCTTGACATCATATGGAATCCATATACCAATACCTTAAATCATGCTACTTGATCTCTTAAAAATGTTGAATTCACGCCACACTTGAATGTATATTTCATCGTAATGAATATAAGTCAAACTTGCGAGTAACAAGTGATTGAACAATAATGCACATGCTCCCACAATTTCACAAACTTATATTTTGTGCCACCTCAATCTTCAATTGAATCTCAAATTCAAGAAAACAACAAATCCTATCTGATATATTGATGAGATCCTAATTCATAGCTTAAGCAGTAAGAATCATCTTGTCTTGATAAAACCACAAAGCAAATCCTGGCCAATTAACAAGTATCATCATGAAGAGGAGATCCTGACCCAATCCTCTACACCATCTGTAAGGAAATGACCTGTGGGACAAGCAATTGGGAGAAAACCTAAGATAATGAACCTGTTCTCAGCAAGGCTCATGATAGAAATAACCGGCAAGAACACACAACATCCTTTCTTTATTGACTCAGATTAGGTCAAGTTCTCATCATGATTGGATTAATGACCATTGAACCAATCCAATCCTTGTCTTTTCCTTGTAAATTCGTATGCTTGGTATGCACTATGATATGATGATGATAGGATGAATGTATAATATGATGGGTTAGGGTAAAAATGAGGGTGTGACACAAATGGTACAAAATTATGTTGATTACCGAAACACACTTTCTCATATTTAATCACTTTACTTAAAGTGGTTTTGAGAATTGTCTGTTTTATAGTAAAACCTCCCTTCATAGTAAAACCGCAGTAAAGTCTACCCATGCATATTTCTCTCTTACTCACCCGTACACTATAATATTTGTTGGCATACGTGTCAATTCCCCATTTGTGACTCAATCAAGAAATTCACAAATCATTTTATTAAGAGTTCCACATCGAATAATATATGGCTTGAACATGTCTTATAAGTGGGGGCAATCCTCACACTATAAGCCGGTTTTGTATGGTTAAGTTAGGCCTAACCACATTTTTTAACATGATATTAAGAGTCTTGGTTTAAGATCCGGTGGACCACCTACTATCAGGTTTCTGCTATCGGGTCACCCACCATTTATTTCAACGCTCCAAATGTCCCACATTAGATAATATATGGTCTGGACATGTCCTTATAAGTGGGGGCAATCTTCACCATACAAGTCGGTTTTGTAGGGTTAAGTAAGGTCATCCACATTTCTTAACAGATTCTTTCTTCACAATACAAATACTCTGGTACGCCGAAATATATCAAATAAAATATCCCTAACAAAATGATGTCGGTATATAAATCTTTAAAACTTTTTACAATGAATGATTGTTTCCCAAAAATATCTAAGCACGTCTTGCGGCTAGGGATGAGAATATGTCAGGCCAGCCTACAGGGGGCTATAGCCTAGCCTATTTAAGGTCAGCGCAAACCAGACCTATTTAATAAAAAAAATCAGACTTAGTTTTTTTAAAAGTCTATTTAATTAAATAGGCTAGACTTATACTACTAAAAAAGCCTATGAAGTCTTATAGGTCGGTCTATATTTTCATATATATATTAAAAATTGTCTAAATAAGCTGACCTATATATGCATATATATTAGAAAAAAATGCTAAATAGGTTGACCTACATATGCATATATATTAGAAGAAAAAAAAATACTAAATATATCTGATTATATATGCATATATAGACAAACATATAAGACTTCTTAAATAATATGGATTAATTGAAAACCTTAAGAAAATATAGGTTTTTAAATAGATATTTAGGTAGGTCTAACCATACTTTTAAAAATGTCAGACTAAACAAAAAAAAGAGTCTATAATAAGTCATAGATCAAACTCAAACTTTATAAGTTTATCGTATATCAGACTCAGACCTTATTAAGTCTAACATATTTTTATCCCCTACTTGCAACATATAGAACAAACATCATTAATAAAAAATAAGGAGGCAAAAAGTTTATAATTAATTTTCTACAATACAAATTTTTTATTTATAAATATTTTTACATGTGTCTTCAGGACATTAGTCAGTCTTAACTTAAATAAAATAATATTAATTTATTATAAATCAAAGTGAATTAAATATAAATTAATTTATACCTAAATATATTTACCTCTAAAAAGTACATTGAACAAGAAATTCAACATTAAAATGAAATTGTTAAGATAGAAAATTCAAATTATATATTTATGTTAAAATCAATTTAGAGTAAAAGAGAAGTTAAAATCAATATTATAAAGATAAAGTAAATTTTTCTTATAACTGCCATCTCCATCTCCAAGCACTTTGACACTAAAGTCAGTGTTTGATTGAATGAGAATAAATTTTTGAATAGAAAATGACTCGTGCAAAGTGTAACAGGTATAGCTAACTGGATGATGTTTTTAATTTTTTAGGTTCCACCATAATGAATATTGATTTGATCTCTTGTGTCTGATAATTAGAACTAAACCATGTCCATAAGATAAACTATTTTTTGCTCTAGTGGATTTTCAACAAATAAATACTATGGCGACCTGTGCGTCTATCTCACTAATTATATTAACAATGATAGTTACATGTACTTACCCTCGTTTCAACCAAAAATATGTCATGAATTTTCAACATTCTATCTTGGTTCAGGTGAGTTGCTTTAATCTCAAGATGACTGATTTGATCAATGAAAATTAAATAATTTTAGAATTTAAAATGTGAACATTCTTAATACTCATGAATTTAGTTTGATAGTATTACTTATGATGTATTTTAATTATTATTTTATTTTAAAATAAATTAAAAATTTTAATTTATTTATATTAAAGGTATGATATTCAACCAATTAAAATTTTTAATTTATTCCTACTAAAGATACTGATACCTAACTAAATTTTTTGGATAAAAAAAATCTATATTAAAATACTGATACCTAACTAAAATTTTTAAATAAAAAAAAATCTATCTTAAGATACTGATACCTAACTAAAATTTTTGGATACCAAAAAAATCTATCATATAAAAATAAAAATAAGAGTAGTGTTTTGTGAAAGGTTTATCGATGTAATCTTAGATATATTGTTTTCAAAAACTAAAGATAATGTATCTTTTTTATTAACATAGTCACAAATGGGTGATAATAACAATATTATTAATAAAAGATGAGAAATGATATTCTTACACCATCTTTTACACTTACACCTTTATATTTATACCGTATTTTATTGTTCACTAATACGGTAAACAGTGAAATATTATAAAATTAAATATATATATATTTTAAAAATATAAAAAATTAATTTTTTATATTTTTAAATTAAATGACACTGATATGAAATTGTGTGATTAACTAACTTCATAACTCAATTAATCAATATTTTACATATTATTAACCAACTTTATTGACTGTTAAAAGTTATTTTTAATTCTGGGCGTTTATTAACCAATTTCATCACTTCATTAACCAACTTTGTTTCATAATTTAAAAAACTATTCACGAATACTGTTCACGAGCCATTGTTCATGGTATTGTTCATAACACTGTTCAGCACTGTTCACCGTATTGGTGAACAGTGCATACGGTGTAGTATATGCTTTTGGTGTCAACATAGCATTGCTGATAAAAGAATGATTAGAAACCGAACATCTCATACTTGCATCATGATATGAACACACACTATTGGCAACAACAGAAGCACCAAGACTCTGATTGTTATAAGTTATAACAGCTACGAAATGAGACGGTAGACTGCAAATGAGCCAACATGATTGCCTAAAGCCTAGCAGCACCGAACCATCCAGACGCCCAGCTGTAACATCCAAAATCTTCAATCCAATCGCTAGACAACTCATCCGATGGGAAGCGTACAACTGAGAAAAAGATTCCTGGAAGAGTTTCTGGGAACCTGCAAAACAACTTACACCAGACAAAGAACAGCGGCTACGATCCCAGCGCGAGAAGAAAGGCACACCACAGGGCAACCCTACACCAATCTGCTCAATCGAAATCAACACCTGAACCCTTAACAAAGCAAATCTACTAATCTACAGTTCCCCCCTTAACGAAGAATTAACTTGGGATTCAAGTACCATTGTATCAACTCGAGTTTTGATATCTACGAATTTATACTCAGCCAGTTCCACAACGTCCTTTGGATAACTTCAAATATCTGATCATCTGATTCAGTTTTGTTATAAAAGATCTTTTCATTCCTCGCTTTCCAGATGCACCAGATGCAGGCGAACCAGCTCACTCTGACTATGCTTGCTATATTTCTTCCGCTGTCGAGCAAAGCTTTAAACTATACAAGATGATTTGCACACTCTATTGATAGCGCCGACTGAACTCCTAGCCATATGATGACCCGAGACCAAATACCCACAGATATATGTAGGACACTAAAAAAAAGATGAGAAGCCGACTTAACCTCCCCGCACTCGCTGATGCACCGAATAAAATCTTATCTGATGGCATCTCTCTTTACTAAATTGTCTTTGGTTGGCAATCTGTTGTAAATCATTCTCCACACTAGGCACGATACTTTTGAAGGTATCATTTTGTGCCAAATTGACGATCACAAACTTGCCTGTTCGGTCCTATTTTCTATCTTAAGTGCCCTGTAACTCTCCTTAACTGAATACTCTTTCAAATTCCCTCTGTTTCCAATGTCAATGTGAAAAATGTCTCTCCACCAAGATGAACAATTTGTGTCTTGCATTCTAGAATTATGATCGATCCCCCATATCTATCAGTCAAGGCTTTAAGCCAAAGACTAGACCTCTTCTTTCTCAATTTCCAAACCCACTTACCTAATAGAACCGAATTGAAGACACTTAAATTTTTTATACCCAACCCTCGCTCCTCAATCATTCTACATATTTTATAACAATTGATCAAATGTATTTTTTTACTCCTCACAACCCCTAAAAAAATTGTTTGAAATAAAGACTCTAGTTTAGCTATGATACCTGGAGGAACTCTGAAAAAGGAGAGAAAATAGACAGGATAGATTTTAAGATTACCACACGACCTCCAATTGATAAGTACTCATGTTTCCACCTTGACAATCTGGATCTGACAATATCTATCACTGGCTGCCATGTTTTTAATGATCTTGAATTTGCACCTATAGGGATCCCGAAGTATGTGAATGAGGTGGCGCCAGCTTTGCAATTCAAAACTTTTGCTGCATCTTGGATCCAGCATTGGTAGACATTAACAGCCATATATGAGACAACTTTTATGATAGTTCACTTTTAAACCTGCCATCATCTCAAATAAGGTTAGAGTTGCCTTTATGATCTGATATTGCTCCATTTTCTCTCTGCAATAATTAGAGCGTCGTCCGCATATTGAAGGCGGAAGAAGCTATTTGATCCCTTTTCAAATTTGTATCCAGAAAAGTTTCTCACCTCCATAGCTCTTTTCATTAGAAGATTGAAACCTTCAGCTACTAAGAGGAACAAGAAAGGAGATAATGGATCCCCTTGTCTAATGCCTCTAACGACTCCAAACTCTTGAGTAGGGATTCCATTCACAAGAACCGAGATCCTCGATGTTTTCAAACAATCCAAAATGCATCCTTTCCACTTCTCAGGAAACCCCATCTTATACATAGTGTTGTCTAGGAAGTTCCAATCCACCGTATCATATGCCTTTTCGAAATCAACCTTGAATATAAGCACTTTTTTCTTCTTCTTTTTTTTTGGCTTCGTCCACAATTTCATTTGCAATTAGAATCTCATCTAGGATTTTTCTCTCTGTGATGAACACCGTTTGAATATCTGAGATAATTGAGCCAATTACTTTTCTTAATCTGTTTTCCAACACTTTAGCAATAATCTTATATATACACCTGATCAGAGAAATTTGCCTAAAATCCGACAGATTCGCTGAATTTTTTTCTTAGGAATTAAAGCAAAGAAAAATGGATATAAATTTATAGGAAAAGGAATAGAAAAGCGAATTGTGGGAATGCATTGGAACTAGCAAAATCACATGTCACAATGTAGCTGATAGTCAAAATCACACCTCGCTCCTTCTTTGTAAAAGTTGTGTTCACCTTAGACGGACTCAAACTCGGATGAGGAACTACATTGTTAGTAGGGACAATTGTAATAGGAAACAAATTAATCATATCAATCTGAGGTGGTACTAGAGGGTTGTGGTGGACCATGACCCATCCTCTAAAAAAAATATTTTATATATTATAGAAATTTACTATAATGCCCTTAATAATTATATTATTATATAAAAAAATTTACCGTAACACAATTTCTTTTCCTAAATCAAAATTTTGGATTTGTTCTAAAAATTTCACTTGATTCTTCTCCATCTCCGCCAATGAGTAATCTCTGTAAAACACGACGACATCTCCATTATTAAGATTGTCCATCAGTAGCGACAACCGACGACGAGTCGTTCTCCGGTTCTCCCTCTCCGTCATGACATTTCTACTTTATTTTTAGAAAGAAAAACTCTCTATTTATCACATTGTTGATTGTTAATTTTGAATGAATGATTTTGTTATTGGAAATTTTGTGAATTGTGAAGCAATTTTAAGGTGAAATTGACTTTAAAAATATTATTCTTAAGGAATTGGTTGTTGCTGGTTTTTAATTTTGATTGTTAATTGTTAATTTTGAATGAATGATGTTGTTGATGATGCCACAACCACAACCACCCCTATTATAACAACAAATTAAAATTTGTGTTTTATTGTTATAACTTATAACAACAAGTTTTATTATTATTATTATTATTATTATTGAATTTCAGTATTGTTTTCAAATAACTTATATTGGGACTAAATTATGTCTTTGTAAAGTAGAAGAAATAAAGATGAAGAATGAAAAAATTAATCATTTTTTAAGATGAAAGTTTGTGAGAATGCTTCTACATTCGAACCTGTTAAAGTTTCAAGAATCGAAGAAGTGATAATTCCTATTCCCCAACCAGTTGAAGTTCCACCAATTGAAGAAGTGACAACTGCTACCCCTCAACGAGTTGAAGTTCTATCAATTCAAGAAGTAACAATAGCTATCCCTCAAGAGTTAAAGTTTTAGATGATATTTTTAATTCTTTAGAACGAGATCCTGGAAAATGTCCTCCAATATGGAAATATTCACCAAATCAAGTCGATCAAATACATAGAGCTTATATGAAATGGGGTCCATATCAAATCCGTTTATATAGATCTTATATTTGATGAAAGAAATTATGGGGATAATAGATATGCTTTGTCAAGCTTTACAACAACAATCTCATGATGTGGTTAATGCTATGATTTTAGTTGGTGCAACAAAAAATATTATTCAAGAGCTGAGAGAAAGTGGTTCGGATAAGTTGTATGCTAATGTGACATCTTATTGTGTGAGACATGATATTGAGATTCTTAATCTTGATGATATTCATTCAGCAACAAGATATGAACGTTCTTGTTTTTTAGAGAATCAGGTCACACTAGAACATTACTTTAAAGTTGAAACATTTTTTGCTATTATTGACCAACAATTACAAGAGTTGAATGGTAGATTTAGTGAGCAAGCAATGAATTTGTTAACTCTAAGTTGTACTTTGAATCCTAAGGGTGGTTATAAAGCTTTTAACATTGATGCTATTTGCACTCTAGTTGAAAAATATTATCCTACGGATCTCAATGAGTAAGAGAAGATTACTTTGCAATTTCAGTTTTGGAAATTTCTTGTTGATGCCCGTCAATTAACAGATTTGAAGAATTTATCAACTATTCAAAAATTATGCTCGCTTTTGGTTGCAACTAACAAGAATAAAATTTACTTCTTGATTAATAGACTACTCCATCTTATCTTGACTCTTCCAGTTTCTACTGCCACAACTGAGAGATCTTTTTCGGCAATAAAAATTATCAAGACTAAGTTGCTAAACAAGATGAAAGGTCGGTTTCTAGCAAATAGCAAGACTGTTTATATTGAAAGAGAAATTAGTGCATGTATTAGTTCAGACTCTATTATTATGATGATTTCAAGTCAATCATTACACGTAGAGTATTATTTTAAGGTATGTAATTCATTTTTATAGTAATCAACTTTGTGATTATTATGACTTAAATATTTATATTCAATATAATTTTTTTATTTAATTTAAATATCGTAGTTAATTTGAATGACCCACCCAAAAAAAATTCCTGGTTCCGCCACTGATGCCAACGTAAGGAACATTGACATCCACCTTCATCCACTCAGGAGGATTCATCATGTTAATAAAATGGTGAGATGAAGAAGAAACAAAATTTCTCTCCCTTTCAATGAGAACATGCGTCAGTGCTGACATATCATGTTTGGATGATGCAGAAATTATCTTATGCATGCAATTTTTGCTGTCACT
Organism: Lathyrus sativus; assembly: GCA_963859935.3. Lineage (NCBI taxonomy): Eukaryota > Viridiplantae > Streptophyta > Magnoliopsida > Fabales > Fabaceae > Lathyrus > Lathyrus sativus. The sequence goes on along the minus strand of OZ012740.1, from coordinate 50,243,566 downwards.
GAGAGCTTTCCCAAACATCTTATTAGAATTCACCAATGGAGCCAACATTTTCCTATTCATCTTGGGAACCATCATATATGCAAAAGAACAACCTTAGTCAGTTCATATTGAAACTTGGAACACTGTAAATAAAGTTCAAAGACACTTACTCAAATACTTATCCAGATTAATATGATCTGGCTCATAACTCATAGTTTCACAACAATTGAGAAAGAAACTTTGAAATGCCTGTACACCAACTCTAAGCACCAAATGTATGCCTAACTATTGGGGTAAAGTTAATAAGGAATGACTTTAAGATAACAAAGTGGTAAAATAAGTATGAGAGGAGATTGTAACACTATAAGTAGTGACATAAAGATCACATCACATGCTCAATTGATCCATCATGTAAGCTAAATTGGCTGATCATCTTAGAAATAGATAAAAATTTATTAGTGTTGAATAATCATTTAATAAATGGGCATCATAACAAATATGGATAAAAAAAGCAAGTAGGAATACTTTTCCATTTATTTAGTTTACGGGTAAAGAATTAAAATCATAGATAATGCAAAACTTATTAAAGAATTGCATAAATGCTATTGTGAGACTTTGGATTTTGTTCCATAGTTATTTACTGCATATATTTCAACGTTATGGGCATACACTACTATGTTACATTCTGGCCTCGTCTACCACGATTGGTTATATCACACTCATAAACTAGTTAAAATCATTAAATAGATCATTGTCAAACATGTTTCTAAACTCTGCTAAACATCTTTAATTCATACTTGCTATTTATTATTCTTAACAAGTGACAATAATCAATTATTATTCTTTACTCATGCTCTTTGTGTAACACCCTTATTCTACCCCACATATATTACGGCAAAATAACACGGATTTCAGAGTAAAATATTAACTTTCTTAAAAAGCCACAAAAGGGCGTACATTTCTCAGTGTCAACAAAATTGGTCAATACTCCGTAACACGCGGGTTTTCTCAAAATACATCAAAACATCATATACAGCGGAACTCAAAACATAACTCAATGGTTTCCTCATAAGGGAACACCAGTAAAATAACCCAATGATATACAATCAGATCAAAGAACCCAACCCGATGTTACATATCAGAGCAAAACCCTCTAAATTAACCATAAAGGCTAACGACTCTAAAACTTCAAAATACTCCTCGACGGCGTCCACGGCTAAACTTGCTCATCTGCACGTTACCCACGTGGAGGTAACATTCAAACAGGCAGGGTGAGTAAGACAATTCATAATAATCAATGTATAACAATTAATGCATAAACAACATATTACTCATAATTACATTCAACACATTGATATCCTTCAAATATGCCTCAAAGGCCATAACGTCATAATTCATACACAAAGGCTCATAGATGCAATGCGACACAACTCAATGCATGTGGTACCAATCATCACAGCGCGATGGACGCTGGGTCATCAACCCTCCATAGATCCCCGTCAATAGGATCGAAGCACATCAAAATACTTCACATCCACACAGTGGGATTGAAGCCAAAGTAATCGAAGTCCTGTACCGAAGTCCGGATGCACATGAATGCAAGATGCGCACGTCACAATAATCCTCATAATAACAACATATGGTGCATCATCATTCATCATATTCATCATATTCGTCATACGTCATAACTCATCATATTAATCATCAATACAACATATCATCATAATTCATCATATTACTCATCATGCAACATATCATCATAATTCATCATATTAATCATCATACAACATATCATCATAATCCATCATATTAATCATTCTCACACATCATGTCATCATATAATCACGTATAAATCACATATTAGCTCATAGTCATATTATCCCATATTATCCCATATTAATTCATAATACTACCCCCATATCATCTCATATTAATTTATCAAGTTATACTCACGGTAATCCTCACATTATCGCCTATCAATCATATAAGCTTCACAGTTCTACTCATGTTAATTCATCATATCATCACATAGTATTCACATATTAATCCCTAATATCATCTCACATTGCCTCATATTAATTCATCATAATTACACTTGCGGTAATTCTCATACTATCACTTATTACTCACGCAACCTCACTGCCATACTCATGGCAACTCATCCCAGAAATCCCAGAATTTCACATCACGGCATCGCTGTACAACAATCGATATTCGCGAACTCTGCTACGTTCGCTGGCCCTCTCGCTATGTGAGTTGGTAGCGAGCCTTCGCTGGCCTGCTCGCTAGGCGAGCCTGTAGCGAACCTTCGCTGGCTTGCTCGCTAGGTGAACCTTGTAGCGAACTCCTCGCTAGACGAACAGTGCGATGACAACAAATTTTGTTACGTACCAGAACTGATTCTTGTCCAAATACTCATGCGATTTACTTACCCAATGCCCCCTAAACATCATTAAAACATCCCTAATGTCATACGGCGATAACGATACCAAATCTATGGTTCATTAGGCTAATCCGACAACATTTGCACTGCCTAAAATATTATTTCCATGCAATTACCCTAAAGGCATCATAATTTCTCATATCTATCTCTATCCCTTCAAGGTCGGACGCATGTCACCCCATAATTTTGGCCACGAAGGCCTAAGGTTTCCTAATCCTCATATCAGATATTCAATATTCAGTGATACATATCACAAACCATAATCTCAGAGTTCATAGTCAATTTCCTTTATTTCCCACAATCAACCCAAAATACCTTAAATCATAAACCAGGTAAACTAGCCATAAACACATCTAAAGGCATACATAGAAAATCATGAAATGCGATACTCCCCATACCTTAGCCGATTCGCAGCTTTCACGATTAACTTCGGGATCTTCCGAAGCTTTTGCCTCCACTTCTCCCTCCTTAGAGCTCTGGCCTCATTCTTTTCACGGTTAACCAAAATGAATCCTCCACCTTCAGAATTCTATTTTGTCAAACTTAGACATGGGCCACACAATTGGGCTTTTCCCATAATACCCTTACTAACTCTTCATAGTGCCCAATTTACCCTTATTTCCCTTCTATTCATTTTAATCAATAATAATACTAATATTCTCATATAGTATACTATTAATTAAATGAATAGTCCAAAATGCACATTTTCTCAATAATTCACAAAGCCACCGAAAACACTCAAAACACCAAGATATGAATATTCTCAAATAATAAATTAATTAAAATATTCCGATTAGATTTGGGGTGTTACAACACTCCCTCACTTAAAAGAATTTTCGCTCTCAAAAATTACCTCAATGAACAGAGTCGGACACGACTCCCCCAACTGATCTACAAGTTCCCAATTCCAACTTTCTCCAGTTGGTCCTTCCAAACTACCTTCACCAAAGGAATCTCTTTACCTCGAAGTTGCTTCTCGTTCATCAACCTGAACTAGCAATGCCTCAACAGTCAAATTATCTCTCACTTGTACACCATCCATCCGAATAAATGCACTTCCTCAACTTAGGCACATGCCACATCATGTAAATTCACAAACGACAGCGGTAAAACAGTCTAACATGCTACTTCTCCCACGCTTCTGCTGTGCCACTTCCGATACAAATCAACAAAACACAGTGTGTGCTTCTGAGACTTCAAAGCTCGACCAACACCAGTCACCATCGTAACTCTCAAAACACGTTTTTCTTGGATCTTCTTGATCTTTTCAGTCGTCTCTTACACAATCCTCAGGTACGAGCACAACACTCTCGCCTGAATCATATCAACACAAAGGAGTCCTACACCTTCTACCATACAAATCCTCATACGGTGTCATTCCGATACTAGAATGCTAACTGTTATTGTAGGTAACTCAATCAACGGTAATTAACTATCCCATGATCCACCTTGATCCAACACACAAGCTCTCCACAAATCCTCTAAATACTGGATAGTTCTCTCTGTTCGTCCATCCGTCCATGGATGATAGGCAGAGTTCAACTTCAATATGGTACTCAAAGCGTCTGCAAACTCTCCCAAAATCTCGATGAAAACTCAAATTCCCATCTGACACAATATTCGGCGACACCTCATACAACTTCACAACTTCATCGATATACATCTCAGCTAGCTTCAACATAGAATGATTACTCTCATTGGTAAGAAAAGAGTCAATCTAGTCAATCTGTCCAAAATCAGCCAATTAAAATCATATCCCTCCAATTCTTCGGAAAACTCAACATAAAATCCATGGAAATACTACCCGATTTCCACCCTGGAATATTCAACGGTTGCATCAAACCCAACGGTCTCTGACGTTTATTATTCGACTCCCGACAAGTCTAATCAGCATATACATCCTCAACTACCTCTCTCTCCATCTATGGTCATCAAAACAATTTCCTCAAATCCGGTTACATCTTCATAGCACCGGGATGAATACTCAATCTACCTCAATGTCCTTTTTCAATAATACTCTTATTCCAACTTAACAATATCTGGGACACAAACTCTATCACGACTTCTCATGATACCATTTCCATTAATCTGAAAATCAGCCATTCGACTTTAATTCATCAAATTCCACCAACCTGCCAACTCAATTCAGATTTATGACCTTCTTGAATCTCATCAAGAACACCATTAGTAAGATCCAACATGCTAAGCTTAACCCCATAATAAGTCTCTTCACAACTCAAACTCATATCACAAAATTGCTCAATCAGTTCTAACTCTTTTCGCCATCATCATCGGTATATGCAAAGATTTCCAAGTCAATGCATAAGCTACCACGTTTGCCTCACCCGAATGGTAATTCAATCCAAACCCATAATCCTTCAGGAGTCCCAATTATTTTCTCTGCCTCATATTCAACTCTTCCAAATCAAGCAAATACCTTAAGCTCTTGAGATCACCAAACATTTCAAATCTCAAACTAACTAATTGAAGCCTCCAACTCCGGCACAAACACAACAACAACCAACTCTAAATCACTCATCCGATAATCCCCCTTATTTACTTTAAATTGCCTTAAAGCATAACTAAAACTCGATGATGTTGCACTTAACATATCTCCCAATCACATCAACAAAGCATCACAAAATACAACGAATAGTTATGTCGGATTCGACAAAAATCAACACACGAGCTGTTGACAGCTCTCCCAAAAACTCTTTGAACTTTCTTCACAGTGGCATATCCCTGCTTCTTCCCTAAAACTGATAACTCAAGTTCCCGATACTCAACATGATCCTCTATACTCTTAGAATATATCAAAATATCATCGGTTAACATAACCACTAACTCGCTCAAATAAGTATGGAAAATCCTATGCCAAATGGACACTCAATTTGCGAGTTATGGCGGGAACACGAACCACACTTTCTGAACTTACTACAAAATCCAAACATGGTACATCAATAAATAACTTAATTCCATGCCACTACTTCACCATCACATAGAGCATTGGACTAGCTTTCCAATGCTTTGAACCGTGCGTCATTCCGAGTTACGGTTCTCCCGTTACGACAAAAATACCAAAACAACATTCTTCTGCCCAGGACATGCTCGCTAGGCGAACACAACAGCGAGCGGCTGTTTGCTAGGCGAATGTCCTAGCGAACCTGACAGTCCAAAATTCTATTTTCGACCGTTACCTAACTTCTGGGTGTCTGATTTTGATTCCGTAAAAAGCTGCGATCTCAGAATTCAACGTACAACAACAATTTCATACTTAGAAGGTCATTCAGCACATCTTCAACTCTTGAAATATTTAAAGGCCTAATTCAATATTGCATTCCACGTCTTACTTTCTTTAATAATCATCAGAAGTCACTATCCATCTTTAATATACCCGACCTCACACTCTGTTTCCTTAGCACACACACCAGACACAAGCCTCAAAACTACTCAATCAATTTAATTCCTTGACCATCCAAACAGACATATAATATGGAGCTCTCAATCTCGGACTAGTTTCCGTAACTAAGTCAATCACAACTCCACTTCAAGTTCTGGTCGTATATCACTATCTTGTCAGGATAACTTCCAGACAACCACAATTAATCGGCAAACCGCCAACTTCCCCACTTTCATTAACACTCAAAATTCTCGTCGAAATTAAACATCTCAACACCGTTCTGCACCAACTCATCAAACCAATTCGTAAGCACTTAGCTTAACTCAAAACAATTCACTGCTCACGCCATCTAAGCTTACAATACACGCCTATCCCATCCAACATGACCCCGTCTACTATCAACAAAAGATTAAGGCTGATCAGTTCCTCAATTTGTCAATAGACAGCCGAAAATCATGATGGGGTATAAACCATCTTTACCAAACTATAAGAGCCTTCAACTACACACTGAGCCGCCACTTCACCCTTGCAGCGTCCTAGAGAAGCACAACTTCTCCCTCACTTGTTTCATTCCCACTTCTGCAGAGGAAGGTTAGGCAACAAACATGTACCGACAGTGTTTTCACACACATGTCGCATACCAGGGAACAAACAACATTAGACAACTTGGCTGGACAGACCGACCTGCTCTGATACCACTAATGTAACACCCTTATTCTACCCCACATATATTATAGCAAAATAACACGGATTTCAGAGTAAAATATTAACTTTCTTAAAAAGTCACAAAAGGGCGTACATTTCTCAATGTCAACAAAATTGATCAATACTCCGTAACACACGGGTTTTCTCAAAATACATCAAAACATCATATACAGCGGAACTCAAAACATAAATCAATGGTTTCCTTATAAGGGAACATCAGTAAAATAACCCAATGATATACAATCAGTTCAAAGAACCCAACCCGATGTTACATATCAGAGCAAAACCCTCTAAATTAACCATAAAGGCTAACGACTCTAAAACTTCAAAATATTCCTCGACGACGTCCACGGCTAAACTTGCTCATCTGCACGTTACCCACGTGGAGGTAACATTCAAACAGGCAGGGTGAGTAAGACAATTCATAATAATCAATGTATAACAATTAATGCATAAACAACATATTACTCATAATTACATTCAACACATTGATATCCTTCAAATATGCCTCAAAGGCCATAACGTCATAATTCATACACAAAGGCTCATAGATGCAATGCGACACAACTCAATGCATGTGGTACCAATCATCACAGTGCGATGGACACTGGGCCATCAACCATCCATAGATCCCCATCAATAGGATCGAAGCACATCAAAATACTTCACATCCACACAGTGGGATTGAAGCCAAAGTAATCGAGGTCCTGTACCGAAGTCCGGATGCACATGAATGCAAGATGCGCACGTCACAATAATCCTCATAATAACAACATATGGTGCATCATCATTCATCATATTCATCATATTCGTCATACGTCATAACTCATCATATTAATCATCAATACAACATATCATCATAATTCATCATATTACTCATCATGCAACATATCATCATAATTCATCATATTAATCATCATACAACATATCATCATAATCCATCATATTAATCATTCTCACACATCATGTCATCATATAATCACGTATAAATCACATATTAGCTCATAGTCATATTATCCCATATTATCCCATATTAATTCATAATACTACCCCCATATCATCTCATATTAATTTATCAAGTTATACTCACGGTAATCCTCGCATTATCGCCTATCAATCATATAAGCTTCACAGTTCTACTCATGTTAATTCATCATATCATCACATAGTATTCACATATTAATCCCTAATATCATCTCACATTGCCTCATATTAATTCATCATAATTACACTCGTTGTAATTCTCATACTATCACTTATTACTCACGCAACCTCACTGCCATACTCATGGCAACTCATCCTAGAAATCCCAGATTTTCACATCACGACATCGCTGCACAACAATCGATATTCGCGAACTCTGCTATGTTCGCTGGCCCTCTCGCTATGCGAGTTGGTAGCGAGCCTTCGCTGGCCTGCTCGCTAGGCGAGCCTGTAGCGAACCTTCGCTGGCTTGCTCGCTAGGCAAACCTTGTAGCGAACTCCTCACTAGGCGAACAGTGCGATGACAACAACTTCTGTTACGCACCAGAACTGATTCCTGTCCAAATACTCATGCGATTTACTTACCCAATCCCCCCTAAACATCATTAAAACATCTCCAATGTCATACGGCGATAACGATACCGAATCTATGGTTCATTAGGCTAATCCAACAACATTTGCACTGCCTAAAACACTATTTCCCTGCAATTACCCTAAAGGCATCATAATTTCTCATATCTATCTCTATCCCTTCAAGGTCGGACGCATGTCACCCCATAATTTTGGCCACGAAGGCCTAAGGTTTCCTAATCCTCATATCAGATATTCAATATTCAGTGATACATATCACAAACCATAATCTCAGAGTTCATCGTCAATTTCCTTTATTTCCCACAATCAACCCAAAATACCTTAAATCATAAACCAGGTAAACTAGCCATAAACACATCTAAAGGCATACATAGAAAATCATGAAATGTGATACTCCCCATACCTTAGCCGATTCGCAGCTTTCATGATTAACTTCAGGATCTTCCGAAGCTTTTGCCTCCACTTCTCCCTCCTCAGAGCTCTGGCCTCATTCTTTTCACGGTTAACCAAAATGAATCCTCCACCTTCAGAATTCTATTTTGTCAAACTTAGACTTGGGCCACACAATTGGGCTTTTCCCATAATACCCTTACTAACTCTTCATAGTGCCCAATTTACCCTTACTTCACTTATATTCATTTTAATCAAAAATAATACTAATATTCTCATATAGTATAGTATTAATTAAATAAATAGCCCAAAATGCACATTTTCTCAATAATTCACAAAGCCACCGAAAACACTCAAAACACCAAGATACGAATATTCTCAATTAAATAAATTAATTAAAATATTCTGATTAGATTTGGGGTGTTACACTTTGCATAATAACTTAACTTGGAAATCAAATTAATTTATCTCGGCGGGATCGACACTCTTACATTTAACACTTTCTACCATTTTGATTGTGTATACTTGCGCATATAGAGCGCCCAACAAAGTTTTGGTGCAATTTTTGGAGAATGTGTCATTAACACTTTATTTTAATTAAAAATTGTGAAAAGTTAAATTGAACTTTTGAATTTACATGTCTTCTGATGTCATGACAAGCATGTGGTTGCTGCACGTGTAGATTTCTAACTCATGTTTAGAGAGGAGACCTTGAACCATAAATGTCACATTCATGACTTTAAGGAGATATCAAGGTGCAAATTAACTCCTAGAAATCCATGTTTTTCTCTCTTTTATTTAAATACCTTAAAGAAGATCTTGAAGGGAATCAACAAGGACAAAAAGAAGTCATGGGTGAAGTTGATATCATTGGCATTTCTAATGATAGGGCAAGAAACATTAGAGATTATGCTTTATTTGACCCTAATGCCATGAACATTGGAACTATAAGGCCAGAAATCAGTATGGTCTAGTTTGAGTGTAAACCAATAATGTTCCAAATGGTTCAAGCCGTTTGTCAATACTCAGGGGTACCACTAGTGATCCATAACTACACTTGAGGCGATTTCTAGAGGTTGTTAGCAATTTCAAGATCCCCGGAGTCACTAATGATGCTTATGATGCTTTTAGGCCGACGTTGTTTCCATATCCTCTAAGGAATATTGTGGACGCGGGTTTCGGTCCCTTCTTTCGAAGTGAGATCGTCCCTTTTCAGTCTACATGTAAACTTTTAATTTGTCTCAAGAGAGGCAAGGGGAAAAACATAAATAAACCCGCGAGTGTGTGCAATGCAATGCACTTAAGAGATTTGGGAATCAAGATTAGTTATATAAAGGGAAGGTATTATCACCCTAAGTATCTATAATATTCTATAGGAACCTCTTGCGTATATTTGTGTTTACCATTGATAAAGTCATCTATTGGGGATTTTGTTGACTATGTTTGTAGAAGTGATAGGAGATATTTTTGTTATTTTTGTAAGTTGAAATGGTTTGAGATAAAGGTATATGAACCTAAGGGTTTTATTTATGACCATGCTCGCTAAGATATCGCAATCTTATGCCTACGTATTCTCAAAAAGAAAATCGAGAAATCAGAGCGGTCGTAGTTCCACTTACTAATGGGTGGATTTGGATTGTTGGGATTGAGAGAAGAGACAAATTGTCATCTTAAGGGAGATATCTCACCTATTTACCATAAACACTTTGAGAAAGTAGTAAGGGAAGAAGCTTTGAACTTGGATGTAGAAAATCCAGAGTAATGCCACATCTTCCTTTAAATGAGTCTTTTCATGTTAAGAGAAGGACCTTGACTTGGATGTATAATCAACAAGTGTTCCACTTACATCACTTAAAATGAAAGAAGTGTTTTTGTACCAGAATAAGAGATGGACCCCAACTTGGATTTTGAATTAACAAGTGTGCCACTTACATCACTTAAATGGAAAAAACTTTGATTGAATGTTGTGTGAAAAACAGAAGAGACATCTCTTCCATATAGATGACTCATGTCTTATCTCTGGGGAATTATTTTGAGTTTGAAGCCAAAGGTTGGCTAGGGTTTAACTTGAATTTTGAAGGTTTTAAGCAACAAGGGGCAGGGTGTTTGACTTTAGAACTTCAAAGGGGAGTTCTCATCTTTTTATTGAAGAGTTTTAAGTTTGAAGTCTAACTTCCTTATATAAAGCCTAAGAGAAGGCTAGGTTGATGAGGTTGGAACTTCAACAGGAGAGACCCTAATGTTTAATCTAGGATGTAGTTGAAGGGAATCCTAATGTTCTTGTATTATAAACATAAAATGAAAAGCTAAAAAGGTTTCTCGCTAGGATCTCGCAATCATATGCCTACATATCCTTAAGAAGGAAGTTAGAGCAATTCTAGTTTGAACTAAAGCCCGAAGTGTAAAAAAATGTCAAGAGAAACTTAAAAAGGTAAGTTTACATAAGCTTTTAAACAAATGTGGTCATCGAGGATGACATGAATATGGTGTGATTAAGCATGTGTGATAATATGTGAATGTACATCAATCAGAGAGATATATCTATCATGGTAAAATTTTATGAAGGAAATACTTGAACATGTGAGCAAATATTTAATAAATGGGAGTAATCACAAAGAAATTCAAGCAAGCAATACATTCAAGGTGATCAAAGATCAAATGAATAATGAAGGGTGACTAAAACCCTAATGGAGGTTTACAGGAATTCTCCTAAGCAAGACATTCAACCATGCTTGAATTAAAGGCTTTGGAAAATCCAAACTTAAGTGGAAGCCCAAGTCATGTATCAAGGTGGTTTTCGAAAAAATAAGAAAGAAGTTATTTTGAACCAAACCCTAAGGTTTCAAATGAATATAACCAAAGTATTTTCAAAAGAAAATAATACCTAAGCAAGGTATGGATAGAGTGTAAGTCCAAAAATTCAGGTTGAATTTTTGGCACAAGGTTTAAACAAAGTGTATCATGACCATAAAGACATGTATGTGCAATTAAGTCAAGGAACAAATCAAAGGAAATCATGAAAAGGTATGAAAAAAACCTTTAAAAGTCATGGTTTTACTTAAGAAAAATGGAAAAAATAAATATTATTTTTGTGATTTTCAAATGGATTCTCAAAATATACAACATAAATGTGATGTGTGAAAAAAATTGGCTAAAAAAGATCTATTTTTCTATGTGAAAGAATTGTGAGAAGTTGTGAAGAAAATTGAAAAAAAAATAGTGTTTAAAAAATAAGAATGGCCCCTATGGGTGTTGAACCTGCGCCCTTGGGGTGATGGGTTTAAAATTTTACTAACTGAGCTACGCGCTATGATTTGATGAAGAGTGCATAGTGAAAAAAATATAGAAAGCTTTCATTTGAAAATGGTTCAAAAAATAAAAGCAAAAGGTCTGGGGTAAGGGAGATTCGAACCTCATACCTCTCACTTACAAGTCTTCCAAACACACGCCTTAACCACTGGGGTGATGATACATCCGTGTATCAAACCACACCAAATTATATATATTTTAAAACAACAACATTTTCAGAAATGGTTCCACCACCACCATTGTCGTCTTCATCATCTTCATTAGAATTTTTGAAAATCTTAACTCTCTCAATACGCAATGAAATGACATGATGTAAACATGAAAGTTGCTAGAAATTTAACAAGGGATTGAATGGAATTACTCAATTTCATTTAAATTCAGTGTATCAAAAGAAATTGGTTCGACAACCGTATGAACCCTAACTGAATAATTTAATATGAAATCCCATACGTACATGATATGAAGCAATTGATTGAGGGAAAATGATCCTTACATCATGCCAAACATGTCTGTAACTTGAATTATCAAATTTGATGCATGTATCATAGAGTTCAGGTTTTGAGGAAACTTACCTGGCAAGTGAGAATCAAATTCTCTGTTGGAGGTGTTAAAAATGTGATTTAATGACCTAGACAACTTCCTTGACCCTCAAGGATGGTGTTACAATACTTAGAATGAGTTGAAACCCTCTGGATCACTTGGCTCGATCCAATCTACAACTTATGATGTATATTGAGCAAATGGCATGTGACTTGGTGATTCTGATGTTACAGTTGATGTTTGAGTGTTTGGATAACTTACACATGATGTATGTGAAGTGTTTGAATGCTTGGTTTGAGTGGAAATGGACTGGTTTGAGAATTCCAAGTTTTCACTCTTTGAGAACTTTAAATTTAGCAAGGAGGAGGAGTTGTGAGAAAATAAGCATTGACAATGTTTTGGTGTGTCTATTTGTGAAGGAAATATGCTCTATTTATAGGAGAAATGAGTATAATATTTTGAACTTGAAAGGATTAGGATGCAAGCCATTATCCAACAAGTGATGTCATGCACCTATAACTTGAAAGCCAAGGTACACATGAACTATTCTTCACATGGCTTGAATTCTGATCTTTTGAGCTTAATTCCTCATGGTTTCATACCATCCTTTAATGCTCTAATCAAGTCCTAAGAGATTGGAGGATTTTTGCTCAAAATCACTATTCCACTTTAATGCTAGAGCACAAAACCTCACTTCTCACTTTTGAAATGATCATTTTCAAATGCCAAGTGATGAATCTTTAAAAATTCAGTTATGCTTTGCAAAACACATGCTTGGATGATCATTTGGGAGTTGATTTGGTGAAGATTTCAGGCTTGCAATACTTACCCAAATTGTGTGACACAAATAGGTTTGGAAATTCTATCATAACAATAAGCTTGATCAAGGCATGTTGCAGCATCCATAGCTTCTTGCTCAAGTAAGGGATTTTGAGGTTCTTAATCATTTTGAAAAGTTGGTATGTCATAATTCAAATTTGTTGTTTGAAGTTCGTCTTGCATCATTGTGGATCATAATGAAAAGTGGCCTCAAAGTTGGCTCCAATATAAGACATATTCTATCTAAAAAATTTCTAAGTGTCAAAGTGCAAAAAGTATTGGAACCCAAACTTCATGGCCTCATATTTTAAAATATATGCACTTTTTGGGAATCCACGCTAATTGAAAAAGTTGTATTATGTAGAAAGCTCTTCAATTTGGTATTTGGATTAGAAAAATGGTTGCTTAGATTAGAAGTTATGGTCTTGCAAAGTTTGCACCAAAGAAGGGTTTTCTCATAACTTAGAAAAATTTACATTTCTTCATGGCTTCCATTTTTACAAGTAACCTCATATTTCTTAATTTTTATTGATAAAACATGTTCAAAATCACATATTAACATTATTCTTGACTTGAAGAGACTATGTTTGACCAAAAACTCCAAAAGTCAAACTTTATTTTGACCACAATTGATTTTTGTATCAAATGAACTTTGATTTTGTGATCTCCTATTAAAATCAAAACCTTTGGCATATTTGAACACCATGGATGGACCACAAGGGTGTGTTTGAGTGTCTTGAATCATGTCCCAAGGTTTGAATCATGTCTTGGTCAAAAGTCAAAAGTACAATTGACTTTTCATCAAAAACCCTAGTTTGTGGTCCAAATGAATTTGAATCCTTGCATTGCTTATAAATCAAGTTCTTTGGATCAATCCAATCATATGAATGGACTAATATGAGGAATTTGAGTTAATTGAAACATATCTTGAGGTATTGTATCATGCCTTGCTCCAAAAGTCAACCTAGGGACTGAATTAGGTCAAAACCCTAATTTTGGTAAACTGAGAATCTTGATGCTTGTTGATTTTGAAATGATGCAATATTGCACTTGATTATGGATAAATGAAAGCTCTTGATTCTCATGAATGAGTAGGGGACTTAATATTTTGGGTATGATTCCCATCTTTTGATAATTCATCTGTTTGAGCTCTTGAGGGAACACCTTACCTATAATATAAAACAAGCACACACATATCTTGTACTTGTCGTGGGTTAGTGATGCATAAAGACGCATATATGTGTTATGTAAATGAGGTAAATGAAGTAAATGAAGTGGAATTTTAGGGGGAAAAAACTTAGGGTATGACAGATGTCCCTATTTAAGTTTCTTCTACTCAAAGAGATGAAAATTGACATCTTAGTCTCGGCCAGATAGGGGAGGCTTAAATATAACAGTGCATAATTTTGGCCCCTAAGAAGCCATAAAAGATAATATGAATGAACTTATGAATGAAAGATATGAGATCTGTGGGAAATGATGCCACAGGAGACTGAGAATAAACTAAACCACTGGAGGAAGAAAGAATCAGGGAAAATGTTATAACTCTATTGGGAGGAGAGGAACAAGTCCACTGGGGAAAAGGGCACGACTGTACAGGGGATAAAATTATAGGTCTGGAAATTGAGTTTCCATCATTGGAAAATCATCTGGAATCTTTTTTGACTAAGTAGTATTACTTAGAAAAGGGTAAAACAAACTTCCCCTCGTTTCTGGACATAAGCCACAAAACTGGTCTCGGTTTCTGAAATAAACTTCCTCTCATTTTTGGACATAAGCCATGAAAATGGTCTCGGTTTCTTCTTTTTTCTGAAAAGGGTAAACATACAAGCTCCTAAAAAGGTGATTGCTTGCTGAGTTAATAACTTCACCAGGGATCTTCAAAAATATGCGGGTTAGTTAACTTTGCAAGACAAATTTCTCAAATAAAGAAAAGCTTCTTGTAAGGAACTTCATCAAACTTCTCACAAGGATACACTGGGGAGATGCCATTTGATGGAAAATAAACTTCATCATACTTCTCTTCAAGACTTCTTTGTAGAGATGCCATATGATGAGAGAAAATTGGTAGCATACTTACTGGGGAAATACCATTAGCTGTAGTTTTGCTTTGTATTGAGCAGATAAAATTACTTATAGTAATTCATCTCCCCTAAACACTTATGATAATCTTTAATAAGTTTCTATGACCGAATCTTCCGGTGAGATATCCATTTCTTCATCATACTTCTCTTCGAGACTTCTTTGGAGAGATGCCATGTGATGTAAAAATGAGAGTTCAACAATCAAACTTCTTTATAAATATGGCATTTGCTGGAAAAAAAAATCTTCATCATACTTCTCCTCGAGACTTCTTCGGAGAGATGCCATAAGATGAAATAAAATTTGACATGCTGATAGATTTAACAATGATAGACAAATAGCTCGGAAAGAGACAACCATTCACCGATCCACTGGGAAATTCAGGGATAGAAACAAGCTTCTCAAATAAAGAGATTTCCACTTGTTGTCAGATGTAGATTCCAAGGCGGAATAAATTTATCATGTTGGGGAATCTTCAACAGATTTTTTATGGGGATGTTGATCATTCAAAAGGCGCAAAATAAATGCGCTTTTAATTTGGAGGTTCAAGTTATCAAAATGGTCAAAAGCCCAACTTAATCCAGGAATGAGCTGGAGAGATACCGTCAAACATGATGCTAACTATTAAGGAATGAGCTTGAACTGGGGATTTATCCTATCAAATTATGGAAGGGAGAACTAAACCAAAGCTTCCATGCAAATTAAACTTAGTGGGGAATTAGATAGGGTATACACTTTTTGCCTGCGGCTGACCACCATATTGGGGGGAGGAGACATACCACTTAAGGATAAACACAACAAATATCATAAACAAATGCAATATGCACATGGATATAAATATGAATTCAAACATGCATGAGGTCTGTATGATATGGATGCATGTTATGTGTTTATGCTGACAAAACATGTGAAAGGGATATACTGGTGATGAAATAAACATCACAATGTGATCGGGTACTCAGCCAGTCTTTTGAACATATCGTTGGAGATAAAACAAAGAGAGCCATTATTGGATTAAAGTCCTGTTGTAAGGTTTAAGTCTTTATGAGGAGAAGAATATACTTTTACTTAGGGAAAGAACCCAAACAATCTTCTAAACTTATTATCTTGTTCAACCAGGGATATACTATCCCTGCACTCTGCTGGGGATGAGACTCTCATCTAGTTTGGATGAACCTTTCAAGGAAAATAATAAGAACACTCAATCATGTCTTTTGAGGTTTAATCGTTTTTGGAGCAACTGTCAATATTCCTTCTTATGTTCACAAATCAAAGGAAAATAAACACAAGCGTTTTGAAAAAAATAAAAAAATAAAAATTTTAACTTTTTGTTTCAAGAATTTTTATCAAAGTAAAAATGTCATTTTGCAAGACATATAAATAAATCAAAGTTGCAAACAGATGGGCAAAAGCTCAAATTTTATTAATAGAATGGCAACCCGCAAATAGCGTGATTCCATGGATTATTACAAAGTGGAAAATGGTAATTAAAGGGAAAGGGCTACATTGAAATATAATGACCGAATTCTCTATATCAACTTTGAATTCCCGATGTCCTTTGATCTTCAGGCATGCCTAATTTGATATTAAAGTTTTTTTTTATAGATGTGGTTTCTTCTGATCAGATTTGACGTAGTTACTTGCCATATATCCCTGACTTTTGTTTAGATTGCCCTTTCGGGTTTTCAGTCCACCGAGATCATATTTATTTTTATGTCTCAAATTTTTTCCTGGACCGCCCTTTCGGGTTTTCAATCCATTGAGATACTCTTTTTTCCTTTTGTTAGGTGAAGTATTTCTTGACTGCATCAACATTTATCCGACGAGTGAATTCTTCACCATCCATAGTTGTAAGCATTAAAGCACCACCGGAGAAGGCTTTCTTAACAACATATCGACCACTATAGTTAGGAGCCCACTTGCCCCTAGAATTAGTAAGGAAGGGTTGAATTTTCTTAAGCACAAGCTCACCCTCTCTGAATACATGAGGTCGAACTTTCTTTTCGGAAGCTTTCTTCATTCTTTATCGATATAGCTGACCATGACATAAAGATGTCATCCTCTTTTCTTCGATTAGGTTTAGTTCATCATATCTGCTTTGACACCATTCAACCTATGTTAATTTAGTTTCCATCAAAACTCTCATTGATGATATTTCAATATCTATGGGGAGCACTGCTTCCATACCGTATACTAAAGAGAAAGGATTTTTCCCTGTCGAAGTGCGAACAAACGTTCAATATCCGTGAAGAGTAAATGGTAGCATCTCATGCCAATCTTTGTAGGTTACTACCATCTTTTTGAAATTTTTGTTAGCTGCTTCAACAACTCCATTCATCTTAGGTTGGTAGGGTGAAAAGTTATGGTATTCAATCTTGAATTCAACACATAATACCTTCATTATTTTGTTGTTCAAGTTCGATCTATTATCAGTAATGATCTTACTCAAAACACCATAAAAAAAAATTAGATTATTCTTAATAAAATGAACCACCACTTGTCTAGTTACATTGGCAAAAGATGCTGCTTCAACCCATTTGTTGAAGTAATCAATGGCCACAAGGATGAAACAATGTCCCTTCGAGGCTTTGGGATCGATCATGCCAATCATGTCAATTCCCCACGTAGAGAAAGGCCATGGAGAGAAGAGAATGTTAAGAAGATTCGGCGGCACATGAATTTTTTCGGCATAAATCTAGAATTTATGACACTTTCTAGCATATTTGCAGCAATCAGATTTCATTGACAGCCAAAAGTATCCCGCTCTTAATATTTTCTTTGCCACTGCTTGCCCATTGGTATGAGTGCCAAAAGAGCCTTCATGAGTTTCTTCCATTAACATGTCTGCTTTGTGTCTATCTACTTATCTGAGCAAAACCATGTCGAAGTTTCTTTTGTATAACACGTCCTCATTCAGGAAGAAATTTCCAGCCAATCTCTTAAGAGTCTTCCTATCTTTCTTTGACGCCTTGGACGAGTATTCTTGCTTTTGAAGGAAACATTTAATGTCATGGTACCATGGTTTATCATCAACAATCTCTTCCATGGTAAACACGTGAGCGGGCCTATCAAGGCGCATAACATTGAAATTAGGTACATCATTCCACCGATTCACAATAATCATGGAGGATAATATAGCTAGTGCATCAACCAGATTGTTTTCTTCACGAGGTATGTGATGAAAATCAACTTAATTGAAGAAAGGTAGCAACCTTCTTGCATAGTCTTTGTAAGGAATTAATCTGGGTTGACGTGTTTCCCATTCACCTTTGATTTGATTTACGACCAAAGCTGAGTCTCCATATACGTCTAGAATTCTGATCCTTAAATCAATGGCTTCTTCAAGTCCCATGATACACACTTCATATTCAACTTCATTATTTGTACATTTGAATGTCAACCTTGGCGTGCTCTTTCTTCTTAGTTTCATCTTGTTGGCCAAGCATGCAACCCATGGAATCATCCAACACTATTAAGTATATGATCAAAGGTATTCCTTCCACTGGAGGGATCAAAATGGAAGGTTTAAGTAGATATTCTTTGATGCTGTGGAAAGCCTTCTAGCAGTCTTCTGTCCATATATAACCTTGATCTTTTCGAAGAAGTTTGGATATCGATCCACAAGTAGCGGTCACATGAGAGATGAATCTGGAGATGTAATTTAATCGACCTAAAAATCATCTTACTTGCTTCTCAGTTTTGGGTGCTAGCATTTCCTGAATGGATTTGACTTTATCAGGATCAACTTCAATTCCCTTATGGCTAACGATGAAAACCAAGAGCTTCCCTAAATAAACACTGAAGGTACATTTGTTAGGATTTAAACGGGGTTTGTATTTCCTCAAACGGTGGAATAACTTTAATAGATACTCCACATGTTCTTCTTCAGTTCTGGACTTAGTAATCATATCATTGACATATACTTTAATTTCTTTGTGCATCATTTCATGGAAAAGAGTTTTCATGGCCCTTTGGTAGGTTGCACCCGCATTCTTTAGACCAAATGGAATTACTTTTTAGCAAAATGTTCCCCAGGGTGTAATGAATGAGGTATTTTCCATGTCTTCAGGTGCCATTCTGATTTGATTATATCCAAAGAATATGTCCATGAAGGAGAAGACTTTAAATTTGGCGGTGCTGTCTACCAACATGTTAATATGTGGTAATGGGATGTCATCTTTTGGACTAGATTTGTTTAGATCTCGGTAGTCCATACACATTCTGACTTTTCCATCCTTTTTTGGAATAGGAACTATGTTGGCCAGCCACTGAGGATATTTTGTCGTGGCGAGGAACCTTGTGTCAATCTACTTCTGCACTTCTTATTTAATTTTGATGGTCATATCTGGTGTAATACCCCAAATTTTACCCTTACATTTAGTCAGTCATTTCGCATAACATCTCATCTGTGCATCTGCTAACCACTATCAAGTCATGGAGGTGTTTGTTTTGCAGGAATTACCCCAGGGGCATTTTGGTCATTCTTCGTGGAGTCCGCAATTTTTGAGGCAAATGAGACATTATTCCTTAGGCATTGATTTATCACATGGATTGATTATATCAAGGTGTCGACATGTTTTGATTGGTACCGAGAAACTCTTGTCAGAAAAATGAGTGGACTCGGGGCCGTTTCATTGATAAAGGTTTGGACTGAAAAGAAGGGGGATATTGTTAAGGTTATGATCGGCGGGAGTTTAGTTTGAATTTGCTCGGGTGTAATCATGTTGCGGTATCTCGTTTATAAAATTGGTCAAGGCCAAGGAGGAGTAAGTTTCAAATATTTTTGAACTTTTATTCATAAGTATTCATAAGTTACAACTCAAGGGTGAATTTAAATGATTTTTGAACTATTATTCATAAACATTTCAAATTTACAATTGATAAGTAAATATAAATATTTTTGGAATATTTAAGGTACAATTGAAAGGGATAAATGACTTTTGAATTTCATTCATGAATATTTGTTTACAAGAGGTTTCATTTACACTGAGCATCTATTCTAAAAAAGTCCTAAAGGATCCTAAGTGTTCTTCATGATGCTCCTTTGATCTCCGATCAACCTGCACAACAAAGACAAAACAAACAGAAGCAAGAAAGGGTTAGAAGTTATCTTCGACACTCTCAGAACATCATCATCATTGAGTGCCGGGAGTGGCACGACCGAAGCCGCATCCTACCCCCGTTACCGATCTGCGCCATTGGCGTCAGATCAGGTAATGTCTATTCTTATCTAAGGGGCAGCCAAGAAAGAGAAGTAAAAGAAGCGTTTTCGGGCCGAAATGATTTGCACAACTGTGGATTCAAACGGATACACGTCAAGTAAATATTGCGGGGTACTATCAAGTAAATTTAAGCCAAGACACGAGTTCAGTTGCTGCCAACAGAATTGAAGTGGAAAGACTCATCACAGTAGAACAACCGGAACCGGATGAAACGAAAGTGGATCACCAAAGCAAACCGATACCAGGGTGAACACTAGCCAACTCAGGTTCAAACCCGGATGCCGACGGGTCTGAACCGTTTTCTGTCACCTGAAATACATGAATCAGATGGTATCAGCTCACAAACAAGATCCTAAGCTGCACAAAACATGAGCAGATAATTCAAGTCAAAATGCAGTTCAGAAGGCAATCAGAAACAGCCAATGGTCATTAACACCAAGACAAAAGCAAGCCTAATTATGGCGGAAATGGTCTCAAAACAAATCCGGATGAACACCAACATAAAACTGGTTCTGACCTCTGCAAAGACACAAAAGAACATCAGATAATGCATAACAGGTCCAAATGTTCAAATCTGAGCAAAGTAAACAAGTTTCGAAAAACAATCAGTTTTAATTCAGAAAGGAGGCATCAGTTTCAAAAAGCCAACATGCCAGTCCCCATGAGCATCAGTAAAGCCGCACATGTGTTGCTACAAATACAAAAGCCTAAGGGCTCAGCTATGCATCACAGCCCAATCAGAGAGACCAAGAGAAACCAATCAACTATTATAATGAGTTCCGACCATGAATCAAAATCAAAATGGATGGAACAGGGATTCAGCCCTCAGTTTAACCATCATTGGGCATGAGAATTCGAGCGGCTGGGAAAGCCACGGCCCAAAGCCGTTACTAATTCCCTACCGAACGTCGAACTGCAGGCATCGGTAATTTCACACAAACTATCAGCTTAATTCAAAACGACAGCTCAGACCCTAAGGTCATCATCGCCGATAACCTTTCACTTGGCCACCTTGACTCAATCGAAGCATCAGCACCAGTTCTGAAAGAAGAAGAAGAAAAGTTAATGCGTGTTCGAAACAGTTAACCAAAGTAAACCAAATATCCAAAAGAAAATCAAGGAAACAGATGTCCAGTGTATCCCAAATGTGATCGTGATCTGGAAGTTAAAATCCAATCAAGTGAACCCAAAAAGGAAAGTCAACTTGTGACAGCAAGCAAATCATAAAAGCCTGCGTTTGTGAATCCATCAGGGATCAAATTTACGTCTGCAAATATCCAGGAAAAATCTAATCAAATCGAATCAGAACTACCACAAAACAAAATCAAATCAAGTTTGGAAAAGGAAGGAAACAATATCAGAAGAATTACAAATCACAATCAAGTTCAATCAAATCCGCACAAATCAAAAACGCATCACATATCATTCAATCTCAGTAATCATGATCCAAGCCCAAAGAGAAATCGAGAAGAGTATAAAAGGGGAACAGATACAACCTGATAAACCCTAGACAAAACGGCGGAGAACACAAAAAGCGGCGAAGCGAACAAAATCGCGAACAAACCCTAGCGGCCGCGAGAGAGAAAGAGGAGAAGAGTTTTTCGTCAAAGGTGATCATCAGAGCACAAATCGAGAGATTGAGGAAGGTCCACCGACACCGCCTCCATCCACGGCGGGCAAACCTTCCCCAGAGGCTCAGTTCACCATCATCGCCTCCTTAATACGTTCCTCATCGATTACGAACGAAAATGTAAGCAAGGAACACATAATACCGTCACTTTTAATGATTGTTTGGTTTAATTTCAGAATCGCAGCAAGACGAAGAGAGAATCGAAGCCAGCAAGAAACAAGAAGAAATCGGCGCCGCGGAGAAGATAATAGGGTTATGAAACCCTAAAATCCTTTTTTTGTTACAACTACACCTACCGGGTTGGGTCCGGAAGTGATTACCGGCCCAACCCCTTTTATTTTTCATTTTTGTTTTTTGTTTTTATATAATTAATATTATGTTAAATAGTAAAATTGTTTTTTAAAATAAATAAAACTAAAAATCTTTTTTTATATAATAATAAACAAAAAACTTTTCTTTATCAGCAACTTAAAATCTTTTTTTAAAAAATAATAAATAAAATTTAAAACCTTGTAAGATAAAATTTTTATAATTAAACTAAGCTGTTTTTTTAACCTTTATATATTAAAACTTTTTCCTTAAAATTTAAAGATTGCAAACTTTTTTTTTATGTCAAAAATAAACAATAAAAATCTCAAAACTTCGCGCTTTCGTTTCACAATCTTTCTAACCATTGTTCGTTTTCACCCACTAACGCTGTTTGTTCGTTTTGCAGTTTATTGCGTTTACCGTTATTTATTTCATTTTTATGTCATTACCATATTGTAACTGCTCCTCTCATGTAACCTCGCGAACTTAACAATCGCTCTTTAAATTCTGCCTTTAAATTTCCGCTTGCATGGTTAAATTAAGACGTTATCTCTCAGTTTGCATGATTCAGTTATCTCACGCCTTTACCGTTATTCTGTCACGCTACACACATCCGAAGGTTAGGTCTAGCTGTTTGGCCGCCACGCCAATAGTCCTCAACTTCAAACCTTCAAAACTACAAAATTACAAACCCTAATTTTCACAAATGCCTCGCCGCAGGCAAGATTACAATTTTACCCCTAGCATTAGGTCAAAGAGCCGCCTTGCTCATTTTAGGGTTTCCCGCCGCAGAATCCCTAACCTAATTTAACCCTAACTACAACTTAACAATTCAACGTAGAGATTTGGAGTTTCTACACTCCACGTAAGCGTGTCCTTAAGATGCGTTTATTCCCCTTGAGACCTTGACCACAGTCAAGAAGTCTCTAACCTCCCTTTTGAGGGGAACTGCGATTACTCTGATTCCACTCCCGTAAGGATACGTAGGCACAAGATGCGATGTCTTGCCGAGTAAACTTAGAATTAACCCCTTAGGTCTCCTTTCTCACTTGTAATCCCTTGTACATATACCTCAAGCAAATAAATAAAGCAAAATAGTAAACATTGAACAAAAGGTTCCCGTAGAGTACTACGGAAGTTTAGGGTGCTAATACCTTCCCTAAATTTAACCAACCCCCGAACCCTAGATCTTTCCCCGCATTGTGTTTACGATGCAAAATAGGTTTTCCCTCTTTTGACCTTTTCCTTCGGATAAATCAAAGAGCGGTTGTGAATTGAATTGCGATTCAAACTCATTAATAGTTTGTGATCCTATTTCCACCGCAACAGAAAATGGCGACTTCACTGGGGATTTTCTTAACTATTGAGGGTTATCCCTAGTTTGTTCATATTTATTGCTATTTGCTTTAATATTCATTTGCATGTATATATTGTGCTCCGATCTGGGACTGTTCCTTGTGTTGTGAGATAAGTCCTACGCCCGGACTAGTGACATTATTATAGGATGGGGATATATTCGATGAGGCTTATAGGGAGTTGAATCCCGACTAAGTTGATTCGAGAATCACCGCTCAGTTGAGACCTTTTCGAAAATGGTTCGGTTGAACGAGTAATCGTGAAAACTTTTTCCATGGTCGATTGGAGTCTGTGATATTGGGAACCGTAGTACCTTTACACCACCTAGGCCTTATTTAGGACGTAGTGCGGGAACTATGTGGGAGTAGTCCTACAATGGTTGCTACGCGATACTACACTCAAAAGAGGTTCTCTTGAGAATATTATTAATCCCCGAGTCAATCAGAAGGTTGATAATATCCGAAAGATGGACTGATGACTTTGGGCACTTTTAGAACCTTGTTCGGCAGGTACAACTAACCTATAGTACACTCCTTTTTGGGGATGGGTAGACCTTAACTCCACTCATGTCCTTTAACCTAGGGCTTTGTGTATTCATGTGCATTGCATCCATAAAGCATCTCATTGCATTGTATTCCATGGAATTCAAACATCATTTATATCACGGGATACCATAAATAAATAAAAATAATAAACAAAAATTTTTCTTGGTACCCCACGACATTCGTAAATGTTTGAATTCCATGAAACCTTCATAGCATCATATGTTTTCTTGCATTGCATGTGTCTTCCGTTTTCTCATGTTCGGTTCTCTCGCCTTCCAGTTTCGTCACCCTGAGTCCTCGACACCAGTACAATACTAGAGCTCAAACTCGGAAAAGAATGGAGGATCAGACAAAAGAGATTGATCGCCTTAGCAACGAACTTGAAGACCTGCGAGGGGGTATGGGGCGTATGATGGAATTGTTACATGTCATGAATGCTAAGATGGATACCCAGCCTACTGTTGTTTCCGAGATTACCGGCGTTACTGTGGACCCTCCACCAAATGTGACCGTAGCAAGGGACCCACCTTATGGTCTTGCTCCAGGTTTTGTGCCTCCTCAAGCCACTGTTCCGATTAATCAGCCTGTTTAGCAAGCCGTTCCTTTATTTCCCGAAGTTTCTAGAGGGGCCCCTATTTTTGCACCATCCGTTGTGCACACCCGTGTGCAACCGTATTTCAATGAGACCGTCTTTGATAATCTTGAGGAGAATGTTGAAGGTTATGAGAAACATGACAAGCTTCGTGAGGAAGTAGACACTATCGCCCAAAGATTGAGAAAGGTAGAAGGTGATCAAATTTTTGGGGCTACTGCAAGAGACGTCTGTTTGGTTTCAGGTTTGGTTATTCCCCCGAAGTTCAAAACTCCGAACTTCGATCGCTATGAAGGTGCCACTTGTCCTAAGAGTCATCTGATCATGTACTATCGCAAAATGGCTGCCCATGTTGAGAATGATAAATTGATGATTCATTGCTTCCAAGACAGTTTGAAGGGTGCTTCTTCCAAGTGGTACTTAACTTTGGACCAATCTCGCATTAAGAACTTCCAGGATTTATCTGACGCTTTCATCAAACACTACAAGTACAATATGGATCTGGCTCTTGACAGAAGACAGTTGTTGAGTATGTCACAAAAGAATTCTGAGTCATTCAAAGAGTACGCTCAAAGGTGGAGAGAGATTGCTTCGCAAGTAGAACCTCCTTTGACCGAGAAAGAGTTAGCTGATTGGTTTGTCGACACAGTTCGTCCAGAATTTTACGAAAGGATGGTGGGTAGTGTGACTGCAAATTTCTCTGACATCGTCGCTGTGGGTGTCAAGATTGAATTGGGTATGAAAAGCGGTAAGATGACAAATACTCATGGTGTTTCAAAGGATCAGCCAAAGAAACCTTCGTTCAGCTCTCAGAAGAAGAAAGAAGGTGAAACTAATGCTATATCCTCCGGTAGACGAAGAGACCAAGTTTATCAATATCCGCAAGGTTATGCTCAACCTCAAGGGTATCCGATTCAATATGCTCAACAACCCTATGTGGCAGCTGTTGCACCTTCTTTCAATCAACAGGTTCCTATGTATCAACCTATGCAACAATCTCCTATTTATCCGCCTCCTAACTATCAACAGGCGCCCAACGCTCCTGCCCATCAACAGCCAAAGAATCCAGCTCCTCGCCAGAATGTTCCAAACAAGAGACAGTATAAACCTTGTCCGCCGATTCCAATGACTTTCACAGAGTTGTACCCCTCATTAGTCAAGCAAGGTCTAATCACTACTCGAGCTTTGGGTCCGCCTCCTAACCCGCTGCCCGCCAATTACAACGCCGCTGCTCATTGTTTATTTCATGAGGGTGCGCTTGGTCATGATCTAGAGAACTGTTATGCTCTCAAAAGTCTTGTCAGGGATCTGTTGGAAAAGAAGATTTTGTCATTTGAAGATCCTCAACCGAATGTTAAGAAGAACCCTTTTCCTAACCATGAAAGTGTTAATGCCATTAGTGCTGATTCTGAGGAAAGTTATGTCCTTGATGTTGTTCAGATTAAGACTCCTCTTAAGATATTCCATTCGAAACTGTTTGAAGCCGGTCTAGTAGATACTTCCCACGTCGCATGCGCAAGTTGTGATGCCAGTATTAAGGGTTGTGTGTTGGTTCAGAATGATGTTCAGAGGTTGATTAATGAGGGTATTTTACAAGTGACAAGCCAAGCCAAGAAGGATGAGGTCGCTGTGGTTGAGCCTGTCTTCCATCAGCCTGAATCAAAGGGTAAAGTACCAGTGTTTAATCTGTCAGGGGCAAGTTCTGCCAACCCCGTGTTCGATATACCAAAGTCGTTTATCCCTGAGACGAAGCAGCCTAAGTCTATAATTATTCGAAAACCAAGTACGTTTCCTTTTAATGATCCTAAAGCTGTACCTTGGAAATATGACATGACGATGATTGACAAGGAGTCTGGGAAGGTTATTCCAAATGAAGAGGTTAAGGACACTGTGGCTAATATCGCAGAGGCAAGCAGGATGACTCGCAGTGGCCGTGTGTATACTCCCCGTTTCAATGAGGTTCCACCTAAGGAAACAACTAATATCCCAGTGCCTGTCAAAGACAAAGGTAAGGGAGCCGTTACGAATGATGAAGATGTTGAGTTTTTGAGGATCATCAAGAAAAGTGACTATAAAGTTATCGATCAACTTCATCAAACTCCTTCCAAGATTTCGATCTTATCTCTGTTGATGAGTTCACCCGCTCATAGGACGGCCTTGCAGAAAGTTTTGACTCAAGCACATGTGGATCAAGATATCAGCACCAATCGGTTTGATAGTGTGATTGCCAATCTGACCGCATGCAACACTCTTAGTTTCAGCAACGAAGAGTTACCAAAGGAGGGTCCGAATCATAATCGTGCTTTACATATATCAGTGAAATGTCAGGAGGATAATTTAGAGAGAGTGCTAGTGGACACCGGTTCTTCTTTGAATGTTCTACCCAAGAGGGTTCTTGATAAGTTAGTTTTCAAAGAGACTGTGTTGAAACCTACTCCCTTGATCGTCAAGGCTTTCGATGGTTCTCGCCGGTCGGTAATGGGGGAGGTGGAACTTCCTATCCTGATTGGATCCGCAAGTTTTTAATATCACGTTTCAAGTCATGGACATTAATCCCAATTACAGCTGCTTACTTGGAAGGCCGTGGATTCATGCCGCTGGGGCAGTAACCTCAACGTTACATCAAAAGATGAAGTTTGTGATCGATGAAAAGTTAGTTATTATACACGGTGAGGAGGATCTGATGGTCAGTAACCTGTCTTCTTTCCGTTACATCGAGGCCGATGAGAATGCTTTGGAAATCTCCTTTCAAGCACTCGAGATCGCCAATGTTGTTCTATTAGAAGTCGAAGAGACAGTGGGCCAGGGTAATCCATATTTTGCATCTCTGAAAAGTACCAAATCAAAAATTGACAGGGGCATTCCGGAAGGTTGGGGAGAGGTAATTGATGTCAAGACCAAGGCTGATCGCTTTGGGTTGGGTTACGAACCAACTCAGAATGGAGCTGCCGCAACTGTCGAAGGGCGTCCGAAGGTTATCCAAGAGGTATTTGTCAGCGGAGGCTTCCAAGTCAATGTCGTTAGTGACTGTGAGGAAGATGAAGATCTGAGCAACCTGGTGTTTAAGGGTGATGCAGATTTGAACAACTGGGAGGCCGTAGAGATCCCTGTTATTTTTCCATTATCAAAGTAATTTTTAGCATTTTCACTTATGTTTTCAAATAAAAAAATCCGTAGCTCTGCCCAAGGCTATAGGGTCGCTTTTGTTGGGCCACCTTTCACTTTTAAAAGGATATTAATAAAGGCATTTTGTTCAATTCCACTTTGGTTCATTTGCGTTTTTCGTTTTCACCTTTAAAAAATGAGGTTGGCAATTTTTTTCAAAAAAATAAAACAAAAAAATAGCATTTCATTTCTTATCTTACATATCTTCGAGCATTTTAATTAAGTAAGCCTTCCATCATGCAGAGACATCGCAAACCTTGTTGGATCCAATGACTTTATTGACACTCCTAACTGGGATGCACCCATCAATCAAGCTGAAGACGAAGGTGAAGAAGATTTTGAAGTACCCGCTGAACTGACAAAATTGATTGAGTACGAGTACACAGAGCTTCAACCGCATAAAGAGCAGGTGGACTTGATTAATCTTAGTACAGATGAAAACAAGAAAGAGGTCAAGATCGGTGCAATGCTTGGGACAGAGGTTAAGCAGAGGCTGATTGAGTTGTTAAAAGAATATATTGATGTGTTTGCGTGGTCGTATCAAGATATGCCTGGTCTAGACACAGATATTGTTGTTCACAAGTTGCCACTTAAGCCAGATTGTCCACCTATCAAACAAAAGCTTCGAAGAACGAGACCCGACATGGCTTTGAAAATTCGAGATGAGGTTAAAAAACAGTTAAATGCAGGTTTCTTGGCAGTTGCAAAATATCCAGATTGGGTTGCCAACATTGTGCCAGTGCCCAAGAAAGATGGTAAAGTTAGGATGTGTGTGGATTACAGGGATCTGAACAAAGCAAGTCCGAAAGATGACTTCCCTCTGCCACATATTGATACGCTTATAGACAATACAACCAGTTTTGCGTTGTTCTCATTTATGGATGGTTTCTCTGGCTATAATCAAATCAAAATGGATCTCGATGATCGAGAGAAGACTACTTTCATTACTCCTTGGGGGACCTTTTGCTACAAAGTCATGCCCTTCGGTTTGAAGAACGCAGGGGCAACTTATCAACGCGCTATGACAACTCTTTTCCATGATATGATGCACAAAGAGATCGAGGTGTATGTGGACGATATGATAGCCAAATCTCAGAGTGAAGAGGAACATCTAGACCATTTGGTGAAGTTGTTTGAACGACTCAGGAAGTACCAGTTGAAGTTGAATCCTGCTAAATGTACCTTCGGTGTCAGATCTGGAAAATTGCTTGGTTTTATTGTTAGTCAACGAGGGATTGAGGTAGATCCTGACAAAGTCCGAGCCATTCAAGATATGCCAGCTCCGCAAACCGAGACACAAGTTAGAGGTTTTCTGGGGCGTTTGAATTATGTTTCCAGGTTTATCTCTAACATGACCGCTACTTGTGAGCCGATATTCAAGTTGCTTTGTAAGGGGAAGACGGTTGAATGGAATCCTGATTTCCAGAAAGCGTTTGAGAAGATTAAGAATTATTTGCAAGACCCCCCTATTCTGATTCCTCCCGTGCCCGGAAGACCGTTGTTTATGTACCTTACTGTTCTTGAGAAGTCTATGGGTTGTGTGCTTGGGCAACATGATGAGACGGGAAGAAAGGAACATGCGATTTATTATCTGAGCAAGAAGTTTACCGATTGTGAAAACAGATACTCACCATTGGAGAAAACTTGTTGTGCGTTGGCGTGGGCCGCTAGGCGCCTCCGGCAATACATGATCTGTCATACCACATTGTTGATTTCTAAAATGGATCCGATCAAGTATATTCTTGAAAAACCTGCTCAAACTGGGAGGCTAGCCCGTTGGCACATGTTGTTATCCGAATATGACATCCAGTATGTACCCCAGAAGGCAATTAAAGGTAGTATCTTATCGGATTATCTCGCAGATCAGCCAGTTGAAGATTATGAACCTCTTAAGTTTGATTTTCCTGATGAGGATATTTTGTTGATTAAGAGAGATTGTGAAGAGCCAGATCCGAGCGAAGGTCCAGAACCAGGTCTTTGTTGGAGGATGATGTTTGATGGTTCCTCGAATTTCAATGGGCATGGTATAGGCGCCGTTTTGATGAACCCAAAAGGTGGATTCACTCCGTTTACAGCCAGGCTAGACTTTGAGTGTACTAATAACGTCACAGAGTATGAAGCATGTATTCTGGGCCTCGAAGCAGCAATTCACCTCCGAATCAAACTCCTCAAAGTAAGTGGTGACTCAGCCTTAGTTATCTACCAGGTACAAGGCAAATGGGAAACGAAGAATGAGAAGTTAATCCCTTACAAGGACTACATTGTCGAGCTGATTAAATATTTCGAAGAAATAGAGTTCGAGCATGTTCCTAGATCTGAGAATCACGTTGCTGATGCTTTAGCCATGTTAGCATCCATGTGGAAAGTTAAATTCGTTAATGAAGCACCTCTCATTCATATTGAACGCAAAGTTGAGCCCGCTTATTGTCAAGTAGTTGAAGAGGATGAGATGGATGAAAAGCCTTGGTTTCATGACATCAAGAACTATCTAGTCAAGCAAGAGTATCCCGATGGTGCTACCGGTCTGGACAAGAAAACATTAAGAAGACTGGCTTCCAAATTCTTTATCAGTAATGGTGTGTTATACAAAAGAAATTACGACATGGTTTTGCTCAGATGTGTTGATAAACGGGAAGCGGACATATTACTGCAAGAGATTCACGAGGGAACCTTCGGCACTCATGCCAATGGTTATGCTATGTCCAGGAAGATGTTAAGGGCTGGATATTATTGGTTAACTATGGAAGCTGACTGCATCCAATACGCTAGAAAATGCCATAAGTGCCAAGTTTACGCTGATAAAATGCATGTACCTCCATCGACGTTGAATGTTTTGTCTTCACCATGGTCGTTCTCAATGTGGGGCATTGACATGATTGGGGCAATCAAGCCGAAGGATTCTAATGGTCATTGTTTTATCCTTGTTGCTATTGATTATTTCACCAAGTGGGTAGAGGCTGCCTCCTACACCAACGTGACTAAGCAAGTGGTTGCCCGCTTCATCAGGAAAGAAATTATCTGCCGTTATGGAATTCCAAGTCGGATAATAACTGACAATGGCACCAATCTGAATAACAAGACTATGAAGGAGTTGTGTGACAGTTTCAAGATCACGCATCACAATTCTTCTCCGTACCGTCCTAAGATGAATGGGGCCGTTGAGGCTGCGAATAAGAATATCAAGAAAATCTTGCAAAAGATGGTCGTGACTTACAAAGATTGGCATGAGATGTTACCGTTTGCTTTGCATGGATACAGGACCTCAGTGCGAACTTCGACAGGGGCAACACCTTTCTCATTGGTGTATGGAATGGACGCCGTACTCCCCATCGAAGTAGAGATACCTTCTTTAAGGGTGTTAATGGAAGCTGAACTTGAGGAAGCTGAGTGGGTTCAAGACAGACTGGATCAGTTGAATCTCATTGACGAGAAACGCCTGAGAGCTATGTGCCATGGGCAATTATATCAGAAACGGATGAAAAGAGCATTTGATAAGAAGATTCGTATCCGTGAGTTCCGTCAAGGGGAGCTCGTACTCAAAAAGATCTTGCCAGTGCATAAAGATATGCGTGGAAAGTGGATGCCCAATTATGAAGGCCCATTTGTTGTAAAGACCGTTTTCTCCGGAGGGTCTCTGATACTTACAACAATGGATGGTGAAGAGCTTGCACATCCCGTGAATTCTGATGCAGTCCGAAAATATTATGCCTAAAAACCCGCTAAGTCGAAAACCTGCAAAAGGCGACTTAGGCAAAAGTAAGGGTTAGAAAAAGTAATAGTAATAAAAAGCTCGCTAAGTTGAAAACCCGAAAGGGCGACTTAGAGAAAAAAGAGCATCCCGGTGGATTGAAAACCCGAAAGGGCGGTCCAGGCAAAAGTTAGGGACAAAGGCATTTCATTGCATCAGAAAACACCGATCATCACGGACACACTTTCCACATGAGATCCGTTTTCCAGTTCGTTCATCCTCGTCCAAAGCAAGATTCTGGATTAGTCTTAGTTATTAGTGTCAGTAGGTGTCGTTGGATTCAATGTAACCTTTTCTCATGTTGCCAATTTCTAAGCATAATCATCTGTGGAGATATGCCCTCAGCAAGCTGCCATCCTTTAATAAAAGATACCATTTTGTTACTTACATTCCTTGGTGCATTACTCTTGTTTCTATTGTTATGCAAAATGCCATTTATTCTTAAAATTTTGAAAATGAAAGGTGCTTTGAAAGTTTTTAAAACTGTTCTTCGAAAACACAATCGAAAATATAAGAAATTACTTTGACCAGTGGAAATTTCTAAAGGGTCTCTTCATTCCTCGGAAAAATCTCATTGTTACAGAAACACTTTTAAACCATTGCTCTGACACAGTCCCCAGCGAGACTATAAGCTGACAACTTTTTCTTGGGTAACTCGAAAGTGCCCCTCAGGTTTTCTTCTCCCCATGTGAAGACGTGATACTGTACACCCAAGCAGATTACCCTATCTCCAGAGAATTCAGAACTTTAAAACCAGATTTAGTTCTACCATTGATCTTTCTTACCCAGGATTGACGTATTGGTTGCAGAGAATGCAGGGTATTTCCGTCGAGATGTTTATTTCATCTCTCGTCCCGTCTCTAGTCAGTTTCGTCAGCATCACATGCCTACGCATACTCATTGCATATTCATTCCATTACGTCCTGCATATTTAACTACATAGACATTAACATACATTCACATTAACATATGCATTAGCATTCACCGGTTCATTGTGTCTCTCCATCATTGGTTGTTACCGCCGAGTAACTGGGTTGGTCCATTCTCTCCAAATAGATTGTCAGCCATAAGCATAAAATACATATGTGTTTCTAGTTTCCCCACAGAGCTCGACCCTCGTGGACGACGGTTACTTCAGCTATCTTTCCTCATCAGGATAAGATATTTACCCTTCGAGATCAGTCCCTCGAGGGAGTCTTGATTACCAGTCTTCTTTCTAGCTCGATCCTAGAATGAATCTCAGTCTTATCGGTCGTCGAGCCCAACCGGACGTGCATTTATTTTGCACCTTCTGAAAATTTTTTCACCACACCTTAGCAGATATGCGACTGTTCTCGCCCGAGAAGCTTATCACTGTACCCGGATGTGCATTTATTTTGCACTATCTTTCAAGAAAATCAACCACCAATCCTTTACAGATACACGCCAGTTCACGCCTGGAAAATCTATCAGTACATCTTATAGTATCGGTATGCAACTGTTCTCGCATGAGAAGCCTATCGATATAACAATCCTACAGCATCGGTATGCAACAGTTCTCACAAGAGAAGCTTATCACAATCGATCAGCAACAGTTCTCGCCAAGAGAAGCTTATCACAACATTTTACGATCGATCAGCAACAGTTCTAGGTTAAGAAGCTTATCGTAACGTTCTTCAGCAACGGTATGCAACAGTTCTCCGCCGAGAAGCTTATCATCATCTGTTATCACCTCTACAAGCAGTTCTTACATGAGAAGCTTATTATTGCCACTCTTGCAAATAAGCGACATTTCTCACCTGAGAAGTTGATCCTATCTTCGTTATGAATCGCAGCAAATGGCCATCTCCACCGAGCAGATGGGCTTCCATTTTCCTTGTCGTCTTGAAGTATGGGGAGGTTTAAACCGAATCATATTCTGGAGAGCACAGATCTTGAAGTATGAAGAAGTTCATTTACCCTTTAGTAAAAGAAGGAGCGGAATCATATTCAGGAGAGCACAGATCTTGAAGTATGAAGAAGTTCAATTTACCCTTTAGTAAAAGAAGGAACATAATCATATTCAGGAGAGCACAGATCTTAAAGTATGAAGAAGTTCAATTTACCCTTTAGTAAAAGAAGAATCAGAATCGTAGTCCAGGCGCCGACCTTAAATATGAGAAGATTTATATATCAGATAAGCAGCAGCCTCTTTATTTGAGTGCTTATCCATTGTTGGCATGTAAGTCCCTTCCAACGATAAGTGACAGTTCTCCCTCGAGAAGCTTATCAGGGCATTTCCTATCAAAGTCCATTTATTTTGGCATACAGCCGGTCTTTACCCTGTATATTCGATACGGATTTCCGAAAAGTCCGTCCGATCCCATCACGAAGGATAGTTTATAGAAGCTTGGATGTTATTCTTTGCTCAATGCTCCAGCATTCTGTAATCGATCTTGCAATCGTGTAGATCCAGTTTTATTATTAGACATTCCCAAGTGGAGGTCATCTCATAGGTGCCATCTCCCTTTTGGATCTTGCTCTAACCATTTAAAGTCCATTTATTTTGGCATACAGCCGGTTTTTACCCTGTATACTTGCTACGGATTCCCGAAAGGCCCGTTTGATCCTGTCACGAGAGATAGTTTACAGAAGCTTGGATGTTATTCTTTGCTCAATGCTCCAACATTCTGTAATCGATCTTACAGTCGCACATGATCCAGTTTTACTTTTAGATTCCCCAGTGGAGGCCGTCTCGTAGGTGCCATCTCCATTTGAGAATCCCGTTCCCGTTCTAAAAATGACAATTGGTCGTGTTCGCACCAGTTGACCATCATTTTAGAATCCCCCAGTGTTGTACTGTGTCCCAGCGCGTCGTTTTCCCAGTGTGTTCTTCTCGTAACATCTATCCTTGCGTCGTCATATTCGTCAACATTTTCGCATTCGTCATTCCAGCATACATATCATATCATACTCATGGCATCGTCTGCATTAGTCTGTTCTCGTTTTGTCCATAGCATTGCATATCGCCACATATAAGGGCAAAATTTTCGATTATCTATATTTAAATCCCTCCACCATGATTCCTCGAGTCTCCGTCACTCAAATCATCTGATGTAGCTGTTTAAATAGGGGCAACTGTAATACCCCAAATTTTACCCTTACATTTAGTCAGTCATTTCGCATAACATCTCATCTGTGCATCTGCTAACCACTATCAAGTCATGGAGGTGTTTGTTTTGCAGGAATTACCCCAGGGGCATTTTGGTCATTCTTCGTGGAGTCCGCAATTTTTGAGGCAAATGAGACATTATTCCTTAGGCATTGATTTATCACATGGATTGATTATATCAAGGTGTCGACATGTTTTGATTGGTACCGAGAAACTCTTGTCAGAAAAATGAGTGGACTCGGGGCCGTTTCATTGATAAAGGTTTGGACTGAAAAGAAGGGGGATATTGTTAAGGTTATGATCGGCGGGAGTTTAGTTTGAATTTGCTCGGGTGTAATCATGTTGCGGTATCTCGTTTATAAAATTGGTCAAGGCCAAGGAGGAGTAAGTTTCAAATATTTTTGAACTTTTATTCATAAGTATTCATAAGTTACAACTCAAGGGTGAATTTAAATGATTTTTGAACTATTATTCATAAACATTTCAAATTTACAATTGATAAGTAAATATAAATATTTTTGGAATATTTAAGGTACAATTGAAAGGGATAAATGACTTTTGAATTTCATTCATGAATATTTGTTTACAAGAGGTTTCATTTACACTGAGCATCTATTCTAAAAAAGTCCTAAAGGATCCTAAGTGTTCTTCATGATGCTCCTTTGATCTCCGACCAACCTGCACAACAAAGACAAAACAAACAGAAGCAAGAAAGGGTTAGAAGTTATCTTTGACACTCTCAGAACATCATCATCATTGAGTGCCGGGAGTGGCACGACCGAAGCCGCATCCTACCCCCGTTACCGATCTGCGCCATTGGCGTCAGATCAGGTAATGTCTATTCTTATCTAAGGGGCAGCCAAGAAAGAGAAGTAAAAGAAGCGTTTTCGGGCCGAAATGATTTGCACAACTGTGGATTCAAACGAATACACGTCAAGTAAATATTGCGGGGTACTATCAAGTAAATTCAAGCCAAGACACGAGTTCAGTTGCTGCCAACAGAATTGAAGTGGAAAGACTCATCACAGTAGAACAACCGGAACCGGATGAAACGAAAGTGGATCACCAAAGCAAACCGATACCAGGGTGAACACTAGCCAACTCAGGTTCAAACCCGGATGCCGACGGGTCTGAACCGTTTTCTGTCACCTGAAATACATGAATCAGATGGTATCAGCTCACAAACAAGATCCATAAGCTGCACAAAACATGAGCAGATAATTCAAGTCAAAATGCAGTTCAGAAGGCAATCAGAAACAACCAATGGTCATTAACACCAAGACAAAAGCAAGCCTAATTATGGCGGAAATGGTCTCAAAACAAATCCGGATGAACACCAACATAAAACTGGTTCTGACCTCTGCAAAGACACAAAAGAACATCAGATAATGCATAACAGGTCCAAATGTTCAAATCTGAGCAAAGTAAACAAGTTTCGAAAAACAATCAGTTTTAATTCAGAAAGGAGGCATCAGTTTCGAAAAGCCAACATGCCAGTCCCCATGAGCATCAGTAAAGCCGCACATGTGTTGCTACAAATACAAAAGCCTAAGGGCTCAGCTATGCATCACAGCCCAATCAGAGAGACCAAGAGAAACCAGTCAACTATTATAATGAGTTCCGACCATGAATCAAAATCAAAATGGATGGAACAGGGATTCAGCCCTCAGTTTAACCATCATTGGGCATGAGAATTCGAGCAACTGGGAAAGCCACGGCCCAAAGCCGTTATTAATTCCCTACCGAACATCGAACTGCAGGCATCAGTAATTTCACACAAACTATCAGCTTAATTCAAAACGACAGCTCAGACCCTAAGGTCATCATCGCCGATAACCTTTCACTTGGCTACCTTGACTCAATCGAAGCATCAACACCAGTTCTGAAAGAAGAAGAAGAAAAGTTAATGTGTGTTCGAAACAGTTAACCAAAGTAAACCAAATATCCAAAAGAAAATCAAGGAAACAGATGTCCAGTGTATCCCAAATGTGATCGTGATCTGGAAGTTAAAATCCAATCAAGTGAACCCAAAAAGGAAAGTCAACTTGTGACAGCAAGCAAATCACAAAAGCCCGCGTTTGTGAATCCATCAGGGATCAAATTTACGTCTGCAAATATCCAGGAAAAATCTAATCAAATCGAATCAGAACTACCACAAAACAAAATCAAATCAAGTTTGGAAAAGGAAGGAAACAATATCAGAAGAATTACAAATCACAATCAAGTTCAATCAAATCCGCACAAATCAAAAATGCATCACATATCATTCAATCTCAGTAATCATGATCCAAGCCCAAAGAGAAATCGAGAAGAGTATAAAAGGGGAACAGATACAACCTGATAAACCCTAGACAAAACGGCGGAGAACACAAAAAGCGGCGAAGCGAACAAAATCGCGAACAAACCCTAGCGGCCGCGAGAGAGAAAGAGGAGAAGAGTTTTTCGTCAAAGGTGATCATCAGAGCACAAATCGAGAGATTGAGGAAGGTCCACCGACGCCGCCTCCATCCACGGCGGGCAAACCTTCCCCAGAGGCTCAGTTCACCATCATCGCCTCCTCAATACGTTCCTCATCGATTGCGAACAAAAATGTAAGCAAGGAACACATAATACCGTCACTTTTAATGATTGTTTGGTTTAATTTCAGAATCGCAGCAAGACGAAGAGAGAATCGAAGCCAGCAAGAAACAAGAAGAAATCGGCGCCGCGGAGAAGATAATAGGGTTATGAAACCCTAAAATCCTTTTTTTGTTACAACTACACCTACCGGGTTGGGTCCGGAAGTGATTACCGGCCCAACCCCTTTTATTTTTCATTTTTGTTTTTTGTTTTTATATAATTAATATTATGTTAAATAGTAAAATTGTTTTTTAAAATAAATAAAACTAAAAATCTTTTTTTATATAATAATAAACAAAAAACTTTTTTTTATCAGCAACTTAAAATCTTTTTTTAAAAAATAATAAATAAAATTTAAAACCTTGTAAGATAAAATTTTTATAATTAAACTAAGCTGTTTTTTTAACCTTTATATATTAAAACTTTTTCCTTAAAATTTAAAGATTGAAAACATTTTTTTTATGTCAAAAATAAACAATAAAAATCTCAAAACTTCGCGCTTTCGTTTCACAATCTTTCTGACCATTGTTCATTTTCACCCACTAACACTGTTTGTTCGTTTTGCAGTTTATTGCGTTTACCGTTATTTATTTCATTTTTATGTCATTACCATATTGTAACTGCTCCTCTCATGTAACCTCGCGAACTTAACAATCGCTCTTTAAATTCTGCCTTTAAATTTCCGCTTGCATGGTTAAATTAAGACGTTATCTCTCTGTTTGCATGATTCAGTTATCTCACGCCTTTACCGTTATTCTGTCACGCTACACACATCCGAAGGTTAGGTCTAGCTGTTTGGCCGCCACGCCAATAGTCCTCAACTTCAAACCTTCAAAACTACAAAATTACAACCCTAATTTTCACAAATGCCTCGCCGCAGGCAAGATTACAATTTTACCCCTAGCATTAGGTCAAAGAGCCGCCTTGCTCATTTTAGGGTTTCCCGCCGCAGAATCCCTAACCTAATTTAACCCTAACTACAACTTAACAATTCAACGTAGAGATTTGGAGTTTCTACACTCCACGTAAGCGTGTCCTTAAGATGCGTTTATTCCCCTTGAGACCTTGACCACAGTCAAGAAGTCTCTAACCTCCCTTTTGAGGGGAACTACGATTACTCTGATTCCACTCCCGTAAGGATACGTAGGCACAAGATGCGATGTCTTGCCGAGTAAACTTAGAATTAACCCCTTAGGTCTCCTTTCTCACTTGTAATCCCTTGTACATATACCTCAAGCAAATAAATAAAGCAAAATAGTAAACATTGAACAAAAGGTTCCCGTAGAGTACTACGGAAGTTTAGGGTGCTAATACCTTCCCTAAATTTAACCAACCCCCGAACCCTAGATCTTTCCCCGCATTGTGTTTACGATGCAAAATAGGTTTTCCCTCTTTTGACCTTTTCCTTCGGATAAATCAAAGAGCGGTTGTGAATTGAATTGCGATTCAAACTCATTAATAGTTTGTGATCCTATTTCCACCGCAACATCTGGGTGAGTCCTTCTTAGTTTCTGCTTGATTGGAGGACATTCTGGTTTTAACGGCAAATGATGCTCCACAATATCGGTGTCTAACCCTGCATGTCTTGATAGGACCAAGCAAACACATTTGGGAATTCTTTGAGAAGTTCAACCATTTTTATTTTAACAACTGGACTAAGCAGTGCCCCAATCTTGACCTCTTTTCTGTCTTCATCAGAACCGAGGTTGATTATAACTACCGGTTCCTTGTATGGATGAATGGAGGTTTCTTCTTGCTTAAGTAGTCTAGAAATTTCATCTGTAATTTCTTCCTCTTCTTCATCTTCAGCTTCGAATACTGGAAACTCGAAGTTGGGAGAGGGCATAGGGTCATATCTTTCAATGGGGTTTTTGATGTTTAATCTATACATGTGATTGATGCTGGATTTTAGAAAGACAGATAAGTGCAGAGTGGTGCAAACATTTTATTATCATATTTTTGTTTTTTTCTTCCTTTTTTAGGTTACCATTTTCTGAAGAAAAAAAAAGCAAAAAGTAAAAACACTAACATGGAATTGAAAACAACATCTTTAATATTGATTGATTATTCCTTGAATCAAAAGCCCGAAAAATAAATTATTTGCCTTGGACAGAGCAAAGAAGGCATATTTAAAAGAGGGTCTCTAAAAACATCTCCCGCCTTGGGCAGTATGAGAGGACAAAATAAAGACAAAATGTTAGTTAGAGATGTGGACAATAGTAGGAACATAAACAACTACCCAGTTTTAAAGAACCCTTCCATGTGTCACAAAGCCTTGAGAATCCCTCTTAGGATTTTCTTCAATAAAGGCACTGACCTTTGGAAAACTCGGGTCAGTAAAACTTTTAATCTTTACAGATGCATCAGAAAAGAGGTCTTTAAGTACCCTTTCCACGGATCGTGGGGTATGGAATGACATGTAGGCATCCTCCGGAGACATGTATCCAGGATCTTCCCAATAAGGTTCCCACCCTTCTCTCTTTGGCATATGGAATACAGCTCTGTACTCATAGGACTTCTTTACTTCTTTATACTGGTAGATCGACAGGAACTGCAACAACACACATAAACTTATGAGGCATGCCCCAAGGATGACCGGGTAGCCTTTGAAGAACTCCTGGTGATGCCATGTAAGTGGATGGATCTCCTTTAGAATCATGTTCAATTATGACATTTACTTCATGGATAAAATCCCTTTCATAAATTTTTCCAGATCTATAAAAAAGGTGAGATTCAACAACTTTCTCAATGGGTTGAGGAGTGTAGAATGGTATGTAGACATTCTCTGGCTGGCTACTATACTCAGAAGTTTCTAAGTACGGATCCCATATTTCTGGAGGAATAAACAAATCCTCTTCAGGGTTGCGAAAATTATCTTCCACTATCACATCTTCTTCTGGAAA
The DNA here is from genome assembly GCA_963859935.3 of Lathyrus sativus. Classification (NCBI taxonomy): domain Eukaryota; kingdom Viridiplantae; phylum Streptophyta; class Magnoliopsida; order Fabales; family Fabaceae; genus Lathyrus; species Lathyrus sativus. Next base: position 50,203,105 of record OZ012740.1, on the reverse strand, counting down.
AGTAGAGGAAGTAGAACAATCCTCAGTGTTGTAATGTTCAACGTCCATCTCGTCACTTGACCTTGATACATCCTTGAATTTCTTCTGAGGAGTGTTAAATGAAGTATGCATGTCCTCTTGCGAAATATACCTAGAATCATTGAGATAAGATTTTCATTCTTCTTCAGAATCCGAGGGATCATCTTCAGAGTCGTCTCCATTAATGGCGTCAACCTCTTGAGGAATAGGGTGGGTAAAACCTCAATTGCGAAAAATATTTTGAATGGGAGGAACAACTTTGTTTTTTCTTTCAGTTTTTGCGAATACTGGAGAAAACCCAAGGCCTCCTCTTGTTTTGTTATTAGTTAGAATCACAACTTGTCCTCACCCTTTAGTGGTTCCACTTTCTATCACTCGAATTGTGTCTTTGTAATAGGAAATGGATGCCCATTTGCTTTTAATATCTTTGTTACTTACATAAAGAGCCTGAAACTGAGTTCCAATGACTTGTTCAGGTTCCAAGTAAGAAAACGATGACATATTGCTTACATTCAAGGCTTGTTTACCACACACAGTAACCAATTTGTTATCCTTAACAAACTTCACTTTTTGATGTAGTGTTGAGGTGACGGCTCCCGCTTCATGGACCCAAGGGTGGCCCAACAAGCAACAATATGCGGCTTGGATATCCATTACCTAGAAGGTAATTTGAAATGTATGGGGGCCAATAGATATAGGAAGGTCAACTTCACCAATAATTGTCTTCTTGGACCCGTCAAAAGCTTTGACGACAATTCTGTTGCCCCTCATAGGGGTGCCTTGGAAGGAAAATCTAGTCAGAGTTGATTTAGGCATAACATTTAGTGATGACCCAGTGTCAAACAAGACACTTGATAGAGCATAATTCTCGCAGTTGATTGAAATGGTTAATGCCATATTGTGATTTTTCCCTTATTCTGGAAGATCTTCATCACAAAAACTTAAGTTATTGTAGAGGGTGATGTTAGCAACAATATTGCCAAATTGACCCACTGTCACGTCATGGTTTACAAATACTTACTCTAGGACCTTTTATATAGCTTCCCTGTGAGCCTCAGAGCTTATTAAAAGGGATATTATAGATATTTTGGAAGGCATGATTAGAAACTGATCTACAATGTTGTATTCACTCTTTTTAATCAGCTTTAATGCTTCATCACTGTCTTTTATCTGATTCGTGTCATTTGGTTGTCCGATCTGTTCAGGAGGATTGCCAAGTTGTTTCTCCTTTCTTGGGACTGAACTTTCAAATTCTTTATTGAATACACTTCCACTTCTGGTAACTCAGCTTATGTCTGTGATGTTGACAATTGATGGTAGGGGTATCTCTTTCCCATCTTCAACCATGGTGGCACCATATTTGTAAGGTATGGCCTTCTCAAATTAATATGGAACTGGGCCTAGTAGGTATATAACCAGAGGAGTCCTAGTATTCTTTCGAATATAATAGATGATCTCGATTAGTTCAAGCTTGGGAATATTGGTGATCCTTCTGTTGTCATAAGAGACTTCCATACATTCAGCTTCGTTAAACTGAGGAATTCTGGTGTAAACATCCTTATTCGCCTCATCCTCAATGGGTTCTCTTTCATGGAGGACAGTAATCATTCTTCAATCTAACAACCCTTGAATCTCATTCTAGATGAGAAGACAACCACATCAGCTTCGGCGACACTTTCTACTGGCTGCATGATCATGATGATTGGGACTAAAGTAATCAAGTTTACACAAACATTTGTGAAATTTGACTAGTGATTCCTTAATATGTTTGATGTCATAAACTGCATATTCTCCTGGACAATTTTTCACCATATTGATTGGTTGGTGTGTAGTCTCATATGTATTCTTGAATCCAACCTTGATCCATCTGTTCCTGCAGAGCTGCTTGTACGATGTAACATCCTTGATTGTTTACAGAGCAAATTTTGCAGAAGGCATAATCATGGGGATCAATAAGACCCCATCTACTATGTACTTCATACATTTTTTTACCAAATTCCTCCTCAAATCACGGACGCGATAAACCCTATATGTTCTTGAGCATCCATAGGACCTGTTAACAAAATCTCCTCCATGTTGAGGTAGTGGGTTCATTTGAACATTTGGATTACTGTCCTTGAAAGAAAAAAACCCCATTTTGATAAGCCTTTGGACATAAGCCTTGAAACTAAAACAATTCTCGATCCCATGATCGAGCGCTCCCTGATGATAGGGGCAAAACTGGTTAGCTTTAAACTAATAAGGAGGGTCTTTTGGGATAGTAGGAGGAGATTTTGTTTAAATATGGCCCTTGGAATAGTGCTGGAAATAACTCTGCATACGTCATTGGTATAAGATCGAATCCAAGAGACCTTTGAACATGATTATTGTTATTATATTGCGGGCGAGCCTATTGGGAAGACTGTTGCTGGATTTGCTGATACTGTGGTTGTTGTTGCTGATGTTGATGCTGATTTTGATTTTGACTCTGAGAATTTTGTGGCTGGTGGGCTGGAGCTTATGCTGAATTGATAATAGGAGATACATTCGCTATCTGTTGTGGTTGATATCTTCGTCTTGACTGGCTTTGTAATACAATGCTGACATTCTGTTACTTTTTCTTTGGGAACCCATTTCCATGTCTTTTAGATAGTTCTACCTCTTTGGTTAACCGTCCCTCTCAAACTGCTTCCTCCAATTGTACTCCCAAGTTTACCATTTCAGTAAATCCATTAGGTGCACTAGCAATCATACGATCATAGTAAAAGGGATTTAGAGTTTTCAAGTATATCTTTGTCATTTCCTTTTCTTCGATAGAAGGACAGATTTGGGCGGCTACTTCTCGCCATCTTTGCGTATATTCCTTGAAAGTTTATTTTTCCTTCAGAGACATGGCTCTGAGTTGATCTCGGTCAGGAACCATATCTAGGTTATATTTATATTCTTTCATGAAGGCTTCACCAAGATCACCAAAATTCTGAATCTTTGCACTATCCAATCCCATATACCACTTGAGTCCGGCACCGGTCAAACTGTCTTGAAAAATCAGCAGTTGCTGATTGTCTATTTGTGTAGACATTTTTCATGCATATATAACCAAATGACTCAGAGGGCAAGAATTTCCCTTGTACTTTTCAAAGTCAGGTACTTTGAATTGAGTGGTATTTTGGCATTCGGAACTAGGCATAAGTCAGCTGCATTATTTCCAAATAAGTCATGTCCTTTAAGAGCTTTGATCTCTTTCTGCATATTTGTGAACCTATCTTGGAATTCATCCCACCTTTCATCTATTCCCATGGTTTCACATGGACAAGCATGGTAAATTTGTTCCTCGATATATGGTGTAATATGTACCACAGGGGGTGGTATTGACATAACCATTGTGACCTTTGAGGCTTCAGGAACCAAAGGTTTGTAACCCTCCAATGTAAAGTTGAAAGGCATTCCCCAAGGAAAGCTGGGAGGCATGATATAATGTGGAACGACAAATGTGGTGACAGGAACAACTATAGAGGCAATTTATGAGATGACAGTCCTTTGAATTGGAGTTAAAGGTTGATTCTGAGCAGCTGACAATGCTTCTACCATGCTACTGAGCCTTTCTATCATCTTTTAGAATAGTGACTTCCTCTCTAAGCTCCTTGTTCTCATGCTCAAGTCCGTTCATCTTCTTTTGATGAATGGCCCGAGTATTATATGAATGAGACAGTTTGGCTTCAAAGTAAGAATACATGTAAGTTTCTTGGAATGCAAAATGTTTGAATGATGCATGATGTGAAAAAAATGTAAATGACTCTGTTTTACAAGGAACTTAAAAAAGTTACGTTGCAAATATCATACAAATGGATAACACCTTTTAAATAATTTGGAAATATCTCATTTTATTTAATGTATTTGAAGGATTACAAACATGGATGTACAAGTTTAATAAATCTAAACAAAGATGATAAAGTTAAGCACGCAGATCCTGAGGAAAGCTTGTTGATGAAGATCCAGCCCCCATATTGTTTCTTCTTTTGCCTCTTCAGTTGTGTACTTTCCTTTGTAAGATGGTCGACGATCTTCTTCCAAGAACCTGAGGTGGGAGGAATATGACCAGAGAAAATAAATTCTCTTGTTCTTCTTGTCTTTCCACAACATGTTGCTCTAAGATTTCTATCAATTCGTCTTTTTCTTTTAGTTGTCTTTTCAATTCTCTTCTTTCAGTCCTTGCAGTGTGAAAAATTTCTTCCCAAGTGTCTCTTTATAGCTTTATCCTAGTTAAAAGCTGTTGATATTCCTCCTTAATCTCAATGGGAATTGACAAATCAATGAAAGGTTGTGAAGGTTTCTCAAGACGATAAGGCATCCTGAGTTCACAAGCTCTGGTACTGACCCAGTGAGTGTAGGGTTTGAAAGTAACACAGTTTTTACTTTCCAGATGATCTTTGCCTTTTTTATGAATGGTGTGCCAAGCCTTTATGAATTCCTTCTTCAAATCCAGATTTCCACCCTCATTGAGGTAGAAGAAACCTGACACTAAAAGACTGCTAGGCCTGTCCTTCACGGGGTACCCAAACTGACGTCTTGCAAGAGTGGGGTTGTAGTTAATCCCTCCATGTATACCAAGAAGAGGTACATTGGGGAATTCTACACAACTGTCAATGATAACTCCTTTATCATAAGCTGGATCATACCAATTCATATTAGTATGAGTAAGAAACATAAACCTCTGAGACCATCTAAATTTGTCAGGATTTTCAACAAAGAGTCTGGTTCTTGGTAAATGTGATTTAAAACATCTATACAATAAAAGTGTACAACACATGATTGTTCCACTACCCTTCAGAGTCATGTGATGAATGGAATGGTAAGTGTCTCTAAGTAAAGTAGGCACCAGGTTACCACTCAAAAATATCTGGATGGCATTGAGATCAACATAGTAGTTGATATTATGAAATAGCACAAGTCCATAGATGAGTAGTGTAAAGACAACTTCAAAAGCACTTGTACTATTGGTTTTAGCCAGTTCTGCAACTTTCTCTATCAAGAACTTAAAAGTTAACCCTCTGATTCCTCCCTTGCAGGTGAAGTTGTTTTTCACATCTGAATTTTCCAAATGAAGGGCCTTTGCAATGATTGAGTATTTAAGAGTTTCCTCTGAGTCATTGAAAGGAGTCTTGTTTAGTATTGGCAAACTAATCCAATAGGAATACTTTTCCAAAGTGGGTGTCAGTTGGTAGTCTAGAAATGCGAAACAGTGGTAGAGAGGATTATAGAGTTATACAAGGGTGTCAAGAATTCCTTCTTCAACACTGGTCTTTAGAATACCCAAGAGTCCTCCATAGTTTCTTCTAAAATTCTCTGGACAAGAGATTAGACAACCTAACTTTCTCAATTCTATTGTATCAGTATCTTTGAAGTTGTACTTCTTGTTATTTCTTTTCCCAAAGTCCATGTTAAAACCTATGATTTTTCCATAAAGGTTTTAAGTTCCTTGAAAAACATTTTAGTGAAAAATGATGTTTGAATGATTGTATGAATGTATGAATACACACATATACAAAATAACAAACATGGGTTCAAGGGTTCGACGTCACGAGCATGGAGTCATAGGTCTAACCAAACAAAGGGAAAATGTATTATGGGTTCATTATACCTGTAGAACATGTTCTAACATGGTTCCCAAAGTCATAGGTCCATTTTTCAGATATTATTGATACACCGACTACTTGGGAATCAATAATATTCTCAAGAGAAACTCATATGAGTGTAGTATCGTGTATCAACTATCTCAGGTCTACACATGGATAATCACTATACTACATCTTAAAAGCTAAGTAGGGTAAAGGGATACTAAAGGTCCTCAGCTTCTCAGGTTCCAGGTCGGAAAAAGTAATGACATTATGACTACTCACAATGGTATCAGTAATTCCAAAGGGGCCTCCACTGAGTGTGATTATATCATATGTCACTCATGTGTAGGATTACTCCAGACATGTGACTTTTGATTATATCAACATCCTATCATATGTATGTAATCTCAAATCCAGGTTAGGATTTGTCTCACTCATAGGGACCAACCAAAGAAAAACCCAAACAAACATGATGAATACAACAACAAGAAAATGATATCAACAGTAAAAATCACAAATATATGCAAAATGGGCCTAATCCTTTTAGGGGGGATGAAATTCCTAGTTCCCCAGTGAAGTCGCCATTTTTCTGTGGACGCGGGATTCGGTCCCTTCTTTCGAAGTGAGGTCACCCCTTTTCGGTCTACATGTGAACTTTTAATTTATCCTAAAAGAGGGAAGGGAAAAAAATCTAAATAAACCCGTAAGTGTGTGCAATGCAATGCACTTAAGATATTTGGGAATCGGGATTGGTTATAGAAAGGGAAGGTATTAATACCCTAAGTATCTATAGTATTCTATAAGAACCTCTTGTATATATTTGTGTTTATTGTTGATAAAGTCATCTGTTGGGGATTTTGTTGACTGTTTTGAGTAAGTGGTAGAAGATATTTTTGTTGTTTTTGTAAGTTTAAATGATTTGAGATAAAGGTATAGGAACCTAAGGGTTTAATTTATGACTATGCTTGCTAATATCTCGCAATCTTATGCCTACGTATTCTCAACAAGGAAATTAAGAAATCAGAGTGTTTGTAGTTCCACCTACTAATGGGTGGATTTGGGTTTGAGAGAAGAGACAATTTGTCATCTTAAGGGAGATAAATCACCTATTTGCCACAAACACTTTGAGAAAGTAGTAAGGGAATAAGCTTTGAATTTGGATGTAGAAAATCTAGAGTAATGCCACATCTTCCTTTAAATGAGTCTTTGCATGTTAAGAGAAGGATCCTGACTTGGATTTATAATCAACAAGTGTGCCACTTACATCACTTAAAATGAAAGAAGTGTTTTTGTTCCATAATAAGAGAGGGACCCCAGCTTAGATTTTGAATCAACAAGTGTGCCACTTACATCACTTAAATGGAAAAAGTTTGATTGAATATTGTGTGAAAAATAGAAGAGACATCTCTTCCAAAGAGATAACTCATGTCTCATCTCTAGGGAAGTATTTTGAGTTTGAAGCCAAAGGTTAGCTAGGGTTTGACTTGAATTTTGAAGGTTTGAAGCCACAAGGGGCAGGGTGTTTGACTTTAGGACTTCAAACGGGAGTTCAAATCTCTTTGTTAAAGAGTTTTAAGTTTGAAACCTAACTTCCTTGTATAAAGCCTATGAGAAAGCTAGGCTGATGAGGTTGGAACTTCAACAGGAGAGAACCTAATGTTTAATCTAGGATGTAGTTGAAGGGAAACCTAATGTTCTTGTATTATAAACATAAAGGGAAAAGCTAAAAATGTTTCTCGCTAGGATCTCACAATCCTATGCCTACATATCCTTAAGAAGGAAGTCAGAGCAATTGTAGTTCGAACTAAAGCCCGAAATTTTAAAAAAAGTCAAGATAAACTTAACAAGGTAAGTTTACCTAAGTTTTTAAACAAATGTGGTCATCGAGGATGACATGAATATGGTATGATTAAACATGTGTGACAACATGTAAATGTACATTAATCAGGGAGATACATCTATCATGGTAACAGTTTATGAAGGAAATACTTGAACATGTGAGCAAAGATTTAATAAATGGGAGTAATCACAACGAAATTCAAGAAAGAAATACATTCAAGGTGATCAAAGATCAAATGAATAATGAAGGGTGATCAAAACCCTAATGGAGGTTTGTACAGGAAAGCTCCTGAGTAAGACATTCAACCATGGTTGAATCAAGGGATTTGGGGAATCCAAACCTAAGTGGAAGCCCAAGTCATGCATCAAAGAGGTTTTTCAAAAAATAAGAAAGAAGTTATTTTGAACAAAACCCTAGGGTTTCAAATGAATAACCAAAGTATTTTCAAAAGAAAATAATACCTAAACAAGGTAAGGATAGGGTGTAAGTCCAAATATTCAAGTTGAATGTTTTGCACATGGTTTAAACAAAGTGTATCATGACCATAAAGACATGTATGTGCAATTAGGTCTAGGAAAAAATCAAAGGAAATCATGAAAAGGTATGAAAAACACCATAAAAAGTCATGGTTTTCTACTTAAGAAAAATGGCAAAAATAAATATTATTTTTGGGATTTTTAAATGGATTATCAAAATATACAAGATAAATGAGAAGTGTGAAAAATATTGGCTCAAAAAGATCAATTTTTCTATGTGAAAGAATTATGAGAAGTTGTGAAGAAAATTGAAAAAAGTAGTGTTTAAAAATAGGAATGGCCCCCATGGGTGTTGAACCTGCGGCCTTGGGGTGATGGGCTTAAAATTTTACCAACTGATCCACGCACTATGGTTTGATGAAGAGTGCGTAGTGAAAATAATATAGAAATCTTTCATTTGAAAATGATTAAAAAAATAAAAGCAAAAGGTCTAGGGCGAGGGGGATTCGAACCTCAAACCTCTCCCTCACAAGTCTTCCAAACATACGCCTTAACCAATGGGATGGTGATACATACGTATATCAAACCACACCTAATTATATATATTTTAAAATAACAACATTTTCAGAAATAGCGCCACCACCACTATTGTCGTCTTCATCATCTTCATCAGAATTTTTGAAAATCCTAACTCCTTCAATACACAATGAAATGACATGATGTAAACATGAAAGTTGCTAGAAATTTAACAAGGAATTAAATGGTAATATTCAATTTCATTTAAATTCAGTGTATAAAAATAAATTGGTTTAACAATTGTATGAACCCTAACTGAATAATTTAATATGGAATCCCATATGTACATGATATGAAGCAATTGATTGAGGGAAAATGATCCGTACATCATGCCAAACATGTCTGTAACTTGAATGATCAAATTTGATGCATGTATCATAGAGTTCAGGTTTTGAGAAAACTTACCTTGCAAATGAGAATTGAATTCTCTGTTGGAGGCGTTACATATATGATTTAATGATCTTGACAACTTCCTTGACCCTCAAGGATGGTTTTACAATGCTTAGAATGAGTTGAAACCCTTTGGATCACTTGGCTCGACCCAATCTACATCTTATGATGTATATTGAGCAAATGGCATGTAACTTGAGTGTTTGGATCACTTACGCATGATGTATGTGAAGTGTTTGGATGCTTGGTTTGAGTGGAAATGGACTGGCTTGAGAATTCCAAGTTTTAACTCTTTTAGAACTTTGAATTTAGTAAGGAGGAGGAGTTGTGAGAAAACAAGCATTGACAATGTTTTTGTGTGTCTATTTATGAAGGAAATGTCCTCTATTTATAAGAGAAATGAGTATGATATTTTGAACTTGAAAGGATTGGGATGCAAGCCATCCAATAAGTGATGTCATGCACCTATAACTTGAAAGCTAAGGTACACATGAGCTATTCTTCACATGGCTTGAATTCTGATCTTTTGAGCTTTATTCCTCATGGTTTCATCCCATCCCTTGATGCTCTTATCAAGTCCTAACAGATTGGAGGGTTTTTCCTCAAAATCATTACTCCACTTTAATGCTAAAGGACAAAACCTCACTTTTCACTTTTGAAATGATCATTTTCACATTCCAAGTGATGAATCTTTGAAAATTCAGTTATGCTTTATAGAGTACATGCTTGTATGATCATTTGGGAGTTGATTTGGTGAAGATTCCAGGCTTTCAATACTTATCCAAATCGTGTGACACAAATAGGTTTGCTAATTCTGTCATAACAATCAGCTTGATCAAGGCATGTTGCAGCATCCATAATTTATTGCTCAAGTAAGGGATTTTGAGGTTCTTGATCATTTTGGAAAGCTGATATATCATACTTCAACTTTGATGTTTGAAGTTGGTCTTTCATCATTGTGGATCATAATGAAAACTGGCCTCAAAGTTGGCTCAAATACAAGACAAATTATGTCTAAAAATTTTCTAAGTGTCAAAGTGCAAAAAGTATTGGAACCCTAACTTCATGGCCTAATATCTTAAAATCTATGCAATTTTTAGGAATTCACCCTGACAGACAAAGTTGTAGTATGAACAAGCTCTTCAATTTGATATTTGGATTAAAAAAATGGTTGCTTAGATAGGAAGTTATGGTCTTGCAAAGTTTGCACCAAATTAGGGTTTTCTCATAACTTAGAAAATTTTCCATTTCTTCATGGTTGCCCTTTTTACAAGTAACCTCATATTTCTTGATTTTTCTCTATCAACCATGATCCAAATCACATATTAACATTATTATTGACTTGAAGAGACCATGTTTGACAAAAAAACTCCAAAAGTCAAACTTTATTTTGACCACAAGTGACTTTTGTATCAAATGAACTTTGATATTGTGATCTCCTATTGAAATTAAAAACTTTGGCCTATTTGAACACCATGGATGGATTCCAAGGGTGTTTTTGAGTGTCTTGAATCATGTCTCAAGGTTTGAGATCACATCTTGGTCAAAATTCAAAGGTACAATTGACGTTTCATCAGAAACCCTAGTTTGTGGTCCAAATGAATTTGAATCCTTGCATTGCTTATAAATCAAGTTCTTTGAATCAATCCAATCATACAAATGGACTAATACAAGGAATTTGAGGTCCTTGAAACATATCTTGAGTTATTGGATCATGCCTTGCTCCAAAATTCAACTCAAGGACTGGATTAGGTCAAAAGCCTAATTTTGGTGAATTAAGGATCTTGATGCTTGTTGACTTTGAAATGGTGCAATCTTGCACTTGATTATGGATAAATGAAAGCTTTTAATTCTCATGAATGATTAGAGGACTTGAGATGTTGGGTATGATGCCCATCTTTTGATAATTCATCTGTTTGAGCCCTTGAGGGAACACCTTACCTGTAAAACAAAAGAAGCACACACACACATCTTGTACTTGTCATGGTTTAGTTATGCATATAGACACACATATGTGTTATGTAAAAAAGGTAAATGAAGTGACATTTTAGGGGTAAAAAATTAGGGTATGACATATATAACTAATGGCTGGCTTGATTATTTGGAACTAAATTCCATAGCCACATGGAATGACTTGGGTGAAATTTTTTTATCCAAATTATTCCCTTCTATAAATGATGCTAAGGTGAGAACTGAGACCACCTCATTTGGACAAGGGAAAGATGAATATTTGTTTGATGCTTGGGAGAGATTTAAATAACTATTGAGACAATGTCCACGCCATGAGATTACAATATGTATTCATATGGAAACATTTTATAATGGCTTAGTTCAATCATCAAGAAATATATTGGATGCATCATGCGGTGGTTCATTATTGTCTGAATCACATTAAGAAGGTTATGATTTGATTGAGAGTATTACTGTTAATACCTTTAAATGGCCAACCATAAGAGCTAAATTTCCATAGTAAAAAGGAAGCCAACTGGTGTCCATGAAGTCATTAAGACCACAACTCTTGTTGCTTATGTGGCCCGAATCCACAAAATAATAAAGAATGTGTTGACACCTTCTGACGCGCCAGTTGTCAATCTTGTCAAAGTTGTAACAAATGGCGTTGAACTGGCTTATGTTTATTGTGGAGGTGCACACTTGTTTGAATAATGTTCTTCGATTCTTGTATCTATGAGCTATGTGGAAAGCAACAAATCCAAAAAACAGTATAATAACATATACAATCTAGGATAGAGGAACCAACCAAAACTTTCATGAAGCAATTACATAAATAAATCAAGACTATAAGCACAAAAAATTCCTTAGTTTTTATGAACCTGATCATGTTGTGGCTACACATGGAAATAACCTGTTAGAATAAATTATGAAGTCTTTCACGTAAGACACAAAGAATCAATTTTAAGCTCAACGAGTAAACTTCAATAATTTAGAAACTTAGATGGGAAATACTGCCACTACTTTAAGTCAAGAAGCATTAGAGAACTTCCTAGATCCACTAAATCACCTGCACCTGCCTTTGGTACCAATTGAAACTTGCAAATCTATCTTGTTAATAAGTGGAAAGGAATATGAAGGACCAAGTCAAAAAGATCAAGATCATAATCAACAAGGGAAAAATAAATAATCTTAGGATATATCTGAGGAGGTTAAAGCTTCAACTGATGAAAAATAACCCTTGGGTTGACTAAGTAAATGAAGAAGGAATGTAAGTTGTGTAGAACAATAAGGAGATTCTTGACATGACATATGATAATGTTGAGGTGTCTACTAATGTTCTAGATGTCAACATAACAATAATATTTGTGCAAGAGAGACCACCACCACCGTTTCCTAAAAGAAATAGAAATGACAAAGAAGAGAAATAATTTAGTAAATTTATGAAAATACTAAAGCAGTTTCGCATCAACATACCATTGATTGAAGTTATATAACAAATGACAAATTACTTTAAGTTCGTGAAATATGTGTTATCATATAGAAAACAAGTAGGAGAGTTTGGTACCGTGGAATTAATTTTATGCCCTTATCTATCTTCAAAATCATGAAATTAGAGTTTTTAGACCAATAAACCTTATACTTCAGCTGATTGATACAAGTATATGTTATCCTCAATGAAATATTGAAGATGTTTTGGTAAGAGTTGATAAATTTATGTTCCCTGGTGATTTCATTATTATGAATTTTAATGCTGACGAGGACACTCCCATTATGTTGGAGATGGATTTTATTACAACTTAGAGAACATTGATTGATGTTGAAAATGGAGAACTCACTATGAGAGTAAATGGGAAACAATAACCTATGAGATTTTAATATCAGGCTAATCTCAAACCTATTCAAGCTTTTAATACCAGACTAATCTTTAACATTCACTTGGTTTTACCACGGGCTAACCAAGAGCCTATGAAAGCTTTTAACACAGGTTGAACCTTCAAAGCTAAACAATTGTTTGATCACACAATCCCAAAACCAAAGATTTTTACAAGTTTAGCTTTTAACCCAAACAAACATTTCCTAATCGGATAAAACGTTCAACCAAGGTATAAACAAAAGTTTCATGGTGAACTTACAAATCTACCCTTCCAAAATTATAACTTCTCACTTGCAAAAATACTTTTTTTTTTTTAAAAACTTTGACTAAAATCTTAGTGAGATAAAGTAAAAGAAAATTTTAGAGAGAGAGAGAGAGAAGTATGAAATGAAACTCGATTATGGATTGATTTCAAATGAGGGAATGAGCCTCTATTTATAAGCTAGAGCTTGGATTAAAAACAAAATGATATTAAATGCATTTTATAACTTGCCAATCAATTGGCAACATGTCCCAATATATTGCTGGCCTAAGAAATAATTGATTGTTGAGATATAAATGGTAAGAAAATATATCTAGCCATTACCCATCATTAAGATGCTCTTCTAATAGTTTAAGACACATTTTTGAAATCTCTCAATCGATTGGGATAAGATGTCAATTGTAATACCCCAAATTTTACCCTTACATTTAGTCAGTCATTTCGCATAACATCTCATCTGTGCATCTGCTAACCACTATCAAGTCATGGAGGTGTTTGTTTTGCAGGAATTACCCCAGGGGCATTTTGGTCATTCTTCGCGGAGTCCGCAATTTTTGAGGCAAATGAGACATTATTCCTTAGGCATTGATTTATCACATGGATTGATTATATCAAGGTGTCGACATGTTTTGATTGGTACCGAGAAACTCTTGTCAGAAAAATGAGTGGACTCGGGGCCGTTTCATTGATAAAGGTTTGGACTGAAAAGAAGGGGGATATTGTTAAGGTTATGATCGGCGGGAGTTTAGTTTGAATTTGCTCGGGTGTAATCATGTTGCGGTATCTCGTTTATAAAATTGGTCAAGGCCAAGGAGGAGTAAGTTTCAAATATTTTTGAACTTTTATTCATAAGTATTCATAAGTTACAACTCAAGGGTGAATTTAAATGATTTTTGAACTATTATTCATAAACATTTCAAATTTACAATTGATAAGTAAATATAAATATTTTTGGAATATATAAGGTACAATTGAAAGGGATAAATGACTTTTGAATTTCATTCATGAATATTTGTTTACAAGAGGTTTCATTTACACTGAGCATCTATTCTAAAAAAGTCCTAAAGGATCCTAAGTGTTCTTCATGATGCTCCTTTGATCTCCGATCAACCTGCACAACAAAGACAAAACAAACAGAAGCAAGAAAGGGTTAGAAGTTATCTTCGACACTCTCAGAACATCATCATCATTGAGTGCCGGGAGTGGCACGACCGAAGCCGCATCCTACCCCCATTACCGATCTGCGCCATTGGCGTCAGATCAGGTAATGTCTATTCTTATCTAAGGGGCAGCCAAGAAAGAGAAGTAAAAGAAGCGTTTTCGGGCCGAAATGATTTGCACAACTGTGGATTCAAACGGATACACGTCAAGTAAATATTGCGGGGTACTATCAAGTAAATTCAAGCCAAGACACGAGTTCAGTTGCTGCCAACAGAATTGAAGTGGAAAGACTCATCACAGTAGAACAACCGGAACCGGATGAAACGAAAGTGGATCACCAAAGCAAACCGATACCAGGGTGAACACTAGCCAACTCAGGTTCAAACCCGGATGCCGACGGATCTGAACCGTTTTCTGTCACCTGAAATACATGAATCAGATGGTATCAGCTCACAAACAAGATCCATAAGCTGCACAAAACATGAGCAGATAATTCAAGTCAAAATGCAGTTCAGAAGGCAATCAGAAACAGCCAATGGTCATTAACACCAAGACAAAAGCAAGCCTAATTATGGAGGAAATGGTCTCAAAACAAATCCGGATGAACACCAACATAAAACTGGTTCTGACCTCTGCAAAGACACAAAAGAACATCAGATAATGCATAACAGGTCCAAATGTTCAAATCTGAGCAAAGTAAACAAGTTTAGAAAAACAATCAGTTTTAATTCAGAAAGGAGGCATCAGTTTCGAAAAGCCAACATGCCAGTCCCCATGAGCATCAGTAAAGCCGCACATGTGTTGCTACAAATACAAAAGCCTAAGGGCTCAGCTATGCATCACAGCCCAATCAGAGAGACCAAGAGAAACCAGTCAACTATTATAATGAGTTCCGACCATGAATCAAAATCAAAATGGATGGAACAGGGATTCAGCCCTCAGTTTAACCATCATTGGGCATGAGAATTCGAGCGGCTGGGAAAGCCACGGCCCAAAGCCATTACCAATTCCCTACCGAACGTCGAACTGCAGGCATCGGTAATTTCACACAAACTATCAGCTCAATTCAAAACGACAGCTCAGACCCTAAGGTCATCATTGCCGATAACCTTTCACTTGGCCACCTTGACTCAATCGAAGCATCAGCACCAGTTCTGAAAGAAGAAGAAGAAAAGTTAATGCGTGTTCGAAACAGTTAACCAAAGTAAACCAAATATCCAAAAGAAAATCAAGGAAACAGATGTCCAGTGTATCCCAAATGTGATCGTGATCTGGAAGTTAAAATCCAATCAAGTGAACCCAAAAAGGAAAGTCAACTTGTGACAGCAAGCAAATCACAAAAGCCCGCGTTTGTGAATCCATCAGGGATCAAATTTACGTCTGCAAATATCCAGGAAAAATCTAATCAAATCTAATCAGAACTACCACAAAACAAAATCAAATCAAGTTTGGAAAAGGAAGGAAACAATATCAGAAGAATTACAAATCACAATCAAGTTCAATCCAATCTGCACAAATCAAAAACGCATCACATATCATTCAATCTCAGTAATCATGATCCAAGCCCAAAGAGAAATTGAGAAGAGTATAAAAGGGGAACAGATACAACCTGATAAACCCTAGACAAAACGGCGGAGAACACAAAAAGCGGCGAAGCGAACAAAATCGCGAACAAACCCTAGCGGCCGCGAGAGAGAAAGAGGAGAAGAGTTTTTCGTCAAAGGTGATCATCAGAGCACAAATCGAGAGATTGAGGAAGGTCCACCGACGCCGCCTCCATCCACGGCGGGAAAACCTTCCCCAGAGGCTCAGTTCACCATCATCGCCTCCTCAATACGTTCCTCATCGATTGCGAACGAAAATGTAAGCAAGGAACACATAATACCGTCACTTTTAATGATTGTTTGGTTTAATTTCAGAATCGCAGCAAGACGAAGAGAGAATCGAAGCCAGCAAGAAACAAGAAGAAATCGGCGCCGCAGAGAAGATAATAGGGTTATGAAACCCTAAAATCCTTTTTTTGTTACAACTACACCTACCGGGTTGGGTCCGGAAGTGATTACCGGCCCAACCCCTTTTATTTTTCATTTTTGTTTTTTGTTTTTATATAATTAATATTATGTTAAATAGTAAAATTGTTTTTTAAAATAAATAAAACTAAAAATCTTTTTTTATATAATAATAAACAAAAAACTTTTCTTTATCAGCAACTTAAAATCTTTTTTTAAAAAATAATAAATAAAATTTAAAACCTTGTAAGATAAAATTTTTATAATTAAACTAAGCTGTTTTTTTAACCTTTATATATTAAAACTTTTTCCTTAAAATTTAAAGATTGAAAACTTTTTTTTTATGTCAAAAATAAACAATAAAAATCTCAAAACTTCGCGCTTTCGTTTCACAATCTTTCTGACCATTGTTCGTTTTCACCCACTAACGTTGTTTGTTCGTTTTGCAGTTCATTGCGTTTACCGTTATTTATTTCATTTTTATGTCATTACCATATTGTAACTGCTCCTTTCATGTAACCTCGCGAACTTAACAATCGCTCTTTAAATTCTGCCTTTAAATTTTCGCTTGCATGGTTAAATTAAGACGTTATCTCTCTGTTTGCATGATTCAGTTATCTCACGCCTTTACCGTTATTCTGTCACGCTACACACATCCGAAGGTTAGGTCTAGCTGTTTGGCCACCACGCCAATAGTCCTCAACTTCAAACCTTCAAAACTACAAAATTACAAACCCTAATTTTCACAAATGCCTCGCCGCAGGCAAGATTACAATTTTACCCCTAGCATTAGGTCAAAGAGCCGCCTTGCTCATTTTAGGGTTTCCCGCCGCAGAATCCCTAACCTAATTTAACCCTAACTACAACTTAACAATTCAACGTAGAGATTTGGAGTTTCTACACTCCACGTAAGCGTGTCCTTAAGATGCGTTTATTCCCCTTGAGACCTTGACCACAGTCAAGAAGTCTCTAACCTCCCTTTTGAGGGGAACTACGATTACTCTGATTCCACTCCCGTAAGGATACGTAGGCACAAGATGCGATGTCTTGCCGAGTAAACTTAGAATTAACCCCTTAGGTCTCCTTTCTCACTTGTAATCCCTTGTACATATACCTCAAGCAAATAAATAAAGCAAAATAGTAAACATTGAACAAAAGGTTCCCGTAGAGTACTACGGAAGTTTAGGGTGCTAATACCTTCCCTAAATTTAACCAACCCCCGAACCCTAGATCTTTCCCCGCATTGTGTTTACGATGCAAAATAGGTTTTCCCTCTTTTGACCTTTTCCTTCGGATAAATCAAAGAGCGGTTGTGAATTGAATTGCGATTCAAACTCATTAATAGTTTGTGATCCTATTTCCACCGCAACAGAAAATGGCGACTTCACTGGGGATTTTCTTAACTATTGAGGGTTATCCCTAGTTTGTTCATATTTATTGCTATTTGCTTTAATATTCATTTGCATGTATATATTGTGCTCCGATCTGGGACTGTTCCTTGTGTTGTGAGATAAGTCCTACGCCCGGACTAGTGACATTATTATAGGATGGGGATATATTCGATGAGGCTTATAGGGAGTTGAATCCCGACTAAGTTGATTCGAGAATCACCGCTCAGTTGAGACCTTTTCGAAAATGGTTCGGTTGAACGAGTAATCGTGAAAACTTTTTCCATGGTCGATTGGAGTCTGTGATATTGGGAACCGTAGTACCTTTACACCACCTAGGCCTTATTTAGGACGTAGTACGGGAACTATGTGGGAGTAGTCCTACAATGGTTGCTACGCGATACTACACTCAAAAGAGGTTCTCTTGAGAATATTATTAATCCCCGAGTCAATCAGAAGGTTGATAATATCCGAAAGATGGGTTGATGACTTTGGGCACTTTTAGAACCTTGTTCGGCAGGTACAACTAACCTATAGTACACTCCTTTTTGGGGATGGGTAGACCTTAACTCCACTCATGTCCTTTAACCTAGGGCTTTGTGTATTCATGTGCATTGCATCCATAAAGCATCTCATTGCATTGTATTCCATGGAATTCAAACATCATTTATATCACGGGATACCATAAATAAATAAAAATAATAAACAAAAATTTTTCTTGGTACCCCACGACATTCGTAAATGTTTGAATTCCATGAAACCTTCATAGCATCATATGTTTTCTTGCATTGCATGTGTCTTCCGTTTTCTCATGTTCGGTTCTCTCGCCTTCCAGTTTCGTCACCCTAAGTCCTCGGCACCAGTACAATACTAGAGCTCAAACTCGGAAAAGAATGGAGGATCAGACAAAAGAGATTGATCGCCTTAGCAACAAACTTGAAGACCTGCGAGGGGGTATGGGGCGTATGATGGAATTGTTACATGTCATGAATGCTAAGATGGATACCCAGCCTACTGTTGTTTCCGAGATTACCGACGTTACTGTGGACCCTCCACCAAATGTGACCGTAGCAAGGGACCCACCTTATGGTCTTGCTCCAGGTTTTGTGCCTCCTCAAGCCACTGTTCCGATTAATCAGCCTGTTCAGCAAGCCGTTCCTTTATTTTCCGAAGTTTCTAGAGGGGCCCCTATTTTTGCACCACCCGTTGTGCACACCCGTGTGCAACCGTATTTCAATGAGACCGTCTTTGATAATCTTGAGGAGAATGTTGAAGGTTATGAGAAACATGACAAGCTTCGTGAGGAAGTAGACACTATCGCCCAAAGATTGAGAAAGGTAGAAGGTGATCAAATTTTTGGGGCTGCTGCAAGAGACGTCTATTTGGTTTCAGGTTTGGTTATTCCCCCGAAGTTCAAAACTCCGAACTTCGATCGCTATGAAGGTGCCACTTGTCCTAAGAGTCATCTGATCATGTACTATCGCAAAATGGCTGCCCATGTTGAGAATGATAAATTGATGATTCATTGCTTCCAAGACAGTTTGAAGGGTGCTTCTTCCAAGTGGTACTTAACTTTGGACCAATCTCGCATTAAGAACTTCCAGGATTTATCTGACGCTTTCATCAAACACTACAAGTACAATATGGATCTGGCTCCTGACAGAAGATAGTTGTTGAGTATGTCACAAAAGAATTCTGAGTCATTCAAAGAGTACGCTCAAAGGTGGAGAGAGATTGCTTCGCAAGTAGAACCTCCTTTGACCGAGAAAGAGTTAGCTGATTGGTTTGTCGACACGGTTCGTCCAGAATTTTACGAAAGGATGGTAGGTAGTGTGACTGCAAATTTCTCTGACATCGTCGCTGTGGGTGTCAAGATTGAATTGGGTATGAAAAGCGGTAAGATGACAAATACTCATGGTGTTTCAAAGGATCAGCCAAAGAAACCTTCGTTCAGCTCTCAGAAGAAGAAAGAAGGTGAAACTAATGCTATATCCTCCGGTAGACGAAGAGACCAAGTTTATCAATATCCGCAAGGTTATGCTCAACCTCAAGGGTATCCGATTCAATATGCTCAACAACCCTATGTGGCAGTTATTGCACCTTCTTTCAATCAACAGGTTCCTATGTATCAACCTATGCAACAATCTCCTGTTTATCCGCCTCCTAACTATCAACAGGCGCCCAACGCTCCTGCCCATCAACAGCCAAAGAATCCAGCTCCTCGCCAGAATTTTCCAAACAAGAGACAGTATAAACCTTGTCCGCCGATTCCAATGACTTTCACAGAGTTGTACCCCTCATTAGTCAAGCAAGGTCTAATCACTACTCGAGCTTTGGGTCCGCCTCCTAATCCGCTGCCCGCCAATTACAACGCCGCTGCTCATTGTTTATTTCATGAGGGTGTGCCTGGTCATGATCTAGAGAACTGTTATGCTCTCAAAAGTCTTGTCAGGGATCTGTTGGAAAAGAAGATTTTGTCATTTGAAGATCCTCAACCGAATGTTAAGAAGAACCCTTTTCCTAACCATGAAAGTGTTAATGCCATTAGTGCTGATTCTGAGGAAAGTTATGTCCTTGATGTTGTTCAGATTAAGACTCCTCTTAAGATATTCCATTCGAAACTGTTTGAAGCCGGTCTAGTAGATACTTCCCACGTCGCATGCGCAAGTTGTGATGCCAGTATTAAGGGTTGTGTGTTGGTTCAGAATGATGTTCAGAGGTTGATTAATGAGGGTATTTTACAAGTGACAAGCCAGGCCAAGAAGGATGAGGTCGCTGTGGTTGAGCCTGTCTTCCATCAGCCTGAATCAAAGGGTAAAGTACCAGTGTTTAATCTGTCAGGGGCAAGTTCTGCCAACCCCGTGTTCGATATACCAAAGTCGTTTATCCCTGAGACGAAGCAGCCTAAGTCTATAATTATTCGAAAACCAAGTCCGTTTCCTTTTAATGATCCTAAAGCTGTACCTTGGAAATATGACGTGACGATGATTGACAAGGAGTCTAAGAAGGTTATTCCAAATGAAGAGGTTAAGGACACTGTGGCTAATATCGCAGAGGCAAGCAGGATGACTCGCAGTGGCCGTGTGTATACTCCCCGTTTCAATGAGGTTCCACCTAAGGAAACAACTAATATCCCAGTGCCTGTCAAAGACAAAGGTAAGGGAGCCGTTACAAATGATGAAGATGCTGAGTTTTTGAGGATCATCAAGAAAAGTGACTATAAAGTTATCGATCAACTTCATCAAACTCCTTCCAAGATTTCGATCTTATCTCTGTTGATGAGTTCACCCGCTCATAGGACGGCCTTGCAGAAAGTTTTGACTCAAGCACATGTGGATCAAGATATCAGCACTAGTCGGTTTGATAGTGTGATTGCCAATCTGACCGCATGCAACACTCTTAGTTTCAGCAACGAAGAGTTACCAAAGGAGGGTCTGAATCATAATCGTGCTTTACATATATCAGTGAAATGTCAGGAGGATAATTTAGCGAGAGTGCTAGTGGACACCGGTTCTTCTTTGAATGTTCTACCCAAGAGGGTTCTTGATAAGTTAGTTTTCAAAGAGACTGTGTTGAAACCTACTCCCTTGATCGTCAAGGCTTTCGATGGTTCTCGCCGGTCGGTAATGGGGGAGGTGGAACTTCCTATCCTGATTGGTCCGCAAGTTTTTAATATCACGTTTCAAGTCATGGACATTAATCCCAATTACAGCTGCTTACTTGGAAGGCCGTGGATTCATGCCGCTGGGGCAGTAACCTCAACGTTACATCAAAAGATGAAGTTTGTGATCGATGAAAAGTTAGTTATTATACACGGTGAGGAGGATCTGATGGTCAGTAACCTGTCTTCTTTCCGTTACATCGAGGCCGATGAGAATGCTTTGGAAATCTCCTTTCAAGCACTCGAGATCGCCAATGTTGTTCTATTAGAAGTCAAAGAGACAGTGGGCCAGGGTAATCCATCTTTTGCATCTCTGAAAAGTACCAAATCAAAAATTGACAGGGGCATTCCGGAAGGTTGGGGAGAGGTAATTGATGTCAAGACCAAGGTTGATCGCTTTGGGTTGGGTTACGAACCAACTCAGAATGGAGCTGCCGCAACTGTCGAAGGGCGTCCGAAGGTTATCCAAGAGGTATTTGTCAGCGGAGGCTTCCAAGTCAATGCCGTCAGTGACTATGAGGAAGATGAAGATCTGAGAAACCTGGTGTTTAAGGGTGATGCAGCTTTGAACAACTGGGAGGCCGTAGAGATCCCTGTTATTTTTCCATTATCAAAGTAATTTTTAGCATTTTCACTTATGTTTTCAAATAAAAAAATTCGTAGCTCTGCCCAAGGCTATAGGGTCGCTTTTGTTGGGCCACCTTTCACTTTTAAAAGGATATTAATAAAGGCATTTTGTTCAATTCCACTTTGGTTCATTTGCGTTTTTCGTTTTCACCTTTAAAAAATGAGGTTGGCAATTTTTTTCAAAAAAATAGCATTTCATTTCTTATCTTACATATCTTCGAGCATTTTAATTAAGTAAGCCTTCCATCATGCAGAGACATCGCAAACCTTGTTGGATCCAATGACTTTATTGACACTCCTAACTGGGATGCACCCATCAATCAAGCTGAAGACGAAGGTGAAGAAGATTTTGAAGTACCCGCTGAACTGACAAAATTGATTGAGTACGAGTACACAGAGCTTCAACCGCATAAAGAGCAGGTGGACTTGATTAATCTTAGTACAGATGAAAACAAGAAAGAGGTCAAGATCGGTGCAATGCTTGGGACAGAGGTTAAGCAGAGGCTGATTGAGTTGTTAAAAGAATATATTGATGTGTTTGCGTGGTCGTATCAAGATATGCCTGGTCTATACACAGATATTGTTGTTCACAAGTTGCCACTTAAGCCAGATTGTCCACCTATCAAACAAAAGCTTCGAAGAACGAGACCCGACATGGCTTTGAAAATTCGAGATGAGGTTAAAAAACAGTTAGATGCAGGTTTCTTGGCAGTTGCAAAATATCCAGATTGGGTTGCCAACATTGTGCCAGTGCCCAAGAAAGATGGTAAAGTTAGGATGTGTGTGGATTACAGGGATCTGAACAAAGCAAGTCCGAAAGATGACTTCCCTCTGCCACATATTGATACGCTTGTAGACAATACAACCAGTTTTGCGTTGTTCTCATTTATGGATGGTTTATCTGGCTATAATCAGATCAAAATGGATCCCGATGATCGAGAGAAGACTACTTTCATTACTCCTTGGGGGACCTTTTGCTACAAAGTCATGCCCTTCGGTTTGAAGAACGCAGGGGCAACTTATCAACGCGCTATGATAACTCTTTTCCATGATATGATGCACAAAGAGATCGAGGTGTATGTGGACGATATGATAGCCAAATCTCAGAGTGAAGAGGAACATCTAGACCATTTGGTGAAGTTGTTTGAACGACTCAGGAAGTACCAGTTGAAGTTGAATCCTGCTAAATGTACCTTCGGTGTCAGATCTGGAAAATTGCTTGGTTTTATTGTTAGTCAACGAGGGATTGAGGTAGATCCTGACAAAGTCCGAGCCATTCAAGATATGCCAGCTCCGCAAACCGAGACATAAGTTAGAGGTTTTCTGGGGCGTTTGAATTATGTTTCCAGGTTTATCTCTAACATGACCGCTACTTGTGAGCCGATATTCAAGGTTCTTTGTAAGGGGCAGACGGTTGAATGGAATCCTGATTGCCAGAAAGCGTTTGAGAAAATTAAGAATTATTTGCAAGACCCCCCTATTCTGATTCCTCCCGTGCCCGGAAGACCGTTGTTTATGTACCTTACTGTTCTTGAGAAGTCTATGGGTTGTGTGCTTGGGCAACATGATGAGACGGGAAGAAAGGAACATGCGATTTATTATCTGAGCAAGAAGTTTACCGATTGTGAAAACAGATACTCACCATTGGAGAAAACTTATTGTGCGTTGGCGTGGGCCGCTAGGCGCCTCCGGCAATACATGATCTGTCATACCACATTGTTGATTTCTAAAATGGATCCGATCAAGTATATTCTTGAAAAACCTGCTCAAACTGGGAGGCTAGCCCGTTGGCACATGTTGTTATCCGAATATGACATCCAGTATGTACCTCAGAAGGCAATTAAAGGTAGTATCTTATCGGATTATCTCGCAGATCAGCCAGTTGAAGATTATGAACCTCTTAAGTTTGATTTTCCTGATGAGGATATTTTGTTGATTAAGAGAGATTGTGAAGAGCCAGATCCGAGCGAAGGTCCAGAACCAGGTCTTTGGTGGAGGATGATGTTTGATGGTTCCTCGAATTTCAATGGGCATGGTATAGGCGCCGTTTTGATGAACCCAAAAGGTGGATTCACTCCGTTTACAACCAGGCTAGACTTTGAGTGTACTAATAACGTCGCAGAGTATGAAGCATGTATTCTGGGCCTCAAAGCAGCAATTCACCTCCGAATCAAACTCCTCAAAGTAAGTGGTGACTCAGCCTTAGTTATCTACCAGGTACAAGGCAAATGGGAAACGAAGAATGAGAAGTTAATCCCTTACAAGGACTACATTGTCGAGCTGAGTAAATATTTCGACGAAATAGAGTTCGAGCATGTTCCTAGATCTGAGAATCACGTTGCTGATGCTTTAGCCATGTTAGCATCCATGTGGAAAGTTAAATTCGTTAATGAAGCACCTCTCATTCATATTGAACGCAAAGTTGAGCCCGCTTATTGTCAAGTAGTTGAAGAGGATGAGATGGATGAAAAGCCTTGGTTTCATGACATCAAGAACTATCTAGTCAAGCAAGAGTATCCCGATGGTGCTACTGGTCTGGACAAGAAAACATTAAGAAGACTGGCTTCCAAATTCTTTATCAGTAATGGTGTGTTATACAAAAGAAATTACGACATGGTTTTGCTCAGATGTGTTGATAAACGGGAAGCGGACATATTACTGCAAGAGATTCACGAGGGAACCTTCGGCACTCATGCCAATGGTTATGCTATGTCCAAGAAGGTGTTAAGGGCTGGATATTATTGGTTAACTATGGAAGCTGACTGCATCCAATACGCTAGAAAATGCCATAAGTGCCAAGTTTACGCTGATAAAATGCATGTACCTCCATCGCCGTTGAATGTTTTGTCTTCACCATGGCCGTTCTCAATGTGGGGCATTGACATGATTGGGGCAATCGAGCCGAAGGCTTCTAATGGTCATCGTTTTATCCTTGTTGCTATTGATTATTTCACCAAGTGGGTAGAGGCTGCCTCCTACACCAACGTGACTAAGCAAGTGGTTGCCCGCTTCATCAGGAAAGAAATTATCTGCCGTTATGGAATTCCAAGTCGGATAATAACTGACAATGGCACCAATCTGAATAACAAGACTATGAAGGAGTTGTGTGACAGTTTCAAGATCACGCATCACAATTCTTCTCCGTACCTTCCTAAGATGAATGGGGCCGTTGAGGCTGCGAATAAGAATATCAAGAAAATCCTGCAAAAGATGGTCGTGACTTACAAAGATTGGCATGAGATGTTACCGTTTGCTTTGCATGGATACAGGACCTCAGTGCGAACTTCGACAGGGGCAACACCTTTCTCATTGGTGTATGGAATGGACGCCGTACTCCCCATCGAAGTAGAGATACCTTCTTTAAGGGTGTTAATGGAAGCTGAACTTGAGGAAGCTGAGTGGGTTCAAGACAGACTGGATCAGTTGAATCTCATTGAGGAGAAACGCCTGACAGCTATGTGCCATGGGCAATTATATCAGAAACGGATGAAAAGAGCATTTGATAAGAAGATTTGTATCCGTGAGTTCCGTCAAGGGGAGCTCGTACTCAAAAAGATCTTGCCAGTGCATAAAGATATGCGTGGAAAGTGGATGCCCAATTATGAAGGCCCATTTGTTGTAAATACCGTTTTCTCCTGAGGGTCTCTGATACTTACAACAATGGATGGTGAAGAGCTTGCACATCCCGTGAATTCTGATGCAGTCCGAAAATATTATGCCTAAAAACCCGCTAAGTCGAAAACCTGCAAAAGGCGACTTAGGCAAAAGTAAGGGTTAGAAAAAGTAATAGTAATAAAAAGCTCGCTAAGTTGAAAACCCGAAAGGGCGACTTAGACAAAAAAGAGCGTCTCGGTGGATTGAAAACCCGAAAGGGCGGTCCAGGCAAAAGTTAGGGACGAAGGCATTTCATTGCATCAGAAAACACCGATCATCACGGACACACTTTCCACATGAGATCCGTTTTCCAGTTCGTTCATCCTCGTCCAAAGCAAGATTCTGGATTAGTCTTAGTTATTAGTGTCAGTAGGTGTCGTTGGATTCAATGTAACCTTTTCTCATGTTGCCAATTTCTAAGCATAATCATCTGTGGAGCTATGCCCTCAGCAAGCTGCCATCCTTTAATAAAAGATACCATTTTGTTACTTACATTCCTTGGTGCATTACTCTTGTTTCTATTGTTATGCAAAATGCCATTTATTCTTAAAATTTTGAAAATGAAAGGTGCTTTGAAAGTTTTTAAAACTGTTCTTCGAAAACGCAATCGAAAATATAAGAAATTACTTTGACTAGTGGAAATTTCTAAAGGGTCTCTTCATTCCTCGGAAAAATCTCATTGTTACAGAAACACTTTTAAACCATTGCTCTGACACAGTCCCCAGCGAGACTATAAGCTGACAACTTTTTCTTGGGTAACTCGAAAGTGCCCCTCAGGTTTTCTTCTCCCCATGTGAAGACGTGATACTGTACACCCAAGCAGATTACCCTCTCTCCAGAGAATTCAGAACTTTAAAACCAGATTTAGTTCTACCATTGATCTTTCTTACCCAGGATTGACGTATTGGTTGCAGAGAACGCAGGGTATTTCCGTCGAGATGTTTATTTCATCTCTCGTCCCGTCTCTAGTCAGTTTCGTCAGCATCACATGCCTACGCATACTCATTGCATATTCATTCCATTACGTCCTGCATATTTAACTACATAGACATTAACATACATTCACATTAACATATGCATTAGCATTCACCGGTTCATTGTGTCTCTCCATCATTGGTTGTTACCGCCGAGTAACTGGGTTGGTCCATTCTCTCCAAATAGATTGTCAGCCATAAGCATAAAATACATATGTGTTTCCAGTTTCCCCACAGAGCTCGACCCTCGTGGACGACGGTTACTTCAGCTATCTTTCCTCATCAGGATAAGATATTTACCCTTCGAGATCAGTCCCTCGAGGGAGTCTTGATTACCAGTCTTCTTTCTAGCTCGATCCTAGAATGAATCTCAGTCTTATCGGTCGTCGAGCCCAACCGGACGTGCATTTATTTTGCACCTTCTGAAAATTTTTTCACCACACCTTAGCAGATATGCGACTGTTCTCGCCCGAGAAGCTTATCACTGTACTCGGATGTGCATTTATTTTGCACTATCTTTCAAGAAAATCAACCACCAATCCTTTACAGATACACGCCAGTTCACGCCTGGAAAATCTATCAGTACATCTTATAGTATCGGTATGCAACTGTTCTCGCCTGAGAAGCCTATCGATATAACAATCCTACAGCATCGGTATGCAACAGTTCTCACAAGAGAAGCTTATCACAATCGATCAGCAACAGTTCTCGCCAAGAGAAGCTTATCACAACATTTTACGATCGATCAACAACAGTTCTAGGTTAAGAAGCTTATCGTAACGTTCTTCAGCAACGGTATGCAACAGTTCTCCGCCGAGAAGCTTATCATCATCTGTTATCACCTCTACAAGCAGTTCTTACATGAGAAGCTTATTATTGCCACTCTTGCAAATAAGCGACATTTCTCACCTGAGAAGCTGATCCTATCTTCATTATGAATCGCAGCAAATGGCCATCTCCACCGAGCAGATGGGCTTCCATTTTCCTTGTCGTCTTGAAGTATGGGGAGGTTTGAACCGAATCATATTCTGGAGAGCACAGATCTTGAAGTATGAAGAAGTTCATTTACCCTTTAGTAAAAGAAGGAGCGGAATCATATTCAGGAGAGCACAGATCTTGAAGTATGAAGAAGTTCAATTTACCCTTTAGTAAAAGAAGGAATAGAATCATATTCAGGAGAGCACAGATCTTGAAGTATGAAGAAGTTCAATTTACCCTTTAGTAAAAGAAGAATCAGAATCGTAGTCCAGGCGCCGACCTTAAATATGAGAAGATTTATATATCAGATAAGCAGCAGCCTCTTTATTTGAGTGCTTATCCATTGTTGGCATGTAAGTCCCTTCCAACGATAAGTGACAGTTCTCCCTCGAGAAGCTTATCAGGGCATTTCCTATCAAAGTCCATTTATTTTGGCATACAGCCGGTCTTTACCCTGTATATTCGATACGGATTTCCGAAAAGTCCGTCCGATCCCATCACGAAGGATAGTTTATAGAAGCTTGGATGTTATTCTTTGCTCAATGCTCCAGCATTCTGTAATCGATCTTGCAATTGTGTAGATCCAGTTTTATTATTAGACATTCCCAAGTGGAAGTCATCTCATAGGTGCCATCTCCCTTTTGGATCTTGCTCTAACCATTTAAAGTCTATTTATTTTGGCATACAGCCGGTTTTTACCCTGTATACTTGCTACGGATTCCCGAAAGGCCCGTTTGATCCTGTCACGAGAGATAGTTTACAGAAGCTTGGATGTTATTCTTTGCTCAATGCTCCAGCATTCTGTAATCGATCTTACAGTCGCACATGATCCAGTTTTACTTTTAGATTCCCCAGTGGAGGCCGTCTCGTAGGTGCCATCTCCATTTGAGAATCCTGTTCCCGTTCTAAAAATGACAATTGGTCGTGTTCGCACCAGTTGACCATCATTTTAGAATCCCCCAGTGTTGTACTGTGTCCCAGCGCGTCGTTTTCCCAGTGTGTTCTTCTCGTAACATCTATCCTTGCGTCGTCATATTCGTCAACATTTTCGCATTCGTCATTCCAGCATACATATCATATCATACTCATGGCATCGTCTGCATTAGTCTGTTCTCGTTTTGTCCATAGCATTGCATATCGCCACATATAAGGGCAAAATTTTCGGTTATCTATATTTAAATCCCTCCACCATGATTCCTCGAGTCTCCGTCACTCAAATCATCTGGTGTAGCTGTTTAAATAGGGGTGTAACACGGTGGGAGAACTGACTTTAAACAATGTTGCGGATAGCAAGAGTCGCCACCGACTTTTATTTTATCCATAAGGAAAGGTTATAAAAGAACAGGAAAGACCTTAGAGAATATTTTGGGTCCGGGGGGTAGGTTATGAAAAGGGAAGGTGTTAGCACCCTTTTCATCCATGGTTATCCATGGGCTCTTAGGTACTTAAGCTCACTTTTGAATTGTTTTGAAAGTGTAGTGTGTGAATAGCAAAAAATTTCAGAATAGTTTAATAATAATCCGTGTATGGATGTGAAAAAAACTTGTTTGAAAATTTTGTTGGAAATTTGTTTAAGTGTGAAAAAGTTTTGAAGTGAGCAAGTATCTAGGAGTAGCCTACCCTAATGTTTTAAGGTCTTTCTTATTCTTTATCCTTTCCTTAGTAAGACTATCCCTACTATAATGGAGTAGGTAGTCCTTACTTTGGATGTTAAGGGACATGTGAGGGACAATTGGATTTTTGAAGGCCATTGTGGGGTGTAATAAGTAAACTGGAGGGACTATCATCATTTTTCGAAAGGGACTCGATTCGTAAAGGCAACCATAAGGGACTTTGATGATTTTCTTTTTGAGGGACTTGCTTTATACACCCCACTTAACCAATATTCATAGGCAACTTGAGGGATATCCTTAGGAAGTGAGACGGCGATTAAAATCGACTTACGTGTGTGACGTGTTTATTTTAATTATCTTTATTTAAAAGTGATCTAAATTTATTTTAATATTACATACATGTTATTACACTCCCTAATTACTAACCATAATAATAATTAAATAATTAAACAACTTTACATCCAAGAAACAATTACAAAATAATAAGCAAAATAATTAAATAGCAAAGATAAATAAAATATAAATAAGCAATAATAAATAATAAAGGGGGTTAATTCTAAGTTTACTCGGCAAGACATCGCATCTTGTGCCTACGTATCCTTACGGGAGTGGAATCAGAGTAATCGTAGTTCCCCTCGAAAGGGAGGTTAGAGACTTCTTGACTGTGGTCAAGGTCTCCCGGGGAATAAACGCATCTTAAGGACACGCTTACGTGGAGTGTAGGAACTCCAAATCTCTACGTTGAAATGTTAAGTTGTAATTAGGGTTAGGTTAGGGATTCCGCGGCGGGAAACCCTAAAATGAGCGCGGCGGCTCTTTGACCTAATGCTAGGGGTAAAATTGTAATTTTGCCTGCGGCGAGGCATTTGTGAAAATTAGGGTTTGTAGTTTGTAGTTTTGAGGATTTGAAATTGAATGTGTGAAGTTTTACGGACTATTGGCGCGGCGGCCAAACAGTTAGACCTAACCTTCGGATGTGTGCAATGTGACAGAAATAATAGTAAACGCGTGAGATAATTGAATCATGCAAACAGAGAGATAATGTCATAATTTAAACCATGCAAGCAGAAATTTAAAGGCAGAATTTAAAGAGCGATTGTTAAGTTCGCGAGGTTACATGAGAGGAGCAGATACAATATGATAATGAAATTTGAATTGAACAATAATAAAATAAAATAAATAACGGTTCTAGTTATTATTTTAAAAAAAGATTTTAGTTATTATTTTAAATTTATCTAAAAAAAAGTTTTTCTTAAAAATAATAGGTTTTCATATTAATTTGGAAAAGATGTTAATGTTATTTATTTTAAAAAACAGATTTTTATATTATAACAAATTTTAATAAATTAATGATAACAATAATAATAATAATGGTAATAATAATGATAATAATGATAATAATAATAAATAATGATAATAATAATAATAATAATAATAATAATAATAATAATAATAATAATAATAATAATAATAATAATAAAGCAATAATGAATTTTAAATGTGCCAAATAACCCAACAATGTTGCTAACGCAGAAATGCGCTCATCGCAACCAGATCTAAATCGGACGAAACAAAATTTATCGCAAAGAAAAAGAAATTAAGCAAAAAATAGTATTATTGCTCACACAAAAATGCGATCATCGCAACCAGATCGAACTAACACAAATGTCACGCGTCATGCACACAAATGTGCAAACATCGTATCGACATAATTCGATCAAAAATCTTATATATATAAACTCTAACAATTTAAAAATTATATATATATAAACGTAACAGTAATAGATAAAGAAAAAGAAATAACGGTAATAGATGAAGAAAAAGAAATAACGGTAAAAGATGAAGAAAAAGAAACAACAGTAATAGATGAAGGAAAAGAAATAACGGTAAACGATGAAGAAAAAGAAACAATAGTAATGGATGAAGAAGAAAACTAAATAACGGCAAACGGCACTCACTCCTCTTAGGTTTTTTTCATTCTCTCCTTTTTTCCAACAAGGCAACACATGTATATATAGGGAACAAATTAGGGTTAACACCAAATTGTCAATAATGTCCCTAAAGCCCATTTTAAAGCCCAAACTAAATAATTAGTTAAGAAAAAATAAAATTTAAATAATTTAAAATAATTAAAATAAACTTAAAATAAAAACTAATAATCCTATTGATTCCTAAAATAAAAAATATTATAAAAAGAACAAAATTTTTTTCAATATTTTTTATTTTATGATTTTTTGGATATTTTTATGAATAATTTAGAAAAAAGTGAAAAAAAATAATATTTTAAAAAATGATTTAATTAAAATACGAAAATAATAATTAAATAATAATAAAAAAAAACTATTTTTGTTATTTTTTTAATGAAAGATAGAAAAATTTAGAGTAAAAATAATAAAAAACAAAAAAAAGTGACAAAGGTGAGATTCGAACTCTCAACCTCTCACACTCATAACTCCTTACACATGTCCTCCTGCCAATTGTGCCATTTTTACTTTTTAGAAAAAAAATGCATGCCATATGATATTTACCTGCAAAAAGTCAAACGACTACACAAATTTGTTAGTAATTGATTAAATGCAATGAAATGCGACGACAAATCTTAGGGCAAAATTTGGGGTATTACAGTTATTATGATAATATTTCTCACCCAACCTCTCTTTGATGTTGGCAAAAAAAAAAATCATGAAGTTTGACTTTGGTTTGACCACAGTTGACCTCAGTTTGACCTTTTAACTGCATTGACTGCTTTTGACTTATCTGATCATCTGACTGAGCAAACTTTTGAGAAAAGTCTTGAAACTTGACATGGGGGTTCTTATACACATATAAGATGTTATGAAGCTCACTTGAAGTCTTGGAAGTCCATTTAGCCTGATTAAAGTCAAAACCCTAGTTTTGGATGCGCTGCTTAGGAGGTGCATTGTCTGAGGGAATTGTCAACTCTTCTGACCAATTGTGAATTTTGTGAACCTTGTGAACCTTCTTGGAACACAAAGTCTTGTATTGTGAGGGCAAATTTTGGGGTGCAACAGCTGCCCCTGTTCAATTTTCTGAAACCTGAGGGGTTAGATTGGTATATTTGCCAGTCGTAACCTGGAAGGTTGAAGGGGATTGAACACAAAAGCCCAAAAATTTGCACTCACCAGTGCGTGGAGTGATATTGATGGTTGGTTGAACATGATTGAGTGGGCTTAAAGATGCCACTAGGGGAAAGTTCTTCAGTAGTATAATGAGAACTGTCAGGAGTCTGGAGTAATACTGATGTAACAGCATGTCTTCATGAGGATAGAGCAATCAATAATGATAACCCTAAAGCAGTCTTGAAGTGCTAAATCTGACCTCAGGAGGATAGAGCAATCAATAGCTCTAAAGCAGTCTTGAAGTAATAATGGCTTCAGGAGGATAGAGCAATCAATAGCTCTAAAGCAGTCTTGAAGTAATAGAATGGCTTCAGTAGGATAGAGCAATCAACAGCTCTAAAGCAGTCTTGAAATAATAATGTGATATGTCTTCAGGAGGATAGAGCAATGAATGGCTCTAAAGCATTCTTGAAATAATAATGTAATTTCAGGAGGATAGAGCAATGGATAACTCTAAAGCAGTCTTGAAATAATTAGATGGCTTCAGGAGGATAGAGCAATGAATAGCTCTAAAGCAGTCTTGAAGTAGTAATATGACCTCATGAGGATAGAGCAATGAATAGCTCTAAAGCAGTCTTGAAGTAATAGGATGATTTCAGGAGGATAGAGCAATTAGTAGCTCTAAAGCAGTCTTGAAGTCATGAGAGGCTATCAGGAGGATAAAATAACCCTGAGGTTACAATAAAGCAGTCCCAAAGTAATAAGAAGCTCATCAGGAGGATAAAGTAATCCTGAGGTTACAATAAAGTAGTCCCAAAGATCATAAGCTTGTTTGTTGGATAATTAACCTGAAAACAAGGTAGCATTCTGTATAACAACATTAGTTTATGCTTTATGTATGCATGTATGACATGATGCATTTAGGTAATGTACTATAGGCATATATGTTATGGTATGATGTAAATGATGTATGTATGCTATGACACTGCTGGAAGTGTCTGGATATCCTTGTATAACAACTGCTGGCCAAGGAAAATAAATCCCGATTCGTTGTTGAAGAATATATAACCCTCCGTCTGCTGGGGATAACAAGGTATAGATACCTCCCGTTGTTGGGGATAACAAGGTATAGATAACCTCCCGTTGTTGGGGATAGTAGGGTATAGATAACCTTCGTTTTCGTTTGATAGTAGGATAAGTATAACATCCCGTCTTCGTTCATCGTGCCCTTATTGGAAAGTAATTTCCCGTATATCCGTATGAGGATAAAAGAGATGGATATAAATTCCAGGGGAGATTAGACTTTGTGAAAATGGATTAGTCCTACTGATGGTTTGTAACTGTCTTGTAAAGATGAACCGGCGAAGCTTCGTTGAAATCCTTCCCTCGTTCGTCCTTAGTAAATACTATTACTGCATTTTCATGCATTTCTGGTAAACATCAATCATATTAAAAGCATACATGCGTTTCTGGTAAACATCAATCATATTCAAAGGCATACATACATTCAAACACAACCAATGGACGTTTCGCTTATGTAAATAGGGTAAAAGTGAATCTGGATTCAAAAGATGGAATTTATTTATATCAAAAGTGACCCATACACGGGTAAGTTTGTACAAGGAGACATAAACCCTAGTAAGAGAATTTTGTCATGAAGTTTTACAAAAAGAATCAGCTATGTGGGAAATAATCCTATTGAGTTTCAATTCTACTATTGCCACTCAAGTATCTCATCTTCTTGCTGTTGAGACGGAAACGATTGGATTGAGCTTTATCTGTTTGAGCTTGAGTAAGTAGTACAACTGGTTGCAGTTTCATGAGTGATCCAAACGAGACATAGTCATACGCTTTAATCCCTAACTTTTGCCTGGATTGCCCTTTCAGGTTTTCAATCCACCGGGATACCCTTTTTTGCCCAAGCCGCCTTTTCAGGTTTTCGACTTGCCGGGTGTACATCTTTTTATATATATATCCCTAATTTTTGCCCAAACCCTTTTGGTTTGCCGGGATGCCCTTATTTTTGCCTAGGCCTGTCAACCTAGCGGGTCTCTTTTTATGCGTAGTATTTTTTTAACTATGTCTGCGTTTACAGGTTGTGGGAAGTCTTCACCATCCATTGTAGTCAGTATCATGGCACCTCCTGAGAACACTGTCTTGGCTACAAATGGTCCCTCATATGTTGGAGTCCACTTGCCCCTAGGATCACCCTGTGGTAATATGATACGCTTGATTACCAAGTCACCAGCCTGATATACCTTTGGCTTAACCTTCTTGTTAAAAGCTTTGATCATCCGTTTCTGGTACATCTGGCCATGACAAACTGCTGCTAACCTTTTCTCATCAATCAAATTTATCTGGTCAAGTCGAGTCTGAATCCGCTCATCTTCATCCAAGCCTGCATCCTTCATAATTCTCAAGGAGGGGATCTGAACTTCAATAGGCAGAACTGCTTCCATACCATAGACTAAGGAGAATGGGGTTGCCCCTGTTGAAGTACGTATTGTAGTACGATAACCATGCAGAGCAAATGGTAACATCTCGTGCCAATCCTTGTAAGTAACAGTCATCTTCTGTACAATCTTCTTAATGTTCTTATTAGCAGCTTCAACTGCCCCATTCATCTTTGGACGATACGGAGAAGAGTTGTGATGCTTAATCTTGAACTGCGTACAGAGATCAGTAATCATAGTGTTGTTCAGATTAGAGCCATTGTCAGTGATAATCCTTTCAGGGATACCATACCTACATATGAGATTATTCTTAATGAACCGAGCCACCACATTCTTAGTCACAGATGCAAATGAAGCTGCCTCTACCCACTTCGTGAAGTAATCAATAGCAACCAGGATGAAACGATGCCCATTAGAAGCAGTAGGCTTGATCTCACCAATCATATCAATGCCCCACATGGCAAAGGGCCAAGGAGCAGTCAACACATTCAATGGAGATGGAGGTACATGTACTTTATCAGCATAGATTTGACATTTGTGACATGTTCTGGAGTGTTGATAGCAATCAGCTTCCATGGTAGACCAATAGTAACCTGCTCTCAAAATCTTCTTTGCCATGGTATGACCACTAGAATGAGTGCCAAAGGTCCCATCATGCATCTCTTCCATAATTTCTGTAGCTTCCTTCTTATCCACACAACGAAGCATAGTTGAATCATGATTACGCTTATACAGAATGCCATTACTCAGAAAGAACTTAGCAGAAAACCTTCTCAGGAACTTCCTATCTTTGACAGATGCCCCTTCAGGGAACTCCTGAGCTTCAAGATAGTTTTTCACTTCATAGAACCAAGGCTTCTCCTCTGCCCCTTCAGTGTCAATCTCATTGCAGTATGCAGGCTTCTCAAATCTATCAATGGTAATCTTGGGAGCTTCATCATCCCAGCTGATCTCAAACATAGATGCCATGGTGGCCAATGCGTCTGCCAACTGATTCTCTCTTCGTGGAATATGTCCAAAAGTAATCTCTTTGAAATGTGGGATCAAAGACAACACATGTTCTCTGTAAGGAATGAGATTATCATGCTTTGTATCCCAATCTCCTTTAATCTGACTTACTACCAGAGCTGAATCTCCATACACCTCAAGGAACTGAATCTTCATATCAATAGCAACTTGCATACCCATGATACATGCCTCATACTCAGCCATGTTATTGGTACAATAGAAACAAAGTCTGGCAGTAATCGGGGTATGACAACCTTCAGGGGAACTAATCACAACACCAACACCATTACCATGTGCATTGGAGGCACCATCAAAAACCATAGTCCATCGGGATCCTTGTTCAGGTCCGTCATATTGTCCAGGTTCTTTGGTAACAGACATAATGTCTTCATCAGGGAACTCAAAATTCATTGACTGGTAATCATCTACTGCTTGATGAGCCAAATGATCAGCAACAACACTCCCCTTAATGGCCTTCTGAGTGGTATACTGTATATCATATTCCGTCAAGATCATTTGCCATCTTGCAATTCTTCCGGAGAGAGCAGGTTTCTCAAATATGTACTTGATTGGATCCATCTTCGAAATCAACAAGGTAGTATGGGTCAACATATACTGTCTTAGTCGGCGAGCAGCCCATGCCAAAGCGCAGCAAGTTTTCTCGAGCAGTGAGTATCTTGTTTCACAGTCGGTAAACTTTTTGCTAAGGTAGTATATTGCCTGCTCTTTTCGACCAGACTCGTCATGTTGCCCCAATACACACCCCATTGAGTTGTCTAATACTGTTAAATACATAATCAAGGGTCTTCCATCAACTGGTGGCATTAAAATTGGAGGTTCTAGCAAATATCTCTTGATTTCATCAAAGGCAGTCTGGCACTCATCATTCCATTCCATCACCTGATCTTTCCTCAACAACTTGAAGATTGGCTCACAGATGGTAGTTAATTGGGAAATAAATCTTGCAATGTAGTTCAATCGTCCCAAGAAACCTCTAACCTCCTTCTCAGTACGGGGAGCTGGCATCTCTCGTATAGCTTTCACTTTTGCAGGATCCACTTCAATACCTTTTCCACTGACAATGAAACCCAAGAACTTTCCAGATCTAACTCCAAAAGTACACTTGTTTGGATTTAATCTCAACCTGTATTTCTTCAACCTCTCAAACAACTTGTGCAGATGATCAAGATGTTGTTCTTCATTCTGAGACCTGGCTATCATATCATCCACATATACCTCTATCTCATGATGAATCATATCATGAAACAAAGCCACCATAGCACGCTGATATGTTGCCCCTGCATTCTTCAAACCAAATGGCATTACCTTATAGCAAAAGGTGCCCCACTGTGTCACAAATGTAGTCTTCTCCATATCTTCAGGTGCCATCTTGATTTGATTGTAACCAGGGAAACCATCCATAAAAGAGAATACCTTATGCTGAGCAGTGTTGTCTACCAGAATATCAATATGAGGAAGTGGAAAGTCATCTTTAGGGCTAGCCTTGTTCAGATCTCTGTAGTCTACACACATACGTACCTTACCATCTTTCTTAGGAACTGGTACCACATTTGCAACCCACTGAGGATAAGAAGTTACAGCCAAGAACCCTGCATTGAACTGTTTCATTACCTCTGCTTTGATCTTTTCTGACATTTCAGGACGCATACGACGAACCTTCTGTTTCTTTGGACGACAATCTTCTTTCACTGGCAAACGGTGAACCACAATGTCTGTATCCAACCCTGGCATATCTTCATAAGACCAAGCAAAGATCTCCACATAGTCACGTAGCGTCTGAATCAACCTGCTCTTGACACTGTCCTCTAAATCAGCCCCTATCTTGACCTCTTTTCTGTTTTCTTCAGTTCCCAGATTCACAACTTCGACTGGCTCTTCATGTGGCTGTATAGCTTTCTCTTCTTGTTGTAACAACCTAGCAAACTCTACAGGTATTTCACAATCGTCCTCGTTTCCGTCTTCAGTTTGATAGATCGGATTCTCGAAATTGTAATTGGCAATAGTAGAACTGTTATCAACTGGATCCAGAGTGGATGAGGATCTGCATTTTAGTGACGTGGGTGTGTGTAAGAACACATAGCTGATAAAGCAAAAATAAAAGAAAAAGAAAGACAAGGAACACAATATTTACGAAAACGAAACGTCCACTGATTTTATTGAATGAAGTATGCAAATGAAATGACAACCCGTAACAAGCACACCATTGTGCCCCGGGTAAGGCACATGGCTTGAAAGTTTTAATTGTTCCAGAAATTACAAATTTAAAAACATAACACAGTAATAGTATTTACTCCTGACTAAAGGAGATAGGGATAACATCTTCAGCTTTCCAATTATTGAGTCCAGCACCCACAGTAGGAAAAACCCATGCCTCCAGGTTGTAGTCTTCATCTTGATCTCCCACAGCATTGATAACCCCTTGATTGGTGATACGAACAGCACGGGCACGACGGACAGCCTTCTGGGACTCTGCAGTGAAACCCAAACCAAACTTGTCAGACTTGTATGGAATATCAGGAAGCTGACCCCAAATAGTACAACCACCTTCTTCCACCACAGCTTTTGCATCATTGAGGGAGGCCATTGCCATTGTTGGAGGGTTTCTGATGACCACAGGAACCTTCTTTACAGCAGGAGGAGTCACACAATCCTTAACAGCCCAGGGAACCACTTCAAATGACTGACATGGAGTTTCAATGTATTCACCTTCTACTTCCAGATACTTGAAAGTGTTTACATGGCTGACAAAGTATTCTTCCTCTCCAAAGACAGTAACAACTTTTCCATTCACCGAATATCTCAACTTTTGATGTAATGTGGAGGTCACAGCACCTGCCCCATGGATCCAGGGACGACCAAGCAGACATGAGTACGAAGGACGAATATCCATCACATAGAATGTAGCGGTAAACACCTGAGAGCCAACCTTGATTGGAAGATCAATTTCCCCATGCACTACTCTTCTAGAACCATCAAAAGCCTTTACCACAATATTACTGGGCTTCAATACCGTATCTTTAGGACTCAGCTTGTTCAGGACTTCCTTAGGCAACACATTCAGAGAGGAACCATTGTCTATCAGCACATGAGACAGGGTAGTGCCCCTGCATTCAATTGAAATATGCAAGGCCCTGTTATGATCCCTCTTGGCAGGGGTCAAGTCAGCATCAGAAAATCCTAACCCGTTGTCATAGGTCAGGTGAGCAACACAATTCTCAAACTGGTCCACAGAAATTGTACTGGGTACATGAGCCATCTTTAGAAACTTGATCAATGACTTGGCATGAGCCTCAGAACATAATAACAGGGAGAGCATAGAAATCTTTGAGGGAGTATGCCCCAGCTGATCAACAATATCATAATCACTCTTGCGAATGATTTTCAATACTTCTTCCATCTTCTTAGAGAGGTCATCAGCAGCTGGCACATCAGTAGATACAGGCTCAATAACAGGACCCTTGCCCCGAGCATCAGTGGTGGAAGTAACAGCAGGAGTAACTGCACTCTTAGAAGCAACTGGAGGAGAGAAGACTCTTCCACTACGAGTGATCTTGCTAGATCCAGCAATATTATCAATGTCAACAGGCATATCAGGTAAAGGCTCCTGCTTGACACCATGGATGTAAACATCAGACCCATAGTGCCAAGGCACAGCTTTGTCAGATGTATAAGGAATAGGACCAGGAGTGGTAATGATCAGAGGAGCTACTCTGGCTTCAGCAACAACTTTCACAGGACCTTCAGCAATAATCTTGATTGGGCCCTGATGAGTGATTTTAATGGGACCCTTTGAAGTGATTCTTAGTGGTACTTTGTCAACCATGTCAACCTCTTCAATCTTCTTACCCTGAGTCAGATGATCCACCATACTTTCTACAGATGCTGGTCTTCTTTCAAACACTATAGTATATTTATCCATGAGACGTTGAATCCCATCTCTCAAAATGAAGCAACTATCCGGCTTATAGGTACAATATAGACAATCTTCATGACAACCTGGAAAGATCCCAGCTTGTACTAACCTCTTTTTGATAACAGACAATGGTGTGCTCAACTCCATAACTGAATAGACATGCAGATCTTCATCAATATCTTCATCAATGGCGTTGACAGTCTTCTCGTGATTTGGCATTGGAGCTGTAATCACATTTGGAGTACCTGGTGGATCAAACTCAATTTCTCCAGCATCAATCATATCCTGAATTTTGTTCTTCAAGACCCAGCAGTTATTAGTATCATGTCCTGGACAGTTTGAATGATATGCACATCGTGCATTGGGATTGTACTTGGGAGAGGTAACATTGGGATTCTGAGGAGCCTCCCTCAGGGTAATAAGTTCAGCCTTCAACAAGTGTTGCAATGCCTGAGCCATTGACATGTTGATCTTCGTGAACTGTCTTCTAGCCCTCTGTTGGTTGCCTTGAGGCTGCTCTGTTGTTGCAGGAGTTGGATTTGAAATATGAACTGCACTAACAGACTGATGCCTTCTGTTACGATCAGGCTGACCATACACAGCATTAGATTCTTTCTTCCCAG
This sequence comes from Lathyrus sativus, assembly GCA_963859935.3. Taxonomy (NCBI): domain Eukaryota; kingdom Viridiplantae; phylum Streptophyta; class Magnoliopsida; order Fabales; family Fabaceae; genus Lathyrus; species Lathyrus sativus. The sequence goes on along the minus strand of OZ012740.1, from coordinate 50,162,960 downwards.
TGGGAGGCTTCTTTGCAGCACCTGATGAAGAAGTGCCCACTTGGATCTTACCACTCTTGATACCATTCTCTACTCGCTCTCCTGTCATGATCAACTCAGTGAAGCCAGATGATGAGCTTCCAATGAGATGACTGTAAAACGGACCATTCAGCGTACACATGAACATATCAACCAACTCCCTATCAGTCAAAGGGGGTTGAACTCTTCCAGCTAAGTCTCTCCACTTCTGAGCATACCCCTTAAAGCTTTCTTTGGCACCCATAGACATGCTTTGAAGCTGCATGCGAGTGGGGGCTAAGTCAGCATTGTATTGATACTGCTTGTAGAAAGCTTCAGCAAGGTCATTCCAATCTCTGATGTTGACACTCTCCAACTGATAATACCACTCTAGCTGAGCTCCAGATAAACTCTCTTGAAAGAAATGGATCCACAACTTTTTATCAGCAGTGTGGGGTTGAATTCTTCTGACATAAGACCTCAGATGCAATTTGGGACAAGAGACCCCATCATAGACAACAAATGTAGGAACTTTGAACCCAATGGGTATGACCACCCCAGATATCAAGCTCAAATCCTCAAAATCCAGCCCAGATGATTTCTGTAATTCCATAGCATCCATTCTATCCACCAGCATCTTGAATTTGTCTTCGTTAGGCTCATGGTAGTAGTTAGCCTCAGAATCAGAGTCCCCCATAGTGTTGTGGAGACTGCCTCTCTCCTGCTCAGATTCTTCAGATTCATAGTCTTCAACATGTTCCTTGGTCTTGACAGGACCTTTGAACCTTCTTCCCATGTTGAGAAGCCCAGCAGACCTTCTAGCCTTCTTAGTCTTCTTGGCCAGCAGTGTCTTCAATTCATCCTGCCCCTTGGATAGGTTCAGGATCAGCTCTTGGAACTGTGCATTCTGTGCCTGGAGATCCTTAACTGATTGTTCAAGAGCCATTGCTGAAATAAACAGCGAGAAGATGAGAAACCTGTGCACAATTATAACCTGTGATGCAATGATATGGGAATGCATATGCAATGTTTTCAAGGACCGCAGGATTTAAATTTGCTTAAACAAACAAGAAAGTAACTTTTTATTAGTAATAACTTGTTTTGCCTTTTAGGCTTACAAAAAATGAAAACGAAATAAGTACAAAAGATGGGGTTTTAAGTCTCCCATGGACGTTTCCTCTTTGTGTTGAGGTATGAGTTGAGGTTTCGTTCCTCATGAAGTAGCTTTGTTAGCTCTAGGATCCTTGCTTGGCTTGCTTTGTAATGAGCCTCGAAAGTATCCCTTTGCTCTTTCAGTTGGATCCATGATCTCTGCAAGTCTTCCATATCAGTAGGCATGTCTGGGTGAAGGATGGTATAAGCTGTGTCTCCTTCAGCAACAGGTTCCATGGTAACTGGTAGGACGGCAGGATATGGCATCATGAGTGTCTGAGCACGAGATCGTACCCATCTGAGATAAGCCTCCATTGGAATAGTGTACTTAGGCTCCAGTGTCTTGCTGTCAATCCTGTTTACCTTTCCCCAAGCTCGGATGAATCTCTGACGGTAACCCTGAAGATCGTTGTCGTAATCAAACACAATGCCCTGAATCAACATGTCATGTGGACCATCGCTCCGGGCGTAACCAAACTGTCGTAAAGCTAGAGATGGGTTGTAGGTGATGCCTCCTCTTATGCCTAGAAGTGGCATATTAGGAAACTCCCCACAACGGTCAATGATGGTGACATTCTCCATAGATCTGGAGCACCAATGGATGTCTGAGTGAGAAAGTGACATGATCCTCTTGGACCATCTGAACCCTTGCTCATTCTTCATTACTGAGCGAGGAAGGTGAGAAATAAACCACCTAGAAAGTAAAGGTATGCAGCACATCAAAGTTCCTCTTGCCCTTGTAGTACGGGTGTGAAGAGAATGTAGGATGTCTCCAAGTAAGGTAGGCACTGGATTGTGACTCAGGAATATGTTGATGGCATGAACGTCTATGAACTGATCAGGATTGGGGAACAACACTAAGCCATAAATCAATAAGGCTAAGATCTCCTCAAAAGCATCGTAGCTCATAGCCTTCAAGAACATTTGAGCTTTATCCACTAATACCTTGGCAAGAATACCTTTAACTCCACTTCTCGTCTCTAGAACAATGTCAGACTTCTTCAGATGTAGAGCTGCAGCAATAACTTCTGGTTTAAGCTCCTTCTCTAAGCCTGTGAATGGCTTCTGATCAAGAACAGGTATACCCAGAAGTTTAGAGAACTCCTCCATGGTTGGAACCAGCTGATAATCAGGAAATGTAAAGCAATGGTGCTTAGGGTCAAAGAACTGAAACAGCACACTCATCATGTCTTCACTGAACCCTGAAGTAACTAGATCCAATAAGTGACCATGTCTCTTGTTGAACTGGGAATGATCAGGCACTAGGGAAACCAACTCCTTGAGCTTAGCAGGTATCCCTACAAAGTTGATCCTGATGGTGTTTCTACGAGCAGAAGCCATGACCTGCAACAAAGAACAAAGATAAATCCTTTGGTCCTTGAAATGGTTAGGGAAAATGATATGCTTATGATGCATGATGATGTCATGATGTCATGCTCAATTATAAACATGTGGCACACACAAACAAGTCACACCATAGCCCTAGGTTTAAAGGCTTGCATGAGGTTCAAAGGCAAGTACCCTCCCCTGAAGTTAGATGGTTCATCCTGTCCTACAAAAGTAACCAGGTTCTAAGGGATCTCAATATCATTGATCCTTCACAAGGGTGGTTGTTCAGAAGGCAACTTACTTGCCAACCAAAACCCTCCAAGTTTAAGATCTCAATGAGCGTAGTATCGAGTGTCAACCAACTTCAGTCTGCACCAAAGCCGGTTACCTCACTACTTTCTAAAGGCCAAGATGAGTTAACTAGGGTTCTAACAGTCAGTTAGTGCATTGACAACATATGGCAGCCTCAATATTATCCTCAACTTGACTTAAGGAATATAAGCACCAACCACGAAGTCGCACTAACTATGGCCACCAGATCAACCGTATCGATATACGTCGTACAGTTTCCTTGGTCTATTGCCATTTACCTAAGGTACACTAGGTCCGGGTTAGGACCTTTCACACATAAGAGCACCCCAACAATATAATAATAAAGCAAACAAGGCAAACAATTTAAAGTGATCTTAATTCCTAAGGGTACCCCTCTTAAATAGATCCCCAGCAGAGTCGCCAGTTCTGTAACACGGTGGGAGAACTGACTTTAAACAATGTTGCGGATAGCAAGAGTCGCCACCGACTTTTATTTTATCCATAAGGAAAGGTTATAAAAGAACAGGAAAGACCTTAGAGAATATTTTGGGTCCGGGGGGTAGGTTATGAAAAGGGAAGGTGTTAGCACCCTTTTCATCCATGGTTATCCATGGGCTCTTAGGTACTTAAGCTCACTTTTGAATTGTTTTGAAAGTGTAGTGTGTGAATAGCAAAAAATTTCAGAATAGTTTAATAATAATCCGTGTATGGATGTGAAAAAAACTTGTTTGAAAATTTTGTTGGAAATTTGTTTAAGTGTGAAAAAGTTTTGAAGTGAGCAAGTATCTAGGAGTAACCTACCCTAATGTTTTAAGGTCTTTCTTATTCTTTATCCTTTCCTTAGTAAGACTATCCCTACTATAATGGAGTAGGTAGTCCTTACTTTGGATGTTAAGGGACATGTGAGGGACAATTGGATTTTTGAAGGCCATTGTGGGGTGTAATAAGTAAACTGGAGGGACTATCATCATTTTTCGAAAGGGACTCGATTCGTAAAGGCAACCATAAGGGACTTTGATGATTTTCTTTTTGAGGGACTTGCTTTATACACCCCACTTAACCAATATTCATAGGCAACTTGAGGGATATCCTTAGGAAGTGAGACGGCGATTAAAATCGACTTACGTGTGTGACGTGTTTATTTTAATTATCTTTATTTAAAAGTGATCTAAATTTATTTTAATATTACATACATGTTATTACACTCCCTAATTACTAACCATAATAATAATTAAATAATTAAACAACTTTACATCCAAGAAACAATTACAAAATAATAAGCAAAATAATTAAATAGCAAAGATAAATAAAATATAAATAAGCAATAATAAATAATAAAGGGGGTTAATTCTAAGTTTACTCGGCAAGACATCGCATCTTGTGCCTACGTATCCTTACGGGAGTGGAATCAGAGTAATCGTAGTTCCCCTCGAAAGGGAGGTTAGAGACTTCTTGACTGTGGTCAAGGTCTCCCGGGGAATAAACGCATCTTAAGGACACGCTTACGTGGAGTGTAGGAACTCCAAATCTCTACGTTGAAATGTTAAGTTGTAATTAGGATTAGGTTAGGGATTCCGCGGCGGGAAACCCTAAAATGAGCGCGGCGGCTCTTTGACCTAATGCTAGGGGTAAAATTGTAATTTTGCCTGCGGCGAGGCATTTGTGAAAATTAGGGTTTGTAGTTTGTAGTTTTGAGGATTTGAAATTGAATGTGTGAAGTTTTACGGACTATTGGCGCGGCGGCCAAACAGTTAGACCTAACCTTCGGATGTGTGCAATGTGACAGAAATAATAGTAAACGCGTGAGATAATTGAATCATGCAAACAGAGAGATAATGTCATAATTTAAACCATGCAAGCAGAAATTTAAAGGCAGAATTTAAAGAGCGATTGTTAAGTTCGCGAGGTTACATGAGAGGAGCAGATACAATATGATAATGAAATTTGAATTGAACAATAATAAAATAAAATAAATAACGGTTCTAGTTATTATTTTAAAAAAAGATTTTAGTTATTATTTTAAATTTATCTAAAAAAAAGTTTTTCTTAAAAATAATAGGTTTTCATATTAATTTGGAAAAGATGTTAATGTTATTTATTTTAAAAAACAGATTTTTCTATTATAACAAATTTTAATAAATTAATGATAACAATAATAATAATAATGGTAATAATAATGATAATAATGATAATAATAATAAATAATGATAATAATAATAATAATAATAATAATAATAATAATAATAATAATAATAATAATAATAATAATAATAATAAAGCAATAATGAATTTTAAATGTGCCAAATAACCCAACAATGTTGCTAACGCAGAAATGCGCTCATCACAACCAGATCTAAATCGGACGAAACAAAATTTATCGCAAAGAAAAAGAAATTAAGCAAAAAATAGTATTATTGCTCACACAAAAATGCGATCATCGCAACCAGATCGAACTAACACAAATGTCACGCGTCATGCACACAAATGTGCAAACATCGTATCGACATAATTCGATCAAAAATCTTATATATATAAACTCTAACAATTTAAAAATTATATATATATAAACGTAACAGTAATAGATAAAGAAAAAGAAATAACGGTAATAGATGAAGAAAAAGAAATAACGGTAAAAGATGAAGAAAAAGAAACAACAGTAATAGATGAAGGAAAAGAAATAACGGTAAACGATGAAGAAAAAGAAACAATAGTAATGGATGAAGAAGAAAACTAAATAACGGCAAACGGCACTCACTCCTCTTAGGTTTTTTTCATTCTCTCCTTTTTTCCAACAAGGCAACACATGTATATATAGGGAACAAATTAGGGTTAACACCAAATTGTCAATAATGTCCCTAAAGCCCATTTTAAAGCCCAAACTAAATAATTAGTTAAGAAAAAATAAAATTTAAATAATTTAAAATAATTAAAATAAACTTAAAATAAAAACTAATAATCCTATTGATTCCTAAAATAAAAAATATTATAAAAAGAACAAAATTTTTTTCAATATTTTTTATTTTATGATTTTTTGGATATTTTTATGAATAATTTAGAAAAAAGTGAAACAAAAATAATATTTTAAAAAATGATTTAATTAAAATACGAAAATAATAATTAAATAATAATAAAAAAAACTATTTTTGTTATTTTTTTAATGAAAGATAGAAAAATTTAGAGTAAAAATAATAAAAAACAAAAAAAAGTGACAAAGGTGAGATTCGAACTCTCAACCTCTCACACTCATAACTCCTTACACATGTCCTCCTGCCAATTGTGCCATTTTTACTTTTTAGAAAAAAAATGCATGCCATATGATATTTACCTGCAAAAAGTCAAACGACTACACAAATTTGTTAGTAATTGATTAAATGCAATGAAATGCGACGACAAATCTTAGGGCAAAATTTGGGGTATTACAGTTATTATGATAATATTTCTCACCCAACCTCTCTTTGATGTTGGCAAAAAAAAAATCATGAAGTTTGACTTTGGTTTGACCACAGTTGACCTCAGTTTGACCTTTTAACTGCATTGACTGCTTTTGACTTATCTGATCATCTGACTGAGCAAACTTTTGAGAAAAGTCTTGAAACTTGACATGGGGGTTCTTATACACATATAAGATGTTATGAAGCTCACTTGAAGTCTTGGAAGTCCATTTAGCCTGATTAAAGTCAAAACCCTAGTTTTGGATGCGCTGCTTAGGAGGTGCATTGTCTGAGGGAATTGTCAACTCTTCTGACCAATTGTGAATTTTGTGAACCTTGTGAACCTTCTTGGAACACAAAGTCTTGTATTGTGAGGGCAAATTTTGGGGTGCAACAAGGGGCAACTGTAATACCCCAAATTTTACCCTTACATTTAGTCATTCATTTTGCATAACATCTCATCTGTGCATCTGCTAACCACTATCAAGTCATGGAGGTGTTTGTTTTGCAGGAATTACCCCAGGGGCATTTTGGTCATTCTTCGTGGAGTCCGCAATTTTTGAGGCAAATGAGACATTATTCCTTAGGCATTGATTTATCACATGGATTGATTATATCAAGGTGTCGACATGTTTTGATTGGTACCGAGAAACTCTTGTCAGAAAAATGAGTGGACTCGGGGCCGTTTCATTGATAAAGGTTTGGACTGAAAAGAAGGGGGATATTGTTAAGGTTATGATCGGCGGGAGTTTAGTTTGAATTTGCTCGGGTGTAATCATGTTGCGGTATCTCGTTTATAAAATTGGTCAAGGCCAAGGAGGAGTAAGTTTCAAATATTTTTGAACTTTTATTCATAAGTATTCATAAGTTACAACTCAAGGGTGAATTTAAATGATTTTTGAACTATTATTCATAAACATTTCAAATTTACAATTGATAAGTAAATATAAATATTTTTGGAATATTTAAGGTACAATTGAAAGGGATAAATGACTTTTGAATTTCATTCATGAATATTTGTTTACAAGAGGTTTCATTTACACTGAGCATCTATTCTAAAAAAGTCCTAAAGGATCCTAAGTGTTCTTCATGATGCTCCTTTGATCTCCGATCAACCTGCACAACAAAGACAAAACAAACAGAAGCAAGAAAGGGTTAGAAGTTATCTTCGACACTCTCAGAACATCATCATCATTGAGTGCCGGGAGTGGCACGACCGAAGCCGCATCTTACCCCCGTTACCGATCTGCGCCATTGGCGTCAGATCAGGTAATGTCTATTCTTATCTAAGGGGCAGCCAAGAAAGAGAAGTAAAAGAAGCGTTTTCGGGCCGAAATGATTTGCACAACTGTGGATTCAAACGGATACACGTCAAGTGAATATTGTGGGGTACTATCAAGTAAATTCAAGCCAAGACACGAGTTCAGTTGCTGCCAACAGAATTGAAGTGGAAAGACTCATCACAGTAGAACAACCGGAACCGGATGAAACGAAAGTGGATCACCAAAGCAAACCGATACCAGGGTGAACACTAGCCAACTCAGGTTCAAACCCGGATGCCGACGGGTCTGAACCGTTTTCTGTCACCTGAAATACATGAATCAGATGGTATCAGCTCACAAACAAGATCCATAAGCTGCACAAAACATGAGCAGATAATTCAAGTCAAAATGCAGTTCAGAAGGCAATCAGAAACAGCCAATGGTCATTAACACCAAGACAAAAGCAAGCCTAATTATGGCGGAAATGGTCTCAAAACAAATCCGGATGAACACCAACATAAAACTGGTTCTGACCTCTGCAAAGACACAAAAGAACATCAGATAATGCATAACAAGTCCAAATGTTCAAATCTGAGCAAAGTAAACAAGTTTCGAAAAACAATCAGTTTTAATTCAGAAAGGAGGCATCAGTTTCGAAAAGCCAACATGCCAGTCCCCATGAGCATCAGTAAAGCCGCACATGTGTTGCTACAAATACAAAAGCCTAAGGGCTCAGCTATGCATCACAGCCCAATCAGAGAGACCAAGAGAAACCAGTCAACTATTATAATGAGTTCCGACCATGAATCAAAATCAAAATGGATGGAACAGGGATTCAGCCCTCAGTTTAACCATCATTGGGCATGAGAATTCGAGCGGCTGGGAAAGCCACGGCCCAAAGCCGTTACCAATTCCCTACCGAACGTCGAACTGCAGGCATCGATAATTTCACACAAACTATAAGCTCAATTCAAAACGACAGCTCAGACCCTAAGGTCATCATCGCCGATAACCTTTCACTTGGCCACCTTGACTCAATCGAAGCATCAGCACCAGTTCTGAAAGAAGAAGAAGAAAAGTTAATGCGTGTTCGAAACAGTTAACCAAAGTAAACCAAATATCCAAAAGAAAATCAAGGAAACAGATGTCTAGTGTATCCCAAATGTGATCGTGATCTGGAAGTTAAAATCCAATCAAGTGAACCCAAAAAGGAAAGTCAACTTGTGACAGCAAGCAAATCACAAAAGCCCGCGTTTGTGAATCCATCAGGGATCAAATTTACGTCTGCAAATATCCAGGAAAAATCTAATCAAATCTAATCAGAACTACCACAAAACAAAATCAAATCAAGTTTGGAAAAGGAAGGAAACAATATCAGAAGAATTACAAATCACAATCAAGTTCAATCAAATCCGCACAAATCAAAAACGCATCACATATCATTCAATCTCAGTAATCATGATCCAAGCCCAAAGAGAAATTGAGAAGAGTATAAAAGGGGAACAGATACAACCTGATAAACCCTAGACAAAACGGCGGAGAACACAAAAAGCGGCGAAGCGAACAAAATCGCGAACAAACCCTAGCGGCCGCGAGAGAGAAAGAGGAGAAGAGTTTTTCGTCAAAGGTGATCATCAGAGCACAAATCGAGAGATTGAGGAAGGTCCACCGACGCCGCCTCCATCCACGGCGGGAAAACCTTCCCCAGAGGCTCAGTTCACCATCATCGCCTCCTCAATACGTTCCTCATCGATTGCGAACGAAAATGTAAGCAAGGAACACATAATACCGTCACTTTTAATGATTGTTTGGTTTAATTTCAGAATCGCAGCAAGACGAAGAGAGAATCGAAGCCAGCAAGAAACAAGAAGAAATCGGCGCCGCGGAGAAGATAATAGGGTTATGAAACCCTAAAATCCTTTTTTTGTTACAACTACACCTACCGGGTTGGGTCCGGAAGTGATTACCGGCCCAACCCCTTTTATTTTTCATTTTTGTTTTTTGTTTTTATATAATTAATATTATGTTAAATAGTAAAATTGTTTTTTAAAATAAATAAAACTAAAAATCTTTTTTTATATAATAATAAACAAAAAACTTTTCTTTATCAGCAACTTAAAATCTTTTTTTAAAAAATAATAAATAAAATTTAAAATCTTGTAAGATAAAATTTTTATAATTAAACTAAGCTGTTTTTTTAACCTTTATATATTAAAACTTTTTCCTTAAAATTTAAAGATTGAAAACTTTTTTTTTATGTCAAAAATAAACAATAAAAATCTCAAAACTTCGCGCTTTCGTTTCACAATCTTTCTGACCATTGTTCGTTTTCACCCACTAACGATGTTTGTTCGTTTTGCAGTTCATTGCGTTTACCGTTATTTATTTCATTTTTATGTCATTACCATATTGTAACTGCTCCTCTCATGTAACCTCGCGAACTTAACAATCGCTCTTTAAATTCTGCCTTTAAATTTCCGCTTGCATGGTTAAATTAAGACGTTATCTCTCTGTTTGCATGATTCAGTTATCTCACGCCTTTACCGTTATTCTGTCACGCTACACACATCCGAAGGTTAGGTCTAGCTGTTTGGCCGCCACGCCAATAGTCCTCAACTTCAAACCTTCAAAACTACAAAATTACAAACCCTAATTTTCACAAATGCCTCGCCGCAGGCAAGATTACAATTTTACCCCTAGCATTAGGTCAAAGAGCCGCCTTGCTCATTTTAGGGTTTCCCGCCGCAGAATCCCTAACCTAATTTAACCCTAACTACAACTTAACAATTCAACGTAGAGATTTGGAGTTTCTACACTCCACGTAAGCGTGTCCTTAAGATGCGTTTATTCCCCTTGAGACCTTGACCACAGTCAAGAAGTCTCTAACCTCCCTTTTGAGGGGAACTACGATTACTCTGATTCCACTCCCGTAAGGATACGTAGACACAAGATGCGATGTCTTGCCGAGTAAACTTAGAATTAACCCCTTAGGTCTCCTTTCTCACTTGTAATCCCTTGTACATATACCTCAAGCAAATAAATAAAGCAAAATAGTAAACATTGAACAAAAGGTTCCCGTAGAGTACTACGGAAGTTTAGGGTGCTAATACCTTCCCTAAATTTAACCAACCCCCGAACCCTAGATCTTTCCCCGCATTGTGTTTACGATGCAAAATAGGTTTTCCCTCTTTTGACCTTTTCCTTCGGATAAATCAAAGAGCGGTTGTGAATTGAATTGCGATTCAAACTCATTAATAGTTTGTGATCCTATTTCCACCGCAACATCAATCATTTGGAAAAGACAAAAAATTTCCCATAGATTTTTAGACAACTTCCAACTCATTTGGCACGACTTCAAGACATTTTTAAAAATTCTTTCTTGATAAAAATTAGTTAAAAAATATTTTCGTGTGTGCGTGATTTATCCATTCACTTTTATGAAAACGCCCTTATGCATCACAAAGTTTCTGCTTAGACTAATCGAGGTAGGGCCTTCTTGTGCTTCAAGAATTTGTCACATAATTTCTTTCTTGTAGACACTTTTTTAAGTTTACTTGAGATAAGGCTTGAGTTAAATTCCATTTGGTTGCCATCATTAGATAATCAAGTCCAAAAAACCCTAATTATTTGGTTTGTACCTTTAAACCCTTAACCTCTTATACTCAACTTGTCATCATCAATTGTCATCATTTAGACAATATTTGTCTTCATCAAAATTGATTGTATTCGTTAAAGGCATATCACTTGCAAAACAAGGTTCCACACTCTCCCAATTTTGATGATGACAACACATCGGTCATGGGAGTTGGTAAAAGAAAATAAGACATATGTGTCGCACCCTAATTTTTGACCATAAGATCCCACATCTTTTTGCGTATTTTTCTATTGTTATTTGACTTTAATTTAATATCTGTGTTTTTTTTCGCGACTAACCAGTTTGTACAGGCGTGGTGTTGTCAGGTATAGATCCTTACAGTCCGGTACTTCTAGGTGTGACCGTTGGATTATAAAGATTCTGAATTCATTCCATGGGTCGTTTTCTCAAAAGTTTCATTATTCACCCCAGAGGTTCAAGTTGTTTTTGTTATTGGTATTTGGGCATAGACATTTGAGGTTTTTTTGCTTTAGTTTATGGGGAGTAGCACCACAGGATATGGCTTTATCTTCAGGGTTCCTTTAAGGCATAGCTCGCATGCCAGATTACATCCTCATCTTTGGCATTGTCATCTTTAATGAGGAAGGGCAGTTTTGTTGGTAATTTAATACGACAAACATAGATCATGGATGGAGTTCTGGGTAATTTACCGACAAGATAAAGATTAATTTATTTCACTGACTTACAAAACTTTAAGTTGTTCCAAAGGTGCAAAGCTCGGGAGTTTTGATTCGCAAGAGATAATTTGTGGGTCTCGAATACATGTGTCATCACGAGAATGCAATTCGGTTTCATTCTTATTATCATGCATCCCAAGCTCAAACACGAGGCTCCCGCTTTTTGTATCAAGATTTGAAATCATGAAAGGATTCATAAGATTCAAAGTTTTTTCTCAAGAACAAATATACAGTCACTTAGGAGAAGGTGTTTAATTAAGATACGTTAATAAAGAAGGGTTGGTACATAATTTGTTCTTTGTTAGGGACTTATGAGTCAAAGATTTATTTTGCCTACAGGTTACCACCGAATCCAGTACATATGAGAGGAGAATATTTACGGACCACAATTTGTTTCCCTATTAATTAAGACCTCATGAGTTTACATTAAAACACCAAGACAAGTCTTCTAGATTAAACACCAAGAGGTTCCCCAATGAAGAATATGTGTCCTCGAAGGCTGAAGCGGTGGCATACCCTTAACCTTCCACTACCAATGCCAAGGAAATCCTTTATGCCTGAAACTTAAGACACATAGATATCAGGAACTCTCTCCCGTTTCCAACCTTCTCCCACATTTCCATGAGTAAGCGAGTTTGATTTAAGACGACACCCTCCAAATTCAACTTACAACAACGAAAGCCTGCGTAAAAGAGAAAAACAATTCTTCCTTTTAGATATTGATTAGAAGGAAATGAAGGCTACGGTCAACAGAACTTCAAAAGAGTTACAAAGAAGAAGGCATTATCGACGGTACTTCCCCGCATCTGAATTCAGATGTTGCAACAGAAGGAAAGGGTGTTAGTAAGGATACCAAACCCAATCCAACGATCTTCACTTTATCGCAACTCTGCCCTGGAACGAGGTGCAATTGTATCAGAGCACCGTCCATATTCATCCTCCAGAAAAGTCGGTTGCACAAAGTTAAAACAGAATTTTAGTAACAGAGAATTGAGCATAATCAAGTGGATGGAGAACTCCCTCAGTTGTGCCGAACCCAACTTTGAAGATTCATTCCAAATATCCTTAATTGTGAGGAAATAAGGCTTCGAGGCTTCGCCCCACCATACCTTTTCGTGTTCTTCAAGCTTTGACTTAAACCATTGGGGTCGCACAAAACTCCAGCATCCTGCAATCATAAGGCAGTGTTATTAAACTGAACAAACCATTAACTAATCCACCATCCAACAGCCGCTACCATTGTAAACAGCTGCGTTCGTGACCAGTGCAGACGTCCAGTCCCACATTAAGTAGTATACCTGCAATTAATCATCAGCTTTTAATTATCGGAATTACTTTGGTCAAGGAAGAAAGCGAACATTAGTAATCAAGGAATGTTGAACAGTCATCATGTCGGTACTGTCGTAGCAGTGAATCATGATCTTCGCTTCCTTATAATGCAAGATACGTCCAACTCCTCTTTTATGGTAGCAAAACAGGGTCACGTAGATGATGGCGCTCATATTATTGAAAAGTTGGATGAGGCATATCAGGTGCTGTTAGGAAGGTTAGAACACGCACAGAACAAGTTGAAAGGGCGCACGCTAGAGCATTGCGCATTCATCTCTTGCTTAGATATAATGAAGTTGATCCTGCCATGAAGCACTATTGCAAGTACACTCAGCTCGAAGAAACAATATCATCACTTGAACTTGGAATTCAGGTGCGGAGAGAGTGCGGGTATTTTAGCTGGACAATTTTTGACTGTAGAAGCCGATAGAAGAAAAGCTGGACGCTCAGTAAGGACATCTACCACCAGCATTTCTTTCACGCAGAAGTTGGCTGAAAAAAAGAGGAAATTTGTCAATCAAATCAGAGTATTCAATAACAATAATCAAACATGATCAGACCGAAAATGGAAATTCTTGAATCATACAATCAGGAGAAATAATGAATAACAGGGCAAGGGCCTTCACCCTTTAAAACATTCCTAAATGATCGATAGGTTTGATTTCAAATCTTCCCAAAAGAAAATCCAGCCTGATATTTTGAAATAAGGAATATTTTCATCACAAGCAATCATTAATAGAGAAAGAATCAAAACATTTATCAGCATGATCAGACAGAATTTGAGACCTTCCAAATTAATGTTGACAAAGCCATAAATTATTTCCAAAACGGGATAGACATGTTCATACGGATTTGGAAACGAATTAACCATTGAGTTGATTAGCAAAGAAGTGAAAAGCTATAAGAGGAAGAGGATTCACCAACGTTCAAAGGGCGGTAAGAAATTCACAGATATCAGAAAAACCACACAGATCCATTCACAAAAATTGCAATCACAGAACCGAAGAAAGCTCCAAATCAAAAATCCTAAGAATCGAAAAGACACTTATCTTTCTTTTGGTTTCGCCGTCAACCGCTCCGCCGCACATCCTCTATCGTCGAAGCTTGTATCACCGGAAATCGCCATAAATCCACCGCGGACCACCCCTTTTCACTCTCGATCCACCTTCAAAAGAAACCCCTGAAAAAGAAAAAAACCTAAAATCGTGAGTTTCCTAAGATTGACAATCTATGTTTTTTTCCTACTTGTGTTGTAGGAGATCAGAAGTTGGAGAGGAAGAAAGCGGAAGAGCTGACGAAAGGAATGGCGGACGAAGACACGAGAGGAGATGAGGAGGGGAGACGGGTCAAGGATGGAAGAAGAAAAAGAGAAAGATCGAGGAGGGAGAATCGCGTGGAAAGAAGAAAAATCGCGACGAAGAAGAAGACGAAGAAGCGAGAAAACGAAGAAGCGAGAGGAAGAAGAACGGGGGGAAATCGAGAGAGAAGAGGAACGGAGGAAGAGATTTCCGATTTGGGGAGAAGGGGGGATTAGGGTTTAGTTTTTTCCCTTTTTTGTTTGTGTATGTTGTAATTTGATCATATGCACGCGCACGTATGGTAGTACCATGTACCCACGCTCACTGCCACTCATCATGCATCATACGCACCAGATCGCACCCCCCACGGTGAACCTCTTTCCCTGCACACACATACAACCATACACCTCTCTTAACCTTTCCCTTAATCACCTCATTAACCTAATTAATCAACCCTAATTAACCTGATAATCAACCTTTAATATAATTTACCTTTTAATAATTATTTCTTTTATTTTTACTAACTAATTAATCTAATAATTTTTAATAAGACTCTTTTAAATAATAAAAATTAACAACCTTTTAATTAATTAATTTGCACTTAAATCAATTTTTTTTAATTCCTTAAATAATATAATAATTATTCTAGACTCATTTTTCCTAATTAATTTGCAACTAAACATTATTGTAATAAAAAATTCTTTATCTAATAATAACTTTTTTTTCCTATTTCATAATAATTCAATTAATTTTTTTATTTTATCTATTGACAAACTTTTCTATTCAAATAAGAAAATCTCCTCTTATTAATCAAATTTAATCGAGCCACATCCATAATCTTTTCATAATTCAAATTAACTTTTATTAATAACCATAACCTTTAATAAACCATTTCATGTTTAAATTTAATAAGATAAATGATAAAAACCTTTTAGATATTTTAAGCTTCTTTTATTCAAAATGAACTAAGTAAATTTAATTAATTCACCAACTTTTATTAAAACTAAAACAAATTAATCCATCATATTAACCTAACTTTTCTTAAAATCAACCTCATCAAAAATATCATTTTCTCATAAGTTAATCCAACCATTTTCTCAATCACGAATTAAAATCAACCAATGTCGCGTAAAATTAATAAATCCAACCATGCACGCTCCCGCACATTCACTCTCACACACTTCAGCGCTTTCATGCGTATGTGTATGTTTACTTATTTGCCCTTTATTATTCCCGCAATTTATCTTACAGTAATTTACCCGTCATTTACATTTTCTGCATCACATTCCGTCCAAAGGAAGAATCTGCGCATGATCTCAACAATCATGCGTATGCATCATTTGCATCATTTTCCCACATGATCCTTGATCCCATTCAAGTCAATCTCTTAGGGTAGATCCTATATAGGAAGGACTGTTATCCTTTACAACATAGAAATAAACAATCAAACAATGTTCAAACACATTAGAGAAAGATGCCAAATCATCTTAAGCGAGATAGAATCTCCACCCCACATCAATACAATCAATTCGTAGGAACTTTGCCTTAAGAGAGATAGAGGTGTACCTCGTCGATCCCTATCCGAGTACTTGAGCCCTTCTCTTAAGACGATGCAAAGACTATTTTCCTACAACTTGTGGCGGTTAAATCTCTCTTAAAATGAGAACGCATCTCTTCTCCTAAAATCAATCAATCAACTACCCTAAACCCGTAGGAACTTTGACCACAGTCAAAGAACTCCTCAAACCCTTTAGGGGAACTACAAATACTCTGATTCCACTCCCGTAAGGATATGTAGGCATAAGATGCGATATCTTATCGAGTATACTTAGATATAAACCACTAGGGTCTTTAACCTTAAGTAGATAAAACACATAGCAATAAACAAACATAAAACAAGAGGTTCCTGTAGAGTACTACAGAAACTTAAGACGCTAGTACCTTCCCTAAGTTTAACCAACCCCCGAACCTATAACTCTCTACCTTGCATTTGCATTGCATTGTGGGAATTTCGATCTTTATCCCTTCCTTTGGACAAATCAAAGTTCGGTTGCAAATGAATAAAGATTCAAACTAATCAATAGTTTCGTATCCGATTTTCACCGCGACAGAAATGGCGACTTCACTGGGGACCCTACAATGGGGTTTCCCTATCTTATTTCTACTTGTTTATTTCTTTGTATTTGTTATTTGTATAATTGTTTACTTGTTTGCTTATTGCCTTTGGGTTGATACCTTTGAGTGGTGAGACAAAGTCCTACACCCGGACTTGAGTTAACTTAAGATAGGATAGTGATATGTTCAAAGAGGCTTATAAGGGGTAGAATCCCGACCAAGCTGACTTGAAAATCACGCTCAATTGAGGCCCTCTCGAAAGATGTATTGTTGAACGAGTCCTTAATCGTGAAAACATGCACTATATTCGATGTTGGAGCCTATGATATTGAGTATTGTAGTTACCTTAACCCCACTTCGACCTTTATTAGGATGTAGTGCGGGGCTATGAGGGGGTACCCTCGAAATAGTGCTACGCGATACTACGCTCAAAGGAAGTTCTCTTGAGAATATTATTAACCCCCGAGTACTTGGGAAGTTGATAATATCCGAAAGATGGGCTAATGACTTTGGGAACCTTATTAGAACCTTGTTCTGCAGGTACAATCTACCTTTAGTCCAAATCCTTTGGGAATAGGTATACCTTTGCTCCATGCTCGTTGCAAACCTAGGGTCCCCTTTGTTTGTTTATCCTTATGTTTCTATGTGCCTACTTGTGTTTGTTGCATTCATAAAGCATCATACCGCATTGGACTTCATGGGATTTACTTTTGTTTATGAACATTGTAGGGTACTATAGATCCCAATAGAAGACACACTTTGAAATACACTTTTAAAAGTCCCAAGTTGGATGACCTAAAGAAGTTGGTAACCTTGACTGAAGACCAGGAGAGGTTTAAGAACAAGTATGGGAAGTTGATATCCTTATTGAGTCGCCAAGTAGACGAAGGACTTCTTTCCACTCTATTGCAGTTCTATGATCCGCTATATCACTGTTTTACATTTTCAGACTTCCAGCTACTGCCTACATTGGAAGAATACTCCTTTTTGGTTGGTCTACCTATCTAGAAGAGTCTCCTTTCCCTTTCTTGGAGAAAGACCCAGATGAAAGAGATATTGCTAAGGCCCTTTATCTGAAGGTATCTGATGTCAAGGCAAATCTGATTAGTAAAGGTGGTATTTTTGGTTTGACTACGAAGTTCTTAATCAGTAAAGAAATGTTTTATGCCGATTATACAAACAAGACTTCATTCGAGGCGATCTTTACCTTACTTATTTATGGAGTGTTTTTGTTCCCAAGTTTTGAAGGGTTCGTCAACCTCAACGCAATTAAGATCTTTTTGAAGAACAATCCAGTACCAACTCTATTGGGTAATGCTTATCATTCTGTGCATCTCTGAAACTTCTATGGTGGAGGAATGATCACCTGTTGTGTGCCCTTACTCTACAAGTGGTTTATTTCGCACTTGCCGAGGTCTACTTCTTTTTTGAATCTCGATAGAGGGCTTTGGTCTCCAAGAGTTATGGCATTGACCCACTCAGACATTGTTTGGTACAACCGAGCATATGATGGAACTTTAATTATTGATGGTTGTGGCGACTTTGCTAATGTGCCGTTACTCAATTTTAATGGAGGGATCAGTTACAATCCAGTCTTAGCTCGTCGACAATTGGGATTTCTGTTGAAGGAGCCGCCTAAGAGTGTTCAAGTGGAGAACATTTTCTTTAGGGAAGACAAAGAACTCCTAGACAATATTTTAGTTGCATGGGACCACTTTCACAAGAAAGGGAAAGAAAGCCTTAGGAAACTTAATTATGTGTCTTTAGAACCCTACCTTCGGTGGGTCAGAGAGAGGGCAGTCAAACTAAAGATGCCCTATTCTCGTCAAGATCCTATATCTCCAAGGAGAGAGCCCACTTATGTCTTTATGTCTGAAGCTGAGAAGTTAGAGGTTGCCGTGAGGAAGTCGTAACGTGAGTTAGAGTCATGGAAGAATAAGTACCAAGTAGTGGTTGCAGAAAATGATGAATGTCAGAAGCAGAAGGCTGAACTTCAAAAAGAGAAAGATGAACTTCAGAAGCAGCTACAGTTGAAGGATGAAGAGCTACTCCCTTGCAAGAAGAGGAAAGTCATGGAGGATTTATTTTTCTCCGACCCACAATGCACTATTTGGAAGCTGATTGTGGACAACCTTATTCGTGAGAAGACGGAATTAGAAGAGCAACTCAAGCAGCAGAATTCAAAACTTCTTTAGTGTCTTTACTAGCTTTTATTTGGGACTTTTAAAAGCAATTATTTGTATTCCGTTTCAAAATTAATAAAAACGTTTTCTTTTACCATAATGTTTATAAATAGTTGGGATCCCATGAAGTCCTACTCATCTTGCATTGCATTCTTTATTTATTTATTTCAAGAAACTCAATTTTATTTCTCAAGTATTGTAACCATGGATTTCAAAAGAGAAGCATTGGAGTACACTTTTCAGAGTCCTAACGTTGAAAGCTTGAGATTACTAGCAGATCTCATCGACAACCGTTACGCCTTCGCATCAGAATATGGGGAAGTCTTTCGTTTCCTCGAGCTCCAGATGAAAGAAGGACTGTTGGAGACCCTTGTTCAGTTTTATGATCCGTTGTACCACTGTTTTACTTTTCTGGATTACCAGCTGATGCCGACTCTGGAAGAGTATTCTGATTTCCTGAGGATGCTCATGATGGTCCGACCTATATTCACCGGCCAAGAAGACGCACCCAGTCACCAAGAGATTGCCAACGCTACTCATCTCATCTTAGCAGATGTTCAAGCGCACTTGACCACCAAGGAAGGAGTCCTTGGATTCCCCGCTGACATCTTGATTGAAAAAGTCTGCTACCATGCTGAAAGAAAAGAGGTCCTTATCTTGGAAGCCACCTTTGCTCTGTTGGTCTATGGGATTTTTTGGTTCCCAAAGATCGGTGATTTCGTTGATATGGATGCGATTAAACTATTCATACTTAAGAATCCAGTCCCTACTTTGTTAGCTGACACATATTACTCAATCCATTCAAAGAATGCCGAAGGGGGGGGCATATCGTTTGTTGTACTGCTCTGTTGTATTCATGGTTCATTGCTCGCCTAACTTGACACCCGTCTATTCGGGAAGAGGAAGAATCGCCTCATTGGTCTGAGATAGTTATGGCCCTTACTCACTCTGACATTGTGTGGTACGACCCTACCTATGGAGGTATATGTATGATCCATAGCGTCGGAGGATTTACTAACATACCACTCATTGGGAGAGAAGGATGCATAAGTTACAACCCTGCTTTGGCTCATCTCCAATTTGGGAATCCTATGATCGAAGTGCCTGACCAAACTTTGTTAGAAGGGATCTTCCTCGAGGAAGGAGAAGATCCAGACCTGAAGACCGTCATAATTTATGCATGGAGATACATCAATAAGGAAGGAAAAGCTGCTTTAGGATACCCCAATTGTGTTGTCTCTGAAGAATATCTACATTGGGTGCGAGAAAGAGCTCTCAACCTCAAGATGCCGTTTCCTTTTCATGAACCTATGGTATTGGCTTTTCATGATCCAGATTGGTTTGATGTGAGCGAAGTAGATCAGTTGAAGACCGCTTTGGATGAAGCTCGAAAACTGAAAGCCGCTTGGAGGAACAAGTTTTTCACACTCAAGGTAGAGAAAGAGAAGTCCCAGAAACTGCCAAAAGTAGAACTTGCAAGGAAAAGGAAGGCGTGAGAGGATTTATTTTCCTCTCACACCTCTTCAAGAGTTGTCACCAGTAATGATCTTCCCCCAGCTGCTATGGCCTGGAAGGAATGTGTCGATCGACTCATCAGTGAGAAGGCCGAATTACAAGAACATGTCAATCAGTTAGAAGAAGAGCTTCGCGCACAGAAGGAGCATAAGGAGTAGATCTCCGAGTTTCTCTTTTGCTTTTGGGTCAATGTAATAAACTCTTAAATGAGTACTTTGCTTTGTAATGCTTCGATTATCAAAATAAAATAAGTTTTTCTCCAATGTTACAATACCAAAATAATTTGAGTTTCTTGAAGCCTCATATTCATTCATTTGCATTTTGCATAAGCATAGCATTGTTTGCATTCCAGGGTCTCACTCTTGCTTCCTCTCTGCAGACAAGCTGAATCACCGATACAACACTCGAGCTAGTCAACCCAGAAGATGGATCAACTAGAGCAAGAGAACAGAGTGCTCCGTGATGAAGTTGCAGTTCTGAAAGAAAGTTTGGAGAGGTTGAATGGTCTAGTGGAAGCTTTGTCCAATCAAGCCTCGATCAACAATCAAGAAGTTCCAAGGATTGTGATCTCTGAAGTGACGCCAACACCAATCCCAATGGTATCTTCTGTTGCTGAAATGTCCTACAGTATGCCTCAAGGTTTCCCGTGGGGATTGTCTCCCAATTTCTTCTCAACTGGTTATCGTCCGTCTGTGTCTGAGATCCCTGCTGTGACCGCTGTTCAAGCTATTCCTGTGGTTTCTACTGTGATGACTACTACATCTCCACATGTGAACACTGTTCCGCATATTCTGGATGAGCCAATTTTACAAGGGTCGCCGACTGAAACTGTGGGTTTAGAAGAGAGGATGGATGGATTTCAAGACCAATTTTCTGAAATGCAAAAGGAGTTGAAAGCCCTTCATGGAAAGGATTTGTTTGGAAAGAGCGCTTCTGAGCTGTGCTTAGTTCCAAATGTTAAGGTCCCACCGAAATTCAAGGTCCCTGATTTTGAAAAGTATAAGGGGAATACTTGCCCTCAGAGTCATCTTATTATGTACGCCAGGAAGATGTCTGCCCAGACTGATAATGATCAATTGCTCATTCATTATTTCCAAGATAGTCTAACGGGCGCTGCACTCAAGTGGTATATGGGGTTGGATAGTACGAAAATTCGAACTTTCAATGATCTAGGGGGAGCCTATGTCAAGCAGTATAAGTATAATGTGGACATGGCTCCTGACCGTGATCAGTTGAGGGCTATGACGCAAAAAGATAAAGAGAGTTTCAAGGAATATGCTCAACGTTGGTGCGAGTTGGCCGCGCAAGTCACACCACCATTAGAAGAAAAAGAGATGACCAAGATTTTTCTAAAGACCCTTGGTCCTTTCTTTTATGAGAAGATGGTAGCTAGTGCACCCAGTGACTTCACTAAAATGGTCAATATGAGAATGCGTTTGGAAGAAGGTGTCCGTGAAGGAAGATTGGCTAAAGAAGAGAGTGCTCCTAGCAATGTTAAGAAATATGGGAGTGGTTTCGTGAAGAAAAAGGAACAGGGGGTGAATGTCGTGCAGGAAGGAAGACTTAGAAGGAGGTACTCACCATCATACCAAGTTGCGGCAGTATCGCCAGTGTTTAATGCTCCCGCTTATCAACCTCAACAGTCTCCGCAACCAAGTCAACCTTCTCAATCCACCAATGCTCAAAAGTCACAGCCTCAACAAAATCCGCAGTATTCTCAGTAGAATCGGCCGTTCAACAATCAAGGTCGTGTGTATAGAAGGATAAATTTTGAGCCTATTCCTATGAAATATGCTGATTTGTTTCCAGCTTTGGTTCAGAAGGGCCATATTCAGACGAAAGCTCCACCTATGGTTCCTGCAAATCCTCCTCCTTCCTATAGAGCTGACAGGTTTTGTCCCTACCATTAGGGTGCTCCAGGGCATGATATTGAGAGTTTTTTTGGTATGAAAGCAGATGTTCAGAGGCTCATTAAATGCGGAATTTTGTCCTTCAAAGATTCAGACCCTAATGTGCAAGTTAACCCGTTACCCTCGTATGGTTCACCCTCTGTTAACATGATTCAAGACTTTTTGGTAGATGATGTTCAGAAAGCTTCAGTTGAAAGGGCCGAAGAGGTTTGTGTTATAGTGCCTCACTTTAAAGAAGTGGAGCGTACCGAAATCGTGTATAATAGCAGAAAACCGGCTGTTACCCCGTTGGTAGTCAATGTGCCTGGACCTGTCCCTTATACTTCCAGTAAGGCTATCCCCTACAGGTACAACGCTACGATGTTGGAGAATGGAAAGGAAGTGCCTTTGCCCACTGTCATACCCCAAATTTGTCCTACCTTTTTAAATATTTTCGCATTCGATTTTATTTTTTGGTTTTGCATCGCCTGCATGGTATCATGTCTTTTATTTTGAATAAAATTCAGAGGATTGGTTAGCCATAATAAATATTCAGATCCATATACAAACTAGTTGAAACTTTGCCCAAGCTGTCTGAGTAAGACCTCTAATTAATTCGACATGATGCAACATTTCTCCGAGTTATTTATTTTGCGTTAGTCACTTTCTCTACGAACGTTTTTTTTAGGATTTTCTTTTCATCTTATTTTAAATTTTTAGCATTTTGATTTATAATTTACCCACATTTTTCTTATTACTATTTATTTTTATTTTTATCACCTTTTATTCAGTATCTTGTTAATATCAATTTCTTTTCTTTCTAAAAAAAAATATAAAAGTCATTTCTTTTAGTTTCAATTTTTATTTTTTGTTTATATTAATATGTTAATAATATTGTTTATGTAATATTAGTTTTTATTAGATTATGCTAATTATTTGTTTGATTAGTGTGTAATTAATTATTGGTTAATTAAGTTAGTAAAATGAGAGGTTAATTAAAAAATGATGATCAGAATTGAGAAGAAAATAGGACACGGTAGAGATATTTTAGGCATTGAGGATTGTGGAAATTGAGTATAAATGGGAAGGTTACTGTTCATCTTCCCGGGAGGACAAAAACCCTAAAATCTTGAGAAACCTAGCCGCCAAACCCTAGTGTCACCATCATCAACATCACCATCACCCCAACCTTCTTCTCCAACTCTCCTTCCTTCCTCCGTTTTTCTCGCCATTTTCGTTTCCCTTCAAAAACCCTAACACCTTCACTTTAGACACACTCGACCAGAACGAGGTTTGTCTCCTAGGGTTCGCACACAACAGACCCTCTGTCTCTCATTCTGAACAACAACAACAACGATGGTGGCCGACAAGAGCAAGAAACTGAAGGTTTCTGAAAAGAGCGAGAACGCCGAGGAAATCGACGGAGAACTTGTCCTCTCCATTGAAAAGTTGCAGGAAATGCAAGATGAGCTCGAAAAGATCAATGAGGAGGCTAGTGATAAAGTTCTGGAAATCGAGCAGAAGTACAACGAGATAAGGAAGCCCCTGTATGATCAGCGCAATGATCTTATCAAGTCTATTCCTGATTTCTGGTTAACCGCTTCTTTGAGCCATCCTGTTCTTGGTGATCTTTTGAATGAGGAAGATCAGAAGATATTTAAGCATTTGAGTTCTCTTGAGGTTGAAGATCATAAAGATGTCAAGTCGGGCTATTCAATCACCTTTAACTTTAATCATAATCCCTATTTTGGGGATACAAAGCTTGTAAAGACTTTTACCTTCCTTGAAGAAGGAACAACCAAGGTTACTGCTACTCCCATTAAATGGAAAGAGGGCAAGGACATTCCTAATGGAGTTAGTCAAGAAAAGAAAGGGAACAAGCGAACTACTTCTGATGTCAGTTTCTTTAACTGGTTTAGTGACACCGAAGAGAAAGAAGATTTGGATGACCTCATTCATGATGAGGCTGCAGAATTAATCAAGGATGATTTATGGCCAAATCCACTTAATTATTTCAATAACGAGGACCCTGACGAAGCGGAAGAGGATGATGATGAAGCTGGTGATACGATACATCAGTAGTTCATTAACAACATAGCAGTTTGTAGTAGTGAAAGCCTATGTCTCAACCAAGATCAACCTTTCTTCATTGCCAACGTTGCCGAGTTGCGACAACTCTGACAACGACTCCACAAGACATTAAGAGGAAGGTACAACAAAGTTCAAGATTACCATGACCGCAAGTTGAAGCCAAAATGTCCACGCATCGATAACATTGATTCATTTTCACATGAACTCAGCAGCAACTCTCTGTATTCAACTGAGCATCAAACTCAGCAACAACAGAACTAGCTTGCAGTCTTACCTATTCGACATCCCGCGACGACAGCAGCAACTGGTGGCTAGTGCGAATTGTCACAGTTTTGACATTGATTTTCATTTTGACCACAACACAATTAACAACAACAATAACATTCCAAGAAGCAATAATAATTTTGTAGCAACAACATCAAGAGCAACTCAGCGGCCTTGTATTTTTGGTTGGTGTATTTTTTCATCTTCTGCCTATGTTTGATTGTTGTTGCTGATATTTTCTCATTGTCGATAATATTTCTGATGCCGCTTTATTGCTTTGAGCTGTTCTGTGTGGTTTCGGTTAAGATTGTTATGTTATGATAGTTTGTGAATATGGCTGAAGAAACATCATTGTGTTTCTGTTATTTTTTGATTGTTAGTTGGTCATTTGTTATGTTGTTGATATTATAGTTGAATTTCAATTCGATTGTATCTTGCTGTTATGTGTTGTTCGGTTTTGAATGCGAAGGATTTAATTCATGCGATACCGGCTGGTGTCAATGTGCTTGTGTTTCATTGGTGAGTTTATGCTGATTTTATTGATGATCTAATGTATTATATTGATAGGACATACAATGTTTAACTTCATTTTTTATTTTTGAGCTTATTGCAACTGTTGTGGATTTTGTTTATATTATTAGAAATTCATGATAAAAACTTGTTGCTGCTAGTTATGATTGTATATATGAGTTTCGATTAGATATTTTTTTAGCATTTTTCAGTTTGGAATATTATGATAATCTTGAACTGATGACCACTTTGAGTTATGTTTTTTTTTGCTGTGATGTATAATCATGTTGCTATTAAGTGTGCTAGCATATCCCAAACAGAGTGGTAAAGTAAGAGGAGCTAGTTCTTATGAAGACCCTCAAAGTAACATGGTACAGGATGTTGATCCCAGCAGTGCAGTGTTTTTGCGCACAAACTGGCAGATACAGGGTTACTTGCAAGAACAAGCTGATATCATTGAAAAAAAGTGCAGGGAACGAAGGATTTGATTTTGTTCCTCCGGCTGGTGGTAATAGCTTTGGAAGATATGAAATTGCTTTATTATGTTTGGGGATGATGCATTTCCACTTTGGGCATCCAAAGCTGGCTTTAGAGGTTTTGACTGAAGCAGTTCGTGTATCTCAGTAACACAGTAATGATAGTTGTCTTGCATATACTTTAGCAGCTATCTCAAATTTGCTGTTTGAAAATGGCATATCAAGTACTGCTGGGATACTAGGGTCATCATATTCACCATTTACTAGTATGGGTATTTCTCTCTCTGTTCAGCAACAATTGTTTGTTCTTTTGAGAGGTTCTTTGAAGAGAGCGGAAAGTTTAAAGTTAAAACGGTTGTTGGCTTCAAATCATTTGGCAATGGCGAAGTTTGATTTAACGGTTTTGAAGTAAATGGCAAACCTGGAGTCGAAGATGTTCAAAAGCTGCAACACGTTGCTTTTCACCGGGCAACAACGAGCGAGCGGTAACAGCAGCAAACTACAGCTCGATTGCGAGCATATTGTGAATGATAACATGTTTTCTGCAGCTCTCACATCTTGTTCTGCGGTGTGCCGTCACGCATCCACAACTTGCGTTTCATTCATAAAACTCAACAACGTTCTGCAGAGTGTCCAGAAGAAGTGTGTAGCAGGGTCGGATGTGCATGGATAAAGCATCGAAGATGTGTCGATAATCATTGATATGCTCAATTCAACAGTGCAACAGCTTTTGGGTGAAATATTGTGTCTGAATTCTGCTAATCACCAAGGCATGAGCTGATCTGGGAGAATAAGATGGCGGAATGTGGAGGCGGCTACTTCCCCATCAGTATCCTTTTATCGATTTGTTCTTTTTATATAATTGCATAAATTACAATTAGAATAAAATATTAAGTGGTCTAAAACATGTATACTAGACCCAAGAATCATTATATTTATTTTGGTTTAATTTGGATTTGTGAATATAAATTTATGATGAGTTAGTTTGATTTTATTACAAATATTTTTTCTAATTAATTTATCAAAAGTAGTGGGCTCTTGGGGTCTAGCATCCTTTGAGTCCTTGAACAACTGTTCTCGAGGCGCACGCCCTTGAGTTACGGTTGTTCCATTTTTCGATTTTCAAAACCGTTTTCACTCAATTCAATTAAAGCTTCTAAAAGATATTTTTAAATCAATTTTATTAATTAGATATTTTTATAATAAATTCCAAATATTCATTCTTTTAAAATAAAATACTTTTCAAAATTATTACCAAATTAATATTTTCAATATTAAACTTTTCGAAAATTATACTTTATTTAAAACTTATTTCTTCTTAAGATATTAAACTTTTTTTTTCCAAAACAATTAATTATAATAATATTTTAAGTATTAAAAAATATGCTTTATAAATTAATTCAAATTTCTTTTTAAGATATTAAACTTTTCTTAAAACAATTAATTATGATTAGCTTTTCTCAAAACTTTTTATAATTGATTAATTAATTTTATATATGAAAATTAAACCTATTTTCTTGATTAAATTAAACTATTTTTCTTAATCAAATTTCAAAACAATTAAATTCTTGGATCTCGCCTTCCTTGAATTTTTAAGCGACCGCTCTCGAGGTGCACACCTTGAGTTGTGATCCTTTTGATCTTACATTTCTAGAATACCTAGCACGCCTAGTCCGAGTACGCTAATATTTTCAAATTGTTTTCATAATTAGATCACGAAATAATCGAGTTCTTGGAGTCGCGCATTCCTCGAATTCGAGAGTGACTACTATTGAGGCGTACGCCTTGAATGGTGTGTCATTCGAGCTTTCGTTTCTAAAATACCTCCTTTAATTATTTGGACAAGTATTTAATGTCCAACAAACATATTTCATAATTAATGGAATGAAAAAGACGTCGTTGGGATCTAGCATTCCAACGATATCCCGACTAATTGGTTACGAGGCCGACGTCTCGCTTATCGAATAGTCGTCATTCCTCCTAAATTTTCAAACCGCCTAACCTTGTTCTTCACCTTCGTGCGATCAAGTCTAAACCCTAGTATGTCTCTAAACCATACGTAAAATCCAAACTATTTTCTTAATTAAAATTACGAAAGAATGGAGTTCTTGGAGTCCCGCATTCCTTGAATTCTTGAGTAACCACTCTTGGGGCGTACGCTTTAGGTTGTGGATTACTCGACCTTTCGTCTATAAAATACATGCCCCAACTATTGGGACGAATACCTTAATTGTCCATTCAAATATACTTTCATAATTAATTGAGTGAAAAGGATATCATTGGGATCTAGCATTCCAATAATATCCTGATTAATCGATTGCGAGACTGGCGTCTCGTTTATCGAGTAGTCGTCATCCTCTCCTAAATTTTCAACCATTCCAACTCTCTTCTCGCCCCCGTGCGATTGAATCTTTTCAAAACATTAGTTCCTCGCCCTCGTGTGATTTCTAACCCAAACTATTTCCGAAAGAATAGAGTTCTTGGAATCTCGCATTCCTTGAATTCTTGAGTGACGAGCTCTTAAGGCACGCTCTTAGGTCGCTGGTCAACCACTCTTTCGTTTCTCAACACAATTTCAAACATATTTCATAACTATTTGAATGAAAAAGGTGTCGTTGGAATCTAGCATTCCAATAATCCCCCGATTAATTGATTGCGAGACTGACGTCTCGTTTATCGAGTAGTCGTCATTCTCCATTAAATTACCTAACTAAACTCCTCTTTCTGGCCCCCGCGCAATCGAAACCTTAAACCTATTCAAATATATCCTCTAACCAAAATATCCAATATGATAAACACAAATCCCTCGCCCTCGTGCGATCTCCAACCTAAATACTTTCCCAAAGAACATTGTTTAGTCCATTCTTCCGCGCATAACAAACTCGAGCTTCAGTCTCCCCTAGCGAGCAAACAGGCCAACGTTTAGCAGTTAGAATGCGATCTAAAATCTCGTTCATTCCAAACACAAACCTTTTACCGTAGTTGGCCGAACTATGGCTGCTCTGATTCTTCATTCACTTCTGAATGTAAGATACGTAGGCACAAGATTGCGATGAAATTGGCGAGCACAATCCCCTCTTTTTCCCGTAGTCCCCCGAACTACGAATGCTCTGATTTTCCACTTCTTACAAGTGAAGATACGTAGGCACAAGGGCCCCAATCCTTGGCGAGCACCCTATCTTAAAACCACCCTTTTCCCTTTAGGAGAAACCTTAGAAGAAAACAAACAAGCGTAGCTAACTTTACTCTCAAATCGATCAAGAGGTTCCTGTTAAGTACAACGGACGTAGAGGGTGCTAATACCTTCCCTCTGCGTAATCGACTCCCGAACTTAGAACATTGGTTGCGATGACCATGTCCTTATCCCTTTAAAGGTTTTATCGATATTTTCCTATTCCATCCTCGGAATGAATAAAGTTCGGTGGCGACTCTGTTTTGAACAGTATTTTCCGCGTCCATCGCGAGGATCGTATTTTTCGAGGTACGACAGATGGCGACTCTACTGGGGAGACGCATTGCCCTATGCAAGAGAGAGTCAAGCCTCACTTGACTCGATCCGAGAGTACTAACCTTTTACTTAACTATTTTTCTTTATGTTTATTTTCTCCTATTGTTTATTTCTTGTTTTCTCTTTCTATCATATGCTGTTTATTATATCTGCCTACTAGATTCGGGGATAGTATTGCAAGTAAAGCTCTACACCCGAGCTTTGGAAAAAGAAGAGAGAAAACATAGTTTAGAATTGGTAGTAATTAGTGTTAGCCCCCAAGGACTCGCTCCTTGTGTGCCTAGCATGAAAGCTCCTCCAAAATAGACCTTTTCGTAGATCCTATCGTAACGCAGCTAGCCTGTTGCACGATTTTATTCATGAAGGGTCCGTGACTCTGGGAACCACTCTTAGAACCAGTTTCTGCATTGGTGGTCGTGTAATGTTAGTCTCTGAGGACCCGCTCCTCGTGTGCCTAGCATGAGGACTTCGCTCAGGAGAGACCCTATCGTACTCTCGTTATAACACAGCTAGCCTGTTGCGTGATGTTGATGCGATCAATGTCCGTGATCCTGGGAACCTTATCCATCAACATAGAAGCTATCCCGTGAGTGGGTCTGTGGGTAAAGAATATAGAACTTGCCTGGTATAGCCTATCGGTTAGGTTGCTTTGAGTTGCTTATGTTATCCTGGATCCTGTTTGCACCTGCATTGCATTCGCATATCACTGCATCTGCGTTTCATTTGCATCGTATATCATATTCCAAAACCAAAAAAGCCTATCCACCCTTTATCCATAATCCACGGTTGATTTCCCGACACAAGTAATGAACTTGACTTAGTGCTGGAAGACCATGGAACACTTGAGGCAGAATCTAGTTGAGCTAAGAAAAGACGAGAACAACGCAGAAGGCAAGATGAAACAGCTGCCAGAAGTTAGCCCAACTGTGAAGCAAGAAAGAAGAGCCCAGTTCCTCAATACTGGCAGTTTCCTTATCATTTTTGTGCATTTGTAGTTTCCTTTATGTTAAGTGCTACTTGCTTTTAGACATTGTTTCTTATTAATGGTATTGTTAATGTGATGATTATGTATGCTTTTGATCAAATCCATTCGTATCCACTCACATTTTCTCACTTATTGCAAAAATCACTAAGAAATTTACTCTACTTCCTTCATCGCACTGCTGTTTAGCAAAGATTTGAGGGAGGATGACAAAACTATAATACCCATAATTGCTTATAGTATGCTTTTGGATAAAGTCATACGCTCACACAATTAACACGCATTGGTTAAGGCGCTACGCTCGCGCAGTCAACATGCTTTGGATAAGTCGATACGCTCAATGTTTGTAAGTCATCATGACATATCAGCTAGAAGCAAGGTTCTTACAAGAACAAGTATACCACTTCTGCAAAGGATCCAACTTGGGACAACAAGAGTATCCACATCTGTCTTCTGATTGTAGCACTGCCAGAAACTGTGTGTCGGGAAGTCAAATCCTTTTATCAACAAAAGTCCAATCTCGCTTGGCATACCCCACATAAAGTCCAATCTTTTATTGGCAACCACAAAAAGCCACTCCAATTGGCACCTTAAATTCACCCTAAAAGTCCAGTCTTCATTGGCAACCACTAAAAGTCCACCCTCGTTGGCATCCTCAATAACTAAAGTCCAAACCATTTGGCAACTACCGAATCCAATCCCTGGTGACGTCCCCGACAGGATTTATCCCTAGCATACCTGGTCGCTGCGTTATCATAAGCACGACATACAACCTCATATCATAATCATATCAAGCATTAACATATCATTTGCATTCGCATCGTGCACTCCCTAGCAGTTACATCTTAGTTGCATGTTTGGGCATCATAAAACATTGCATTACATAGCAATGTAGTAGGATCCAGGATCAGTTTGCAAGCATCTTGGTCAGTCCTTCAGTGAAGTTGGCAGTATGACTCTGAAAGGGTTTAAGACCCCACGAGTTCAGGGAATTATACTCCCCAGCAAGTCATTCTTCAACCATGCAGTTGATGATGATAATCCTCAGCAGCTATTGCTCTGGTGGCTCCCCAAGCAAAAGTTATCTTAGAGAGTTTGTTGAAGATTTCACCCCTGCAGAGTTTGGACGACGTTGTTCCTCTAATAGGGATTTTAGCTCAACTATTCCTCAGCAAAATTATCACTCGAGATACTGCTTTGGTATCATCGAAGAGCCTTAATGGATAAGGTACTGCTTCGACCACCCAAAAAATCTCATGTTTTGTTCGAGATACTGCTTTGGTATCATCGAAGAGCCTTAATGGATAAGGTACTGCTTTGACCACCCGAAGAATCTCAAGGTTTGTTCAAGATACTGCTTTGGTATCATCGAAGAGCCTTAATGGATAAGGTACTGCTTCGACCACCCGAAGAATCTCAAGGTTTGTTCGAGATACTACTTTGGTATCATCGAAGAGCCTTAATGGATAAGGTACTGCTTCGACCACCCGAAGAATCTCATGTTTTGTTCGAGATACTGCTTTGGTATCATCGAAGAGCCTTAATGGATAAGGTACTGCTTCGACCACCCGAAGAATCTCAAGTTTTGTTCGAGATACTGCTTTGGTATCATCGAAGAGCCTTAATGGATAAGGTACTGCTTCGACCACCCGAAGAATCTCAAGTTTTGTTCGAGATACTGCTTTGGTATCATCGAAGAGCCTTAATGGATAAGGTACTGCTTCGACCACCCGAAGAATCTCAAGTTTTGTTCGAGATACTGCTTTGGCATCATCGAAGAGCCTTAATGGATAGGGTACTACTTCGACCACCCGAAGAATCTCAAGTTTTGTTCGAGATACTGCTTTGGTATCATCGAAGAGCCTTAATGGATAAGGTACTGCTTCGACCACCCGAAGAATCTCAAGTTTTGTTCGAGATACTACTTTGGTATCATCGAAGAGCCTTAATGGATAAGGTACTGCTTCGACCACCCGAAGAATCTCAAGTTTTGTTCGAGATACTGCTTTGGTATCATCGAAGAGCCTTAATGGATAAGGTACTGCTTCGACCACCCGAAGAATCTCAAGTTTTGTTCGAGATACTGCTTTGGCATCATCGAAGAGCCTTAATGGATAGGGTACTGCTTCGACCACCCGAAGAATCTCAAGTTTTGTTCGAGATACTGCTTTGGTATCATCGAAGAGCCTTAATGGATAAGGTACTGCTTCGACCACCCGAAGAATCTCAAGTTTTGTTCGAGATACTGCTTTGGTATCATTGAAGAGCCTTAATGGATAAGGTACTGCTTCGACCACCCGAAGAATCTCAAGTTTTGTTCGAGATACTGCTTTGGTATCATCGAAGAGCCTTAATGGATAAGGTACTGCTTTGACCACCCGAAGAATCTCAAGTTTTGTTCGAGATACTGCTTTGGTATCATCGAAGAGCCTTAATGGATAAGGTACTGCTTCGACCACCCGAAGAATCTCAAGTTTTGTTCGAGATACTGCTTTGGCATCATCGAAGAGCCTTAATGGATAAGGTATTGCTTCGACCACCCGAAGAATCTCAAGTTTTGTTCGAGATACTGCTTTGGTATCATCGAAGAGCCTTAATGGATAAGGCACTGCTTCGACCACCCGAAGAATCTCAAGTTTTCAGAGATACTGCTTTGGTATCATCGAAGAATCTTATTGGATAAGAGGCTGCTTCGACCACCCGAAGAATCTCATGTGTTTAGAGGTACTACTTTGGCATCATCGAAGAATCTTATTGGATAAGAGGCTGCTTCGATCACCCGAAGAATCCCACGTGTTTAGAAACACCACTTTGGTTTCGCGAAGGACCTTAACGAATGAGGGATTGCTTCGACCATCCAAAGAGGTTTGTTTATACAACTTTGGTATTGCGAGGAACCTTATTGGATAAGGGACTGCTTCGACCACCCAGAGAATATCAGGTTATCTCGTTCATCTATTTTGCATCTTGTCATCCCACTCTGGTATACCTAATCTCTGCACTTTGCATGTCGGACAAATTTCGGGGTCTTCTTGTATCTAATTGACTTCCACCCTAAAAATGAATGCCATGCAGCAGTTCATTCTCTTAGGTTCAAGGCAATTAGATAGGGGCATCTGTCATACCCCAAATTTGTCCTACCTTTTTAAATATTTTCGCATTCGATTTTATTTTTTGGTTTTGCATCGCCTGCATGGTCTCATGTCTTTTATCTTGAATAAAATTCAAAGGATTGGTTAGCCATAATAAATATTCGGATCCACATACAAACTAGTTGAAACTTTGCCCAAGCTGTCTGAGTAAGACCTCTAATTAATTCGACATGATGCTGCATTTCTCCGAGTTATTTATTTTGCGTTAGTCACTTTCTCTACGAACATTTTTTTTAGGATTTTCTTTTCATCTTATTTTAAATTTTTAGCATTTTGATTTATTATTTACCCACATTTTTCTTATTACTATTTATTTTTATTTTTATCACCTTTTATTCAGTATCTTGTTAATATCAATTTCTTTTCTTTCTAAAAAAAATATAAAAGTCATTTCTTTTAGTTTCAATTTTTATTTTTTGTTTATATTAATATGTTAATAATATTGTTTATGTAATATTAGTTTTTATTAGATTATGCTAATTATTTGTTTGATTAGTGTGTAATTAATTATTGGTTAATTAAGTTAGTAAAATGAGAGGTTAATTAAAAAAAGATGATCAGAATTGAAAAGAAAATAGGACACGGTAGAGATATTTTAGGCATTGAGGATTGTGGAAATTGAGTATAAATGGGAAGGTTACTGTTCATCTTCCCGGGAGGACAAAAACCCTAAAATCTTGAGAAACCTAGCCGCCAAACCCTAGTGTCACCATTATCAACATCACCATCACCCCAACCTTCTTCTCCAACTCTCCTTCCTTCCTCCGTTTTTCTCGCCATTTTCGTCTCCCTTCAAAAACCCTAACAACTTCACTTTAGACACACTCGACCAGAACGAGGTTTGTCTCCTAGGGTTTGCACACAACAGACCCTCTGTCTCTCATTCAGAACAACGACAACAACGATGGTGGCCGACAAGAGCAAGAAACTGAAGGTTTCTGAAAAGAGCGAGAACGCCGAGGAAATCGACGGAGAACTTGTCCTCTCCATTGAAAAGTTGCAGGAAATGCAAGATGAGCTCGAAAAGATCATTGAGGAGGCTAGTGATAAAGTTCTGGAAATCGAGCAGAAGTACAACGAGATAAGGAAGCCCCTGTATGATCAGCACAATAATCTTATCAAGTCTATTCCTGATTTCTAGTTAACCGCTTCTTTGAGCCATCCTGTTCTTGGTGATCTTTTGAATGAGGAAGATCAGAAGATATTTAAGCATTTGAGTTCTCTTGAGGTTGAAGATCATAAAGATGTCAAGTCGGGCTATTCAATCACCTTTAACTTTAATCATAATCCCTATTTTGAGGATACAAAGCTTGTAAAGACTTTTACCTTCCTTGAAGAAGGAACAACCAAGGTTACTGCTACTCCCATTAAATGGAAAGAGGGCAAGGACATTCCTAATGGAGTTAGTCAAGAAAAGAAAGGGAACAAGTGAGCTACTTCTGATGTCAGTTTCTTTACCTGGTTTAGTGACACCGAAGAGAAAGAAGATTTGGATGACCTCATTCATGATGAGGCTGCAGAATTAATCAAGGATGATTTATGGCCAAATCCAGTTAATTATTTCAACAACGAGGACCCTGACGAAGCGGAAGATGATGATGATGAAGCTGGTGATGCGGTACATCAGCAGTTCATTAACAACATAGTAGTTTGTAGTAGTGAAAGCCTATGTCTCAACCGAGATCAACCTCTCTTCATTGCCAATGTTGCCGAGTTGCGACAACTCCGACAACGACTCCACAAGACATTAAGAGGAAGGTACAACAAAGTTCAAGATTACCATGACCGCAAGTTGAAGCCAAAATGTCCACGCATCGATAACATTGATTCATTTTCACATGAACTCACCAGCAACTCTCTGTATTCAACTGAGCATCAAACTCGGCAACAACAGAACCAGCTTACAGTCTTACCTATTCGACATCCCGCGACGACAACAGCAGCTGGTGGCTAGTGCAAATTGTCACAGTTTTGACATTGATTTTCGTTTTGACCACAACACAATTAACAACAACAATAACATTCCAAGAAGCAATAATAACTTTGTAGCAACAACATCAAGAGCAACTCAGCGGCCTTGTATTTTTGGTTGGTGTATTTTTTCATCTTCTGCCTATGTTTGATTGTTGCTGATATTTTCTCATTGTCGATAATATTTCTGATGCCGCTTTATTGCTTTGAGCTGTTCTGTGTGGTTTCGGTTAAGATTGTTATGTTATGATAATTTATGAATATGGCTGAAGAAACATCATTGTGTTTCTGTTATTTTTTGATTGTTAGTTGGTCATTTGTTATGTTGTTGATATTATAGTTGAATTTCAATTCGATTGTATCTTGCTGTTATGTGTTGTTCGATTTTGAATGCGAATGATTTAATTCATGCGATACCGGCTGGTGTCAATGTGCTTGTGTTTCGTTGGTGAGTTTATGCTGATTTTATTGATGATCTAATGTATTATGTTGATAGGACATACAATGTTTAACTTCATTTTTTATTTTTGAGCTTATTGCAACTGTTGTGGATTTTGTTTATATTATTAGAAATTCATGATAAAAACTTGTTGCTGCTAGTTATGATTGTATATATGAGTTTCGATTAGATATTTTTTTAGCATTTTTCAGTTTGGAATATTATGATAATCTTGAACTGATGACCACTTTGAGTTATGTTTTTTTTGGCTGTGATGTATAATCATGTTGCTATTAAGTGTGCTAGCATATCCCAAACAGAGTGGTAAAGTAAGAGGAGCTAGTTCTTATGAAGACCCTCAAAGTAACATGGTACAGGATGTTGATCCCAGCAGTGCAGTGTTTTTGCACACAAACTGGCAGATACAGGGTTACTTGCAAGAACAAGCTGATATCACTGAAAAAATATGCAGGGAATGAAGGATTTGATTTTGTTCCTCCGGCTGGTGGTAATAGCTTTGGAAGATATGAAATTGCTTTATTATGTTTGGGGATGATGCATTTCCACTTTGGGCATCCAAAGCTGGCTTTAGAGGTTTTGACTGAAGCAGTTCGTGTATCTCAGCAACACAGTAGTGATAGTTGTCTTGCATATACTTTAGCAGCTATCTCAAATTTGCTATTTGAAAATGGCATATCAAGTATTGCTGGGATACTAGGGTCATCATATTCACCATTTACTAGTATGGGTATTTCTCTCTCTGTTCAGCAACAATTGTTTGTTCTTTTGAGAGGTTCTTTGAAGAGAGCAGAAAGTTTAAAGTTAAAACGGTTGTTGGCTTCAAATCATTTGGCAATGGCGAAGTTTGATTTAACGGTTTTGAAGTAAATGGCAAACCTGGAGTCGGTGATGTTCAAAAGCTGCAACACGTTGCTTTTCACCGGGCAACAGCGAGCGAGCGGTAACAGCAGCAAACTACAGCTCGATTGCGAGCATATTGTGAATGATAACATGTTTTCTGCAGCTCTCACATCTTGTTCTGCGGTGTGCCGTCACGCATCTACAACTTGCGTTTCATTCACAAAACTCAACAACTTTCTGCAGAGTGTCCTGAAGAAGTGTGTAGCAGGGTCGGATGTGCATGGATAAAGCATCGAAGATGTGTCGATAATCATTGATATGCTCAATTCAACAGTGCGACAGGTTTTGGGTGAAATATTGTGTCTGAATTCTGCTAATCACCAAGGCATGAGCTGATCTGGGAGAATAAGATGGCGGAATATGGAGGCGGCTACTTCCCCATCAGTATCCTTTTATCGATTTGTTCTTTTTATATAATTGCATAAATTACAATTAGAATAAAATATTAAGTGGTCTAAAACATGTATACTAGACCCAAGAATCATTATATTTATTTTGGTTTAATTTGGATTTGTGAATATAAATTTATGATGAGTTAGTTTGATTTTATTACAAATATTTTTTCTAATTAATTTATCAAAAGTAGTGGGCTCTTGGGGTCTAGCATCCTTTGAGTCCTTGAACAACTGTTCTCGAGGCGCACGCCCTTGAGTTACGGTTGTTCCATTTTTCGATTTTCAAAACCGTTTTCACTCAATTCAATTAAAGCTTCTAAAAGATATTTTTAAATCAATTTTATTAATTAGATATTTTTATAATAAATTCCAAATATTCATTCTTTTAAAATAAAATACTTTTCAAAATTATTACCAAATTAATATTTTCAATATTAAACTTTTCGAAAATTATACTTTATTTAAAACTTATTTCTTCTTAAGATATTAAACTTTTTTTTTCAAAACAATTAATTATAATAATATTTTAAGTATTAAAAAATATGCTTTATAAATTAAGTCAAATTTCTTTTTAAGATATTAAACTTTTCTTAAAACAATTAATTATGATTAGCTTTTCTCAAAACTTTTTATAATTGATTAATTAATTTTATATATGAAAATTAAAACTATTTTCTTGATTAAATTAAACTATTTTTCTTAATCAAATTTCAAAACAATTAAATTCTTGGATCTCGCCTTCCTTGATTTTTTAAGCAACCGCTCTCGAGGTGCACACCTTGAGTTGTGATCCTTTTGATCTTACATTTCTAGAATACCTAGCGCGCCTAGTCCGAGTACGCTAATATTTTCAAATTGTTTTCATAATTAGATCACGAAATAATCGAGTTCTTGGAGTCGCGCATTCCTCGAATTCGAGAGTGACTACTATTGAGGCGTACGCCTTGAATGGTGTGTCGTTCGAACTTTCGTTTCTAAAATACCTCCTTTAATTATTTGGACAAGTATTTACTGTCCAACAAACATATTTCATAATTAATGGAATGAAAAAGATGTCGTTGGGATCTAGCATTCCAACGATATCCCGACTAATTGGTTACGAGGCCGACATCTCGCTTATCGAATAGTCGTCATTCCTCCTAAATTTTCAAACCGCCTAACCTTGTTCTTCACCTTCGTGCGATCAAGTCTAAACCCTAGTATGTCTCTAAACTATACGTAAAATCCAAACTATTTTCTTAATTAAAATTACGAAAGAATGGAGTTCTTGGAGTCTCGCATTCCTTGAATTCTTGAGTAACCACTCTTGGGGCGTATGCTTTAGGTTGTGGATTACTCGACCTTTCGTCTATAAAATACATGCCCCAACTATTGGGACGAATACCTTAATTGTCCATTCAAATATACTTTCATAATTAATTGAGTGAAAAGGATATCATTGGGATCTAGCATTCCAATAATATCCCGATTAATCGATTGCGAGACTGGCGTCTCGTTTATCGAGTAGTCGTCATCCTCTCCTAAATTTTCAACCATTCCAACTCTCTTCTCGACCCCGTGCGATTGAATCTTTTCAAAACATTAGTTCCTCGCTCTCGTGCGATTTCTAACCCAAACTATTTCCGAAAGAATAGAGTTCTTGGAATCTCGCATTCCTTGAATTCTTGAGTGACGAGCTCTTAAGGCACGCTCTTAGGTCGCTGGTCAACCACTCTTTCGTTTCTCAACATAATTTCAAACATATTTCGTAATTATTCGAATGAAAAAGGTGTCGTTGGAATCTAGCATTCCAATAATCCCCCGATTAATTGATTGCGAGACTGACGTCTCGTTTATCGAGTAGTCGTCATTCTCCATTAAATTACCTAACTAAACTCCTCTTTCTGGCCCCCGCGCAATCGAAACCTTAAACCTATTCAAATATATCCTCTAACCAAAATATCCAATACGATAAACACAAATCCCTCGCCCTCGTGCGATCTCCAACCTAAATACTTTCCCAAAGAACATTGTTTAGTCCATTCTTCCGCGCATAACAAACTCGAGCTTCAGTCTCCCCTAGCGAGCAAACAGGCTAACGTTTAGCAGTTAGAATGCGATCTAAACTCTCGTTCATTCCAAACACAAACCTTTTACCGTAGTTGGCCGAACTACGACTGCTCTGATTCTTCATTCACTTCTGAATGTAAGATACGTAGGCACAAGATTGCAATGATCTTGGCGAGCACAATCCCCTCTTTTTCCCGTAGTCCCCCGAACTATGAATGCTCTGATTTTCCACTTCTTACAAGTGAAGATACGTAGGCACAAGGGCCCCAATACTTGGCGAGCACCCTATCTTAAAACCACCCTTTTCCCTTTAGGAGAAACCTTAGAAGAAAACAAACAAGCGTAGCTAACTTTACTCTCGAATCGATCAAGAGGTTCCCGTTGAGTACAACGGACGTAGAGGGTGCTAATACCTTCCCTCTGCGTAATCGACTCCTGAACTTAGAACATTGGTTGCGATGACCATGTCCTTATCCCTTTAAAGGTTTTATCGATATTTTCCTATTCCATCCTCGGTATGAATAAAGTTTGGTGGCGACTCTGTTTCGAACAGTATTTTTCGCGTCCATCGCAAGGATCGTATTTTTCGAGGTACGACACCCACTATGCCTTCAGTAGTTAACATTGCAGATGTCAACAGAGTAACAAGGAGTGGTCGAGTTTACCCAACTGTAACGCCGAAAGAAAAAGAGGTCTCATTGGAACAACCAGGCTCAAAGGATCCGATTGTGGGGCAACCTTGTAGATCCAATTTATCCAATTCAGATGAATGTCTAAAAGTGATTAAGAGGAGTGAGTACAAGGTCGCAGACCAGCTCCTGCCAACCCCGTCAAAGATTTATGTGTTGCAGTTGCTGATGAGTTCTGAGGCTCATAGAGAAGCGCTCCAGAAAATATTAGAACAAGCGTATGTCGAACAAGATGTGACCATGGAGCATTTTGACAACATCATTGGTAGTATTACTTCATGTGACAATCTGGGTTTTAATGAGGCTGATCTCCCAGAAGAAGGAAGGAAACATAACATGGCTTTACATATTTATGTGAACTGCGGAAACGAATCTTTATCCAGTGTGTTGGTCGATACTAGATCTTCTCGAAATGTAATGCCTAGAACTACACTATCTAAGCTATCCGATCAGGGACCGCCGATGAGGCCAAGTCATGTTATTGTCAAAGCTTTTGATGGGTCAAGGAAAACGGTAATCGGTGAGGTGGATTTGCCGATGACTATTGGATTGCAGACTTTTATGATCACGTTTCAAGTCATGGACATTCGTGCCGCCTATAGCTGTTTGTTAGGGAGGCCATGGATACATGAAGCTGGGGCAGTCACTTCTACCCTGCATCAGAAATTAAAATATGCCTTTGAAGGAAAAACAGTTACAGTTTGTGGAGAAAGGGCTTTGGTGGTAAGTCACTTATCATCATTCTCGTATGTCGAAGCTGAGGAAGAGGTTGGCACGTAATTTCAAGCTTTGTCTATTGTGGGTGAGGGTGTCCGAAAATCTCAGGCATCCATGTCATCATTTAAAGACGCGCAGCGAGTAGTGAACAGTGGTCATCATACAATTTGGGGAAAGGTGTTGTCTTTGCCAGAGAACAAAAATAAGGAAGGTCTTGGTTTCACCAGCAGTTCTGCTCAACAAACTACCAAAAGTCAAGGGTTTCCGCTGATTAATGAAGTGTTCCGTAGTGGAGGAGTCGTCCATCATCCTCAAATTAATGTTGTGTCAGAGGATGAACTTGAAGGCTACATATTAGATGGTTCTGCAAGGTTCTCCATTCCTTACGAAGACTACGAGCCCTATATGGAAGATCCAGGCTATGTTTCAGATGAATTTGACTATACCTTTGGAGTTTATGCTGTCACCGAGGAAGATTCAGATAAGGATTTTCCGGACTTTGTGACCCCAGGCGTTGTGCTTAAGAATTGGAGTGCGGTTGAAGCCCCTGTTGTCATTCATATATCTAAGTAAAACATTTGTTTTTAAATTTTCGCTCTACCTAAGGCGAAACTGCATTATTAGGGCTTACTTTTAAATAATTCCCTTTGCTCTGCCCAAGGCGAAGGTGACTCTGTTGGGCGTGTCTTTTGGTTTTACTATCATCAATAAATTACTTTCATCCCTATTTGTGTTTTTATTTATTTACGACGTTGGAAAATAACAAGTAGCATCTCGCATACACACACTTTCCACTTTACAAAAACTTATTAAAAATCACATCACTTGCGCAGATTGCTACATAAAATACATCCTGGGAATCATGACCCACTGCCTTCGCCGAATTTCAAGTTTTCTGTGTATGAAGCCGAAGACGAAGAAGATGATATCCCAGAAGAGATTTTCAGACTGCTTGAGAAGGAAGAGAAAGCTATCCAACCTCATCAAGAGCCAGTAGAAGTAATCAATTTGGGATCAGAAGAAATCCGTAGAGAAGTGAAAATTGGAGCTCTGCTCAAACCCGATATGAAGAAACAGCTCATTGATTTGCTTGGAGAGTTTGTTGATGTGTTTGCTTGGTCATATCAAGATATGCCTGGATTAGACACTGATATAGTTGAACACCGTCTACCTTTGAAGCCAGAGTGCCCGCCGGTAAAACAGAAGCTCAGAAGGACTCGACCCGACATGGCTCTAAAGATTAAGGAAGAGGTACAAAAACAGATTGATGCAGGTTTCCTTGTCACTGCCGAGTATCCGCTATGGTTGGATAATATTGTGCCCGTTCCGAAGAAGGATGGTAAGGTTCGCATGTGTGTAGACTACAGGGATTTGAATAAAGCCAGTCCGAAAGATGACTTCCCACTACCTCACATTGACATCTTGGTTGACAGTACCGCAAGATATGAGTTTTTCTTCTTTATGGATGGTTTTTCAGGTTACAACCATATTAGAATGACTCCCGAGTACAGAGAGAAGACGTCATTCATCACGCCCTGGGGCACCTTTTGTTACAAAGTTATGCCGTTTGGATTAAAGAATGCTGGGGCAACGTATCAGAGAGCTATGACTACTTTGTTCCATGACATGATGCACAAAGAGATTGAGGTTTATGTGGATGATATGATAGCTAAGTCGAAGATTAAGGATGACCATGTCAAACATTTGTCTAAGCTATTTGGTCGTTTGAGGGAATACAAGCTCCGTCTGAACCCCAACAAATGCATATTTGGAGTACGACCAGGGAAACTATTGGGTTTTATTGTCAGTCAAATAGGGATTGAAGTGGACCCCGATAAAGTGAAAGCTATCCGAGAAATGCCAGCTCCCACCATCGAGAAACAAGTCAGAGGATTTTTTGGGACGTTTGAATTATATCTCCAGGTTTATATCCAACATGACTGCTACATGTAAACCTATATTCAAGCTTCTGAGGAAAGAACAAGGGTATGTTTGGACTGAAGATTGTCAAAAGGCTTTCGATAGTATCAAGGAGTATTTGCTTGAACCGCCTATCCTGATACCACCAGTTGAAGGAAGACCTTTGATTATGTATTTGACTGTTTTAGAAGATTCGATGGGTTGTGTACTCGGTCAACGAGATGAAACAGGAAAGCAAGACCATGTCACTTATTACTTGAGCAAGAAGTCTACTGATTGTGAAACAAGGTACACTATGTTAGAGAAGACTTGTTGTGCTTTGGCGTGGGCCGCCAAACGTTTGCGCCAGTATATGCTGAATCACACCACTTGGTTAGTTTCGAAGATGGATCCTATGAAATATATTTTTGAGAAGCCCGCTTTAACTAGGAGAATTTCTAGATGGCAGATGTTCTTATCCGAATATGATATCGAGTACCATACTCAGAAAGCTGTCAGAGGAAGTGTTTTGGTTGATCATTTGGCTCACCAGCCTATTTTGGATTATCAACCCTCAAACGATGACTTTCCTGATGAAGATGTTATGTTTTTAAAGATGAAAGATTGTGAAGGGCCAGAGCCAGGTTCTCAATGGGGTTTAGTTTTCGATGGAGCTGTCAACGCTCATGGAAAGGGGATAGGCGCTGTTATTGTGACTCCTCAAGGGACCCACTTCCCATTTACTTCCAGATTAACATTCCAGTGTACTAATAATGAGGCTGAGTACGAGGCATGCATTATGGGTCTTGAGGAAGCAGATATGTTAATGACGGAAATTCACGAAGGATCCTTTGGTACTCATGCCAACGGACATGCTATGGCTAAGAAACTTTTAAGAGCCAGTTATTATTGGATCACGATGGAATCAGATTGTTACAAGTTTGCCAGAAAATGTCACAAGTGTCAGATTTATGCATATAAGATCCATGTGCCTCCGACTTTGTTGAATGTTATTTCGTCCCCGTGGCCTTTCTCTATGTGGTGAATTGATATGATTGGTATGATAGAACCAAAAGCATCTAATGGACACCGATTCATCTTGGTAGCCATTGATTATTTTACCAAGTGGGTCGAAGCGAATTCATACGCTAATGTAACGCGACATGTGGTTGTCAAGTTTATCAAAAATCAGCTTATCTGCCGATATGGTGTGCCAAGCCGGATTATTACAGATAATGGGTCCAATCTGAATAACAGAATGATGAAAGAACTATGCGAAGAATTCAAGATAGAGCATCATAATTCTTCCCCCTATAGACCAAAGATGAATGGGGCTGTTGAAGCTGCCAACAAGAATATCAAGAAGATCATTCAGAAGATGGTTGTTACTTATAAAGATTGGC
The DNA here is from genome assembly GCA_963859935.3 of Lathyrus sativus. Lineage (NCBI taxonomy): Eukaryota > Viridiplantae > Streptophyta > Magnoliopsida > Fabales > Fabaceae > Lathyrus > Lathyrus sativus. The sequence goes on along the minus strand of OZ012740.1, from coordinate 50,119,350 downwards.
ACGAAATGCTCCCGTTCGCCTTGCATGGGTATCGTATGATGGTACGCACATAGACTGGGGCAACTCTGTTTTCACTTGTCTACGGTATAGAAGTAGTGCTCCCGATAGAAGTAGAGATTCCTTCTATGAGGATTTTGATGGACGCAAAATTATCAGAAGCTGAATGGTGCCATAACAGATATGATCAGTTGAACTTAATCGAAGAAAAGAGGATGGCTGCGCTATGCCATGGGCAGTTGTATCAGCAAAAGATGAAGAAGGCATTTGACAAGAAGGTTCGACCCCGTGTGTTCAAGGAAGGTAACCTTGTGCTCAAGAAGATCCAGTATTTCCTCACTAACGTTAGAGGAAAATGGGCCCCGAACTTTGATGGACCATACGTGGTAAGGAAGGTTTTGTCAAGAGGCGCTTTGATGTTAACAACAATGGATGGAGAAGAGATCACTCGTCCCGTGAATACGGACGCTGTCAAGAAGTACTTTGTTTAGAACTGGGAAGTTCACATCAATTTAGGAGAAGCAAGACATTATTCCCTTTATGTAATTGCTATTATTTTTCAACACTGTAATATTGGGGTCGCACCTTTCTGTTGACCACCATTCAATAAAAGTTTTTCATTTATCAAAAGTGTTTATTCTTGATAGCAAAATCTAGATTTGACTTAAACTTTTTCAAAACTTTGTGTTTACTTGATATATGAATAACAAAAGGATGACCATGGGCGTTTATTTCGTCCGTAGGAGAACAACAATATTATGTGCTTCTCTAAGGCAAGAGGATATTTATTTTATCCAAACATGAAGAGTATCTCCGTTCGAGATACTTTCTTTAAGGGTGACAGGAGATCTGTGGAGAATTTGCTCGAGTAACCCTTCGTTTGAGGCGTTTATTTCGCTCCTCCTAGTCCGTCAACATCTGCATAGCATATAAGTAGACAACATGGCATGTGCATTTTTTGCATTCTTTGTGTTTGTTTGATTCTATCGCTTCAGTTGCAGTTATCCATAGGTGTTTGGGTGCGTCTTATCCCTCCAAATAGATTTGTCGACCCTAGGCAGGAAAAACACGATGTTTCATTTTCCCCATGGAGTTCAACCCTCATGGAAGATGGTTATTTTAGTACAATCCCATTTGATTTCATACCTCAATGGTCGAGTCTTGCTTGACAATGTCTCTTCGGCTACTTCCCGAATTGAACTTCAGTCTTCGGCAATCACATCATGGATAATCTCCGATGTTTGAACATGGATTAAGTGTGCATTTATTTTGCACTCTATTCCCCAGGAAGAATATTCATGAAGGAAGATCTTTCTTCAACAAAAGCATCACAGGAATTTCTCGAACAACTACATTTGGACCATAAACAATCTCTTTATTTGAGCAACTCGTTTTGATCAGGATCTTATTCAAAACGATAAACGACAGTTTCTACAAGACAATTCATCTACCCTCAGTGGACTCTTCAACATTATTGACTCGTCAAAAGGCATTGCTTCATAAATCCATCAGAGAATCCGCCGAAGACATTACAGACATTTCTCTTTATTTTGAAAATTCACACATTTTTACAACAAGTAAGATACTCCTCAGGAACATATTCCCCAGTGAGTTCATCACACGAATTTATCTCATCAAGCGGCATCCCCCCAGAGGAGTCGAAGGAGTTAATCACATTAGCCTCCCTTTATGCGAGGAGACATACTTTACAACACATCTGACTCACATCTCTCCTGAAGATCCCCGGTGAAGTTTCACAAACATCCAATACATTACAAGTTACATCTATAAAATTCTGCAGTCTACAATACATTATGGCTCACAGCCAAGAAATTTTACAGTTTACAACACATTTGGCTCACAGCCAAGAAGTTCTACATCTACATTGACAGTTACATCTACAACATCTATAACGACATCTACCATCTATAGCTAAGACCCGTTCGTGGATTCTAAATCATGAGGCGTGGGGAAGCATTTTTCAGAGCTAAGACCCGTTTGTGGATTCCAAATCACGAGGCGTGGGGAAGCGTTTTTCAGAGCTAATACCCATTTGTGGATTCTAAATCACGAGGCGTGGGGAAGCCTTTTTCAGAGCTAAGACCCGTTCGTGGACTCCAAATCACGAGGCGTGGGGAAGCGTTTTTCAGAGCTAAGACCTGTTCGTGGATTCTAAATCACGAGGCGTGGGGAAGCGTTTTTTCAGAGCTAAGACCCGTTCATGGTATCCTGATCATGAGGCGTGGGGAGGTTTACATAATTTTACTCTCGAAGACAACAAAAACAAAATAATACATGAAGAAAAAGAAAAAGACATAAATAAGGAAAAAAGAGAAAAAGAATACGAAACAAGACTAAACTACTTGACTCGATCAAGGAAATTCATTTGGATTATTACCGACAACTACATGTTGGTAATAAGCTACCCTTCGATCACAAATTTCTCACCTATTGCCTAAATCGCCATATCCTTGGTGTTTGATTTATTATTATACTTCTGGAGATTTCCCATCGGTGATTGTCTCCTGTCTCCATGGAGTCCCGCTTCGTGGAATTTGTTGCTCTTTTGTCTGGCATGTTGCACCCAGTTCATCCCCTGTGACATCTTTTCCTCACAAAACCGTCTTCTCTTGCATTTCCATATCATTGCACATCATTCGCATTTTTGTGGCATCTTAAGGCCAAAATTCGTGCAATGTTTGTATTTAAGTCCCTCCTATCTCGTCGAGACAGAGAGTTCAATCTCCATATCTCTGGATAGAAGTAACTTAAATAGGGGCATCTGTCACACCCTAATTTTGACCTTAAGATCCCATCTCTTTCTTTGTTTTCCTATGTTGTCGGCTTTATACCTTCGTATGCGTGTTTATCGCGACTGACCAGTTTGCGCAAATGCAGTTTCTCTCAATTATGGCACCGCTAAGGTGCAACCTGTGAATGCTGATGTAAAAAAAGGGGCGTGAGCATTTAGGGCTTCCTCTTTATTGATCCTGCTAAAGGATGGTTATTATGGACCAAAGACTTTCAAAGATGAACTTGGATCATGGGTCTGGATGCTTCTTTCGTTCAAACTCATCCAAGAGGGATTTAAAACTATATTTCGGTACTGCTCATCAAAGGTTAATACACTTTGAGTTTGGAAGAATTCATTTTGAAGTACTTATTTAAAGAAGCACATAATTGAGGTTACAAATTTCAAATCACTTGAAGTCAACATTACTATGTTATTTCCATCCGGGACTTTTCACCATTTCAAGTAGATTTTTTATGGGTATAAGATGTGTTTCGAGTTGATTTTAAAGTCTGCAAGGCCGGATTATCTTCAAGGAGTGGCTTTATTTAGTTGGAACCATGATCTAATTTCAATTTTATTTGGTTTATGAGCCATAGAAGGACTCGTCTATAAAGTTCAATGCCAAGTATATCACAATACCAATTCAAAATGTATTCAAATCAAAGAAAAGCCACGTAATACGGTTATGGTCACCAAAGTGGAGTTACAATACACCTGTGTTTATTCTTATACAGTTGAGGTCTTATACAAATGTAATAACTTTTGAAGTCATTCAAAATTAAAACATCCTGCTGCAACCTTAACTACTCCCTCGATCACATGTGGATAATATCAGGGTATCATGCTATTAAACAATTCACAAAGACTACATCAGTAACCAGTTTTGTTCACAAGCATTTTCTGACGTTTTTTACAAGCCGAGTATGAGTTGTGTGCTACCACCATTGTCGTACTGGTAAACAAGCCTCGTCCAATACTTACGGTTGCCGTAACTTTGCAACACGCCGCCGAAAACATTGAACCAACCGGGGCAGCCACGTATCCATCCTCAAGAGTTTCATAAGGTTGATACCAACACCGGACCATCTTGACTTGTCGCCTGCCCTCGTGTCGGCAGCAGAAGACCAAGTGTTTCGGACAACCGAAGTCATTAGCTTACATTTGAAGATAAGAACCTGCAAGACAAATTAGAATTAATAACTGCAGCAGATTATCAGAATACCGTTAGGAATGCAAATTGAGAAAGAGATAAGATGAGATAGTCTCGGCCCTCAGCTTTGAATCATCATTGGGCGGAGTTTCGAGCAGCCGGAACGGCGACAACCGAGGTTGTCACCAACTCCCTACTGAGCACCGAGAAGCTTGAATTTCGAATAAGAGGCAACTGTTTCCAACAACTCAATGTAATTCACCAGCAACAACTGCATTCAAACCACAACATCGCGGTTCAGACCATGTAAGTCCTCACTACCATCTTGAAACCTTTCTCAAACCCAAAAAGCTAGTACCGGCAGATTCTGCACTATCAACAGGGCCCTGGAAAGAAGAAGAAGAGGAAATTTAGCACAATAACAGTAGTAGGTACCTATCTCAATCAGCCACACCAGTTACATCAGTTAAAACATCGAAACAATAGCAGACTGCAGCAGACAACTACAGGCTGCAGATTCAAGGCCGCAACCCATGAGCAATACTCACATCAGACACAAGCCAGTGGCAAGCTATTATCGCAAGAGAGGAGAAACAACATGGACTGTAGGCATCACAACACAACAGCAAGCTCCTTCACAGCACCAACATATACATGCAGTAGTCAATTGGCTGCAAACGAACAATAAGGAAACAATTCAAAGGTTCCAAAAGTAAGAAATCCGTAGCCCTCAGATCATTCATCATCGGGCAGAAATTCGGGCGGCTAGGAGGACAACCGCCACAACCGTCATCGGCTCCTTACCGAACACCAGAAGAATCAAAGGCTAAGCAAAAGCAACTCATTTCAAAACAGTTTCGACATAGTTTGAAAGCAACAAAGATTTTCAGAAGGCAATGACGGTCCTAGCTCACGGTTCAGACCACCACGTCATCATTACCATTATACCCTTCTCGGCACCCAAAAGTTAAAACCAAGTGGATTATAAACTGACCAGCAGCAACCCGAAGAAAAAAGAAGAACGTTAGCAACTACAAACACCAACTGTGAGCCAACATCCACAACAGAGAAACCATCAAAGATACAGGCTGCAAGTAATATCAATTATGAGCGTTAACAACAAGTACACCAGTTACAACAATATCAATAATGACAGTTCAAACATCCGCAACAGCAGGGCATCGAACATTATCAATAACAATATTGCGAAGACAATGTGAAACTTAAGAGATGAGTCAAAACAGATGTAGCCCTCAGATCATTCATCATCGGACGTAACGGACAGAGTTCTACAGAACTACTTAAAGTCACAACGGTTAGAGCTACGAGCATCCTCAAACTTCAGACCATGACTAAATCTCCGCAAGGCCACAGTCAACCACAAACAGGCATAACAATTACAACAGCTCTAGCTCATCACCAGCATCTTCGCGTGAACCTTCACCGAGGAGTACCCAGCGTGATTGAAGTCCGTTACAAAACATATTGGATGAAGCTCATAGCTAAACGTATCATGTGTCAAAGAATCGAATTATTGTTACTCTGGACCGTTAATTTCCCTTGGCACAAATCCACTGCTATCCACACCTGTCAAGGTACCCAAATCCAAGTTAGCAAATCAATCGAGAATATACCCGTGGGAGAAAAAAAGATTCGAAAAGATCCTATCCAAATCCCCAAAAACATTGAATCTGGACGGATAAACATTTAACAGATTTGATACACATATCAGAGATTGAGATTTCATTAACGAGCATTAAACGAAATTGGGCGAAAGAGGAAAGTTTTCGAATCAGGTTATACCAAAACAGAAAATCCAAATCAATCTTCAAAATGTTTAAATCAGACATTCAAAGCATTAATTCTCAGAGTATGTATAAGATGGATGAGAAGAAGAGGAAATCACACACAAAAAAAACCCTAGAACTACGGTGAGAAAAAATTCGCAAATTCATAACCTAAGAAAATCAAGCAACAAAGGAGGAGAACTCATCTCTCTAGGCGACAAACCAGTTCCGGCCACCGCAAGCCCAAAATCGACGAAGCCTTGCATCAACACCGCTACCCCAATCTTCGGTAAACTCTCGTTTCCTTGTAAAAAGCATCGAACTTGTTGATTGTTTGTTGTGTTTCAGATTTTAGAAGAAGAAGAACTCAGAAGGTGAACAAGAACGGCTCAGAGAGAGAGATGTGATCGAAGAGAAAGTGAGGCGGAGAGAGAGATGAACGAAAGGGGGACCGACTTTGGGGGTGAAAGGGGAATTAGGGTTCATTCTATTTCTCTGTTTGGTTAATCCTTTTTGTTTATATTGTAATCACTCACTAATCTCACTAATCACTCACTAATCTCACTAAACACTCACCTAATCACCGCGTTTAACCACTTAATCACCATCTAATCCCCCTAACTATCCTTTAATCTCATTTAACCTGTTTTAATCTGGTTTAATCATTTTAACTTTATTTCATTAATTAATTAACCTTAATATATTATAATCAGTTTTTATTCAAACCAATTAAAACCTATTTTATTCAAAATTAATTTAATTAATCTCAACTCAGTTTTTTAATTAATAAATCTTTTAATATAATTAACTCACACTTAAATCAATCCTTTTGTTAACATATTGATACATTTATTCAAAACCTTTTTTAATTAAACTTTCAACTAAAAGACATTGTAATAATATATTTTTTTATCTAATAATAATAATTCCTTTTTATTTAAAATCGGCTTCTAGCCTTTTATAATAATTAAGAATCCCCTTTTTAATAACTTTATAATAAAAACTTTTGTTAAATTTAGTAAATTTTATTTAATAATGATAGCAAAACTTTTATTCAATAAAAACCCCTTTTATTTTAATAGACTTAAAATTATTCCTCTTCAAAAACTTAATTTGTTAGTAAATTTATTATGTTAGATAACTTTGTTAATAACTAATTTATATTAAAAATAATAAAAACCTTTTCAAAATCTCCGTAATAATTAATAAAACATTTTTTTTATAATTAAACCCACTAAAACTTTCTATGCAAATTAACCTTTTTAACTTATCCTTTTTTAACTCTTATTTATCTTAAAACATTTTTATCCCAACTTAATTAAAATATGAATAAATTTAACCTAATTTTTATTAGTGTGATTCTCTTAATAATAACATGGCTTTAACTTTTCACTTATTAAATTTATTTAAGAAAACCTCGAAAATAATAATAAAACTTATTGTATAATCTATTCAACCTTTCTTAAAATCAATTCAATTCCTTAAAAATCAATTTCACCTTAGGAACAAATCAATCCCCTTAAAATCAACTCAACTAAAATAAAATCGAACCAATTTAATCGAGCACGTTCACGCCTCCATCCGCTTACACTTCCACTCACATCTCCACTTGCACTCACTTAGCGCTTTCATGCGTCTGTGTTTGGTTTTACTTATTTGCCCTTTTATTTACCGCAATTTTACATTACCCGCAATTTACTTTCCGCATTGCATCCGTCCAAAGGAAAAACCTACACATGATTCAACAATTGTGTGTAGTGCATTCACATTTGCATCATTCTCCCCACATGATCCTTGATCCCATTCAAGTTGATCTTTCTAAGTTAGATCCTACCCCATAGGAAGGACCTCTTTTATAACTTAGATACAAACAAACAACTCAAAACAACACTACAATATTCAAACACAATAGAGAAATAGATGTTAATCATCTTAAGCGAGATAGAATCTCCACCCCCACAACAATACAATCAATACTGTAGGAACTTTGCCTTAAGAGAGATAGAGGCGTACCTCGTCGATCCCTATCCGAGTATTTGAGCCCTTCTCTTAAGACGATGCAAAGACTATTTTTCTGCAATTTGTGGCGGTTAAATCTCCCTTAAAATGACAACGCATCTCTTCTCCTAAAATCAATCAACCAACTACCCTAAACCCGTAGGAACTTTGACCACAGTCAAAGAACTCCTCAAACCTTTTAGGGGAACTACAAATACTCTGATTCCACTCCCGTAAGGATATGTAGGCATAGGATGCGACATCTTATTGAGTATACTTAGAAATAAACCCCTAGGTCTTTCAACCTTAAGCAGATAAACACTTAGCAATAAACAATATAAAAACAAGAGGTTCCTGTAGAGTACTACAGAAATTTAGGATGCTAACACCTTCCCTAAGTTTAACCAACCCCCGAACCTAACATATAAGTGAGACCATTCGATGCCATAAGCATCACCATTCCTTTCCATGATTTTCTCCATATCATCGTCTAAACTTTGGTATATTTTCAACACCTTGTGTATCTTGGTGTCTTTTGCTGTCGATTCATCTTCTCCTTCTTTCTTGATTGACAAGTCTTCCTCTATTTTTCCATGCTTGATATGAACTATAATCTCTCTCAAGGTAGTGTGGGTGATCTTATGGTTTACTGAGTCTTCTACTTCCTCCATGGTGTCAATGTTAAAAGTGGCCATAAGTCTTGTGATGACTGGTTCATAGGGTAGCCATACAGATGGGATTTCTTTGCATCAGATCATGTGTTTGGACATGCTCAAATCAATTAGTTGGCTCAGAAAAGTTTGCCAATCAATTTCCACAACTTACCAATCGATTGGTTAGTTCAAAAACAATTTGGAAAAGGTTTGGACAATTTTTTAATCACTAGGCTTGGCTTAGAAAATAAATTTCAAGATTAAAAAATTTGAAAATATATTTTTTTTGGTGTGCGTGTGAGTTTTTTTAGTACTTCTAAGCTACTTCCTTACTTTTAAAATACTCAAGTAGCTCAAATAGACAAACCGACATGACCTGGTGAGCTTTCACACTTTATTCGAGGTTTCAAGATTCTTTACTAGATTGATTTTGATCATATAAGCACTTTGATCTTGAGTATCATTTTGTTGATGAGGCATGAGATGTTTCTTTGGTTAGACTGGTGTATCTCATGAACCAAACTCTATCTTTTCAAGAGTATTTCACTCCCAAGAATTAAACAATCAACACAACCACTTAGGAAACTCTTCCTCATAAGTAAAATTTCACTCGCAAGCACTAAGGAAATTTCAAGTGAAAGAAATATTTTCTAGAGAGAGAAAGAAAAATTAGAGATACAAATTCCAAAGAAAATGTAATTCGTTGGAAAGTGGTATGTGAAGAAGTGGAGGTGAGCCTCCTTTATACAGGAGTTGGGAACGCCGAAAATGGGAATGATCCATGGGCTGATTTAATGAGTCATTTGATTGACACAAAGCTTCAATCGATTGGCCAACTCAGTTTTAATTGATTAGCAAGCCCAAATAGGAAATATTTGATATAAATTCGTTGCAAGTCATTAATGTGCTGTCAAAATTGTTTGGTTAAGCAATTAACTATCCTTTAATAGATTGGCTTAATGCTTCAATTGATTGCTTGGCTCAGAAAAGTTTTTCCAATCGATTGGCACAACTTACTAATTATTTGGTTAGTTCAAAAATAGTTTGGAAAAGGTTTGGACAACTTTTTAATCACTAGGCTTGGCTTAGAATATAAATTTCAAGATGAAAACAATTAAAAATATATTTTTAGGTGTGTGTGTGTGTGTGTGTGTGTGTGTGTGTGTGTGTGTGTGTGTGTGTGTGTGTGTGTGTGTGTGTGTGTGTGTGTGTGTGTGTGTGTGTGTGTGTGTGTGTGTGTGTGTGTGTGTGTGTTTAATACTTCTAAGCTACTTCCTAACTTTTATAACACTTGAGTAACTAAAATAGATAGACCGACATGACCTGGTGAGATTTTACACTTTATTCGAGGCTTCAAGATTATTTACTATATTTGTTTTGACTTATAATCAGTTTGATCTTGAGTATCCTTTTGTTGATGAGGCATGATATGTTTCTTTATTTAGATCACCATCATCATGGTTGATACCTATTGCCACCAACTTTGATCATCATTGTCATCATAAAAACTTTAGATAGATCTTTTGCAGAATTTCCAACTTTATACATGCAAGCACATAAATCCACATTCTCCCCCTTTTTTGATGATGACAACATATATCTTAGGGAGGTGGTAAAAGAGATAACCTGCATGTGTTTGGAGTGATTAAACTCCCCGTCAATTAAGTAGAAAGTATACTTTATTCCCTTTAAGAGTGTACTTCTCCCTCCTTTTCAAAATAAAAAAGGTGGATAAAACTATGTATTTGAGAATTAAAATATATGAACACATAGATCCCATGTAAAAGGAACAATTTACCTTATAGAGATGGATACGAGCATTCTAGAGTAAGGCATTGGTAATAGGATCTAAGATCTTATTTCTCCCAATGGATGGTAGCATCCAACTTTGAATTTATCTGGTATTTATACTTTGGATAACTTCTTCCCCTTGATTCTTTCTCAAACAGAACTCAAAAGTCTTTGAAGCTTTTTAAACCACGAGGAAATTTTGGAGTCTACTTCTTTCTTTCTCACATTCTTTCCAATGGATAATGATTTATTCGTAGGAAATCAACTTCTTTTTATCCTCCTTAGGCATTAGACTAATATTGGACTAAAGGCATACTGTATTTGACACCTTTTTACTCCAAAAGAACTTGAAACTTACCATAGGTTAGTAGAAAATAGATTTAATTAACTAATTAGTTAATAAATAACTTACTAGAGAATTAATCAAAGTCTTTTTATTTTTCAATCTCTATTAAGTGTACTACCTCAAAATCTCAAGGTAACTTGAGAAAATTTCCCTTTTGAGTAAACAACTGATAGTTGGTCTCACCATATGACTGATAAATCCATTACAAATTTATCATCTTAACCTTTTAATAGGTTCCGCAATCGTAATCATTGAATGATACCATTAACGGCTTGATCCCATCCGTTGAGGGATACCATCAACATCAAGAGCATCAAGATAGACAAACATTATCATGTAACTACCTTTTCTTGTACACCTAAAATTTTTCAGGAATCTATCTTATTTTTTTATTTTCATCTTGATAAGGGAGTGTTAAGACATGATCTTTTATAAGTATCTCCATTAACATTCTGAATTAGAAGCTCCTTAATGGTCCTTCATTCTTTATTTAGACATTGATTCTCTTAAGTTGACTTCTTTAACTTGAATCTCTCCATTTGGACTTTGAACTTCCTCTTGTCTTTGATATTTTTCTTTCCATTGATTGTCATCATCTAATGATGTTCTTTAAGGGATACATCCAAGAGTAACAACTTCTACTTCAGCCCACTAGGGGTTAGTTCACCAAAGGTATGAATTCTTTCATAGTTATGGTACTTTTGAAAAGAGGTTTTAAAAGGATTTCACATTAAGTTTTTTTTTATAGATCATGCATATAGAGGATTTAAACATACTATAATACCTTTGTTACACATCTTACTTAATATTAAGTAACTTGTGCAATAAAGTTATATCTGATTAGAGTATCTAAAGGGTGAGATTAGGGATGTTACCAAAAATCAAAGATTCAATGGTTTTATTTTGTTATTAGGAAAATAAATGTCTTCCCTCGTAAGCGTGTAACAATAGAAAATGTTTATTTCTTCACTTGTTTAGCTTGAAGAGAAACTCTCGGTATTACCATTTGCATCACAATTTGACTTTTCTACTTTTGGTACCATATATTTTTGGATCCTTTAATGTTAGGGGAATACATATTATGAGCAATCATCTTTCTTTCTTTTTTAATTTCAAAGTCCTCGTTCTAAAAGTATGAAGGAGGATGTCCTTCTTTACTCTCATGACTCTTTTTGATAAAATAAAGCATGGCAACATGACCTTCTTTGTTATAGTAATTGCATTTTAGGGTTTGTGTTTAGATTTTTGTTGGAAATTATAAATATTACTAAGACATTTACTATTGTTCTTAGGTTCATAACCAAAACCTTCCTTATTGTAGGACGTTCATTGGTTACCTAAAAAAGGATTCAAATTGTCTTTTCCTTTAGTGAGTTTATCAAGTGTGGTTTGAATATCTTCAATTTTGTTTTTCAAAGTGTCACATTGATCACACTTGATAGATTCGTCTAAGACTTTATAAGATAAGGAATATTTTTTACTTAGATCATATGATCTCTATCTAAGACTTTCTATTTATTCCAATAAGTTTTTATTCTTCAATTCAAGGGAAGTGATAATATCTTTGGAGGTAGAGATTATTTGGTCTAATTGACTTGTTTCTTTTGTTAGCTTCTTACAAATGCCAAATAAATATTGATTAGAAAAAAGAGAGATTACCTTATCGTTTTGATGATTTTTCGTGAGACAAAGGTTTGCTTCTTCTTTATCATCATTGTCATCCCAAGATATGTAAGCTCTCTTAGCTTCTTTTTGCAGTTTCTTGGATCATCCCTGATTCTAATTTTGAAGGCAGTTTGGTCTTTTGTGCAATTTCTCTCCACATTGATGACATGTAGGAATGGATGATGAACTTGCTTCAATTTTCTTCTGGAGTGTTGAAGTTTTTTTTGTGCCTTAGGAACTCCTTGAATTTTTGGAACATGACCTTCAAGAATTTATTAATATGATTTTGACAGTATTTATCTTCTGATTACATATCTTTGATGTTAGTATCTTTAAGTGAAATACTTGTCCACTTTTTCTATTATCTTTTTCATCATCAGGAAGTCATTTCAATCCATCTCATGTTCTTGAAATTTACCAAAGAAAGTATGTATGTCCATGGTTGCTAAGTTCTTAGATTCACAAATCATGGTGACTTTAGGTTACCAACTACGGTTTAGACATTTGTACATCTTGAAATTCCCAAGACCAAGTTGTTGAGGCCGAGTATGAAGGAATAAACAAGTTAGGTTGCATAAGCCTGAGCAAGCTAGAACCCGATCAAGAGGAGCATTATTACATGACATAAATAATTTGGTGTCAGTTCCATAATGACCCTGGTAGATGAGTAAGTCAGACCCAAGCTCTTGAAGGTGTTAGAAGGCGACATGAATAATCACCTACGATAGCTATGAAACAAATCCATGATTGCATGAGAGTTACAAAAATGATAGATGGGACATTTAATGGGAGTTAGAGAGGACGACAATGTTATCAGAGATCACTTAAACACTGGATCTGAAGGGACATTCCTTAATAACCCTCGGTAGAATTATAAGTATAAAAGGGGATTCTCTTCGAGGAAGAAAGACAAATAACTTACACCCCCTACAAACAAAACGATTGTGCTATCACCTGAATCGCCTTAGGGATATTATCCAAATAGTGTTTATCAGGAACATTTGGCGCCCACCGTGGGGCCTCGGTAAAAATCTCTCAAGCCTCACAAAATAATAGACTTTCACCAAACAAGTTAAATGTTCGGATCCTTTCCTAGAAGATTAAACCTCGCACCCCACGAGACATGGCATAACTCTTTACAATTATGGAGAACCTGCACCAGTAGAACAAATCTCTATAGGAAATTATCCACACACTACAGCAATAAAAAACTCTAAGGAGGATGAAGAAGAGGAGAGCTCCTTGATCCTCAACCTCTCTCAAAGGTAATTTGGGGAAATAAAGTCCTAAAAAACTTCAAACCACCACCTTTTTTGTCCTTCGATGGCAAAAGTGATCCTCAGGAGTATATAATACTATTAACAATTAAATGGAAATAGTCGTGGCTTCCGACTCCTTGAAATTCAAACTTATGGCGGGAATGTTCAAAGATGTGACATTGCGTTGGTATATGAGTCTTCTTGTACTATCAATGACCTTTATCAAGACTTGACTAGGAAGATGGTACAATGTTTCTCTGCAAGAAGAGAGCCAAAATCAAAGAATCTCTCTGCCAAGAAGGGAAAAAGCACTAAAGAAGTATGTGAGACCCAAATGGTCCGACACACACTCAACACCATTTTGGAAGGGTTTGATGGTGGAGGAGAAACAAGCTCGGCCATAAAAAGATAAGTCGGATCAATAATACACGTGTTATAAAATTGTTGTCAGAGAAGGAAGGAAGACTTATTGCCATCAATTTTTCAAATTCAGAAGGGGCATTGGCACATGAAAATGAACTGATGGTCATAAAAGTACAAATTCATGATTGGAGTGTCAAAAGAGTGTTAATTGATTTGGGAAGCTCAACAAACATACTATATTAGGATGCTTTAAATTAAAGGGAATGAACATGGATACATCCAAATTGCTACCCTTATAGAGTACCCTAGTCGGTTTCTCAATGGAAGAAGTCAATGTATTGTAACACCTACCCCTCATGACCATCTTTGGAAGTGGAAGTAATGCCAAAGGCATTAGGGTGAGATACCTGATAGTGAATGCATCATCACCATAAGACATCATAATCATAAGGCTGTCGTTGTACTATCCACTATTTATCTAACCATGAAGTATCCCCTAGATGGTGGAAAAGTTGGAGTAATTAAAGGTGACTATGGACTGTCTAGGAAATGCTACAAAGATAGTCTGAAGCTAAAAAAGAAGACCCGGCAGGATCATCATATAATGGAAAACACTTTGAAGGTGAACTTGGTCAAGCTTGATGTAAGAACAAGATTTGGTTCTACATCTGGCCTTTAGTTTTGATGATAATAATACATTGTTTCTTAGAGAATAATTTTGTACCCTAATGGTTTTGCCTAGTGTGTAGCTTTGGCTAACAGGTTCTGACTCTGAAGATTTGGCGTGTGACGTCATCAGATTCTGAACTCAACATAGTTTTATTCTAAAGAGATATAAAAGTGTGATTTATAAGATTATGTAAAGTTCTAGAACACTCTTAAATAATGGTTCTTATGAATATTTGTGCCAAAGCTTCTAACTCTGAATTTGATAGAAGAACCTCTGAAGGTTTATCAAGCTCTTAAGATTCTGTATTCTCAAGTTCTGAAGACTCTAAAGACAAGGTTATGAAGATTCTGAAGACTTTCTACTCAATTTTGATCCTTCTAAATATGCTTCAACAATATTTATTCAGAAGCCTTTGAAGATTAAAGGATAAGATCAAAATATTTTACATGAGAAAAATAATGCACAGTACAATATCAAACATTATTTCCACTATGCTCATTTTGTAGAATAAGGAATTTACTATTGTACTATTTTGTCTCCCACCTTTGCAGACCGTTATGCAAGGTGCCAGCTCATTTTTGAAGATTTCCATTCTATCCTCCAATGGATCTTTTCATTGCCTATATAAAGGAGATTTAGAAGAATGAATGTAATTGCTAGTTCACGCTAATTCACACCACATCACGACGCTTTTGTTGAACTGAATATTATTCTTGTGAACATAGAAAGAAAACACACATAGAGCTTTTGTTTGTTTTTGTGTGATAAATTCACTGTACTTAAACTCGTGTAATCTGCTTTCTTAGAAGCAACTTTGTAAACACAAATTTGTATCAATATTTTAATTTTATTGTTTATATTCCTTGAGAGACTAGGGTATAGTTAGGATTCTAGTATTGATTACGCATCAAACACTTAGTTGTGTCAGATAAAGATCCAGTCTGTCAAACACAATGGCAGATTTTCCACCTCCACCTGCTGTATATGATAGAGACCATTATAGCGCTAAACCTCTTGTTTTTGATGGAGAAAGATTTAATTACTGGAAATATAGAATAGAAAGTTTCTTTCTTGGTCATGATTTAGATCTATGGGATATGGTAGTTAATGGCTACATACACCTCGTAGATGCTAGAGACAATAAAATAGAAAGATGAGTGATGAGAGATCAATAAAAGAAAGATTATAAGAATTACCATAAAGCTAGAACTATCTTGTTAAACGCCATCTCATATAATGAGTACGAGAAGATAACAAATAGAAAATCTAACAAGTCTATATTTGATTCTTTGAGGATGACAGTTAAAGGAAACACCCATTTCAAAGAAACCAAGGCACTTACCTTGATTCAGAAATATGAAGCGTTCAAGATGGAAGACAATGAAAATGTTAAGAACATGTTCTCAAGGTTTCAGAATCTTGTTGAGGACTGAAGGTTCTGGACAAAGGATATTATTCTACTGATATTGCGAATAAGATCATTAGAAGTACCTAAAAGATGGAGACCATTGGTAACTGCGTTGAAGTTATCAAAGGATTTGAACAACTCCTCTCTTGAAGAACTTGTTAGTTCTTTAATAAGTCGTGAAATTGAGCTTGAAGAATAACAGCCCTATAGAAATAGAAAATTAGTTGCTCTAAAGTCTTTGCAAAAGTCTAAAAATACTAAAGCCTTTCAAGAAAAAGGAAAAGAAAAATCTGAAGAAGATTATGAAGAAGAATATGAGTTGTCTCTTCTGTTCAGAAGAGTGAATAAACTTAAGAAGAAAAGACAAGTCAGGTTCAAAGGACAGAGAAAGACAGACGGTTGTTCTAAATCTGTTTTTGTATCCAAGAAAGTTAGAGCCAGTAAAGAAGTTATTTTCTTTGAGTGTAGAGATCTAGGTCATTACAAGAATGATTGTCCCAAGCTGAAGAAAGATAGACCAAAGAAGAAAGGCTTCAGAGGCAAAAAGAAGGGTCTGATGGCTACCTGGGACGATTCAAAATCCTTAGAAGATGACACTGAGGAAAATAAAGCTAATGTGGCGCTGATGGCATGCACAGAAGCTCTTCTTGAGAAAGTTCAATCAGAATCAAAATTTGAGTGAGACTCTGAAGAGGTATTTGCTGAACTCTCTCACTCTGAACTTGAATCCAGTTTAACATAAGTTCTAGATAAGTATCAGAAGCTTTTGAACAAATATAAGGATCTGAAAAAGGTTCATGCATCTGAGTCAGAAGCATACTGTAAGCTTAATAAAAATTTCTCAAGTTTAAATGATGAAAACTTTATTTTTAAAAATAAAAACTTTGTGCTTCATAACAAGAGTTCCAAAATTGAGAAGAAAAATCTTTCAGAAGTCTCTACAGATTCTTGTGATGTCATAAAGAAATATGACAAATCCTTCTAGAAATTTCTTTCTAGAAGCCTAAATAGAAGCATAATGGCTTCAATGATTTATGGCGTGAGCCGAAATGGAAGAACAGGAATTGGTTATGTTTATGATGAAGAGTCTACATCTAAAAAAGGTGATAAACCAAAAACTATTTCTTTCCATTTTGTCCCTTCTGGTAAACAAAATGGTGTTGTGCCTAAAGGTAAAGTTGTTTCAAAACCTAAGGCTAAAACAAAAGCTCATACCGATTTCAACTATGCATACATGTATGCATTTCCTGCACAGAAACCTAAGCTTGTTAAAAAATCTAGGAAAACTAACAAAAAAGGACCCATAAAGATTTGGGTACCTAAGGATAAGATAATCTATATTGCAGACATCCTTAAAAACACATTTTAAACACCAGTCATAGTATTTGGACTCTGGATGCTCACAAAACATGATTGGAAAAAGGCATATGTTCCAAAGCCTCGAACTTAAGCATGGGGGCATCATCGATTTCGGAGGTGATCAGAAAGGGAAGATCATTAGCTCTAAAATGATTGGTAACAATTCTCTCTCTTCTATTACTAATGTTTTATTAATTGAAGGATTAATGCATAACTTATTGTCCATAAGTCAATTGAGTGATAATGGTTATGATATAATCTTTAATTAGAAGTCATGTAAAGATTTCAGTCAGAAGGATGGCTCAGTCCTTTTCAATGGAAATAGGAAGAACATTATTTACAAAATTAGACTTTTTGATCTGAAAAATCAGAATGTAAAATGTCTTATGTCTATAAATGAAGAGTAATGGATGTGGCATAGACGATTGATCCATGTTAGCATGAGAAGAATTTCTCAGCTAAATAAGCTTGATTTAGTTATAGGCCTTCCTAATTTGAAGTTTGCTTCAAATGCTCTTTGTGAAGTGATCGAGAAAATAGCAAGTGTACTATTTTTACCGATTGTAGTAATAAGGGAAAAAGTCCCAAGTATCGATCTCGAGGACTGCGTAGAAATTAACGGGATTTTTAGTATTCAAAGGAACAAAAAGTCTAGGGGGTTATTTGGTAGCAGAGTAACACAACAAGTAAATAAAGACTTATAGATAAATCTAAGAACGATGTTAGGGGAATGGACACAATGTGAGTAAAGACCATGTAGGATTATTCTTAGATAATTTTTATTAACCTTAATTCATCAGTTCTCAAATTTAGTTTTCCTTAATTCCTTAATAAAAATCCTTTGATAAGTTTCATGTACACTAATTCCTCAGTGTCCATGAAAAGCATCAAGCAATAGTTCTGACATAAAATACGTGATACGGGATATCCCCATTCCTAAGCAATATCTACCGTAATATTATTTTGCAAAAGCATTAGGTTGACTTTCCAGACCAAACCTAATCATAAATCGAATTCTACTTTCCAATATGAATATGCATTAAGATTGTTGCAAAATAAAATATATAAGGTGAATAACATAATTCTCATAGAATAATCCAAACAAATGTCAATACATCGCAATGCAGGGCCACCCCCTAACAATTGGGGGTTTAGCCACTCATGTTCTTAATAAAAGCAAATGAACTTAGAAATAAAAGGTAAGAGATCATTATAATTGAAATTGGTTCACTTGGATCGTCAATTGCTTCCGCGTTTGATCGATCCTTCGTTCTCCAGAATTCTCCTTCAGATGTGTAAAAATCTATCCCAATCCAAAAGTTGGTGTTTTCCTTTTGCCAAAATACGACTAATATAACTCAATTCAAATTACATGATATAATGTCTAAAATACCCTTCGAAATGGCTCAAAATGCAAAAATTCAGAAAACGACAATTTTCACCATCAGTGGCCCTGACACGGGGCCGTGTTGTGTAACACGGGTGGCCGTGTCAGGCTTCTGTATCCAAAATGCTCAAAAACATGCATCAGAGGCTGCAACACGGGCCGTGTTGTGTGACACGGGTACCCGTGTTGCTCTTCTGTTATCCATTCTTTTCTTCTCCTCTTGGCCGTGTCCCTCCTGACACGGGTCGTGTTGTGTAACACGGGTACCCGTGTCAGGCCTCTGAATTCCACTTTTTCGACTTTTCTTTGCCTCCGAAATGGTGCGAATGTCAGGCCATCAATTCTTGCCAAAAACACACTAAAAGAAACCGAATCACACGCACCAGCGACAAAAGTAATACAAACCTCACAATAAGACTTACATAAAAACGACTACAAATAACTAAGATAACAAAAACCAAAGCTTCGAAAACAGATAAAAACAGTGCAAAACCAACAACAAATAGAGTTTGAAAACACAAGTGAAATCCACCAATCATGAAGCATGTCAGAAAGGCAAGTTTTCAAAAACTTCTTTCAAAGCAAAATATGTTGTTTCCATATCCAAACCATTAGAACTTCTGCACATTGACCTTTTTGGACCAGTGAAAACTGCTTTTGTCAATGGTAAGAAGTATGAACTAGTCATTGTATATGACTACAATAGATGGACATGGGTTAAAATTATAAGACACAAGGTTGAGTCACATTTTGTATTTGCTACCTTCTGTTCTCAAGTGCAAAATGAGAAACAGTTTAGAATTTTTAGAGTCAGAAGTGATCATGGTGGAGCATTTGAAAACAAATATTTTGAGAAACTCTTTGATGAGAATGGCATTTCCCATGATTTCTCCTGCCCTAGAACTCCATAATATAATGGAGTTATAGAGAGGAAGAATATGAGTTTACAAGAAATGGCAAGGACCATGATCAATGATACTAATATGGCTAAGTACTTCTGGGCAGACGAAGTCAACACAACATTTTACATTCAAAACATGATCTCTATAAGATCTATTATGGATAAGACTCCATATGAAATATGGAAGATCAGAAAACCCAACATTTCATATTTTCATCCTTTTGGTATGATTATTTTATGTTGAACACTAAATACAATCTAAACAAGTTAGATTCTAAGGCACACAAGTGTATTATGTTAGGATACTCTAAATGCTCTAAAGGCTATCGAGTATACAACACAGAAACAAGAAATTTTTAGGAATCAATTCATGTTAGATTTGATGATAATCTTGACCTTGAAAAGTCAAAGTTAGTAGAAAAGTTTGCAGATATGGAGATCATCTATTCAGGCTTTAAAGGTAAAACTTCAGAAGCAAAAGATGTTGAGGCAAAAGAGTTTGAAACTATTCAACCAGAAGCTGTTATAAGTCAGACTCCTCTGAGGAGGCACAGACAAAGATCCTCACAATCTGAAGAATTAATTCTGGGAGATAAGACTGAAAGTGTCAGAACCAGATCCTTATTCAAACCTCCTGAAGAGACACTTTTGGGTTTGGTGTCCCTTATAAAACTTACATTTGTTGATGAAGTACTTTTGGACACTTAGTGGATTATGAAAATGTTAGAAGAGTTTAACCAATTATCCATATATGATGTGTGGACTTTTGAGCCTACACCCAAAGGAACTCATGCCATTAGAACAAAGTGGGTCTTCATAAACAAGCTGAATGAACAAGGAGAGGTAGTAAGAAACAAGGCCAGACTAGTTACACAAGGCTATAGTCAGCAAGAGGGAATTGACTATACTGAAACCTTTGCACCAGTTGTTAGGTTAAAGTCTATTTGTCTCTTAATGTGATTTGTTTTTAATCATAACATCATATTGTACCAAATGGATATTAAGAGTGCATTTCTGAATGGTTACATAACTAAAGAAGTGTATGTACACCAATCTCATGGTTTTGAAAATCATGAAAACCAAAATTTTGTTTTCAAACTTAAAAAAATCATTGCATGGTCTGAAACAAGCTCCTAGAGCATGGTATGAAAGACTAAGCAATTTTCGTTTAGAAAATGATTTAACCGGAGGGAAGGTTAAAAAATGATATTCTTGTTGTTCAAATCTATATAGATTATATCATATTTGGCTCTGCTAATGCTACTTTATGCAATGGATTTGCTAAGTCTATGCAGGCACAATTTGAGACGAGTTTGATGGGAGAACTCAAGTTCTTTCTGGGGATTCAGATCAATCAAAGTCTAGAAGGAACATACATCCATCAGAGTAAATAGACAAAAGAACTTTTGAATAAGTTTGACATGTCATAATGCATGATATCAAACACTTCTATGCATCAAACATGTATCTTTGAGAAGGATGAGGTAAGTGCTAATGTAGAGAAAAAGGTATACAGAGGTATGATTGGTTCTCTCTTATACTTACCTGCTTCTAGACCTGACATTTTGTTTAGTGTATGTTTGTATGCTCGCTTCCAACCTGATCCTAGAGAATCCCACTTAACAGTTGTTAAGAGGATCTTCAGGTATCAAAAGCTACTATCCCACTTGGCTTGTGTTATATAGAATCAAAAGAATATAAGCTAGTGGGTTATTGTGATGGTGATTACGCTGGAGATAGAATTGAAAGAAAAAGCACTTTTGGAAGTTGTCATCTTCTAGGATATAAATTGATCTCATGGTCCAGCAAGAGGCAATCAACCATAGCATTATCAATTGCTGAAGCTTAATACATTGCAAATTCTGGATGCAACACTCAGATGCTCTGGATAAAAAGTCAGCTAGAAGATTTTCAGATATATGAAAGTAACATTCTTATTCTCTGTGATAATAGTTCTGCTATATGTTTATCTAAGAATCCCATTTTACATTCTATATCTAAACATATTGAGACTAAGCATGACTTTATACGTGACTATGTTCATAGGGGAATTTTAAACTTAAAATTTATTGATACAGACCATCAATAGGCTGATAACTTTACAAAACCCCTTGCTGAAGATATATTAAATTTCATTCTGGAGAATTGAAACTTGGATTTTTGTCCATAATGAAAAAGATGATTATCTCATAATGGTTTAATGAGACTCTGAGATATTTTAACTCTGAACATTTGAGTCTTCTGAAGTGAGAAGGTTTCATTAGTTCATAAGTATCTGAACTTGTTTGGTTAGACAATCTATTTTCTAGATACTGAACAATTTATGCATTAATTAGATGTTAATTAGTCTTTATAAGTGGAACAGTTTTTAAGACAACTGTCTTAGAAAACTGAAACGCTTTTGAACGACTGAGTGGCACATTGGGTGTATACGCTTTACCTCTTGTCATATTTTGTGCATTATTCAAGATTTGATTCATGATTGAAAAAAAAAACTTTATATAAACCCACTTCACACACCTTCACTACATTCACTTCCCAAACTTTCTCTCTTTCAAGCCCTCAAAGTTCTCTGAAATCCTAAACTATTCTTTATCATCAACAATGGAACAACACCACGAACAAGTTCAACAACAACAATCTGCTCAACAAACTTCACAGTAACCAGAATAGTTGAAATAAGGAATCCCTGAACTAACTCTTTCTACCCCTATAGATTAGTTGAATGTTCTCTTCTAGTTAATGGTGGATTTTGAGAATCTGAAGGTTAATGGATATGATTTAATTGGAGGAGTTAAATCTCAGGGTTGGGAAAGTTATTTTGATCGTCTCAAAGGACCAGTCTACACTAAATTAGTGAAGCAATTCTATATATTTACTTCAGCTACGAGTCTTCAAGTAACATCTATAGTGTTAGGGCACAAGATCACCATTTCTGAGAAGTCCATTGCTAAACTTCTCAGTCATGATGGTTCTGGGAAGCGTTGGTTTGAGATGTTGGCTAAAAATAAAAGAATGGAAGAAATTTCTTAAGTAATGTTTTTGGATGGGAAGCCCTCCTCTAACGTCAAAAAACTGCATCATCATCTTAAGGTTTAGTTCAAGATAATTATGGGATGCATTCATCATAGACCATCATCAAACTCACCCGATTACATCAACACATAGTAGAAGTACATGTTGTACTACATTCAACTGGAGATAAGATGAATTTTCCCTCCATTCTCTTCAAGTATCTGAGGGAGATGGTTAAGGAAACTAGAAATGAATCCTCTAAACCTAGAAAGTGGATACCTCTGAGAAGGCTTATTTATGAGATCCTCTTTGAGAGAAAGTTGGTTCAAGATCCTCTTTGAAATTGGAAAACCCTTCAACAGAAGGAATCTGAAAAACATGTCCTCAATTACAACTGTTGTTGATCCTTCAGAGCTTATAGACAAGCCAACTATTAGTGCTAGAAGAATTCCAGTTGATGATTTCCCTATTTATACTCAGGAAGATTCTAAGAAAATTCTGCAACTATGCATTGCTGATTGTCTGGAAAAAGGTGAAATGCCACTGGCTTACTCTTTTGAAGAGTTTCCTGAAACCTAACTAAATCTTTAATCCTTGAGAAAGAGGACGTCCAAGTCTACTGGGGAAAGACCTTTCAGAGTTCCTTAATCCCCAACAAAAATTGCCAGAACTTCTAATATTTTGAAGAACATTCTGAAGAATATTGTGAGATCTGAAGAAGCTGTCAGTTATGGGAACCCCAGACCTTCTGAAGCTGCCATTCCTCAGGCCAAGCCTAATAGTAAGTCCCCTCTGATTGAAATTCAATTTCATTTAGCATTCACTACTTCATCCACTTATCAACCAACTTCCATCCCAACTCCAACAACCTCCCACATTCTTTTTGGAACCATAAAAACACCCATCTCAAAACAACCATTTGTATCTATCACCACTCCAACACCCATTATTTTTATAAATCTCCCTATACCAATCCAAACTATGGTTGATTTAACTACCATCGCTACTACTCCAATTCCATCTAAACCAACACCACCACCAACTTCTGAACTAAATCCCGCTGACCCTCAACCTAACCTTTTAGAAGACCACTTTTCTGACTCAAAATTTTCCGTACCATCTTCTATCTCACTCTTATTACCATAAGCTCGTGCCTTTCCAAAAGACACCTTAACTCCACCAACTCTACCCCTCAACCAAACCTAGTTGATAAACATATCTTTGACACCTTCTAGGAACGTATCAAAAATAATAAACAATCAACTACTGACTCTTCTGACGAATCAGATTATAATGATTTTGATTCAGACATTGAGGTCATTGTTGCCCCTAAAAGAACATCTCATCTATATTATGACCAAACTGCATTTTAAACCAACATACGTCCCAAACCTTTGGATGAATTGTTAATGCAATTTGAAAATGAGGTTGTTTCCAAATTGAATCTTCTCACTGATGTTTTCACGTCTAATGCAAACCTATATGAATTTCATACTCTGCGTAACAACTTCAGAAGATGGATTAACTTAGAGTTTGAATTCCTTTTCTTGAAGGATTCTCAAAGGAGCTTCTATGCCAGATTCTCTGGTATTGTTGAATCTTTGCTTCAGAAGGTTACTCTAAATTTTCTTCTACCTGGAACTGTTATAGAAGCTCCTCTTCCTCCTCCAGACACAATTTTGGCATCCATTTCTGAAACAAAGGATATTATGGAAGCTGATGATTCAGGCTCTGAACCTTCTTTAGTGCTGAAGACTCGACATGAGTTGAAGACTAAGAATCAAGTGGTTAAATCACGCCTAGAAAAACAAGATGAAATGTTCAAGGAATATGATACGACTAACATAAATTTTTAAGGGATTCTTTAAGCCATTATATCAAGACCGCCACCCCTTTCTTAGAAACCTATTTTTAAAACTTGTTGTGTTTCTAGTCTTTATCATTTATGCACTTTGCTTTTGTATCTTTGTATTTTCAATGAAATGAGATTCTGTGTCATTTTACTTTGTCTATATTTATTTATATTTTTGATTGATGACAAAGGGGGAGAAAAATGATATGATTTTGATATACCTATTTCCATTCTGACACCCAAACATTTGTTTTTAATAATCTTATTTATGACTCTGATTAACTGTTATGGGAACTTTGAATAAGTTCACCATGCTTTAAGTTAACCAAGCTTTTCAGGAATCAAAGATTTTCTCAGAAGACATAGATTAAGCTGAAATGAGTTTAGTTAACTCGAAACATATAACTAGATGTATATAAGCTTGGACGATAACCAGACATATATTAGTTCTAACATATTAAGCTCTGATACAAAGGCTGATAATCAAAACTTCTGATACTCAAAGCAAAGTCAATTCTTAAATACTTATGTAACCAAACCTCTACTTTTGTAACTAGGATTATGCGTTCTAGGAAGTTATTTCCTTCATACTGATTGAGATATTTTATATGTTAAGATTATTTTAAATTCTTATATTCAGGGGGAGCATGCAAACCTAATTCTGAAATTCTAAGCTGAAAAATAATTTTAATAGTGTAAAATTTTTGGGGAGCTTACAAACCTAACTCTGATGTTTTTATATAATTTAAACAAGTAAATATTGTTCATCAAAATACATAGTTTTGTCATCATAAAAAAGGGGGAGATTGTAAGAACAAAATTTGGTTCTGAATCTGGCTTCTAGTTTTGACGATAACAATACATTGTTTCTTAGAGAACAACTTTGTACCCTAATGATTTTGTCTAGTGTGTAGCTTCTTCTAATAGGTATTGACTATAAATATTTGGCGTGTAACTCCATTAGATTCTGGACTCAAAATACTTTGACTCTGAAGAGATACAAAGTGCACTTTAGAAAGTTATGTCAAGTTCTAAAATGATCTTAAAAACAATTTTGATGAATGTTTGTGTTAAAGCTTCTGACTGTAACTCTGATAAAAATGCCTCTGAAGGTTTATCAAGCTCTCAAGATTCTGCGTTCTCGAGTTTTGAAGACCAAGTTCTGCAGACTTTAAAGACAAGGTTCTAAAGATTCTTACGACAAGGTTCTGAAGACTCTCTACTCAGTTTTGATCCCTTTAAACATGCCTAAAAACATTTATTCAGAAGCCTCTGAAGATTATAAGATAAGATCAAAAGGTTTTACATGAGAAAAATAACACACAGTACAAGATCAAATATTCCTTCCACTATGCTGATTTTATGGAATAAGGCATGTACTATTGTACCATTTTGTCTCCCACCTTCGCAGACCGTTATGCAAGGTGCCAACTCATTTGTGAAGATTTCCATTCCACCCTCGAACAAATATTTTTATTGCCTATATAAAGGAGACTTGGAAGAATAAATGAAACTGCTAGTTTATGCTAATTCACACTACATCACAATGCTTTTGCTGAGTGGAATATTATTCTTATGAACATAGAAAGAAAACACACGTAGGGCCTTTGTTCATTTTTTGTGATAAATTCAATGTACTTAAACTTGTGTAATCTTCTTACTTAGAAGAAACTTTATACACACACCTTTGTATTCCTTGAGAGACTAGGATATAGCCAGGATTCTCTAGAAGACATTGACGGGTAGTCTTTGTGTGTATGCAATCAATTGATTATAATGGAGTAAGTCTTTGTTGATAAGGAGAAATCACCTTGGCGGATGGAATGAAATAGCTTAGTTAACAGTGAACCAGGAAAAAATATTTATGTTCATTTATTTTTGTTCTTATTTCATCTTTGAGTTTTTTGGGTACGAAAAAGTTTTATATTAGAAACCCAGTTCAAACCCCCTTTCTTGTGTTTCTTGTCACCCTCACTTGATCCTTAGGAAGATCCACCAGATGATATCTTGACCCTTATTGGAGAATTTAAAAAGGTGCAAACCGGTACTGAATATTTTTAGATCACACAGATAGGCTCAGAGCTACCTCAGGAAGAGGAAGAAGACATCATTAAAGTACTGACTGATAATGTCTACCTCTTTACATGGAAGCCATCAGATATGCTTGGGGTCAACCCTATTGTCGTGAGTCACCATTTATCACTTGATCTATCATCGAAGGCTGTAATGCAGAGAAAACTAATAAATGTAGAAGAAAAAAGGAAAGTCGTTGTAGAGGAGGTCGGTAAGCTCTTGAAGGTCGGATTCATCTAGGAAATAAAATATCCTACATGATATCCAATTTTGTCATGGTAAAGAAGAACTCGGGAAACTGGCGTATATGCATAGACTTTACCGATCTTAACAAAGCTTACCTGAAGGATCCCTATCCATTGCCATATAATGATAGACTGATCAACCTCGCATCTAGGTTCTTTTTGCTTAACTTCATGGATGCTTACTCAAGATATAATCAAATACGAATAAACATGGTTGATGCTCCGAAAACAACATTCATGACTAATGGAAACAACTATTACTATAAAGTAAGGCCATTTGGTCTTAAAATGATGGGGCTACGTATCAGAAGTTGATGGACATGGTATTCTCATCAAATATAGGAAGAACACTTGAAGTGTATGTTTACGATATGTTAGTCAAGACCCAAAGGAAGTAAAGCATGTAGATGACTTGAAAGAAACTTTTGAATCAATAAGGAAGTTCGACATGAGGCTTAATACCGACAAGTGCACCTTCGGGGTACAAGCCGGAAAGTTTCTAGGCTTCATGTAGACACACCGGGGGATAAAGCCAAATCCAGATAAGTTCTAGGAAATCATTTATATGAGAAGCTCGACATCAGTGAAAAATGTCCAAGAGATGATTGAGAGATTAACCTCCTTATCTCGATTCTTGTCTTGCACAGGCCAAAAGTCCATACATTTCTTTGCGACTATAAAGAAGTCAACAAAGTTCAATTGGATGGAATAATGTGAGAGGGAATTTGTGGAGCTTAAATAATTCATGTCTACTCCGCTGATCCTGATTCGTCCAAAGGAAAATTCACCCCATACCTTATATTTAGCAGTATCCGAGAAAAATGTTAGCTCAATATTGGTTCATGACAGTGATGGAGATGAAAGACTGATTTTCTTTGTTAACAAAGTTCCCAAAGTATCAGAGGTTCGTTATCATAAGATCGAACGATTGGTTTTAGCAGTAGTAACTACCGCCACGAAACTCATACAATACTTCTAGGGCCACCCTATCACAGTGAAGAAGAACTATCCCATAAAAGGAATCTTGAAGAAACCGGATCTGGCAACCAAGATGGTAGCCTAGGCAGTAGAACTGTCTGAATATGACATAACGCAAGCACCTAAGAACAACATCAACTCACAAGTATTGACAGATTTCTTAATAGAGTTGAGCTCGCCCACCCTAGAGGAAACATCTGAGTAGTGGATCGCTCATCCAACCTCAAAGATAATGGAGCGCGAATAGTACTAAAGGGACCGAGGGAACTAATAATAGAGCGGTCTCTCGACTTCAATTTTAGGCAAAAAATAATCAAGTAGAATACAAAGCAGTGATTTCCAATTTGAAGCTAGCCAGAGAAGTTGGAGTTTCTCATTTATTGAACTAACTCACAATAATTACTAGTCAAATTAGAGGAGATTATCAGACAGAGGATGCATTATTACTCAAGTATCTACAACGAGCTTTACAGTTATCCAAGGCGTTCACGAAATTTGAAGCATCACATATTCCCCAAGAAGAAAATTTCCGAGCCGATCTGCAAGCTCGGTTATCCAGCAGCAAGGGCCCTGGGTTAAAATGAACGATAATCAGAGAAACTTTGGAAGTGCCAAGCATGAAAACAGAAGAGGTCATGGTATTAGAAAATGCAAGGGGGTGGATGACACTCATAATTCAATATATGACCCAAGAAAAGTTTCCATATGAGGAGACTGAGGCTAGTGCATCAAAAGGATATATTCCCAATACCTCATAGTAGTCAACCAACTATATAAGATGGGCAGGTCTTCCCCGATGTTGAGACGTGTCGCTGAAGAATAAATAGGGCTCATAATGAAGGAAGTACATGAAGGAGTGTGCGGAAGTCATATTGGGGGGAGAGCTTTATCTGGAAAGACACTCAAGACTGGGTACTATTGGCTGAGTATGCTACAAGATTGTGTGCGGTTCATAAATCATGGTGAGAAATGTCAGATCTATGCCCCTTTCATATATTCTCCTGTAGAGTTATTACATTTAGTAATATCCCCTTGGCCTTTTTACCAACTGGGGACAGATACTCTTGGCTCTTTTCCTTTAGCCGTCGGACAACTAAAATTTCTTATCATGGCAGTGGATAATTTCACCAAGTAGGTGGAAGCCGAGGTCGTATCCTGAATCACCGCAGAGAGGGTAATATGTTTTTATTTGAGAAATATCATATGCTGTTTTAGCTTACCAGGGATCAATGTATTCGATAATGGCACGCAATTCATGAGCTCGTCTGTTATAGAATTTTGTAGGAACCTTGAAAATTTTTAACTGGTTTTTGTTGATAAGCATCCCCAGGCTAATGGAAAAGCGAAATATTTTCTGGATCACTTGACAGATTCAAGGTTTACTAAGAAAAATGTGTGAAGTTTGAAAATAATAAGGTTTTGAAAATTTAAAAATTGGGAAGGAGATGAAAAGACTATCCTAAAGCATAAAGTAAATGGTCTCATTGTCAAGTAGCCCAAGAGAAAGCCTTTGTATGTGCAAGTGTACTAACCACGAGAAGAGGCAAGCATTTGACATTGGTCAAAACCAACATTCATTTCCCTTTGGATTGAGCCACAAGATGAACAAGCAACAAGCACAAATGAATATTAAGGGAAAACCAGATGAACAATAAGGTCACAAAGCCACAGAGAAAGCATCCAAGTCTTGAATTGAGGATAAAAAAGTCTCATATGAAGTATTATGTCTCCGATGGATCACATGGTCTCAAATACCACTCCGAGCAAAGGGAAAACACTAAGTCCAAAGGTCCAATGTCCAACATACTCGTTAATCAAGGGATAATAACACAAAGTCCAAAGCATCAGGTCAAATTTTTTTAAGGTCTTAGCCATTTTATCATGTTTTTTGTTCTTTTTTAAATAAGAAATCAAAATAATGCATAAAGATAAAAGGAAAAAATAAAAGGCAAGAATGTATATGCCATGAATGTGAATGACATAAAAATAAATGACATAAATGTAAAGAGCATAAAAGTAAATGACATTAATAGAAGTAACATAAATGTTAGCACAATTAATATGTCAATGTTAGTGTTAATGAGGATTCAACCGAGTCGAGAAAATTTAGTTCCATGTTAAGCAATCGTAAGTAAACTTATGTAGAAGTCACACCTATCTAAGGTCGGTCAATAACAATTTATGTCTCAACATGTTAGAGAACTAACACAAAGTTGCCTCCAAAAACAATGTCACGTAATAGAAAAACCAAAAGAAGCGGAAGGAGGAGAGGGAGAAAGAGAGAGAGAGAGAGAGAGAGAGAGAGAGAGAGAGAGAGAGAGAGAGAGAGAGAGAGAGAGAGAGAGAGAGAGAGAGAGAGAGAGAGAGAGAGAGAGAGAGAGAGAGAGAGAGAGAGAGAGAGAGAGAGAGAGAGAGAGAGAGAGAGAGAGAGAGAGGTACTCGTGTATGAGATCATTTATCAAAAGCCAAAGGCTCAAAGTATGATCCAACTATGGATAACCTACCTCTGAAGCAAAGTACCATAAATGATCAAATGATCATTTATAAGCAAGTTTGTACTAAAGAAGGTTGAATCAACCAATTGACCATCTCTCAAGGATTTGAAATGTTGAACACATAATCAATCAATCAATCATCAAAATCCAAATCACAAATATTCAAAAATACGAATAAAAAAAGAAAAAACATATCAAAATGATTAAAATGGAAAATACCAAAGAGGTATCAAAACATCAAATAAATGGCCAAGAAAATTGAAAAAAGCCAGAAATATTACAAATAATGAGCATTACAACTGCCGATAATCTATAAACAATCTCATACTACCATCTTTCTTCTTTACCAATAATACCAGAGCTCCCCAAGGCGACACACTTGGTCTTACAAACTTCTTTTCCAACAAATCTTCCAGTTGTTTCTTCAACTCTGCTAATTCTGAAGCTGACATCATGTATGGTGCCATAAAAACAGGTATGGTACCAGGGATAAGATAAATAGTTAATTCCACTTCTCTTTCTGGCGGCACATCTGAAATATCTTTCGAAAATACTTCTAGAAACTCTCGTACCACCTGTATTTCATTGATCACAGCTTGGTTGTCAACAGATAGCGATGCGAACATCACAAACACTTGAGTGTCATCTTCTAAAATATTCTTCAACTCTTCCATAGATAAGAAACCAGCCCCCTCATCATCACCAGGAGTAGGAAACCACATCGATTAATTAAAACAATTAATCTGAACATGGTTATACATAAACCAGTTCATTCCCAAGATAATATCAAAATTCATCAGCGCAAGCAAATGAGGTCCACATTGAAATCCCTATCAAAGATTCTAAAAGGATCATTCAAGCAAGCAAGGGAAGTAGCCACCGATCCCTTAGCAGGAGTTTCAATAACCATTTCTTCCTTCATCACAGATACACTAAGGCCTAGCCTTTTTAGACAATCATCAGAAATAAAAAAAGAGTAGCATCAGTATCAATAATAGCAACAAAAGGCGTATTATTAATGTAACATATACCTCTGATCAACCTGTCTTTATTGGAAGTATGAGTTCCTGACAGAGTGAACACTTTGCCACCAGTTGCAGCTTGTTTTGGTTTCTGGTAATGAGTAGTTATATGACCAGGTTTTCTACAATTGAAGCAAATCACTGCCTTCTTAGTGCAATTAGCGACCAGATGTCCTGTCTTACCACACTTATAATTTTTTCACATCGTTCTTACACTCATTGACGCGATGGCCCATCTCACCATTTATATAGCACTTAGGAATTATAGGAGCACCTCCCCCACTCTACTTCTTACCATCAATATATCTCGGTTTACCTTTATCAACTGGAGCTGCATAAGGCTTTCCATAGTTCATCTGTTGTTTTCCTTTCCTCTTGGCTAGCCCCTTATAGTGAGCCGATCGAGCCTTGCTATCTTCTTCATATATTCTACAATAATCCACCAAATCTGGAAAATCTCTTGATTCGTTGGTACCCGATCACCTGTTTGATCTTAGGCCTCAAACCATTCTCAAATTTGACACACGTCGAGAACTCAGCAGTTGTCTCACTGTAGTGAAGGTAGAACTTAGCAAGTTCCACAAATCTGGCAGCATATTTCGTAACTAACATGTTACCCTGCTTCAACTCCAGAAACTCAATTTCCTTCTTACCTTGGACATCTTTAGGAAAGTATCTCCTCAGGAATTCCCTACTGAACACATCTCAAATGATAACTTCTCCTGTAACTCCCAACAATTGACGGGTGTTAACCCACCAGTCATCGGCCTCCTCAACTAACATGTGAGTACCTAACCGCACCTTTTGTGCCTCAGGACAATTCATAACTCGGAAGATCCTTTTGATCTCTCTGAGCCATGTTTGTACTCCATCTAGATCGTATCTTCCCTTGAAGGTAGGCGGTTTGTTCTTCCAAAACTCGTCATTCTCACAAGTATTAGGCTGATTCAGCATAGCATGAGCAACAACCTTCAAAGTACCAACAATATTAGCATTGTTCCTTCTAGCCATTCTCTATTACACATCAACAACAACACACAATGGTTAAGGAAACGACATCGGTAGTAGTCAATTGTCAATCAACAATGACTAAACAACTTGGTCGGACAAGCCAACCTGCTCTGATACCACTATGTAACACCCTAAATAAACCCCTGTAATATTCTTAAATAAATTATCAGAGTAATTAAAGAAATACATGAAACTTAGGATGTTACGGCCAACATAAAAACGCGAACATTAATTTATTTGTAGCGGAATCATAAACTCATTTATGTTTTATGGCATGTAAAAGTCAATGCGGCATCACATAATCCATTAAAAGTAATTAGGCAAGATAAAGGAGATGTCCATAATCTCGAAGAAAATACAAATCATAAAAATGTTCCCATGACTCCCCAGTGTTACAATCAGAGTAGACACCAACTATAAAGAAGAGATAAGGAGACTTCATCTTCAACTCATACCTGAGTCCTACTGCGGAGTATCTGCACATTGTCCATGTGGAGGCATATTCAAATAGAAGGGGTGCGATATCATGATATTAGAAAGGAAAGCATGTTAAACAGCATGCACTAAGTTAGCACAACAATAATTCAGCTAACATCTCACATCAATCATCCCAATGATACCATCACCAATTATTCACCAAACAATAGCAAATCACATGATAAAAATCAATTAATCACATCACCACATATTTAATAACTTAGAAACATATATGACATATAATACAATGAGCCTCACACCCGACTCAATGGGTATACATGTGGTACCAATTTTCGTGAACACCCAGGTTCACTGTTCTGATCCCCACCTCCTAGGATTAGAACCACTCACTGATTCATCACCTCCGAATCAACTACCGGCCTAATCCATACAATGGGATTTTAGGCTCACCAACAACGGACCATCTGTCTGCAAATGTATGCAATGCAACTATTTATGCATACAACAACACAAACACCATTGTGTATAATAACCCACTACCATGGTTATTATACACCGCCCAAATTGGCCAAAAAGAATAAGAATGTATCTCATATAGTGTTAAAGCTCTGCTCATTATCTTTCAAACGCTTCGAACGGTTCGTCATTTGGATTAACGGTTAAAAAGTTATGACCGAAACCGTTTTTGGCGTTTTTCTGCCTATGAGTTGACCCCAGGGTCGACACGTAGGGTATTTAGACCGATGCAAGGCCTATGAGTCAACTTATACTGTTCAAATTTCCACAATATTACATTCGGATGACCTCAGATCGACCCAGGGGTTCTAGAGGTCGACGCACACTAGTTCGAACCCCAAAAATCACATTTTTTTAAAGCACTTTTACCCCAGATTTTCACTCTAAAGTCTATACCACTAACCCCCATCACCCTAGACCCAATTTTATATCAAAATAACATTCTAAAACTCAATTAGGTTATGTTTTACTCATGAATTAACAATAAATTATCATCAATTTCATACTTCTGACTCGAAGCTCCAAAGCTCAACAATGGAGGCACTTTCAACAATTTCCAAAACAGAATTACTACACACATATATGTACAGAACTCATCACTTATCAGTTAGAAAAACATGTTTTATCACACAATCAACTTATAATTTCATCATTGATCAAGTATTCATAGTAATCATAACATAAAACACCTTCCACCCATAAGACAAAACCTAACTTTTACCCACCATTCAACATATTAACCCTTATAAAACCAGAACCCCACCCTTACCTCGAAATCAAGATTTCTAGACTTTCACTAATGGTGGTTCCTCTTCTTCTCCTTTAGCCATAGCCTTTCTCACTGTCAGTTTTAAAACACGTACGATCAGAACCGATTCCGTTCTTCCAATTTCCTTATAACCCCCTCAACTATGATTTGGCTCTTATGCCCTTACTTATTCCTCTAACTATCCATTATGCCCTAAGAATTTTCTCAAATGCCAATTATGTCTCTCCTTCTTATTTTCACCTTAATATTCTTATATTCTTATAATTATAATTATTTCAATATTAATGTTACCAATTATTTTATAACTAAAATAATAACAACATTAAATCATAATAATTAGATTATTAACATTACTTATTAATCATTCTCACCACACCACCAATTCTACAAGATTAGCCACACACCCCTCACTCTCGAGGTCATTAACATTAAGGTCACTACCTCCTACCACAGGGTACCCCAAACACAATAAAGCACATATAATCACATTTATACACACAACTTCACAAAATTAAATTACAACAAATAATTTAAAGTAAACGGGGTATTACACCTTCTATGCCTTTCTTGGGAAATGGTATTAGACTTACCCTCTTTCTTTTTAGAAACTTCACTTCCATATTTCTTAGGATTACTAGCAGAACTACCATCTTTAACCAATCGTCCTTCTCAGACACATTCTTCCAGACGCATATCCATGTTTACCATCTCGGTGAAGTCACTGGGTGTGCACTAGCTACCATTTTTTCAAAAATATCTTTGTCATCTCTTTCTCTTCCAAATGAGGACTAATTTGAGCAACAATTTAACGCCACCTTTGGACGTATTCTTTGAAAGTTTCTTTTTCCTTTTGTGACATAACACGAAGTTGATCACTATCCGGTGCCATATCCAAATTATATTTGTATTGTCGAATAAACGATTCCCCCAAGTCCTTGAAAGTGGGAATATGAGTATTGTCTAATCCTATGTTCCATTTAAAAGCATCGGCCGTAAGACTATCTTGAAATTAGTGGATCAAAAGCTGATAATTATTTGTATGAGTAGACATTTTCCTTACGTACATCACAAAGTGGATTTGTAGACAAGTATTGCCCTTATATTTCTCAAAACCAGGGACTTTAAATTTGGCAGGGAAACAAGTCATGCACCTTCTTCCTAAACAATTCTTTCTCTCTTAAAGCTTTAATTTCCTTATGCATCTCTTGGAGCTGGTATTTGAATTCGTCTATCCTTTCATAAACACCCATGCTCTCACTAGGCTCAGCATGAAAAACAGGCTCTTCAGTTGTGGAACAGTTGAACCATAGGAGGAGGAACAATCATGACAGGTTGTATAATAAGAACCTCAACAACGGGCCTATAACCTTACGGTATGAAATTCAAAGGCATTCCCCAAGGATAACCATTGGGAATTTGGTGTTGCAGAGCACTTATCGGGGCCACAGAAACAGACACAACTTCAGAAATCATAGTAGCTTGAGGCTAAGTCTGAATTGGAGAAGGAGGAGGATGGGGAGATTGATTCTGGAGAGTAACCAGAGATTCAACCAAAGCATTGAGTTTTCCATCCCAGCCCTCAGGGTAGTCACCTCTTCGCGGAGTTCTCGATTTTCTTGCTCAAGATGATCCATTTTCCTTGATAGTTAGCTCGAGTATTGTACGGGTAAGGCAACTTGATTTCTGAGAATACCAAGAGAAAGGAAATAAAACACATGTAAAACTCTCAAAAGCAAGACCACGTGTAAAACGATGCATGATATGCAAAGCAAATGTTTTCATTTAATTTTCAAGGAACTTTAAGATATCATAAAGCAATTGCAAACATCATAAAGAAATATCACTTTTGTAATACTGAAAAATTCTCATTTAATTGATAATCGAAAAGGATTACAATTTGAAGTACAAATTACAAAAGATTCTAAATACAAGAGGAAAAAAGCTAAATCCCAATGGTCCTAAGGAACCACATCTGAAGACGATCCAACTCCAAGTTGATACTTCTTTCTAAGTTTCTTGATCTCCCTCTCATAAGTATCCTTCATAGTGGCTTTATCTAACATAAGTTGATCAATAATGCCCTTCCAAGCACCTGAAGTACGAGGATGAGATGGTGAAATACTAGAAAAAAATCCTCTTTGTCTCTTCATAGCATGTTGCTCAAGCAACTCTATCAAATCATCTTTTTATTTCAACTACTTCAACAACTCTATCTTCTCGAGGTTTGAAGCATGAAATTTTTCTTTCCAAATATCCTTCTTTTGCTTCATCTTGGCTAAGGCTTCTTGAAGTTCTTTCACATTTTAGTAGGAATGATAGGTGGTTTGGCAACCACTAGAGACATGGGCCTCTCATAAGCATATGACATATTGAGATCTCTAAATCTACACAATTCTATTTTCCAAGCTCACCCTTCCCCTTTCTATGGATGTTGTGCCAAGCATGAACCCTCCTCTTCTTCAAAACTTGAGTATCCTTCCCTTCTTGGAAAAATAAACCCTCTAACAAAGTGTTATTAGGTTTATCTTTCAAGGCATACCCAAGCTGACGTCTTGCTAAACTAGTGTTGTATATAATTCCACCTTGTGTACCAAGAAGAGGTACATTAGAGAACTCCCCACAACTATCAATGATTTAAACCTTATCATATACAGAGGAATACCAAGTGATGTCAACATTGGTAAGGGACATGATCCTTTAAGAACACCTCAAACAACTCTTGTTTTCCTTGAAGACAGGAGAATATGACAAGTGCAAAATAAACCACTTGTACAATAGAGGTGCACAACATATAATAATTCTATTACCCTTGGAAGTCCTATGATGGATAGAAAAATAAGTAACGCCAAGCAAAGTCGGAACATGATTTCCAATCAAGAAAATTCGAATAGCATTAACATCAACAGAGTTATCAATGTTAGGGAGTAAGACCAATCCATAAATGAGAAAGGATAATATAGCCTCAAAAGCCATCATACTACCATCACTAGCAAATAAAGTAGCTCTCTTAATCAGGAAATTTGAAGTCAATCCTTTAATTCCTCCTTTTACAAAAAGATTGGCATCTACATCAGATTTCCTCAAGTGAATAGTTGCTGCAATGACTTGTGATTTAGGAACCTCTTCCAAACCACTAAAAAGAACTTTGTTAAAAATTAGCACACCCACGAGATAAGCATACTCTTCCAAGGTAGGCACAAGCTGATAATCTGGAAACATGAAACACCAGTAGATAGGATCATAAAACTGAACTAGATTATTAAGAATTCCATCTTCAACATTGGTGGAAAGAATAACCAAAAGTCTTCCATGGCAATTTTTGAAATCCGCAGGATCAACCACTAAGGGTGCTAACATTCTCAACTCTTTGAGATCAGAAGCCCTGAAACTGTACTTTTGAGTGTCTCTCCATCTAATATCCATGATCACAATGCCTGTGATGTTTGCAAATAAAATCTCTAAGTTTCTTGAAAACTAAGTGAAACAGGATGTCCATGAATGCATGAGTGCATGATTATTTAACAATCATAAACAAGATCACAAACAAGGTTCAAGGGTTTGACGTCATGAGCATGGAGTCAAGGGTAAGAACCACCCACAAGGTATGTACGAAGGGTAAATCATCTATACGACAAGGTTCTACAAAGTTCTTAAAGTCTTGATTCTATATTTTGGATAATATCGGCTAGTATCGTGTAATAACTAATCCAAGTCTACACCTGAATAGTCTCTGCACTATGCCATAAAAAGGCCAAGATGGATTAAAGGGTTCTAAGGTCCTCAGCTTCTCGGGCTCTCAGGTCGAAAGTAATAATGCCTTCACAACTCACTTGGTCAGCATTATCACCCTCAAGGAGGCCTCCACTGAGTTGGGGTTCTCAAGTAAGCTTATTAAAGATTAACTCCATGTAAGCCAAACATGACTATACCACCATCCTATCTCAAGTGCTCTCAAGTCTGGGTATAAGACTTATCTCACCACTCATAGATCATCAAGCACAAAAAAAAACAATATCAAACAACATATAATAATAAAAACACAAATAATCAAGTTAGGTTAAACCCACTAGGGACTACTCCCCAACAGAGTCGCCACTTTTCGGTAGCAGTGAAAAATTGGAGATTAAACTATTGATTAACTTAACTCACAAAGCAAGAGTCGCCACCACACTTCATTGTTTCCAAAGGAATGGTAAAAGAGAGAATAAAACCCACAAAAGTTTTAAAACAAAACTAATAAAACAAAGAGAAAAGGGTAAGGGGGTTGGTTATGCAATGGCAATGTGTTAGCACCTAAAATATCTGTAGTACTCTATAGGAACCTCTTGAAAATCTATGTTTGGCTTAAAATAGGTTGTTTGCAAGAGATTAGAAAGATGAGAAGAGAAATATTTTTTTTAGATTTTTTGGTGTTTGACAAGACTTCCTGAGTCTCGTGCATTGACCGGTAAATTAGCCAGTGTACTAATTGTACCGATGTAGTAATAAGGGGAAATTCCCCGAATATCGATCTCGCGGACTGCGTACGAACACAAGTTTTAAAATAATACAATTGAACAAAAAGTCATAGGGGTTTTGGTTTGTTTCTTACAATTTTAAAGGCCAAAAGGCAAAAGCAGTAAAATAAAGGTTTTAGACAGTTATGAGAAGCATGCTAGAGTAGGGTGTATGAAAAAACCTTGTAATAAACTTAATCCTTAATTTTCATAAATCACTGCTCAACTCAATCGTTACCGGTTTTAAAGATTAGTTGACTCTAATTCCTTAGCAGAAAACCCTTTGGTATTCTCCCTATGCCCCAATTCCTTGGTGGTATAGGAAAAATACCAAGCAATATATTTTATCTAAAACATTACGGTTACTATAGGGTATCCTCATTCCTAGGCAATATCTACTATAATATTATCGTATACACGCGTTAACACTTGTTCTTACAAACCTAAGGTTAACCGTAAATCATATTCCCATTTGTCAAATAAGAAAAGCCATAAAACATTATACGATAACAACGATGATTAGAAAGCAGTGAAATATATAATTCAAGAAACCAAAGGTTATTATAGAGTCAATTCAGGGACACCCCCTAGCATTGGGGGGTTTAGCTACTCATAATAATAATAATAAACTCAACAATAAAATTCAACATTACAAGAGAATTGGTTGCTTTGATCTTCAATCGCTTTCGCTCATAAGGATCTTCCATTCCCAAATCCTTGATCGCTTCAATCTTTATCGTGAAATTTCTTTTCTGTTCAAAAGTCCCTTATTCTTTCTCCAAACATGTATCAAATAGTCTCAGTTCAAACTCATCACTAGGGAAATACCCCCAATACCCTCGGAGATCACAAGAGTCAAAAATACAAGAAAAATAGGGAAAAAAGCGCTTCCTGCAACACGGGCCGTGTCAGACAACATGGGTGCCTGTGTTAGCTTCCTAACACATTTTTCGCGTGAAATTTGCAAGTCTCAGGTGTCACAACATGGGTCGTGTCACACGACACGGACACCCGTGTTGTGCCACTGTTTTTTTCTCCAAAAATCGCCTTTTCTGAGCACATCCTGCAACACGGGCCGTGTCACACAACACGGGCACCCGTGTTGCACCCCTGTTTTGAATTTGACTTCGACTCCAACACGAAAGTCGTAGCTCTCTCTCTTCGCTTTCCGGCGGTTTTTAGAACGCCTCAAAAGGATTCCCGGAACTCCAGTTATGATCGTTTTCGTGCAGACTGCTAAAGATTTCACAACCAAACTCTTCCGAAATCTTGCCATTTTTTCCCGGTTTTCGCTCTGCTTCTCCTTTATTGTATACCTGAACCTAGAAACAGTGAAAATACCAAATCGACGCGTAAAATGTAATAAAAACAACTAAAATGCGACAAGACAAAATAAATGATTAACTGACATAAACGGTAAAATAACGTGTAAAAACCACCGATCAAACTCCCCCAAACTTAAACCATTGCTTGACCTCAAGCAAAAAGTTTCGATAAATAATTTTCAAATCAAACAGCACATCAAGTGAAGGGTTCAGGGTGTAAGTCGTGTCGATACTCATACGTGAGTCTTAGTTCTGATCGGCTCAAACCAGCTCTTTCGGTACTCATCCGTTAACGAAGGCATTACATAAACACATACTACAGTAAACTTACGGACCTAAATCTCCCTTTCGGCCACCTCTCCAAGTATGCTTTAGGCTTAAGTCTTTTCTTCGATTTTCTACCCCTTTCGTTCGTATAATCAGATTAAGGCATGCACATTTTTGCTCAAATTTTTTTTCTGTGGCACCTTTATTCTTTTTCTCGCTCACAGGTGTTTATTATTCCACTTTTGGATGACTATAGAGATTCAACCGCCGTTAGGCTAAATAACCGGGTGAGGGTTACCCAACTTAGAAGGACAGGTTGTCTTTACCGTCATTATTCAACTCTTTTTTTTGGTGCCACACATCATTCTCAAAACAATTTTTTTATGCAGGACTATCACAATGAACTAATCGAGGTATACTTTTCAAATACAAGTACTATGGAACAAATCTACACGTTGGACTCGTTTCCTTACTCTAGGGAACCTAGGGTGTTCAAGTTATACCTCAATTTCCAAACTTTCCCAAGTTCCTTAGTTCAAACTCCACTTGCCTTGAACTCTAAATACTTTTTTGACTACCTTAGACACCTATTAATCACAAGAAAAAAAATTACGGTCTCCATATGGGCGAATTCGATGTGATTTTTACCGAACTTAAAAATAAAAAGGTGTTTAAATAGACAATTCAAAACGGTAAAACCTCCCCTAAACTTGAACTAAACATTGTCTCAATGTTCAATAATCAAGAGAAGAAGAGGTGTACTCACAGAGATCCTCAAAGAGGAGTCGACAAGTAATGCAGTACCTCTTCGCTGCTTCCACGTTTTCCCTTGTAATATCTCATTTATTCCTGCAAAAATAATAACAACAAAAGAAACAACATCAATTCATAAAACCGTGGGTTGCCTCCCACGCAGCGCTTCGTTTAATGTCGCATGACTCGACGATCGACTCCCCATTATTATGGGGGGTACTTCAGCCTCCAAACTCTATTGCTCGACTTCTTCGCAACAGAGTATTGTGCCGGTTCAAAAATAAGAGCAACTTGAAATGGTTTCGATCGTTTTCCCTTCTTAGTTGTGTTGATCTTCCCAACTGAAGGTTTGACATCTTTCTCCTTACCTTTATTTCGAACCTCTTGAGATTTTAAGGTGATTTCCTCATCAAAATATTTCAAAGTGAGCGTACTTTTTTCCACATCAATATTGCACTAACTAGTAAGCAAGAACGGTCGGCCAAGTATGATCGAAGTTTCTTCATCCTCGGGTATATCCATGATTTGAAAATCAACTGGGTAAGTGAAGTTATCGATTGTCACGAGAACATCCTCTGCTAGCCCATATGCCCTCTTAATTGTGTGGTCGGAAAACTTCAAGCTTGTTCCCGTATTGCTCACTTTTCCAACATCCAGCTTTTTGAAAATTGATAACGGCATGAGACTCACACTAGCACCTGAATCAATTAGGGCTTTCTTAAAATTTTGATCCTTTATAGTACAAAGGATTACAACTGGTCCAGGATCCTTCATCTTGATGGGTATTTTCCTTTCTTGTGATATTTCTTTGCATTGCTGAGTTGTGGTCTTCAGTTCTTCATCCATTGGTCTCTTTTTTCCTATAACCTCTTTCATGAATTTCTTGTATAAAGGAATTTGCTCAAGTGCTTCAAAGAACGACATGTTGATTTCCAATTTGTTGAACATTGCACTGAACCTTCCGAAGTCTTTCTCGTTCTGATCCTTCTTTGTAACTCTTTGAGGGAACGATAATTTGATTTTCGGTTTGATCTCCTCTTTCTTTTTCTCCCCAGTTGACTTTTCAGATAGTACAGCTTCTTCTGGTTCTTTTATTTTTTCTTTTACCTCAAGTTCCACCTTTATGCATTCGTCCTCCTTTGTTTCCTCCTCTTCTATCACTTTCTGATTTCTTGTTGTGACATCATCAATACTTTTCGGATTCGGTACTGTCACACTCGGGAGGGTTCCTTGAGCGTGTGTTGAGAGGCATTGGGATATCTGTCCCATTTGAGACTCAAGGTTTTTGATGGAAGTTGTGTTGTTCCTTTGAATGTTTCGGGTCTCTTCTTGGAATTGCATCCTTTGAGATGCCATTCTTTCAATAGCTAACTCCCATTCTGCTTTTTGAGGAGCCTGTTGTTGTTGCTGTTGCGGATATGGGGGTTGATTTGGGTCTTTCCAGGAAAAGTTAGGATGATTCTTCCATGCTGGATTATATGTATTGGAATAAGGATTGTTTTGCCTCAAAAATTTTATCTCTTCAACTTGTTGAGTAGTTGCAAGACAATGCACAGTATAATGGGGACCATTACAAACCTCACAACTAATAGCTTGGACAGGTTGAACTTGAGCTATAGTTTCAGTACTCACATTCATCCCTTTAAGCCTTCTTTCCAATTCAGCCTTGATTCGATCTTCCATGTTCACCACTTGTTCTGCTAGTTTCAAATCAATCTTACCCTCTGGTTGGTTCACAGTGCGATCATACAACTCAAGATGCTCATTGGCGGCAATTGATTCTATGATCCTCTTGATACCAGTGGCTGTTGAGAAATTTGTTGAGCCACCGGCAGCAGTATCAATAAGGTGTTTTGTCTTGATTCTCAAACCATTCACAAAATTCTGCATCTGCTCTGTGGCATCCATGTTATGAGTTGGGCATGCAGCCAGACACCTCTTAAACCTCTTGTATGCATCTCCCAGAGGTTCCCCTTCTTTTTGTTTGAAATTGACAATGTCGTATCTTTTTCGAATAAACACTGAAGCAGGGAAATACTCGTTGAGGAATGCGTTCTCCATTTCTTGCCATGTTGTGATACTCCCAGCTGGAAGTGAGTAGAACCATTCTTCCGCATCATCGGTTAGTGTGAACGGAAACATAACAAGTCTCTTGGCCTCTTCAGAATGGCCTTCTATCTTCAAAGATGTGGTAGTTGTTAGGAATCTCTGTAGATGCTTGTTTGCATCTTCGTTGATTCTTCCAGAGAAAGGCTTGCTCTCCAACTGGAGAATGGTAGACGGATGTAGCTGAAAATGTGCGACATTCACCTGTTGATTTACGATGGTCATCCGGATGGGTTGAGCATGGGCCCCTCCATAGTCTCCAAGAAGTCTCTCCGCTGGTGGGGGATCCGCCATAGCTTCAATGTCTCCTTCTGGTTCCGAACCTGAATCTGAATGAATAAAAACTATTTCTTCTTCTGAAGCTAACAATCTCGCTTGTCTACGTCTTTCGCGTAGAGTCCTTTCAATTTCTGCATCCAAAGAAAAATTAGCTGAGGGGTCTCCTCGCATGAAAATGTTAGACGCAGATTAGTAGTAACAAAATAATAAAAATCAAAAAAATAAAACTGAAGATTAAATTTTGGTCGCAGAGCAACAAAATTTCAATTGAATTATGATCTAACTTATATCCTGGCAGTCCCCGGCAACGGCGCCAAAAACTTGACCGGTGAATTAGCAAGTGTACTAATTGTACCGATGTAGTAATAAGGGGAAATTCCCCGAATATCGATCTCGCAGACTGCATATGAACACAAGTTCTAAAATAATACAATTGAACAAAAAGTCATAGGGGTTTTGGTTTGTTTCTTACAATTTTAAAGGCTAAAAGGCAAAAGCAGTAAAATAAAGGTTTTAGACAGTTATGAGAAGCATGCTAGAGTAGGGTGTATGAAAAAACCTTGTAATAACCTTAATCCTTAATTTTCATAAATCACTGCTCAATTCAATCGTTACCGGTTTTAAAGATCAGTTGACTCTAATTCCTTAGCAAAAAACCCTTTGGTATTCTCCCTATGCCCCAATTCCTTGGCGGTATAGGAACAATACCAAGCAATATATTTTATCTAAAACATTACGGTTACTATAGGGTATCCCCATTCCTAGGCAATATCTACTATAATATTATCGTATACACGCGTTAACACTTGTTCTTCCAAACCTAAGGTTAACCGTAAATCATATTCCCATTTGTCAAATAAGAAAAGCCATAAAACATTATACGATAACAACGATGATTAGAAAGCAGTGAAATATATAATTCAGGAAACCAAAGGTTATTATAGAGTCAATTCAGGGACATCCCCCTAGCATTGGGGGGTTTAGCTACTCATAATAATAATAATAAACTCAACAATAAAATTCAACATTACAAGAGAATTGGTTGCTTTGATCTTCAATCGCTTCCGCTCATAAGGATCTTCCGTTCCCACATCCTTGATCGCTTCAATCTTTATCGTGAAATTTCTTTTCTATTCAAAAGTCCCTTATTCTTTCTCCAAACACGTATCAAATAGTCTCAATTCAAACTCATCACTAGGGAAATACCCCTAATACCCTCGGAGATCACAAGAGTCAAAAATACAAGAAAAATAGGGAAAAAAGCGCTTCCTGCAAGACGGGCCGTGTCAGGCAACACAGGTGCCCGTGTTGGCTTCCTGACACATTTTTCGCGTGAAATTTGTAAGTCCCAGGTGTCACAACACGGGTTGTGTCACACAACACGGGCACCCGTGTTGTGCCACTATTTTTTTCTCCAAAAATCGCCTTTT
This sequence comes from Lathyrus sativus, assembly GCA_963859935.3. Lineage (NCBI taxonomy): Eukaryota > Viridiplantae > Streptophyta > Magnoliopsida > Fabales > Fabaceae > Lathyrus > Lathyrus sativus. The sequence goes on along the minus strand of OZ012740.1, from coordinate 50,074,752 downwards.
CTGAGCACATCCTGCAAGACGGGTCGTGTCACACTACACGGACACCCGTGTTGCACCCCTGTTTTGAATTTGACTTCGACTCCAACACGAAAGTCGTAGCTCTCTCTCTTCTCTTTCCGACGGTTTTTAGAACGCCTCAAAAGGATTCCCGGAACTCAAGTTATGATCGTTTTTGTGCAGACTGCTAAAGATTTCACAACAAAACTCTTCCGAAATCTTGCCATTTTTTCCCGGTTTTCGCTCTGCTTCTCCTTTATTGTATACCTGAACCTAGAAACAGTGAAAATACAAAATCAACGTGTAAAATGCAATAAAAACAACTAAAATGCGACAAGACAAAACAAATGATTAACTGACATAAACGGTAAAATAACGTGTAAAATCCACCGATCAAACTCCCCCAAACCTAAACCATTGCTTGACCTCAAGCAAAAAGTTTGGATAAATAATTTTCAAGTCAAACAGCACATCAAGTGAAGGGTTCAGGGTGTAAGTCGTGTCGATACTCATACGTGAGTCTTAGTTCCGATCGGCTCAAACCAGCTCTTTCGGTACTCATCCGTTAACGAAGGCATTACATAAACACATACTTCAGTAAACTTACAGACCTAAATCTCCCTTTCGGCCACCTCTCCAACTATGCTTTAGGCTTAAGTCTTTTCTTCGATTTTCTACACCTTTCGTACGGATAATCAGATTAAGGCATGCACATTTTTGCTCGAAATTTTTTTCTGTGGCACCTTTATTCTTTTTCTCGCTCACAGGCGTTTATTATTCCACTTTGGGACGACTATAGAGATTCAACCGCCGTTAGGCTAAATAACCGGGTGAGGGTTACCCAACTTAGAAGGACAGGTTGTCTTTACCGTCATTATTCAACTCTTTTTGTTTTGTGCCACACATCATTCTCAAAACAATTTTTTTTATGCTGGACTATCACAATGAACTAATCGAGGTATACTTTTCAAATACAAGTACTATGGCACAAATCTACACGTTTGACTCGTTTCCTTACTCTGGGGAACCTAGGGTGTTCAAGTTATACCTCAATTTCCAAACTTTCCCAAGTTCCTTAGTTCAAACTCCACTTCCCTTGAACTATAAATACTTTCTTGACTACCTTACACACCTACTAATCACAAGAAAAATATTTACGGTCTCCATATGGGCGAATTCGATGTGATTTTTACCGAACTTAAAAATAAAAAGGTGTTTAAATAGACAATTCAAAATGGTAAAACCTCCCCCAAACTTGAACTAAACATTGTCTCAATGTTCAATAATCAAGAGAAGAAGAGGTGTACTCACAGAGATCCTCACAGAGGAGTCGACAAGTAATGCAGTACCTCTTCGCTGCTTCCACGGTTTCCCTTGTAAAATCTCGTTTATTCCTGCAAAAACAATAACAACAAAAGAAACAACATCAATTCATAAAACCGTGGGTTGCCTCCCATGCAGCGCTTCGTTTAACGTCGCATGACTCGACGATCGACTCCCCATTATTATGGGGGGTACTTCAGCCTCCAAACTCTATTGCTCGACTTCTTCGCAACAGAGTATTGTGCCGATTCAAAAATAAGAGCAACTTGAAATGGTTTTGATCGTTTTCCCTTCTTAGTTGTGTTGACCTTCCCAACTGAAGGTTTGACATCTTTCTCCTTACCTTTCTTTCGAACCTCTTGAGCTTTTAAGGTGATTTCCTCATCAAAAGATTTCAAAGTGAGCGTACTTTTTTCCACATCAATATTGCACTAACTAGTAAGCAAGAACGGTCGGCCAAGTATGATCGAAGTTTCTTCATCCTCGGGTATATCCATGATTTAAAAATCAATTGGGTAAGTGAAGTTATCGATTGTCACGAGAACATCCTCTGCTAGCCCATATGCCCTCTTAGTTGTGTGGTCGGCAAACTTCAAGCTTGTTCCCGTATCACTCACTTTTCCAACATCCAGCTTTTTGAAAATTGATAACGGCATGAGACTCACACTAGCACCTGAATCAATTAGGTCTTTCTTAAAATTTCGATCCTTTATAGTACAAGGGATTACAACTGGTCCAGGATCCTTCATCTTGATGGGTATTTTCCTTTCTTGTGATATTTCCTTGCATTGCTCAGTTGTGGTCTTCGGTTCTTCATTCATTGGTCTCTTTTTGCCTATAACCTCTTTCATGAATTTCTTGTATAAAGGAATTTGCTCAAGTGCTTCAAAGAACGGCATGTTGATTTCCAATTTGTTGAACATTGCACTAAACCTTCCGAAGTCTTTCTCGTTCTGATCCTTCTTTGTAACTCTTTGAGGGAACGATAATTTGATTTTCGGTTTGATCTCCTCTTTCTTTTTTTCCCCAGTTGACTTTTCAGATAGTACAACTTCTTCTGGTTCTTTTATTTTTTCTTTTACCTCAAGTTCCACCTCTATGCATTCGTCCTCCTTTGTTTCCTCCTCTTCTATCACTTTCTGATTTCTTGTTGTGACATCATTAATACTTTTCGGATTCGGTACTGTCGCACTCGGGAGGGTTCCTTGAGCGTGTGTTGAGAGGCATTGGGCTATCTATCCCATTTGCGACTCAAGGTTTTTGATGGAAGTTGTGTTGTTCATTTGAATGTTTCGGGTCTCTTCTTGGAATTGCATACTTTGAGATGCCATTCTTTCAATAGCTAACTCCCATTCTTCTTTTTGAGGAGCCTGTTGTTGTTGCTGTTGCGGATATGGGGGTTGATTTGGGTCTTTCCAGGAAAAGTTAGGATGATTCTTCCATGCTGGATTATATGTATTGGAATAAGGATTGTTTTGCCTCAAAAATTTTATCTCTTCAACTTGTTGAGTAGTTGCAAGACAATGCACAGTATAATGGGGACCATTACAAACCTCACAACTAATAGCTTGGACAGGTTGAACTTGAGCTATAGTTTCAGTACTCACATTCATCCCTTTAAGCCTTCTTTCCAATTCAGCCTTGATTCGATCTTCCATGTTCACCACTTGTTCTGCTAGTTTCAAATCAATCTTACCCTCTGGTTGGTTCACAGTGCAATCATACAACTCAAGATGCTCATTGGCGGCAATTGCTTCTATGATCCTCTTGATACCAGTGGCTGTTGAGAAATTTGTTGAGCCACCGGCAGCAGTATCAATAAGGTGTTTTGTCTTGACTCTCAAACCATTCACAAAATTCTGCATCTGCTCTGTGGCATCCATGTTATGAGTTGGGCATGCAGCCAGACACCTCTTAAACCTCTTGTATGCATCTCCCAGAGGTTCCCCTTCTTTTTGTTTGAAATTGACAATGTCGTATCTTTTTCGAATAAACACTGAAGCAGGGAAATACTCGTTGAGGAATGCGTTCTCCATTTCTTGCCATGTTGTGATACTCCCAGCTGGAAGTGAGTAGAACCATTCTTCCGCATCATCGGTTAGTGTGAACGGAAACATAACAAGTCTCATGGCCTCTTCAGAATGGCCTTCTATCTTCAAAGATGTGGTAGTTGTTAGGAATCTCTGTAGATGCTTGTTTGCATCTTCGTTGATTCTTCCAGAGAAAGGCTTGCTCTCCAACTGGAGAATGGTAGACGGATGTAGCTGAAAATGTGCGACATTCACCTGTTGATTTACGATGGTCATCCGGATGGGTTGAGCATGGGCCCCTCCATAGTCTCCAAGAAGTCTCTCCGCTGGTGGGGGATCCGCCATAGCTTCAATGTCTCCTTCTGGTTCCGAACCTGAATCTGAATGAATAAAAACTATTTCTTCTTCTGAAGCTAACAATCTCGCTTGTCTACGTCTTTCGCGTAGAGTCCTTTCAATTTCTGCATCCAAAGAAAAATTAGCTGAGGGGTCTCCTCGCATGAAAATGTTAGACGCAGATTAGTAGTAACAAAATAATAAAAATCAAAAAAATAAAACTGAAGATTAAATTTTGGTCGCAGAGCAACAAAATTTCAATTGAATTATGATCTAACTTATATCCTGGCAGTCCCCGGCAACGTCGCCAAAAACTTGACCGGTAAATTAGCAAGTTTACTAATTGTACCGATGTAGTAATAAGGGGAAACTCCCCGAATATCGATCTCGCAGACTGCGTATGAACACAAGTTCTAAAATAATACAATTGAACAAAAAGTCATAGGGGTTTTGGTTTGTTTCTTACAATTTTAAAGGCCAAAAGGCAAAAGCAGTAAAATAAAGGTTTTAGACAGTTATGAGAAGCATGCTAGAGTAGGGTGTATGAAAAAACCTTGTAATAACCTTAATCCTTAATTTTCATAAATCACTGTTCAATTTAATCGTTATCGGTTTTAAAGATTAGTTGACTCTAATTCCTTAGCAAAAAACCCTTTGGTATTCTCCCTATGCCCCAATTCCTTGGCGGTATAGGAACAATACCAAGCAATATATTTTATCTAAAACATTACGGTTACTATAGGGTATCCCCATTCCTAGGTAATATCTACTATAATATTATCGTATACACGCGTTAACCCTTGTTCTTCCAAACCTAAGGTTAACCGTAAATCATATTCCCATTTGTCAAATAAGAAAAGCCATAAAACATTATACGATAACAACGATGATTAGAAAGCAGTGAAATATATAATTCAAGAAACCAAAGGTTATTACAGAGTCAATTCAGGGACACCCCCTAGCATTGGGGGATTTAGCTACTCATAATAATAAAAATAAACTCAACAATAAAATTCAACATTACAAGAGAATTGGTTGCTTTGATCTTCAATCGCTTCCGCTCATGAGGATCTTCCGTTCCCAAATCCTTGATCGCTTCAATCTTTATCGTGAAATTTTTTTCTGTTCAAAAGTCCCTTATTCTTTCTCCAAACACGTATCAAATAGTCTCAATTCAAACTCATTACTAGGGAAATACCCCCAATACCCTCGGGGATCACAAGAGTAAAAAATACAAGAAAAATAGGGAAAAAAGCGCTTCTTGCAACACGGGTCGTGTCAGGCAACACGGGCGCCCGTGTTGGCTTCCTAACACATTTTTCGCATGAAATTTGCAATTCTTAGGTGTCACAACACGGTTCGTGTCACACGACACGGGCACCAGTGTTGTACCACTGTTTTTTTCTCCAAAAATTGCCTTTTCTGAGCACATCCTACTACACGGGTCGTGTCACACAACACGAGCACCCGTGTTGCACCCCTGTTTCAAATTTGACTTCGACTCCAACACGAAAGTTGTAGCTCTCTCTCTTCGCTTTCCGGAGGTTTTTAGAACGCCTCAAAAGGATTCCTGGAACTCCAGTTATGATCGTTTTCATGCAGACTGCTATAGATTTCATAACAAAACTCTTCCGAAATCTTGCTATTTTTCCCGGTTTTCGCTCTGCTTCTCCTTTATTGTATACCTGAACCTAGAAACAGTGAAAATACCAAATCGACGCGTAAAATGTAATAAAAACAACTAAAATGCGACAAGACAAAACAAATGATTAACTGACATAAACGGTAAAATAACGTGTAAAAACCACCGATCATGCATACGTACCCACAAAATGCAATAGAGGGTCAAAACATTGTAGTTCGTGGTAAAAATAACAAAAGAGTTTGTTTTGATTGATTTTAAATGAAAATACATTTTATCATTTTAAGGAGATAACTCAAATAATCACTCACAAGTATGTAAAAATGGATCTTTTTATCACTATTAAGAAGGGCTCCAACTTGGATAGAAATCAACAAGTATGTCACTAACTCTCTCAAGTGGAAAAGGATTATCATTTCAATCATTACTATAGGAATAGGAGAATCAGATCTCAACTATGAAAGTGACTCATGTCTAATCCTTGAGAAAGGGTTTTTAAAAGGAAAAGTGCACGAAGAGCACAAAATAGTTTGAATAAGTTGTGTGTTTCTTAAATCTTTGAAATGGTTTTGATATGATTAAGATGTCTTAATATTTATTTAAGAAAAAGTTTGAAAATCACTTGATAAAGTCATGGTTTATTGAGAAAGTAGTTCAAGTTTGAAAACAAAAAGGTTTTGAAAAAGGGAGAAGATTTTGAAAATTAAAGAATGGGGGGAGATGAAGAGACTATCCTAAGAAAAGCAATAAAGTGGAAGTGTGTGTGAGTGTGCTAACCAGAATCTAGCCAACACTTAACAAAAGTCAAGACCAAAATCCCATTCCTTTGGATTAAGCCACAAGAAATAAGTAGATAAACACAAGAGAATCCAGACAAATAAAGTAACAGAGAAATAAATAAATCGTCTAAACATGATTCAAGGCCATAGGTATCAGAGGAACTCAATGTCTCAAGCAAGGCATGGTATCATATGAACTTCCAAGTTTCAATCAAGATAACTTGAAGCATGGGAAACCCTAATTCTAAGCCCATAGGTCAAACTCCAAGTCAAGCAAAGGATAATAGTCATAGTTCAAGAGAGATTAAAAGTCTTTTAGGGGTTTTCCTTTATTAATGTCTTTAAAAGAAAAGAAAAGTCCAAGTGGACAAAGGAAAAATAAGCATAAACATAAATAATATGAAATGTAAATGCTAAAAGTAAAGGTATAATTTATATAGAAAGAAATTAAATGACAATAAAGTAGAGGTGCAAGAAAAATAAATGGCATAAAGTAAATGTTAGCACAATAATATTGTTAGTATTAATGTTAGAGTTAATGAATCGATTCGAGAAAAATTTAACGCTATGTTAAGCAATTGTAGCACAATCTATTAGGAATATCATACTATGGGAGACTGGTCAATAACAATTTATGTACCATACATGTTAGAGATATGATAGAAATCATACTCCTAAAACATGTAGCACAAGTAAAAACTAAGGAGGGATCAAGCACTAAGGCAAAGAGATTGGTCCATTACATCAATCATCCTGCATGACAACTTAAGACAAACTTATGCATCAATACAAAGTATCTCCAATGATCATTGACAAATTGAAAGGTAGATTTGAAATGATGAAAGTTTATCAAGAATCAATCAAAACATCATGAATAAGATGGACACACAACCATCCAATTGATCAAGAGAAAAGAAAAAAAGAATGAGAAAGAGAGATGAAAAGAGAAACCAAATTAAATCAAGACATAAGATTCATTTATCATCAATTTTAATCACCTCTCTTGGTGGATTAAGGCACTAAACCTATCATCAACCCAAAGCACCAAAATGAATCAATTATTCATTTAATGATATATTTGAATTAATGAAGGTTCATCCAACCTCATCAACATCCAAAGTTCATTAAAATTGAGGAAAACTATGATAAAAAAATCATGATCCAAGGTAATAACCAATAACCAAGTCCAAATGCAACATTAAACAAATAAAGTGCATGAAAAAATATTTTAAAATGATTGTTAAATGGAAATAGAAGAGAAAATGAAAATGAAGCCTTTAAACAACAATTAAATGCTCAAGAAAATTATGACAAAACAAGAAAAACCTAAGGATCAAGACCTCAAAAGGTCATATCCAAAATGTTTGAAAATGATTAAAATAAAAATGATGGAAGTTAATTAAAAATAAAATAAGAAGAAATTAGCAAAAAAATGCTAAAAATGACTTTAAAAATCTATAAAAAAAAACAAATAAGGTAGAGAATATTTTTAGAAAATTTTGAAAAAAATGGAATGAAAAATCAATTAGGATCGATTTTTAATGATTTTTTTAAAGAGGATGAAATAAAAATAAGAAATAAAAAAATTAAAATAAATTGTTAATGGCTAGCAGAGGTGGTGCTCTCTGGTTGGTCACGATTTAAATTTCCCCTCCAGAGCGCACGAAGACCACCGTCTTCAACCTCCAGCCAAGGGTTTAGCAAGTCATGAACTCGTGATTTTAAGCTTAAACTATGAATGTTTTGGCTTTATCATACATCATCGTCCATGTCTCCTTGCTTCAGATCAATTTATTTGATCTAAGCAAGGAGAATTTCCATAAACAAACAGAAACCCTAACGAGCTTCAAAGTAAAATTAAATTCTAAATATGAAGAGTAAATTCCAGTTAGGTCAGGGGAAATGATCAGTGGAACGAGGCGACGGGAATGGTAACTTGTTTGAGTGAAAAAGAAACTCGTATATACCTTTCCCAAATGAGATTCAAAGCTCCAAAATAGTGGAATCGGTTTGAGAGTTGCAAGGCAAGACAAGCTTCTGTAATGGTTCACACATCTTAAAAAGAGCGCGGTGACGGATTCTGGGTGAGGAATTTGAGTTGAAATAAGGTGAAAACAAGGTTTTAAACTTCTGGTTTTTAGAGGTTTCAAGCTTCAAAGCAGCAGGGGTTCTTTGGCTGTTCAAGCTTGGAATTCAATGTAGAATTCTTCTCTATTTATAGAAGAATGAGTTGAAGTCATGTTTTGACTGAAATTAGATCCCAAGTGTGTGAACCAAACTTAGAAAATTCTAGATTCAAGTGTGTGAATATTGATCATGGAATGCGTGACTTGAGCACTAAAGTGAGTCGTTTTGCACTCAATGGGATGAGTTTTGAAATTACAAATGAGTTTGCACATGCTTTGTGGTCCCCAAGTTGAATGTTAGGTCATTTCTAAAATTGTAGGTCACAGTCAAAACATAACTCAGGTCACCAACTTTCAACTGAGGCCAAATAAAATTCTCTTGTGTGTTTTGTGATTTTTCTTGAGCCAAATGTTCCTTTCATGGAAAGGAAGTCAATGCAAAAAAAAATTAAATCAATTGGATGCTTAATGGGAAAATGGAAAGTTTTGAAAATTGAGGAAAAACCACTGAAAACTAGGTCCGACATTAGGTCAAACAGGTCATGACCTAGTTTTGTGCACAAATGGCCTTCAAGATTTGAGGTCCTTAGAGCATGAGTTAATGTTTGACCTCTAAAGAAAATTTATAGAGGACATCAAGAAGGATATTTGGCTCAAATAAGTGCTCATAAAAGTTTAAAATTTAAGAACTTATGATCTTTGGAACATAGGCATGCCATACTTGAGTTTTAGGTTAAATTTTTCTAAGTCCACAAAATGACCTCTAATGTTTTCAATTATTTCAAGACCTTCCAAGCATAATTGGATCTTGACTTGTGAATAGAACTTGAAGGCAATGTCAAGAAGAGTCATTTACCTAAAAAATTACTAAAAAATGTTAAGGTATGGAGAAGTTATGATATTTTGAACTTGGACTTGTAATGTTTGACTTGTTGGTCAAACTTGCAACCTTGGACTTTTTCATGCATTTGAAGGAACATTGATGATCATATGAACTCAAAATGATGTACTCTTGATTGTCCTTTGATGAAACTTGCAATGGCTTAAGGAAACTTGTTGATGAAGGCATGAAAATTAACACATGAACCTTTGAAGTTTCTTGAGAAACAAGCTATTAAACCTTGAAACATCTTTGATCAAATGGAAATAAATAATGCTTAAGACTCTATGGTTTGTGATTTGAGGTCATGCTTTGATGAATAACATTTGAAAATCAATGGTTGACCACACTTTGACTTGAGGAACTCAAACTCTAGCTGAGGAGATAATCAATTGATGCTCTCGATTCCAAACATTACCTTGCAAAAAAAAAAGGGACAAGGCATATATTTTTGTATTTTTATTAGTGGTTAGTGAATTATAAATCATATAAGTACAAAAAGAAAGATAAAAGATACACAAAAAGGTGCTTGATGATCTCTACAAAGGTAAACCCAAATATGGGAGGTTTAGGAGACAACTAAATTTGTAATCTTGATGCATTATAAAGATGTGAATAAGGTGAGATCTTATGGGTAAAAATCAGGGTATGACACCAAGTATCACTAATTTAAAGAGCACATGTTTCATCAATCATTACTTGTCTTCACTCAGGGTGAGATAATGCTTCACTTGGAGTTTTAGTTATAGAAATAGAAGACAAAGAAGATAAACAAGTATATTGCAAAGGGGGAAGATGATGATAACATAAATCAATATAATGTGGAGAAGGATTTCGTGTTTAACATATACTTTTTTGAAGGGAAATCAGAAGATCAGACTCAGGTTGCAGGATCGAATCCAGTGATGGCGAAGGTGTCAGAGGAGAGTCTGCAATGATCTCAGGGGATTGTGTAACCTCAGGGATAGGTACGACAGACGTTGGTTGGTGACGCTGATTGATGGGCTAAAGACGTGTCTACTTATGCGTCTAGCGGTATCTTACTGCAAGTGCACAGCCTATCGAAGTAATATTTAAGATTATCGATCCACAGGGATTCTATTGTTACTTAGTGCTAGATGAACTTCTAGTTTAGCTAAGGTGAATGGTTGTCACGATTGTTGTTGGTTTTTAAGACTATTAAAGGCGGAATTAGATTTAAGTTTTTAATAAAGTAATACTAAGGCGGTCGGTATGTAATTATACTAACTTAGGTGGGTCGATCTAACCTAGGCTTATAGAGATGTTCACTTAATCTATTCGGTAGAGATTACTAGTTTAAATACCCTCAACTCACACTCTCGTGGTCTTATATCAGATCTTATCCCTAAAGCCCTATGCCTGCTCTCGCTAGCCCATAAGTGTTTAGAGGTAATTTTTGGAAACTAAATAATTCTAATTTATCTTAAAGCGCTCTCGCTGTGTTTAATTTAAATGCCTAACTTTAGCTATCTGGTTAAAATCTCACACTCTCGTGGTCTTGACCCAACCTAATACCCTTTTCTTACTCTCGTAACGAAAAGGTCTATTTCAATTAAAAAGTATCAGCCAGAATGTTAAGTGATTAATTATTTTCAGCCTATGGTTATATTTACCGGTTAAGTTTGTTATAACTACATACCGCCCTGAGGTGTTTAGCTACTCATCGAGGTTGAACCAGGCAGAAGCAGAGAATTTAATAATAACATACTCATGGCAGAAAAATAAATAGACATTATAACTAAATTAAATTGCAATATAATAAAAACCTGGTTAACAAATATTCGAGCAGACTCCTTCTTCCACAGATCGGAAAGCTTGGAGTAGGCGGAAATTAAAAATAAACGAATGCTGAAGGTTTAGAATCGAATAAATGTATAACAATTTCATGATGTTGGAAATTGTTATGTGGTTGGTTTGGATACAAATAAAAACGAAACAGAAAGTAATAATAATGCTGGAATGGGAAGGGCTGGTTCGTAAGGCAGTTTGGCAGAGCTTCTGCAGGAATTTCGAATAATGACGTCTGTCCCTGAGTTCACAGAGCTTGTACTATTTATAGAGTCCTTAATGGGCTGGATTCTTGGTCCTTTGTTGCATGGGCCTTGCTGAAGTTGTTGAAGAAATGCTGGAACGTGGCAACAAAAATGGGAGAAGTGGTCTTCAAGTAGTGCCTTGAGGAGAAATAAGAGGAGAAGTGGTCTTCAAGTAGTGCCTTGACGTAGTCTGAGTCAAAACCAAGTTTTATCCTTGTCACGGGCGTGACAAGGTCTTCACGTTCGTAATTTGAGGATTTTAAGTGTCACGGTCGTGACCACTCTCTTACGGTCGTGATGGCCCAAATTGGGGTGTCACGGTCGTGACACCCTTGTAACGATCGTGGCTGCAACAAATTATGCAGTCTTTCTACAGGCTTCTACATTTCTTCATCTCCTTGTGGTCTCTTTTGTTCCTTTTCTCTTAATTCATGATTTAGCTTCACATAACGACGTACCTGCAAAATAGTAAGAAAAACTCGGGAAATCGAGTGTTAAAACGGTGAATATGCGATAAAACGTCAATGAAATCTAGCGATATAATCGATGCGTTTTCTCGTTATCAAACTTCCCCAAACTTAAACCTTTGCTTGTCCTCAAGCAAATAGTCGGTTGAAAATCGGCGGACACGAATTTACTCACGCATACTCATAACAAACCGTACGGTGGATCGTTTTGTCGGATAATCCAGTACTTTGATAGAACACTACCGATACACTAATGACACAAGCAACAAGCTATGTCGTCGACTTCCCGTCAAACGAAACAATCGACAATCACATTACGATTTCACCTAGAGTTTTTCGATCTTATTTCGCCCGGTTTCGTTCTAGCGCAGTCACATTAAGCCCTTTGCCTTAGCACGCACGTAGTGGAGTAGCCGATTAGCGATTTTGATCCTTTTTTAGCACGGGGTCTGGTACACGAGTGTGGTAACCCTTCATGTTTTATCCGATTCGGAGGTTGTGGGGGATCGAGCCGTAGCACGCCCTACCGAGTTCAGAACCAGTACCTCTGAACCAACTCGCAACGGATTCCTTCTCATATTTCTCGTTTCTTATATGCGACCGTGTACTTTGGTGCAGTTTCTTTTCATTTTGCATCGAGATATGAAGGATCATTATTGATTAGGCATCAAACGCTTATATTCATCGGCTCCCCACGTGGTTTGTGTTCAGACGGTGCTGACTGCTAGTATAAACTACTGGGGGTTACTTTTGAACTGAAACTAAAGGTGTACTCGCAATGGTAATCGGGATGGAATTGCTTGAGTAGGGAGTCAAAGATGTCAAGATTGTATTGGTCTTGTTTAATCGTTCTCGGCTTCCTAGTTACGATTCCGTAGGTAAGTCGGGAAATGAGAATAATTAAAGATTTTTCTGGTATAGCTTAATAATCGGGGAAAGCTCGAAATTAAAGAAAATAGCGCGAAGATTTGCTCATTTCATTAATTTGCTAAAAGAAATACAACGGAATTGAAAGTACAACGAAATGGAAAAGTGCGGAAATGAAAGGTACCTCTCCCACACTATATCAGACATTGTCCTCAATGTTGTGATATAAATGCGGTACAAATACAGTACAAGACTAAAACGAAAAACAAACGGAAAAGTAAACTATGGCTGCTGAGGACCGCGGGCTCGGCCTCTGGTGCGAGAGCGGCGTCTGGAGGGAGTCGCGTCAGGATCAGAACCGGTGCCGGAGGTAGCAAGAATGCTAATGCGGAGCGCTTCTAGCTCGCTGAAAATTTCTCCAAACCGCTCATTAGTGGCTTCCTGGTTTGCAGCAATAGTGCCGAGTAAAGCATCATATTGCGCCTGCTGCCTTCGCTCCAGTGCGGCGTTCATCTGGTTCTGCTGATGAATCGCAAGGAGGACTTCCTCAAGTGTAACTGCGGGAGCAGGGGGCTGTCGGGTAGATGTCTCTGGTATATCCTGGACAGGCTCAGCTGCATCCATAGCGTCCTGCATCTCGTCCGTTGGAGGGTCTGCCTGATCATCATGAACCGGGACGTGATCGGCAGCAGCAGGTAAAACAAAGAGCCAGTTGGCTCGGTTGGATGGATCGATGCGGTTGCGGGACGGCAGAGTGATGTGGTGGAAAATGGTGCCATTGACAACAGGGCTATACCTGCCATCCTCTCGCTGCGCGATCAGGTGGGCGGACCTGCAATAGCTCTTGGTGAGGAATTCGGCGGCTAGGTGAGGCTAATTAACGAGCGCGTCACCAAGCCCCAACTGAATGGCGAGGGCGGTGACAATGCCGCCGATGAAGAACGGGGAGGAACCTCTGTGCGCAATGGCCTGGATGTGATGAAGCATGAAAGGGGCAGCGTTGATCAGCTCATCATGCAGAGCGCAGTGTAAGAACAGAAGCTCCTTGGAGTTGAGCTTATGGTTGCTCTCTCTAGCGAAGATGGTGTTGCATATGACCCGGTGAAAATAGCGGATTGTCGGGTTGTGGATGTGTGTGGCGTTGAGGCTTTGGAAGGTGGATGCACGGGTGTTGGTTAAGTCGTGCCATAGAGTGAAAGCTTGTTCACTAAAATTATCGGGCACGCGACGGTGGGCTTCAGTTCCGTGATCGAAGCCTAACAACTCGGCTATCCTGGTTTGCGGAAGATTGAACTCTTGGCCATGCAATCTGAATGTTGCGATGCCGGTGAGCTGACTCTGAGAACCGGGAGGGGTGATGTAACTGTAAGAGCTTAAGAACTCCAGCGTCAGAAGTTCGAATGTGAGCTGAGGTTGACGGCAGAGATCCCACAGACCGACCTTTTGCAGTAGGCTTTGAACGCTGGCGAGCATTCCGAGTTCCCTCAAACAGTCAGTGGCAATGTAGCGGGTAGGTTGCACACCACGGTTTTGGAATCGGATGAAACGGTCTCTCTGGGTTACTCCAGCTTCACCTTCTCTAAAAGTGATGGAATCCATAGCATGCAAGAGTGAAGAGTGAGGGAAGAAGGTTTTTGTGAGGTTTTGTGAGAAAAATGGTAAAATGAGGGAGATAGAGGTTCGGGTTAAATACGGGAGAGTGTTAATGAGATGGGTTATGATAATGGGGGGTTAATGAGGGTAATGGGGAGGTTACAGAGGTTATGGAGAGAATGGGTGGTTTTTGGGGAAGTTATGGAGGAAGAAGAAGAATGGGCACGATGAGAAACAGTTCTGTTTCTCACGATTCCTGTAATAGGGGGAGTCACGGTCGTGACAGGGGCGTGACGGTCGTGACACGCTAATTGAGCACGTCACGATCGTAAGATAGATGTGACGACCGTGAGGGCATGCTTTGCTGAATAATTCCCAGAAAGAAACATTTCCTCACGTGATTCATAAATTAATAATAATTTATTTTCTTTATTAACACTTATATTAAATAAAGAACATATTGTATATAATTTGCAACACAGTATTATACGAACTTGCATGAGAGATTGTATATATGAAATAATGCAGGCATAACAGTATATAGAAAAAATATATTAGTTGCTAAAATGGAGAAATATTTGGAATTAAAGGTGCATTGCATAAAGTAATTAAAAAATGAAGTTATAAAAACGGAAATTACGGTATGAAATTGTTGCGAAAGATAAATCTAACTAGAAACGAAAACAATGAGAAAAAATAAACTAAATCACTTATAGCATTTTCAAAAGCGTTTCTTCAGGTCTTCGATGGCGGAGTCCAAGTGATAGAATTGTTCGCAGGCCATGTCAGTCAATCCTATAATGTCCAATCGCATGCTCTTAATGTCTTCTTTAAGTAGATTAATGTCCGTTTGGTAAGCATTGAGAGTGTTCATGATGATTTGTAAGTTGTTAGCATAATCTCCTTGATTCACTTCAGGGGTTTTATGTACTTCGTCAGTTGGGTCAATGTCATGGTAACCAGGAGGTGTCTCAGGATCAGTGTCAACAGCGGTCATTATATCATCGTTTATCCTGCAAGGCCGAGGTGTTTCAGGAGTAGATGGATAATCAGGTGGGTTTAGCTCATAAAGCCAGTTATCCTTATTGTGAACACTTACTTTAGCATGATTAGGCAATGTGAACAGGGTGACTACTTCGTTCCGGATTAGGTACTCAAAAGGTGGATGTCCTAAATTCCTTATGATATGTCTATTGAAGCAGAATTTAAGATTCATTGGGCAGATTGTTCCTAGACGGTTGCACCTGTCCAGTTGGTACCTAAGTCCTATGGCATCAGCAATCATGGTTACAAGACCTCCTACTAATATAGGTAATTCAGGTTCTTCTTGGATGCGGGTGAAGGTTTGCATCATGAAAGGTATACCATTAACAGACTGTCCATTAGTGAAACATGACATAATAAATACTTCATCTTTAGAAACTCCGGTAATGTTTTCTTCTTTTCCAAAGAAGGTGTGGGCAAGGAATTTATGGAAGTAACGGAGAGCAGGATTATGGATCTCATCATTATTCATGTTATTTGGTTCAGGGTGGTAGTTTCCGGTTAGAGTTCCCCAAAAGAAATCTAGCTCCACATCCATCAATTCTACATGTGTGGTAGTAAAAGCAAATGGTCCACTAGGGAATCCTAACAAGTCAGCTAGTTCTTTATGGTTAAAGTCATATTCTATTCCAAATAGGCGGAAACTAATAAATCCTTTCCTAAATCCAAAACCGCGCTCAGGTAGGTAAAGTAAGGAGCTAAGGAACTCAAGGGTGAGCTCGCGGTAAGTCGCAAACTTATGTTGGATCAATGCATTCTCCCATCCGAGTCAGTTGAACAAGTACATGACACTATCATGTATACCTAAGGTTTCCATAGTCTTATCATCCGGGTACAGGGTCAAATCCATTTGCCTCTGTGATAACTCTTCAAACTTCATTCTTTGGTTCCTACCTCTAAATTTGGTTTCCATATAGTTAATTGGTTGGTTAGCCATGGTCAGTGCAAATATGGGGGAAACAAATCAGTGGAAAAGACTTTAGAAAATCTGTAAAAAGTGATTTAAGATAAAAATAAGAAAATGAAATGCATAATGTAATGGCGATAATAGTAAAATGAAACTGACAAAAACAATTTAAACAAATAGTAAAAACGATAAATAACAATGTGCTAAAAGAAAAGAATAGTTAAAATAAGTAAATAAGTAAATGGGTTGCCTCCCACTAAGCGCTGTTTTTATTGTCAAAAGCCTGACGTAATGCTTAGGTTTAGATTAATCAGGGGACTTAGTGGACAATTCTAAAAGCTTTAGATTATTCGCATAATCTCTATTTTCAACTTTATGATAGTGTTTTAAACGTTGTCCGTTTACTATGAATGGTTCACTATTCTTACCCTTAATTTCTATTGCTCCACTCGGGAATACTTTAGTTATTTCAAAGGGTCCTGACCATCTAGATTTTAATTTTCCAGGGAAAAGCCTAAGTCTGGAATTAAAGAGGAGTACAACGTCTCCCACACTAAATTCTTTCCTAGATAGGCGTTTATCATGCCATCGCTTAGTTCTTTCTTTATATATCTTAGCATTTTCATATGCATCTAACCTTAATTCTTCTAATTCGTTAATGTCTAGGATTCGCTTTTCTCCTGCAGCATTATAGTTTATATTGAGAGTTCTGATCGCCCAATAAGCTTTGTGTTCTAGTTCTACTGGGAGGTGACAAGATTTTCCATAAATTAGTTTGAAAGGTGTAGTACCTATGGGTGTCTTGTAAGCGGTCCTATAAGCCCATAGAGCTTCATTAAGTTTAGATGACCAATCTTTCCGAGATATGGCGACAGTCTTTTCTAAGATTTGTTTAATTTCTCTGTTTGAGACTTCGACTTGTCCACTTGTTTGTGGGTGATATGGCGTAGCCACACGGTGTCTTACTCCATATTTAGATAGTAATTTGTCAAGGATTTTTGAAATGAAGTGCGAGCCACCGTCACTTATGACGAGTCTAGGCACACCAAATCTGGGAAAGATTATATTTTTGAAAAGCTTTATTACTACTCGTGTATCATTTGTAGGAGAAGCTATGGCTTCAATCCATTTCGAAACATAATCAACAGCTACGAGTATGTAATTATTACCGAAAGATGATGGGAGAGGTCCCATGAAATCTATTCCCCAGACGTCGAAGATTTCTACTTCTAAAATTCCCTTTTGGGGCATTTCATCTCTTCTTGAAATATTGCCAGTGCGTTGACACCGATCGCAATTTATAACGGCGATGTGGACATCCTTCCATAGATTAGGCCAGAATAAGCCGGCTTGCAAGATTTTTGCACAAGTCTTGGAAGTGCTTGCATGTCCGCCATAAGGAGATGAATGGCATTGAGCAATGACATCTTCTATTTCTTCTTCGGGAATACATCGGCGAAAGATTCCATCTGGTCCTCTTTTGAACAATAATGGTTCATCCCAATAGTAATGTTTCAGATTATGAAAGAATTTCTTTTTCTGCTGATAGGTTAGATCGGGTGGAAGAGCTCCTGCGGCTAGGTAGTTGACAATGTCAGCGTACCATGGCAGTCCTACAGTTGTCTGTATTGTTTCCACGGATTCTGGTTCATTTATATCTAACTGCGCTAGGTCGCTTCCTATTTGTGCTACCAGCTGTTCATACGGAAAATCATCGTTAATCGGCACTTGTTCGGGTTTAATACCTTCTATTCTAGATAAATGGTCCGCTACGACGTTCTCAGTACCTTTCTTATCTTTTATTTCTAGATCAAACTCTTGTAAGAGTAAAATCCATCTTAAGAGTCTTGGTTTAGCATCTTTCTTAGTTAATAGATATCGGATAACAGCATGGTCTGTGTAAATGATTATTTTCGCTCCAACTAGGTAAGAGCGGAATTTGTCAAGCGCAAAGACAACTGCTAGCAATTCTTTTTCTGTAGTAGCGTAGTTCATCTGGGCAGAATCCAAGGTTCTACTGGCATAGTAAATCGCATGAAGTTTCTTTTCCTTTCTCTGTCCCAGGACTGCGCCTACGGCATAGTCACTCGCATCGCACATGATTTCAAAAGGCAATCTCCAGTCGGGGGGTTGCATGATTGGTGCGGTGATGAGGGCTGTTTTTAGAGTTTCGAAAGCTTTAAGACAATCTTCATTGAATATGAACTCAGCGTCTTTCATTAATAAACCAGTAAGAGGTTTAGTGATTTTCGAGAAATCTTTGATGAATCGTCGGTAAAAACCGGCGTGTCCTAAAAAGCTTCGTATTTCTCGAACGGTTTTAGGGGGTTGAAGATCTTTTATTACTTCAATCTTAGCCTTATCAACTTCAATTCCCTTGTCGGATATTACATGACCTAATACTATTCCTTCGTTGACCATAAAATGACATTTCTCCCAGTTAAGCACGAGATTTACTTTTACACATCTTTCTAACACCATTTCTAAGTTCGATAAGCATCCTTCAAAACTTTGCCCGCATACAGAGAAGTCGTCCATGAACACTTCCATGATGTTGTCTATAAAATCTGCGAAGATTGACATCATACATCTTTGAAAGGTTGCAGGAGCGTTGCACAATCCAAAGGGCATTCGCCTATAAGCGAACGTTCCATAAGGACATGTGAATGTAGTCTTCTCTTGATCATCAGGATGGATAGGGATTTGGAAAAATCCTGAGTAACCATCAAGGTAACAGAAGTAAGAATGCTTGGCTAATCGTTCTAACATTTGATCTATGAAAGGTAGTGGGAAATGATCTTTTCGAGTGGCTTTGTTTAGTTTACGATAATCTATGCACACTCTATATCCCGTCACTACTCTTTGCGATATTGATTCGCCTTGAGCGTTTTTCACCACAGTGATACCTCCTTTCTTTGGCACTACATGTATTGGACTAACCCATTCACTATCAGAGATTGGATATATTATCCCGACATCTAATAATTTCTTGACTTCTTCTTTTACTACAGTGCTAAGGGTTGGGTTAATTCTCCTTTGAGATTCTCTGGAGGTTCTGCAATCTTCTTCTAGCAGAATACGATGCATACAAACTGAAGGACATATTCCCTTGAGATCAGATATGTTATATCCTAATGCAGTTGGATATTTCTTCAAGACATCTAAAAGTTTCTTTGTTTCTATAGCTCCTAAACTGGAATTCACTATAACTGGTCTTTTACATTCAACGTCTAAGAATTCGTACCTTAGGTTATGAGGTAAAGTTTTTAATCCTAATGTAGATTTATCTTTACTTGGCATGGGATCCGGTGTAAGTGCTAAACTTTCGCTTATACTATCATCCTGATACGGTTTTCGCCAATTATCATCTTCGAAAATCGGAGGGATTTGAATTTTCATTATTTCAGAATAAGTGGTCTCTTTCAGTTCCATTTCTCTTACACATTCGTCAATTACGTCCATTAGATAGCATGTATCCTCTATAGCTGGTGATTGTAAGAATTGTGTTAAAACAAATTCAACTTTCTCTTCACCTACTTCAAAGGTTAGCTTTCCTCTTTTTACGTCTATTATAGCTCCGACGGTAGCTAAGAATGGTCTTCCTAGTATGATAGGTGTAGTGGAGTCTTCAGAGATGTCCATGATTATAAAATCAGTAGGAATGTAGAATTGTCCTATACGTACTGGGACGTTTTCTAGGATGCCTACAGGATATTTAACAGAGCGATCGGCTAGTTGAACAGACATTTTAGTTGGTCTTAGGTCTCCCATGTCTAGCCTTTTGCAAATCGTTAAGGGCATAACACTGATATTGGCTCCTAAATCGCATAGAGCTTTGTCAATGACGAATTTTCCTATTACACAGGGTATAGAGAAACTTCCTGGATCTTTTAGCTTAGGAGGCATGTTATTTTGAATTATGGCGCTACACTCGGCAGTAAGTGTAACTGTTCCGTTATCCTCTATCTTTTTCTTATTGGATAAGATTTCTTTTAAAAACTTAGCATACGAGGGTATTTGGGTAATTGCTTCTGTAAACGGAATAGTAATATTCAACTGTTTCAGAAGTTCGACAAATTTCTTAAATTGACCCGTCGTCTTGGAACTTATTAATCTTTGAGGGTACGGAATTGGTGGTTTATAGGGTGGTGGAGGCACATAAGGTTGTTCTTTCTCCACTACCTCTCGACTTTCATCTTCCTTTTCTTCTGGATCATTCACCACTTCAGTCGGTTTATCCGGTTTTTGGTACATGGCTGGATTGTCAAGTCTTGGATCGGTAGGTCCGTCAAGTTCCTTGCCACTTCTTAATATTACAATGTTAGCATGTCCTTTCGGGTTAGGTTGAGGTTGTCCAGGGAATACTCCAGCTGGTGCAGCAGTAGGTGCCTGTTGTTGAGCTACTTGTGAAATCTGAGTTTCAAGCATTTTGTTATGTGTAGCTAGTGCATCTACTTTGCTCACTAATTGTTTAATCTGCTCACTAGTGTGAATGTTTTGGTTTAAGAAGTCCTTGTTTGTTTGAGATTGGTTAGCTATAAAGTTCTCCATCATCAATTCAAGGTTCGATTTTCTAGGGATATTAGGAGCAGTCTTTTGATATCCTGGTGGTGTAGCTGGTGCTTGACCTGGTGCGTAATAAGCATTGTTATTCTTATAGGAGAAGTTCGGATGATTTTTCCAACCTGGGTTGTATGTGTTTGAGTAAGGGTTTCCTTGAGCATAATTCACTTGATCAGTGGGAGTTCCTGCCAATAGTTGACAATCAGAAACTTCGTGTCCTGGGACTCCACATAACTCACAGTTAGGTGTTACTGCAGCCACGGTGGCTGCAGGTGTTATGGCCAAGTTATCGATCTTTTGGCTTAGTTGGTCAAACTTCGCATTGACTTGGTCCATACTACTTACTTCGTACATACCTCCCTTTGTTGGTTTCTCAGTTGCGACTCTCTCGCTTCCCCAAAGGTAATGATTTTGAGCCATACTTTCAATAAGTGCATAGGCATCACGATATTCTTTGTCCATCAATGCACCACCCGCGGCAGCGTCAATTGTCATTCTTGTGTTGTACAAGAGTCCATTATAGAAGGTATGGATGACCATCCAGTCTATTAATCCATGATGTGGACAAAGTCTAAGTAGATCCTTATAGCGTTCCCAAGCTTCGAATAATGATTCACTTTCTCTTTGCTTAAATCCGTTGATCTGAGCTCTCAGCATAGCTGTCTTGCTAGGTGGAAAATATCTATTCAAGAAAACTTTCTTAAGTTCTGCCCACGTAGTTACTGAGTTCGAAGGCAGAGATTGGAGCCAAGCTCTTGCTCTGTCTCGAAGCGAAAAAGGAAATAAACGTAGTCTAATGGCTTCTTGGGTAACTCCATTGGCTTTTACGGTATCTGCATATTGCACAAAGATCGAAAGATGAAGATTCGGATCCTCGGTAGGATTTCCGGCAAATTGATTTTGTTGCACGGCTGATATCAACGAAGGTTTTAGTTCGAAATCATTTCGGTTGATAGCCGGCGCTGCAATGCTTGAATGCGGTTCACCTTGCGAAGGATTAGCGTAATACTTGAGTGGATGAGTTTGTTCTTCAGCCATCCCTGCGTCCTCTGATTTTATGACTGGTTTAGGCGGATCTAATTGAAGATCTGGAATATTGGAATTATTTTCGAAATCGAATATACGTCTTCTTACGTGTAAGAAGCATTCCGATTCAGGGATTAGAGGTTGCAAGTCTTCGCTTTTAGAGCGAGTACTTGGCATACACTCGGAGATTAGATTAAATTAAATAGTTGATACCTTAGTCTAGACAATGCTACCTAAATGCACTAGTAACTAAATTAAGGAATCCCCGGCAACGGCGCCAAAAACTTGATGGGCTAAAGACGTGTCTACTTATGCGTCTAGCGGTATCTTACTGCAAGTGCACAGCCTATCGAAGTAATATTTAAGATTATCGATCCACAGGGATTCTATTGTTACTTAGTGCTAGATGAACTTCTAGTTTAGCTAAGGCGAATGGTTGTCACGATTGTTGTTGGTTTTTAAGACTATTAAAGGCGGAATTAGATTTAAGTTTTTAATAAAGTAATACTAAGGCGGTCGGTATGTAATTATACTAACTTAGGTGGGTCGATCTAACCTAGGCTTATAGAGATGTTCACTTAATCTATTCGGTAGAGATTACTAGTTTAAATACCCTCAACTCACACTCTCGTGGTCTTATATCAGATCTTATCCCTAAAGCCCTATGCCTGCTCTCGCTAGCCCATAAGTGTTTAGAGGTAATTTTTGGAAACTAAATAATTCTAATTTATCTTAAAGCGCTCTTGCTGTGTTTAATTTAAATGCCTAACTTTAGCTATCTGGTTAAAATCTCACACTCTCGTGGTCTTGACCCAACCTAATATCCTTTTCTTACTCTCGTAACGAAAAGGTCTATTTCAATTAAAAAGTATCAGCCAGAATGTTAAGTGATTAATTATTTTCAGCCTATGGTTATATTTACCGGTTAAGTTTGTTATAACTACATACCGCCCTGAGGTGTTTAGCTACTCATCGAGGTTGAACCAGGCAGAAGCAGAGAATTTAATAATAACATACTCATGGCAGAAAAATAAATAGACATTATAACTAAATTAAATTGCAATATAATAAAAACCTGGTTAACAAATATTCGAGCAGACTCCTTCTTCCACAGATCGGAAAGCTTGGAGTAGGCGGAAATTAAAAATAAACGAATGCTGAAGGTTTAGAAACGAATAAATGTATAACAATTTCCTGATGTTGGAAATTGTTATGTGGTTGGTTTGGATACAAATAAAAACGAAACAGAAAGTAATAATAATGCTGGAATGGGAAGGGCTGGTTCGTAAGGCAGTTTGGCAGAGCTTCCGCAGGAATTTCGAATAATGAAGTCTGTCCCTGAGTTCACAGAGCTTGTACTATTTATAGAGTCCTTAATGGGCTGGATTCTTGGTCCTTTGTTGCATGGGCCTTGCTGAAGTTGTTGAAGAAATGCTGGAACGTGGCAACAAAAATGGGAGAAGTGGTCTTCAAGTAGTGCCTTGAGGAGAAATAAGAGGAGAAGTGGTCTTCAAGTAGTGCCTTGACGTAGTCTGAGTCAAAACCAAGTTTTATCCTTGTCACGGGCGTGACAAGGTCTTCACGTTCGTAATTTGAGGATTTTAAGTGTCACGGTCGTGACCACTCTCTTACGGTCGTGATGGCCCAAATTGGGGTGTCACGGTCGTGACACCCTTGTAACGATCGTGGCTGCAACAAATTATGCAGTCTTTCTACAGGCTTCTACATTTCTTCATCTCCTTGTGGTCTCTTTTGTTCCTTTTCTCTTAATTCATGATTTAGCTTCACATAACGACGTACCTGCAAAATAGTAAGAAAAACTCGGGAAATCGAGTGTTAAAACGGTGAATATGCGATAAAACGTCAATGAAATCTAGCGATATAATCGATGCGTTTTCTCGTTATCACTGATATGTTTGAAGTGGACGAGAAAGGGAGGGGTCAACTGTAGGGGTATTTAGTGTTTTAGGTTCCCTGGAATGATGAGGAATAATGACAGATAGGACTTTCGATAGATGTGTGAGAGTAATTTCCTGAAGGGGTTCCGGAGTTACATGGGTTGACTCGAAATATGGAACAGACTCAAAGAAGGTAACATCAGTTGATACAAGATATTGTTGTAGAGCATGTGAATAAAAACGATAACTCTTTTGGGATTTGTGATAACCAAGAAAGACACACTTGTGTGGTTGAGCTGATAATTTATCAAGTTTAGGGGAGAGATTGTGTATAAAACATGTTGACCCAAAGACCCGAGGAGGAATTAGGTGAAGTGGAGAGTTTGGAAACAAGATTGGATAAGGGGTTTTATTATTAAGGACAGATGATGGCGTTCGATTTATAAGGTAACATTCTGTGAGCAAAACATCTCCCCAAAATCGAAGAGTAATATTACCATGGAGAAGTAGGGTTCGAGTGGTTTCTACGAGATGCCACATTCTGCATTCGGCTACCCCGTTTTGTTGAGGTGTAGGAGGGAAAATGTTTGGTGGAGAATACCATTGTATGACATAAAAGCTTGAAATTTTTGGGATAAATATTCACGTGTATGATCACTTTTTAGGGTACGAATAGGAAAATTAAATTGGGTTCTTATTTCCCGATAAAATTATTCAAAAATAGAAAACAATTCAGATATGTTCTTGATTAAAAATAGTCACGTGCAGCGTAAAAAATGATCAATAAAGGTTTCAAAATACCAAGAATCAAAAGTAGACTCAGTACGCGAGGGACCCCAAACATCAGAGTGAACTAAAGCAAAAAAGGACACAACTCGTTTATTGACTCAACCGGGAAAGTGACTACGAGTATGTTTCCCTAACTAACAAGACTCATAATGTAAAGTAAATCATTTATATAAACTGGGAACCAACCTTTGTATCTTGGGAAGACCTGGATGACCTAACTGTGCATGTATAATGAGTGGAGAATTTATGCCGGAGCATGTGGTAGATGACGTAGAGAAGTAGTAGAGGCCTCGAGACTCGCATCCAATGCCAATCTTCTGTCCTGAAGTCCGATCCTGCAAGGTAACATTATTTTTAGTAAAAGTGATAGAAAAATTAAGGGACCGAGTTAAATGATTGACTGACAGTAAATTAAATAGGGAATTAGGTACGTATAAGACAGAAGTAATAGAGATAAATGGTAGAATTTGAACTGTGTCAATCCTTTGAGATCGGATTTGAGAATCATTTGGTACAGCTATACTAGGTAAGAAACCAGAGGTGGAGAGGGAAGAGAAAAGACCTTTATTTATCGGTAACATGATCAGACACACTAGAATTGAGTACCCAAGAACCAAAAGGAGATGATTAAGAGAAGCAAACAGATAAATTACTAGCGAGTGCAACCGAAGTCGTGGAACTAGAGTTCCGATTAGTCTGACACCACCTGAAAAGTTCCTCGTAGCTTGGCATAAAATTCTGAAGAGAAGGTGAAGTCTGCAGAGTGTTTGGGTGATTGATTTGAGTTGCATTTACCTGGCGTGGAGGTCTTCCGTGCAACTTCTAGAAAAAAATAATAGTATGCCTAAGCCGGTTACAATGGTCACACTTGGGATGAGGTTTGGAGTTGAATGACCCTCCTTGAAAGTGATTCTGATTCTTGCCAAGAGATGCAAGGGAAGCAATGTCACCTAGTGTCGGAGTAGCAATAGATGGAGGCGAAACCGGGCCAAAAGCATGTGGTGTAGCCAAGCACAACAATTGTTTAATAATGTATCATAGTTAGGAATAATAGTATCTGATAAAATCTGGTTATGAACAGATTCAAGCTCTGATGGTAGTCCGATAAGTGCCATGATCATGAAAATTTTACTTTGTTGTTTTGCATGAGCTGCTGCATCTTTTGCGTAAGGCATTATGGTGGAGTAATTTTATTTCAAGGCATCAAGCTTACTCAGATAGGTTGGCATATCCATATTCTCCACCTTCAGAGTGTTAATTATAACGGATGACACTATATAGACAATAAACATCGTTGGAGAAGACTTTCTTGGCCCTATGCCAAACCACATAGCAAGTGGAAAAGGCTTGGTACTGTGCTTGGAAATTAGATGCTATGGAAAACTATATCACAGTACACATCAATGCATCAGTTTTCTTCCATTTAGCATGTTTGGCGGCGAGATCAACATCTAAATTTGTGTTAAAGTGATTTTCATATCCCTAACCGTGAAACCACATCTTGACAACACCAACCCATATGTTGTAGTTGGATGATCCAGTTAGCTTTTCACATGGGATAAGTAGAACTTTGGTAAACGAATCATTAAAACTAGAATCAGTGTCTCATATGGCTTGGATAACAAAAAATGGAGTAAAATTGGAGTTGTTTGCACTTGAGCACCATTTTCCGTGAGTCAGAAAGTAAAACGAAAGTCAGATTTGGAACAGGGATGGAGGCAAGTAGGCATGCGGAAAAATGGTCGGAATCGTCTGCCAGATGTGTTGGCACACGCGGGGCAATGGGTGGGGTCGTGTGCACGGATGGCTTTCGGTGGGAAAGAGGGCGACGACCGGATCGGAGGGCGACGAGTCGGATGGTGGGGTCGATTTTTCGAAGCGTCATCGAAAGTTTTGCCAAAAGAGTAACAGCAGCAGTGTGGTTACCAGAGAATTTTGAAAAGAGACAGGCAAACCAGAGTGATAACATGGTTTGGAAAAAAAAATTTCCTCAAAAAACAGTGGGTTAACTAGGTAAAGCACGACGAAGAAAGAATTGTCTCTTAGCAGGCTCTAGTTACCATGTTGAAATAAGCGAGACTAAGAGACATTTAGACTGAACCATGTGTTGAATAGCACATCGGAAGATGATTTATATAGGAAAAAATACAGGTCGGTGGTATTAATTACATAGATATCCTACTCTATTCTAGAATATACTAGGGAATATTCTCTTCATATATATATATATATATATATATACATATGTAAATATCAAAAAACATCTTTGTTGTACTTCTAAACTACTTCCTTATTTTTACAATACTCAGATCACTTAGACATACAGACCGACATGATCTTGTGAGTTTTCACACTTTATTCAAGACTTTAAGATTCTTTGCTAGATTGCTTCTGATCATATAAGCACTTTGATCTTAAGCCTGCTTTTGTTGATGAGACATGAGATATTTCTTTGATTAGATTACCATCATCAAGGTTGAAAGCTATTGCTACTGACTTTAATTTTCGTTGTCATCATCAAAACTTCATATAGATCTTCTACAAGATTTCTAACTTTATACTTACAAACACATAAATCTACACTTTACCATATACGACCACTCTGAAATATTAATACAGATAAGAAACATGAGATTTCATAATGGTTCACAAGGTTCCAATGCAGCTGAAGTTGAAATTTTTTTTAAATAAACTCTTCAATTAGGCGAAGGTAAACTTTCTGAACCTTACTTCATAATTTTATGAATGTCAAATTTCTTGAATCAATAGCAATATTAACATCAACAATTAAAACAATTGATGAAATCAATAAATATGTCTTAATGTTTATCCATGGTATATCTATATTCCTAACAACTCTTTCAAATCACCTTTTTCAATACATGAAATTATCATAATCAAACATCTTTCTCATCCACACACACATATATATATATATATATATATATATATATATATATATATATATATATATATATATATATATATATATATATATATATATATATATATATATATATATATATATATATATATATATATATATATATATATATATATATATATATATATATATATATATATATATATATATATATATATATATATATATATATATATATATATATATATATATTAAAAACCGGATGTAAATGATGCATCATACAGTAATAATGGCAACTCAGATTATGCATGGTAGTAGAGATATTGAACTTTTCTTGAATTTTTTTACTAATGTAAAAAAAAAAAAAATCAGTTAAAAATATTAGAAATTGTCTATAATTCTAAATTCTCTACAATTTTTTTTACTTAATCCAAACATAACACTAGGAGTTTGATAACCTAAAATGTCAAAACATAATAGCAAAAAAACACTAATAATCATAAAATCTCTCATGAACATAAAGAGATACACACCAAACCAATTTCATTATTTAAAACATCCATGTAACTTCACATTCTTTCAATTATTTCACTGTGTGCATATATAAATTAAACTCCATCACTACTATTACATTTTGAAATATGAAACTAAAATTTTCAAGAAAACAAACTTAGTTATTCAGCAACCCATTACTTTGTTGGCTTTATTGGTCTTCTCCACCACAGTTCCATCATTACCAGCAAGTGCTCTATACTTATCCCTTCTGGTGAAGCTAGTACACTCATAAGACAAAGTTGAAGCCACCACCCTTTGTATATAATTTGCCACTTCATGGCTTGTCTTACCTGAACCACAAGTTAACTCTTTAGGCAACTTTTTCAAAAATGTAACCTCATAAACTGGACTAGGGTTCATGAAGAAATAAAAAGGGTCCATTCCTTTCCATCCCGTCGCCGTGGTTCCGTGAAACATACTCATTCGGTTAACCATGGCCACGGGAACAAGCTCATCGGTTAACTCGGCAAACAAGGCTGAAAACCTTAGAAGAAAAGGTTCTCTACATGTTGTTCCTTCGGGGCATATAGCTAAGTCACCTTCTTGTAAGAGTTTCTTGATCATGGAAGCGTCTGTGGCACGGTCGCGGCTTAGCCTGACTGTTTTAATCGGGGAAATGATCTCGGAGAGGCGGGAGACGGAGTAGGTAACGGCTGGAATAGCGCGGCCGAGGGCGGTGGAGAGGAAGATAGGGTCAAGTAGGGTTCTGTGGGAGCAAATGAAGAGAACTCCAGATTGGTTGGTTTTGGATTTGGATTTTTCGACTGGAGGTGGTGGTGTTCCTTTGACAATGACACGAACACCAAGTGCTTTGAAGGCATGATAGACGAATTTCATTGGTAGAAGTGATCCTGCAGCTATTCTTAAGCATGCTAAAGGGAAACCTATAGGGATCCATAGAATTATGAGTAAAGCCATTAATGGTGTTGGTTTTTGTACTAGTCTTCCATCATGAAATATAATAGGCTTTGGAAGTTTGTCACTTGTAACTGTTGTTACCTTTGGCTTTGCTGGTACTATGTAACCCTCCTGCATAAGAAATTAAAATTGACTTGTTAGAAACAAATTTCCTATCACAGACACATACCAGAAATAGACACCAGAAACCTGACACAAATACCAAAAACACAGACACTCATACTGACACAAATATCAGAAACAAATACAACAACAAATACAACAAAAATCTGACACCGATACTGACACGGATATCAAAAACATAGACACCAAAAACCTGACACTAACACTGACAGGAGCACTGAAAACCAGAGATATGTAGTTTGAAGGTTACCTTGCACAAAGCCATGAAGGGAGCATCAGTGACTCTATCACCAAGTCCAATATCAGGCTTTTCATCCCCAAAAGTTTTCTTAAGAACTTGAGCCTTTTTATCTCCAACAAGTATTCCAGGTTTGCAAATCAAACCAGTAGCTCTTCCTTTATAACTAGCAATCTCAGTCCCCAAAACCATATCAGCACCCAAAAACTCCTTCAAAAAAGGCTCCACCATGATCCTCGGATTCGCGGTGAGGACACACCGCTTCCCACACGACGAGAACACGCGCCAGCTCTCCGGGTGAAGATCAGCAGAATAGAATTTAGGAAGAACAGCTCTAGCTACTGATTCTATGCTTGATAGCTTCATTCCAGCCATTGACGCAAAGACGAGAACTTGAATTCCGGCCGACTCAGAGATACAGTAGTAGAGAAAAGCAGCAACCGGAGCAGATAACAGATACATTAAAAGTCTAAGAATACCACCAACTTCAAAGGCTATAAGAGCAAAATACGGAAAGGAACTTCGACCTATTAGTAAAGTTCCATCCATGTCTGCTACAACTGTATGCTTTTCTCTACCAATTGAGGTGCATTTGTTCACTGTTGGAAAAGTTGAAGGAGCCATGGTAGTGATGATGCTGTTCTCTTGTAGCACAAACACACTCTAACTGTTAAAACAAGTACAAGGATGCATGTTTGTGTCTCAAGTTGTTGTGTGTATATATATCTATATATTTACACATATATACAAACAAGAAGAGTTATTACAAAACATATGTTTCCTAAAAATTGTAGTCACAATCTTTGATAAATATTTTAATTAAAGAATAAGAATAGACGTATCGTGCAAGACAAAGTATAGTTTGGTATGAGAGAACGATGACATTAATGAGTTGGGAGCTCGTTGATATCTAAAAGGGATTGATACCCAACGATGTAACCAATGCTCTATGTTGTGTTTTCATACAAGGTCCTCAATTATTTCATCAAGGAAAAGAAATTAAGGTTCTTAATTTTAGTATGCTCCGTCACAATTTATGATTACATCATCACCCACACATTTAGGAACCAAATGGATGCTTACTTATTTATTTTTTGTGTTATTATTTTAAAGAGAAATGTTATTCTTATACTAATATATACACTACATCATATTTTATTATATTTTATTGTTCATTGATACGGTGAACACTAAAATATTATAATAATAAAAAAATAAAATAAAATAATATATATATATATATATATATATATATATATATATATATATATATATATATATATATATATATATATATATATATATATATATATATATATATATATATATATATATATATATATAAAATATATTTTAAAAATATAAAAATTTATTATTTTTTTATATCTGGGCGTTTATTAATCATGTTTATAACTTTATTAACCAATTTTTTACATTTCATTAACTAACTTTATTTTACTATAAAAGATTACTATTCACGCACTGTACACCTACATTGTTCACATGACACTATTCATGCATTGTTTACGGTACTATTTGTGTACGGTTTTACTGTTCACCGTATTTGTGAATAGTATATACTGTGTAGGTGTAAGTGTGGGTGTAGAAATAGCAATGCTGTATTTTAAATAAGAAACCAAAATCCTACGATAGTTGTTAATGGTTAATGCAACTCAAATATAGAGTTAAGAATATTGTTTCCAACATAATCTCTAACATTTGTATTTTTTTTTATTAATTTGTACTTGTGAAATAAAATAAGGGAGAATTTGCTGACGTGTTTGATAACAAGAGATTGTGTATATTATGATTTGATGAATTTATTAAATGAATCTCTAAGTTTTAGAGTTGGAGTATTTATTGAGGACTCTTTAAAGCTAGACAAGAAGAAAATAAATGATTTTCTCTATCTTCCGGATGAATACGTGTGAGTAGAGGAAGACTGGTTCTTCTTAATATCTTGGAGGAAAGGTTTTTGCCATTGACTGTCATCACCTATATTATTATCACTTGGGCATCTCATAGGTCACATGTGATAAACGAATGTAATATGGATATGGCTCGGGCTTTCCGCCTCAGCCCAATCGAGCGACCGAAGCGTGACAACGTGATTGAAACCTCCACTAGTAGAGAGCTTACGGAGATGTGGGATTCCTGTATGAAAAATGTTAGGCAAGTTGATCGAAATATGGATGTTTAAAAGTTACAAAAGTACCTTCGACTCTAGAGTCATTCCTTTTTCCTCTATTAGTTCCCAAGAAAATTAGGTTTGTTGAAGACTTACATCTCTTCCAAGAGATTAGGGGTCGAAGACTATGATATGGTGTATACCAAGAAAGGGAAGATGAATTCCTTCCGTAAGGGATAAAATTTGTTTAGCTCAGGAGATGAGGAGGATTTCATCTTGGAGTTTTGCTCTAAAGATGAAAGGGATCATATGACACCCTCTAATGATTTAGAGGATAACTTATTCTACATGTACCTTCATGTAAACTAGAATTTAGGGGTGTGAATCCCCTTCATCATGTTTGATTCTGAAGTACTCAAAACCATCAACACCGCGCCTTCTCAAAAGAATGCCCAATGGACGAGCCTTTACGAAAGAGTTTGAGAGTTTGTGTAGGATTTTGGAGGTCTCTCCACTATGGGTTTATTATTCTCTTTCTAGAACACCAAAGATACTAGTAAGGGAAGTTGTGACACCTTAGGAACCTCATCTAGAACGGTTCTCTTCTCCCACTATTTTAACAATTATAAAAATTAGAAAGATAAGTTCGTGAGAGTCAGGAGGCGAGATGACTAGTCAATGGTAATGTTCGATGAGAACACCAAAAATTGATTTCCATTTTACTAGGTGGAGGACCCTGTGGTGATAAATGGTTTCGACTATGAGTTCCTTACCGAGAGAGAGAGAGAGAGAGAGAGAGAGAGAGAGAGGGTATTTGGCATCTTGGATAAATTTATTATAATGAGCTCTAGAGAGATGGTGGAGTTCAACAAAAGTGATAATGGCAACAAAAAGATTGGAGATTTCTTGCGTAAGTCTAGTCATTATGTGGGCATTTACCCCATACATATTGCCTTTGGCTAATATATTTTCTTTGTTGTCAAGTTTTATGGCACCACCGACTATTGAATAAAAGAAGGCTCCTCATGTTAAGTAAATGGATGCTCGAGGAGAGAGTTAGTATGACGATCCCCATAACCATCCTAATATCTTATTAGGAAAATGGAAATTGAAAACGGGTAATAGAGTAACTATCATTTCCACCCTCCCTTTGAAGATCGTGAAGCCGATTCAGGCGAGCTCTGCTTCCTATAGTCGCCCTTTAAATGAAGTGCAAACTGTATTCACCATTAGTTTAGATGCACAAGTACATACTCAAGTAGGTATATATTCAACAAGACATACTCAAGTACATCAAATTGAGATTGATCAACCTAAGATGAGGAAACATGAGAAGGACCAAGATGATCATCATGATTGAACAAGAATGAAAGTCCAACAACAAGGATGATCATCAAGTCAATTACCTCTTGTATACATTACTAATCAGACTTTCAAGTACTTGTACAAAGAGAAAAGTGGTAAGAGTGTTTCAATTTTGTTTATGTTTGTGGCATAATTTGCGATTATTTTAACTTTCGTTCGAGATTTCCTTGTGAAATTTAAGTGCATCCTCTGTCTTTTGTACAGTGAGGTAATGTCGTTTCAATCCTTTTCATACTTTGTAAGTAAGTATTTTTTTTTACCTGTTTATTTCTTGAAGGTATATGATGTATTATGTGTATGATATCTGTTATATGATTTCACTTTCAAAATTTTCAAATGTAGCCATTGTGTGTTTTCATTTTATATGTTTATAGTGGATCTATTATAAATGTCTTCACATTTGATCTATATTTTGTACCATTTCATGCCTATATTTGAGTGTTTGCATGTTATTAGCTGACAAACCATAAAATGCTATCATATACATGTGTCTCTCATCTATTAGGCATGCGTGATTCTCATTGAGTTCTACAATGTCATTCACAACTCACAAGTGTCAAAATTTCAAGTTTTGGATGTTATGTGTCGACACAAAATTCGTATAGGTCGACACATAAAATTGAGTTTTTAAATTTGTCCAAATTCCTATTGTATGTGTCAATACATGCTATGGATAGGTCGGCCTATGAAATCATTTTTTGAATTCTTGGTTATTTGCTTCAGTATGTGCCGACATGAGACCATGATAGGTCGACACGTACGCACACAAGTCGACTCATAAGTGTAGAATTGAGTCATTTGTCCTTATTTTCTTCACTCTCTTGCATGCACCAAATCTCATATCATCATAAACCTCATCTTGCACCTTGAAAATCATTAAATCTTCATTACATCTTTCATATTCATTCATTTTGTAATTCTGGCATGTAGATACCAGATGTCGAGACAGATGTCACAACACCAGGATCAACAATAGCTTGATCATACAAGTAAAGATGCAGAAAAATATATGATAGAAACGTGAAAATAACACCAAAATTGTTAACCCAGTTCGGTGCAACTCACCTACATCTGGGGGCTACCAAGCCAGGAAGGAAATCCACTATGATAGTATTAGTTCAAAGCTAAATTCACCCGTTTACAACTTCTCGCCTAATACCTACCTTGTGCAACTTCTACCTAGACACCCTCTAAATATGAGATCCCCCTCTCACTTCCTAATCAGTCACAATCATAGTGACAATTCAACAACAACAAACAATAGAAGTAACACACTTCCAAGAAAATAATTGATCTTGCTTAAAAGGTTAAATCAAGAACAATACATTCTTTCTTAAAAGCTTATATTGGACAATTAACAATGAAAAAATAGTCAACCTTAATGCATCAGAAGATACATAAGTGACATATAATTAGCAAGCATCAAACCCTAAAGACCAAGAAAAACAATGACTAATCCTTATTCCCAAAAATTCTTCACGTTATGCTCTCTCTCCATCAATAGGGTTTGTCTTCAATTTAAATAGCCTTCAGACCTAATGGACTAAGGCTCTTGAGGCGCAAAAATAGCAACAATCAGTTTTAACTCGCTGCAAATCAACCTGCACAATAATAGGAGTAAAATAAAAACTTTCCTAAAAAAGGCTCAAGGAACCTTTTTATGAAAACAAACAGAATTTTTCATAACAGAAATTCCCACAATATACTCCCATGAAAGTTGCCCACGTGTGCATCAGAACACACTAAAAAATCACACTAAAAATACCAAAATAGTCATGCCCTAACTTTCTGGTATAACATGTCTTGGAACATGTCACAAAATCATGCAGAACATGATGTCTGACTGTCATGGCATAACATCTAGTTCAACATCTTGCTAACAACATGTTATTTTACCAAAATGCATCCAATCCAAAAAACTAGAACTTATAATCTCCCCCTTTGGAAAAATTTGGCTAAAACAACCTTAGCACACTTGCAGAGGTACATACAGCGGAAACAAAACAAAATCAAAGAAACCCAAGCACAATGTTGTCACACCAATAAAGAATACCTGACAACACAATGTCAAGACATCAGGTATGACATCTAAAACCAACACAAGCTACACAAGAACATGTAAGCTATGTACAAAGTGCAATCTTGCAGCTACAGATCATACAAGTACACAGCTCGTCTTGTCATACATAACTAGTTCTCCCCCTGAAGGGGAAACCCAAATCACCAGGAAAAAACACATGAACATGAACTTATGCAAGTTCATACAATGGAACCACATCAAGAAAAAAAATCACAAGCACAAGCACACTTCCTCTGAACACCACAACCAACTGCAGTGAATAATGCATTCTCCCAGACACAAAAAATGAAATGATGTCAGAACAAATAGAATAACATCCCAACACCACCAACACAGACCTCTATGCAACACACAATAAACCATAAGACTAGCATGATCATGTTTATGATTTAAACTCTGATACTTTCTCCTTCTCGCAGTATTAAAAATATCATCACTACTACTCCCCTTTTTAGCCAAAAATTTGACAATACTGCTCTTATATCCCTTGTATCATGCATGATCAAGGATAATTGCTATAATTCTTCAACAATGTAAATACCAAGTTCTCCTTTTAATATCTCAAATTGGTTTGCATCCGAAGCATTAGTGAACATATCAGCCGGTTGCTTCTCAGTGGCTACATGCTCAAGACAGATCACTTTTTCTTTGATAAAGTGATGACGAATGTCAATATTCTTTATCTTACTATGTTGAACATGATTCTTGGATATGTTGATAGCACTCAAATTGTCGCAGTACAATGTTATGATATCTTGCTTGATATTGTACTCGTTCAAGATCTGATTCATCCAAAGTAGTTGAGAACAACTTCTTCCTACTGCAATATACTCAGCCTCAGTAGTGGAAAGAGACACACAATTTTGCTTCTTACTGAACCAAGAAATAAGGTTGTTTCTGAAGAAGAAACATCGACCAAATGTGTTTTTCCTATCATTAACACTACCTACCCAATCAACATCACAATATCCAACCAACATAGCATTAGAACCATGTGAGTAGAATATTCCATAGTCACAAGTACCACTCACATATTTTAAATTCCTCTTTACTTGAATGATATGACTCACTTTTGGCTCAGCTTGATATCCTGCATAAACTCCAACATCAAATGTGATATCAGGTCTACTAGCAGTCAAATATATTAAACTTCCTATCATACTTCGATAAAGGCTTTGTTCCTTATTAATCCCATTTTCATCCTTAGAAAGCTTCAAATCATTAGGTGCAGGAGTCCTTTTATGACTGACTGTTTCCATGCCAAGCTTCTTTATTATGTTCTTGGAATACTTGCTTTGGGATATGAAAACAGAACCCTCCATTTATCTAACTTAAAGTCCAAGAAAATATGTCAATTCACCTACTAGACTCATCTCAAATTCAGACTGCATTTTTTTGACAAAAAGTCGGACCATCTGGTCTGACATTCCATCAAAAACAATGTCATCAACATATATTTGAAGAATCATGAGCTTGCCATCCTTTTCTTTAACATACAATGTCTTGTTTGTTCTTCCTTTTCTATACCCATTTCTGACTAGAAATTTTGTCAGTCTTTCATACCAAGCTCTAGGAGCTTGCTTTAGACCATAAAAAGTCATCTTTAGTCTGTAAACATGATTTGAAAAAGTGGAATCCATAAATCCTTTTGGATGTTTAACATAAACTTCCTCTTGTAAGATCCCATTCAGAAAGGCACTTTTTACATTCATCTGATACAACTTAAATCTCAGCAAACATGTTACCCCTAGTAAGATTCTTATAGATTCAAGACGAACAATTGGTGCAAAGGTCTCATCAAAGTCAACATTTTCAATTTGAGTGTATCCTTGTGCCACAAGTCTTGCCTTGTTCCTGGTAACCACTCCATTTTCATCAGACTTATTCTTATATAACCACCTGTTCCAATGACATTTATTCCCTCAAGCCTAGGAACCAAATCCCAAACTTCATTCCTTTTGAACTACTATAATTCATCTTGCATGGAATTGATCCATAATTCATTAGTTAGAGCTTTTTTCACATTTTTAGGTTCAATTTTTGAAACAAAACAAGCATTGGATATCACTTCTCTTAACCTTATAACAACCCCTTCATTTGGATTTCCTATTATGACCTATTTGGGATGATCCTTCTGAATTCTAATAGAGGGCCCTTTAATTATCTGATTGTCATCATCTTCCATAACGACAGGATCAGTGTTGATGTTATTGTCAGCTTCATTTTCTTTTATGACAGTCTCATGAGGTAATGTTTCAACATTATCTTCAACATTTGTATGCCTCTCTTGAGTTGAGTCATCTATTACCACATTAATAGACTCCATAATTGTCTTGGTTCTTGTGTTGAATACTCTATAGGCCCTGTTGTTTGTGGAATAGCCAAGGACAATTCCTTCATCACTTTTAGGATCCATTTTCCTTCTTTGTTCACGATCAGCCAAAATATAACACTTGCTTCCAATGACATGGAAGTACTTGACAATAGGCTTTCTTCCCTTCCATAATTCATAAAGAGTAGTTGAAGTACTAGTTCTTAAGGTAACTCGATTATGAATATAACATGTAGTATTTATTGCTTCAGCCCAAAAATGATATGGCATGTGCTTAGCATGAAGCATGACCCTAGCAGATTCTTGTAGAGTTCTATTATTTCTTTCAACTACCCTATTCTGAAGAGGAGTGATAGGAGATGAAAACTCGTGACTAATCCTTTTAGAAGAGCGAAAATCAGCAAATTTGTTATATTCAAATTCCTTTCCATGATCACTTATAATTCTGACAATTTTTCTTTCTTTCTCTCTTTGAAGCTTTTGGCATAATCCCTCAAAGACTTCAATGACATCAGACTTTTCTCTGATGAAATAAACCAAGGTAAATCTTGAGTAATCATCAACAACAACATAAGCATACCTTTTTCCACCAAAGCTCTCAACTTGCATAGGACCCATCAAATCCATATAAGAGAATTCTTTGTTGAAAGGGGTGTCCACAAGTAACAGTTGTCTTTAAATCTGACTCCTCTCATCAGAACTTCATTCTTCTCATTAGTGACCATACATTCTAGTGAAGTTGACCTTCAATCCCTAATCACATAACTGACTAATGCTTATCAAGTTGGTTGTCAATCCTTTTACAAGCACCACATTTTCAAGACTAAGAGATCCTGCACAAGCTAGTTTTCCAATTCCTTGAATTTCTCCCTTTGCACCATCCCCAAGAGTGATATAACTAGTAGAGTGTTATCGAATGTTGACTAGGAAGTTCTCTATACCACTCACGTGTCTAGAACACCCACTATCAAAATACCAATCTTCATTGGTAGAAGCCCTGAGAGAGGTATGAGCAATAAGAGATTTGACAGTCTCTTTGGGAACCCAACTCTTGGTATTTTGCAATGCTTCATGGCTAACCTTGGGTTGAGCACAAGACCTAGGATATCCATGAAGTCTGAAACAGAAAGGTTTGATATGGCCAAACCTACCGTAGTAATGACATCTCAACTGTTGGGCCTTGCTTCCCTTTTTTTTAACCTGATGCATGCCTTGATGTTGAGACAATTGTTTTGACATCCTTGAATTTTTGACCCTCCCAGAAATAGGTTTTATATCTTTAAGGTCTCCTTTCAGGAACTGATTATTAAACCCTATGCCTCTCAGGTCACCATCCTTTTGTCCAACTTGAAGAATTTCGTCTAACATGTTAGAACCATTGTTCAACATTCTTATAGACTTGGTCATATTTTCAAGCTTTAAGGTCAACATGGTTACTTCACCCTTTGGACTGTAGATATTGGACATGAATTCTTCCTTCTCATACTATAGTTAAGCAATAATTTCTTGTTGTTTCTTACTCTTAGTGCATAAATTTTTGTAGGAA
This sequence comes from Lathyrus sativus, assembly GCA_963859935.3. Taxonomy (NCBI): domain Eukaryota; kingdom Viridiplantae; phylum Streptophyta; class Magnoliopsida; order Fabales; family Fabaceae; genus Lathyrus; species Lathyrus sativus. The sequence goes on along the minus strand of OZ012740.1, from coordinate 50,036,262 downwards.
ATAACTAGTTCATCATAAGAAGTCTCTCCATCACTGGACTATACATCAGATGCCCATCTTCCAGTTAAAGCAGTTACATGTTTTGTTGTTTCTTCATCACTTTCACTTTCCTCTTTAGGCCACAAAGCTGTCAATCCCTTAGATTGTTTCTTCAGATAAGTGGAACATTCTACTTTAAAGTGTCAAAATCCTTCACACTCATGACATTTTACCCCTCTATTCTGGTTAGTCTTTTCTTTAGTTCTTGCTTTTCCTTGAGAGTTATTATTCCTACTGGAGTCAGAACTAATATTCTGGACATTAGGTTTTGACTTCCTTTCCATTCTTCTCAGCACTTAATTGAATTGTCTTCCTAGTAACAGAATGGAATTGGCCATCCCTTCATTTAGGTCAAGTTCACTTTCTTCCACTTTGTCGCTACTGTAAAAATAAGGTGCCGGCAAAACAGAAGAGTCGCCGCCTTTCGTTATTTATCCCTCAGAACAGGAAAGGAAACGATCGGAAAAACCTAACAAAAAGGTATAAGACAAGGTCATCGCAACCATTGTCTGGGTTTGGGAGTCGGTTACGCAAGGGGAAGGTATTAGCACCCCTCACGCCCATCGTACTTGATGGGATCCACGCTTATTGTGTTTATCTGACGGGTTGGTTTTATCTATCTACCTATCAAGGCTGGTCTAAAAAGAAAAGAAAATGACTCGGCAAAGCGTCGCACTTTATGCCTACGTATTCTCATCAGAGAATGAGAAATCAGAGTCAACTTAGTTCGGCTAACTACGGGTTACGGGGGAAGGTGGCTCGCCAATACGTCAGTATTGTGCCTACGTACTCTCAACAGGTATGAGAGATCAGAGCTTACGTAGTTTGGGATAATACGGCTTACGGGGATTCAGATTCATCTGTTTTATCGAGTAGGGTTAACAAACAGTTCCAGCAGTTTGGTGTACGCAGCTCGACCCTTGGAGACTTAGGCGTTACCGTTTGCGGTAGAACTGGGAGTTAACGACACTCTTTTCTTCAGAAAAGCTTCCTTTGAATTATGGGCCCACGGGGCAAAAGGTTTGAAGTTTGTTTTCTGTCTTTTACGGAAGAACTATTTTTTTATGTTTGTCTGTAGTTCGTACAGCACTAGAGACTATGACCTGGGAGCGAATGCGTCGCATATCGTCCAAAGGACGTATACTAAACATTCTAGACGATTGAGAGGAGGCCGCTCAATTATCATTACCCAAGTAGCTTAAGGCTCGTATCGCGCTTATACTAACTTGCCTTTATTACATTTTTTTACTGTTGTTTCAAGGTGAGAAGAGAAAGGGGGACAACTACGGGGAGACTATCAAGTCCTAATGTTGTCATGCCAAGGATTCATCCTATGATTGAGGTTTGAAACAGGGAACTCCTAGAAGTCATCATGCATAGGTTTCAACCTAAAGTTCTAATCATCACTTCCTTGTCAAAGGAAGTGAGATTCCTAGGGGATCATGTCAATGATAAACAGAAACAGATAAAGCATCAGCTAAACAGTAAACAGTAAACGATTATAAAATGCATGCAATGCAAGTGAGGGAGGAAATGTGTGTGGGGCATCAGCCTCCACAAGCTCGTCTCGACCTCAAGCCAGATATGAATAACTGCAATCATACAGAAAAAATAAAATGCCATCAAGCAGATCACAAACTGTTGCACCCTAAAATTTGACCAACCGGGTCCCGTATCTGACTCGATGATTCGACACATTTCGCATTAGCATTTACATACTGCATATATTGCATTTTCTCAATCATGGTGATTTTATCGGGACTACAGCCCTGCTGTCGCATTTCAGGTGTTTCAGACCGGTGCAGATAATCGGAGGTTATTTTGGGAAGTCGCGCGCTTCCTGGGTGTTTTCAGCTTATGCAGTGATTTTTTGGTATCTGGTTATTGTTTTGCCTCGATCTGGTCTCGCGCTCTCTTTTATTTTGGTTATTTGCCTTTGTCTGCATTTTTTAGAATTTAATAGCTTCTTGTAGATTTTAAATAGGCTTTATAGATTTTTTTAGAATTTAAATAGATTTTCTTTATATTTTAAATAGATTTTAAATACATTTTTAGGATATTTTTCCTTTTAATAAGACAATAGAGTTCTTTAGAAATAACTTCTTTTAATATAGAAATGGATTCCTTTTATAGAGATATTAATAGTTTTTCAATAAACAAATAATAGTGGTTTTTTTAATATAGAATTTAGTTCTTTTTAATAATATAATACATAGATTTTTCTTTTATAGAAAATAGTTTGTTATGGTTTGTTAACAGTTTTTTTAATTGGATATTAGTTGTTTAGTTTTAATTAGGATATTAAATCATTAGGATTAATCATTTTAGTTTACTAATCATTTTCGTTAATCATCCATAGTATTGCCATTAATCATCTCTTATCAGCTTATTAATCCATTAATTGCCATTTCATGTTAATCACGTGTTCATCAGTCTTAATCTTCATTATTTCATTAATCAGTTTGGTATTAATTTGTCATTAGTCACGTTGGGCTTATTATCATCATTATCCAGAGTTCAGCAAAGCCCAGAATCTAGAGGTCCCAAACAAAAAAAACCATGTCCTATAAAGTCTTCAGCCACACGTGTATGCAAGGGAGAGGATCCACGTTTTACATTCACACCCTGCCACGCATCACGGTCCACTATCTCTCCTCAGTGCCACGCGGCACACATGCAGACCAGCCTTCTCCACTGACGCTGCCACTTGTCCTCACCGGAGACTCGCCGGTTGCATGGCCGGCGGCCATGCAACCACCGCAACTACCCACCGCCGGCAGCCCTAACAACCTCCCCAACTTCCTCCGGCCGCCATACCAGTCGCCGGAAAATCCGAGTTCGCCGGGAAACCATTTTTCTCCCAGATTTTTCCAGATCTTCATCTTTCTTCTCTAAACCTTCATCTTCATCCTTCAACCTACCATCAATTTCCTTCAATGTTCTTCAAACAATCCCCAGATTCATCATCGATCTGCAAATCTCTACAAATAAGTTCGCCAGAATCATAATACATCATCACTCGTTCTTCATCCAGACATCCAGTTCTTCACCAGATCTCTGCATGCAACAACCTTCATCCGGAATCGTCTACCACATCTCCAGAAAAAATGTCAAGAAGCCTCCCATAGCTTCATCGTTTATCTTCAAGATCTTCAAAGATCTTTGAAGACCTTCATCAGTAGCGCCATTTTCCAGAAAATCGCGCCTCAGTTCATCAGTGTTCCTCAGACTTTTTCAGGAAGTTCATCGCGCCTCCATAAACGTCAACAAGATTCCTTAAAACCACATGACCTTCAGATCATCAGCGCTTACCAAGTGCATTCAACGTGTTCATCAGTTTTCCGTCGTAGATCCAGATTTCGTCCAGATTCCTCAACCTTTAAGGTCGTCGATTCGTTCATCCAGATCGCTTCGCCAGGTTGCCAGATTCATTGATTCCTTGGTGATTTCCCTCCGCTTTTTGCTATTTTCTTCAAGATTCACTTCCAAGAACCTTCGTCCTTTCATAGATCCTCTTCTCCATCTTCCTTTTTTGTTCAACAGTGTTTTGGTGGATCATTCTAAGGCTGAGTGTTAGGGAGTGAAGCAAACTGAGAGATTGGAGATGAAGATTGAACGGGTTTGAGAGAACAAAGAAGAGGAGTTTGAAGATTGTGAAAGAGAGAGAGTTGAGACGGCGAGGTAAGGGAGACGGAGGAGTTTGGTCGGCGGTGCTGTGAAGGGAGAAAGGAGGATTAGGGTTTCGATTCAGAGGAGAGTGAGAGTGAGAAGAGGAAGGTCATTGGCTTGATTTCGGATTGGGCTTCTTGGGCCCAAAGTTTTTCTCAACATACCCCCTCAATTTCCTATTCCCCCCCCCCCCTCCGTGTGGATCCTGGGTCATTGGGCTGGGCCTAACGAGATGGCTGTCTACACCCCTCGTTTCACTCACAGCACCCCCTCCCCCCGTTTTTGTTGCATACTGGGCTGGGCCCAGTTTGTTTATTATTTTTGCTGCTTGTAAACACCCTCTGTACTACACATACCCCCCTCCTTTTTGTATTTTCATTTTTTTGTATATTTCTTAGTTCTTGAAAAAAAAGGGAAAGAAGAGGATATTGAAAATATTCAAGAAAAGAATATAAAAAAAAAATAGAAAAAAGAATATGAAAAATGTTGAAGGAAAGAATATAGAAAAAAAATAAAGAAAAATATATGAAAAAAATATAGAAAAAAATAGAGGAAAAATGTAGAAAAAATATATGAAGAATATATTGAAAAGAGAAAAAGAAATATATTGAAAAGAGAAAAAGAAAGAGAAAATAGAAAAAGAAAGAAATGAAAAAAGAAGAAAATAGAAGTATGAAAAAAGAAGAAAATAGAAGTATGAAAAAAGAAAAAATATTAGTTTGTAGATTTAATATTTTTTTGAGTATATTTTCTTCATGGAGTTTATTTCAGGGATAGAATTAGAAGTCCACTTGTTAGGGGACTATTTCCCATTTGATTTTCCATTATAGATGGATAGGATAGGATAGTATTTCCTAGGGGTTTATTTTCAGTATTCCATCATTATAACCATTTTTCAGAATGTTAATAAAATGAGATTTGAGCTGTGGTCCTGAAAGTAGCCGAACTACAGCTGCTCTGATTTCTCGTACCAGACGAGGATATGTAGGCATAGGATGCGATATCCTAGCGAGCACACTAACAACTAACTTTTGTTCTCTCGCTGCTGTGCGATCGAGACCTTCCCGCTGACAACTGATGTTATCCCTTTTCCTCTTGCCCGAGTGCATTTGAGACCAGACCGTAGTTGTTCCCATAGGTCCCCGAACCTGTAAAACCAGTTGAATTTCTCACTGCTGTGTGAGAACACCCAGATTAGTCGTAGTTAGCCTGAACTACGTAAGCTCTGATCTTCCATGCAGTGTGGAAGTACGTAGGCACAAGACGCGAAGTCTTGGCGAGCCAATTTCCCCGTAGTCCCGAACTACGTTGACTCTGACTTTCTCTCTTGAGAATACGTAGGCATAGAGTGCGACGCTCTATCGAGTCAATTCCCTTCCGTTTAGATTTAGCAGCCGTAGATAGATTGTTTTGCATCCTGTAGACAACCCAAGCAAGCGTGGATCCCATCGAGTACGATGGACGTGAGGGGTGCTAATACCTTCCCCTTGCGTAACTGACTCCCGAACCCAGGTTTTGGTTGCGATGACCATACCTTTCCCTGTTTTTTGCGAGGTTTACTTCGAGCGTTTCCTTTCCCTCCGTTGGGATAAATAACGCACGGTGGCGACTCTTCTGTCAGCCGGCGCCGATTTTCGCAGTAGCGACAGCTGGCGACTCTGCTAGGGACCCAACGTCCCCTGGCTGCTAAGGACTGCGATGGTCCCTATGCATGTGGGATCCAACGTCCCCTAAGAGAGAGTCAATCCTAGCGCTTGTTTGCTTGTCTATTGGTGTTTATTTATTGATATTATCTATTGCTTCTGGGGTGTGACGGGTGTTCTATGATTGAGTGAGAAGCCGGACCTGGGCTTGAGTGCACCTTAGACTTAGAGTAGAGATTAATGGGCGCGTACCGGCTTTGCTTGTACTAGTGTCCCGCGAAATCTACACTCAGACGAGGTTCTTCTGGTTGACTTCTTTTTCTACCCTTTGGGTCGAAGGGGTTGTTGGTTAGTTGGATTATCGACTCCGGGAACCGATCATTTGGAAGTTAGCTAAGTGAGGCCTCTTCAAGACTTGATGATGCCACTCCTTCTGGGAATCGTATCGTCAATTTTGAAAGTCTGCGACGCTGACGACCGCATAGGATGCCGTTCCTTGACAGATATAGGTCCATACCTGTGAGTGGGGGGGTTTTTTTTTGCAGGAAACTTGACTTCCAACCTACCCGTTATTTTAGGTCTTCTCTTCAGAGCAAACGTACTCCGTCAGCAGTGCAGCAGTACTCAGATTTGTGTGGGGGCTGTGGTCCCGTTGTTTGTTGCATCTTGCATATCATGTGCATAACAGTGTTGCATCATATTGCATATCCTCCTCCAGTTAGCCAGAGTTCTGATCCAGCCTTTGTTTCCTGAAGGTGATTACCCGGAGTTTGGATTGAGCAGCTGTTGATTGTCAGAAGACGATCTAAAGGTTGAGTAGATTTGAGCAGAATCAAGCATTGAAGTCAGCCGAAGATTATTGGTAGCTATGTCTGAAGACAATTTCCAGTCTCCTAATACCTTGGCAGGGTTCACTATGACGTCCAACCCTCTGTATGATTCTATGGAAGACTTCCCGCAAGCGAACAACGTTACTGCAGACCAAGTTGTACAGCCTTCTATTGAGAACCGAGGTCGACATGAGCAGTTTGTTGCCCGAAATGAACGTCCTCCTCCTGTTAACAATCAAGGTGTTGCTTTCCCTGGGATGAATTACCGAAGAGATATTCCAATGGCCAGGATGGTAGATCCAAGAGCTCTTGAGACGGATAGAAAACTCCGAGCGTTGGAAGAAGGAATGAAAGCTTTAAAAGTGAAAGATGCTGTTAACCTGGATGCTGTAGACATGTGTTTGGTTCCTGACCTGGTGTTGCCTTATAAGTTCAAAGTGTCGAAATTTGAGAAGTACACGGGAGATAGCTGTCCGAAGCAACATTTGATGATGTTCTGTCGAAGAATGACTTCGTTTGTGCGAGATGACAAATTGATGATCCATTGCTTTCAAGATAGTCTGACTGGGGCATCTTTGAGGTGGTATATGCAGTTAGAGAGAAGTCAGATTCAGTCATGGATGGATTTAGCCAGAGATTTTCTGAAGCAGTACGATTATAACTTAGACATAGCTCCTCATCGCATGCAGTTGCAAGAACTGTCTCAAGAGAATAATGAACCTATCAGGAAGTATGCTCAGAGATGGAGAGAATTTGCTGCTAAAGTGCATCCACCGCTTTTAGACCGAGAGTTGACAAGCATGTTTGTAGATTCCCTACAAGACTCGTACTTCGAAAGATTGCTTGGACTTCCATTAAGTTTCTCTGACGTGGTAACATTAGGAGAACGCCTCGAGTATGCCATAAGAATTGGGAAAATTCAGATTACTTCAAATGATCAAGCTGGTGAAACTGAATATCCTTGTGACTATCAGAGTGAAGAAGGATTTGTGATCAATACAGTCATGCCAAAGGTTGAATATCCTCGAAGCGAATCAGTGAATTTTGTTGGTTCTTCATCTTACCAGAGAGCAGTACCTCCTGTGGCTTGTTATACTGAACAGACAGCCGTGCCTAGGGCACCATATCAGGAATCTCATGTCGCTTCCATTGCAAAGCAGCAAACTCGTGGCCGGGGTTATCAGAATCAACGTCAGAATCAGAATCGACCTCGCAACAATTTGGAACGAAGGAAAGCTCCTTTTCACCCAGTGCCTATGCCGTATAGCCAGCTGCTACCATCTTTGATCCAGAGTTCATTGGTGGAACCTAAAGGTCTCAAGCCCGTGCCAGAGCCTTACCCTCCTGGGTACAATCCCCACGTTCAGTGTGGTTATCATGGCGGATCACCGGGGCATTCGACAAAAGATTGTAAAGCATTTCAGGCGAAGGTACAGCAGTTGATCGACCAAGATCGCATTTCCTTTCGAGAAGGATTTGTGTTTGTTCATACCAACCGCTCAGCTGTCTAAGCTCGTAGACTCGGAAGGTATTCCCCAGCAAAAGCCAGTGGTCCAGACAGGCAGGCGCCTTCAGCATTGGCAGTCCTCAGACTTTTATACCATTTGCATTTGTAGTTTCTTTTTCTGTTAGTTACTACCTGCTGTAAACATTGTATGTTTCGAATGGTGATAATAATAAAGTGACTATGCATTTTTCTGAATTAATCATGTCGTTGTCGCTCATTTACTGCAATGCACTGACACTTGCATTTTATTCACTCCACTTTATCAATGTGACTAGCAAAGACTGGAGGGAGGATGACGAAACTGAATACTCATAACCGATGATCGTATGCTTTCAGATAAGACCTTACCGATGACGTACAAGGCATTGTTTCAAATTCCCCAAACACTGGAGATATAAGGAGTTAGTCCCTTATTGACCACTTCGAGCCAGGAAGTAGAAGTTTTTTTGGACTTTTTAAACCCTCACATCTCAACCCGGGGCAGGGTAGTTGTCAGTTAGCTTGACCGAGCATTCAAGTCTTACAGAGTTGTCTTTCGAGGACCAATTACAGTTTATACCTTTCAAGAGGTCGTACCTCGTCAACCATAGTGGTTAAACCTCACCAATCAGGAGTAAGACAGTTACAATCCTTTCGGAGCAATCAGGACAACCAGTGTCACACGACTTTGTTCCACAAGAAAGAAAAGAAAGCCCGCTAAGTAAAAAGAAAGAAAGAGCTAGAAAGTTAATACTTAGGCAAAAATCAGGGCGTCCCGCTGGACTTCAAAAGAAAACGAAAATCGAAAAGAACTCAAAAGGAGTCAGTCCAGGCAAAAATTAGGGAATCAAAGGAACGAAAAAGAAGGGATAGAAAAAAAAATTTCCCCAGCGAGTCACAAAGTCGTGTACACAGACACCGAAAGCGAAGAAGGAGTAACTGTCACTCTGGAAAAACCTTGTGGATTCCTTAGTTATGGTTCTTACCATTCAACATACCTCTCGAAGAGGCGAGCGCTTATGCCAAGTTAACTGAACTTTAGGATCGGAGATCATCACGAAGAAGGGGTGGGTACAGATCAAAATTTGAGCCAAATATCCTTTGTTTCACGAACCGTGAACCCGACCACGATACAACCTTTAAAAGACCTAATTGAGGTAGGGTTTATTCTGAAAGCGCATTACGATAAGGTTGAGTAACCCGACTCCTTCTTGATTTGCTAATCACATCCTTGTTGTGTTTTTCACTGACCACGTAAGCACTACGTTTGAACTTTGTTTCATTCGTCACTCACAATCATAGCACATAAATGAGTGACAGCTCAAATTTTTTTCAAAATCTGCATAACCACTGCATTAAGATTACCATTCGTGAATAGACAATTTTAATTGCAGGATAGTAGTTGACATGAAAGAAATTCTAGCAGGGAATCGTCAAGCAGGACTGAATAATTCAGTAGTCTGAACCAGAATCGTGTATGTTGTGAAGACCTATGAATCAGGGGCATTAATTTCCAGTAAGTTCAGTATCAGTTAGTCTGCGGACAAGTCCCGAAGCAGCAGTTGATTATGGGGCAGTTTGTTTGAGAAGCAGTTGATCAGAAGTGAGTCTTCTCGAGAACTAATCAGGGGCAGTTATGCAGAACGTTGAGATTTGAAAGCAGATACTTCAGGTGGATAATCAGATCGGGTTAAGTCGCTAGAACGCTCATTCAGGGGCAAGTCATCGCAGAGAGTGTTGAAACCAACTGGGTTGATAGGTGTTTAATTGAAGTTGAATTCCTTTTGTCATATAGATACCGGGGCAAGTAATCTCGAGGTCGTCTCGTAGCAAGTTGTTCAGAGCGGTACTCTCAAGAGTTAGATTGGAGCAAGTTGAGTGTACTGGGGCAAGTCATTCAAGCCAGTCTGTTTACCCCCAGCAAGAGTTGAGTATCTGGGAATCGTGTCAATACCCTTATCAAAACCTGAACCTTCTAAATAAAAAGGCCTTGCTGTCGTTGGATCGTTGTCCTACAGTAAACCTGTTGCGTGTCAGTAACCAGTCGTTTCCAAAGCCCAGGTCTCGCCTGGCAAACCGGTAACCAGTTCTCGTCTGGCCGATGCTTCCGTAAATACCAGTTCTCGCCTGGTACCTGTGTTCGTTTTAACCAGTTATCGTATTGTTGATCTTTTTCCGTAAATACCAGTTCTTGCCTGGTACTTCCTTTCTTTTAACCAGTTATCGTATTGTCGATTTGCTTCCCGTAAACATCAGTTCTCGCCTGATGCATGTCAGCTTCCAACCAGTTCTCGTCTGGTTGTTTTCTTTTCTTTAACCTACTATTGTATCAGTTCTCGTCTGGTACATGTCAGCTTTCAGCCAGTTCTCGCCTGGTTGTCTTTTCTTTACCTACATCCAGTCAGCCCCGTTTGACGTTCAAAACATAAAAACCAATTTCCGTTCAAGTTTCCTAATCTATTTTGCTATCAGTTCTCGCCTGGTAGTCTACCTTTGAATGCTAGTTCTCGTCTAGTATTTTCCATCTTGTTAATAACCCGCTGTTTATCTAGAAAAACCAAAAAATGTGTAAATACCCGATACAATAATATTGTCATGTTTCCCGATACGAAGCTTAATGGATGCCAGTGCTCCGATTAATGTCTGAATTCCTTGTGGATGTTGTTAAATCAGAATTGCTACAGATGAAAGTTGTGTATCATCCCCGGAAGAGTTGAGATTGCATTCAATCCCCGCAGAGTACAATCAGTTGTCAATGAGAGCATCCCTAAGCAGGGTTGTTTTTCTTTCTCCCCAAGCAGGGTTGCTTTTCCATTTCTCCAGCAGGATGGTTATCCCCAGCGGATTTGTTTCCCTTTTCCAGCATTTATTTTGTCGAGATGATTCTGTGATACCAGATTACCTTCAGTGGAGTTGTCCTTGCCTCCGGCATTTATTTTGCAAAAGCGGTTTGCAGACCTGGTGTTCCCTGGCAGCTAGAGCTTACATTAGCATTTGCATATATCGTTAGATTTGCATCTATCAAAACGCATAGCATATTCATGCCGTACGGGGCATTACATTTACAAATACATAGCATATTCATGCCGTATAGGGTATTGCAGTTACGAACGCATAACATTTACATGTCATATAGGACATTACACCATTTCAAGCATACGCATGTCGAAACGTAGACCAGGGTGGTTACCTATCGGCTTTCGAATTTGTTCACCTGCAGAGTTGTTTGGCTAAGCTTCTCTTCTCCATCAGCGGAGTGATTTCTTCACATTTGGTTGTTACGTCAGCACTGAAAAAAACAAAGATTGACACATATCGAACTTCTGAAGCTGCCGCCTTCGTCGAAATAGGTGCTAGGCAGTTCAATTCAGAATTCCCCAAGAGAGTTTCCTCAGGTTCGCCGTGAACCATGAGTCGACAGAAAGGATCCCATAACAGATGGGAAGGTGTTTGCTTTTTTTGAAGCATTATCCCGAAGAATCAGTGTCTGTGGCGTCACACATGTGATTGATGTTGAAAAACAGCAGAAAATTTATCAGATAATTGCCAGTCATTGCCGTGACAACCAGACTTCATATTATTAGACGCTATTTCTCAAGCAGTTTTGCAGTTTATTTTGCGGTTGCAAATTCCAGGGTTCCATTTATATTCAACCATCTTCTACCTTTGAATAATTAAAGGTTGGGCGCTCTTCAACCATTCAGGTCCAAGCTGCTTGAATAGGGGCAGCTGTTGCACCCTAAAATTTGACCAACCGGGTCCCGTATCTGACTCGATGATTCGACACATTTCGCATTAGCATTTACATACTGCATATATTGCATTTTCTCAATCATGGTGATTTTATCGGGACTACAGCCCTGCTGTCGCATTTCAGGTGTTTCAGACCGGTGCAGATAATCGGAGGTTATTTTGGGAAGTCGCGCGCTTCCTGGGTGTTTTCAGCTTATGCAGTGATTTTTTGGTATCTGGTTATTGTTTTGCCTCGATCTGGTCTCACGCTCTCTTTTATTTTGGTTATTTGCCTTTGTCTGCATTTTTTAGAATTTAATAGCTTCTTGTAGATTTTAAATAGGCTTTATAGATTTTTTTAGAATTTAAATAGATTTTCTTTATATTTTAAATAGATTTTAAATACATTTTTAGGATATTTTTCCTTTTAATAAGACAATAGAGTTCTTTAGAAATAACTTCTTTTAATATAGAAATGGATTCCTTTTATAGAGATATTAATAGTTTTTCAATAAACAAATAATAGTGGTTTTGTTAATATAGAATTTAGTTCTTTTTAATAATATAATACATAGATTTTTCTTTTATAGAAAATAGTTTGTTATGGTTTGTTAACAGTTTTTTTAATTGGATATTAGTTGTTTAGTTTTAATTAGGATATTAAATCATTAGGATTAATCATTTTAGTTTACTAATCATTTTCGTTAATCATCCATAGTATTGCCATTAATCATCTCTTATCAGCTTATTAATCCATTAATTGCCATTTCATGTTAATCACGTGTTCATCAGTCTTAATCTTCATTATTTCATTAATCAGTTTGGTATTAATTTGTCATTAGTCACGTTGGGCTTATTATCATCATTATCCAGAGTTCAACAAAGCCCAGAATCTAGAGGTCCCCAAAAAAAAAACCCATGTCCTATAAAGTCTTCAGCCACACGTGTATGCAAGGGAGAGGATCCACGTTTTACATTCACACCCTGCCACGCATCACGGTCCACTATCTCTCCTCAGTGCCACGCGGCACACATGCAGACCAGCCTTCTCCACTGACGCTGCCACTTGTCCTCACCGGAGACTCGCCGGTTGCATGGCCAGCGGCCATGCAACCACCGCAACTACCCACCGCCGGCAGCCCTAACAACCTCCCCAACTTCCTCCGACCGCCATACCAGTCGCCGGAAAATCCGAGTTCGCCGGGAAACCATTTTTCTCCCAGATTTTTCCAGATCTTCATCTTTCTTCTCTAAACCTTCATCTTCATCCTTCAACCTACCATCAATTTCCTTCAATGTTCTTCAAACAATCCCCATATTCATCATCGATCTGCAAATCTCTACAAACAAGTTCGCCAGAATCATAATACATCATCACTCATTCTTCATCCAGACATCCAGTTCTTCACCAGATCTCTGCATGCAACAACCTTCATCCGGAATCGTCTACCACATCTCCAGAAAAAAATGTCAAGAAGCCTCCCATAGCTTCATCGTTTATCTTCAAGATCTTCAAAGATCTTTGAAGACCTTCATTAGTAGCGCCATTTTCCAGAAAATCGCGCCTCAGTTCATCAGTGTTCCTCAGACTTTTTCAGGAAGTTCATCGCGCCTCCATAAACGTCAACAAGATTCCTTCAAACCACATCACCTTCAGATCATCAGTGCTTACCAAGTGCGTTCAACGTGTTCATCAGTTTTCTGTCGTAGATCCAGATTTCGTCCAGATTCCTCAACCTTTAAGGTCGTCGATTCGTTCATCCAGATCGCTTCGCCAGGTTGCCAGATTCATTGATTCCTTGGTGATTTCCCTCCGCTTTTTGCTATTTTCTTCAAGATTCACTTCCAAGAACCTTCGTCCTTTCATAGATCCTCTTCTCCATCTTCCTTTTTTGTTCAACAGCGTTTTGGTGGATCATTCTAAGGCTGAGTGTTAGGGAGTGAAGCAAACTGAGAGATTGGAGATGAAGATTGAACGGGTTTGAGAGAACAAAGAAGAGGAGTTTGAAGATTGTGAGAGAGAGAGAGTTGAGACGGAGAGGTAAGGGAGACGAAGGAGTTTGGTCGGCGGCGCTGTGAAGGGAGAAAGGAGGATTAGGGTTTCGATTCAGAGGAGAGTGAGAGTGAGAAGAGGAAGGTCATTGGCTTGATTTCGGATTGGGCTTCTTGGGCCCAAAGTTTTTCTCAACATACCCCCTCAATTTCCTATTCCCCCCCCCCCTTCGTGTGGATCCTGGGTCATTGGGCTGGGCCCAACGAGATGGCTGTCTACACCCCTCGTTTCACTCACAGCACCCCCTCCCCCCGTTTTTGTTGCATACTGGGCTGGGCCCAGTTTGTTTATTATTTTTGCTGCTTGTAAACACCCTTTGTACTACACATACCCCCCTCCTTTTTGTATTTTCATTTTTTTGTATATTTCTTAGTTCTTGAAAAAAAAAGGGAAAGAAGAGGATATTGAAAATATTCAAGAAAAGAATATAAAAAAAATAGAAAAAAGAATATGAAAAATATTGAAGGAAAGAATATAGAAAAAAAAATAAAGAAAAATATATGAAAAAAATATAGAAAAAAATAGAGGAAAAATGTAGAAAAAATATATGAAGAATATATTGAAAAGAGAAAAAGAAATATATTGAAAAGAGAAAAAGAAAGAGAAAATAGAAAAAGAAAGAAATGAAAAAAGAAGAAAATAGAAGTATGAAAAAAGAAAAAATATTAGTTTGTAGATTTAATATTTTTTAGAGTATATTTTCTTCATGGAGTTTATTTCAGGGATAGAATTAGAAGTCCACTTGTTAGGGGACTATTTTCCATTTGATTTTCCATTATAGATGGATAGGATAGGATAGTATTTCCTAGGGGTTTATTTTCAGTATTCCATCATTGTAACCATTTTTCAGAATGTTAATAAAATGAGATATGAGTTGTGGTCCCGAAAGTAGCTGAACTACAGCTGCTCTGATTTCTCGTACCAGACGAGGATATGTAGGCATAGGATGCGATATCCTAGCGAGCACACTAACAACTAACTTTTGTTCTCTCGCTGTTGTGCGATCGAGACCTTCCCGCTGACAACTGATGTTATCCCTTTTCCTCTTGCCCGAGTGCATTTGAGACCAGACCGTAGTTGTTCCCATAGGTCCCCGAACCTGTAAAACCAGTTGAATTTCTCACTGCTGTGTGAGAACACCCAGATTAGCCGTAGTTAGCCTGAACTACGTAAGCTCTGATCTTCCATGCAGTGTGGAAGTACGTAGGCACAAGACGCGAAGTCTTGGCGAGCCAATTTCCCCGTAGTCCCGAACTACGTTGACTCTGACTTTCACTCTTGAGAATACGTAGGCATAGAGTGCGACGCTCTATCGAGTCAATTCCCTTCCGTTTAGATTTAGCAGTCGTAGATAGATTGTTTTGCATCCTGTAGACAACCCAAGCAAGCGTGGATCCCATCGAGTACGATGGACGTGAGGGGTGCTAATACCTTCCCCTTGCGTAACCGACTCCCGAATCCAGGTTTTGGTTGCGATGACCATACATTTCCCCGTTTTTTGCGAGGTTTACTTCGAGTGTTTCCTTTCCCTCCGTTGGGATAAATAACGCACGGTGGCGACTCTTCTGTCAGCCGGCGCCGATTTTCGCCAGTAGCGCCACAAACCACATAGGCAAGGGAGCAGAGCTCTACCGAATACCCGCAAGCAAAGCCATACAGTAAAAATACAAGCAGAGGGAGCAACTCAACCTCTAGTGCAATCATGCTCCTTGCCTAACATTATCTAAACATGAACTTATTCTAATGCACCAAGCAAATCACACAAGTCACATCAATACAGTTGCACAGAAAGCAAACAGACAGGAAAGAAAGCAGATCAATAGCTTCCCCAACTTCACAGCAAAGCAATCTTCTGACAGCAGCTCAGTCCTTAGTCTGTAACTGTTCTTCAAGGCTTTCATCTTCAATAGAAAGTGTCAACTTGCTTCTTCAAGCTTTCAATGCATCAAACACAAGTATCAACTTGTTCTTCTCCCTCAAGCTTCAGCTCTTTCTTCATCCTCAATTTAATCTTCTTCACAAGTGTCAACTTGTTCCTCTTGATTTTCAAGCTTCAGCTCCAAAGGCAGTCTTCAAACAAAGAGGAAGTGTAACCTCTAGCATCTTCATTCTTCTAACAAGGAACTCCATCCTCTAGCAAGGGAGAAAGATTCATCTAACAAGAGTAGGGGGATATGGAGAAGCAAAGTGAAGACCAAAGGTCACCTCTAAGCACTCCACCATCAAGGGAAGAAACCCTCAAAGGTTCTACCAACTTGTGAGGAGCCACACATCCTACCAAAGGAGGGATGTGGCTTTCACAATGGGACCTTACATCATAGGGAGGAATGGAAGTGATCAACACCTTCCATGTTTCATGAAGGAAGAAAATCTATTCTAAGAGATCTCCCTAAAACCCTAATCTTTAACCCTAAACAAACTACACCAAAGGGAGAGAAATCTTCAAGTCCAAGCTCCACCATGCATTCCACAGCAGCCCACACACGTCTTCATCATCATCTAAGATCAAGAGAAGCAAAACCCTATTCTAAGGGGACTAATGAAATCATTCTAGGTGAGTTAGCAAGTTAGGATCACCTAACACCTAGTATTAAAGTTAATTCTAACTAAAATACTAAAATCAACTATAAAATCCTACAAAAATAACTATGGGAACCTATGTCAATCATGACTCTACCACGTTAATTCCAGAGATCAAATCCTCAAATAAGACCTAGAAATAAATTCTACACTACAAGGTACTAAGCTTAAACCCTAAAAAGGAGCACCTAAAGTTCCAACCTAAAAACAACACCTAATTTCATCAAAAAAATGTGAGAAAAATACTATGGGAGTATACATGTCTAAGCTAATCACACACAAAAAATCAAGCCAAAACTCATCACCAAGTGATCACACTAAAATCATCAAACAGAGGTATCAACCATGGCAATTTTATTATCAAATAAAATGTAAAAAATGCACAAAAATTGAAAATGCATGATTTTCCTAATATTTTTATTTAATAAAATTCTAGATCCAATCATGAATCAGGGGGAAAAAACCTGGAATTAATTGACCTATTTTTCTATTTTTCATGAATTATTTTCAAGCTAACGTGAAATGATGAAATTAAAAGAAAAAAACAAAAGAATTAATAAAAGTGCGTAGCAAATAGCAATTCAAGTCAGTTCAAATCCTGGGTTGGGCCAGATGGGGGGGGGGGGGGGGGGGTGGATATCAATCCAAGCGCTAGGCCCATTCACTTCAGTTAAGTGAAACGGTGCGTATTGATGAAGAAGTCCAAGTCTGACTTTCAGAACCAATCGTGGCCGTGCGTTGCTTTTACTGAGTCAATATCCAAGACTGGTCCAACGCTTCTTGTGCATCGTCCTCGTTCAAACATTCAGATGGAGGGAAATTATAGACGGTGGCCTGAACAGTGGCGCCACCGTCTTCTCCGGTGAAGACCAACACACAGTTCATCAAAAATTACAAAATGATACATCATCTTGTCCAGTTTTTTATGCTGATCATGAATCCAGCTTTAGAATCATCTAAATCTCCATGGATTTTCAAACCCGATAGCTATTCCAAAATACACCTCAATCTTGAATCTCATTAGAACTTCAATTAAATGCACAGAAATGATCCTTATCTCATGGTGATCATCTTACCCTATCCAATCTTGATTATCAATCCAAGAATTGCAAGAATTCAGCTTCAACAGAAAATGATCCACATCCTAAATTGTCTCTAATTCCCAAATTGATCAGCTTAAATTCATCTATGCATCATCCAGATCCTAACCACCTATAGATTTCTATCTATCTCCTCCTAGATTATGCACAAAAACGAAATGTACCAACTTGTGTTCAGAGGTGTAACAGAAGGGGTTCTTGATCACTTCAGCCTCCAAGATGATGCAGATACACTCCAAAACTCCTTCCAAAGCTAATGCAATCTTCAATTTCCCCTGAATTGGCCTTGAACTCAGAACTCGATTTCAACTTGCACCTCTGAAATTTCAACTTCACTCTCTGCTTCAGGCTTCAATCTTCACCAAAAAATGAACTGAATACACTTACCAACTTATATAGGACTCATTAGAATCATCTAGAACTCTCTCAAAGCTTCAGAATGAGAAATTGGATTTCCAAAAGCTCCAGTCATGATTCCCACTCTGTTTTGGCTTTAGCAAGCTTGTATTCAACTTCTCATGAGATTTTGAACATGAATGGTGATGTTTCCCTCCTTGTTTTCATCCAATGGCTTATGTATGTCATGTTACTTCATCATGAAGAAACAAAGAAAAAGGGCATGATATTGGACCCAAATCAAAATTCTAACATTGCAAAAGTTTCTAAAATGCTTTTTCCATTCAAAAAATGATATTACTTTGCTCCATTTGCACACAAAATGATTTATTTGAATTTTTGGTCATTTAATCCATTTTAATCCTTCCTTTTTCACAACTTCTTGAACCAAGTCTTTCCTTGAGCCATTTCAATGTCTCCTTGATACATGGTCAAGGTTAAAACCCCATTTTGAGCAACTTTAAAGTTGAACAAAATTTCATTTGAGGTGTCTAAGTTAGTGAAAATGACCTATAACCAAAAATGACCTATAATCACAACTTCCCAAAATACCCTTGACTTGTCAAAGCCATAACTTGAGTTCTACAAACCCTATCAAGGACTTGTAGTACTCTCTAGAAATATAAGAGAATAAAGAAAAACATTCATGTTGACCAAAAGTTCATAGGAATCATCCTTCTTGGGCAAAGGTGTCATGCAAGTTGGGTAACTTTCAAGCTCCAAATTCACATGCCTCAGATGACTTGTAACTTGTCTGGCTCATAACTTGAGTTCTATAAACCCTATCAAGGAATTTTAGTACTCAAATTAAAGCTAAGCTCATGCTCTACAACAATCATGTTGGGGTCAAGATGAGATGACAATCATATACTGAGCTAAATTTCCTTGAAGATAGGGGTCAAACTAGGGGATTTTACAATGTCAAGTCTTAGAAACCCTAGCTTGAAACTTCTCAAACTCTTCAATCATGATGAGTTAACCTTAAAATCCTTCTTAGAACATCTCAATGTATCAATACATGATCACATGGCTCTTGGATTAGGTCTCAACCTTCTTCAAATCATCAGTTGCCTTAGGGTTGACCCAGTCAAACCCTAATTGCACCACTCATGGATGAGTCTTCTTAGCCTTGCACAATGACCTGTCTAGGCCTCAAAGTGATCTTAAACTCTTCTCATGAGCTCTCTCAATACATCAAGTACAACTTCATGGCTTCAGAATCATCTGATGGCTTTCCACAACTCTCAAGTTAGGAGACACACCCTCTTGGTTTCAATCACTCTCTCTGAGGCTCTGTTAACTTCTCTGACAAGGATATCAACCCTTGAACACTTGAATAACCTTCTTAGCTAGCTTCATAGTCTTGTGTAGCTCTTGATTGGTAATCATTGTCATACCCTAAATTTGCCTGCCAGCTTTTGTAAATATTTTTGCTTTTTTTCACTTAATTTCATGCCGTCTAGACACGTGTCCACTTTGAGCGTTTTTCAAATCTTGATTTATTTTGCCTAATGGGAGCGCGACACGTGGCCTAAGGGCATTTTCGTAAATATTTCAATCCTTTTTAATTTCTCTTTTTCCTTGCAAATATTACTATTTTGTTCTTTTTTTATTTTTATCACCTATTTAATTTAATTAGATGTAGAATTTTGTTTTATTATATTTTTAGAATTAGAATAGTTATTTATTTATTTCTTTAGAATAGATTTTATTTTAATAGTTTTTAAATAGATTTTTTAATTTAGTTAGAATTTTTATTAGAAATAGTTTTTTATTTATTTAGAATAGAAATAGATTATTTTATAGCATAGATTTAATTTGTTTTTAGAATTATTTTAATATTAGAATTAATTAGATTTGATTTAATGTTAGAGATATTTTAGGATTTTAGAATTAAGTTAGTAATGTTAGAGATATTTTAGGATTGTAAATTTAAGTTAGTAGTGTTAGAGATATTTTAGGATTTTAGAATTAAGTTAGTATTGTTAGATATATTTTAGGATTTAAATAGTTTTTAGATTTTGATTTTTTATTCTAGAGTTTTAACTGTTTTTAATTTTATTAGAAATAGTTTTTATTTTAAATAGATTTAGTTATATAGTTTTAGAAATAGTATATTTTAGAATTAGTTTAAATAGATTTAGTTTAATTTAATTATAGTTTTCATTTAAGTTAGATTAATTAGTTTAATTAGAATTTATGGTATTTATTAGTATTATTAAATTAGGAATTATTTATTTCATTATTAATAGTCAGATTTGGTTTAGTTAATTTTTAATAATTTAGATTTTATTTTCTTAGTTTATTTAGCTTTACTAGAAATTAGATTATTATTATTTTCTTTTATTATTTATTTAGATTAGCATTAATTTTATTAGGATTATTTATTATTAGTTTTTATTATTATTATTATTATTATATTAGGATTTTCTTTTAAAAGTTATTTTCATTTATTTACTTATTTAAATTGGTTTATTAGAATATTATTTTTAGTGTAAATATTATTGTTAGTTTAATAAGAACTTTAATTAGTTTAATAGGAGTAGGATTAGAATTTTTTTTTAATTAATTTAAAATTAGTAATTAATTGTTATTTTCTTTTATTTAAATATTTAGTTTAATTAGATTAGATTATTTAATTATGGTTAATTATTATTTATTAATTAGATTTTTAATTTATTTAGAGTTAATTAGTTTAAGTCATATTTAAGTTAGTCTTTTATAATATTATTTGTATTAGTCATTAGATTTAATTAGTTTGCTTAAGTCAACCTTAGTTAACCATTAGCCAATTAATCACTATTTAATTAATTCTAAATCATCACTAATCCAATGCCACGTGGCAGCACTATATAGGGAGGTCCCTATTCATCATCCCTTCAGAAGGACCCCCAAAACCTAGACAGCCTCCAAACCCTAATTCCAATCCCAACCCTTGCTACAGTAAAATGCCAAAACTTTTCTTTCAACTTTCAAACTCATTTCACAACAACATACCGCAAATCACTCATCCATCTTCGACTTCTCTTTTTTCGGATTCACCATAACCACAACCTTTAGCCA
Organism: Lathyrus sativus; assembly: GCA_963859935.3. Classification (NCBI taxonomy): domain Eukaryota; kingdom Viridiplantae; phylum Streptophyta; class Magnoliopsida; order Fabales; family Fabaceae; genus Lathyrus; species Lathyrus sativus. The sequence continues at coordinate 50,015,671 of OZ012740.1, read as the reverse complement.
ACTCCATTCTTTCACTAACATCATATCTTAAAACAGAAAAAGCCCCCAAACTCAAACGAAGAAACTCCGAAATCCGCCGCAACACAAACCCACGAAACTCCATCAACCGCACCAACCCGTTTTCTTACTTCAAAACCCATGAACCGTAATCCCAAACCATCCACCATTAACGCTCTCATCTCAGCCCTCTATAAAACCAAAACAGAACGGCCATCACCTACCGTGAAACCCAAAAATAACACAACAGATCTTCAAATCGACCTCTTTCTTTCAAAACAACAGCAAAACCATATCCAAATCAGAGTAGAGAAACAGTGAGAGAGAACGAAAAAACAAGGAGAAGTGTTTATGACGAGAGAGAGAGATGAACAGAGAGATTTTTTTTTCGAGAGTGAGAGATGTTGAACTGAAGACAGAGAGAGCGTGAATGAGAGAGGGGACGGACTGGTTTTTGACAGGAGGAGGAAGACTTGTCTTCGTTGTTTTATTTTTTTTTTTATTTTTTTTTTTTACTTATTTTTTCCTTAATTTTATTCTGTTGTTGCTGTTGGGCCACAAAGCCCACTCAGTTATTACACACACCTCTGTTCCATTATACCCTCTCTCTGTTTTGATTTTTTATAAATTATTTTAGTTATTGTAAATATATAATTATTATTATTATTATTATTATTACTATATACAATATTATTATTATATATGTTTTTTTTTATTATTATCTAAATATTATATAGACTGTTATTGTAAATATAGGTTATTTATATTTTATGTATTTCTTTTAGAACTTTTTTTATATATATATTATATTTAGAAGTTTTATATATTTCATTTCTTTTTAAAGCTTTGTAAATATATTATTACTATTATGTGATATAATTTATATTATTATTTTCTTAAATTTTCTATATATTATATACTTTATATTATTTTATACTATAGTTGTATATTTAGAAGTTCATATATTTTCTCTTTAGAAGTTAATCTCATTTTTTATTTGTTATTGGACATTTTTCGCCTTTTAGGTCGATGACGATGCTTCCATAAATCGATTACTAAGTCAATATATTGATAAATATCGTTGGATCCGAGACCCACTTCTTTCTCTCCTCATTTTCCTATTTGTCTCGATTCTATTTTTGACTTGTGGATCGATGAAGTCTTTTTATCCGCAAGCGTCAGATTTTCGAAGTCGATAACCTTCCCGATTTCAAATCTATGGGGGATGACCATTGGGGTCATCTTCCTTACTTTGGGATCGCGATAGGCTACCTTCGATTAATCGGCATTTTGTTTGCGGTTAAGACGAGATCCCATTATTTGTGTCCCGATTCGATCAACTAACCAATATACCACTGCTTTAATTTTTTCAAATATACAACTGTTTTATTTTCAGTCATTTATATTCTTGTACATATTATATCTGTATATTATTATTATATTGTAAATATTCAACACTTGTACATTCTTCCAAAAAATACCTAATAAAATATCGTAACCATTAAAATTTAAATTGGTGGACTGTTGGTTTCATATTCTGTATATTATGTATATTATCTGTATATATCTGTCTCTGTTTTTTTATCTCTTTGGCAGGTACTCATCAATAAGGAATCAACTTACCTTTGTATTGAATTAAAAAGAGTGGGTTAAGTGTAGACTTCTCCCTCTCCGAGTGTCGAGATGCTCACTGTAGTGTGGGTGGTTTAGGCACTTGTATTTCAATACGAAGACGCTTCCACCCCTTTTCCTCCTAAAACCTCGGCTTCGCACCGAGTGAATTTTCAAAACCTCCGCTCCGCGCCGAGTACATTTTCAAAACCTTGGTTCCGTACCGAATCCATTTTCAAACCATCTTTCAATAAATCAATTTCTCTTTGTATTGAACTAAAAATAGAGGATTGGGTGTAGACCTCTTCTTCTCCTAGTGTTGGGATGCCCACTGTAGTAAGGGTGGTCTCGATACTCGTCTTTCAATACGAAGACGCGCCTTCTTCCACCACCTCTCCTTTCACAACTTCCCTCCGCAACCTTCCTCACCTAAAACCTCAGTTCTGTACCGAGTGCATTTTCAAATCTTTTCATAACAAAAAATTGAATGGTCGTGGAGTGGTTAGGCGTAGGCCTTCTCCTATCCCGAGTGCTGACGTTTACCGTAGGGTTCTCTATCGCAAAGCACTTACCATTCAAAACCAAAAACATCTTTAATAAGAGAACGAAGTTCTCTTTGCATTGAATTAAAGAGAGAGGATTGGGTGTAGACCTCTTCTTCTCCGAGCGTAGGGATGCCCACTGTAGTGAGGGTGGTTTCGACGCTCGTCTTTCAATACGAAGACGCCTCGTTCGCCACACCCTTTTATAACAAAAACTTTGAGATAAAGAATTGGGTACTACCCGTAGGGGTTACTATCCGAGGACCTATCTCGCCCCTAAAAAACAATTCAACCAATCAAACGTGACACCTTGCCTCGCATGGCGAAAACCAGTCTCCCAAAGGATATGTTACGTCCGTTCTACCGCAAACAGGTACGCATAAGTCTCCAAACGAGCGAGCAGCAAAACACCTAAACTGCTAGAATGCGCATGATAACATCATCCACAAAAACACAAGTTACCCGTAGTAGCACGAACTACGTTGCTCTGATTTCTCTTGCATGTTGAGAATACGTAGGCATAGGATTGCAATATCCTAGTGAGCACCCTTTTCTTTTTCCACCCTTTCCCAGAAAGGCATGCTACGTCCGTTCTACCGCAAACAGGTAACGCCTAAGTCTCCAACGAGCGAGCAGCAATACACCTAACTGCTAGAATGCGCACGATAGCAGCGTCTACCAAGACTTCCCCGCACACCGTAGGCCGAACTACGGCTGCTCTGATTCTTTACTTCTTCAAGTAAAGATACGTAGGCACAAGGGCCACAATCCTTGCCGAGCACTTTCCCCCCTTTATCCGTAGCCCCGAACTACGTCGACTCTGACTTTCTCATATCTATTGAGAATACGTAGGCCTAGGACCGTGAAGTCCTACCGAGTCTGTTCTATCTCCTTTCTCCCCCATTATCTCTCTATCCCTCCTTTCTTCGTTTCTAAACCCTTCTTTCTATCTTTTGGAGCATTCTTTTATAGCATAATATTTAAGCAAATAAATTCACACATCGACAAACAAAAGGTTCCCATCGAGTACGATGGATGCGAGGGGTGCTAATACCTTCCTTTCGCATAACCGGCTTCCGAACCCGTTCATGGTTGCGAGACCATCTTATCCATTTATTTCTTAAGGTTTTCTCGATATTTTCCTTTCCCCTTACGGGATAAATAAAGTTCGGTGGCGACTCTTCTGTCCTATCTTTTTCGCCTCCCCGTCGTTGCGCGATGCATTTTTCGAGTAGCGACAGTTGGCGACTCTGCTGGGGACTCCTAGCGAGCCAAGCCTAATTTGTTTGTCGCGTGTGTGATTTTGTTTGCTTTTATCTGTTTTTTTTATGTTGTGTTCACTAACCTGTTGGGTTTATTGGATTGGTTTGTGAGGATAAAAGTTTTCTACCCGAGCTTTCGAGTATACACTAAGATTAGGAGGTGGTTTCTTTCTGATTTGCGAGACTTAGGACTCGTTGAGTTGGATCGAATTCCATCGCTCAGATGAGACCCTTTTGGGATGATTATGTCTTACGTATAGTCGTAATGGCGTCTTTATTTCCAACTTGGGAGTCCGTGACTCTGAGAACCTTTTGTAGAACCTTATTCCGAAGGTTCCTAAAACATAACTCTGTGTTCATCCTTTGAAGGGAATACCGTCTTACGAGTAGTCGTTCTGATGGAAAACTTTTGAGGGTTAGTGCATGGGACTTTGTTTAAAGGCCTTTGGGATACCCTCTTATTAAACCAATAGATTGCCCACCCGATGGTAGAGATACCTTTTGTTGTTGTCGTCTTGCAGGATTTGTGACCTTTAATCCTTGATATGGATCTGTTCTCGTGTGCACTCATTGCATTGCATTGCATTTGCATTAGCATCTCTGCATCATTTTGCATTTTCTTCCCTAACCAGATAACAAGAGCTTACCCGTCCTCTGTCCATAACCTGCAGTTGATTTCCCGACACTCATGTCAAACTTGTGAGAGCTACAAAGAGTTTGAAGAAAGAGGAACGTAGAAGCTTCGAAGAAGCCAAGTCAAAATGAAGTAAGCTGAGATAGCTATGTCAGAGAACGACCGCCAGAATGTTGAGTCCCCACCAGGGTTTACTGTGACGAACAATCCACTGTATGATCTTCCGCCGGATGGCCATCCTCCGCAAGTAAACGTTCTTACTCGACCCTAGAGGATGCCAACGACCGATCCCGTGAAAGAAAAGCTTCGCGCCCTTGAGGAGACAATTCAAGCTATGAGAGTGTCTGACATGCCCGGCCTTGATGCTGCTGATATGTGTCTAGTGCTAGACTTGGTGATTCCTCCGAGATTCAAGATACCCGACTTCGAGAAGTACACCGGCTTTAGTTGCCCGAGGCGTCATTTGGTGATGTACTGTCGAAAAATGACCCCTTACACTTATGACGATAAGTTGATGATCCACTGTTTTCAAGAAAGTCTGAGTGGGGCATCATTAAGTTGGTACACAGATTTAGTAAGGAGTTATATCCAATCATGGAGGGACCTAGCCAATGCTTTTCTAAAGTTTTACCAGTTTAATCTAGACACTCCTCCCACCCGCATGCAGTTGCAAAGCATATCTCAGAATGAAAACGAACCTTTTAAGGGATATGCACAGCGGTGGAGAGAACTCGCAGCAAGAGTGCAACCACCACTCTCGGACAAGGAGCTGATTGACATGTTCATCAACAGTTTGCAGGGCTCTTATTTTGAAAGAATGGCTGGTTGTACGCCATCAAGCTTCTCTGACCTTGTGATTGTAGGAGAGCGCCTCGAAAGTTACCTCAAAAGTGGACAAATCCAGGACGCATCAGGCAGCCAGGCCAGTGAGATTGAATCTTTCGATGATTTCCATGAGGAAGAGAAGGATGAAACCAGTGCACTCATAGCAAACATTGGGTATCCTCACGATGTATCGGAAAAACTCTATGGTCCCTCATCTTCTCAACAGGCATCATTACCAGTGCCATGTTATCCTTATGAGAAATCAGCCATGCCTAAAGCTTCATCCCACAAGCCATGGGTCGCTCCTCATGCAAATCAACGAGCCAATGGCCGAGGTCTTCAAAATCAGCGCCAAAATCAGCATAGGCCCAGCAACAACCTGGAAAGAAGGATTGCTCCTCTTCATCTAGTCCCTATGTCGCACAGTCAGCTTCTCCCACATCTGATTCAAAATTCATTGGTGGAGCCCAAAACTCTTAAGCCTGTGCCAGAACCGTACCCTCCGGGGTACAATCCCAATGCTCAGTGTGGATATCATGGTGGATCCATGGGGCACTCGACTGAAGAATGCAAAGCCTTCCAAGCCAAGGTGCAACAACTAATTGACAAAGGGTACATCTCTTTTCCAGAAGGAAGTTTGGTTGTCCATGTTAACCTCTCAGCTGTCTAAACTCGAATATTTCAAGGGTCATTTCCAGAAGCCAGTGGTCTAGACAGGCAGACGTCCTCAACATTGGCAGTCCTTGAACGCTTTTATCATTTGCATCTTGTAGTTTATTTCCTGTTAATTGCTACTTGTGTTTAAACATTGTTGTTCTGAATGGTAATATTAATGGAGTTATTATGCATTTTCTGAATCAGTCACGTCGTATTCACTCATTATTTCCACTTATCACAGACACATACACTTTTATCCACTCCACTTCATCACTGTTGTGTTTAGCAAATATTGGAGGAAGGATGACGAAAATTGAATACCCATAATTGCAAACTGTATGCTTTTAGGAAAAATCTCGTCAATGATGTACAGGCATTATTTTAAATCCCCTAAACACCGGAGATATGAGGAGTTAATCCCTAGTCAACCACTTCGAGCCTAGAAGTAGGAGTTTCCTTCGGATATTCAAACCCTTACACTCAACCTGGGGCAGGGTAGTGTTCAGTTAATCTAACCCCGCATTCGAATCAACAAAGAAAAATCCAAAGACATGACGGTTGTTCATCAATGACCCGTGACATGGCAGTCACAACGAAATAAAATAAATCAAAATCCTGCTAAGTCAAGCACCTCAAAAGGGGACTTAGGCAAAAATCAAGGCTATCCCGATGGATCTGACAAGCAAAGTCAGTCCATGCAAAAGTTAGGGATCAAAATAAAAATCAAAAGAGGTCCTCAAACCCTCAACCAAAAACAAAATAACATTCAGTGGTCACCCCAAAGGGTCACTGACATCCTTCAAAAAGCAAAATAAGGTGGCTGCCATTTCAAGCAAACCTTGAAACCATCAAGCTTACACCGTCAAATAGGTGTAGAATTAATTGAACGTAGGACTGGAAGTCATCAAGAAGAAGGGGTGGGTGCAAATTAACTTTGAGCCTAATATCCTTTGTTTCTATAACCGTGAGCCAGACCAAGTTATAACCCTCGAAAGACCTAATTGAGGCAAGGTTTATTCTGAAAGCATACTATCGCAAGGTTGTGTAACCTGACTCCTCACGTATTTGCTAATCATCAGCTTTGGTGTCAATATCCTTGCTATATCTTTTACACCAATCAAATTAGCACAACGTTTGGACTAACGGTCCATTCGTCTCACTACCACGACACTCAATAAACGACAATTCTTTCAAAAAACTTGCATGAACTTCGCGTTAAAATTACCATTTGTGAACAAACCATTTTAATTGCAAGTCAGTAGTTGGCATAGAGGAAATTCCAACACGAAGCAATCAAGCAGGACTGGATCATTCAGCAGTCTGGATCAGTCTGAGGCAAATCCCCAAGCAATGGTTGATTATGGGGCAAAATCATCAAGAAGCGGTTGATCAAAAGTGAATCATACCAATCAGGGGCAGGCCACCCAGAGTTTCTTTGACTTGAGAATAGATCCCTCCAATGTTCAATCAGGATAAGTTAAGTCGCTTCAACGCTCTTTCAAGAGCAAGCTACTCCAAAGAGTATATTGAAGCCAACCATGAGAATCGGTTAATCAATGATAAATCCTTTCATGGTACAAACTCTGGGGCAAGCCAATCTCGAGGTCGTCTCATGGCAAGTTACTCAAGCAAGTTCATCTTCATCAGCAACTATTGAGTTCAAAACAAGTGTCAGGGAATCACACCGCCAACTCACCCAAATAACCATAACCTTCCAAAAAGGCCTTGCTTTTATCAGATCCTTCATCCCACAGCCTAAACCTGTCACCTATCAAAACATACCAAAACCTCCAAAGTCCAGTCCCATCTGGTCAAACCTTTAAATCTTCAAACCAGTCCCATGTGGTCACCTTCTGTTTAACCAGTCCTCGTCTGGAAAACACAATTTCAAAGTCCAGTCCTCGTCTGGAAAACCACAAAGTCAGTTCCCGTCTGACACCAAACCTAGAAGTCAGTTCTCGTCTGACAACTTAACCTTTTGCCACCAGTTCTTGTCTGGTAAACCTCATCCCAAAGTCCAGCTCCCATCTGGCAAACCACAAAATCAGCCCTCCTTTGACAACTTAACCTTTTGCCACCAGTTCTTGTCTGGTAAACCTCATCCCAAAGTCCAGCTCCCATCTGGCAAACCACAAAATCAACCCTCCTTTGACAACTTAGCCTTTCGCCAACCAGTCCCATCTGGTCTACCCTCCGAATACCAGCCCTCACCTGGTGCTTCCAACCCAAAATCCAATTTACATTGCAACCACCAAAAGTCCGCCACGTCATCACCTGCATTCCTAATCACCTGCCTTCATCCATCATTATCATATGCATCATACACATCGCATTCGACTTCATAAGCATCTTGCATCATATGCATACCCAAATCATGTCATATCTCCCCAGCTTTTGCATCTCCGCGCATCAGCATTTGCATTTGCATTTCCATTTATGGAACATCATTATCATCAAGCATCTGCATACGCGAGTTCAGATCCAAGATCAATCTTGAAGATTCCCAAGATCATCATCAGCCCAGTCAGGGGCATCCATTGCAAGATCGTGGTTTTCTCCCACGAGAGTCAGAGGATATCAAGATCATAATCAGCCCAGTTAGGGGCAATCTCCACAAGACCGCGGGTCTCCCCGCGAAATTCAAGAATATCAAAGCAAACTTCCGCCCAGACAGGGGCACCTTTTGAAGACCATGGGTGTATCGCATGATGCATTTCAACCCCATGGTTAATCAAATCTTCAACGACAAATTTAGCCCAGTCAGGGGCATATCATTTAAAGTCAGCGATAAGTGGCAATCTCTTCAGAGAAGCTTATCCCCTACATCCTTTTGGGTGTCAGGTTTGTTTATATTTCATTTCTGAAATTTTTGTTTTCCTTTTTTGGACAAATTCAGAGTCTTCTTTGTATCTAATCGACTTATACCTTGAAAGATGAATGCTGCAGTAATTCATCTTACTCGGCCTAAGCTGATTAGATAGGGGCATCTGTCATACCCTAAATTTGCCCGCCAGCTTTTGTAAATATTTTTGCTTTTTTTCACTTAATTTCATGCCGTCTAGACACGTGTCCACTTTGAGCGTTTTTCAAATCTTGATTTATTTTGCCTAATGGGAGCGCGACACGTGGCCTAAGGGCATTTTCGTAAATATTTCAATCCTTTTTAATTTCTCTTTTTCCTTGCAAATATTACTATTTTGTTCTTTTTTTATTTTTATCACCTATTTAATTTAATTAGATGTAGAATTTTGTTTTATTATATTTTTAGAATTAGAATAGTTATTTATTTATTTCTTTAGAATAGATTTTATTTTAATAGTTCTTAAATAGATTTTTTAATTTAGTTAGAATTTTTATTAGAAATAGTTTTTTATTTATTTAGAATAGAAATAGATTATTTTATAGCATAGATTTAATTTGTTTTTAGAATTATTTTAATATTAGAATTAATTAGATTTGATTTAATGTTAGAGATATTTTAGGATTTTAGAATTAAGTTAGTAATGTTAGAGATATTTTAGGATTGTAAATTTAAGTTAGTAGTGTTAGAGATATTTTAGGATTTTAGAATTAAGTTAGTATTGTTAGATATATTTTAGGATTTAAATAGTTTTTAGATTTTGATTTTTTATTCTAGAGTTTTAACTGTTTTTAATTTTATTAGAAATAGTTTTTATTTTAAATAGATTTAGTTATATAGTTTTAGAAATAGTATATTTTAGAATTAGTTTAAATAGATTTAGTTTAATTTAATTATAGTTTTCATTTAAGTTAGATTAATTAGTTTAATTAGAATTTATGGTATTTATTAGTATTATTAAATTAGGAATTATTTATTTCATTATTAATAGTCAGATTTGGTTTAGTTAATTTTTAATAATTTAGATTTTATTTTCTTAGTTTATTTAGCTTTACTAGAAATTAGATTATTATTATTTTCTTTTATTATTTATTTAGATTAGCATTAATTTTATTAGGATTATTTATTATTAGTTTTTATTATTATTATTATTATTATATTAGGATTTTCTTTTAAAAGTTATTTTCATTTATTTACTTATTTAAATTGGTTTATTAGAATATTATTTTTAGTGTAAATATTATTGTTAGTTTAATAAGAACTTTAATTAGTTTAATAGGAGTAGGATTAGAATTTTTTTTTAATTAATTTAAAATTAGTAATTAATTGTTATTTTCTTTTATTTAAATATTTAGTTTAATTAGATTAGATTATTTAATTATGGTTAATTATTATTTATTAATTAGATTTTTAATTTATTTAGAGTTAATTAGTTTAAGTCATATTTAAGTTAGTCTTTTATAATATTATTTGTATTAGTCATTAGATTTAATTAGTTTGCTTAAGTCAACCTTAGTTAACCATTAGCCAATTAATCACTATTTAATTAATTCTAAATCATCACTAATCCAATGCCACGTGGCAGCACTATATAGGGAGGTCCCTATTCATCATCCCTTCAGAAGGACCCCCAAAACCTAGACAGCCTCCAAACCCTAATTCCAATCCCAACCCTTGCTACAGTAAAATGCCAAAACTTTTCTTTCAACTTTCAAACTCATTTCACAGCAACATACCGCAAATCACTCATCCATCTTCGACTTCTCTTTTTTCGGATTCACCATAACCACAACCTTTAGCCAACTCCATTCTTTCACTAACATCATATCTTAAAACAGAAAAAGCTCTCAAACTCAAACGAAGAAACTCCGAAATCCGCCGCAACACAAACCCACGAAACTCCATCAACCGCACCAACCCGTTTTCTTACTTCAAAACCCATGAACCGTAATCCCAAACCATCCACCATTAACGCTCTCATCTCATCCCTCTATAAAACCAAAACAGAACGGCCATCACCTACCGTGAAACCCAAAAATAACACAACAGATCTTCAAATCGACCTCTTTCTTTCAAAACAACAGCAAAACCATATCCAAATCAGAGTAGAGAAACAGTGAGAGAGAACGAAAAAACAAGGAGAAGTGTTTATGACGAGAGAGAGAGATGAACAGAGAGATTTTTTTTCCGAGAGTGAGAGATGTTGAACTGAAGACAGAGAGAGCGTGAATGAGAGAGGGGACGGACTGGTTTTTGACAGGAGGAGGAAGACCTGTCTTCGTTGTTTTATTTTTATTTTTTATTTTTTTATTTTTTACTTATTTTTTCCTTAATTTTATTCTGTTGTTGCTGTTGGGCCACAAAGCCCACTCAGTTATTACACACACCTCTGTTCCATTATACCCTCTCTCTGTTTTGATTTTTTATAAATTATTTTAGTTATTGTAAATATATAATTATTATTATTATTATTATTATTACTATATACAATATTATTATTATATATGTTTTTTTTTATTATTATCTAAATATTATATAGACTGTTATTGTAAATATAGGTTATTTATATTTTATGTATTTCTTTTAGAACTTTTTTTATATATATATTATATTTAGAAGTTTTATATATTTCATTTCTTTTTAAAGCTTTGTAAATATATTATTACTATTATGTGATATAATTTATATTATTATTTTCTTAAATTTTCTATATATTATATACTTTATATTATTTTATACTATAGTTGTATATTTAGAAGTTCATATATTTTCTCTTTAGAAGTTAATCTCATTTTTTATTTGTTATTGGACATTTTTCGCCTTTTAGGTCGATGACGATGCTTCCATAAATCGATTACTAAGTCAATATATTGATAAATATCGTTGGATCCGAGACCCACTTCTTTCTCTCCTCATTTTCCTATTTGTCTCGATTCTATTTTTGACTTGTGGATCGATGAAGTCTTTTTATCCGCAAGCGTCAGATTTTCGAAGTCGATAACCTTCCCGATTTCAAATCTATGGGGGATGACCATTGGGGTCATCTTCCTTACTTTGGGATCGCGATAGGCTACCTTCGATTAATCGGCATTTTGTTTGCGGTTAAGACGAGATCCCATTATTTGTGTCCCGATTCGATCAACTAACCAATATACCACTGCTTTAATTTTTTCAAATATACAACTGTTTTATTTTCAGTCATTTATATTCTTGTACATATTATATCTGTATATTATTATTATATTGTAAATATTCAACACTTGTACATTCTTCCAAAAAATACCTAATAAAATATCGTAACCATTAAAATTTAAATTGGTGGACTGTTGGTTTCATATTCTGTATATTATGTATATTATCTGTATATATCTGTCTCTGTTTTTTTATCTCTTTGGCAGGTACTCATCAATAAGGAATCAACTTACCTTTGTATTGAATTAAAAAGAGTGGGTTAAGTGTAGACTTCTCCCTCTCCGAGTGTCGAGATGCTCACTGTAGTGTGGGTGGTTTAGGCACTTGTATTTCAATACGAAGACGCTTCCACCCCTTTTCCTCCTAAAACCTCGGCTTCGCACCGAGTGAATTTTCAAAACCTCCGCTCCGCGCCGAGTACATTTTCAAAACCTTGGTTTCGTACCGAATCCATTTTCAAACCATCTTTCAATAAATCAATTTCTCTTTGTATTGAACTAAAAATAGAGGATTGGGTGTAGACCTCTTCTTCTCCTAGTGTTGGGATGCCCACTGTAGTAAGGGTGGTCTCGATACTCGTCTTTCAATACGAAGACGCGCCTTCTTCCACCACCTCTCCTTTCACAACTTCCCTCCGCAACCTTCCTCACCTAAAACCTCAGTTCTGTACCGAGTGCATTTTCAAATCTTTTCATAACAAAAAATTGAATGGTCGTGGAGTGGTTAGGCGTAGGCCTTCTCCTATCCCGAGTGCTGACGTTTACCGTAGGGTTCTCTATCGCAAAGCACTTACCATTCAAAACCAAAAACATCTTTAATAAGAGAACGAAGTTCTCTTTGCATTGAATTAAAGAGAGAGGATTGGGTGTAGACCTCTTCTTCTCCAAGCGTAGGGATGCCCACTGTAGTGAGGGTGGTTTCGACGCTCGTCTTTCAATACGAAGACGCCTCGTTCGCCACACCCTTTTATAACAAAAACTTTGAGATAAAGAATTGGGTACTACCCGTAGGGGTTACTATCCGAGGACCTATCTCGCCCCTAAAAAACAATTCAACCAATCAAACGTGACACCTTGCCTCGCATGGCGAAAACCAGTCTCCCAAAGGATATGTTACGTCCGTTCTACCGCAAACAGGTACGCATAAGTCTCCAAACGAGCGAGCAGCAAAACACCTAAACTGCTAGAATGCGCATGATAACATCATCCACAAAAACACAAGTTACCCGTAGTAGCACGAACTACGTTGCTCTGATTTCTCTTGCATGTTGAGAATACGTAGGCATAGGATTGCAATATCCTAGTGAGCACCCTTTTCTTTTTCCACCCTTTCCCAGAAAGGCATGCTACGTCCGTTCTACCGCAAACAGGTAACGCCTAAGTCTCCAACGAGCGAGCAGCAATACACCTAACTGCTAGAATGCGCACGATAGCAGCGTCTACCAAGACTTCCCCGCACACCGTAGGCCGAACTACGGCTGCTCTGATTCTTTACTTCTTCAAGTAAAGATACGTAGGCACAAGGGCCACAATCCTTGCCGAGCACTTTCCCCCCTTTATCCGTAGCCCCGAACTACGTCGACTCTGACTTTCTCATATCTATTGAGAATACGTAGGCCTAGGACCGTGAAGTCCTACCGAGTCTGTTCTATCTCCTTTCTCCCCCATTATCTCTCTATCCCTCCTTTCTTCGTTTCTAAACCCTTCTTTCTATCTTTTGGAGCATTCTTTTATAGCATAATATTTAAGCAAATAAATTCACACATCGACAAACAAAAGGTTCCCATCGAGTACGATGGATGCGAGGGGTGCTAATACCTTCCTTTCGCATAACCGGCTTCCGAACCCGTTCATGGTTGCGAGACCATCTTATCCATTTATTTCTTAAGGTTTTCTCGATATTTTCCTTTCCCCTTACGGGATAAATAAAGTTCGGTGGCGACTCTTCTGTCCTATCTTTTTCGCCTCCCCGTCGTTGCGCGATGCATTTTTCGAGTAGCGACAATCATACCTCTTGATCTCCTGCATACATGTCAATGAAATGCAAATGATAATGCTAATGTGAATGAAATGAAACATAAGCTAGGTAAAGAAATGTTGGGCAAATTTTGGGGTGCAACACACTTGATCTTCTAAATTTGAAATAAAGGCAATGCTTTTACTCTTTTTCTCAATTCTATCATCTAAGGTCATTTCAAATGTTTGAAGTGAGCCAACTAACTATCAACCCTCATACTGCTGATGTTTTGGGCTTCCTCAATGGCAATGATCTTCATGTCAAACTTCTTCGGGAGAGACCTAAGAGTTTTCCTAACCAGCTTTTCTTTTATCATCTTTTCTCCCAAGTAACTAAAAGCATTGGATATTTCAAGCATATTCATGTGAAAGTCAAGAATGCTTTCACCTTCTCTCATCTTCAGATTCTCAAGTTTGGTAGTAAGAAGCTGAAGTCTAGACATCTTCACCTTGGATGTTCCTTCATGAGTTGTCTTGAGAATTACCCAAGCATCCTTAGCCACAATACAAGTGTTGATCAACCTAAATATGTTCTTGTCAACTCCATTAAATAAATAATTCAAGGCTTTGGAGTTTCCAAGAGTTGTCTCATCTTCCTCCTTGGTCCAACCCTCTTCTGGCTTCAATATTTCTTTTCCATCCTTATCCTTAACCACATGGTGGTCCCAACCCTTGATGATAGCCTTCCAAAATTTTCTATCCATAGATTTTAAGAAAACCACCATACGTGTCTTCCAATACTCATAATTAGTGTCATCTAAGATTGGAGGCCTATTAAAATTTCCTCCTCCTTCCTTGTCCATAGTACTAGAATATAAACTCCTTAAAGCTTACCCAAATATAGAACAGGGTGACCTGCTCTGATGCCAATTGAAATTCTGGCACGCAGATACCAGATGTTGAGACAGATGTTACAACACTAGGATCAACAATAGCTTGATCACACAAGTAAAGATGCAGAAAAATAAATGACATAAACATAAAAATATCACCAGAATTGTTAACCCAGTTCGATGCAACTCACCTACATTTGGGAACTACCAAGCCAGGAAGGAAATCAACTATGATAATATTAGTTCAAAGCTAAACTCGTCCATTTACAACTTCTTGCCTAATCCCTACCTTGTGAAACTTCTACCTACACACCCTCTAGATATGAGATCCCCTTCTCACTTCCTAATCAATCATGATCATAGTGACAATTCAACAACAACAAACAATAGAAGTAGAACACTTCCAAGACAATACATAATCTTGCTTACAAGCTTCAATTAAGAACAATACACTTTTGCTTAAAAGCTTTAGAATGAACAATTAACAATGAACAATCAGTCAACCTCAATGCATCGGAAGATACATGAGTGACATACAATTAACATGAACTAAACCCTAAAGACCAACCAAAATAATGACTAATCCTTATTCCAAAAAATTATTCACGTTATGCTCGGTCTCCATCAATAGGGTTTGTCTCCACTTTAAATAGCCTTCAGACCTAATGGACTTGGGCTCTTGAGAAACAAAAATAGCAGCAATTAGTTTTAACTCGCTGCAAATCATCCTGCACAATAATAGGAGTAAAATATAAACTTTCTAAAAAGGCTCAAGGAACATTTTTATGAAAACAAACAAAATCTGTCATAATAGAGATTCCTACAATATACTCCCATGAAAGTCACGCACGTGTGCTTCAGAACACACTAAAAAATCACACTCAAAATACTAAAATAGGCATGCCCTAACTTTCTAGTATAACATGTCCTGGAACATGTCACAATATCATGCAGAACATGTTGTCTGACTGTCATGGCAGAACATCTGGTTCAACATCTTGCTAATAGCATGTTGTTTTACCAAAATGCAGTCAATCCAAAAAACATAGAACTTACACATTTCACATCATTAGAACTCAAAATATTTCTAACCAATTTCTCTCATTTTCATAATTTCTCTTATTCCTCTTTTAAAACACCATTTCATAATAATTCAAAAAACATATGAAATTCTCACTTGTTTGTGTCCTATTTTTCCTTCTTTGTGTATTTTTGTGATTGTTTGTCTTGGTTGAGTGTGTGAACGTCCATCAATCTCTCACACTCATTCACTTTTCATTCAAATAATTAATCAAACACTTGGTGGGGACACTTCATTTCAATATTTCCATGGATCATAAGACCAAAGTTAATTTTAAAGGAAAGGGAAAAGATACTACCTCTACTATTGCTTATGAGAATCCAATTACATTAGTTTCAAATAAGCATGTCAAATATTTTAAGTTAAAGCATCGAACCCTATTGCAACTGCGAAAAAGGGCCGGCAGAAACAAACAGAAGAGTCGCCACTAAACGTTATTTATCCTAAAGAGAGGGAAAGGAAATGATCGAAGAAAACCTAAAAGAAAGGAGAAGAAAAAGTCATCGTAACCAAATCTTGGATTCGGGAGTCGGTTACGCAAGGGGAAGGTATTAACACCCCTCACGTCCGTTGTACTCAATGGGATCCATGCTTGTTGTCTAATCAAAGGGTGTGTCATCTAAAAGCTACTTCTAAATGGGGGAGGGAAAAGAAAAAGGAGACTTGATAGGACATCGCCGCCCTATGCCTACGTATTCCCTCGTGCAATGGGAAAATCAGAGTCAATGTAGTTCGGAAAACTATGGGTTATGGGGGGAAGGTTGCTCGCCAAGACATCACCTTCATGTGCCTACGTATCCTCATCTGGTATTAGAAATCAGAGCAAATGTAGTTTGGTTAACCTAGACCAAAGTTTGGTTAAGTATTTTTTATGAGCGACGTTAAGTTCCCATTCCAGTAGTTAGGGTCGATGCCTGTTTGTGGTAGAACGGAAAAATAACGTACTCTTTTCTGAAAATGATTTTGTAGAACAATCCCGAAGGATAAAAAAGTTTGAATTTGGTTTAAGAGTTTTAGAGAAATGCATTGAATTTGTTTGAGATTCACGTTGCACTAAAGATTATGACATAAGAGCGAATGCGTCACATATTGCCCAAAGGGAATACACTAAACACTTTATACATGTGAGGAGAACCCCCCCCCCCCCCCCCCACACACACACACACACTCATCATTTCCCACATACTTAAGACTCGTGGTGCATAAAGTTCATACATTAAACCCTAATGTTATCATACAAAATGGTCCTAAGATTAGGATGAAAAGGAAGTCTACCTAATGTTATCATACAAATGATGGACCTAGAATTGAGGTCAAGAAGGGACTATCCTAATTGTTATCATGCAAAGGATTGAAAGCCTAATGTCTCTCCTACTCGCACCTTAATCAGAAATTAAGTGAGGCTAGAAATTCTAAGGGATCATGTGAGCAAGCACAAGTAAAAATCATACTAATTAATCACAAATGAAAACAAACTCAAGACTTAAACAAGTCCCAAGACAAGAAAGAGAAGAAAGAAGAATGAGAGATGAAGGAGAAGAAGCAAAACCAAGTAAGCATTGGTCTTAATCACACAAGGCACACATCAACATCATATCAAAGTGAAACAAGAATGCATACATATCAATCCACACTCAAAGGTTAGAGGTTAAAACAAAGTTGCAAGACAAAGTTCCCAAACACACACAAGTGACTCAAATTCTAACAATAGATATCACTAATCATCAAACAAAGTGGGATGAAGTCAAATGATATGGAAAACAAGGTAGGGCAGTAGTAACATCATATCATGTCAACTCTATTCAAAGATCAAAGCAAGAAACATAGATAGTGTCAAGCATGCATCTCATCAATATCCAAACAAACAACAACTATCTCAAGCAAGACACACTTCAATTAAACAACCATGTGAGATTTAGAGTATGAAATAAAATAGGGGCAGCAACAACAACATGTTTATCTAGGAAAGAGTTCATACATAAACACACAAGGGAATCATCAAAGGTTGATCTCAAAACATGCCTCAAGAACAAACACAAGCATCAAAGTCAATCCAAGATAGGAACTGATTTCCAGTTGAAAACGCGTGTGGGCACAAATGAGGGTGGTGCAGATAGTGGAATGCTAGGCCCAAAGTCCAAACACTACAAATCAAAAAACAAAAATGACACGCGTGGCCTGCCATGTCATCTCATTAATTGAGGTGGCAGCCACACATCGCCATATAACCAACCACCTAAGCACATATCAAAAGGCCAACCTACAAACACAGTCAGACGCCGGAGCTAGGGCTTTGGTCGTCTTCTCCAGTCACCCACACCAGAGACGACTGTAAAAGCTGTCAAAACATACCAAACAAAACACTATCTCGAAGGAGTTTTCATCTAGACCTCAAATATAGCATCCATTTCCATTGAAACACACTCTAAGCTCACGAAAATCAGGCACGAAAAAATAACACACATACTGCAACTTCCACAAACAGAAACAAACCATAGACAAACATGACCTACCTCAATCCAGAAGTTCTAATATGCATTAAACAAAACAAATGGACGTGTAAAAGGAGAGAAACAAGCTCAAGAAAGATTACCAAAAATGAATCTTTACAAACTCTTCTTGGAGCTTCAACACCTCTCCAAATGGCTCCTTCTCCTTGCTTGAGCTTTAGAGATGATGATAGAAACAAAGTATGATCAAGAAACTTGGAAAAGAGGAAGATTCGAAGAGAGAAATTTTTTTTGAAACGAGGAAGGTTTTTTGATTTTGTTTTTAACAAAGTGGAGGCTGAGTCTAGTTCTTAGGGTTTGTGCTCTTTATATATGTGGATTGTGTGATGGTTAGAGGCCCATAAAGTTTGTTATGGTCTTGTTTTCAAATTTGGAGATTGAGAATGTGTACACGGGTCATACACTTTGTGAGGTGGCTTTTGTATGGTTCTGTTGTGGTAATGGTATTCAAAATAGAGGAGTCGAGGGAACAAATTGTTGTGCAATTTTGGAGGTTTTCTTCTTTTGGAAAAAATGTGACAAATGACACATGAATGGTACAAGGCATGTTGGCTTGAATAAGGTAATCTTTTGTGAATCAAAAGGAGGCTTGATACGCAAAGAATAAAGTGGAATCATGCTGCAAGACTACATGAAAATCATGACAAGAAATCGTGGCAAGTTATACCCTTGAAATCATGTTCAAACACCATACTTTCTTTGATCATATCTTAGTGATTTTGGATGCAAAATAATAGTTCTTATGATCAATGCAAATCCAAGACTATGGTGAACAATTTTCATGTTGATGGCAACTTGAAACAAGCCATGTATGATCATGAAAGAATGATTTAAATGTCATGCCTCAAAATCTGCCCAAGGTGACTTAGAAAAATTCTAAGTCATGGACTTTTCACATCATTGAAACCTCAACTTTGAAGCCATGTAACTTGAAAAGTTTTGACTCAATAGAAGAGTTTTAGTAATGGATAGAAAGCTTGAAGAATGATTTTCAACTTTTATACTGTGGAAAAATTCATTTGAGATCAACAACTTTGTGAAAAATGTCTTGGAAGTTTGGTCCAAAAATCTCCCTAGACACTTGCCAATCTTGACATCTTTGTAACCCTAACTTGGGAGCATCATAACTTGAGCTCTACACATCCAATGGAAATGATATAGTACTAAAAAGAAAGCTTAACGGATACTCTACAACTCTAATGTTGTAGGAAAATTCAATTGAAGCTTGTATCACCATTAAAGATGGGCTTGAAAGTTGGTACTTCAAACTGATTTTCTATACTTAGAAAAAATCTAGGTGTTGAAATGTCAAAATCTCCATTTTCTCAACTTCAACTCATCATATCTCCTAAATCATGAATCTTTTAGACATGCCACATTCCATAAATTTGTAGTTCATGATTTCCTCTTTAATTTTATAGCAAGTTTGACTTCATTGGATCAAAAATGAGAAAGTTATGGAAGTTGCAAAATGGCTAGATTTAGGGTTTTCTACACTTTGAAAATTTTCCATCAAAATCCTAATTTAGTCAAACTCTTAAATTTATGTTTCTCCTTGATTATTCTTGTTCCAAACACATGAAATAACTTGAAAACAACTATCATGCCCTTAATTAACCTTGAGATCCAACATTTTGACTTTATTAAATCACATTTGACTTTTGTTGACCAGATGAAAATCTAGGACCATTTCCACTGACTGAGGCTCTTGTGATGGCTTGTGATGACACATAATCCATGTAGAGGACCCTCAAGGTGTGTGTTGAGCTTTAGAACCAAGTATTGCCCAAAGAACTAGCCAAAAATATCCTTTGAACCAAAACCCTAATCAGTTATCCATGAGATAGGAGGAGGAGAATCAATGTTTGTGTTCTTGATTCAAGTAGTTAAGTGACATGTCTTGATGGTGATGGAGAGTTTGTGATTTGAAGTTGCCATAAAGTTTAGCATGAACCCTTGATTGAACTTTAAAGATAAAGCTCTTCTCTTGATTGTTGGATAAGATACCTTGATCCCCTGTCTAAGATCAATGCCATGTAAAAATGCCAATGCAAGATGATATGAAACAATAAGCCAAGATAATAGAAAAATGGTGGGTAAATTTTGGGGTGCTACAGCTGCCCCTATTCAAACAAATTAGACCTGAATGGGTGAAGAACAACCACTTTCAAACATTCAAGATAAAAGGTAATTGAGTACCAAAAAGAACCTAGAAATTTGCAATCTGCGAGAATGGGAATAGTAAAAGGTTTGCCAGCTGAAGGTGGACTTAATTGTAGCGGGTACTAACCAAAAGTCGAAATAACCGAAGGGCACGAGATACCAACCAAAATTTGGGATAAGGGCTACTAACCAAAAGTTAGGATCGCCAGAACACCGACCGAAGGAGAACTTACCAAAATGAAGACTACCAACCAAAAGTTGGGATAACGACCCCGCAGGGGAACAAAAGAGGACTACCAACCAAAATTTGGGATAACGTCCAAGAAAAAACGGACTACAACCAAATGTTGGGATAACATCCAGGAAACGATGGACTATCAACCAAAAGTTGGGATGACATCGTAGAAAAGACACCAAACAAAAGTTGGAGTGAAGGCTACTAACTAAAAGTTAGGATCACCAGAAAGGAAGACTACCAACAAAAATTTGGGATCATCAACCAATATATAGATGGCTACCAACCAAAAGTTGGAATCACCAGGATATCAACCGAAGGCGAACCCACCGTAATGAAGACTACCAACCAAGAGTTAGGATAACGGCTCCGCAGGGGAAACAATAGAGGACTACCAACCAAAAGTTGGGATAACATTCAAGAAAAGCAACGGAAGACCAACCAAAAGTTGGGATAACATCCATAAAGACGACTACGTTGGGGATTACCAACCAAAAGTTGGAATAACATCCGGGATATGCAAGAAGTAGAATTAACCGACTTACGACCTGAAAAGAGTACTCCGCTGGGGGAAAGAGAAGCTTAAACAAAGAAGCTCTGTCGGAGGAGTAAAAGTAAGATGAAAACATCTATCAATGATTTTTGCTTGGGGTAAAGTACCACAAAGTCCCATGAATTATGTCGTTATCTGCTGGAGGGATGTCTGGTAATAAAGGTATTAGACCTAGCTTATGCTTCAGATGCATATGTTTGAATATTGCGTAATTCTCCGTACGAAATGGAAATGCTACACATTTGGGAGGATGTTATGCAAAATGCAAATGAAAAAGAACGCCACCCAGAAAGGTGTGGAGAAGGATTAGCTAACAAACTCTGCTGAGGAAAATGCCTTGAACGACTTTCCTGAATATAATCTCTGTTGAAAATTCCACTCAGTTGGGAATTGAGAAAGACATCTCTTAGGAAATTGTCCCAAAGATTTAAATTTGAAGAATGCCAATGACCATTGGACTTTGTTGAGGATATCAGCCATTACTGATTTACTCGTCGAGGGAATCAACATTAATCTCTGCTTGGGGAGAGAAGTCAATGACATTAATCTTGTCGGGGAACAACCTTCACTATATTCTGCTGATGGGGAATAAGCCCAATCTTACCCTGCTAGGGATAAGTACACATCATTGTTGGTGAGATACTTATGATTTGATAACATTGCCCTGTGGGGATAGAATCTCTATTGTGGGGTAGGTGCTTGATTGCATATCAACATCTTGTCTGATGTAATCAGCAAGTAACTTCTCTGAATCTCACCCAGATATAGAGCAGGATGCCTGCTCTGATACCAATTGAAATTTTAGTATGCAGATCTCAGATGTCTATCGTACCTCAAAAAATATGATCCTTGCGATGGACGCAGTAAAATGTTCGAACAGAGTTGCCACCGAACTTTATTCATTCCAAGGAAGGAATAGGAAAATATTGATAAAACCTTTAAGGAGATAAGAACATGGTCGTCACAACCAAATTCTAGGTTTGGGAGTCGGTTACGCAAGAAGGAAGGTATTGGCACCCTCTATGTCTGTTGTACTCAACAGGAACCTCTTGATTCGATTCGAGAGAAAGTTAGCTAGGTTGTTTGTTTTCTTCTAAAGATTTTATTCTAAGGGGAAATAGGTGGTTTTATATTCGGGTGCTCGCCAAGGACTGAGGCCCTTGTGCCTACATACTCCCTTGTACAATGGGAAAGTCAGAGCATCGTAGTTCGTTGGACTACGGTTAATAGGTTTGAGGTAAGCGAAAGATGGAGGGAAGGCAGTAAAAAGAAAAGGTAGGGAAAGTAAAAAAAAATAAAAGGTAGCTCGCTAGGATCTCGCAATCCTATGCCTACGTATTCTCATTGGAAAATGAGAAATTAGAGCGTCTGTAGTTCGAAAGACTATGGTTGGTTGGTTTGTAAATGAACGAGTTTTTAGACCGTATTCTAACTGCTAAATATTAGCTTGTTTGCTCGTTAGGGGATGCTGAAGCACGAGTTTGTATGTACGGAAGAAGGGACTAAATAGTATTCTTTGGGAAAGGTGTTTGAGTTATGGATCGCACGGGGGTGAAGAATTAGTGTTTGAGTTATGGATCGCACGGGGGTGAGAAGAACGAGATTTAATTTGTTGAGTATTTTGAGGGAGAATGATGACTATTCGATAAATGAGACGTCAGGCTCGCAACCAATTAATCGAGGCATTATTGGAATGCCAGATCCCAACGACACTTTTTCATTCAATTAAATTACGAAATTTTGTTTGAATGGCCAATGAAAGTACAATATATAATGCTAGACTCCAATTGCATTTCTTTGTCCAAATAATTAAGGCAAGTACTTTAGGGATGAAAGGTTGAGCAAGCCACAACCCAAGGCATGCGCCCCAAGAGCGGTCACTTCAAGAATTCAAGGAATGCGAGACTCCAAGAACTCAGTTTTTTTACAATTTGATAAGGAAAATGATTTGAATATTGATTAGAGTATTAGGGTTTTAGATTGAGAAAAGAGTTTGATTTGTGTAGGTTTAGGGTTTCGATCGCACGGGGGTGAGAAAATGAAGTTAGATCGGTTGAGTATTTTGAGGGAGACTGACAACTTATTTGATAAACGAGACGTCAACCTCGCAACCAATTAATCGAGGCATTATTAGAATGCTAGATCCCAACGACACCTTTTTCATTCAATTAATTATAAAATGTGTTTGTTGGACAATGAACGCTTTGTCCAAATAATTAAGGCGAATATTTTAGGAACGAAAGGTTGAATGACACATGATAACACGAAATCATATAGATATTTTCATGCATAATTCAACCAAAGTCTAACCGTTCTCGATCCGATTTCGGGTTATTTCCGTGTATTTGTCTGATGTTTTGCAGGTATTCAACGATCACGCCTAAACAAGGCAACATGAAGAAAAGAAGCAATCCCAGATGAAATATGGACGAAAAAGGAGTGAAAACACAATGAAAAGCGCAGCAAGCTGTTTTTGCTGATGTGACGACCGTCACAGCTTCATGACGACCGTCACACGGGTGACGACCGTCACACGGGTGACGACCGTCACACCTTGTGACGACCGTCATGCAGGCAAAAACGCCCACTCAGATTACACGTCAAAAGAGCAGTTCCAATTCCCACAGAGTGGACCACTACTTCCTAAATTATCTGCCTCAAGGTCGATCATCCTCAGAGATAACCGTTGGGATTCCACTTCTATAAAAAGGGAAGCAGAGGACTTCAGAAAGGGTGCTGCATTCATACCACGAAGTGCTGCCGAATTTACTTTCCAGAGCATTATTTTCCAGTTTTATTCTCATTTGTTTATCTTTACATTTCCTTATTCCCATTTCCGCTCTTTTGTAATTTCTATTGTACTGTACGATCAAATTGGCACTAAAGACCAGAATCCTGCCAACATCTGTGGAGGATCTGCCCAAAGGCCAATTGGCATATTTACAGGTTTTCATTTTGATCGACTTCAGTTTTATTATAATGCAAATTATCATTTATTATTCTTATTTATATTTTGTTTTTCCCAAATCCATGTCTAGCTAAACTTAGGTAATCGATATGTAGTAATAATTCGAATGGGATTTGATAACCACTGGTTGGAAAACTTTCTTTTCACAAAAGTAATCTATGGTCTTAGTGTTTAAAATTGATTCACGGAATAAACTTCGTCGCGAAAGCGAGAACTTATTTAAAAGTAGTTTTGCCACGAAAGTGGGAAATTAATTAAGATACGAACCAACAAGCGAAAGTTGCGGTAAGGTCAGATAGTAAACACTAGGCATTTGTTTTAATAACAGCGAAAGCACTTTAAAATGAATTAGAACTTAGAGATTTCCAAAAAATAATTTTAACCCCGAACGGGACACGAAAGTGTACGTTTGGCCCTTAGGATTATGATTAGCGTCAATAACCATCGTGAGACGAGAGTCTTCAAATCTCCATTTTCTGCTTAAATAAACTTTGAAAATTATTTCATACACCAGTAATTTATCAAATCCCTGAAGAACACAATTACTACGTATCGATTCAATTAATTATAATCTAAATAGAAAAATCTTAGTTCCCTTTTTAGTGACAATCTTATTCCCTTAAACATATTCTACCTAGCTAAACATAGTAACTCCCGAGAACACTAGTTTGATTACGAGTCCCTGTGGGATTGATATCTATTATTACTACGCGATAGACTGTGCACTTGCAGTTAGTTGTATTAGACATAGAAAGTCGCAATCAAGTTTTTGGCGCCGTTGCCGGGGACCCGTTTAGTCAATAGTGTAACCTTCTGTTACGCCGTATAGACTAGGTTAACAATTTTCATTTTTCCTTTACTAGTTCTGTCGATTGTATGCCAAGAAACCGCCCGCAAAGCGATATCGTAAAACCTTCGGTCGCAGAACTAGAACGCTTCTTACATTTAAGAAGTAGAATCATTGAGTACCAACTCAAACAACTCAAACATAACACTCCCGAACCTCTCACTCCCATTCCCAAATCAGAAGAAGAAGAACCAGAGATGGCTGAAGGACCTCCAAACAAACCGCTGAAGGCATACGCTACACCATCTCAAATGGAGCCTAGAAGTAGCATTGCTGTCCCAGCTATTACCCGAAACGATTTTGAGCTGAAACCGTCATTGCTGTCGGCTGTACAACAAAACCAATTCTCAGGAAACGCAACTGAGGATCCGAACGAACATCTAACGAAGTTTGTACAATACGCAGACACAGTGAAAGCAAATGGATTAACTCCAGACGCGATAAGACTTCGTCTTTTCCCATTCTCTCTTAGAGACAGAGCATGGACATGGTTACAATCATTACCATCCAACTCCGTTACGACGTGGGAGCAATTGAAGAACGTCTTCTTAGCGAGATATTTTCCGCCAAGCAAAACTGCTATGCTTAGAGCTCAAATCAACGGATTTCGACAGAAAGATACTGAATCTCTTTACGAAGCATGGGAACGATTCAAAGATATGATGAGAACATGTGCTCACCACGGTCTAGAAGACTGGGTGACAATCCATACCTTCTATAATGGACTTCTATACAATACTAGATTGACAATAGACGCTGCCGCGGGCGGTGCACTTATGGATAAGCCATACGATGAAGCCTATCAATTAATAGAAAACATGTCACAAAACCATTGCCAATGGGGAGGTGAACACACTCCAACTGAGAAAACCACAGCGAAAGGTGGGATGTACGAAATCAGCAGCCTTGAAAAGTTCAATGCTAAAGTAGATGCTCTAGCACAAAAGATTGATAGTCTGACCGTTAACCCCACTGCAACTGTCGCTGCAGTAACTCCAAATTGCGAGTTATGCGGAAGCACCACTCATAATGCACCCGAATGCCCATTGCTAGCCGGAATCCCGCCAGAACAGGTAAATTATGCTCAAGGAAATCCCTACGCAAATACCTACAACCCAGGTTGGCGAAATCATCCAAACTTTTCTTACAAAAGCGAAAATGCATTGCAAATGCCTACTGCTCCGCAAGGATATCAAAAACCAGCTACTCAGAATGCACCTAGGAAATCGAACCTCGAATTGATGATGGAAAAGTTCATAGCAACTCAAGCTCAAACAAACAAAGAATTCCTTAATCAAAACATACACACTAGCGAGCAAATTAAACAGTTGACAGGAAAAGTAGACGCTTTAGCCACCCACAACAAAATGTTAGAAACACAGATATCACAAGTGGCTCAACAGCAAGCATCTGCTGCCGCACCTGCTGGCACATTTCCTGGACAACCCGAACAGAATCCCAAAGGCCAAGCAAATGCTGTGATACTAAGAAGTGGAAAAGAATTGGACGAACCGATCGACCCGAGGACCGAAAACTCAGCCATGCAACAAAAACCAACTGAACAAGCAGAGAAGGAATCCGAGTTAGAGAAGAAGGAGGACAACGAGAAGGAGGATACCGCAAGTGAAAAAACTCAAACACCTCCAGCGCCATATAAACTACCTATCCCTTATCCGCAAAGACTAATAAACTCTAAAACTTCAGGACAGTTTAAGAAATTTGTAGAGCTCCTTAAGCAGTTAAATATTACTATTCCTTTTACAGAAGCGATAACTCAAATGCCGTCATACGCTAAATTTCTCAAAGAAATCCTGTCGAATAAGAGAAAGATCGAGGATAACGAAACAGTTACACTTACTGCAGAGTGTAGCGCTATTATTCAAAACCGCATGCCTCCTAAATTAAAAGACCCAGGTAGTTTCTCCATACCCTGCGTCATAGGAAAGTTCGTAATAGACAAAGCTCTATGCGATTTAGGAGCCAGTATCAGTGTTATGCCCTTATCTATATGCAAAAAGCTGAATATAGGAGACCTCAGACCAACCAAAATGTCCGTACAATTAGCTGACAGATCAGTGAAATACCCAGTCGGAATACTAGAAAATGTTCCAGTACGCATAGGGCAATTCTACATTCCAACCGACTTCATAATCATGGACATCAAGGAGGACACTGTAACCCCAATTATCCTAGGAAAACCGTTCCTAGCTACAGCCGGAGCGATTATAGACGTGAAGAAAGGAAGGCTAACATTCGAAGTAGGAGAAGAAAAGATAGAGTTCATTCTCACCAAGTTCTTACAAGCACCAGCAATAGACGACACCTGCTATTTAGTAGACGAAATCGACGAATGCATAAGAGAACTTGAAAATGAAGAGACCACGTATTCAGAAATAATAAAAATTCAAATACCCGATATTTCCGAAGACAATAATTGGCGTAAACCGTACAAAGACGACAGCCTAAGCGAAAGCTTAGCACTGACACCAAACCATATGCCAGGTCCGAAGAACCCATCCTTAGAACTCAAAACACTACCCAAAAACCTTAGATATGAATTTCTAGACAATGAATTAAAAAGACCAGTGATAGTCAACGCCGACTTAGGACAACCAGAAACCGAAAAGTTATTAGAAGTCCTAAAGAAGTACCCCACCACGTTAGGCTATAACATAAGCGATCTAAAAGGTATAAGCCCTTCAATCTGTATGCATCGAATTACAATAGAGGAAGACTCTAAAACTTCTCGAGAGCATCAGAGAAGACTAAACCCCATCCTGAGCATTATAGTCAGAGATGAAGTAAAGAAATTGCTAGATGCAGGAATCATCTATCCGATCTCCGATAGTGAATGGGTTAGCCCAGTTCATGTCGTACCAAAGAAAGGAGGAGTCACAGTAGTTAAAAATGAAAAAGGCGAATCAATAACAAAAAGAGTCGTGACTGGAAGCAGGATGTGCATTGACTATAGAAAGCTTAACAAGGCTACGCGCAAAGATCACTTCCCGCTACCCTTCATAGACCAAATGTTGGAAAGACTAGCCAAACATTCATATTTCTGCTATCTAGATGGCTACTCAGGATTCTTCCAAATTCCCATCCATCCTGATGACCAAGAAAAGACTACATTCACCTGTCCTTACGGTACTTTTGCTTACCGCCGAATGCCGTTCGGACTCTGTAACGCTCCAGCAACCTTCCAAAGATGCATGATGGCAATCTTTGCAGATTTCATAGACGACATTATGGAAGTGTTTATGGATGATTTCTCAGTATGTGGACAAAGTTTCGAAGGATGCCTACAAAACTTAGAAAGGGTACTAGAACGTTGTGTAAAAGTAAACCTCGTCCTAAATTGGGAGAAATGCCATTTTATGGTCCGACAAGGAATAGTTCTAGGACATGTCATATCAGATAAAGGAATTGAGGTAGACAAAGCTAAAATAGAGATTATAAAAGATCTCCAACCTCCAAAATCCGTACGAGAAATACGGAGTTTTCTAGGACATGCCGGTTTCTACAGAAGATTTATAAAAGATTTCTCGAAAATCACAAAACCTTTGACCGGCCTGTTAATGAAAGATGTTGAGTTCGTCTTCGACGACAACTGTTTAAAAGCATTCGAAACATTAAAATCAGCCCTTATCACCGCACCAATCATGCAACCACCCGATTGGAGACTATCGTTTGAAATCATGTGCGACGCGAGTGATTACGCTGTAGACGCAGTTCTAGGACAAAGGAAGGAAAAGAAACTCCATGCTATCTACTATGCCAGTAGAACCTTAGATCATGCCCAAATGAACTACGCTACCACAGAAAAGGAACTTCTAGCAGTTATATTTGCGCTTGACAAATTCCGTTCTTACTTAGTAGGAGCAAAAATTATGATATACACAGATCACGCTGCCATAAGGTACCTAATAAGCAAAAAGGATGCCAAACCAAGACTATTGAGATGGATCCTGTTATTACAAGAGTTTGACTTAGAAATCAAAGATAAGAAAGGAACCGAGAACGTTGTTGCGGATCACTTATCTCGAATAGAAGGCATCAGACACGAACCAGTACCGATAAATGACGATTTCCCGTACGAACGTCTGATAGCCAAACTCAAAAGTGACACACCCAATTCAATCTCGGAAGATCCAGAATTCGAAAAAGCCGTAGAAGCCGTCTATGCCCAAGTCACGTCACCTTGGTATGCTGACATCGTTAATTACCTCGCTGCGGGCGTGCTTCCACCGAATCTTACTTATCAGCAAAAGAAGAAATTCTTCCACGATCTGAAACACTATTATTGGGACGAACCTCTACTCTTCAAGAGAGGAGCCGACAACATATATCGTCGCTGTGTCCCAGAGGAAGAAATAGAAAATATTATTTCCCAATGCCACTCAGCACCATATGGTGGTCATGCTAGTACATCCAAGACGTGCGCTAAGATTCTCCAAGCCGGCTTATTCTGGCCTAATCTCTGGAAAGACGTTCACATCGCTGTGCAAAAGTGCGATCGATGCCAACGAACTGGCAACATCTCACGACGCGATGAAATGCCTCAGAAAGGAATCTTAGAGGTAGAAATATTCGACGTCTGGGGAATAGATTTCATGGGACCATTCCCACCTTCTTTTGGAAATAACTACATACTCGTCGCTGTCGATTACGTGTATAAATTGATAGAAGCCATAGCTGCCCCAACAAACGACGAACGAGTAGTAATCAAACTCTTCAAAAACACAATCTTTCCTAGATTCGGTGTACCCAGACTCGTCATTAGTGACGGAGGATCTCACTTCATATCACGAATATTAGATAAACTTCTCTCTAGATATGGAGTCCGACACCGAGTAGCTACACCCTATCATCCGCAAACTAGCGGACAAGTAGAGGTCTCGAACAGAAAATTAAACAAATCTTGGAAAAGACCGTCGCTACCTCAAGAAAAGATTGGTCTTCAAAGCTACAAGAGGCTTTATGGGCTTATAGGACCGCATTTAAGACACCAATAGGTACTACCCCCTATAAATTAGTTTACGGTAAATCCTGCCATCTCCCTGTAGAGTTAGAGCATAAGGCCTTTTGGGCCATTAAGACACTCAACTTCAACTACACCGAGGCAGGAGAAAAGCGAATCTTGAACTTACACGAGTTGGAAGAACTTCGATTAGACGCTTACGAAAATGCCCGTATCTACAAAGAACGAACTAAAAGGTGGCATGATAAACATTCAATCAGGAAACAATTCAGTATGGGAGACATCGTATTACTCTTTAATTCACGATTAAAACTCTTCCCGGGTAAACTAAAATCTAAGTGGTCTGGACCCTATGAAGTGACTAAAGTACTTCAGAGTGGAGCTATTGAAATTACCGATAAGACAAATGCACCATTTATCGTAAACGGGCAACGTCTAAAACATTACAATAAGAACGACAACAGTCCTCAAGTAAGCAATATAACATTGCTTGAGCTTCCAGCTCAGACACCCGAATAGCTTCTCACCAAGCTATCGTCAGGCTTTAGACGTTAAAAACAGCGCTTACTGGGAGGCAACCCAAATTTCCCTCGTTATTGCATTTCATTTTTCCTTAAAATTCTACTTTGAAAAATCCAACAAAAATTCTAAAATTACTACTACTTTCTACTTTCGTTCATTTTCGTACTTTCATTCTTATTTTATTTTCCCTCTTTTGTCTTTTGTTTCTACCGCTTTTCGTTTCTAAAAATCCTGACTTCAATTTCTTGTTTCAAACTTTTCAGGATTTTTAAAGTCTTCAAAACATTCCTTCTGTTTTCTCCGAATTACCTGCGAATATGGCCGAGTACGACTTCACAAAGGTTCACTTCCAAGGACTCGCTCAAAAGGCAAGATTTGCAGCACTGATCGAAAGAGAATTTGCCTTAACGCTGTATTATGATAAGGCTACTATGGATAAACTAGGGATCACAGATAGCATTCAATACCTGTTCAATCAACTAGGCTGGGAGAACACTGCTCTGAAAACACGTTTCGCTACCTACAAGGATCTTACCTATGAATTCCTTAGTTCTTTCAGATACATACCCAACTATGGTTTTGGATCCCGCTCAGAGTTGATTACCTTTAGATTGTTTGGAATGGACCAAACTCATAGCCGGATGTCACTAGCTAACCTCCTAGGATTCCCTAGCGGACCGCATGTGTTCATCAGTGCAGAAGATGACGATATTGATTTCGAACTCGATCAATTCTGGGGTAGAATCACAAGCGACTATCACCCGAACCAGCCAGAATGCATAATGATGACATTCATAACCCAGCCTTCAGATACTTCCATAAGATACTAGCTCACACCTTGTTTGGAAAAGAAGAAAATATTACTACAGTGTCTAAGGAGGAGTTATTCATCATGTTCTGTGCTTCTCAGGGACGGACAGTAAATGCAGTGCCTTTCATGATGAGATCTTTCAAACGCCTCACGCTGGAACCTCAGACACCTATTCTTATAGGAGGCCTAGTAACAATGATTGCCCACGAGCTTGGCCTTAGATTCCATTTAAATGCCAGCACTCGTTTTGGTACCATCAGACCCATGAACATACAATTCTGCTTTAACAGGCGCATCTTAGGGACTATGGGACCTGGACCGTATGAGTATCTTATTAACGAAAAACCAGTACAGCTATTCACACTGCCTGATCATCTGATGACAAGCATCCACAACAAGGATAACTGGCTCTACGAATTGGATGAGCCTATGGGACCTCCTTCACCACAGTCAACACCACAGAACTATATGTATGACAATGACCACATCTCTGAGGCACACGACTATATGTACTATGAGGACGCTGCCTCTGAAACTGAAGTAGACCCTACGACTCCTCCACACTACAATACTTATCCTGAGCCTATCCCTGAGGAGACCACCGACAAAATGGATGCCGTGTTACTCAGATTGGACGACGTTGATAAAGCTCTGACTAATGTAAAAGCTGATATCGCAGGCATGCACAGCGAACTGGTAGGCTTCATGGATCTAGTCTGCGACCAACTCGACTACTATTCACAGAAATTCGATGAATTGAAGGCACGAAAAGATTAGCTATTAGTTCTTAGCAGTAGTTTCAGTTTAGTTTAGTCTAGTTTAGTTTCATTTAATCATTTGGATCGCATTGTTAGTTTTCATTATGTACTACATACAATTGTTTCAATTTTATGTTATTTCAATTCTAGTTTTTATTCAACTATTCTGTTTTCGCATTAATTGTTGTTTGTTGGCTGTTATATTACATCACCGTATCAATATTAAGCCTTAAAGTCACTACGAGTACGCCCTCAGAGCAAAATTCTGCGTTCTGCAGATTTTGCTGCTGTGACGACCGTCACAGCCTCATGACGAGCGTCACGCGGGTGACGACCGTCACACCTACGTGACGACCGTCACGCAGTCAGAAACTGATATCTGATAAAACAGGGTTCGTGTTCTCTTCCACTCCCCCCATTATCACTTTCAAACATCCTAACTCCTACCCCACTACGAATTTTCGTCCTCCCCACATTGAACTATAAACTTCAACTCCAAATTCAACCTCCAAACCACCGTTCTGTCATTTTTCCCTCTCTGCAGAAAAACCCCAAACCTCAGAAACCTCTCCATCTTCCAACAATGGCAAGGAATGCAGAAACCCCAGATGTCAGCAACATTACCTTCAGTGAAGGCGAGTTAGGCGAAAGACAACGAGCAAACTACATTGCATTTCATCAGAGGTCACTCCAGCCGACTCATTACCCGCACCTTCCATCGCTTACGGAGCTCGGACTCCTTGAAGGTGTAACCTAGATGCTTCAAAGAGCAGGCATCTAGAACCTCTTCACCAACCCACAGCCAACCTACGAACAACTCACTCTTGAGTTCTTGAGTTCGTTCACTTACGTCACAAGCAGCGGCGAACT
Organism: Lathyrus sativus; assembly: GCA_963859935.3. Taxonomy (NCBI): domain Eukaryota; kingdom Viridiplantae; phylum Streptophyta; class Magnoliopsida; order Fabales; family Fabaceae; genus Lathyrus; species Lathyrus sativus. Next base: position 49,982,947 of record OZ012740.1, on the reverse strand, counting down.
TAACCAGCATTCAGGTGCCCCTTGCTTCCGGATGTTTGGCGTCAACTACCAGATGCACCAAAATTAGATTGCCAACATTCTACAACTACCTCGCGGCGACAACGCTCATCGCCGCATCACCGATCAGTTCCAGCACGAAGCCTTCGCGCTGTGGTATCAGTTGACCGGCCTCAATGCCGATGGTTGGGACTCCCTGCACGCCACTCATATCCATAACCCAACCATCAGGTACTTTCACAGAGCGTTGAGTAACACTATCTTCGCCAGAGACAGCAACCACAAAGTGAACTCTAAAGAGCTCTTCTTTCTTCACTGCGTCTTCAACAATGAACCTATCAACGCTGCCCCGTTTCTGCTGGCCCATATTCAGGCCAACTGCAACCGTGGCTCGAAGCCATTCTACTTTGGCGGGATTGTCACGGCTATTGCACTTGGGCTGAACCTTGGCGACCGCCTCCAGCACCTCCATTCCATCCCCTCGGTGTTCCTTGACACCGACCACTGTAGAGCCTCTCATCTCATCCGCTCCCGAGCTGACGGCAAATACCATCCGGTTGTGCGTGGCAAGACCGTCTGAAGCATCATCCTTCCGTCCCGCACCCGCATCCATCCAGAGGACTGCACCAACTGGTTGTTCGACCTCACTGCCCCTCCTGCTGCCGCTGCCTCTACTCAGGATCCCACTCATGATTCCGACGATGAAATCCAAGCTGAGTTGGACAGGTCCGAGCAGCCAGAGGCATCGCAGCCTCCTCCTCCCGTAGGTACATCTTCTCGCCGCTGCCGTCATCATCCCGTGCCAGACTACACAGAAGAGGACCTCCGTCGCTCCCTAGACCAGCAGGCACAGATACTCACGATGCTGCAGCAGCAGAATCAGCGAGCTGACCAGTTCGAAGCTTGGCACCGGACTCAAATGCAACAACTTCACACCGGCCAAGCTACGATCACTGAGAGCCTAGCGAATCTGACCTTGCAGGTCGAAGGACTCCGAGACACCGTCTACCACACCGGAGCTATGAGCTATGAGGACAGAGTAGCCCTTGCCAGAGCCAGAGGACGCCAGCGCGGACGTGACAGAGGCCGTGACTAGATTTTTCATTTTTTTCCTTCATTGTTTACTATATTTCAGTTATTTGTATTTTCATTTTCAGTTGTATCTCCCTCTCGCATGCTTCAAGAATCAGTGAGGACACTGATTGAGATAGTGTAGGAGCGGACCTTATTTCCATTCCACTGTACTCTGAATTTCCTTTATTTCCACTTCACTGCACTTTGAATTTTAGTAATTTCTATTTTTACACTTTCTATTGCTAGCAAATAAAGCTTGTCTATATATTTCTCCCGTTACGCAAACAATCCCCACATTATTCAACGTAAACAAAAACTTTCATTTGTTCCTCAAAAGCAAAAGCATCACGAGAATGCACCTGAGTTCAAAACAAGTTTTGAAACTCCGAGGAAACGACAGTTCTAACAAAACCAGTATCGTTCAGACACCTTAGATCTCTAGTTTATGCGAGTCGGTTTCACAACCTACGTGTACCAAAGTCTCAAGTGTCTGCGCAAACTCAACCCCAAGCAGTTTATACTAGCAGTCAGCACCATCCTAAAAACACTTCTAAGCGAGCGACCGATGCAAATAAGTGTATGATCTCCAAAAAGATGAAAAATCATGAAAAGAGAGCTAAAAGGCCCAAGAATATAAGATACGTTTCCTTCTAAGTTAGGTGCTCCTCACCCGAGCATTTAGCCCAACGACACGAAAAACTCATTGAAAATCAATGACATAGAATTATGATCAATGAAAAAGATCAAAAACAGAAATGAGATCATACTCAATAACAGGTCGACTTGCCATGAAAGTGTGCGGACAACGGGCTTAATGTGATTGCACTAGAACAAACAGGGTGAACTTGCCACGAGAACCTTGACACCAAGATACAGCAGCATGACTGAGACCGATTTGCATAAAAAGGAGACCTCCGAAGACTTGTAGTCCAGTGTCGTCATGATACTCGTCTTGTTCCTACCAAGAATCCCGGGTTTTCCAAACTCTGCGAACGAAGAAGCTGCCTCGTGCTTGCCGACTTTTCCCTGTTTTACTTGAGGACAAGCAAAGATTCAAGCTTAGGGGAGTTTGATAACACGAAATCATATAGATATTTTCATGCATAATTCAACCAAAGTCTAACCGTTCTCGATCCGATTTCGGGTTATTTCCGTGTATTTGTCTGATGTTTTGCAGGTATTCAACGATCACGTCTAAACAAGGCAACATGAAGAAAAGAAGCAATCCCAGATGAAATATGGACGAAAAAAGAGTGAAAACACAATGAAAAGCGCAGCAAGCTGTTTTTGCTGATGTGACGACCGTCACAGCTTCATGACGACCGTCACACGGGTGACGACCGTCACACGGGTGACGACCGTCACACGGGTGACGACCGTCACACCTTGTGACGACCGTCATGCAGGCAAAAACGCCCCACTCAGATTACACGTCAAAAGAGCAGTTCCAATTCCCACAGAGTTGACCACTACTCCCTAAATTATCTGCCTCAAGGTCCATCATCCTCAGAGATAGCCGTTGGGATTCCACTTCTATAAAAAGGGAAGCAGAGGACTTCAGAAAGGGTGCTGCATTCATACCACGAAGTGCTGCCGAATTTACTTTCCAGAGCATTATTTTCCAGTTTTATTCTCATTTGTTTATCTTTACATTTCCTTATTCCCATTTCCGCTCTTTTGTAATTTCTATTGTACTGTACGATCAAATTGGCACTAAAGACCAGAATCCTGCCAACATCTGTGGAGGATCTGCCCAAAGGCCAATTGGCATATTTACAGGTTTTCATTTTGATCGACTTCAGTTTTATTATAATGCAAATTATCATTTATTATTCTTATTTATATTTTGTTTTTCCCAAATCCATGTCTAGCTAAACTTAGGTAATCGATATGTAGTAATAATTCGAATGGGATTTGATAACCACTGGTTGGAAAACTTTCTTTTCACAAAAGTAATCTATGGTCTGAGTGTTTAAAATTGATTCACGGAATAAACTTCGTCGCGAAAGCGAGAACTTATTTAAAAGTAGTTTTGCCACGAAAGTGGGAAATTAATTAAGATACGAACCAACAAGCGAAAGCTGCGGTAAGGTCAGATAGTAAACACTAGGCATTTGTTTTAATAACAGCGAAAGCACTTTAAAATGAATTAGAACTTAGAGATTTCCAAAAAATAATTTTAACCCCGAACGGGACACGAAAGTGTACGTTTGGCCCTTAGGATTATGATTAGCGTCAATAACCATCGTGAGACGAGAGTCTTCAAATCTCCATTTTCTGCTTAAATAAACTTTGAAAATTATTTCATACACCAGTAATTTATCAAATCCCTGAAGAACACAATTACTACGTATCGATTCAATTAATTATAATCTAAATAGAAATCTTAGTTCCCTTTTTAGTGACAATCTTATTCCCTTAAACATATTCTACCTAGCTAAACATAGTAACTCCCGAGAACACTAGTTTGATTACGAGTCCCTGTGGGATCGATATCTATTATTACTACGCGATAGACTGTGCACTTGCAGTTAGTTGTATTAGACATAGAAAGTCGCGATCAACACACTACCCAAAGCGTGCGCCTCTATAGTGGTTATTCAAGAACCTAAGAACTGTTAGACCTCAAGTATTCAATTCTTTCATAAGTTAATTAAGAAAAACGATTTGATTAAGGTATTTTGATTAGACGCATTAGGTACTTTAAACGCATTGAGTATTTTTAAAATGCAAGATTGAAAGGATCGCAACCCAAGGCGTGCGCCCCAAGAGCAATCTTTCGGAAATCCAAGAAGTGCTAGACCTCAAAAGTTTGATACTTCCATTATTAATTGAGAAAATAGTTTTAGAAGTATTTATCAAAATGAATTATGATTTTAATTAGGAAAAGATATGAAAGTGAGAAAAACACTTAGAAGGGGGGGGGGGGTTTGAATAAGAGTTTTAAGAAATATGGCAATAAAAACAACTCAATATTTTTATCCTGGTTCGTTGAACTCAACTACTCCAGTCCACCTTATCAAAGATGATTTTCCTTTCTCTGCAAGGACTTAATCCACTATTGATCAACTGATTACAATAGAAAGCACTAAGAACAACTGTCTTAGTCTTCTCAAGAACTACTGACCACACCTTGGTCTTCTTAAGGAACTTCTTACAAATTAATGTAAACTAACAAGTATTTGAATGCTTCTAATAAGCTGTATCACAACTGTGATGTTTACACTTAAGATTAAGTACAACAAAAAATATATGGTTTTATGAAAGATCAAAATGAATAAGATCTTGAGAGATTTCCTTTTTTATGAATCAAGCGTGTATTTCTTACTGAGTGATCTTACAATGAGCAAATGGTGAGTAGTGAATTAGCAGCATCAAAATGTTGAAGTAGTTCTCCTTTTATAGCTTTTCCAAATGCTTTGAGTGATGTGCAGCTGAATATAATATTTGATTGTATGACTTTTCATCACCAAAAGTATGGGCAGAGATATGCTTTCTGCAGAAAGGTATGGTTGTAGAAGCTTTGGGATTTGCACCACGTCACTTCTTTGGACAAATTATCCGTTGGTTACTTTGGAAGTAGCACCACGTCTAATCAAGTTTACAACTTCTTCAACAAGCTTCCTTCAAGATGAAGTCTTCATAATCTGCACTTCAGAACTTGTAGTAAGCTTAAAAGGTATGGAATTCTTTAAGATGATCAGAGCTTAAGATGAATGATAAGTTCAGAGCCTTGATAGATGATCAGATCTTAATGTATCAGAGTCTCAATCTTGATCAGAGTCTTCATCAGAGTATGCAGCAGTATGTGCTAAGAGCGTGAATATTAATAATAAGAGTCTGATTGTCAAAGCCTCAATCTTTTGTACATTCCTTTCATTAACGCTTCAGATCATTCTGTAGCTTCTGCTTCAGATCCTTCTGGCAGCGCTTCAGAATCTTCTGATGGTCTTGCATCTGATGCTTCAGAGCTTTGCATAGTTTCTTTGTACTTATGTATTTTGCTTCTTTAAGAGTATTTAATTTTATACCTGAAACAATAATACTTGAACAAATTTTAGAGTGTATATTTTCTTAATACAAAATTCCATAAAAGTTATCATCAAAACATAGAGATATAGGAAACACCAATCTGTGTTCTAACAATCTCCCCCTTTTTGATGATGAGAAAACATAGGGAATTTTGTTCAATAAAGAGAAATAAAATATATAACTCCCCTGAGATTTAGAATCTCCCCCTGAAATTTATACTCTAATAGAAGAGAACACTTCCTTTTTTGCTTGAGTATATTTCCGAACCTGGTAGAAATCCTTGTTGAGAGAAAGAATCAAAGCCTGGATGCTTTCCAGAATTAGAGTCCGATGATTTCTTTCAAAATGAAGAGTCTGGCAAATCTTCCAGATTCAGAGTCAAATTTTCTTCAAGGATCAGATCCTGGTTGGGTAATTCTCAGAGTAACTTCAAATCATTTTTGTCAGATGAATTAATAAGATCTGAAAGTATTAAGATTCAATGTTAGTTTAAAACAATGTCTGAATTTCATTTTAGTATTGCTTATGGATTGAACAATCAAATTCTCTTTCTCCCCCTTTTTGTCATAATCAAAAAGAATTTTAAAGACAGAAAAGATAACAGAAGAAGAGAAAAACTCAACACATAAATGAAAACATAGCAGCTAGATTCATTCAGATCAAAGTAGCATAAAAAGCATAAGAAGTTCATACAGCAGATGATAGAAAATAGAAAAACAGAAAAATAAGTGCAAAATACGAATGCAAAGACATGAAAAAGAAAACTAGGGCTGGCGAGAAGCAATCAAGGTCAGAAGATCAGTAATCTTGGCAGTGGACTCTTCTTGCTTGGCCATCCAAGTCTTGATCTCTTCAGTGGTCTGTTCATGTTTTATCATCCATGTTCTGATTTCCTTGACCTCTTGGACAACATCTGGAATCTCAGTCTTCATCTCAGATGCAGAAGGTTCAGAAGCAGATGCAGCTGCCATTGGATGATCAATCTCCATGTCAGATGCATGAGTATCTTCTATGATTGCAGAATCTTCAGCAGGAGCATATTCCAGAAGAAGCACTGGGGTTGTGATAATGCTCAGCAGAGTCTGTCTGACCATTTCAGCAAACTTAGCCTTTGCATCATCAGCATAGAGTATTCTAAGGTCAGATGTAGCAGAGTTGAACTTAGATATGAATTTGTTCCAAGAAGCTTCAGATTCAGCAGGATCCATACTAGCCATGCACTCTTTCTCCACAGAAGCAATCCCCATACGTATTTCCTTCTTGAAATTCTTGAACAGAGTAAAAACATCTGATCTGGGTTTTGAGTTCAGAAAGTCTTATATGGTGACTGGTTGTGATGGTTCAAGAGGTGTTTGGTTTTATTTAGGAGGTGGGTGATCAGATGATGGTTGTTCAGATGGTGGTTGTTCAGATGGTGGTTGTTCAGATTGTTAGGGTATGGATGGTTGTGGTATGGATGTTTGTGGTATGGTGAGTTGAGGAATGGAGGTGTCATCATCAGATGGTATTGATGTAACAACATCAGATGAGGGTTGTATAAAATCTGTGAAATTGAATTTGAAGCGAAGAGGGTTGTCAGATGCAGGTAGGTCAGATGGTAATGGTTTATAAGGATCAGGAATTTGTAAGCTAGTTGGTGAGGGGACTTCAGATTCATCAGAATCAGATGATTCAGTTGAATGACATGAAGTTGAAGAGAGGACATACATGGTTGCAAGTGGTGATACATCCAGAATGTCTTCAGATGGTTGTTGGACAGATGGTTCAGGATTTTGGACGATTGGTTCTTCTGGTGGTTGAGTAGAAGAGAGTGGTTCAGATTGTTTTTGTTGTTCGGAGGATTGTTGTTTTTGTGGTTCAAATTCTGTTTGTTGAGGGGGTTGTTGTTCAGAAGATTTTTGTTGAGGGGGTTCAGATGGTATTGGAACAGAAGATGGTTAAGAATGTTTGTGAAGAGATGAAATGGGTTCAGATGATTGATGTTCAGATGTTTTAGGAGGATATGGTGGAGGTGAAGGTGAGGGTGAAGGGACAAAAGGTTTGGGATCAGATGTTAATACTTGGTGAATTGTTTCTCTAATTTCTTCCACATTAGCTTTTGGAGGATTTTCCTTCTGCTTCTTTTCCTTCTCAGGTTTGTCAGCAGCATCAGAGGCTTTCCTCTTAGGCTGTACAACAGATCCTTCCCCAGCTTTTCTCTTCCTGCGCCTTTCTCTCAGAAGATTTGGCAGAACTTCTCCTTCCTTCTGGACTATGTTAGCAGACATAGGAATACCATCTCTTAAACATTCAGCAATGTATGTCAGAATGATTTCCCTAGGTTCATCTGCACTGAACATGGGAAAATCTGCTAAAGGAATTCTCCTTCTGCTGACGTCTTCAGAGTGAAATTTCTTGGGTTTTCCAGCAAGCTCTGAAATGACCTTCATTCTTTTCAGAGTGTTCCCATTGATAACAGATCCTATAACATAAGACATATCATCTGTCACTCCAGCATCAAAAAGATGTTTCACAAGACCATTCTCTGTTAGAATGTCTGATATCAAGCTTCCCATAGGGATCCAAGTTCTGATTTTTCCAGCTTTAACCCTTACTTCTTCTCTTGTTTCTTTGATATGGTTCAGAAGATGACTTAATAGAAGATAAGGTAAATCCACCTTCTTTCCTTTACTCATACAGAACATGAAGTACATTTGTTCTGAGTTCACATAATCTGGTGAGTTAGAAGATTTCTTGTGAAAGATAGAACTCATGAAAATCTTGGCCCAGATTCTGTAAACAGGCTTCAGATCTCTGACCTTGTTGGATGGTTCCCCAGAAACAGAAACTTCTTGAAAAATGTCAGCCAAATCCACACGATCAGTAGTCATACTTGTGATTCCCTCAGTTTCCTTATACTCAAGTAGTTGTCTGATTAATTTTTCAGTGATGACAATTTCCTTCCCAAGAACAGATGAATGAATGAACTTAGGGAAAACTTGAGCGTGTATCCAGAATTCCTTCACTAAGGTTGGATAAACAGGACCCATCATCCTATCAAAATACTTTTCCCAGTTCTGAGTTTTGATGGTTGAATAGAGATCAAAACCATTTTCTTTGATGGATTCAAAATCCACAAAGTTCTCACACAAAAATTCAAGTTCTTTGATTGGAGTGAGAAGAGTTCTCATAGGTGCCTTGTACGCAACAGCAGTTTGGGATGAACCAGCAGCATTTGGAGATGATGCAGCAACAGTTGAAGTTTGCATCTGAGCAAATGTTGAAGAAGGTGAAGCCATTGATGTTCTTGAGATGCGTCTAGGTTTACGAGAGGTTTTGGGTTTTGAAATAAGATGGAAGCAATAGAGAAGACAGAAATGCATATGAGAGATGAAAAGAGTGTAAAGTGTGATTTGTGAAGTGTTGTGAGAATTTATAGAGAAATTTTGGCATGCAAAAAGACACATAATCTCACGCGTACACATAAGCATTGAATGAAGTGAAACATAATCATATCAAGCAATTAATGCAATGAATAAAATCATATCAAACATTTAAGATTCTGACAGAAGGGGGGAAAATCAAGAGATTTTGGATTTTCAAAGCAATACCTCAAACGTCACTTCAGTATGGTGCACTCTACCTTTCCAGATTCTGAGCTACACGTGTTTGCTTGCATGTGCCTCTGAAACTCTTTGAGAAATGAAACCTTAGGTAACGTTCATATCCTCTGAGACTTGTTAGTTCAGATTTACACACAAATAAATAAACACATAATTGAACAGAAGAAATACTTCAGAGTTTAGACATTTATCATCTGAAAAGAAATTTCATCTGATGAATATTTTATTCTGGACAGAAGTCCATACTTATATTTTTCAGAATAAATTTAAATCTATCTTCAGCAAGGGGTTTTGTAAAGATATCAGCCCACTAATGATCTGTATCTACAAAGTTTAAATTTATAATTCCCTTCTGAACATAGTCTCTAATGAATGATGTTTAATCTCTATATGCTTAGCTTTAGAGTGTAAAATAGGGTTTTTAGATAAGCATATAGCATAAGTATTATCATAGAAGATAGAAATGTTACTCTCAAAAATCTGATATTCTTCTAGTTGACTTTTCATCCAGAGCATCTGGGTGCTACAACTAGCAGCAGCAATATATTCTGCCTCTGTTGTTAAAAGTGCAATTGTGGGTTGCTTCTTACTGAACCAAGAGATCAGATGACTTCCAAGAAATTGACAGCTTCCAGAAGTACTTTTACGTTCTACTCTGTCTCCAGCATAGTCAGCATCACAGAATCCAACTAGTTCATACTCATCAGATCTTCTATAACACAGACCCACATTAGTAGTACCTTTCAGATACCTTAGAATCCTCTAAACAGCTGTTAAGTGAGATTCTCTAGGATCTTATTGGAATCTAGCACACAGACACACGCTGAATAAAATATCAGGTCTTGAAGCAATCAAATATAAGAGAGATCCAATCATACCTCTGTAAAGTTTTTGATCAACTTTCTTACTTACCTCTTCCTTACCAAGTGTACTTGTAGGATGCATTGGAGTCTTTGCCAGTTTTCTTTCATTCATATTGAATTTCTTCAGAAGCTCTTTGACATATTTAGTCTGGTGAATATATGTGCATTCTGGAGTCTGATTTACTTGGATTCCTAGAAAGAATCTAAGTTCTCCCATCATGCTCATTTCAAATTCAGCCTGCATAGACAAAGCAAACTCCTTTCCCAGCATAATATTGGTAGATCCAAAAATAATATCATTCACATAAATTTGACAAACTAGTAAATCTTTCTTAAATGTTTTACAGAAAAGAGTTGTGTCCACTTTGCCTCTGATAAAGTTCTTTTCCAGAAGAAAATTACTTAATCTTTCATACCAAGCTCTGGGAGCTTGTTTCAAACCATAAAGAGATTTTTTGAGTTTGAAAACATGATCTGGAAATTTATCACTTTCAAAACCAGGAGGTTGATGGACATAAACTTCTTCTTCTATAATGTCATTTAAGAAGGCACTCTTAACATCCATCTGATATAGAGTGATGTTATGTTGTGCAGCAAATGAAATAAGAAGGAGTATAGATTCTAACCTTGCCACTGGAGCATAAGTTTCAGTGTAATCAATACCTTCTTGTTGACTGTAACCTTGAGCTACCAGCCTTGCCTTGTTCCTCACAACTTCTCCTTGCTCATTTAGTTTATTTCTGAAAACCCACTTTGTTCCAATAATGTTGAAACCTTTTGGTCTAGGAACCAGATCCCACACATCATTTCTTGTAAATTGATTTAGCTCATATTGCATTGCAAGTATCCAATCATTGTCCCTCAGAGCCTCATCCACATATGTTGGCTCAATAATAGACACCAACCCAAGAAGTGATGTTCCAGATGATCTGATAAACGACCTTGTTCTTATAGGGTCATCTTTCTTCCCAATAATCATTTCTTCTGGATGAGAAGTCTTGATTCTGGATGATCCTTTAACTGTTGGTTCTTCAGAAATATTCATGTTATTCATCTAAGCAGCTAATGGAGTTGCATCTAGGGTAGCTTCTTCTTGAGCTTTCTCTACCTCTGACTTCTCAGATTCTATGAAAATAACTTCTCCATCTGCAGAGTTTTCAATCTGCTTTGGCTTTTGATTGCCAAGCATATCATCAAATCTAACATGTATAAATTCTTCCACAATCTGTGTCTCAGTATTGTATACTCTGTAGCCTTTAGAGCGTTCAGAATATCCAAGCATGAAACACTTTTGTGCTTTAGAATCAAACTTGTTAAGATTCTCTTTAGTGTTCAGCATAAAACAAATACATCCAAAAGGATGGAAATAAGAAATGTTTGGCTTTCTATTCCTCTATAATTCATAAGGAGTCTTTTCCAAAAGAGGTCTAATAGACACTTTATTCTGAATGTAACATGTTGTGTTAATTGCCTCTGCCCAAAAATGTTTTGCCATGTTAGTCTCATTGATCATGGTTCTGGCCATCTCTTGCAAAGTTCTATTTTTCCTCTCTACAACTCCATTCTGTTGTGGAGTTCTAGGATAGGAGAAATCATGAGCAATGCCATTCTCATTAAAATATTTTTCAAAATGTTTGTTTTCAAATTCACCACCATGATCACTTCTGACTTTAACAATTTTGAAATCTTTTTCAGTTTGGACTTGTTTACAGAAGTCAAAGAACACAGAGTTTGACTCATCCTTGTGTTTTAAGAATTTTACCCATGTCCATCTGCTGTAGTCATCAACAATGACTAATCCATACTTCTTGCCTCTAATGGATGCAGTTTTCACTGGTCCAAACAGATCAATGTGAAGTAACTCTAATGGTTTTGAAGTTGAAGCAACATTTTTGGATTTGAAAGATGATTTTGAAAATTTTCCTTTCTGACATGCTTCACAAAGAGCATTTGAGTTGAACTTCAGATTAGGAAGTCCTCTGACCAGATTAAGCTTATTAATATGAGATATACGTCTCATATTAATATGACCCAATCTTCTGTGCCAGACCCATTGCTCCTCATTAACAGACATAAGGCATTTAACATTCTGAACCTTAAGTTCTGAAAGACTAATTTTATAAATGTTGTTTTTCCTTTTACCATTAAAGAGGATTGAGCCATCCTTTTGACTAATAGCTTTGCAACACTTTTGATTAAAGATACTGTCATAACCATTGTCACTTAATTGACTTATGGACAATAGATTATGAGCTAACCCTTCAACAAGCAAGATATTAGTTATGGAAGGAAGTTTACCATTGTCTATGGTTCCAGAGCCAATTATTTTGCCCTTCTGATTCCCTCCAAACTTGACATCTCCTCCAGATCTAAGCTCTAGACTTTGGAACATAGACCTTTTTCCCGTCATATGTCGTGAGCATCCAGAGTCCAGGTACCATGACTGAAGTCTTGACTTTGCTGCTAAGGATGTCTGCAACATAGATTATCTTATCCTTAGGTACCCAGATTTTCTTGGGTCCTTTTTGGTTAGTTGCCTTAAAGCTTTTTCTGAACTTCTGTCTTTCAACATAAGACTTGTTATGATTAGCTTTAGATTTATTAAACACAGGTTTGTTCTGATTAGAACTTGTGTGTTTAATATCATTCAAGTGACCAAATGTAAATTGAGAATATAAAGGAGGATACTTGATATCCAGTTTATCTACAGATCTTGGATTTGAATCTTCATAAGAGAAAGACTTATATCCAACACCTTTTCTATAGTTTCTGCTAATACCATAGATCATTGAAGCCGTTTTGCTTCTATCTAGGCTTTTAGTTAGAAACTTCCTGAAACTATAGTCATACTCTTGTAAAATATTTTTAGAGCATGGTTCAGATTTTGAATCAGAGTTTAGTTGAGCAGATTCTAAATTATTTTTCAATTGAAGATTTTCAGCTTTTAGTTCAACTATTTCTGATTCAAACTTGTTACTCTCAAATTCAATATGATTTAGAAGCGTTTTGTATTTGAGTTTAACTTTACTATTGTTTTCAAGAATATCAGATAAACTTTCAACAAGTTCCTGTCTAGAAAGTTCAGCAAATACCTCCTCAGAATCAGATTCTGATTCTGATCCAGATGATTCAGCACTATCCTCAATGTCAGCCATGAATGCCACATTTGCACATTCCTCTTCTGACTCTGATGACGAATCAGATGCATCTGCATCATCCCAGGTAGCCATCAGAACTTTCTTTTTGTGATCTGACTTTCTTTTTAGGTTCTCCTTCTAAAGCTTTGGACATTCACTCTTGTAGTGCCCAGGTTCTTTGCATTCATAGCAAACAACCTCTCTTTTTCCAGATCGTCTGTGTCCGGAGGATTCTCCAGATCTTCTGTATCCAGAGTGTTCTCCAGATCTTCTATGCCCAGAAGATTCTTTGTGTTGATCTGGTTTTTTAAAGTTCTTGAACTTCCTTTGCTTATTCTTCCAGAGTTTGTTGATTCTTCTGGACAGCAAGGATAGTTCTTCTTCATCTTCAGAAGCAGACTCTTTAGAGCTTTCTTCTAATACCTGCAATGCTTTAATAGTTTTATTAGATTTTAACGCAATTGACTTACCTTTCTTTAGAGGCTCATCTTCCTCTAGTTCAATCTCATGACTCCTTAGAGAACTGATTAGTTCCTCCAGCGTAATCTTGTTCAGATCCTTTGCCAACTTTAGAGCAGTGACCATGGGTCTCCATCTGGTTGGCAAGCTTCTGATTATTATCTTGACATGATCGGCTGTAGAGTAACCCTTGTCCAGAACCTTTAGGCCAGCAGTGAGAGTCTGGAATCTGGAAAACATTGCTTCAATAGATTCAGATTCTTCCATCTTGAAAGCTTCATACTTCTGGATCAGCGCCAGAGCCTTGGTTTCTTTGACTTGAGAGTTCCCTTCATGAGTCATCTTCAGGGATTCAAATATATCAAAGGCAGTTTCTCTGTTGGTTATTTTCTCATACTCAGTATGAGATATAGCATTTAGCAATATAGTTCTAGCCTTGTGGGGATTTCTGAATTCCTTCTTTTGCTCCTCAGTCATTAATTTTCTGTCAACTTTCTTGCCATTCCCATCAGTGGGATGAACATATCCATCAATAACTAAGTCCCAAAGATCAGCATCAAATCCTAGAAAGAAACTTTTCGGTCTATCTTTCAAATAATCAAATTTCTCTCCATCAAACATGGGAGGTTTTGTGCTGACTCTTTCTTCATATTTGTTGTTGTTGGGTGTTGAAGTTTCAACAGCCATAATTTATATCAACCAAGAGTATCAAGAGTTTTTCCCACTGGATCTTTTCTGGTCACGGTTAAGTGATAACACAAACAGAACCGAAGCTCTGATGCCAACTGAATGTGAGAAAAACACTTAGAAGAGGGGGGGGGGGGGGGGGGTTGAATAAGAGTTTTAAGAAATATGGCAATAAAAACAACTCAATATTTTTATCCTAGTTCGTTGAACTCAACTACTCCAGTCCACCTTATCAAAGATGATTTGCCTTTCTCTGCAAGGACATAATCCACTATTGATCAACTGATTACAATAGAAAGCACTAAGAACAACTGTCTTAGTTTTCTCAAGAACTAATGACCACACCTTTGTCTTTTTAAGGAACTTCTTACAAATTAATGTAAACTAACAAGTGTTTGAATGCTTCTAATAAGCTGTATCACAACTGTGATGTTTACACTTAAGATTAAGTACAACAAAAACTATATGGTTTTATGAAAGATCAAAATGAATAAGATCTTGCGAGATTTTCTTTTTTATGAATCAAGCGTGTATTTCTTACTGAGTGATCTTGCAATGAGCAAATGGTGAGTAGTGAATTAGCAGCATCAAAATGTTGAAGTATTTCTCCTTTTATAGCTTTTCCAAATGCTTTGAGTGATGTGCAGCTGAATATAATATTTGATTGTATGACTTTTCATCACCAAAAGTATGGGCAGAGATATGCTTTTTGCAGAAAGGTATGGTTGTAGAAGCTTTGGGATTTGCACCACGTCACTTCTTTGGACAAATTATCCGTTGGTTACTTTGGAAGTAGCACCATGTCTAATCAAGTTTACAGCTTCTTCAACAAGCTTCCTTCAAGATGAAGTCTTCATAATCTGCACTTCAGAACTTGTAGTAAGCTTAAAAGGTATGGAATGCTTTAAGATGATCAGAGCTTAAGATGAATGATAAGTTCAGAGCCTTGATAGATGATCAGATCTTAATGTATCAGAGTCTCAATCTTGATCAGAGTCTTCATCAGAGTATGCAGCAGTATGTGCTAAGAGCGTGAATATTAATGATAAGATTCTGGTTGTCAAAGCCTCAATCTTTTGTACATTCCTTTCATTAACACTTCAGATCATTTTGTAGATTCTACTTCAGATCCTTCTAGCAGCGCTTCAGAATCTTCTAATGGTCTTGCATCTGATGCTTCAGAGCTTTGCATAGTTTCTTTGTACTTATGTATTTTGCTTCTTTAAGAGTATTTAATTTTATACCTGAAACAATAATACTTGAACAAATTTTAGAGTGTATATTTTCTTAATACAAAATTCCATAAAAGTTATCATCAAAACATAGAGATATAAGAAACACCAATCTGTGTTCTAACAAGATAGACATTTGTAAATATTAAGTATATTTATTAGGTTAAGTGTTTTAAGTTATTTGTATTTGAAAAAGCTTAATTAGATTTGTAAATGGTGTTGATTTAGTTAAGAAAGTACTTAGAATTAATTGTTATGAAATTTTTTTAATATTTTTTATAAAAAAACTTAGTTGGTAATATTTTAACATTTTAATTTGAGGAAAGATTTGAATCGATTAAAAGTTTTTTAGAGATGAAAGACGGAGTGAAAACAACCCTTGCTCATGGCTATGCATTCTAATCTCCTCAATTAAGTCCATAAGAATCAAAGAATGAGTTAAGTAAGGGATTAGAAGAGGTTTGAATGGTTTATGTAAGAAAATACAAGTGCTGAACTTGGTTTTGTGATATGGAAATGTCCAACTTGCCTTCTTCGATTCTCCCTAACCACAAAGGTTGAAAAAATGCTATTGTAATTTTTAAAAAGCCTCAAACATGATGTTTTACACAAGTTCAAATTAAAAAGGGAACTATGTCAAAAATCCTCTTGAAGATTGTGGCAAAAGTTGACTTACAAGCCAAGAAACATGGAAATTTTCTAAATATTGAAATTCTTCACAACTTGATGAGCTCACAACTCAAAATCTAAGACTTTTTGGACCTCAACCGCATAGGAAACTTTTTTAGGTATCCTCAAGATCTTTCCAATAAGCTTTGAATCACTCCATTTGGATGTGTGGTTAGGAATTTATGGTCCTTTCAAGTTGGCTTCAAAATTAGGGTTTTTCATGAACTCTAGTTTCTTGATTTGCAAGTTATCCATCAATCCTTGATTAAAACTCCACCAAACTCACTAGTTAGGCACAAAATGATGTTGGAAGGCTTGATTGATTCAAATTGGGGTCAAAACCTTAAAATTCAAAGAGTTGACTTTCCAGACACACGAACCGAACGACTGAAATCTTCAAGATTGATCTTCAGTGCTCTGGGTTCTTTGAGCCTCTCAAACTTCTTAGTGAGACTTCAAAAAGTCATAGGGATGTCATGAATCAAGATTCAAGCTTTGGAAACCTCTTTAGACCAAAATTCAAACTTCAGTTGACTTTTTCCACTAGAAACCCTAATCAGGGTGCTGCACTGTACTGATTCTATTCTTTTGGTATCAACCTCAAATAACACTTGTTCTTGGCAAGATGTGAGTATCTTGATGACATGAAGACTTGATTTGTAGAAGATCAATCCAAAACCTTGACTGATCAGTCCACAGGATTCTTGATCTTGACAGTGTAAACCCTAATTCACCTGCATCTTGACAAAGATCAACTTGAAAAAGGTTAAGGTTAGGTAACACATGCTGGATACTCTTAGAGTGATGATGGAATCTAGGGGTCAAAATTTGGGGTATAACAAGTACATTATAAACGAAGGTTCTTCGATGATACCAAAGCAGTATCTCTGAATAAATTATGAGATTCTTCGGGTTGTCGAAGCAGTACCTTATCCATTAAGGTTCTTCGATGATACCAAAGCAGTATCTCTGAAGGCATGAGATTCTTCGGGTGGTCGAAGCAGTACCTTATCCATTAAGGTTCTTCGATGATACCAAAGCACTATCTCGACAAAACATGATATTCTTCTAATGGTTAAAGTAGTACCTTATCCATTAAGGTTCTCCGATGATACCAAAGTAGCATCTCTGAAGGCATGATATTCTTCGGGTGGTCGAAGCAGTACCTTATAAACTAAGGTTCTTCAATGATACCAAAGCAGTATCTCTGAAAGCATGAGATTCTTCGGGTGTTCAAAGTAGTACTTTATCCACTAAGGTTCTTCGATGATACCAAACCAGTATCTCTAAAAGCATGAGATTCTTCGGGTGGTCGAAGCAGTACCTTATCCACTAAGGTACTTCGATGATACCAAAGTAGTATCTCTAAACATATGCTGGGGAAAATAATTGACCAAGATTCCTATTGGAGGAAATGTGTTATCCATGTTCTGCAGGGGAAAATCTTTCAAGAAACTTTTTAAGATAACCTCTGCTTGAGGAAGCAACAAGAACAACAACTGTTGGGGATTAATATTATCAACTACATGGTTGAAGAATGACCTGTCGGGGAATAGAATTCCATGAGCACGTGCGGGGTATCAACTCTTTCTAGAAGAATACTGTCGACTTCGAAGGAGGATTGGCCAAGATGCTTGCAAACTGATCCTATATCCTGTTAAACTATTTTGTTGGGGACAGAAATGTCATGCATTGCATGATGCACAGATATGCATACTCATATGCAACTGTTAGGGAATCTAATGCACATATGAATGCATAATATATATTAATGCTTGATATGATTCTGATACTATCATGTATGTCATGTTTATGACAATGCAAATGATCCGGTACGCTGGGGATAAGTTTCCTGTTTAAGGTATCACTAGGGACTGGATCAAATAGAAATAGACTTTGGTTTTTTGGTATTTTCCAAATGAGATTGGACTTTCAGGTTTTGTGAGGATGCCAACAAGAATGGACTTTTAGTGGTTGCCAATGAAAAATGGAATTTAAAGGGTAAATTTGACAGTGCCAACGAGAGTGGACTTTTAATGTAGTTGCTAATAAAAGATTGGACTTCTAGATTTTTTGGGGACGGTGAGAGATTTTGACTACTCGACATCCCAAACATGGAGACCTCATGAGTGACTAAAGAATTTGATTTCCCCTAGTAAGCTTTGGATTCACTACTAGGGAATACACTGAGCAGATCCCTGAAAGGTTATATTGCTTATGATGAAGAGCCATGGCGACTGACAACTGATTTGATGCTTTCACGTGGTGAAGTTTCTTTGGAGACCATCTATTTTCCTCTACGTTCTCCCAACACCAAAACCAATTTTATTTCTTGTCAAATATTGTTTTTATTAACCAAAGTTTCAAAACACAATTTACCAAAAATAAAATTAATTTGCAATCAAACAAATAAAGTAAAAATGAGCACAATTTGGTGAGAAATCTCTCTTTATATTGATTTGACCCTTAAATGGGTAAGTATATACAAGGATGCAATTCCTTAATGAGGTAATTACGGTGCAAGAAAAAACATAATGGCAATACAAGTTATTGAGGTTCCATTGAGTTTCAACACTGATATGGTCCCTATAACTTAGAAGACTTCAAAACCTTGGTTCGTAGAAAGACGGCTGGATTGATTCCTTTCTTCGGTGGCACATCAGGATCAAGTAGGTGTGTAAATTGGATACTTTGCCTTGGAATTTGTCCCTAACTTTTGCCTGGATCGCCCTCTCAGGTTTTCAATCCACCGGGACGCCCTTTTTTTTCCTGAGCCGCCCTTTCGGGTTTTCGACTTAGCGGGCCTATTTTTTTAATTTTATCTCTAAATTTTTCTTGGACCGCCCTTTCGGGTTTTCAGTCCACCAGGATAGCCATTTTTGCCTAAGTTTCCTTTTCAGGTTTTCGACTTAGCGGCTTTATTATTCCATTTTTTAGGTGTAGTATCGCTTGACGAAGTCTACATTTATCGGGTATGGTAATTCATCACCGTTCATAGTGGCAAGTTTCAAGGCACCACCAGAAAATTCCTCTACTACAACATATGGGCCCTCGTAGTTTGGCGTACACTTGCCCATGGATTCATTGTACATATTCATAATCCTCTTGATCACTAAGTCACCTTCCTGGAATGTCTGAGGATGCACCTTTTTTTCAAAAGCTTTCTTCATGCATCTCTGATAAAGCTGACCATGACATATAGCTGCCAAGCATTTTTCCTCAATAAAATTGAGCTCATCAAATCATGTTTTCACCCATTCTACTTCATCAATTTGAGCTTCCATTAGAACTCTCAATGATGGGATTTCGACCTCTATTGGAAGAACCGCTTCCATACGATAAACCAATGAGTATGGAGTTGCCTCTGTTAAAGTTTGCACTCATGTACGGTAGCCGTGCAACGCAAAAGGTAGCATTTCATGTCAATCCTTATATGTGACCACCATTTTCTGGATGATCTTTTTTATGTTCTTATTGGCTGCCTTGACGGCTCCATTCATCTTGGGTTTGTATGGTGTTAAATTATGATGTTTAATCTTGAAACTGGCACACAAATCATCCATCATCTTGTTGTTGAGGTTAGACCCATTTTCAGTGATGATGCGGTTAGACACCCCAAATATGCATATAATGTTGTGTTTTAAGAAGTGGGCGACCACTTGCTTGGTAACGTTGGTATACAATGCAGCCTCGACCTACTTGGTAAAGTAATCTACGAAAACAAATATGAAGCGGTGTCCATTTGAGGCTTTTGGCTCGATCATCCCAATCATATATATCCCCCATATGAAGAATGGCCAAGGTGAAGTCAATACATTCAAGGGAGTGGGAGGTACATAGATCTTATCAGAATATATATGGCACTTATGGCACGTTCGGGCATGATGGCAGCAATCATCCGCCATGGTAACCCAATATAACCTGCTCTCAATATCTTCTTTGCCATCGTATGCCCATTTGAGTGGGTGCCAAAATAACCCTCATGAATATCTTTCAGAATCTGCTCAGCTCCATACTTTTCCACAGATCTGAGTAGAACAGTATCATGGTTACGCTTGTATAGCACATTCCCATTAAGGAAGAAATTGGATGCTAGTCTGCGCATAGTTCTTTTATCGATGCCCTAGGCACCTTCTGGATATTCTAAATTTTTTAGATAACCCTTAATGTCATAGAACCATGGCTTTTCATCTGACCCTTCATTGACAGTCAAACAGTGAGTAGGCTTTTCAAAGCGTTGGAGATCAATAGACGACCGATGGTTGGGCCATATTAGTTTATACATGGAAGCTAGGGTTGCTAGAGTATCCCCCATTTTATTTTCCTCTCTGGGCACATGGGTAAAAGTGATATCATCGAATATGGGGAGTAGCTTTACCACATAATCCCGATATAGAATTAATTTGGCATGTTTGGTATCCCAGTCACCTTTTATTTGGTGTATTACTTGGGCAAAATCTCCAAACACATTGAGAGTTATGATTCTCAAGTTGATTGCCTCTTCCAACCCTAGTATACAAGCTTCATACTTAGCCATGTTATTAGTACATGTAAAGCAAAACTTACTTGTGAACGGCAGGTGAAATTTCTTGGGAGATGTAATCACTGCCCTAATTCCATGTCCATAAGTATTTGAAGCACCATCAAACATAAGAGTCCATCTCTCCCATGGTTCGGATCCTTCATCTGGTTTTGGCTCTTCATAATCCTTAACTACCATGATCTTGATCTGGAAAATCAAACTTCAAGGACTGGTAACCATCCACTGGTTGATGGGCAAGATGGTCTGCTAACACACTACCCTTGATAGCTTTCTGAGTGACATATTGAATATCGTATTCGGATAACAGCATTTGCCATCGGGCTATTCTTCCTGTGAGAGCAGGTTTCTCAAAGATGTATTTAATGGGATCCATCTTGGAAATCATATAAGTAGTGTGGGTTAGCATATATTGTCTGAGACGTTTGGCATCCCATGCAATCACACAACAAGTCTTCTCAAGTAAGGAATACCTTGTCTCACAATCATTGAACTTCTTGTTGAGGTACTATATGGCATGCTCTTTCTTGCCAGTATCATCTTGTTTCCCTAACACACAGCCCATGGATTCTTCGAGCACAATCAGATACATAATAAGTGGGCTTTCAAGAACAAGCGGTATCAAAATTGGTGGTTCTTGTAAATATTCTTTAATATTATCGAATGCCCCTTGGCATTCATCATCCACACAATCGATTGATCTTTTTTCAGCAGCTTAAAATTTGGTTTACAAGTAGCAGTGAGATGTGAAATAAATCTGGCAATATAATTCAATCTCCCCAGAAAGCCATGAACCTCTTTCTCAGTTCTAGGCACAAGCATACTCTGAATTGCCCTTACCTTATCATGGTCCACTTTAATCCCTTTCTAGATCACGATGAAGCCCAACAATTTTCCAGATCGTACCCCAAACATACACTTGTTAGGGTTGAGTTTCAGTCTGAACTTTCTCAATTGGGCAAACAACTTTTGCATATTGATCAAGTGTTCTTCTTTGATTTGAGACTTGGAAATCATATCATTGAAGTATAATTCAATCTCTTTATGAATCATGTCATGAAAGAGAGTCACCATTGCACGCTGATATGTTACCCCAGTATTTTCAGTCCGAAATGCATCACCTTGTAGTAGAACGTACCCCATGGTGTAATAAAAGTGGTCTTCTCCATGTCATTTGGATCCATTTTAATTTGATTATATCCATAAAATCCATCCATGAAGGAGAATATAGAGAATTGAGTTGTGTTATCGACCAATACATCAATGTGAGGTAATGGGAAATAATCTTTAGGACTAGCTCTGTTTAAATCACAATAGTTCATACACATGCGAACCTTCCCATCTTTTTTTGATACTGGTACAATGTTGGCAACCCATTGTAGGTACTTTGTTACTGCAAGGAATCTAGCATCGAATTTCTTTTGGACTTCTTCATGAATCTTGAGAGCCATGTCAGGATGGGTCCTCCTCAACTTCTACTTAACAGCGTGGCATTCCTCTTTGAGCGGTAACTTGTGTACAACAATATCAGTATCCAACCCAGGCATGTCTTGATAAGACCAGGCGAATACATCAGCGTACTCTCGGAGAAGCTCCATCAACTTGGTCTCGGCTGCAGCTTGAAGAGATGCTCCCATCTTCACCTCTCTTCTGTCTTCCTTAGTACCTAGGATGATGACTTCGACGTCCTCTTTGTGCGGAAGAATGACTTTCTCTTCTTGTTGGAGCAGCATTGCCAACTCCCCGGGGAGTTCACAATCTTCCTCGCCTTTTTCTTTAGCTTGGTAGATTGAGAAGTCAAAGTTATATAGGCCCATAGGAACGTTGTTGTCAAAGACCTCGGTAGTGTTTCTGCATGTTATGATTTATGGAGTTTATTTAGGAAAGTGCGTGCATGAAAATATTGTCGTTTATTGTAAAAGTGAAAGAAAAAGAAAATGAGCGAAAAACTAAATGCAAACAAATATTTATTAATAATAATCATGGTTTAAAACATCATGTGGCCCATACAATGCTCCACTACACCTTAGGCAGAGCGTAAGGTTTTTGATGAATAGTAAAATTATGTTTGGTGCGGGAAGAACTGGGGAATTTCAATGGTCTTTCAATTTTGGAGCTCTTCACCAGGGCTTGCTTGTCGGATCCAGCTCGCAGAAACCTCTTCATCACCAATGTTGTCTTTAATAATCATTGTTGCTGTGTGACCGAAGATATGTCGAGCACTTGTGAAAATATCCCCACAAGAGGGATCTGATCTTTGTTGTATGGGATCATTGTTGTGCTAGAAGATGGCAGATACCCTAGCCCAAACTTGTCAAATTTCTCAGTAACTTTAACCAGTTTTCCCTAGCCTTGGACGTTTCCTCCTTCAATAATTGTTTTAGCTTCTTCATATGAGGCCATTGATGATCTCGTTTCTTGACAATTTGGCACTCGCTGCACTGCTAGTGTACTTACCACTTCAAAGGATTGAAAAGGTGTTTCAACCATTTCACCTTCAACATCAATGTAGCGGAAAGAGGTCAAGTGACTCACTAGAATGTCTTATTCCCCTCCAATAAAAACCAATTTATCATTATTAACGAATTTTAACTTTTGGTGGAGAGTAAAAGTGACAGCTTCTGCTGAGTGAATCCAGGGTCTTCCCAACAAACACTTGTACCCTGGGTAGATGTCCATTACTTGAAAAGTAATGGCAAAAACAGTTGGCCCAATCTTAATTGGTAAGTCCACTTCACCTATTACTGCTTGCCTCGAACCATCGAATGCCTCCACTATCAGAGTGCTTGGCTTCATACTAACCCCTATTATAGGCATCTTTTCTAGAGTTGTCTTAAAGAGCATGTTCAAGGAGGAACATGTGTCCACCAAAACTCTTGATATCAAAGTGTCTTGACACCTTATGGATATGTGAAGAGCCTTATTGTGATTCCTCTTCTCCGAATTCAAATCATCATCATTAAACCCCAGGAAGTTACTAAAAGTCACACTGGCTATCACGTCGTCAAATTAGGCTAGAGTAATGTCTTTGGTAATATGTGCAACACTTAACACCTTCAGCACTGATGAATTATGTGCATTAAAATTGAGCAATAATGCAAGCATAGATATTTTGGCAGGAGTTTGATTCAGTTGGTCGACCACCTTGTAGTCGCTCTTCTTGATAATCTTCAAGAACTCTTCAGCCTCCTTCTGTATGAATGCTACCTTTGGAGATGATGACTCCACTCGTGGTTTAACATTTGGAGTTACAACTGACATGTCAATAGCCTATCCCTTATCTTTAGTTGGCACCTCCACTAGTTTGCCTGCAAAGATTCGACCGCTACAGGTAATCTCACATGGTCCAACCACAGTATCACACTTAGCCCCATCATATTCAATAACCACTACCGATTAATGTTTAGCATGAAGGGCATTTAAAGTATCGGTTGAACATTAATTTTATATAACTTACTTGCAAAAGAATCTAAGTCAGAGTGACATTCCGTATCTCCATTGAAATCTTCATTTGCACATGGCGTAAAAGTAGAACACGGTTGTTGGGATTTTGGTATAGAATTGTCGAATTGCAAGGCAGAATGTTGGTCCATGTCAAGAAATCTGTTTGAGCCTTGTATATACCTTTGGCTATTTGGTTAAGACAGTATTACATATGCATTGAAGACATTGTTGTAATTAAT
The DNA here is from genome assembly GCA_963859935.3 of Lathyrus sativus. Taxonomy (NCBI): domain Eukaryota; kingdom Viridiplantae; phylum Streptophyta; class Magnoliopsida; order Fabales; family Fabaceae; genus Lathyrus; species Lathyrus sativus. The sequence continues at coordinate 49,958,972 of OZ012740.1, read as the reverse complement.
TGTAAAAATAAGTAAAGCTACAAAAAAATTCAATGTACCTATAATACGATGAGGGTCCAGGTTGCATGACAGATGTATCATGAACCGTATTATTATGGAATTCTGCAACATGTCTTGTTAGATTCATTGCTAGATGTGGAACTCCTAAAGATTTTCTTGGACAGCCTCAACGGGTTTTAACTGTTGTATCATTGCTGAAGCAGTATCCAATATGAAACGCAGACCATGAATATTTGTTAAACATATATCAATAGAATGTAGGCCGCCGGGATATCGGCAATGGCAGCAAAAATAGGTTTCTTGTAATATCTCAGTTTTCATAACATAATTTGATGATCGACATTGCATTCTGACTATGTATGAATCATGTGTTTGAAACATACCACATTGTAATTACATACAGCTGCTAAAATGAAGTTATAAGTTACATACCTCAGTGATATGCAAGGTTGGTTCAATGAGATGTGAAGGTGTAGTTGGTTCTTGGAAATGATGAATTTGCAAAGCCAAATTGGGTTGAGATTGATGTTGTTGCGTGTTGAATTTGTGTGGTCTTCCACGAGGTCGTTTGGTTGATTGTGATGAGCTTTGACAAACCAAAAAAAAAAGTAACAACATGAGTGTTATAAGTCATCTTCCCTGGCATGGTCAATTAATAGCAGCATAATAACCAAATGGGAGTTTTTAACCTTGTGTCGATTTGTTTCGGTTTGTCTGAAACATTTAGGCCATCCAACATAATACCACCACCAATTGAGCATGCACGTGGAGTAGTTCTAATCATAATTAAAATATATTACAAACTTTAGGTAGTGTTAAGCATAAAACAATTTTAACAATGCTGATAGTGCATCCAATATTAAATGCAGGCCATGAATATTTGTTAAAACTGGATTCTTCAAACATATTAGTTTATAACTCACAAAGACAACTAACATAACATAACAGTATGGTTGACTCCGCATTATGACCATGTGTATGTAATGTGCTCAAAATAGAGTATATGGTAATTATATTCAGGTAGAAGATTAAAGCTATAAGTTGGAAACCTCTGTGTGATTTGCAGGAATGGTTCAATGATATGTGAAGTTGTAGTTGTTTCATGAAAATGAAGATTACGTAACGCCAATTTGGGGTGAGATCGACAGTGTTGTGTGTTGCTTTTGCATGCTCTTCCATGAGGTTGGTCGGTCAGTTGTGATGAGCTACGACAAAACAAAAAAAATAAGTTATAACATGAGTGATGTTACTCATATTCCTTGGCCAGGTAAATATACGGATGCACCATAAACAAAAGGCCATTTCTAACCTCGTGGCGATTTGTTTATATTTGTCTGAGATATCAAGGTTATCCAACAGTATTCCACGACCAATTGAGCATGCAAGTGGAGTAGTTCTAAACAACATGTGAATACATTACAAAAAGTAGGGATCATTAGAAAACCAAAATTAAGTGTAAAACACGGTTAGATTATTACATCTAATATAACTTATCACCACAAATATGTTTAAAGTAGTATTGCAATGACGAACGCATACGTTACGTATTTGATAAGAATTTGTTCATTACATAATATCAGGAATATTATGTACCAATATGGGCAATATGTCATTAAAATTTGGCTAATGTGTTTAACCAATACATATAAGTAACAATGAAGAAAATATGAATCCATTTGCAAGTATACACCAGAATGTTAACAGGCATAGAATGCATAAGTAACAATGGTGAATTTGAAGACTTATCAGTGTGTGGTAAAATTTGCTGGATAGATTAGATACGTTGTATTGCTAGATTATAAAGGAACCATGAATTGATGGTGTTGTAGTAGTAAGATTGATAGAAAATTAAAAGAATAAAAGTCCAAAATAAAATACTTACTGTCTTAGAATAGAATTCCCAGACACATCTAACACGGAGCCGCAAGTGACAGGTTCAATTGTGCACGGTGGGATAACATCACAATGTGAAATATTCTTGTTTGCATAGCACGTAACAACATTTGTGAACTTGGCCAACAAATTAGTTCCTCTACTGTTAATTTTAGAGAATGTGTTGGTATGATGAAAGGTATGTCTGCGTTGGGAAGGTTCTGATCCTAGAATTCTTGCTTCCAAAAACATACTGTCTGCAATAACTCTCGTAACAGAATATTGGTTTGGTTGTGAAGGGGTAATGTTTGATAGCGGCATTCTAGATGTATTGACATTTGGGGTATGTAGCTGATGAGTAAATGTTTTGTCAGGATGTCGTGTGTCATGTAAGCGTTTCAAACATTTTTGTTGAACGACATATTTTCTTCGTGCCCTTGCTCTTTTTGCTGGCTCATTTGTGGGTGGATAATCCATCAGATTAAAATTAGCAATATATGTCCAAAGACTGCATAACAGAAAACATAGAATACCGTCAAATTACACGAGAATTCCATCAATAAGAGAGTTGTTAAAGCTAGGCTGGATATTCTGTCATTGCCATAAGTTTTTGTAGGGAACAACAATAGATATTAATTGTTATGTGTGGCATATGATTCATATTAGAGTTGGCCCATAGTTAAGGTAACATATATATGTATAAATGAGCCACCTAAAAAACAGTGGACATTAATATAGACAAATCAATCGCCATAATTGCGCTGGAAAATTTGTTGGTGAGAATAAATATAAGTCGATACAAACCTTGAGCATAAATACCAACTGAAACTCCCACAAGCATCATGGCGCTAAGGGATTGTGGGAGTAACAATTTTCTCAATTTGAAAAGTAGTAACAACAATAAGGTTGGGTTGTTATGTGCAAGGTTTCACAAAGTGTCTCAAGAATTCAGAATGTAGTGTAAGGTAAGCCAGATTAAGCATTAGTTTTGTTATTTCTAACCATGTATATGCATTGAAATCAGTTTGTGGTTGGTTGTATCATGTGAAACTTTATGCTAAAATGTGTCATGATTTTGTCATCATTTAAGAAACTAACTCAAAATAAGAAATAATATAAACATGGAAAAAACATTTTAAGAGTTGATAGTCACCTTATTGAAAGAGTAGTGCAGTTGTTGATAGGAAAAACCGGTCAACCTCCACGTCTTCCAGCAAGAGCATCAAATAAAAAACGGTAAATATATGTAAGAGTTTTATGGCCACTGTTAATATGCTTCATAGTGGGAATCATGTGTGTGATTTACATTTGGTAAGAGGGATTAAATGTGACATAGTTATTTGGTTTAATAATAAAGAACTCACTGTATTTGATCACCTAATTAGAAGTACATTAGGAAATAAAATGTTTTGAAGCATAAACATGTTATAGTTAACTGTGTATTCATTTAGTTGTTTTGGTTGGTAACTATAGTTTAGATGTCTAGCACCCTGTGAATGTACTGCTTTGGGAAAATGTTAAAAAAAAAGTCTTGAATATGATGCAAAGAAACTGTTATATAATTAAGTGAGTATTATGTTTATCATGCAGTAGCAGCAACATTGTATGTTGGTTTGTCATTGTGTGTCCACTTCAATCTTACATTAATATCATAAACAAAATAGAGTTCTACCATAATGTAGCCATGCTGGAGGCTAATGATGTCAGAAAAGCAAACATGGCAATATTGGTATTGATGGATGCTGATGTGCATAAAGGTGTCATAGCATGTTAAAGTTGCAGAAGTCTATGCAGTAGCAATTAAAATCTTAGTTGACCAGTTGATGAAGATATTCCCAAAAATAAGGAAGTTTACTAGCTATCTTTATTTATCATAAAGTTAACAGGCTGTAAAACAATGTTAATTTTTATGCACAAGGACCAAGCAAAAAGTACAGTAGGATTTGTAAAAAAGTTTGATTTCATTGAGTGTCATCAAGGAAAAACTAAAGGACATGAGTACATCAAAATAGTATGTAATGTAACTTGGTTTGTTTTCCAAAACATTTAGTGTAGGAAATGGGAAGAAAAGTAACTATTCAAAGATTACAAAAGTATGGCCAAAGAAGTTATCGAAAACATGAGTTGATGGGGGTTGACATTCCAATTATAATGCATTGAAGGCAATGATGCTGCCATGTTGTTGATGCAGGATGCATAAATAATTTGTGATGCAGGTAGGAAAAGTAATGTGAATTATAGAACGTTAAGCCATAATAATAGTTGATGTTGCAGATATAATTAATATATGACAAATCACAGTTGAAAATAGAAGGATTGAGGAAAGTCATATTAAGATGAATTATTATAAGTTCCAAAAGTTCAAATTGGCAATGATATAGAAAGACATTTGTTTTGTTGGTGATTAAAATCATGTAGAAACATTGTAATTATCAAGACCTGAAATTCATAAGTCTAAGTAAGATGAGGATCAGTAATTTGGTTTGTCTCCAAAGAAACAAAAATAATTTGTATTCTGTTTCAAAAGGACATGTTCATATGGTCAAGGCATCAATGTAAGTATCAACACATCATTGATTGCAAAACAAACATGTCTGAGGCATATTACATAATACATAGGTTTATGCATAAGGGAGTACATAAGATTGAATTCAACAATAGTAGTTATCATAGTTGTGCAGAAGTTTGGAATGAATCCTTGCATAATTGATCTTAACAAAATATTTGAATCTAACACAAAATGAGGTACTCACTAAAGAGTCACTCCTTCTTGAGGTGCTTCACCTTGGTTGCTGAATTCTTTGGAGTCAGGATATCATCTTGCAAAAAATCATCAGAAAAGGTAGGAATGGAGGCCCTCTTAGCCGGGGTGTTGCTAGAGCAAGTGGATGGACTGCAAGTTTGGGTGGCAGAAATTTTTGGATGTGTGTTGTAGTGTTGGTCAGAAGAAACTGTTTGCTAGACAAAACAAAAATTAATGGTCAATATGTTATGCCTCGAGTACAAAATAGTGTATTGGATGTTTTGCAACATGTTAAGAAAGAAGACATATAATTGGTTCAAGTTCAATATCCATAGTATGCTCTGTATCAGTTTTCAAAAAGGCAACCCTAGAGGTATGCTGCCAAAACATAAGACAACAAATTGAAAGCAATCAATTATGTTCAAAACATGATAAATTTTAAAGTTTATGCATTATGAGTTCATTTTCATAACCAAATTGTACCTCGTCCGGTTTAAAGGCTTCAGATAATGTTTTGTAAACACCAGGATAATTAAGGATAGTAACAATTGAGAATTGATTGAAAAATGATTGATATTTGATTCTAAATGCAAATTGTTGATCCAAAAGTTTGTCTAGGTGTATGGGATAAATTTTTGGGTTATCCTCTCCAGCCTTGAAGAATAATGACATCAGAAAATTAAAGTAGGTGAGTAAAACCATGAATAAGAGAAACATAGTAATCAAATGAATAATGCATTTACCTCCTTCATTACTTGTCTCAATTCCCTAGCAGTCATACTAACATATGGAATAACATATTTATCCCAAAACACAGCATCCAACATAATTATCAAACTCGACTTCTACCTCGATTTTGTATCTATGCCATGAAAACAAAAGCGGTTCAAGTATGTAAAATAGGTTGCAAAGTTATAATTGAATGAATAAAAGCGATATAGAAATATTACTTTGTCACAGGTTCAATATCTTTGACTCCACAAAGACATATGAATTTGGGGCCAGTGGACTTGTTTGATGTCTTACAACTAGGGCAAGCCTCGAAATACCAGCCATGCTTTGACGCCTTAAATCTCTTGGTAGTGTCAATGGTTGTGGCAAAACAATCCTAGTTTGACATAACAAAGTTGGTAGATATTTCAAGAAATAATTAAGGTTGTAACCACAATTTAAAAGCAGACCTTGCCGATTTCACAAATGTGACGGATACTCTTGACCTCATTAGAGTTTGTCCAACTTTTGTTGCCAGACTGCACAAAGGATTCAGAAGTCTGGGTTATAGAATTAGTTGGTGTAGCAGCTGAGTGTGTGGATCCTAGCCTGGAATTTTTTTGTAGAACCTTAATTATTAACGAATTAAATCAAAGTAAACCGAGTTCAGCAAAACTATAGACAAGTAACTAATTGTCTAATGTAGGAACATACTTGGTTTTAAAATCGAGAACTTGGGGATGTTCCAAGTTGATATGGAGTCTTGGTCCATTCCATGCATTGGATAGGCTAGGCAATCCAGACGCTGCTTGACAAAATTCACAGTTTAAGTTATTGAATTGATAAACATAACATGCATATTACATAATGATGCTGTTTGTAAAAACTTGAGACAAAATATTACTACTAACCGAAGATGCTGCTACAAAAAAGGACATGTTGCTACAAATGTTACTACTAACTGAAATTGTATTACATGGGATCATTTTGAAAGGACAAGTTGCATTATAAATTGAGACAAGTTCATTGTCACTTTATTTTCTAGTTATGTCCTATTAATACATCTAAGGTTGCAAGAGTCATTCATTTCAAAAGAGGACACTGCAATGGATACCAACAAAATGCAGCAAACATATGTTTCAAGAACACAAAAATATTAAAAATAATTTGTGACAAGTTCCATCTAAGCTTGCAAGACTAATCAATTTCTAAAGAGCACACTGCAATGCATACCTACAAAATGCAGAGTCACTTCTTTGAAGAACAAAAATATCATTAGAATAACCTTAAAATTATATAAACAAAGATCTAAATATGAAAATGCACAATCATAACTACTAACCAATGCAAATTACAGAAGTAAGAGCTGAGAAATTGATTATAATCCAATAGACTTGGATCTGTATCACAATAACTTTGTTACCTTGATTTTGCTTGCACCATGCATGTGTTAAGACAATGAGTGTTGGTCCGGGAAACTTGTTGGAGCTATTATAGCTCATGAACTGTTTGTCGTAATCATCCCATAACGCAACCACAATAATATTTCCAGCTCCATCTCTAAGAGTGATGTTGGCACATGATTTCTTACCACCACCACCCATTTGCATCTTGACAACATCTTGTAAAACCCCGATGACATCTGTAATATATGAGAATGAGAAAAGGTGACAATGTTTTCATATGACAAATAGCAATATACAACATATGTATAATATGAATACATCTCACCGTATAAGAGATCAATGATGAAATTTCCAGTGAGAAAGTCGACAATTGGCTTAAACTTGAATTGGTGTGCCGGTATTTCGGGTATTGGCAATTTTGAAACAGTCGTTCCTCCATTGAAGACAAGTCTTAACTTGTTATGGAAAACTTTGAAAGTGTCGTCATTAGGCATTGGCTCTCCATTGTAAAGGCAATAAGTGTCATGTTCAGTTAGCTGTTTAGACCAGTCTTTAAACTCACGGTTCCGAGTTGTGACATGGATTTGATCACCCTACAAAATGGGTAAACATTCAAGGAAATAAACAATAATAATATAGAAACAGAGCAGGTAATGATTACCTGTGAATCTTGAATCGCCATTTCGAAATGATGCAGTCCACTTTTCTCCTTCACAATTCAAAGATCAACAACTCTAATGAGCATTTTCCAAACCTGTTTCCCTTTCTCCAAGTCGTTGATGAGTATTGGGGGCCTTGACATGGTTGCTTAGAAACATAACGGAAAATAAATTGCTCAGTTGAATGAATATTAATCAGTATTCATATACCTTACAACTTCAAAATTGCTTAAATAATTTCTGTGTAAGCAAAAACAATATTAACGAAAACATGTTCTCATGAAAACAACCTTCATATTTAATAGTGTAAACCAAAGAACTTACAATGTATGCATATTTTTGAGTTGGTACTTGAATATATGTATGAATATCAACAATATACAACATAAAAATAAGTTGGTACATGTAAAACAACAATGTCAACTTGCAAACAGCATCAGCCGATCCAGAAAAACACATGACATGATATTATATTGATTACCGGTAACATTAAAACAACAACAAATGAGAAAAAATGAACCAGAAAAAACGAACTAGATGATAGCATAAGTTTGATGATGTTTATGGGGAGGAGGGAAACAAATCGTGTGAGTTGGGCAATGTTTATGGGTAACTCAAGTTTGATGATAGCAGAAGGTTCAAATGTTTGGGGAGGAGGGGAAAAAAGTTGTGCTGCATCCTATAGATAGTTGACAAATGGCAAGAGGGTTATGAAAGAGATTAAATGTGTGATTTAGGTGATTACTGTTGTGTCCAATGTTAAGGGTAATTTTTTTTAAAGGAAAGGGCACTTAAGTAAAATTGGCCAATGTATTTTTGAAGTGTCGATAGTTGATAGTTGATACATTATAGTGTTTATAATAGTATTAACAATCAAATACAAAATATTAAATTAATTTTTTGACTTGTGAGGGTCTGATCTGCTAGGGTTGACAACCATGGGCAAACGAGGCATTGGCCGGCCAAAAATTCAGGTGGTTGATCGCTCCGCAAGTGCACGGAAATATCGAAGTAATATAAAAGATTGTCGAACCCACAGAGACCAATGTCAATCTACCGTTATCTATTATTACGGCGTAAAGCTAAGGCTATTGGAATTAGGAAAATTGAATGCGAATGAAATTAAATGCAAAAGAAATAAAGAAATTTGGTTTAAAGAAATGCGGTAAAGGATATCGGTATGCAAAGACTTAGTTATCTGGGATTCGACAGGTCACCGATGCTTCTTACTCTTTGCAAACATTGTTCAGAAGAAAATAGTGATCTGAAGACTTTCGTCTCACGATGGTTGTTGACGCTAGTCATAATTCTAAGGGCCGAATGTACGCTTTCGCTGTCCCATTCGGGGTTAAAACTACTTTTTGGAAATATCTAGGTTCTAATCCATTTTAAAGTGCTTTCGCTGTTATTAAAACAAATGCCTAGTGTTTACTATCTGGTCTTGCCGCAGCTTTCGCTTGTTGGTTCGTACCTTAATTAATTTCCCACTTTTGTGGCAAAACTACTTTTAAATAAGTTCTCGCTTTCGCGGCGAAGTTTATTCAGTAAATAAATTTAAACACTACGGCCAGGAAGGTTGTTTGTAAAAAGGGAAGATGCCGGTTACTATCGAATCCTATCCTACTAATTCGGTTACATACCGATAAAACTAACTTAGCCAGACATGATAATTAATGCGAACGGAAATAGACATAAACAACAGAATAATAACGTGTGCATCATAACAGAAATAAAGTAGTAATTCAATTAATAAAAACCTGTAAATTATACTGATCTCAAATCCTTGGGTAGTCCCCCACAATGTCGGCAGGATTCTACTTTGGCGAGAAATAAAAGGTACAAGAAGAAAATACAATATTCTGAACTGAAGGAAAATGGAAAGGAAAATAAAAGTAACGATAAATAACTTTGATGGAACTTTGGCAGAACTTCGGGATGAAGAATCCACACCTTTCTCTGTGAGTCTCTTGTCTATTTATAGGAGATGTTTCTTATCTCAACTTCCTGAGATCATGCATGAGATATGGATAAAGTGGTAGTAACTTCCAGTAGTGGGCAGTGAGTGGAGAAAGTGTAGTAACTTCCAGTAGTGGGCAGTGAGTGGAGAAAGTGTAGGAAGGATTTAAGTTGAGATTTATCGTGAATTCTGATTCTGCGTTTTTTTGTCTGCGTGACGGTCGTTATGAAATGTGACGACCGTCACATGCATGACGGTCGTCATGGACCTGTGACGGTCGTCACAGCAGCAGAATCCGTATCTGCTGTTTTTCATCTATTTTTCATCCGTTTTTCATCTGTTTCTTCTCCTTTTCTTTCTTTAGTCCAAATTCTCCCCAGTCTGCAAAACGAAGTAAATTAATCATATAATAGAACATAAATTAAGATAAATTAATAAAAGTCACAAATAAATGCATGTAAATCAAGCCAAATAAACGATATGATTTCGCGTTATCAAACATCCCCACACTTAAACCATTGCTTGTCCTCAAGCAATCGACCAACACAGTAAAAAGAAATAAGCATAGTTCGAAACAAAGTCACGACGAAACTCTAATCATACGTGGCTGCTAGGCTAATGATAGATCGATAGGTACTAAATATTAATACCAAGGATATCATAACGACACAATTTCAAAAACTCCCTACTTATGCAAACCAATCGGAATCATGCCATTATAACTCAACCTATAACTCATGCTCTCTTTCACCCCATTTCATTATAGTGCAATCACATTAAGCCCGTTATCCATACACATTCATGGCAAGTAGACCTGTTAGTGACTACGATCTCATTATTATTTCATTTTTTTCTGCAAATATGCTTAAGCATCAATTGAACTTAAAGAGTTTGTACTGTTAGGCTAAGTGCTCGGGTGAGGAGCACCTAACTTAGAAGGAACATGTCTTTTTCTTCATAATTTTTTTTTCTTTTCTTTCTTAGTTTCTCATTTTAACCTAGAGATCATACACTTATTTGCATCGGTTTCTTACTTAGTGTGTTTAGGATGGTGCTGACTGCTTAAATAAACTACTTAGGGATTACTACAAGAACCTGGAGTTTTAAGGTCTCGGCATAATGGGTACTCAAATTTATTTTGCATATTTAGGGGGTTAAGGTTGTCAGGACGATATCAATTTTATCAAAACTTTCCCAAGTTTTTTCTAACATAGCCTAAACAGCCTATATACTTTCAGAGTACCATGTCATGAATCAAAAAGTTTTTGTTGGAGGTTAAAATTTTGAAATTTTGAAATTTTGGGGAAGTTTGAATAACAGGCGAAAACCACTCATAAAGACTCGACAGCACATGCAAAGATTTTGACATAACATTAAAAATAGATAAAAACAATAAATCAAACTAAAAGGCAATAAAATGAAAGCGATAGAGTTCCTCCCCCACACTTAAACCAAACATTGTCCTCAATGTTTCAGTAAAAGGTGGAAAAGGAAAGATAGAACCTGTATGAATGCTACTGCTCTTGCTATCCTTGTCTTTGTTGATCACTTCTACTTCGGTGGCGGGCATTTTGAGATACTTTGTTTGTGTAATTCTCGAACCAGCTCATCATGTTGCTCGCGTCAAGAGGAAGTACTCATCATCAGTGTTCCCACCAGCAGCGACACTCGTAGGAATGTCCGTGGGCATAGCTCATCTTCTCAGATCGTCATCTAGAGAGTTTTCGCCTAGATATAGCTAAAGCGTAACAAGCAATACATTTCTTTATTTTCTGCCGATTTAAACAAACAAATTAAAATAAAGACTTTGTGGGTTGCCTCCCACACAGCGCTTTGTTTAGCGTCGATAGCTCGACGGCTAAGGAGTGCAAGTACTCATGGTGGTTCTTTCGAGAATGGTTCCTCGATCGAACTTTGAATAGTCTTCGGTTTCCATGGCCACTTATCAAGCCATCTCTCATATCCCTCACCTTTTCGTTTCTTTCTTCTGTAGGGTGGTTTCTTGTTTTGAACGCGTGGTGGTGGTTCTGGATCTATTCTGCGTATCAGCTTTTCAAATTTGGGCTTTGTTATTTCATCCACCACCTCAAAAGTTAATCGTACCCTTTTAACAGTAATAATGACCCTAGTTTCACGGTCCTCGAATTTTCTTTTTCTATGAAGGGCCTTAGACAAAGGTGCATTGGTGTGTATATTTTTCAATACCTCCACATATGTTTTGGATTAGGAGTCTACCTTAACTTCTGCAAACCTTTGTGGGAAAGAAATAGGTGGGGTATAGGGAGGAGGAGCAACGATACGTGCTTCCTTCTCTACCTCTTCGACAACCTCCCTGTCGGTTGGTGTCGGTGGATTTTTCTCAATATGTATGCTTTTCTCACCAAAACTCTCCTCAGGCTCATCATCAATCTCCCTAGGATCTTCTATTTGTTCTTTATTAACGGTTGTTACAAAATTCACATGTCCTTCTGGGAAGGGTCCTAGAGGTGTTTGTCTAAGCAGGGAGGTTTGAGTCTCCAAAGTCTCACTGTGAGTTGCGAGGGAATCGACAATAACGTTCATCTGCCTAAGGTCTTCATTAATTTGGAGATGTTGTTTTCTAAAATCTTCGTTTTGGAGAGTTTGTGTTTCCACAAAGCGCTCCATCATAGATTCTATCCTAGAGTGAGTAGACGTCTCATTGAATTCTTCTAGTAGTCGTTCGAGGTTGGATGTATCAAAATCTTGCGTTTCCTCAAAACATTGGGAGTCGTCATCATAGAGGGAATTTGGGTGAGAGTGCGTAGTATTGAAATCTTCTAATAATATTTCGAGGTCGGATTTAAGCGGAATTTGTGGTTCCTCGAAATATTGGGGGTGGTAGTTATAATATGGAGGGTGGTAATTATAAGGGAAATATGGGTTATACATAATGATTTAGATAAGAGTGCCTTAGTCTATACTATGCAACAACGGAATCACAATATTGACTGTTGGTCCCCGGCAACGGCGCCAAAAACTTGATCGCTCCGCAAGTGCACGGAAATATCGAAGTAATATAAAAGATTTTCGAACCCACAGAGACCAATGTCAATCTACTGTTATCTATTATTACGGCGTAAAGCTAAGGCTATTGGAATTAGGAAAATTGAATGCGAATGAAATTAAATGCAAAAGAAATAAAGAAATTTGGTTTAAAGAAATGCGGTAAAGGATATCGGTATGCAAAGACTTAGTTATCTGGGATTCGACAGGTCACCGATGCTTCTTACTCTTTGCAAACATTGTTCAGAAGAAAATAGTGATCTGAAGACTTTCGTCTCACGATGGTTGTTGACGCTAGTCATAATTCTAAGGGCCGAATGTACGCTTTCGCTGTCCCATTCGGGGTTAAAACTACTTTTTGGAAATATCTAGGTTCTAATCCATTTTAAAGTGCTTTCGCTGTTATTAAAACAAATGCCTAGTGTTTATTATCTGGTCTTGCCGCAACTTTCGCTTGTTGGTTCGTACCTTAATTAATTTCCCACTTTCGTGGCAAAACTACTTTTAAATAAGTTCTCGCTTTCGCGACGAAGTTTATTCAGTAAATAAATTTAAACACTACGGCCAGGAAGGTTGTTTGTAAAAAGGGAAGATGCCGGTTACTATCGAATCCTATCCTACTAATTCAGTTACATACCGATAAAACTAACTTAGCCAGACATGATAATTAATGCGAACGGAAATAGACATAAACAACAGAATAATAACGTGTGCATCATAACAGAAATAAAGTAGTAATTCAATTAATAAAAACCTGTAAATTATACTGATCTCAAATCCTTGGGTAGTCCCCCACAATGTCGGCAGGATTCTACTTTGGCGAGAAATAAAAGGTACAAGAAGAAAATACAATATTCTGAACTGAAGGAAAATGGAAAGGAAAATAAAAGTAACGATAAATAACTTTGATGGAACTTTAGCAGAACTTCGGGATGAAGAATCCACACCTTTCTCTGTGAGTCTCTTGTCTATTTATAGGAGATGTTTCTTATCTCAACTTCCTGAGATCATGCGTGAGATATGGATAAAGTGGTAGTAACTTCCAGTTGTGGGCAGTGAGTGGAGAAAGTGTAGTAACTTCCAGTAGTGGGCAGTGAGTGGAGAAAGTGTAGGAAGGATTTAAGTTGAGATTTATCGTGAATTCTGATTCTGCGTTTTTTTGTCTGCGTGATGGTCGTTATGAAATGTGACGACCGTCACACGCATGACGGTCGTCATGGACCTGTGACGGTCGTCACAGCAGCAGAATCCGTATCTGCTGTTTTTCATCTATTTTTCATCCGTTTTTCATCTGTTTCTTCTCCTTTTCTTTCTTTAGTCCAAATTCTCCCCAGTCTGCAAAACGAAGTAAATTAATCATATAATAGAACATAAATTAAGATAAATTAATAAAAGTCACAAATAAATGCATGTAAATCAAGCCAAATAAACGATATGATTTCGTGTTATCAGTGGCGGCGCACCGGAAAGGAGCTGAACGGACCATCATTACACAAGCTACAATTGAACAAACAACTGAAAACCCCGACCATCATGAAAACACGGAGGCGATGACAACAAATGACGCAACACTCACAAACCAAGTTGAACAAGAGTAACAATCATAGGAACCTGGACGTCCAACCACTAAATCAAATAACAACGGAAACAATTCTTCCCCCAAGATCACGACAGAAACCCTAAGCAAACCATGGGTAAATGTAATCAAAGGAAATAGGTTCCTCAATAGGGGTATGGTTGTAGAGTTTGTCGCACTAGAAATTATCAATGGAGAGATTGAGATGAAAATTGATGAATCAGATGTGGAGGACGAATTGGACTTTTGGAGCAATGTTATGATTCTATTCGCCCTAGGTGATTCACTTTCTATGAATGCTGTTAAGAAATTCATGGAGAACTCATGGAGCTTTGTCACGATGTCGGAACTCTGTTATAATGAGAAGGGTTTCTTTATTGTCAGGTTCAAAAGCGAGCAAGATAGAGAGGATGTTATGTCACAGATTCCATACTTCGTCTATGGGAAACTGGTGTTTATCAGAATATGGAGCCCTGATTTTGAGATAAAAGACGACCTATTGTGAGTCCTTCCTTGTTGGTGACTCTTCTTAATCTTCCCCTGCATCTGTAAGGTTAGAAGGGTATTTCCTAGATTACAAGCGCAATTGGAAAACCAATTACAACTAAAGAGTGTACTGCAAAAAAGTTACGCATATCATATGCTCGAGTCTTGATAGAAGTTGACATCACTTAGAAAATGAAAGAGAGCATTAATATCAGAGATCATAAGGGCAAATTGTTGAAGCAGAAAGTAGAATATGAGTGGAAGCCAATATAATGCCAAAGATGCTTGAAGATAGGTCATGATTGTGACCTGAAGAAGAAACCAGACAAAATTCCCAAAACATGGAAACATGTCCCCAAGAAAACTCAGACACCCTAGCAAATAACCATGGTGCAACAATCACAAGAGGAAGACACACATCAAGATACTCAGAATAAAGAAATTGCAAAGAATAACTCTGAAATGAAGACCCCTTCCCCAACAAAGAAAGATGAAGAATAGACCCAAATTGCATCATCAAGTAAAGGGGACAAAGACAGACAAGGTATGAATACTCCACACAAAACTGCATTTGTAAAATTCCAGAATTCATTTACTCCCCTAAGGATTGGAGATTGTTCTAGGTGTTAAATATAATTCATTGTGATTTGATATGATTAGATGATTAGATTTGATATCATATGATTAGATTTGATATAGAATATTTTGGGCCTTTTATGTTTTGGGCTAGTGTAAACCTAAAACTATAAATAGGGTGCCTTGCTTTGTATTCTACATCACAACAGAACAGATTTCACAGTTGCAGTTAGCAAGTGAAAGTTCAATAAGAAATCCCACAGTTGTGGGTAACACATTCTCTCCAAATACTTCTTCTCTCATTCTTCTCTTTCTTGTTTGTTATTCTTCTTCTCTTTTGTTGTTCTTGATAATTACTTGTTATTACCATCATTATCATATTGTGGGTTTGTTCATCAATCTTGAGATCAAGATTGAAGGGAATTATTCATAGGGTGTGAGGTGAATTTCCAACATCTGGTATCTAGAGCTCCGGTTGAGAGATTCAAGGAAGGAATATAGTGATGGCAATGAACTATCCGAACGGTAACTTTCCGGCGACCCTGCCAATTCTCAAGAAAGACAATTATGAGAATTGGTGCAAGCAGATTAAGGTGATTTTCTGTTATCAAGATCTTTGGGATCTTGTGAAAGATGGAGTAACATCGCTTGGGGAGAACGCAACGGAGGCGGAAAAGGCTGCGCACAAAGAATTTGAAGAAGAAGGATTATAAAGAACTCTTTATAATTCATCAGTGTGTCGATCCTGATAACTTTGAAAAGGTTAGTGATGTTGATTCAGCAAAAGAAGCATGGGAGATTCTTGAAAATTCGTTTGGAGGCGCAGAGAAGGTGAAAGAGGTGAGGTTACAAACTCACAAGAGAACCTATGAGTTGCTTCAGATGGAAGACAACAAAAGCATTACAGATTTCTTCACCAGAGTTACAAAGTTGGTGAATCAAATTAAAGTATGTGGAGAAGCGCTGACGACGAAAGCAGTTGTCTCAAAAATCTTGAGATCGTTGGCTCCAAAATTCGACCACGTGGTAGTTGCCATAGAAGAGTCTAAAGATCTTTCAGTGTTGACGAAGGAAGAGCTTCAAGGGACTCTTGAGTCTCATGAACAGAGGATGGCTGAGAGAGCTGCAGGAAAGTCGAAAGATATGGCTTTACAGGCGCAGTCAGAAAAGGAAAGAAAAGGCAAAGGTAGCTGGAATGGCAACAAAGGAGGAAACCAATCGAATCAGAAGAAACCTTGGAACCAAGGCAACCAAAGAGGTGGTGCTGCAGGTAAAGGAAGAGGTGGTGATCGAAAGACAGACAAAAGCCACATTCAATGTTTCAATTGCCAGAAGTATGGTCATTATGTTAGTGATTGTCCAGAAAAGAAGAGAAATCAAGAGACTGATGTAAAGCTGGCGAAACATGAAGAAGAAGAAACGTTGCTAATGGTCACAACAAACGATGAAGAAAGATTCCAAGATCAGTGGTACTTGGACTCAGGATGCTCATCACACATGACTGGAAGGAAAGATTGGTTTGTCAACATGAAGCCCTCGTCGAAGAATACGGTGAAGTTTGCAAATGACAACACTCTAGCAGCTGAAGGTGTTGGTGATGTTCTGATTATGAGGAAAGATGGCAAAAGGTCAACAATTTCCAATGTGTTGTACATACCAGGCATGAAGAGTAATTTGCTCAGTATAGGGCAGCTTGTCGAAAAGAACTACAAGGTAGCTGTCAAAGACAAGATGATGAGAGTCCTCGACGCAGGTGGTAGACTAATCTTGAAGGCTCCAATGTCTCAGAATAGGACCTTCAAGATTGGACTCAATGTGATGGAGCACAAGGGTTTAGCAACTGCAGCCACTAAAGTCGCAATAGAAGTTCGACAGGAACCAGTTGCAGATGAAGCAGGTTCAAGCAGACCTCGACGAACTAGACACATGCCTGCAAGGTTGCAAGAATGTGTAATCACATCAGATGATGTAGTCGATGAAGAGGGTGAGCTGGTACGTTATGCTTTCTACGCAGATTTCGAACCAATCAATGCAGCTGAGGCATTGAAAGATTCGAAGTGGGTGAAAGCAATGATTGAAGAGTTAGAGCCCATCAAAGTCAATGATACCTGGTCACTTGTCGAATTGCCGCAAGGCAAGAAGGCAATTGATGTGAGGTGGGTTTACAAGGTGAAGGTAAATCCTAAAGGAGAAGTAACTCGACACAAAGCGAAACTTGTGGCGAAAGGATTTCTTCAGAAGGAAGGAATCGACTTCGATGAAGTATTCACACATGTTGCTAGAATCGAAACAATCAGGTTGGTTGTTGGTCAAATATGAACAACTGGCACACATGTCAGATGGACGTGAAGTGTGCATTCCTTAATGGCCCTTTAGAAAAAGAAGTTTATGTTGCACAACCAGCTGGGTTTGTGAAACAAGGCGAAGAAAGAAAGGTGTACAGGCTTCATAAAGCCATGTATGGACTTAAGCAAGCTCCAAGAGCTTGGAATAAGAAAATTGACAGCCTCTTAAGGGAGAAGGAATTTGTGAAGTGTACAACTGAGCATAGAGTATATGTAAGAAGAAGCAATGGCGAATTGCTTATACTATGTCTCTATGTTGATGATTTGTTGATAACAGGGAGTTCCAAGAAGGAGATCGAAGATTTCAAACATGACCTGAGTAAGGAGTTTGAAATGTCAGACTTGGGAAATCTCTCATATTTCCTTGGCATCGAATTCTACAAGACAAGTAGAGGTTTGATGATGCACCAAAGAAGATATGCAGGCGAGATACTCAAGAGATTTGAGATGCAAGATTGCAACCAAACTTCGACTCCAGCTGAGCCCAGATTGCAACTGTCGAAGGATTCAGATAAAGATGATGTCGACCCAACCCAATACAGAACACTTATTGGGTCACTTAGATACCTTTGCCACACAAGGCCTGACTTAGCATACAGTGTTGGTATGATAAGTAGATTCATGCAGAAACCAAAGGTATCACACCTAGCAGCGGCGAAGAGGATACTGAGGTATCTGAAAGGAACTCTCAACTATGGCATTTTGTTTCCAGCAGTCGATGAAGGAAAAGAATGCAAGTTAGTGGGATACACAGACTCCAATTGGTGTAGTGATACTGAGGATCGAAAATCCACAGCGGGATATGTGTTTATGTTAGGTGGTGCACCAGTTGCTTGGAATTCGAGAAAGGAACCAGTGGTGGCATTATCATCATGTGAAGCAGAATATATAGCTGCTTCCCTTTGTGCATGTCAAGCAACTTGGATGGTGAACTTGGTCGAAGAAATCACAGGGAAGAACCATGGAGCAATTACCATGAAGATAGACAGCATGTCAGCTATCAACTTGGAAAAAAATCTAATAGCTCATGGTCGAAGCAAGCACATTGAAATGAGGTTCCATTATCTCCGAGAGCGGGTAGCAGAAGGGGAGATGAAGTTGGAACACTGCAGAACTGAGAATCAGATTGCAGATATCATGATGAAGGGAGTGCAGGTCGAAGCCTTCAGAAGACTAAGGGCCATGATGAATGTAGACAGTTTAGACACAATGAATTAGGTGGTGTGTTAAATATAATTCATTGTGATTTGATATGATTAAATTATTAGATTTGATATCATATGATTAGATTTGATATCATATGATTAGATTTGATTTAGAATATTTTGGGCCTTTTATGTTTTGGGCTAGCGTAAACCTAAAACTATAAATAGGGTGCCTTGCTTTGTATTCTACATCACAACAGAACAAATTTCATAGTTGCAGTTAGCAAGTGAAAGTTCAATAAGAAATCCCACAGTTGTGGGTAACACATTCTCTCCAAATACTTCTTCTCTCATTCTTCTCTTTCTTGTTTGTTATTCTTCTTCTCTTTTGTTGTTCTTGATAACTACTTGTTATTACCATCATTATCATATTGTGGGTTTGTTCATCAATCTTGAGATCAAGATTGAAGGGAATTCTTCATAGGGTGTGAGGTGAATTTCCAACACTAGGGGAGAAAACCAACTTGAACCATGTTAGTCACTTGGAATGCTAGGGGCATGAATAAAGAGGTAAGGAATAGAGAGATAAGATCATATATCTCTACATTTAATGTACCAATCTGTGCCTTTCTGAAAACTAGAGTTAAGAAACATAATGCTGAAAAGGTTAGAAAGATTTTTGGGCCTAATTGGAATTTTGAGGATAATTATGATCATCACTCAAATGGTAGGATTTGGATTATGTGGAAGCAAAACACAGTTAACACAAAAGTACTCAAAACCACTGCATAGTTCATTCATGTATAAGTTTATACCGTTGATCAAACACACTTGCATACCCTTACTGTGATATATGCTTTCAATCAACTTAAACATAGGAGAAGTTTATGGAAAGATATTGAACTCTTAAGTAATAATACCAATGGCCCTTGGATAGCTATGGGAGATTTTAATAATGTAACTTCTTGCCAAGATAGGATTGGAGGGAAATAGGCTAGTGAAGCTGAATTTAGAGACCAGAAAGAAATGATACAAGTAGTCGAGCTGTTTGAGGCTACAACCAAAGGGCTTCACTATACCTGGACCAATAACCATACAACAAGGTCATTTATTCTAGAATAGATAGAGTATTTTGTAATGCTGCTTGGTACTAGAAATTCCATGATGTGATGATAGAAAACTTGGCCCCTAATATCTCAGATCATACTCTTGTGAAGATAAGTAGATATGAACATCAAAATAAGAGAGCATCCTTGTTTAATTTTCTAAACTGTATGAATCATGAAGAGGATTTCCTTCAAATTATAGAGGAAAGCTGGCAGAGGGAGGTTAGGGGGGCCTATGCAAAGCCTGTGGAAAAAACTGAAGAGACTCTAACCAAAGCTCAAAGTTATGACAAGGATATTCACCAACAATCAGATACACCTTACACAAGCTCGACAAGAACTCTACCAAACTCAGAAAAGACTTCAAAGAGATCCATTCAATGATCAAACCATTCAGCAAGTGAAAGTTTGTACTAAAAAAGTTATGTAATTGAACCAAATAGAAGAGGAGATCCTAAAACAGAAAGCAAAAATAAACTGGTTGAAGCTATGGGACAACAATAATGCCTATTTCTATGCCTCAGTTAGGGAGAAAAACAAGCAGAAAGGCCTCTATAGTCTATTAGATTTAAATGGAGAGATGCTTAGAAAGCATGAGGACATTGAACAAGAGATTATGTAGTTCTATACTCATCTGGTAGGCACACAAAATCAGAATCTAAAGAGCATAGAAATCCCTGTTATTATAGCTGGTAAAACCTTAACTAGAGAGGAGGCTCATTACCTCATCAGGCCTGTGGAAGACAAAGAGATTTGGGAAGCCCTTAATAGCATTGGAGACACAAAATCACCAGGTATGGACGGATACAATTCCTATTTTTTCAAAAAACCTGGCATATTGTGAAACATGATGTGAAAACTGCTGTAAAGGATTTTTTTTTACAGTAATCATATGTACAAGGCATTTATTTGTTCTCTCATAACTTTGATCCCCAAGACCCCAAAAGCAAAAAAAAATCAAGAAGATAAGGCTTATAGCTTGTTGTAGTACCTTTTATAAAATCATCTCCAAAATACTCACTTTTAGACTTGGTTCAATTATTGGTCACATAGTTTCAGATTCCCAATCTGCTTTTATATCTGGTAGGTTAATTCATGACAACATCATGCTGGCTCAAGAATTGGTGAGAGGATATGGTAGGAATCAAATATCTCCCAGAATTATGCTTTAACTGGACATCTAAAAGGCATATGACACATTGGATTGGCAAGCTCTGGCTCATATTATGATGGAGATAGGTATCCCCTAGGTCTTTATTAATTGGATTATGTCTTGTGTAACTTCTGTTTCATACAGGTTCTCAATCAATGGTAGCCCTTCAAAACTCCTTAGAGAAAAAAGAGGCTTGAGACAAGGAGACATCATCTCACCTCTGCTCTTTGTGATCACTATGGAATACCTTCACAGGATACTTCAAACTTTGGCAAGAAATCTTAATTTCAAGTTCCATCCAAGATGTGAGAGGCTAAACATCATCAACCTATTTTTTGCAGATGACATTCTGTTGTTTACTTGGGGAGATGGTATATCCTTGCAGCTAATCATGGAGAAAGTTCAAAAAAAATTAGATGCTACAGGTTTGTGTATCAGCAACACTAAGAGCAAGATGTATATTGGAGGAGTGGATGAAGAGACAAGAAAGCACCTTTACCATCTCACAGGTCTGACTGAGGGAGAGATGCCATTCAGGTATTTGGAAGTGCCACTTAGTAACAAAAAAACTAATTGCCAAGAACTGCCAACCCTTAATTGATAGGATGTTGAAAAGGATAAACTATTGGAGCACCAAGTTCCAATCATATGTTGGAAGATTGCAACTTGTCAAGAGTGTTCTTTTTTCTATAGCTAACTACTGGATGCAAATTTTTCCCTTGCCTAAGAAAGTGATCAATCATGTTGAAAGACTTTATAGGGCATTCTTATGGACCGGTAAGGATAAAAACAAGAGGAAATCTCCCATAGCTTGGGATCATATATGTGATTCAATCTCAACAGGCGGGAGGAATATCATCTCTTTATATGATTGGAATAAGGCTACCATATGGAAGATATTATGGAATATTTGGACAAAGAAAGATATTTTGTGGATTAGATGGCTCCACATTTACTACATTAAGCAGGTGGATGTTCAATACTTCACCCCCGGCCAGAATTGCTCATGGATAATAAGAACTATATTCAAGAATAAAGATATGCTCATCAACTCTGATTCGTGGCAAGAGTTCTTGATGGAAGGTAGATACAAGATAAGGGATGTGTACAAATACTTGATAGGAAATAAACCAAACGTGGATTGGAGAGGTATGATGTACGGTAACATTGCCAGGCCAAGGGCGATTTTTACTACGTGGATGGCATGTCAAGGCAGGCTTGTGACTAAGGACAAAGATACTCAATATGGAATTCACACGGATAGTCTTTATGTGTTCTGTACTAAGCATGAAAGTTTTGCTCACATTTTCTTTGAATGTGATTACATATACCAGTTCTAGAAACAGGTCATGCGAATGTTCCAAGTGCAGGTCCCTGGTCAGAGAATTATGGATATGCCATGGCTCACCAAAACTACACGGGGCAAGGGACCCAATGCTAGGTTGATTAAGTGTGTGGTGGCTGAAGCTATCTACCATATTTGGGCTATTCGAAATAAATGTGTTTTCCAAAATGGTAAAAGGGATGGCTGAGTAGTGGTAAGATTAAAGAAATGGTGATGATAAGAGATGAAACTGACAAGAAAGTGTTAGATTATTGTATTAGACATTTTTAGTTTTTGTTGTGTAATTGGTTGCTTAGTCTCCTTGTTGCCTGGATCGTTTTGATCGGCTTGTAATACTTGTTTTTTTGGGTATTAATACATTTTTTCTTATTCCAAAAAAAGGATAATATAATACTATTATCTTTAAAATAATATAATTTTTAATTTCATTTATAATAAATATTATAGGTTTTTTATTTTAATTTTTTATTAAAAAAAGTTCGTTTATGGTCGGGTAACCCGAACCCCATTTAGGATCGGATTTAGATAGTAATTTTTGAGCTCATATTATAACAGGGTTTTTTGGCACAGCTCTAAAAAATTTGAGACCCGCCAAGACCGTCTCATTTAGGGTATGAAATGATTGATGAAGAAATTAATATCAAATGATTAAATATCATATAGACACGCATGCTTCACTAATCATAGATGTTTTAGACAATAAATCTTATTACTTCATTACATTATTTATTTTATTTTTTTACACAACTTCATTACATAATCTTCTGAAGTGCTAAATCCAACTCAAACAATATAAATATAGATAACATAAATACTTCATTGATATTTAATTATGGAAAATAATTTTAGTCTTTTTATTTTTATCACATTTTATTCTGTTTTTTTATTACAATTAGCCTATTTTTATTTGTGAGATGTTATATCGAACTCTAGTATGGTCGAATGGTAGCTTATGGTTCGCATGTTGCTGTCGAAGATAATGCGTGTTATAGTCGAAGTTTGTTCTAACATGTATTAGTAAATATTGCTATGTTGTTAGCATATTAGATTGGGCCTTGCTTGTAAGCCCAAGTGTTTAAGTTAGCTTGTACCCTAAGTTAGCTTGTAATGGGTAATTGTTAAAAAGCCCATTAGGTTAGTGTGTTATTTTTCTTATAAATAGGATGCTAGTTTCTCAATCTTGGCGTAAGGAAAAATATGAAGATAAAATCCTAATTCAAGTGAGAGAGGTTATTTTGTTATTCTTGTATACTTTTAATCTTATTCTAAGAGAAAGAAAAGAATAGTAGTTTATAATCAATCCTTGTTGTTCCTTGTTAATTTACCTTGTTTTCTTTGTTAATCCTAACCCTTGTGTGTTTCTTTATCATAAAGAAACCTTTTATACTTTATTTAAAGACATCTGATTCATAACAAATTGGTGCATTGAACGTGAAGAAGATGCCTTCAACAAAGTATGAGATCGAAACATTCACCAAAGTGAATGACTTTGGTCTGTGGCGCTTGAAGATGAAAGCCTTACTGGTTCAGCAGGGCTATTTGAAAGCGTTAAAGGGAGAGGTAGCCATGGACGTTGCATTAACAGCAAAATAAAATACGGGCATGATTGAGAAAGCCCACAACGCAATATTGTTGAGCCTTGGTGATAAGGTTCTTCGACAGGTATCAAAGGAGACTACAACATCGGGATTATGGGTAAAACTTTAAAGTTTGTAAATGACCAAGTCTCTGGTGAATCGACTCTACCTGAAGCAAGCTTTGTATTCATTCAAGATGAGTGAAGGCAAAGTGTTGGCTGAGCAGTTGGATACGTTGAACAACATGATTCTTGATCTTGAAAATATTGATGTGAAGATCGATGATGAAGATTAAGCACTGTTGCTGCTGTGTGTTTTGCCTATAACACATGCTCACTTCACAGAAATTCTCTCGTATGGAAGGGAGTCTCTGACCTTTGAAGAAGTTCAATCATCCTTGTATTCTAAGGACTTGAACGAACAAAAGGAGCATAAACCTTTGACGGTTGGCGAAGGTTTGGCCGTTAAGGGAAAATTCTTGCGAAAGGGTGGTAAGTTCGACAAGAAGAAAAGTAAAAGTCAACAGAAATCTTATAGTGGCGAAACATTTGGTATTCGATGTTATTATTGTAAGAAGGAGGGTCACACAAGAAAGGTGTGCCCTGAATGCCTAAAAGATCATGGAGGTAATGGCAACGTAGCCGTTGTTCAAGATGACTTTGACTCATCTGATGCTCTTGTGGTTTCAAGTGGCGACTCAAGAAAAGAGTGGATTATGGATTCAGGTTGCACTTGGCATATGACTCCAAACAAAGAATTGTTCGAGGAGTTGTGATTAAGATGGTGGTTCTGTGCTGCTGGGAAACAACAAATCTTGCAAAGTTGCAAGTATTAGATTTGTGAGATTCAAGCTCCATGATGAGTCAATAAGGAGAAATTTGATTTCTCTTGGTGAATTCGACAGAAAGGGATACGTTTTTCAAGGAGAAAAAAGTAACCTAAGAGTCATGAAGGGGTCGAAGGAATTCTTGAGAGGCGTGAAGAAACAATGCTTGTATACCCTTGAGGCTGAGGTTGTAAGTGGTTCGAAAAATGTTTTATCCATGAAACATGTGTCGAAGACAGAATTATGGCACATGAGATTGGACCATGTCAGCAAAAGAGGCCTGGTCGAATTGGGGAAGCAAAACCTGCTAGGAGGTGACAAAGTCGAAAAGTTGGAGTTTTGTGAATCTTGTGTATTTGGTAAATCCTGTAGGGCGAAGTTTAACAAAGGTAAGCAAAGAACACATGGATCCCTGGATTACATTCATGTTGATCTTTGGGGGCCTGCAAGGAATCCTTCACACTCAAGTGTAAGGTATTTTCTATCCATCATTAATTAATATTCCAGAAAGCTATGGATATTCATTCAGAAGACGAAGGATGAAACTTTTGAGAATTTTAAAAGTTGGAAGATTCTGGTCGAAACTCAAACTGGCATAAAGGTTAAGAGGTTGAGAACCGACAATGGCCTTGAATTCTGCAATGAAGCGTTTGACAGTTACTGTGTTGAGTCTGGTATTGCAAGGCATAAGACTGTAGCAGGTACTCCTCAACAAAATGGCGTAGCTAAGAGATTCAATTAAACAATCCTTGAAAGGGTTGGATGCATGTTGGTTAGTGCTAGATTGAATAAGGTGTTTTGGGCAGAACCTATTTCGACAACAGCTTACCTGATAAATAGATGTCCCTCGACTGCCTTGGGAATGAAGACACCTGAAGAAGTTTGGCCGGGACATCCACCTACTCTCGACAGACTGAGAGTATTTGGTTATGTGGCCTATGCTCATATTAGGCAAGACAAGGTCGAACCTAAAGCTCTGAAATGCATGTTCATGGGATATCCTGAAGGAGTCAAAGCTTATAGGCTATGGTTCCTAGAGCCAGGTCACAGGAGGTGTATCACCAGTCGATATGTAGTTTTCAATGAAGAAAATATGGCCTTCAAGAAAACTGATGATGCTGACGAAGAGCTGGAACAGGGAGAGATTCATATTAAGGTGGAGCATGTTGATGCTGAATTGCATACCCCAGATAAAGTCGAAGAAGATGCAGAAGATGTTGTCAAAGATGAGGAGATTGATAATGGCTACCTGCTAGCAAGAGATAGGTCAAGGAGAGTCATCAAGCCACCTCAGAGACTTGGGTATGCAGATCTTATAGCTTATGCCTTAATCTCTGCAAGTGAGGTTCTAGACGAAGAACGTAGAGACTATAAGGAAGTTATGAGGAGTCAAAAGAAGACTGAATGGCTGAAGGCCATGGATGATGAGATGAAATATCTTCATGATAACAATACCTGGGAACTGATTAAGAAACATGATGGAGCCAGGTTAGTCAGCTGTAAATGGATTTTCAAAGTTAAGGGAAATCGAAGGAGTGGCGTCAAAGAGATACAAGGTAAGATTGGTTGCTAAGGGGTTCACTCAGAAATAAGGTATCGACTTTAATGATGTGTTCTCTCATGTTATGAAGCACATATCCATTCAAATGTTGCTTTCCATAGTGGCAAAGTTCGATCTTGAACTGGAACAGATGGATATGAAGACTGCGTTCTTGTATGGTGACTTAGATGAAACAACCCTAATGAGGCAACCTGAAGGGTATGTCAAAAAAGGGAAGGAAGATCATGTGTGTAAGCTGAATAGATCCTTATATGGACTGAAATAATCTCCTCGACAGTGGAATAGGAGATTCGACAAGTTCATGGCACGCATAAGTTTCATTAAAAGTCAGTTTGACTACTGTGTTTACTTTAAATTTCGACAGGGTAATTCATTTGTTATTTTGTTGCCCTATGTGGATGATATTCTAATAGTAAGCAATAATGTCGAAGAGGTAATGAGGGTGAAGGCTAAACTCAATAAGGAGTTTGGCATGAAGGATCTGGGAGCTGCGCTAGAATTCTTGGGATTGACATCCGAAGAGATAGAAAGCAATCGAAATTATGCTTACCTCAAGAGGCATACCTACGGAAGGTTCTCGAAAATTTTGGTATGTCGAGTTCAAAGCCTGTTGTGACTCCGACAAACACTCAATTCAAGCTGAGTATAGATCAGTTTCCCAGCACTGAAGTTGAAATAACCTATATGAATAGAATTCCATATGCTAATGTAGCAGGTTCTTTGATGTATGCTATAGTTTGAACTAGGCCTGACATAGCATATGCAGTAAGTCTTGTAAGCAGGTACATGGCGAATCCTGGAAAGACTCACTGGCAAGCATTGAAGTGGATTCTAAGGTACATAAATGGGTATCTGGATAGAGTTCAAATTTATGGTGGAGCCTTGGGTGAAGATATGAAAGCAGCAATCGAAGTCTGTTCACATGCTACTGATATGATCACCAAGACGTTGCACAGGTGCATGTTTTTCCAATGTATGTAGTTGATAAAACAGCATGAAGAAAGCTAGTTTTTTGATGTTATAGATTTAGATCCAAGGTGGAGATTTGTGAAATGTTGGGTCGAACTCTAGTATGGTCGAAGGGTAGATTCTAGTTCAACAGGAACTAAGCATGAGGTCGAAGTCTGTTCGCATGCTGCTGTCGAAGATAATACGTGTTGTAGTCGAAGTTTGTTCTAACATGCATTAGTCAATATTGCTAGGTTGTTAGCATATTGGATTGGGACTTGCTTGTAAGCCCAAGTGTTTAACTTAGCTTGTACCCTAAGTTATCTTGTAATGTGTAATTGTTAAAAAGCCCATTAGGTTAGTGTGCTATTTTTCTTATAAATAGGACGCTAGTTTCTCAATCTTAGCATAAGGAAAAATAGGAAGATAAAATCCTAATTCAAGTGAGAGAGGTTATTTTTTTATTCTTGTATACTTGTAATCTTGTTCTAAGATAAAGTAAAGAATAACATTTTATAACCAATCCTTGTTTTTCCTTGTTGTTTTACCTTGTTTTCTTTGTTAACCCTAACCCTTGTGTGTTTCTTGATCATAAAGAAATCTTTTATACATTTAAAGACATCTGATTCACAATATTAATTTGTTCAAATCGATGTGTAAAGAGTAAAATTGTTTGAAATCTTTATAGGTTTATGGGTTAAATATACAATGCCCCCTGTAATGTAGGCGAGTTTCGCTTACCACCTATGATATATATTTTTTAGATTCCTCCTAAGCGTGCATTTCGAACGTTGAATTTTGGGGGTAAACAAAAAACAATATTACAGGGGTAACTTTAACGCTTAAGGGACAAAAAACATAGAATTTTAACATGTCAAGGGGGATTCAAAAAATTAGTTTGAACTCAGTTTTGGGTATTTGGCCATGCAACAATGTTAAATTTTTTTAGGGAAAGTTTTGTTGGGGGAGTTTTTAACTAGGTAATATTGAACATTGTGGGACTTCCTTTTTAGAGCAACACCTTTGTGAGAGACACACCACATATTCACCCAAAACCTTAAAATGATAGGTGAGTGGGATCTCTCAATTATAAATGTTCCAATCTCCACATTTTCAACCAATGTGGGACTATTACCCATACTACTCGCACATGTTACATTTTCAATACTCCCCCTCAAATGTGAATCCACAATGCTCCCCCTCAAGTGAAAGTTCTTCTTACTTCCACAAACTCTTATACCATGTAACACCCCCTTCTACACCCCTAAATAATCAAATAAATCAATTAAGTACATATTTAAAATTTCATCAGAGTAAAATTAAAACATGGTATAAAAGGAGCATGTCACACATTACGTGAAAATAAAACATACAACACCTGCTCAATAGAGATATGCAACAGTGGGGTAGCTTCAACAGAGGAACTTAGTCCTTACACCCACATCTCAATATTTAGAATTAAAAGCGGAAAATCTAAACATTGAATCATTTTAAACATGTAATCATATAAATACATATCATCCAGTTTGATTCACCACATCATTCATGTTTACATAAACATTTGTCAACAGATACATATACAAAATGTATCCCAAAATAATACTATATAATCCTAACTACCCGGTGCTACATATCAGAGCTAACCGACCAAAAAAATGAAGCTATACTTCACAAAAGACCTCCAGCAACCTAATATGCAATACCTCATAGAGCATTATAAAACAGCAGAAGGGTGAGAAATATTATCATAATAATCAATGCATATAATTATATTTATATATATATATATATATATATATATATATATATATATATATATATATATATATATATATATATATATATATATATATATATATATATATATATATATATATATATATATATATATATATATATATATATATATATATATATATATATATATATATATATATATATATATATATATATATATATATATATATATATATATATATATATATATATATATATATATATATATATATATATATATATATATATATATATATATATATATATATATATATATATATACAGGCACAGAATACACATATTCCACATTTCTCACCACAATTCATTGTCACCATCACATACATCATAATATATGTATATATAAACAAATATGGAATAATCACCAAGCATATTTATCATGCACACATCCATAATTCTCATCAATTCACATAATATACACATATGCATACATTCACACAACATTTATCTCTATGATATGTGACTCAATGCAACTCATGACATGTGGTACCAACACTTGTTATCATTTTTCAGTTTTTACATTTAAACCGGGTCCGTCCTCTAGACCGATAACAACAAAAGTCCGTCCTGTAAGCTTTCAAACCCACTCTTCTAGGTTTGGGACAAGTCACTAGTCTCCACGAAACTAGCAAGCATTGCCTCTTGACCAAATGATGCGTATGAATTCAACAACCAAATGCACTTAAGACCGTTCTCGCATCTTAATCTCATGCATTCTCAAATAATTCATCACATAAGAATTATAACATGATTGCACACTCACACATCATATTAAAGTATTCATACTTTCAGCATCTTCATAATTATCAATCAATACACACATAATCACAATATGTTCTCCTGCATTACTCACAATATTGCATACAATCAATGTGCATTCACAACAGTTATGCCCAAACGGCAACCGAACGCTCTAATTATTTAAGCCTCACTTACTTAAAATAATTAATCTCGATTAATCGGTAAAATCGGCTAAAATTCAGCTAAAAATAATATTTCTTTTCACCAAGTTATAAAACATATTATTAGCTTCAGTTTGATATAAAGAACGACAAAATCCGATAAACGGTGAAGAAGTTATGAATTTTTAAAGTTTTGAAAAATAATATTTTTCTCACACTTACAGTGTTAATTGGTTAACACAATGCGTTAATCGGTTAACACTCCAAAAACTCAATTTTTCAGGCCATTTTTAATACCGTTAATCAGTTAACACCTGGAAAATTCAAAAAAAACAAGCTACGGGTTTGTGCCCAAAACCCCCCCAAAACCCGACCGATTTAATCATTTTCTCCCGATTAAATACCTACTCATCATTACCAATCATATAGTAACAATTTAGGATCATAAAACGCAAATTCTACGACTTCTGATTTTCATCCAAAATCTTAACCTCCAATTTTCCAAAAATGTCAAAACTCACAAATTCAACCAAATTCCATCAAACGAAATCCTATAATCACGGATAAACATTACCCGACTAAACTACGCAATTTATTTCGAGTTTCAACCGCGAAAACGTCGGTTTCTATCGATTACACTCATTTCTGCCCTAAAATGGAAAATGAGCAAAAACTCTCCAACAATCCAAACCAATCCAACAAACACATACATAATCATACACATTGATAGGATAATAAGATTTCACACCCTTACCTTGATTAAATCGCAGCTAGAAGTTGTTCTTGAGCTTTTTAAGCTTTTCCTTCTTTTCCTTCTCTTTTCTCCTCTTCCTCTTTCTTTCTCTTCTCTTTCTCTTATGTTTCTATTCTTTCCTTTTCCTTCCACTTTTCCTTATATGTCTTTCCATTCTATTTCCTTCCATCATATTTCTCCTCTCAAATATCTACCAATAATTCCAATAATTAAAATCATCCAAATAAATCAATTAATTAATATAAATAATTAATTATTGAAAATTAGGCTGTTACAACCCTCCCCCACTTAGGAATTTCCGTCCTCGAAAATGTTACCTGATTCGAACAACTCTGGATAAGACTCTCTCAGCTGGCTCTCAAGTTCCCAAGTCACATTTCCACCAGCCGGTCCTCCCCAAGCGACCTTCACCAAAGCAATCTCTTTGCCTCGAAGTTGCTTCAACTCCCAATCCTCTATCCGCATAGGTGATGTCTCCATAGTCAGGTTATCTCTCACCTGCACATTATCTACTTGGACTACGTGAGATGGATCCGCAATGTATTTCCTCAACTGAGATACATGGAACACGTCATGGAGATTAGCAAGCGACGATGGTAAACTAACACGATAGGCTACCTCTCCTATCTTCTGCAAAATCTGATAAGGACCAATAAAACACGGCATCAACTTACGCAACTTCAATGCCCTACCAACACCAGTCATCGGAGTGACTCGAAGAAACACGTGATCTCCCTCCTGAAATTCAAGTGTTTTCCTCCTCTTTTCATGATAACTCTTTTGACGACTCTGAGAAATCTTCATCTTCTCTTGAATCATCTTAATCTTATCGGTAGTCTGCTGGACTATCTCGGGTCCAACCACAGAACTCTCTCCCGACTCATACCAACACAATGGCGTCCTACATCGTCTACCATACAATGCTTCAAATTGTGCCATACAAATACTCGAATGAAAATTGTTGTTGTAAGTAAATTCAATCAAAGGTAAGTAGCTATCCCAAGCTCCTCCCTTCTCCACCACACAACCTCTCAAAAGATCCTCAAGTGACTGAATCGTTCTCTCAGTCTGACCATCGGTCTGCGGATGATAAGCTGAACTCAAACGCAACTTCGTACCCAAAGCACTTTGCAAACTTTTCCAAAATCTCGAAGTAAACCTCGGATCTCTATCTGACACAATACTAGACAGAATACCATGCAAATTGACAATCCTCTCAATGTACAACTTTGCCAATCTCTCCAACGGGTAATCCATTTGCATAGGAATAAAGTGAGCAGATTTGGTCAATCTATCCACAATAACCCAAATGGCTTCAAAGTTACTCGACGTCCTAGGTAAACCAGACATAAAATCCATAGAAATGCTATCCCATTTCCACTCAGGAATAAACAACGGTTTTATCAAGCCCGGCGGTTTCTGATGCCCAATCTTTGACTTCTGACAAGTCAAACAAGAATACACAAACTCGGCAATATCTTTCTTCATATGAGGCCACCGAAATACTTTCCTCAAATCTTGATACATCTTAGTAGCACCCGGATGAATACTCAGACCACTATGATGCCCTTCTTCGAGAATACTCCTCTTCAACTCAATAACATCAGGAACACAAACTCTATCACGACACCTCATGATACCACTAGTAAGCTTTAACATACCAAGCTTAAATCCATAGGAAGTCTTCTCACACACCAAACTCAAATCACGAAATTGCTCAATCAATTCCAACTCTTTTACCATCATCATCGACATATGCCATGATTTCCTACTCAATGCATCAGCTACCACATTTGCTTTACCCGGATGGTAATTCAAACCAAAATCATAATCCTTCAGAAGTTTCAACCATCTCCTCTGCCTTTCATTCAATTCTTTCTTATCAAAGAGATATTTCAAACTCTTATGATCACTAAAGAGATATTTCAAACTCTTATGATCACTAAATACAACGGCGGCCAACTCTAGATCACGTGTTGGATAAATCTTCTCATGCACTTTGAGTTGCCTCGAAGCATAAGCTACCACTTTTTTATCTTGCATCAACACACCTCCTAAACCCATCAAAGAAGCATCACAATACACAACAAACGGTTCTGTCGGATTTGGCAAAATCAAAACAGGGGCTGTCGTCAATCTTTTCTTAAGCTCTTGAAAACTTCCTTCACACGTTGCATCCTAAACAAAACCTTGACCTTTCCTAGTCAACTGCGTCAACGGCAATGATAACTTGGCAAATCCTTCAATGAATTTCCGATAATATCCCGCCAAACCAAGAAAACTTCTAATCTCAAACACTGATTTCAGAGTCTCCCATTGCGATACCGCTTCAACCTTCGACGGATCAACTGCAATACCTCTACTCGAAATCACATGACCAAGGAAACTCACTTCCTTCAACCAAAATTCACACTTAGAAAGTTTAGCGTATAACGGCTTCTCTTTCAGCACGGATAACACAATCCTCAAATGCTCGACATGTTCTTCTTCACTCTTCGAATAAATCAAAATATCATCAATGAACACCACCACAAACTTGTTCAAATAAGGATGGAAAATCCTATTCATGTACTCCATAAATACACCTGGTGCATTAGTCACACCAAATGGCATCACAGAATACTCATAATATCCATACCTCGTTCTAAAAGCAGTCTTCTGAATATCCTCAGCCTTCACACGAATTTGATGATACCCAGATCTCAAATCTATCTTACTGAACACACTCGCACCAACCAATTGATCCATCAAATCATCAATCCTCGGAAGTGGATACTTATTCTTGATAGTCACCTTGTTCAACTGTCTGTAGTCCACACAGAGTCTCATAGAACCTTCTTTCTTCTTAACCAACAACACTGGTGCACCCCACGGTGACACACTCGGACGAATAAATCTCATCTCGAGTAGATCTTCAAGTTGACTCTTCAACTCTTTCAATTCTGGCGCAGATATATGATATGGAGCCATCGATATCGGAGTAGTTCCAGGAATTAAGTCAATCGTAAACTCCACTTCCCGTTCCGGCGGTAAATCTATTATCTCCTCAGGAAAAACTTCCGGAAAGTCACGGACAATTGGTAAAGAATCAATTGTTCCACTTTCACCAATGTTCAAAGTTGCCATCAACATAAATACCTTCGCACCATCTTGCATTGATTCCTTCACTTGCTTAGCAGTCATAAACAAATCTCTTTCATCATCAGGTTCAGGAAAAATAACCGTTTTGTCAAAACAGTTAATATAGACACGACTGAATTCCAACCAATTCATCCCAATAATAACATCAAGTTGATCTAAGTGAAGACACACTAAATCAACTCCAAAATCTTTACCAAAAATACTCAACGGACAATTCAAACACACATACGGGGTAGTTACCGAACCCATAGCAGGAGTATCAATAACAATTCCACCACTCATAATCGATAACTCAAGATTTAATCTCTCAACACAATCAAAAGAAATAAAAGAATGTGTAGCTCCAGTATTAATTATAGCGATCAAAGGTATACCATTAATGAAGCACGTACCTCGGATCAATCGATCTTCACTAGCAGTCTCTGATCCTGATAGAGCAAACACTTTTCCATTCCCTTGAGTCTTCTTTGGCTTGTCACACTTGGTACTAATGTGCCCTTGCTCACCACAGTTGTAGCAAGTCACATTCGCACCGCTTCTGCACTCAAGAGCTTTGTGGCCTGGCTTCCCACACTTGAAACACTTCATCCCAACAGTCTTGCACTCAGGAGCATGATGTCCCGCTTCACCGCAATTATAACATCTTACCAGGGTGGAAGCTCCTCCCCCACTCGGCTTCTTGCCGTAACCAGCTTTCTGTTTCCTCTTATCTGCAGGAGTCACATACGACTTTCCTCTAAATTGGCCTTTTCCCTTCTTATCATTTAAACTCTTTAGTGACTAGACCGAGCCCTACTATCTTCATCATAAATTCTACTTTTGTTCACCAACTCAGAAAATCGCCTAATTTTCTGATAACCAACGACTTGCTTGATTTCAGGCCTTAAACCATTCACAAACTTGAGACACTTGGATCTCTCAGCATTAGCAGTATTGTAATGAGGATAAAACTTAATCAATTCCTTAAATCTTGCGGCATACTCGGCTATAGTTGAGTTACCCTGCTTCAGCTCAAGGAATTCAATTTCCTTCTTACCACGCACATCTTCTGGAAAATACTTCTCCAGAAATGCCTCTCTAAAAACATCCCAAGTAACCACAATCTCATCCTCTTCAAACCTTTGGTGAGTATTACCCCACCAGTCCTCAGCTTCCTCTTCAAGAATATGAGTGCCAAACTGCACCCTCTGCGCATCCGAACAGTTCATGACTCGAAAGATCTTCTCAATTGCTTTCAGTCATACTTGTGCTTTGTCAGGTTCATGGGTTCCCTTAAAAATTGGCAGATTGTTCCTTTGAAACCTTCCCAAAGCACGAAACTCATCATCAGCGTTATTTCCAGCATTCACATTGGCTTGAGGATTCTGCCCAATTGCTCCAGCCAACATCGCCAAAGCCTCAGCAATCGCTTCATCATTCCTGCCTGCAACCATTGTTCTTGATTCCCACAATAAATTCTCGTTAGAACAGCCATATGGATAGTGCTACACACACATACCAAATACATAAGTAAATGAACACATTAACAACTTGGTCAACTGATCGAATTAAGCACTAATGTAACACCCCTTTCTACACCCCCAAATAATCAAATAAATCAATTAAGCACATATTTAAAATTTCATCAGGGTAAAATTAAAACATGGTATAAAAGGAGCATGTCACACAATACGTGAAAATAGAGCATACAACACCTGCTCAATAGAGATATGCAACAGTGGGGTAGCTTCAACAGAGTAACTTAGTCCTTACGCCCACATCTCAATATTTAAAATTAAAAGCGGAAAATCTAAACATTGAATCATTTTAAACATGTAATCAAATACATATCATCCAGTTTAATTCACCACATCATTCATGTTTACATAAACATTTGTCAACAGATACATATATAAAATGTATCCCAAAAGAATACTATACAATCCTAACTACCCGGTACTACATACCAGAGCTAACCGACCAAAAGAATGAAGCTATACTTCACAAAAGACCTCCAGCAACCTAATCTGCAAAGCCTTATAGAGCATTATAAAACAATAGAAGGGTGAGAAATATTATCATAATAATAAATGCATATAATTATATATATATATATATATATATATATATATATATATATATATATATATATATATATATATATATATATATATATATATATATATATATATATATATATATATATATATATATATATATATATATATATATATATATATATATATATATATATATATATATATATATATATATATATATATATATATATATATATACACACACACACACACAAGCACAGAATACACATATTCCGCATTTCTCACCACAATTCATTATCACCATCACATACATTATAATATATGTATAAATAAACAAATATGGAATAATCACCAAGCATATTTATCATGCACACATCCATAATTCTCATCAATTCACATAATATACACATATGCATACATTCACACAACATTTATCTCTATGATACGTGACTCAAAGCAACTCAATGCAACTCATGCCATGTGGTACCAACACTTGTTATCATTTTTCGGTTTTACATTTAAATCGGTTTCGTCCTCTAGACTGATAACAACAAAAGCCCGTCCTCTAAGCTTTCAAACCCACTCTTCTAGGTTTGGGACAAGTCACTAGTCTCCATGAAACTAGCAAGCATTGCCTCTTGACCAAATGATGCGTATGAAATCAAAAACCAAATGCACTTAAGACCGTTCTCGCATCTTAATCTCATGCATTCTCAAATAATTCATCACATAAGAATTATAACATGATTGCACATTCACACATCATATCAAAGTATTCATACTTTCAGCATCATCATAATTATCAATCAATGCACATATAATCACAATATGTTCTCCTGCATTACTCACAATATTGCATACAATCAATATGCATTCACAGCAATTATGCCCAAACGGCAACCGAACGCTCTAATTATTTAAGCCTCACTTACTTAAAATAATTAATCTCGATTAATCGGTAAAATCGGCTAAAATTCGGCTAAAAATAATATTTTTTTTCACCAAGTTATATAACATTATTAGCTTCAGTTTGATATAAAGAACGACAAAATCCGATAAACGGTGAAGAAGTTATGAATTTTCAAAGTTTTGAAAAATAATATTTTTCTCACACTTACAGTGTTAATCGGTTAACACAATGCGTTAATCGGTTAACACTCCAAAAACTCAGTTTTTCAGGCCATTTTTAATACCGTTAATCGGTTACCCATAGTGTTAACCGGTTAACACCTGAAAATTTTGGAAAAACAAGCTACGAGTTTGTGCCCAATACCCCCAAAAACCTGACCGATTTAATCATTTTCTCCCGATTAAATACCTACTCATCATTACCAATCATATAGTAACAATTTAGGATCATAAAACGCAAATTCTATGACTTCCGATTTTCATCCAAAATCTTAACCTCCAATTTTCCAAAAATGTCAAAACTCCCAAATTCAACCAAATTCCATCAAACGAAATCCTATAATCACGACTAAACATTACCCGACTAAACTACGCAATTTATTTCGAGTTTCATCCGCGAAAATATCGGTTTCTATCGATTACACTCATTTCTGTCCTAAAATGGAAAATGAGCAAAAACTCTCCAACAATCCAAACCAATCCAACAAACACATACATAATCATACACATTGATAGGATAATAATATTTTACACTCTTACCTTGATTAAATCGAAGCTAGAAGTTGTTCTTGAGCTTTCCAAGATTTTCCTTCTTTTCCTTCTCTTTTCTCCTCTTCCTCTTTCTTTCTCTTCTCTTTCTCTTATGGTTCTATTCTTTCCTTTTCCTTCCACTTTTCCTTATATGTCTTTCCATTCTATTTCCTTCCATCATATTTCTCCTCTCAAATATCTACCAATAATTCCAATAATTAAAATCATCCAAATAAATCAATTAATTAATATAAATAATTAATTATTGAAAATTGGGTTGTTACATACCACACGAAATGTTTCTTACTCAACACCTTTGTGGCACCGTTGACACTCTTCAACAGAACGCCTCTTACTCATCACCCTTATGACGCTGTTGACTTTTGATACAAGTAAGTCAGACCCTTTCTCGAACCAGGCTCTGATACGATGTGTTGAGGAGTTTTTGACTAAAGGGCATTGAACATTGTGGGACTTACTTTTTAGAGCAACAACTTTGTAAGAAACACACCACTTATTCACCCAAAACTTTAAGGTGATAGGTGAGTGAATTCTCTCGCTTATAAATGCTCACGTCTCCATATTTTCAACCAATGTGGAGCTTTTACCCATACTATTTACACTTGCTACATTCTCAACAAATTTTACTGCCTATGGTAGTTATAAACACCTCAAAGAATTAGTCTCTACAATTACACATAAAAGATAATTGATTCATAACAAACAAACAAAATTATTTTACATCAACAATATCAAACTTTAAATAAAATGTAATATGATTATATATATCATGACTGAATTTTCACCTCACTCAATCAAATATTGAGGTAAAATGTCAAGGCGTACCATATTTTTTTTATTTTTTTCATAAATACCATGTATTCCCTCACTTTGTAAATAAACAGTGAGAAAAAATAATTCAGGACATACTTTGATTCCTAGCAACAACAATTTATGTTTTTATTTCTTTAAAAATGATGTATTTTTTTTTAATTAATGATCTATTCGCTCAGTTATATTTAATAATCGAGGGATTGGATTATCATATTTTACTATAAAAGCACCCGATAATCAAATTTTAACCTAACCCTAACTAATATGTAGCCGCTCCAAAGTCTTACACATCATTCTTTGGGATAGATTGCATGACAAAAGAATCTTCAATGTTCTTCAATCTTGAACAAAATATTTTTTTTCCCTTGCAAGTTATCTCAAATAATGATGTTGATGTTGATGTTGTATTTTTATATTAACCTTCATATATTGTCAATCAAAGAAAACATTGAGAAATTTATTGTTTTCAAGAGTTGACAACATTGAGAAATTTATTCATAAACACAATCATTCATTTCTCTTTCATGTTCTCTTTCATGTGAAAGTATTTTTCGTGAAACATTTGCTTAAGATAATGAAATCTCTCTGGGATGGATTGCAAGTACAGAAAAAAATTTCTTTTAGTTAGAACATATAACTTATCAAAAATTTGAAAAGATATGTTGTTCTCCAAGAATCCATTGTCAAAATCTTGATTTGTTTAAGTAATTGATTTTAATATTTTGCATAAATAATGTAAATGTAAAAACAAAGTTTTTTTCTCTCAGTTTTTAACTAAAATTGAGAGGTATATGGTGCTTGGGGTGGAACATAATTTTATTGTAATTTTTATCAAAAAAGAAACGCATTATATCTCGGTTTTAATTAATAACCGAAGTAAAATATAAGCGTGTTTATTCAGTTTCTTCACTGTCCTTAAACAAATATTTGTCATCCATTTAATGAGTATCAACGCTCATAACACCGGAATTAGTGATCTTCATGAAATCTAAAATCATCATTATAAAAACATTTTCAATATTAAAAATTGATAATGAAACATTTGATAAGAAAACATTGAAACTTAAAAAAAAACATTTATTTTGTTTGAGAAAAGTTCTCAAGGATGAATTGTAAAGGCAGA
Source organism: Lathyrus sativus (assembly GCA_963859935.3). Taxonomy (NCBI): domain Eukaryota; kingdom Viridiplantae; phylum Streptophyta; class Magnoliopsida; order Fabales; family Fabaceae; genus Lathyrus; species Lathyrus sativus. The sequence continues at coordinate 49,919,710 of OZ012740.1, read as the reverse complement.
AAATTATTTGAGTTCAAGGTTTGTGTTCTTAAATAATCATATAACTGAGTATTTATTTTATTTATCTAACTTTTTTTATATCAGACATTTGATCTTCCTCAAGATCAATGAAACGTGGATATATATATATATATATATATATATATATATATATATATATATATATATATATATATATATGTGTGTGTGTGTGTGTGTGTGTGTGTGTGTGTGTGTGTGTGTGTGTGTGTGTGTGTGTGTGTGTGTGTGTGTGTGTGTGTGTCACTCGGTTTTGTCAATAAACTGAGAGGAATATGGTCCTAGTTTAAAAAAATATAAAAATTTATTGTCGGGGATCAAACCCAGGACGATTTCAACTAAGCCCTCAGTTATTTTTAAATCAAGAGATAATGTGGCAGCTTTTTATAACGTCCTTCTTTACTTCAGCTCTTTAACCGAGGTTAAATCAACTTCACGTCTGAGGTTACATGTGTTTTTTATAGTAGTGATATATATATATATATATATATATCTCGGGACTGGGCCGGGACCTATCCCTCCATCGGGCAGCCCCAACCCAACACTACATTGGGGAGACCCAATAAGGTCCATTCTTCTAGGTCGGGCACGAGCCATATATGTCGGGCAGATGACTCTCTTAACGGGGTGATCACACATTTCCCCCATGTTCTCCACGTGTTCCCCCATGCGGGAACATGTCATCAGGCAACTATCCACCTCCAAAAGAGTTGGTCAGTCCACCTTCAGAAGATCATGAGGCAGTTGATCTAGGGCGAAGACCACGTGCTGGTCTTCACTACGCCACGTAAGCCCTGGCAGTTACTTGGGTTAGACCTAACAGTCTGACCCAATGCACGGTAACCGTTGGCCCTACGCTGGGGTCTCTCTATAAATACCCTCTTTTACTAGAGGGTCAGGTATCTTATTCTATGCACCTACTTCTCTGTATTTGCTCTCCCATTCTGATCCTTTAGGGTCTGTTTGGTTCAATCGAGAGGAGGGGAGGGGAGGGAATTTTATCAAGGGGAGGGAAGGGGAGGGGAAGGAAGGGGAGGAATTTTAATTACATATATATTTGGTTCAAAATATGAAAGGGGGGAGGGGAGGCATTTTATTTACAAATATATTTGGTTCACAAGGGGAGGAGAGGTATTTTAAAACTAATTTACTTTTTTATCCTTCTAATTTTAATATAAGACTTGTGATATTTATCGTTTATAATTCAAATACAAATTTATTGACGAAATATAAATATTCAATAAGAGATCATCATAAAATATTTTATAAAAATGCAACAATTATAATATAAAATTGGCTAAATTATAATTTTGGTCTCTCTAATATTATAAATAAAAACATTACGATAACTAAAATTAACATTAAAATATGAAAAATAAAATAAAAAATTTAAACAAATATAATTATAGTAAGATGAAGATATAAAAATATAAAAAAGAAAGATTAAATTTGTTCAAAATAAAACTTTTAACATTGTTATAAGTTAAATTTATATTTAAATAAATAATAAGGGTAAATGTGTAAACATAATTATAATTAAAATCAAGCACCTCCCCTCCCCTCCAAATCCAGGGGAAACAAAAAGTGGTTCATGAGGGATTTTGGTCCCCTCCCCCTCTTAAAATTTGAACCAAACACATAAATTATTAAATATTCCCTCCCCTCCCCTCCCTTTACCTCCAACCAAACAGACTCTTACTCACTTAACCATCAAAGTGCCTTGCAGGTACACCCCCCCCCCCTCTTTCTCCCTAACTCTGGTGAAAGCTGCAATCCAACAACGTGTGGCAGGCCATTAATCCTTTCTGATCAGGTGAAATCAGTGGCGCCGTCTGTGGGAAACTCAGATTCCTCGTTCTCTCTCTTGTCCGAGCACAAAAACTCAAGAACCAAAGCGAAATCAACCTTCAACTTCCATTCCAATCATGGCCAGCCCACGCAATAACAACGCCTCAGAGTATGCCATTTCCCCCTTGCCCAACGGGGACGGCCACAACCCCAACATGGTCGTCCATAATGAGGAAGGTGACCTCAGGGACAGGCGCATCGCCTCCCCCTTCTCAGAAGATGCGGGGTTCAACGCCATTCAGCGCTTAGACAACCCGGCTATCTACCAGCCCATTCTGGCACCGGCGAGCGTCGACCCTACCATCACGGCCTAGTTTGCATCAATCAATCAAACCAATCTGATGATATTCGGGAAAAACAAATGGATAAGGATGCTCGATAGAGAAAAACTGTCACGCTCTCCCCCCGAAGACACCATCGCCCGGTTTCTCCCAGCCCGTCTCCTAACCCATGGAGACACGATCAACGATACTCTAACAGCCTCTTTCCCCCATGGAGACATCGTTGACAATATCCTGTCGGACTCTCTCCCCCACAGAGACACCGTCACCAGGCTTCCCTCAGTCCCTCGCCTCTTCCACGCCAGACACGGTACGTGGAGGACTCTAGAATCCCATCGCCCCGACCAGCAGTGCAACGTCCCCGTCTCGAGCGACCCTAGCCAACAGTTTTGCACAAGAGGGACATGTCCCCTCCTCGAGAAGAGTGACACTCCCCGGCTCCGAAGAAGAACAAAGCAGCTGCAACCCCCTCCAGATCGAGGGCACAGCCAAAGAGCTCACGCCGACGATGAAATCACCTAGATTCGGCTTCCCCATCGCCGTCGCCCATCCAGAGCGACGAAGATACTCGATGCTCACCATTGTGCTGAGCATCAGGGAAGCACCGTTGCCCGCCGGGATGGAGAAACCCCCAATCTTGGCAACCTACAATGGGACGACCGACCCGGACGACCACATCAAAAGCATAGACATGATGCTGGACTACAGAAACGTCCGGGGAGCTATCAAGTGCAGACTGTTCCCCACCACCTTGAGGAAAGGGGTCATGGCGTGGTACAAGCGCCTTGCGCCCCACTCCAACTCCTCATGGGGTGAACTGAAGCGCCAGTTCTCCAGGAACTTCACAGCGTCCCGATGCCATCCGAAGACAGTGGCGGTCCTGGAAGCCATTTTTCAGGGAAAGAACGAACCTCTTAGAGACTATATTGAGAGTTTCAATCATGAGGCCGTCCAAGTATCCACGACGGGCGACATGAAGAAGTTCCTGATCCAAAGGGGCATAAGGCCGCCCTCCGACTTCGCGAAAGTCGTCGGCCTTTCACGCCCTCTTAATCTAAACGCCCTCCTCCACATGGCTCAGTCATACATCGAGTATGAGGAGATAGAGGCTGCAAACACCACCCGGCCGGGCACAACCACGAAGTTCCTAAAAGCGCGAGGTGTGAGGATACCCCGTCTGCTCCTTCTCGATCAAACGAGCAAAAAAGGCACGAAGATCGCCCCCGGGAACAAAGGGGCCTAGTAGGCCGATTTACTGAGTACATGCTACTCACAGCTCCCCGCGCGTGCATCCTGGCTGAGTGTATCAATTCAGAGTTTCAACAGGGAGGTGTCTGGTTTCCAAAACCAACATCCCTTAAGCCCAACGCGGACAAGTCCAAATACTGTTGGTTCCGCCGGAGCCACGGACACGTGACAGAAGATTGCATTCACCTCAAGGATGCATTCTAGATTTTAATCAAAGAGGGGCATCTGAAACAGTATACCCGGAGAAGAGAAGCCCCCCGGCCTGAGATCCGCGAGGCAAAGAAGGTCGAAGAGGCGTCAATCCCATCCGACGAAGTAGGGCTGCAAGTGGCCCTATGCGTCTCTCGACTAGAGAACTTCTCTTTCGGCAAGCCCGCCAGACCACTGATCGTGCTCAGCCTGTGGGAGGAATTCTCGGCCACAATGGTAATATCGGGTGGGGGACCTAGTCAGTTGTCGGTCGGGTCCGTCAAAAGAAAATTCAAGGAGCTCATCTACAAGAGCTTGAAGATAAACGTTACCCTCGAAAAATTCAAAAGGCAGTCGAACCCGATCACCTTTTATCTCGAGGAGCTTCCCGGAGGGGCACCCAACACTAGCATTCCCCTCCTGGTCAGAGTACAGATGGAAAATTTTGACGTCCGCCAAATCCTGGTCGACCATGGAAGTTCGGTAGACATCATATACGCCTACCTTCTCACCATTCTACAGCTAGATGAGAGCCACCTGACCCTGTACGTAGGCTCCGACCTCCAGGGATTCAACGATATAATCACCAAGCGTTGGGGATATGTGGAACTGCTCGTCACCTTCGGGGCGGAGGAAACGGCCAGACTGGTGAAAGTCTACTTTTTGGTGATCGAGTGTCCTTCGTTGTATCAGTGCATCCTGGGACGGCCAACCCTAGCCGAGCTAACCACAGTACCGTCGACAGTCCACCTGAAGATGAAGTACTACAATACCAGAGGGTGGGTCGTCACCTTTCACGGAGACATTGAAGCAGCCAGAAGATGCTTCGAGGCGACACTCAAAGGATTTAGCTCCATCAATGTCGCCCCTGAACCGGCCAGCCGTCCAACTCGAACTGAGGAACCAAAGCCCCTTCCGCATGTCAACTCTGTCGACCTCGACAGTCGCTTCTCTAGAAAACAAGGACAAGGCAGAGATTCTGAAGACACGCCTCCGGAAGACAACGGGCAACTCCCCCATCCAACACGCCCCATTCCAGATGGAGACTTTGAGCTCATTAGGCTAGGAGACAACCTCGAGAGAGGCGTGAAGATCGGCAAAGGCCTGCCCGACCTAGCAAGGAAACAACTCAAAGCCTGCCTCCGGGAGAACGCGGATCTCTTTGCATGGAGTGCTGCCAAGATACCGGGGCTCCAGCTCGACGTATCATGCCACCACCTCTCCTTAGATCCAGCCGCTAGGGCCATAGTTCAACATAGGCGTATGCAGACCCCCGAGAAAGCGGGGGCTGCTGAAAAAGCTATAAAAGACCTCCTAGAGGCAAATTTTATTTCGGAAGCCTGGTACATAACCTGGTTGTCCAACGTTGTACTTGTTAAAAAGTATAATGGAAAATGGAGAATGTGCGTTGATTACACTAATTTCAACTGGGTGTGTCCCAAGGACGCTTACCCGTTGCTTAACATCGACAAACTCGTCGACAATTTTGTAGGTTTCAATCTCCTGTCGTTCATGGACGCGTACTCGGGATACAATCAAATCCCCATGGAAAAGTTCGACAAGCAACATACGACCTTCATGAACGAGTCGGGCAACTACTACTACAACGTAATGCCTTTCAGCCTGAAGAACACCGGGGCGAGTTGTCAAAGGATGATGAACAAAGTCTTCCAGGAGGAAATCGTCGACATGCTCGAAGTCTACATGAACGACATGATCGTGAAGTCGCGAGACGAGATCGACCATACCGTTCACCTCCAGAAAGTCTTCGAAACAGAAAAGAAGTGCAGGATATGGTTCAACCCCGACAAGTGCACCTTCGGTGTGCGAGCAGGCAAGTTCCTCGGCTTCTACCTAACAGAACGAGGAAAAGAAGCCAACTCAGACAAGTGCCTATCCTTCTCTAATTTCGCCACTCCGAACACAAAGAGGTTCATCCAGTCACTAAACGGGATGTTCATGTCCCTGTCACGATCCATCGCCAAGTCCGCTCAACACACCCTCCCCTTCTTTAAACTGTTGCGTAAGGAGGCCGTGTTCGAATATACCGAGGAGTACGAGCAGGCTCCCCGCCATCTCAAACAGGTCCTCTCGGAGCCACCGGTGCTATTGAGACCAGAGGTCGAGGAAACCTTGTACCTATATCTCGTCGTCACCACAGAGGCCGTCAGCGCGACACTGATCCGCGAAACACCGGACGGGAAGAAGCCAATATACTTCACGAGCAAAGCTCTCCAAGGCCCTGAGCTCAGGTACCAGCAGATCGAGAGAGTCTCTTTAGCCTTTATAAACGCGGTCAGGAGGTTGCGATATTACTTTCTGTCCACATGATCGTGGTCAGATCTGACCAGCCCATCAAACAATTACTTTGACGGCTAGACATGTTAGGACGAATGCTCAGATGGTCACCCAAACTATCTGATTTTGACATCCAATACGAAAGCAGAAAGGCCCTCAAAGCCCAAGTCCTGGCCGAGTTTGTCGCTGAAATGACGTTTGTGGACTCCCCGACACCCGGGGCGCACAAATGGACCATCTTCGTCGATGGCGCCTCCAGCTCGACGGGAAGTGGAGCAGGAATTATCTTAGAAAAAGAAGAAGGTACCCTGATAGAAGTTTCCCTCGCCTTAGCATTCCCGATATCGAACAATCAAGCCGAGTACGAAGCATTTCTCACGGGCATATGCCTGGTCGAAGATTTGGGTGCCAAAGAGGTGAAATTTTTCATAGGCTCCCAGCTCGTGGCCTCACAAGTGCGAGCGGAGTATCAAGCTAAGAACAACAACCTCGCAGATTATCTGTCCCTGGTAAAAGAAAAGATGAAGAGCTTCGATTCCATAGAGGTAACACATGTCCCGCATGAATACAACACCCGATCAGATGTCTTGTCAAAACTAGCCAGCACAAAGAGAAAGGGCGGAAACAAATCCGTGATCCAGGAAATCCTCCCTTTCGCTAGCATCAAGAAGGGCACAACTCCCCCCGAGGTAAACGCCATCAGCGACATCGACTGCTGAATGACCCCGGTGTATACGTACCTGCGCACGGGGAGACTTCTCGACAACTCAAAAGAAGCAACCTTCGTTAGGCGTCGGGCATGCTCCTACGCCTTAGTCAAAGACAAACTATACAGGCGGGGATTCTCCATTCCTCTCCTAAAGTGTGTTGACGAGTCCCAAGTGTTGGGCATACTTCAAGATATCCACGAAGGTATCAACGTCCAACACCTGGGTGAGAGAGCGCTCGCCCATAAGGCATTACGAGCAGAATACTATTGGCCCACCAAGCAGCAGGACACGAAAGAGCACGTCAAGAAGTGTGACAGTTGCCAATGGCACGAGGACATGCACCTCGCCCCACCTAGAAAACTAAAAATGCTCTCATTGCCATGGCCGTTCGCCTGGTGGAGAATGGACATCCTCAGACCTTTCACCATCGGATCCTATCAAAACAAATACTTGATAGTCGATGTGGACTACTTCACCAAGTGGATAGAAGCCAAAGCCCTAGCCAAAATCACGGCCCAAAACATACTATGATTCTACAAGTGAAACATACTTGCCCGGTTTGACGTGTCCCAGACCATCGTCACTGACAACGGGACACAGTTCACTGACAAGAACTTCCAAGACTTCATCGCCAAACTAGGCATGAAATAGCACTTCACGTCGGTCGAATACCCGCAGACGAACGGGCAGGCCAAAGCAGCAAACATGGTAATTATACACGGGCTAAAAAGTAGGATGGGGGATGCCAAGAAAGGATGGGTCGAGGAGCAGCACAATGTCCTCTGGGCGTACAGGACCACTCCGCACTCCATGACCGGGGAGACCCCATTCTGACTGACCTACGGGACAAAAGCGGCGATCCCTGTCGAGATAAGAGAGCTCTCCAGGAGAACCGAACCTTCATTGCCCGAGGATGCAAATGATGAGGAACTTAGGGAAGAACTCGACCTGGTCGAGGAGATCCGGTCCGTAGCATCCCTACGAGAAGCTTCTCTGGAAAAAAATGATATATTTGCGCCACAACAGCAAAGTCATCAAGCGCGAATTCCAAACGGGCAGCCCGGTCCTATGAAGAAACCTAAAGGACTCACGTGATGGTAAATTCTCCGCAAATTAGGAAGGCCCCTACTGCGTCCGAGAAAAGACGGGCAACAGGGCATACTATCTCGAAAACCTACAAGGGGACAAACTTGCTCGATCATAGAATGCAGAAAAACTTAAAAAGTATTATAGTTAAACACTGTCTGCGACCCGTCAACGTCGCGACACAGGGGCACGACACAGTACTGCCACTACTCCTAATTTTAAAAACAAAAAGACAAGAGTCGGCCCTTTGCGTGTGCAGGCACGAGCCTTGCTCCAGTGGGGACCCCTCGACCGAGCTCCACCGCTGTCGTACTATTTGGGCAGAGCGCCCAGCTCGTAATGGGAAGTTCACGCCCGGGGAAGGGCCTTTTCCAAGGACCTTAACCCCTAGTAGGTCGGGTACCATCTCCGACCACCCGACTTGTTCTCCACACAGTCAGTGACACCGCATGTCGAGCAAGTAAACACATTCACACATAAAAGAAAATAAACATACAATCACACACACTAGAAAATAACAAAATTCATTCAAGGAGATGCAGGGCAAAACCCATTGTAAATAGTTACATAAAAGGGCACGTAGGCCCGACAATACATCTCAACAAAAATAGGCGCGCAGGCCAGAAAAACCAACACGAGCATGCAAGCCTGAAAATACTAAAACTAACCCTAAGAGGTGTCCTGCCCCTCCCGCTCTTCCTCCTTGATCATCGGGTTGTCATCATCCTATTCGGCCCCAGTTGCTACCACCCTTCCGTCGATGATCTAGTAATAGGGTCTCGTCCCTTCAATGATAAGGGCAACCTCGGGGTTCACTATCTTGAGCTGCTCCACAACGCTCTCATAGCCAACCTCGATAGCCCCCAAACAATCCTGCTTGAGCTCCCGAATCCTTGCCACCAGTTTAGCCCGAGAAGTTAGGAGCTTCTCTTCGTCGGTCTTCTCCTTGGCAGAACGAAGGGAAGCTTCTAGCTCCGCGATTCGCGCCTGCGGTTTCATCTTGTCCTTCCCGGCGGCCTTCAGCTGCTCCCCCGCCTTACTGTTCCGCTTGCACTAGGCAGCGTTGCCTTCCCTGGCTAAATCCAGCTCGGGATCCAACTTGGTCAACTTTGACTCAGCAACCGCGAGGTCTCCCTGCAGTTTGGAAAGATCGACAGAAGAGGCACTCTTGTCACTCAGAGTCAGGGTCATCGAGAAAACCCTCATCATTGTAGCTAAGTCCTCGGTCAGTCTTTGTCTTCTCGCCTTCCGGCTGGAGCCAAGAACCGCCTTCACCTCCGCGGCCGACACAATAGGAGACCTAGCCCCGTGGAAGAAACCAGGATGCAAATGGCAAGGGGGAATCAAGAAACCCTCCTCTGCGCCGCCCTTAGTAAGGTCGACGACAGTTTCTAGCCCAAGGACCCTCACCCTCTTAAGAGTCCCTTGCGACAAGGGAGATTGGATCCTTTGTGATAACGATGAAGAGCGTCCTCCTCCTTGCTTGGCAGTAGGCAGCTGCTACACCTGAGCCACCCTCCCTTTACCACCCTTCACCCTACCTCTGGTGGCCGCCAGTCGTTTCACGCGCTCCTGCATGGTCGACATACTTCTTGCAAAATAAAAGAGCAAAGAATTAGCGAAGCACAAGAATAACATAGCCCAAGACGAGCCGGGCAGAAGACGACCCACTACCTAAAGACGCAAGGCCTCCCTGTCAGATGCGCATTCGAGCAAGGCCTTCGTATTGGTAAGCCTCGACTGCTGGAGAATATTCCCGTTCTTGTCGAGGATGAAGTTGTCGTCAGGCGTCGCGCATTTTTCCGGGGAGAAACTAGCCACGAAGGCCACCAACCTTTGGTAGCCCACCTGGTCATCCGCGTCCAAGGTGCCTACCCGCACAATATAGTGGTTTATGCTCTGTTTGAAGTGTTCCTCCATCCAGTCCAATGGAACCTTCAATATCATGACCTCTTCTTGTTGCCCGTTCACCTTACGGGCTTCACGACGGTATAACGAGGCACAAGCCTCGTGAGACATGGGCCTAACCACGAAGAATCTATCTTTGAAGTATCGGACATAATCCATGTACGCCCTGAACAACCTCCTCGACTGCTTCAAGAACACCCAGCCCTGTCGACCATCAACCATTTGTCGCTGCAGATGAAAGAGCCGAAAGAACAGAGTGAGCATGGTCCCAATCTTAAGATGTCAGCAGACGAGCTCATATGCCCGGATAAAAGCAATCGCATTGGGGTGCAACTGCAAAGGCGCCAGCCTCAACCAGTCGAAGACCCCCATTTGAAAGTCGGAGAAGGGAAGCCAGAGTCCCGCCTTGCGAAAGCAAAATTCATACATGGGAAATCGCATCTTCCCGTAGCTCGAACAGATCCAATGGTGGGCCCGTGATATATACACTTGCCAACTCACAAGGGATCCCTGACGGTGATCCTCGACCGTGGAAAACGCATCAGAATCATCCTCAACAAAGCAGGAAGGCATACTCAATGGCTCATCCCTGGCCCAGTCTTCAACTGCCCGATTCTGCCCCTCGACGGGCAAGGCCACCAGAGACTCCAGTTCTTGGTCGACTTCTATAACTCCTGGTATCCACGTGGCCATGTTCACCTAAAAAGCGGAGGAAATGGTGAATTCGACGCTTCAAGATCAAATTCACCCTTCCAACACAACTCAAGTGAAAGGGCGAAGGGGACGATATTTATGACCTAGGCTCCTCCTACCTCGACATCCACCCCCCTGTGTGGTTTACTATTGTATCCCTGGGACATTCATCCAGCGCTAGCATACGTCCCTAGGACATTCGTCTAGCGCTAGCATACATCCCCAGGACATTCATTTATACCTAGCGTACGTCCCTGGGACATTCATCTATATATATCCTATGTCCCCGGGGTGTTCATCCAAACCCTATCACCTGTCCCCCGGGGTACCCATCCAGCACCACCATTTGTCTCCGGGGCACTCATCCAGCACCATCATATGTTCCCAGGACACTCATCTAAAACCTATTGATTGACTTCAGGGGCTTCATCCTAGGTCAAGGGAATCCCGTCGTAATCGCCGGAAAACCCACATCCTCCTCGGGACACTCATCGTTTCTGCCACATGAGCTGTCGGAAATAAAAGAAATAGAAGGAAAGGAAGAAGATACTTACTTAATATAGTAGTTTGAGTAGAAGTACGGTGGACTTCGCAGCGGACGGTACGATGGCAGCATTTGCACGGCGACGTAAGTGTGGAGGAGCAAGAAAGAGGTGCATTCGTTAGAATTGAGAGCGAAAAGTAACAAGGGGGCAGACCCTGGCCTATTTATAAGCGCAACACAGAACTCGAAGTGCCCCTAGGCATTCAAGTACCCCTATAACTAGCCGCCCTAGGACGGGCAATGGGTACATGACACGTGGCAACCGTAACTGACTATGCCCCTTCGTTCTCCTCGAGCTCAAAAAGCTAGCGAGCCGAACCATCCTTCACCTCCCCGATATGATATTCCGATGAGCACGGCTCCCGACTCCATCTTTCAGGCATAAGACCCTGTCTGTCCTCGACGTGGGCTTGCCCTTAAGTCATTACTCCTCCACCTCGGAGTAACAACTTGAGAGGCTCCTGTTCTGGACTGGGTCGGGACCTGCCCCTCCATCGGGCAAGCCCAACCCAACACTATGTTGGAGAGGCCTAATAAGGCTCATTCTCTTACGTCAGGAACGAATCATATATGTCAGGCAGACGACTCCCTTGACGGGGAGATTTACACGATTCCCCCATGTTCTCCACGTGTTCCCCCACGCGGGAACACGTCATCAAGCAACTACCCACCTCTGAAATAGTTGGTCATCCCACCTTCCAAAGATCACAGGGCAGTTGGTCTAGGGCGAAGACCACGTGCTGGTCTTCATTATGCCACGTAAGCCCTGACAGTTACTTGGATTGGGCTTGGCAGTCTGGCCCAATGCAAGGTAATCGTTGGCCTTGCGATGGGGTCTCTCTATAAATACCCTCTTTCACTAGAGGGTCAAGTATCTTATTCTCTACACCTACTTCTCTGTATTTTCTCTTCCATCCTGATCATTTACTCGCTTAAGCATCAGAGTGCCTTGCAGGTACACTCCCACTCTTTCTCCCTAACTACGGTGAAAGTTGCAATCCAATGATGTGTGGCAGGCCATTGATCCTTTCTGATCAGGTGAGATCATATATATATATATATATATATATATATATATATATATATATATATATATATATATATATATATATATATATATATATATATATATATATATATATATATATATATATATATATATATATATATATATATATATATATATATATATATATATATATATATATATATATATATATATATATATATATATATATATATATATATATATATATATATATATATATATATATATATACATACATATATATACATATATATATATATATATATATATATATATATATATATATATATATATATATATATATATATATATATATATATATATATATATATATAGAGAGAGAGAGAGAGAGAGAGAGAGAGAGAGAGAGAGAGAGAGAGAGAGGCATATCTAGTGAGAATACTACTTTTATCTATTGAACATGACATAAATGCTGAAAGTGACACACATATCTCAACCATTTATTTTTAAATCTAAGGGCTAATAATTATTTTTACCATTCTCACATTAAAGTAGTATTCTCACTAGATATGTCATATATATATATATATATATATATATATATATATATATATATATATATATATATATATATATATATATATATATATATATATATATATATATATATATATATATATATATATATATATATATATATATAGATAGATAGATAGATAGATAGATAGATAGATAGATAGATAGATAGATAGAGAGAGAGAGAGATAGAGAGAGAGAGAGAGAGAGAGAGATCACTACCAGGATGAACCTAAATTTAAATTGTATTAATTATAAATAACACAACAAAAATATAATTATATATGAATAAAAAATTAGATTTAATTATAATTATTTTGACTTTTGATCAATTTTATTTTATTATGTATTGAGTTTTTATCATAGTATTTTTTTAATTTATTAAGTTTTTATTATAACATTTTTTATGTCTATTAATATTAATGAAAAAAATTGGATCTTTTATAATTTGGGGCCTCTTTTTTATATATATATATATATATATATATATATATATATATATATATATATATATATATATATATATATATATATATATATATATATATATATATATATATATATATATATATATATATATATATATATATATATATATATATATATATATATATATATATATATATATATATATATATATATATATATATATATATATATATATATATATATATATCTACAGTACGTAAATAACAATATAAAGTTATTCTTTGAAAATTCACATTAAGTTGTAAAACGCAAAGTAAATAACAAAATAAAGTTATTTTTATTACCTGCATCCAAGACTCGGTTATATTGGCAGAGATAATATCCAACATATTTTTCATCACATAGTACCTACAATGAATAGAGTTATGTTGTCGTCTTGTCTACAAATGAATGACATAATTAGTGAATACTTATGATAAAATTAAATATAGAATTATAATTTACACCACACTCACATTGGGTTGAAGTCATGTAGCCTTTTTTTCTATTATCATTTGTTATTTGATAAACCCCAAAAGCACTAATTTAGAAAGAAAAAAATTCCATATAAAGCCACATAAAATATGGAATTGCTTTTGTAACAATTTATGTATATAGGATATATAATATATTATAACAAAAGTCACATAAAAGATCAATTTACTTTGTAATAATTCTCCTCATAGTTTGATTAAGTTCCTGATGAAGTGAACAAAAGACGACCACAATATTGTCTCTTGGACAAATGATTATTAATTGCCAATGATCTTTGTACGTGTGTGTGTGGAAACACAAAAGTCACATAAAATATTTATGTTATCAAAATTAAAAAATAGAAAACACAATTTCATACAAACTTACCCATGAATAAATGGTAGTAAGTGACACAATCTTTTTTCGTCACGTAACTTATCTTGTATGTATTTTTTAACATTTGCTTCAGTTTTCGGCACATTATAAACATACATACACATAGCAGGGTCCATAAATCCATATACTTCTGATGTGGAATTATCAATACATACACAATGAATATACATGAATAATTTTAAAATAAACATTAGAATCAAAGTGATGAGAGATATAACATATTAATAGATATTGACAGTAATAAAAAAAGAAAATGTACTTATGTGCACCAAACTTGTAGAGTAGACACGTCAAGCCAATGAAAATCCACCAACAACTCTCTGATACACTTTTCTGACATATAAATTTAACGACACTCATACAATGACTTAATTTTATTTCCAAATGTCTGTCACCCAATTTCAGAACCATGAGTAACAATCTCTGAATATTGTCTTCCACTTCTTTTGTGCTTTCTTTTGCAGTTGAACAACTTCTTTTTCCACTTCCATCGACAACTTCCATTTGTTCAATGCATTTATTATTTTCTGTGCTTTGTGAGAAACCCATAGACCTAAGTGTCTCCATAAAATATTGTTGTAAAAACCTTATGCTATTCAACCAACTTTTGATCAAAATCAGCTTTAAGTTTTGCTTACAATTCAAATAAAAATTATGTAAGTTGTTCTTTTACATCTATATATTGTCGTTGGAAAGAAGACGTCCTTCCAAAGAAAGTGCTAATTTTATGGTGTTTTCCAACACCACAAACACGAACGCCATGTTCAGATGTTCTAATCGCTGTTGTTAAGATATCGTTACGTCCATCCAGAACAAATGCCCTCTTTTCATCTTGTTCAACCAGAGAATCCTACAAAATACAAAAATCAAAACTAATTTCAATAGTTTTTATCAATCACAACAATAATGATACTTGAATTATTTTCTAAATTTTACTTACAATTCTTTCAGAAATAACTTGTGTAGACTTTGATGTGTATTCTCCCTCTTTCTTTTGTCGTACTCTCTTCCATTCTTCATGACGTGATGGTGGAAATGGACTACCATTATCATTCTAATGTGGAATCATCTCTTGATAATCTCCTTTCATTTTGCATTTTCTTCTCAAGCAAGTGGTACCCTCCACGAGATAATATGTGTGGGTATACATTCCTAGCCATATTTTCCATACCCTTTTGACTTTTTCCTATTATAAACTCAAAAAGTTATTAATCACTAAACATAATAAAAAATTTATGCACAAAAAAAAGTATAATACTAACCTTAAATTCAAGGGTATCTCGAGACTTCAGAAACTTTTTCCATATTTCTTCTTAAATATAATTATACCTGACATGTGCAGGAGGGCAACCTTCTTTGGGATTTCTAATATATATATATATATATTCTTTTTCGAGTTGTGTCTTAAAACCTCTTCATCGCTCTCCCGCATATTTAATCCATTCATCCTTCAATGGATCCTTCTTTGGATCATCACATTCTAGAATAGTGAAATGAGCATACACATATACATAAAGAATTTGGTGTTAGTATATGGCATATGTTGTTAGTATATGATTATTAAATATTTGAATTTAAAATATCTTAACATCAACCCAAATAGCATCTTTTATGTCTTTATGTATGTCTTTCCACTCATCTTTGAAAATACTACATCTCTTCCGAGCAAGAGATGCTACATAACACCTAAAACTTAAAGCATTTTTACCAACACCAGTACATCCATAGGTTCTTGGATCAAACTCGACCTTTATCTTTTCACCCATTTGATGAACTTTGTCAATTTGTGCCATCATAGTGAGACCTCTAACTCTTCTTTCATTAGGGTTACTAGATGAAGAAGGGTTGTCGGTTGAATTAGTCATGTATCTGTTTACACAAAATAGAAATAATTAGAAATCAAATTCAGCACAAAATAAAAATAATTAGACATCAAATTAAGCACAAAATAAAAACAATCAAGCATCAAATTAAGCACAAAATAAAAATAATTAGAAATCAAAGTAATGTCGAATTAACTTATAAAAAACCTTACTAGTTCTCCCATATCCCTTGTTCATGATCTATGCGAATAGCATGCAGATCATCCTCTTTATTTTCTTCAATGAAGGTAGGCACATTTGTTGAGAAAGGAAGAGTTTCGGAAATATCAAGATTCGCATCTTGATTCTCATCACTACCATGTACATTTCCTTGTATAACCACTGACCACCTTTTATTAGAAGGATCTGTGACATAAAACACTTGTTTTGCTTGAGACGCTATGATAAAAGGTTCGTCTGCATAACCTAACTTGCTAAGATCAACCAGTCTAAATCCAAATTCATCGATTCTTACACCACTATTGATATCAATCCATTTGAATTTAAATATAGGAACTTTAAACACAACATAATCAACTTCCCAAATCTCTTCAATCACCCCAAAGTATCGTGTAGATGCCATAAGTGGGTTATCATCTTTAGAACTAGAGAAGTGTATAAACTCGATCATAATCATAACACCACTATTTTGTGTGGTACTACGGTCATACTTTGACTTTGTATAAAAGGAAGTTTTATTAATATCAAATCCACTCCAAGTTATTATTTTACATTTAGGCTCATAGAACAGCCACTTAATTGTATTAGAAGCACTATCATCATTAGCAATTTTTTCTTTAAGCCACTCAGAGAAACTCTTATTATGCTCTTTTAACAACCCTCTTTCATTCATCTTGGGGTACTTTTTCTTTATGATGCTTTTGTGAGCAGATATGTAAGGTTAAACTTCATTTGTGTTATTCAATATATAAAAATGCACTTGAACAACCACCTTAATACTTAAGCTCTTGAGCTTTAAACCTTGTGTACCTACACCCTCACATCTTCCATCATGACGAGACTTGGGAACCCCTACAACATCCACTTCTAACAAATAGTTTGAACAAAACTCAATTGCTTCTTCTGCAATGTACCTCTCAATAATTGATGCTTCTGGATGGTGTGGGTTTTTTGTATACCCTTTTAGGATCTTCATGTATTGCTCTGTAGGATACATCCACCAGAAATAAATTGGACCACATAATCTAATCTCCCTTACTAGATGAACAATCAAGTGAACCATAATGTCAAAAAATGAAGGAGGAAAATACATCTCTAATTGGCACAAGATAACTGTAGCCTCATTTTCCAAATCGTCTAACTTTAATGGATCATTGGCTTTACAATATATTGCATTGAAAAATAAGCACAACCTAGTTATAATCTTCCTAACATTGTTAGGAAACATCCCACGAATAGCCACTGGTAGTAGTTGTTGTATTAAGACATGACAGACATGAGATTTTAAGTCAATTAATTTGAGATCTTTAACTAATACAAGCCTCTTGATATTTGATGAGTAACCATGCGACACTTTAATACTTTGTAAACACTCAAGAAAAACTTATTTTCTCTTTTTTAGACAAAGTGTAGCAGGCAGAAGGCAAATATATCTTGTTACCTATATGTTGTGGAGTTAACTCCTCTCGTATACCCATCAAACCCAAATCTAGACGAGAATTATAACCATCTTTTGTATTTCTTTAAATGTTGATAAGTGTTCCAATTAAACTATCACATGCATTTTTCTCCACGTGCATCACATCAATGCAAGGTCTTACATCAAGACTAAACCAATATGGAAGATCGAAGAAAACTGACCTCTTTTTCCATATATTTTTCATAGTAGATTACTTCTGGTACTTTCTAAAGACAAGATTAATGCTCTTTTGTCGTTGATAAAATTCCTCTCCAGTTAAAGGCTTTGGATCAACATCATGCTCTTGTTCCCCGTTGAAAGCTTTCCGCAGTCTACGATATGGATGATAACGATTTAGAAATTTTCGACGCCCGAGATAAACAATTTTCTTTCCTTTTTCAAGTTGATGGTAACATGTGCCTTTTTCACATATATGATACGCTTTATGCCCTTAAACTTTATACCCAAACAAATTTCCATATGCCGGAAAATCATTGATGGTGCAAAACAACATGGCACACATATTGAACTGTCCACCATAATACGCATCAAAAGCATCCATCCCTTCCTCCCACAACACTCTTAAATTATCAATTAGTGGACTTAGATAAACGTCTTTGTCATTTCCTAGTTGTTTTCATCCCGAAATCATCATCGATAACATAATATATTTATGCTTCATGCACAACCTAGGAGATAGGTTGTAAATCATTAGGAGAATAGACCAAGAAGTATGGTTAGTACTTAGATTACCAAACAGATTCATTCCATCAGTAGAAAGCCCAAGTCTAAGGTTTCTTGACTCTTTGCCAAAATTTGGAACCAAAGAATCTATTTTCTTCCATTGCAAATAATCAGCTACATGGCTAATTTGTCCATCAAATTTTCTTTCTTCTGCATGCCATTTAGATTATTTGCATCATTTGCATTAGCGAATAATCTCTTGAACCTTAAAATTATTGGCAGGTACCATACCACTTTCGCGGAAGGATCCTTTTTGACCACCTCATCATCACTAGTGTAACACCCATTTTAATTATTCGAGTTTTTCGGTGTTATTTTTACTTATCGACGTGCTTTGTGTGGAAGTGTTGAGAAATAAGGAACATAATATTAATATCAAATAATTGATAATGATAATAATTGATAATTAATATTAATATTGATATTAGTATTATTATTATTATTAATATTAATGTTATGAAGTTTTATATTAATTTTTGGAATTAAAAGAAAATGAGGATTTATTTGGGACTAACGGTAGAAGTGGCATTTGGAAGAATTAGAGAAAGAAGAACATGATCAAAGAGGAACACGGTCAAGGAGAAGAACACGAATCAAAGAAAGCAAGCTTGAGGAAGACGAAGGAGAGAGCTAGGCTTTGGATTCTTGAAGTTCTTCGATCAGAGCTGCATTTGAGGTAAGGGGGGGGAAGAATCGGTTAAAATTCGGTATTGCATGAATTCTAGGTAGAAGGGGATTTCCCTAACCCCATAGATGTTGATGAACTGATTGTTATGATGTTGTGAATTCTGAGTTGCTGCTGGTATGATTGAATCATTGCATGTGTTTGTTTGGGTGATTTAGGGTTTTCGGTAGTTTACCATTTTAAGCCGAAATTTATCAATTGAGTAGAACTGAGGTTTTATCGGGTGAAATCGAGAATGGATTATGTAGTTAAGTCGTAGAATGTTGGTTAGTTGTGTTAGAAGCTGGTTTGCGCGTAATCGGGCGAATTCGGAGAGAGTTGTTGTTTCTGCACAGTAAGATTTTTCTGAAATCGCAGATATTCGCCAGCATTCGCTGAGCGAATGAGGGGGGCGAGCCTTCGCTAGGCTTCGCAAGGCGAATTTGGCAGCGAGTGCTGCCAGTAGTCACTGTCTGGCTTCGCCAGGGGTTTCGTCGGGCGAGCTCTAGTGAGCATTCGCTGCGGGGCTTCGCCAGGCGAATGTGCCAGCGAGCTCAACAGCAGTTTGCATTTTTGTTGTTGTTCTGTTCGATTTTCTTGTGTTGTTGGACCCTTGCTGGTCATGTATTGATTACTAGATTGTTGGTGAGCTGTTGTGAGTGTATGTGTGGTGTTGGAATGTAATTCCCGTGTTATTCGTTTGATTAGAATATTTCGATTGGTGTACGATATGATACATGTATGTGGTGATGTGTGATATATATATATATATATATATATATATATATATATATATATATATATATATATATATATATATATATATATATATATATATATATATATATATATATATATATATATATATATATATATATATATATATATATATATATATATATATATATATATATATATATATATACACACACACACACACACACACACACACACACACACACACATATATATATATATATATATATATATATATATATATATATATATATATATATATATATATATATATATATATATATATATATATATATATATATATATATATATATATATATATATATATATATATATATATATATATATATATATATATATATATATATATATATATATATATATATATATATATATATATATATATATATGATGTGTGATGAAATGTGATCAGTAGAATCGTGTACACTTAGTATATTTGATGTTGTGTGTTGTGCATTGGGGTTATACATAGCATGGTGTGATGATGTGCTCCTGTGTGGAGGGTGATGGCCTAGTGTCCATCGGTGATTGTGAGGGATAGATCATGTCTCAGGGGAGCATAAGTGATCTATCATGTTTATGATGTGCTCCTGTGTGGAGGGTGATGGCCTATTGCCCATCGGTGATGATGATATGTTCCTTCGGGAAAGGGTTGATGGCCTGGTGCTCGTCGTTGCTATTGTTGAGTCGGTACCGCATATCATGGGTTGAGTTGCATTGTCTTATATGCTATGTTGGTGTGGGACAGTAGGTCCGAGTCGATGTATGTGAATGATAGTTGTGTGATTTACTGCCTTTTATTCATGTACATTATTACCGTTATATGTTTGATCGTGATTTCTCACCCCTTGTTGTTGTTATGGTCTGTGCTTCTTCGGAAGTACAGACAATCCAAGTGCGTAGCTAGCTTGGATTGTGGCGATTCGAGTCATAGGGATGCTCTGATACGTAACACGGGGCTTTTGGGAGTTATTCATCTGTCTGATGATTTTGTTTGACTCTGTGTCCTATCATGTTCTGTTGAATCTTTGGATATGTATATGTTTGTATATTTTGGGCGGATGGCCGAATTGATGTAGATGATGTTTAAGTATATATTTATATGACAAATTTTTTTCCGCTGCATTTTGTTGAAAATTATTTAAAGTGGTGTTTTGTGGAAATTTTTGGTGATAGTGACATTCTGTTTTGGGAAGAACTCTGATAATTGCTTAATTTAATTGTCTTATTTTATTTTGGTGAAACGGGGTGTTACAAGCTGGTATCAAAGCAGGTCGGCCCGTCCGGCCAGTGTAGTAGTTGAGTCTGTCTGTAGGATAAAGTTTGTTTGTTCTTCTGTTAACCTGGCGTTGTTGTTATTGAGCAGTATGGCGGGAAGGAATGATGTTGCGTTGGTTGCAGCTATGCAAGCGATGACGCAGGTGGTTGCTAATCAGAACCACGTTGCGGGTGCGCAGTTCAGGGATTTGGCGCAGTTCTAGAGTAACAAGCCGCCGACGTTTCAAGGAGGAATTTTGGACCCTGAAGCGGCGCAGAAGTGGCTTAAGGCGATTGAGAAGATTTTGAGAACGATGGGTTGCAGCAATGAGCAGAAGGTGAGGTTCGGTACTCATATGTTAGAGGGAGAAGCTGAAGCTTGGTGGGACAACAGTCGCCAGAGGTGGGAGACTGCAGGAGCTCCAATTACTTGGGATGTTGTTCGCACTGGTTTTCTGGAGAAGTATTTTCCGGAGGATATCAGAAGTGCTAAAGAGATCGAGTTCCTAGAGTTGAAACAGGGTAGTATGACGGTGGCCGAGTATGCAGCCAAGTTTGAAGAGTTAGTGCAGTATTGTCCTCATTACAATACTGACGGAGCGATGACCTCCAAGTGTTTGAAGTTTGAGAATAGGCTGCGTCCGGAAGTGAAGATGGGGATATCTTGTCAGAAGATCAGGGATTATCCTGAGCTAATAAGCAGAAGCAGGATTTATGATAATGATAATCGGGCGAGGATCGCGCATTACAAGGCTGCAAATGATCGTAAGGGTAAGCAAAGGTTTGGTGGTACTCCTTACAGTGTTCCTATTGATAAGAGGAAGTTTAAGGCTGCTGCTGATAAGAAGCCTAGAGAAAGAAGAGTGTCTGCTGGTGTGAAGTGTTTCCGGTGCGGTGGCATGGGTCATCGTGCTGATGATTGTTTTCATGAGGCGAAGAAGTGTTTCAAGTGTGGTAAGCCGGGCCATGTGATGGCTGATTACCGAGTCTCTATGCCTACCTATTACAACTGTGGTGAGAAGGGCAACATCAGTACGCATTGTGAGAAGCCGAAGCCGTCCCAGGTGTCTCAGACCAGTGGCAAAGTGTTTGCGGTGGTGGGAACTTAAGTTGCTAGTGATGATCGTTCTATCCAAGGTACTTGTTTCATCAATAATGTTCCCTTGTCTGCTATGATTGATACGGGTGCGACCCACTCGTTCATTTCTGTGGATTGTGTGAAGAGGTTAGGTTTGGTGCCGACTACTCTTGAGCGGCAGATGACTATTGAGACTCCCTCTATTGGCTCAGTGACTACTTCTTTGGTGTGTTTGAAGTGTCCACTAACTATCTTTGGTAGAGATTTTGGGATGGATATGATTTGTTTGCCTCTTGGTAAGTTGGATGTTATTCTGGGTATGAACTGGTTAGAGTTCAACCGAGTCTACGTCGATTGTTTTCGGAAGGTATTGTTGTTTCTTACTCCCGAGGAAGAAGCTTTGGCGGATTCCTTGTCTAGTAAGGAGTTGAGGATCTTGTTGGAAGACGAGGCTAAGATGTTTGCTTTATTTGCATTATTATCAGTTGACATGAAGGAGTTGGCGGTGGTGAAATAATTTCCGGAAGTGTTCCCTGATGATATTACAGAGTTACCTCCGAAGAGAGAAGTTGAGTTTAGTATTGATCTTGTACCTAGTGCGAGGCCTATCTCTATGGCGCCGTACAGGATGTCAGCAGTGGAATTGGCTGAATTGAAGTCTCAAATTGGAGAGTTATTGGATAGGAAGTTTATCAGGCCAAATGTGTCGCCATGGGGAGCTCCAGTATTGTTGGTGAAGAAGAAGGATGGTAGTATGCGTCTGTGCATCGATTACCGTCAGCTGAATAAAGTGACCATCAAGAACAAATATCCTCTTCCAAGGATTGATGATTTGATGGATCAGTTGGTGGGAGCTCGTGTGTTCAGTAAGATTGATTTGAGGTCGGGTTACCATCAGATTAGAGTGAAGGAAGGTGATATTCAGAAGACGGCATTTAGAACTCGATACAGACATTACGAGTATGCGGTAATGCCTTTCGGAGTGTCGAATACGCCGGGAGTGTTCATGGAGTATATGAACCGGATTTTCCATTCTTATTTAGATCAGTTTATTATTGTGTTCATTGACGATATACTGATTTATTCGAAGTCTGAGGAAGAGCATGCAGGACATTTGAGAATTGCTTTGCAAGTGTTGAAGGATAATAAGTTGTTTGCGAAACTGTCGAAGTGTGAGTTTTGGTTGAAGACGGTGAGTTTCTTGGGCCATGTAATATCCGATGATGGTATATCGGTAGATCCATCCAAGGTGAGTGCAGTGTTGCAGCGGGAACCGCCAAAGGCAGCGACGGAAGTTAGAAGCTTTTTGGGTTTGGCAGGATACTATCGAAGATTTATTGAAGGTTTTTCGACTTTGGCGTTGCCATTGACTCAGTTGACGAGAAAGAACCAAGTTTTTGTGTGGGATGCCGCTTGTGAAGAGAGATTTGTGGAATTGAAGAAGAGATTGACTATGGAACCGATGTTAGTGTTATCGACTCCGAGTGGACCGTTTGTGGTGTATTGTGATGCATCTAAGATGGGATTAGGCGGGGTTCTTATGCAGAATGCTAAAGTGGTAGTGTATGCTTCGCGGCAACTGAGGGTGCATGAGCGGAATTACCCTACTCATGATCTTGAGTTAGCTGCGGTGGTTTTTGTGTTGAAGATCTAGAGGCATTACTTGTATGGGTTAAGGTTTGAGGTGTTTAGCGATCATAAAAGTCTGAAGTATCTGTTTGATCAGAAAGAGCTGAATATGAGGCAAAGAAGATGGTTAGAATTCTTGAAAGATTATGATTTTAGCCTAAGTTATCATCCAGGAAAGGCTAATGTGGTAGCCGATGCTTTGAGTAGGAAGGTGATTTATATGTCGGCTATGATGGTGAAAGAGATGGAGCTTATTGAGCAGTTCAGAGATTTGAGCATGGTTTGTGAAACTTTGGCAGATTGTGTGATGTTGGGCAAGTTGTAAGTGAACAATGATTTCTTGGATATGATCAGAGAAGGTCAGAAGCTTGATGTGAAGCTAGTGGATGTAATGTCGGGAGTGGGAAGAGACTCCGATAATGATTTCAAGTTGGATGGTTCAGGTGTATTGAGATTCCGAGGTAGGATTTGTGTGCCGGATGATGATGAGCTAAAGAAGTTGATTCTGAGTGAAGGACATCGTAGTAGTTTGAGTATTCATCCAGGAGCTACGAAGATGTATCATGATTTAAAGAAGATATTTTGGTGGTCAGGTATGAAGAGGGATATAGCTCAATTTGTTTATGCCTATTTGACGTGTCAGAAATCAAAGGTGGAGCACCAGAAGCTTAGTGGATTGATGCAACCGTTAGAGATTCCATTTTGGAAGTGGGATTGTATCACCATGGATTTTGTTACAGGACTGCCGAACACGGCAAGAGGATTTGATGCCATTTGGGTAATTGTGGATCGGCTTACGAAGTCTGCATATTTTGTGCCGATCAGTATCAGTTTTCCGTTGGAGAAGCTGGAAGAGATTTATATTCGGGTGATTGTGAAGCTGCATGGTGTGCTGGTGAGTATTGTGTCAGATAGAGATCCGAGGTTTACTTCAGAATTTTGGAAGAGTTTGCAGGAAGCTTTGGGTACCAAGTTGAAGTTGAGTTCAGCTTATCATCCACAAACTGATGGTCAGTCGGAGAGGACTATTCAGACGCTGGAAGATTTGTTGCGGGCATGTGTGTTGGAAAAAGGTAGTGCGTGGGATACTCATTTGCCATTGGTAGAGTTCACGTGCAACAACATTTACCATTCTAGTATCGGAATGGCACCGTTTGAGGCTCTTTATGGTAGGAGGTGCAGAACTCCTCTGTGTTGGTATGAGTCAGGTGAGAATGTTGTTTTGGGACCAGAGATTATGCAGCACACTACTGAGACAGTTCAGATGATCCGTGAGAAGTTGAAAGCATCTCAAGATAGGCAAAAGAGTTATCATGATAACCGAAGGAAGGAGTTGGAATTCAGTGAAGGTGATCATGTGTTCTTGAGGGTTAACCTAGTGACCGGTGTAGGTCGTGCATTGAAGTCCAAGAAGCTGGATCCAAAGTTTATTGGGCCGTATCAGATTTTGCAGAGAGTTGGAGTTATGGCTTATAGGGTGGCGTTGCCGCCGGAGCTTTCGAACTTG